>OU696668.1:7732500-8982500 GCA_916049575.1 Ancistrocerus nigricornis | reverse complement strand
ATTATATAACCGCTTCAAGCGTGTAATCATATTATTTTGCTTTAGAACTTATTAAACCTACGATACTGCACCATTTACTCACGTTACAGACGAGATTTACTGAAATTCAGTTTATGTTTCTTACTTTAACCGCAATATATTCTAGAGGGCGTCACGAAAACGGATAATTTTTCTGGCTCGCGAAGTCCCATAAGGCTGGCAGTCTTTAGCAGTATCTCGTCGGTGCGATCACCACCGACGAGATATGAGGATAGACCGGACCACCGACGAGATACTGCTAAAGACTGCCAGCCTTATAAGACTCCGCGAGCCAGAAAAATTATCCGTTTTCGTGACGCCCTCTAGAATATATTGCGGTTAAAGTAAAAAAACATAAACTGAATTACAGAAAATCTTGTCTGTAACCTGAGTAAATTGTACAGTATTGTAGGTTTAATAAGTTCTAAAACAAAATAATATGATTACACGTTTGAAGCGGTTATACAGGGTGTCCGCTTCCATGTAGTCAAGCAGAGGACTACATGTACAGATCAATGACTTGAATCGAAATGTCTAATACCATTTTTCGAAATTCGACTTAATTAACGAATTATTAATTAACAAAGATCGGTTAATTACGGCGATTAGCAAAGGAAGGCGGTTCACTCGAGCTCGCAGCTAGGCAAGGGGTGAAGCGGTAGGAGAAGCAATCCATAATAAACAACGTTACTGCTCGCCGTGATTGGCCGATCTTTGTTAGTTAATAACTATTTAACTGAAACGAATTTCGAAAAATGGTATTAGACATTTCGATTCAAGTCATTGATGTGTACATGTAGTCCTCTGCTTGACTACATGAAAGCGGACACCCTGTATAATCGATAATATGAGAGATATTAAATGCGTTTACCGGCGGAGCCAAGGCCCACCGGGCCCACTTGCTGGCTCGCCGGTTTACACGGGGGCTGGCAGTCTTTAAAAGTATCTCGTCGGTGATATCAGTTAAAAATAATTAACAATCGTTATGTTTAGTTATAATTCCTAGCGTTTCGGTAGCGCTGTTGCCTTATTCCGTTTCAAACCGATACTGTCGCATGCGACACTAAAATGGTGAGAGGAGCTCCAAAGCCTCTGGACCATGTGACAAAAATTGACATTACATGTCAGATCTATCTTGTACCTCGTCTGTGATACAGATTATAATGATATTCAACGTCATGAAGAATCTCATTAAATCATATTCGATACAATTTGGTCTCTCTCGTATAGAAAATCGATTAACAGCACACAACGACTGGCGGATATTGAATGACATTAGGAAATTCTATAACAAAAGTATTTTATCGATTTATCGATCTCCTTAAGCAAATGAAAATAAATCAAGGCTTATCGCGTTACTAGATAGCTTCGCATTGTCATAACTTTATCTAATAACTTCGATGTATTGTACGAAATAAGGCACAAATGAAAGATAACAAAAAAAACTAACCTCTAATTTCACACATCCACGTATCAAAAAATGAAAGTTCATCGATAAATTTAAATCCCTTTAATATTGGCGGGTAATATCATCCGCCATTTTATCGTACGAGTACAACGCGCATGTCCGTCCGATTTGCAATGCGTTGACGTGGGAAGATATAGCGTACTTTGCCAAGCGATTGGTGGAAGTGGAGCCAAAGCGAGTTGGGAATACTATCCGGAGGTCACGAGAGTGTCTTTGACGGGGGTTATCGAACATTCGACATCCTTATACCATCACCGGTATCTCATTTTAGTACGTACGTTCTCGTCGTTTCATCCATCAAGAAAGAAAAATGTTGCCCCGTTTCTTAAGACCAACCTTGAATGTCGCTCAACAGGGAGCGAAAAGGCTATCGACGAGCACCAGGGTAAGTTTTTTTTTCCAAAAGTAATAGTTCCTAGTTGTCTCCTTATCCTTCTCTCACAACGTGACACGATTCCGTTTCGAAGATCTAACCTCGACCGACATTACTACCACGATCGATATTATTTCATTTATCGCGTTAAGCTTTGCCTTGAGAAAACGTCGTTACGCAACAGTATTTCGTCCATTTGTTAATTCGTTAAATTACGGATACTCGGATCGAAATGGTGATAGCGCGAAAGAGGAAGCGAGATGGAGAGATTCGTAACGAGTCTCGTGTCACGTTAATGGGAAAGAATTCGTGTATGGGAGATGCTAGTGAAAATGACGTACATACGTGTTACGAAGATGGGTTTGTGTAATAAAACAATCATATATCGTATATTCATTATTATTTTGCTGTGTATCTGCAGCGCGATGGCAAGGTCGCCGTTATGGGTGCCAGTGGTGGTATTGGGCAACCGTTATCGCTGCTCCTAAAAAATTCTCCTCTCGTCACCGAGTTATCATTGTATGATATAGTCCACACGCCAGGTGTCGCTGCTGATCTTTCTCATATCGACACAAATTCAAAAGTTACGGGATATACCGGTCCCGATCAGCTGAAAGATTCGTTGAAAGGTGTCGAGGTACGTATGCTTGTATTTTTAATAATAAAGAAAAGACAATTTTTAATTATTTCTTGGTATTAAACGAATGTTTGTAGTTTTAATGTAGATATATTAATTCTAAATATTGTTTTAGGTTGTCGTAATACCCGCTGGTGTTCCAAGGAAACCTGGAATGACGAGAGACGACTTGTTCAATACAAACGCTTCCATTGTTCGTGATCTTGCCGCAGCGGCCGCAGAAGTATGCCCTAAGGCATTAATAGCTATTATCTCGAATCCTGTAAACAGTACAGTACCTATCGCTTGTGAAGTTTTAGAAAAGGCAGGCAAATTCGATCCTAAGAGAGTATTCGGTGTGACCACTCTCGATATCGTCAGGTCAAGCGCGTTCGTCGGCGAAGCTAAGGTAAAAAAACATACATACAAGCCAAACTAAATAAAAGCTTGGAAAAAAAGAGATTGAAGAGCGTATCGTTGGTTATGGTACAAGATGATTAAATATTTCATTTATATTCTTCTTCTTAGAACCTGAATCCGCAACAAGTGGCGGTGCCGGTAATCGGAGGACACAGCGGTATCACCATTATTCCTCTGCTATCTCAAACGAAACCAAACGTTTCTTTCTCCGAGAGCGAAGCAAAGAAGCTTTCGGAAAGAATCCAGGATGCTGGTACCGAAGTAGTTAAAGCTAAAGCTGGTGCTGGATCGGCGACCTTATCCATGGCCTATGCCGGAGCTCGCTTTACTTTCTCGTTACTCAGAGCTCTAAAAGGAGAACAGGGAATCGTTGAGTGCACTTACGTGAGATCCGACCTTTGCAACACGAAATATTTCTCATCTCCCGTTCTCTTAGGCGTAAGTAGAATGCTTTTATTTGTGTTTAATCGATACGTTTTCTTGTAATAATCTATCTTTCAATTATCGATGTCGTAGAAATGCGGTGTCGAGAAGATTATGGGACTCGGCAATCTCAACGCTTACGAAAAGAAATTATTGGAGGCTGCTATTCCAGAGCTCCACAAGAATATAAAGAAGGGAGAAGATTTCGTAAATAAGAAGTGAAATTATTGTACAGGGTAAAATTATAGAGTCCGTCTTTTTGGATAACACAGAGAGTCGGCCTTGTTCGTAGCTGGTCGTGACTTATCGATAAAAATCCGTTATAATCTATGACGATTCGTGGCAATAAACCAGCTTGCTCGAATCTACGAATCGTAAGAACTCCTTGAACAAGGCATATAAGATACCCGACTCTAAATTTATCACGATAGATTTGTAGATCGAATCTTCGAATAAATTTCCATGTGCGAGATGGAAAATAGTTAAAATTATGATCGATTCGAATATTGTAGAACCATCAACTAGAACACCAACGATATGGAGTACCAGAGTGATCAAATCTTTTAATAGCAAATAAAAATCACGTTATTCTATCGAACAAGAGGATGTCCCAAGATTGTCGAATATATCGTATAGATAATAAAAATATCTTCAATTTTAGTCATTGTTTTAATTCATTGTCGGCCGTGTTCGTTGTTAGTAGATTTTGCTGACACATTCTATAACTATCAAAGTTATCCCGACCATCACTTCCGAAGAAATAAAGAAGTCTCTTATTGTTGTATTTATGGTAATATTTATTTACTTTTATACTTGGTATTTTACTAGAATGAAAGATTTCCCTTTTTCAGTGTCTACTTATTAGCAATAAGGTGTAACAAAGGGCAGACGACGGTTGTAGTCCGTTTATTTAGTAGCTTTGAACTGTGTAATTTTACAGAAAAAGGAGGGCAGGTAACCCATTGTATAACCGTGTTTTTTGTTTTGCGAATACAGAGCGTAAGAACGCGCGTGGTCCGAAAGAGATTATTATTATTATTAATATTAATATTAATACTATTATTATTAGTTATCGAAAATGACGAAAAACACGTCAATGTCTCGAGATTTAAAGCCAGCACTCGTTCGTAGGAAGGGTTGCGATTAATCTTCTTGGATCACGATCCATCAAGTACACGCTAAATAGGTACACGTCAAAGTAATCGATCGTGATTTTCGATTAGACGTTTTTAAGTTGTAGCGACGTAGTTCATTCGAAATCGATAGCTTCGAATTTTTATTATGTTGGTTGCCTGTGTGTGATAGAGCCAGAGATAAATAAATATATATATAATATATATATATATATATATATATATAGAAAGAGGGAGAGAAAGGATAGGGACAAGAATCGATTGGTATAGTCGAGGATAGATGAAAAAAAGACAATTCTGCACGACTGTATTAACTCAAAATTATAGAAAGAAAAAAAGAGATAAGAAATTTGAACCAAAAAAACCATTTCGAAGCAAAGCAGTTAAAATCTTCATCGTCGATAATACTTTTTTTTTACACGAAATTCTATCGGGCTCAACGTAGTATACAATATTTTTACTCTCGATATTTGATAAAATGACTACTTTATATTCGCTCGTTCGATCTCGTTAAATATCATTACGTTAGCCATCTGGTTCGTGAACATTCGACATTTCTCGGACGTATCTCGTGTCGTAGTTAACGTTTTACCCGCACGCGTGTATGGCGCTAGTGACATATATATCGCGATCGCGTAACTTTACACAGCCACACACACACATACTAGTCATACACACAAACACACGCGCAACGTACCTCGTAATTAAATGACTCATTCTTTTTATTTTTTTCCTTTATCCCCTTTTCCTTTCTTCATTTCTTCTTTTTCCTAATTATCATTAAGGCTTCGATCGCATATAGATTTTACCCGCGCAGTTTAATTTTATTCCTCGACGATATTAAACGACGAAAGTGTGCGTTGATTGATCTCACTCTTGACAGCGTCTTCGCAGGGAAACACTTACGGTGTGTGCCGTTGATTATTAACCCCTTCCAATCATTTTTCCTAACTTTTTATCTAATATACATGGTGTCTCATTTTTATCGATTCCCAAGATTATTACTATCGTTATTTGGTAACGTTAAAAACGTTGATGGATGTTAATTTTGTACGTTCAGTTTTAAATTCCAAGCCTAGATTTATCGTCCTTGAACCTAATTCGAATGATAACATTAAAAGGAGAGACCATGAATATCAAATTATCAGTTCCATAATTATAATATCTCTTTAATACAAAAGCTGTCACTTAAATACAACGCATTATTGAACGATTTGTAAACAATAAATACGAGAACAGTTGGGAGAAAAAAAAAAAAACAAGGGAAAAATTGAGTAGATTCGAATAGTTAAATTATTTCGGTAAAAAGGACATACGATTTAAACTATTCTCGTGGTCACTGGTTACAATTCGGACGAGGAAAGATCGAAATAGTTGAAATAATAATTTTGTTTCTAGGTGTTACATTTGCAATATTCGATCGAGATACGAAGTCCATCGTCGGTTGAGTCGATAAGAATAAAAGGGGTGGAAGGTTGGTTGGTACCAGTGATGAGAGAGGGGGAGGTTAGGTTACAGATGGAGAAGGGGAGGTATCAGGGGGATGGTTCTTTACGAGTATGCGCAGATTAGAAGAGGAGGAGAGAAAAGTGAGAAAAGAAGATGAGAAAACGGGCGAAATCGTTTTCGCGTACTACTCGAGAGTAGGGTACAGAGTCGTTTATTCTGTTATTACTTATATACCACAGCAATCGATAATAGTTTACACAAAGGGCGTATGAAAATGGACAACCACATTACAAACTAGCTAAACAGCTACTTCCTTTGCTGTGAAACGTAACGCTAAATAGGGGAGCTCTCCTCTACAGCAGAACGCGATAATTTTTTCTGTGTTTCGTTCTTCCTTCCTTTCTTTCTGTTTTGGGGGCCTTTTTTCCTGTTTCCGTTTTCTTTCCTTTTTTCTTTACTTTTCTTTTCCAACGCTTCTCCTTGACCCGAATACACGCGAGCACCTCCTCCTTTCCCATTTCTGTCTCGGAGAAGCGTAAAAAGGCAGTTACAATGAAAAGTCTGATATTAAAATTCGATAATAATAATACTTAGTTTCCTTTCGCAGATTATAATAGTTGATTTTTTTTTTAATAATTATTTAGACGATAAGTTTGCTCTCGAAAAAGAAGCCGTTACTCTGGTTAACGGGCGGGTGTTTATTGCATCGACTAATTTATTTACTTCTTTTATATTTTATTTACTTATTTAGTTATTTATTCACTCTTGGGAGGGGCTACGTTGACGATGATTCTACGTTCTCTTTCCTTCTTCCTTTCTTATCTCTCCCTCTCTCTTTTTTTTCTTTTCTTTATATTTTTCTTTTAACAAGCGCTTTCTTCTCTTCGACGGCGATGAAAAAAGGAATCGCAAGCTTCGGGAAATCAATTTTTCTATTATCCACGAAATGCGTTGACTCTCGGTCTCGTATTATTTTCTTTTATTTTCTTTACCGCTTCACTTCCCTGCCGCCGTCCTTTCGTTCTTGTACGTCGTATTTTTTTTTTCTTTCTTTTTCTTTTTACGAAGGACCAACGCGATTGATCACTTTCTCTTCGCGAGGAAGGGGCCCGGTGTTGTTACGGCTCTTTACATATATATATATATATATATATATGTATACACATACATATATATATATACATATACACACGCACGCACATACATATACATATGTATATACATATATGTACATATATGTATACTGATCGTTTTAACGCTCGATTTACGCGTATATAGACACACTGTAACGCCGTTTTATTATCGTGGCATGTGAGACGATCATGCGCGCAGTAAAAAAGCGGGGGAAGGTGGACGAGGAGGAGATTAGGGCCGGGTAAAATGAACGAACGAACGAACGAACGAACGAACACGAGACTCGAGCAACCTCGAGTATTCATGTTTCTCTGTTGGTTGGCTCTATTGTAAAATGCGTACGATGGTGGTATAGACGTAGGAATACGCAGATCTCGTTTCATCTTCACACGTTCATCTTCGTTTTCATTCTTCTCTTCGTTATATTTTCCTCGTTCGCTCGTCGTGTGATACCTCTAAAAATTAACCGAACAGATCGACGACAACACGCGCACGCACTTTTTCTTTTTTTTTTTATTAACATTATCACCTTAAGTATGGATTATACACGCGTCGCCGAAAACGCGCTCGACATTATTACGCACGCAATTTTGATCGGGCCATGTGTTTCGCAGGAAATCGCATCTTGGTAATTTCTTTCTCTCTCTCTCACACACACTCACACACACGTACGCATACGCACAGAGAGACACGCGCACCCACCTACGATTCTCCGCCCCTCCATTATCCATCGCCGTCCTCGGTGAAACCGAAGGTTCTTGCGTGTTCCTCTTTCCGTTTTGTTATCCTCTTTTCCGTTTTTTTTTTTATCCTTATTAACTTCCAACAATTCCGACGACGTGCTCCGAAGTGTACGTATCACGTACGTGTTTACGTGTATGCGTGTGTGTACGTATGTATGTATATATATCTGTATATATATATATATATTATTTATATATATATGTACGTGTGGATCGAATGATACGACTTTTTTTCCATTTTGCTTTTTTGAATAACCATACGTTGCGCGTGCTTAAGGTCACGCGATCGCTAAAGATCTCCCCTTCCCACCCCAAACTGCCACCTGCTTGAATTGTTTTCTTTTTTGCTTACGAGTTATTAAGAGTTTGTTGTTGTTTTTTTTTCAATGTGTCTCAGTTTTATATGCGCAAGATAACACTCACTACAGCTAGAGTTACGATACGTCCTGATCTTCGACGTCCTGCAGCTGCTCCTTCTGCTCGCCTTCGCCTGTGAATGCAATATAAGAGGATTAGCGACGCGTGTTCCTTTGTCGAGGATTAGAGATTTATTTCATTATATTTTTTTTCTTCTTCTTTAACGGGGTGATAATCATTTCGATCCGCGCGGGTGCCACATTTTAAATAAGACGTTAAATATTGTCAATACTTTGAGGGAAGTCGGACGGGGATGCGTGTGGTACCGCAAGGAGATGACAGGTAGCGCTGCTGTCGCAGCTATTGTTCAACGCTGGAAATTTCTTTGTACAATTTTTCCGCACGAGAAGTTCGACCTCGTGAAAAAATTGATCTATAATATTTTTCTATTCAAAATGTAACACCCTCTTTTATATAATTAAAGCGAACGAAAAGTGACGATGAAAATTTTAACTGGGGAATTTTCAAAGAGTCGCAAACGCAAGATGCGTGTCATTTATTCGAAATAAACTTGTAACAGCACGGTAGGATGTCAAGAATCTTTAACACGTTTAATGCCACGCGAATGTGGTATAAATTTTACGCTAGGTAACCACAACAAAATGTTCATTATTCCAAGTATTATGTGTGGTATGACTAGATAAAACTATACTTTTATTAATAGTATATTTATATCACGCGTAGTCATTCATGGCCATCGTCGCAGCCAACGTGTTAAATAAAGAAATGAAGTAAACAGCAAACAATCTATAAGTCTAGTGCTTTCTCAGTGGATATGAAAAACTAATAATATAATGCATTCCAAGATCAAAACAGTATCAACTCTAAAATTAAGATTTTCGAGTTAACACATTGACCACCACCTGTTTTTTTTTCAATGAGACTGTGGTGATCATCATCAACTGTCATGAATAACCACCAGCTATATAAATGGAATAGTGATAAGAATATAGTCTTATCTAGCCATATTACACGTAATTGATTATTATATACTTGGAAATTCTTACAAAATTCTCTTGGCAAAATACGCTACAAACAAATTTGTATAAACATTTTCAACATTTCTTTTTTCTTAGTCGTTACAGTTTTGATCTAGCCGTGCAATATCTGTTTGCTTAAACGTCCACGACGATAAACACTAGATTTACGGACTGAGCCAATTTGACTCATTCAAAATTTGATTACTATATATTTATGCAACTTTACAATTATTTAAAAAAAATCATACGTGGCTTTTTAGTTAAGTAATGAAATATATGTAAATGTTGATTCCTCTTCTTTTTTTACTTGAGTAAAAATAGGTATATAAACAACATCCGTAAATCTAGTGTTAAAATGTTGTTTCCCCAGTTAAAAAGTAACAAAATTTTTTAACCAAATATACTAACCATCTCCTTGCATATCCGACGTCCATAGCGTGAGGTTGTCCCTAAGTAGCTGCATAATTAGGGTGGAATCTTTGTAGCTCTCCTCGGACAGAGTATCCAATTCCGCGATCGCGTCGTCGAAGGCGGCCTTCGCTAAACGACACGCCCTATCCGGGCTGTTCAAGATCTCGTAATAGAAGACGGAGAAATTAAGAGCTAGACCCAAACGAATGGGGTGAGTCGGTGGTAGCTCGGTCATGGCAATTTCGCTAGCTGCCTTATACCCGACCAGGGAATATTCCGCTGCGTCCCTCCTGTCGTTGCCAGTCGCAAATTCGGCCAAGTAACGATGATAATCACCCTTCCTGCGTGTAAAGATAATAAATCAGTTACGTTGAAAAATGTCTGTCGATGAGATAAAAGAAGATCGATCTACGGGATGAGTCTCGTGCTACTTTTCAGTCTTTACTCACCGTTCTATATTTTGTGATTATTGATCGAGAACATTGGATAAAAAAAAAAGAAAGTATATAAGAAAAAGACTCGAATATATTCGCGAGTCGTTCGTTCTAGTAAATGAATCGGAAGTAACTCGTTTGAATTTATCGTTTCTTTTTTTTTTTTGGCGCGAGTCGATATCCTTATCGAAGTTACAGGTATATATGTGTACGAGCTCGTAGAGTCACGTGACCAGGCTTCCACGCAGCGGGTGGTCACGTGACTCCCGGTAGGAGTCGATATCTCGAGCAACCGTGTCGAGATATCTAAAGACGTTTCTTTGTTCTTTTTTTTTTATTTCTTTTAAATCGTTTAAAGAAAATCGTGACTCATCCTATAGAATCTTTCCCAAAATGAAGAAGCATTTCTTACATTTTGTAATAAAACACTCTCGATTCTCCGGTCGAGGCATAAGGTATCAAATGCTTGTCCAAGACGCCCAGTATATCAGCACAGATATCCCTGAGCTCTTTCTCCACTTGAGATCGGTATTGGCGGATCATCTCGAGCTTACCCTCGGCACCCTTGTTCTCCTCCTTCTGCTCGATATTCGATATTATTCTCCACGATGCCCTCCTCGCACCGATCACATTTTTATACGCGACCGACAGCAGATTCCTCTCCTCGACGGTAAGCTCTACGTCTAGCGAGGCTACCTTCTTCATCGCCTCCACCATTTCTGCAAAAGATGACCGGCAAAGATTGCCGTCGAAGATTATACCGTTAGATTCGAAGACGACGCGTCGTCCAATTTTTTTAATATTACAAATTTATCTACTTTTATTAGATTTCTTTTGAAATGTCGGAAACCACTAATAGATATAAATTAGATTTAGTAAATAAATCTTGCAGAGTATAATTTTCTATTCGTTATCACATTCTTTGTTTTTTTTTTTATTATTATACTGCCCAAGGTAACAACTATATCTCGTAATAATTATTAATAGCCGGCTTTCTACGCGTTCTTAAATAACGGTCTTGGTTAATAAATGAATATTCCTATCGATGCTCTCGACCTCGATTTCCACGAGAAGAAGAGACGCGCTCTATATACGGAGATTCGGCTAATTTGCCTTTTAAACGGTACTCCGGCTTTACTCAAGGTCATAAATTTATTTCCGCCTATGTAACTCTAGTCAAAGTCTCGGCGTTGCTCTTTTCTCGATTGTCTCGGGCTTGCTAGGAGGAAGGATATTTCTGAAAGGGGACTACTACTCCTTTCTACCGGATTCGAGATTCTCGTCTTCGGTGAGATGACGATCGAAGAGACACCGGAGAATCGATGGCAATGTCACAAATCGCCCTTTCTATTCGCGCGGCATACGCTTTAGTTAACTTTTAGCACGACTCAATTCCGTATAGGGAGTTATCGCGTAGGAAAGGTACGCTGGCATATATTAACCCGCTGACCCCTGAACTTCGCAAAGGTGCTCTCGCTATTCAGGTATTATAGCACTGGCCATGCGCGTAACGATATACTTAGATACTCTTATTTATCGGTGACTCTTACACGCAAATCCATTTTCAAATTTTCTCTTATATTCGCGCCGTACGACGAACATCTGATACGTGTAGAATTTTATCCTGGGTTTTGCGTATACGGGGTGTCCCACCTAAATGTAGCTGCCTTAACATCTTTATTTGTTGTTACATAAGAAATAGTTTTAATTCTATGTTCGTAAGTCGAATGCTTTGCAAATGTTATTTTTTACCAAATTGTCAAGATCATCGAGATTTAGGTGGACAACCCGGTATATCGTGGCTTACCGCAAGTGATCAAGTCAAAATTCATAAAATTTGAATTAATATGATAAATGTACTAGTAAAAGTAGAAACAAAATTGATTTTTTTTTACTTAATCATATTATATATAGGGTGGTCCACGTAACTTGCACACCTCGAATAACTTTTAAAGTATGCATTGTATGAAAATACATCTTCGGAATGCTTTTCCACTCAAAACAGAATATATAGGCTACGTAATGTACCTCTACAAATCATTTTTGCATACAATGCATACTTTACAAGTTATTCGAAGTGTGCAAGTTACGTGAACCACCCTGTATACATGTTACCGTAAATTCTACGTTTTTCCGGTAAAAATTCTAGTATTGACCGGAACGAGGTAATAAAAACTCCGAAAAATGTTTGTACAGGTAACTCGATATCGAAAAGATTCGTACATATTTGTATAACTTTTTAACAAGCAACGTCATACCGTAATTTGCAAACATGGTATGATAAAAGCCAAAAATCGAGCCATTTACAAGCATTTTTCAAACTTCTACCATCTCGCTATAATAAATGCAAGGATTTATAGGTAAAACCTAGGGTTATCCAATTTTCGGATTTCCTGCTGATTTTTAAAATAAATCAATTATAACGTATGTATAGACATATATTTTAGTTTGCATATAAATTCAAACACCCATATGTATTATAGAGAATTGCATCGAAATTATAAGGATTTGGTAACTTTCTGACAGGTCTTTATATCGACTCGTTTACGACAAGTTAGATATGTATATGTGTGTTCTATATACGTCTAAAAGAAAAACAAACGTGCCGTGAAATGTGTATATCTTTCAACGTTCCGAACGACTTTTGCGAGTTTCGCACATTGGAGAACCGACAAGGTGTAAATATATATCTGCACGAAGTTTAAATAATCAGAATTTCATCGTTCAAACATTCAGACGCTTTTATCGCGCGAACGTAATATTTCAAATTGGTTTTACTAACGAATTCATTTACTACGATCTTTTATTTAAAGAATTTTTTGCGTTCGATTAGAGGTTAAGTGTATCAATGAAAAGGGTGATCCATATCGAGAGGAACAATATGTCGAAACACATTCGAGATTGAAACTGCGATAACGTCGTTCGAAGCTGTGACCTCGAATCTCTATGAATCATACGTTTTGTATACCAAGCCAGAGTAAACGATCGCTAGCGTCAAAGAGTTCGGTGCCCGGGATCGAGAAATTTTCTTTATTACGTATACGTGTATGTAGGGGAAGAGTGGCATGAAAGAGCCCCTTTTTGAAAGAGCCACTATCATTTTGTACAGTAGTTTCCGAACGAATGTTGGACGAATTATAGTTTTTAAGTAGCAAAACTGGTTGTTAGTTAAACTAGCAAAAACTTTACTAGTTTTTCAAAAACGAATTCATCCAACATTTGTTCAAAAACTACTGTGTAAATGATAGTGGCTCTTTCAAAAAGTGGCTCTTTCATGCCACTCTTCCCCTACTTTATATGCGTAGGGCTAAATTTTCAATTAGATCGAATCCTAGGGTTCATAATGTGCGATTAATTCCATTTAAAGTTTTTTTTTTTAAATTATAACATCAAGGTATTCAATCGATGCTTAACTTTTTAAACCTTTGTGATATCTATGTCTGCTATCAGAATTGTTATCTATAATTTTTATTCCTAAATAAAGAAAAGTATGAAATGTAGAAATAGTTAAATACATAATAATATTTTAGTTATTATTATCATTTAAGAGAATCTAATTATAATATCTACGTTCAGAATAAAATATCCAAATAAATTTCCTTTATAATTAAGCTATAATCCTTCATAAATTAGGTGATTCATATAGTAACAAAGAATACATCTGTATTTTTTAAATTGTTAAAAAAATGCCTCAATTTATTAATCTTTAAATCACCAGGCTCAGACCTTCGAGCCAAGGGCTCATTATTACACCCTAGAGCCCATTGAAACATAAATCCGACCCTACATATTACACACCACTATTTTTTTTGTCCTCCCTAACGTCAATAGCACAAATTTATTCGCAAACTACTATCGCTTTTCTCTTTCTACGACCTTCCATTATCACACCTCGTCACCTACATTTGATTAATTTCTAAAGAAAAGTGCATAATCGCTCAAGAATTTAATTATTACAATGAGTCATATTACTTATTACAGTTTAGTATTTCCACATTGCGTAAAAAGTCTTGGAACACTTGATACGCTCCAACTGTTTTAAAGCAAAATATTTGTTAAACTTTGTATACTACTATCTTCTAAGGAATTAAAAACAATCTCTCCATTTTATTTCCTGTAATAAACCGGAGATGCCAACTTGTAACAAGTTGGATGACTCATTCGGTGCAAACATACCACAAAGAGCGTAGGATGTACTTTAAACGAGCAAAATAATCAGACACAACCTATATATAATATAATCATTCCCAAGAGAGAGAGAGGCGCCCGCGTGTCTGTCATTCCATAGTAAAGAGTCGTCAGAAGTCGACTACAAAATCTTCGAAAGCATCCTCGAGCAACGTGCTTTGAAATCTCAGTTACGTTATATCGAAGAGCGAGAAAAGGCTCGAGGGAGTTGAGAAAAAGAGGATGTGTTCGCGATTCGTTTGAAATCGAAAGAAAGCGAGGGAATATCGTTTTCTCCGCCAATAAGTGAGAGGGAAAGAATGGGTAGAGGAAAGAAAGATTTTGATTGGTGCTTTGAAGGAAGCTGGCAATGGCCGTTCGTCCCGAGAAGAGTTTCCAACGCTTACGCGCGTCGACCACACCGCCGCACAGTCGAAATCCGGCGCAGCTTTCCCTCCAAGGATCGATAGCTCGGTAGAAAAAGCAACATTACCTATGGCGGCACGTTGCTTGCCACAGGACGCGCCTTCCCTTTTCGTTACTCCTTTCTATGTCAAAACTTTTATCCTACGATCTGCTACGTCATCTTCCGCTTTTTTTTTTTATCTTTCTCTTTTTATCGCTGGGACGCAAACGGTAAGAAGCAAAAGTGAATCCACGCGAAGAATCACTTTTTTATGATTGAACTAAACTATTTGAATTTTGGTAAGAACGTAGAAGGATTTTGTTTGATATACAATGTGCTTTTTTCTTTTCAAAAAATCGGGATCTTCTAAATTATAAAGATAATAAAAAAAGGTCATTTGTTCGACTTTGTTATTTGAGCTTATAAGGAGAGTTTGGAAAATTACCTTTTGTACATTTCAAATTGATTAACTTTGCTTTGAGCTACAAACGCTTAAAAATTGCAGAACATCGAAATCACTGATTTTCGACATTCTCTGTAATCTTTTGACTGATTCGATGAAATATACAATATGCTTATAGCCTCCTTAAATGTACAACAGGCAATTTGTTTAAGTTTCATTATAAGATCAAATAAAAAAATTGAAAAAATAACCATTTTTTGGGGGGTTTTTGTAATTTTGAAGATTTTTCAAAATGCAAGTCGTTTAGTGCAATTATAAAAAAGTTATTCTATTTTAAAGTACGTGAATTCACTTTTGTTCCTTACTGTAGATAAGTAAATAGGTTCCGAATCACAAATCTCATTCTATATTTATTATAATTGCTAATGTACATACATAATGATCTATATATATATATATATATTTGATCGTAGGTTATTTAATTTTAATAAATCGACAAATAAGTAAATAAGCATTCCACGTCGGAATCAATCATGGAAAATCAATGATACAACATATAAGACATAGCAACGTATTTGGCTATCAAAGCTCTATCGGCGGAAACCGCGATTTAGTTTCACCGTTGATTTATAATTTCAAATATTGGCGCCTGCATCGATCACCGAGCGCGATATCAATGACTAACGCTCTCGAGAACTTCGCATTTAAATATAAATACCGCGTAGAATAGTCGCAAGAGAATTTCTCTGAAGCAACGGATCTGGACAAGTTTTTTTTCAAATGAAAATAAGAAATAACTATTTGAAAATATTGATTCGTGACCTTTATTTCTAGTACTATTATTTGCAAAGAAAAGAAGAGATAATAGCAATTTGAAATAATGAGTTATTACTAGACTGCGGATCTTTATGCAAATACATATTTTTCTTATTGCGTATGTTTTTCAAATTTTACATATAAGACAAACCATTGAATATGTCACATGTATCCTTTGTATTTTACATATTTTTATTCAGTTATCAGCTCTACTTGCAATATTTGATGAATCATGAATTATAATTCACATGAATTTGCATAAAGATCCGCAGTCTAGTTATTACGTTATTTTTTAATTTTTAAATTTGACCAAAAAATAATCCTCAAAATAAGATACAGTAAACAGTAATAAACAATAACACCAAAGAATGTCAATATACTAAACCAGACTCAAGCTTTACGAGATTTTGTACAATTTCAAAATTATTTCAAATAATTAGAAAATAAACTAACATGTTACTTGAAATAATATTTACAATAATGTTATCTGGAATATAATCGCAAATATAAAAATAATTTTGAAATAAAATAACATGTTACTTGAATGGATATTTCAAATAATGTAATTTCAGAAATGCCCTGTGAAGCAAAAGAAGTAAAAAAAGAATCTCGGTTAACGCGGGAACGCGATCGAGGATTAGGAATAGTACATACGTCGAGAAATCGCGATTGCGGATGTTGCGAGAGTGCGCGGTCGAGTATAAAACGTTCGATAAAGTTTCATCGACTGGCACACTGTTCCAGAAGAAGAAGAAAACGAAAATAATGAAAACGAATAAACTCGTGACGATAACCTTCGAAAAAGTATTTAAACTCTTATCTTTAGCAGTATCGTTCGATCCTTTCGAAAACTTTGTGCGAATGCAAACGATACTTATCGAGAGGCAGAGAAAGACACGTGCAACAATTTTGAGTTTATCTCGCATTATCGTCCCACGTTTGATGTTTCTCGATAGCATTACCTCCACTCCTGTATCCATTTTCCAATTACACCTTTATAATATCTCAATTAGAGTACGAATTAAATGTGTACGACAACGAACTAAAAATAGTGTCATAAAGAAATAACAACTTTTCTGATATCGATATATCGTAAAAGGTGTTGGAAGAAATATGTATCGATATTGGCATACTCGTATAGGTTTAACAAAAACATATACCCAAGACTAAATATATCAGCAACGTAAAATAACATTTAAAACGGAGATTATAAAGCACGTTCGTCGTGTCTCTTGTTATTTGATCGTTTTCTGGTATGAAAGAAACGTTTAGGATCGTTCTAAAGACAAAGAGAAAGAAAGAGGAAGAAAAGAAAGAGGTAAAAGAGAAGGGGTTCGCGAAAAGGCATATCGGACTCGTTAGCAGCGACGGAATTACGAGGAACGAAGTATACCGGCCGAGATATACGGAAACGTAAGGTAGCGGGCGCAGCAGATCAATACTTTCCTTCGGCCATGCTCGCCCTCTGCCTCTTTCGCTCGTCGCTCGTGACTACCCCTCGACTTTGGCTCCCTCCAAGCAGTACTCGCTATCTCTCTTTTACTCCCTCAACCCTCGAATTTGCCTGTCTCACTCTCTTTCACCGATGCCTTCCCTGTGTCAGCCAGAAAGACGAAAGAGTCGGAGCGTGCATGTGCTCGAGCTATATACACTGGCGGGCAAAATTAAAGGATCGCTAAAATATAGTGACAATTTTGCTCATTTTCAGACTGTATCTTCGTGAAAAAAATTATTTAAAAAATAACTTTTATAGAGGATGAATATTGTAATTTTGGAATCCTGTATGGACATTTTTTTTTATCATTCATTAGAATCGTTTATTTGGATGAAAAAGAAAAGGAAAATTACAAAAATTTTCTTTAACTTTAAAATCCTTCACGAGGATGAAAGAAATTTTTCTAGGTAAATCACAGGTATGGTAGAACCAAATGTATAACTTTAGTAGAACAGTCTTTTCTCTTTAATTTGCGCTCTCATTCATTAACGTATGATTTTTTTTGACCGTGCTATCGGCGATCACAGGAAAAAAACTCATTTTTAACTTTGAACGTCCATAACTCGTGAACAAATGATCGTCGAATAATTCTAAGGGGAGATTCAGAAAGTCCAAAATGTTCTCTTCGACAGCCCTCTCTCATTTATTGGATCCATATTTTGCTTTTATATGAAAAACAGAGTCAAAAAGACCCAATGAAAGTCATTTTTCTTCTTTTGCATAATATGTTCTACCATTACGATAAAAATGAAGAGGTAATTAAGGTTTCTAGTTTTTTTAAAGGTCAGAGTATCTACAAAAAGTTGTACAAAATTTCAAGTCCCTCAAATTGTGTTTTCCTTGTGTCTCTAATGACGAAACATAACATATATATCGAATAATTAAAAGATGACCTGTTTTAAGCACCCCAAACGTTACTTTTGTTCTTGTAGCTTGTCTCTATAATTTTAAACCGAATTTTTTGTCAATTTTTTAAAAAATTGTTTACAAAAACAAAGATCTATTCAAATACAATGCAGAATTGTTGTCTCTAACCCCGTATGTTTTGATAATACCACTGACATTAGCGTTATCCAAAGCGTAGGAAGTTGCTCGGTGTGGCTTTCTTCCAAAAAAGTAACGAGACGAATATTATTGTTTTCGGTGAGATTTGGTCGACGTATGACGAGAGATGCAAGAGAAAGCGAAATAAGTGCGAAATAAAGTGACTCGTCCAAACTTCCTCACGCGTTTTCACAATTACTCCTTCTACCACCTGACAAGAGTATCATTCACGCACTGTTTGCAATATAATTCTGAGTTATCAGATTGTTCTTGTAATTCTGCTTCTTGTAATTCTGCTTCTTTTATATCGTTTCACATCATCGTGCAATGAAGCATAAGTCCGATCGAGTAACCTCCTCGTGGCACGCTTTGGAAAAATGAATTTTGTTGTAGGTTTTTTAAGTGAGTTTTTCATATTAAAAAAAAATATGGACATAATAAATAAGAGAAGGCTGTTAAAGATAACATCTTGGACTTTCTGAATCTACTCTTAGAATTATCGTACGATCATTTATTCACGAGTTATGGCCGTTTAAAGTTAAAACTGCGTTTTATTCTTACGATCGCCGATAACACGGTCGAAAAAAATCATACGTTAATGAATGAGAGCGTTAATTAAAGAGAAAAGACTGTTCTACAAAAATCGTACGCGTGGTTTACCCAGAAAAATGTATTTCACTTCCGTGAACGTTTCTAAAGTTAAAGAAAATATTTGTCTCTTTCTCATTACAAAAACTATTGTAATAAACGATAAAAAAAGAATATTAAAAACAATTTTCCAATCATTTGTCACAAAGATAAAACCGTTTGAATATGCGGAAAATCTTGAAAAAATTTCACTAATCCTTCAATTTTACCCGCCAGTGTATACCCAACACAGTGTCCTTCGATTCCTCTTTTTACTCGTCTCGTGCTGTACGTCCAAGTCACGCACGAATTTTACTCATCCCTTCGCGATAACCAATCACCTAACCTACCTAAAAGTATTACGATAATATGTCTCTCTCTCTCTTTTCACATTTTATCTCTAATTCTTAAAGTTTTTTCCTACTTCTTCGGTATCACGCGAGTATCATTAGCCTCTTGGTAGAATCATTAGCAGTCTAAACCCCCCACTTTGCTAGTCTTCTACGCGCGATCGATGAGTGACTAATCAGGAGGCGTTTGACTCGAGCTTGTCATTCCTACGATGACGTTTCTCCTCTCGAAAAGTCTACGTACGTTAGTACATACGTATACCTGTGTATAATATATGTATATAAATGCGTTCTCGGTAGAAAAAGAGACGAAGTACGGTGCTAACGCGTTTAGAACTTTCCTTTGAACTTTCTATCGAGCTTGGAGTCCAATGCTCGCGCGAATGACACTCGTACGTGTATGCGTATATATACGTTAGATCGTAAGTATACGTAACAGTTTATCCGTGAATCCAACTATATATACACACACACATACACGTGCATCTACAGGGTGTCCGGTTCCATGTAGTCAAGCGGAGGACTACATGTACACATCAATGACTTGAATCAAAATGTCTAATACCATTTTTCGATATTCGACTTAGTTAACGAATTATTAACTAACAAAGATCGGTCAATTACGGCGATTAGTAAAGGAAGGCAGTTCACTTGAGCTCGCAGCTAGGCAAGAGATGAAGCGGTAGGAGGAGCAATCAACGATAAACAACGTTACATGTCGCTGCTCGCCGTAATTGGCCGATTTTTGTTAGTTAATAATTCGTTAACTAAGTCGAATTTCGAAAAATGGTATTAGACTTTTCGATTCAAGTCATTGATGTGTACATGTAGTCCTCCGCTAGACTACATGGAAGCAGACACCCTGTATACGTTCCACACGTGCGAATACACGTACGTCCTGAATGGAAGTAAAAGTATCGGCAGTAGTCTCGAGAAACGAAGGTTCATCGGTATTCGAGCTATCCCCACCTTCACGGAAGACGCCCACGCCATTTTCCAAGATTTTAGGAGAGTAACGTAGAACGATCGAGGAAAAAGAAAAAAAAAAAAAGGGTCGATGAAAAGGAAAGCAGGAGGGTAATTGAGTATAGATAGAGATGGATGGATAGGTAGGTAGAAGAGAAGGCTGAAGGTCGAGCCGGTCTCGTCGATTGGTCGTGCGATTTCTCTCTGTTTCCTCAAGGCCAAATGCCACGAGCGGTACACGCGTTACTACGTGTGTCCGCCGTAGTAAGAGAGCCGGCATCGAGTCTTCTTTTTTTTTTTTTTTTCTTTGCTTCCTTTTCTCTCTCTCTCTTTCAACCGCCAACTTCTCCGTCTCAGGGATTTATGCGTCACACACGCGTTACGCGGTGGAAAAGGACCGAGTTGTCTGGTTATCTTGGACGAGGGGGCCCCCCAAAGTGCCGAACATAGCACGCCTAGCAACGCTACCTCGCCGTTGCTCCAGCGCCGACGACGAAACGACGTCGGCTGTGGGAGAGGGAGGGAGGAAGAAAGATAGAAGGAAGGAAAGAAAGAGGTAGAGAAAGGTAGAGAAGAATGGAGACAGAAAGAGAGAAGGAAAGAGAGGTTGGGGGGGAGAGAGAGGAACGAGCCGCAGGATCGTCGATATTCCTCGCGAAGCTTCCTCACGATTACGAGAGAAAATAAGAAATGACATAAATCCAGGTTCAAATTTCAAACCTAGCCGGTTACTCGCCGTGAACTGTAAGGAAGGCTAATCTCACGCTTGACGTTTCGTGTCCGCGACTTTTGACAGATCTCGCGAGGTTCGGTACGATTAAACGCGCATATCTATGGAATTCGGTTTACGAACGATGCTGGAAAGTTCTTTTTCCAGAGAATTGGGATATCAAAATGAAGGAGAGATGTTGAAAGACAGAGAGAAAGAGAGATAGGATTCGAAGTAACGGTCGAAAGGGCGGTTTTATGTCCGTAGTAAGAGACTCGAACGAGTCCCCTCTCTCGTACCGATTTCGTCGATTTCCATTTTGGCCCAGGCCGGCTCCCTTACCCGGAAAAATATCCACTCACCGTCATAGCGTTCGGCCTGTTCGGCCAGTTTCGCCTTGTAAACGTTGTCCTCCCGTTCCGACATCTTGGATGCGCGTGGATTTCACGAGTAGACCAGGGCTTTCAGGGAAATCTCACGAATTCCTTGTTTCACCGAAATACGTACACCTCCTCGCACAGCCACTCGCAAGCTCACTGACCAAGATGGCGGCGCCCGCCAACAATCGAAAGCAGTTCCCCACTCGCGCAGGCTCCGCAAGACGCTCCGTCGCATGGCGCAAGCCGAAGACCGTGTATCATTGCGCGTGACGTCATCGCGAGCAGCGCCCTCCCATTGGTCATCGGGCATGAGCCATCGTCCAACGCGAAAAACTCAATTTTTATGCGTTAAACGTTCTTTTATTTCTTCGTGTTCCTGTAAAAGAATATTCATTTATTATTAATCGAGGAATTCTTTTCTTCCACGCGCGTTACACCTTTCGCGCGATGATTATGATAAATTTCTTTCATCGACGGACAAGGAAAGTACGTACGTCGATGCTCGAAAGGGGGCTCTCGCGTATTCCCGTTTTCTATCTCGTTTCGACGGTCTAAGCGTTGAATATTGTAATATACGTTGTATTTACGCAGTATAGTCATTTCTACGAGTTGCTGAAAAATAATTATGCCAAATAGTTTTTTCTTGTAGCGTGTACTCGTCCATCGAGGTAACCCGCGCAATTCGAAATACGATATACTCGAATATAGAGTAGATGGCACTCGCGATAGTGAAATTCTCCCTAAAATTCATTGAACGCGCATAGACGTGTCGAGCGTATATCTTATGCGTGCATGTATAGGTATGATGGTTGCACGGTTCATTGAATTTCGTTAAAAAGTTAAGGGCTCGTCGTCACCGCACGATTTATTTCTAAATTCCCTTCGAAAGTTAATGAACCATTTGATAGTTTAAAAAATTCTAGATATTCGAACGATTAAGGAACAGCAGACGGGAAGAACGTTCAAAGACGAGGTGTTACGCAGATGCTACAAAATTAATCTTTTGTAGCGAAGCAATTTGTATTTGTCGTTTCACACGATTGGCTAATGTACAAGCACTATAATCCAAACATCTTTTAGTTCCTACCCGGCAATTATCGTAGTTTTTTTTTTTTTTTTAATTTACTTCTCTTTTTAAATTATTTATTTTATAACTAATTTGTATTTATATGTATACAGATATATCATCTTTCTCCGAATGTTAATAACTATTGAAATTATGGTACAGCCAGACTTAAAATAACAATAATTGTAAACGTTAGCTGCAAGCGGGCTATTTCGTGCAGTGTTCGATGATCGTCTCCGCGATTATCACACACTAGGAACGAAATAACCGATATGCTCGTATAGAGGGATATACAATAAGTTTTATTAATTGTTATATGTACATACGGACAGCATACATACATACATACATACGCAAATTTTACGCGTTTAAATTACTCGCGCATGACTGTGTATGAATGTGTGCGTGTAAGTGATTTTTCTATATATGTATGTATATAAATATATATATATGTATATGTAAGAATTGCATATATATTTATATATACACATACTTGGTATTTTACATATTATATATATATATATATAAACTATAGTTTGGAAAGAATCCGTAGTAGTGACGAATGTTGTGTTTAAAGTTTAACATTTTATTTTCTGCAAATTGTTTGGAACTTATAATCCCTTAAGACCGCTTTGAGTACGCTTCCTTTCCTGGGTTCAACTCCAGTTTATGTACACCCTGTTACCGTCTCTTCGACATAATGGGCTTCTATATCAGCTTATGTCGGTCGGTAGCACGCCTTCTTAAATCTCTCGAAACGTTCGTTAGGCGTATCGGCACCATAAATTTGGAAGCGTAACAGTCTCACACTCGCTTGCCCGTTGAATCTGTTTCTTTTACGTATGTACTTTTGCCGAGTCATCAAATGCGATCGAACAGATTCTAGTGGCACATTCAGGAACGTTTCTTCAAATCGCACGATTAATCGTGCGAAGTAGTTAATCCCGCCCCGTCGTTCGAGTTATCCGCTTAATGATATCAGACATGGCAGTCGGACGAACATAAAGATTATCTTTAAAAAAGCAATATTTCGTTTTGATTCCTTTAATGGTGGTTTTTAGAACAGAGACAAAATGGGGGAACCATCTTCTTTGAAATATACATTTACGGAGCAACTCGCCTTCACAATTTGATATCCTTTCTTTTATTCATTGCAAATATCACAACACCGCGTCAAGCACATAACATAAGTTTTCACAGTCTGCGTAAGTACTCTCCGCGATGTATACGTAATAAAATATATCAGGAAATTACGACCCTATGATATGATAGAATTTTGTGAAAGCCTGAACGTAATAACGTTGAGAAAAGGAATACTATTATATACGTGATGTTTGGATTACTTTCTGTGTGTGGAGTACTGTAATACTGAATTATATAAATCCGAATCCGTAACTTTCTGCGAGTTAATAATAAACGGTAAGAACGGTCGTTAGTAATTTGACCACTAGGAAATTGCTATTACTAGCTATACAATAAAACGGTATGTACGAAACGGTGTTTTACAAATTATCACGGTGTTTCTTATCGGCGACATTGCTAAAGATTAGAAAATGCTTGCTCGTTCGATATAGACTTCAGCGATTGTGAGATTCGAAGAATCCTTTTTTTTTTGCAAATCACGCAATATGGACGACAGTTGCTTGGTAAAATTTTATAACGACCGATTTAAATTGGCGAAACAATAGGAAGGACACGGCTGAGGAAGAAAATAGGAAAGGCAGGTAACAGCACGGTCATGACACAAGAGTACAAAACGTACGACGTATGTGCCATATTTGCAAGCGTCAACTTTTTTTTCACTTCATTGGAAGAAGTAGACTACCACACCCAATAACAACCCCAATATCACGTTCGGCATATTTATAAACATTCTCCGCGTCCGTGATATCTACTGCTAATTATCTTCACGTTAAAAGATCCAAACGTTTTTCTGTACTGTAAATGGGCGGTCAAATTGTTAACTGATATATTACAGACTAAAATATGTTTGGGCATCTTGACCAATCGCCTTTGTTCTTACACTCCCAATATTCACCGTTGTACATGTAGCAAAGACTATCTGTGAATGGATCTTGCTGTTTCTTAAACCATAACGGTTCCCAAGTTTCGTAAGGTAAACCTATAAAAGAAATATCTCAAATGTAATACCAACAAACTAATTCGTTATCATTTTTAATTATAATACATCAATGTATCCGTACCTTGCGAAGCAGCTTGCTCTGCTTCGTGTTCGCGAGAACGCCGCGCAGACCGCTGCTTCTCCTCGAGCCGAAGCTTTTCTGCGTTAGCTTCGTCCCACCGTCCTTCCTCCATTAATCTCTGATCGGGTCTTAATCGGGAATCCGTAGGAGCTACGCCGTCCTCCACTTCGTTTAGTTGACATGCCAGCTCCGTAAACGAGTAATACCTTTCACTATCATCGCTATACCAATTAAACAAGCAGAGATTTTATGTCATTTGTAGAAATATTTGTTACTAAATTTAGATTACTATTATTTTAGCATTTAATATAAAAAAGATCATGTTACGGAATAAGTTATATGTAGAATCGAATTCTTTAATACTTACGAAGGCATACGTCGTTTCCAAGCTAATATGTACGGTCCTGTTTTATACACAGGATTATCTGGTGTACCCGATGTGCTAATAACAGGCGCAATTTCTATCTTTGCATCCCACGTACCCTGAACAACCCACTTCACCTCTTTATTTGAATTCATGACGACACCTTTCACCTTACGTTGATTATCTCTTGAGAAATATGAGTATGGTATGTATTTTAGATGGCACTTGATACCTTCTTTGTGATTTACAATATCCATATCACCGCTTTGATCAACCCATAACTTTCCAACTATTATATTATGCACGGTAGTTGTAACCTTACGCCATGTGTAATGCTGTAGCCCCGAGTTGAACTCTAGATGAGCAGTACCCAAAGGAATTACCTACAATGTAAATACACGACAAATGAGTTTTCCAGTTTTCAAAAATAGAATGTACGATATGTAGTTTTCCTTACTTGGAGGTATTTTCCACGGAACTTAGAAGCCATAGTAAACTCCTGCCAACAGCGCCACTTTCTACCTTCGCAATGCTGAGCTACCATCGGAGGATGATGCGAAACTTGTTCGGAAATCGCGCGCCACCCAAGGTCATCCGTGCGATCGCACTCGTACGTTTCGCCCAATAATGGATTAAAAGGTTTGCCCGTTCTACTGGCAGTTGTAGAGTAACTAGAGATAGTAAATGCAGCTACATAGGCCATCTGTTCGTAACTGTCGGTACACTCTGCTGCTCTAAAAGTGAAAAAATTGCCAAATTACAATCGAAATTCCCTTTTTTGAATACTTTAATGCGGTAGTAAAAAAAAAATCTATGAACATATGATGTACCTATCAAGAATCTCTGCATATTCGTAATCTTCTGTAAGCCTCTGAAGCATACTAAGTGGTTCTGAGAAGTTAACGGGCATTGGAATTTTAGATAAATCTTTGCCAATACAATTTTTCATAATACTCCATAGATTTAAAGGATAATTGGGTTTATCAGGTACTCTAGTCCTCCTTTTTCTTCTAGGCGTTGTCGCTAACCCGGTGCCGCCGCCTCCGCCATTGTTGGTTTGCCAAGCCGTCTATACGATAATAAATAAGCCTTAAATATGTATCAATACCGAAGTCCCGATGCATAGAAGTAGCGTATATTCAGGGGTTCTTAACGTTATACTGTTTAAAGATTAGTTACATTGTCCAGTTCGTCCGTGTTGGAACCTAGGGAAAGAGGTTGGAGTGCAGTAGAATCGGTCACAATAAGATACGACTCTGCTCCGGCAGAATCAGAGACTGGCAAAGGTGTTGGATCGCCTTCGGAACTGGAGCCATCGTCGCTTCCCTGAGAGTCGGTTCGATCTCTCTGATGAGATATCGAATTGGTCGAAGCTCCTCCTGGAATATTTAATGTAAATGTGTCCGATTCTTGAGCATCATAAAACTCCACATTATCTTCTTCGTCCTCTGATGGAGAAGTGGTTATTGCGGAATCTATAAAAAAAAAATATTTACTATTTATGTATATGCTACAACTGTAACAAAAAAGACAGAAAATGTATATTTTGTAAGCTGAATAATTAATTTAAATAAGTATAATTACTAAGAGACATGATTGTTTTTAAGTGCCTGCTCTAATGCATATATTAAATAGATAGTACATATATAGACATTTCAAATAGGGATAAATGAATTATATTAAATTGTGATGCCTTATACTTGATTAGTTAATATTTCCTATGTGACGCACAGATTTGAAAACAAGATAAAATAGTATCTTAATTTAATAGGATGTAATTGAGAAGATTATCAATGTACTAATTTTACTTTAATATCATTTCGTGACACAACCTATTTTCCACGAAGTAATCTAATTTGCTTTTATTCAATGTACACCTTACTACTGTCAATATTTTCGCGGAATCAACTAAAAACTTTTCCAACTAAAAAGCAAACGCTTAAACTGCGTTAACTATAATGAGTAATGACAAGTCGTTAAATAAGTTGTAACGCACTTATAAATTTATAGATTAAACACGAATACCGCGCACAAGGTTATGATAAGTCACGAGATTGGTTCGACGATATCACAAATTTGGATCTTCGAAATTCTCATCGAAGCTGCGTTTCTATGAATCGTTGTCCATATATATACACGTTCTCACTTTGCCTTGTTCGATTATTGCTTTGACATCATCTATGATTTCATCAATCACATATTCCAAATGTTAAACCACTGATTTGGTACTTCTAATAGCAAATTTTACGTCCGACTCGAAAGAAATTCGGTTAGCGAAAATTGTGGAAGTGTCAATTTGCAATGCCATCTGTGCTTAATTAAGCACCAAATTTAAGAGAAATGAAAGCACATTTAAACGATTTAGAATACATTCACACACCCATACATACACACCACCAACATGATCACTTCAGATAGCAATCAATCACATACATACGTAAAGCTTTGCGTGCAAAGATCCTGCGCTATGCGAGAAAATTGTCAGCGCAACGAAGCAAATGTTGCGCGCTGCCATCTATACTCCGACGCGCTACCCGCGAGTATTCAAAATTTCGGGAGAAAGGAAAACGTAGATAACAAAAAGAAAACTATTAACCTTCGCCAAAGAATAACTTTGAAGGTATAATAACGCATTAGTGTTTAACAAAAATTTGTACAATATCGATCAACCAAGCCATATTAGCCAAATATATCTTTTGAACAACGTAAAAAATAATAATAATTATATTAGGCACGTCCGCATCATGTTTTTCTGAATCGCTATGTCAGACAATGGAAAGGGTAGGAATTTTAGAAAGCAATTTTACGCGATTTTAATGTTAATTTAAAAACTTCAAATGTTCCTAAAACACCTGATCTTCTGTTAGTTACGTTTACAATAATATCGCAATTATTGTATAATTATTACATTACGAAATATTAAACCCTCCGATGAAAGTTTGTAACGTGCCCGAAATCATTGCCCCTCTTTTTCGTACGACGTCCATTTGATATTTTACGCGATTAAAATCTTGAACGGTATTAACGGTAAAATTTCTATCGTCCAAAAATTAAAAAATGCCATTTCAAAAGTAAAACACACAAAAAAACAAAAATTCAAGTTATGCAAAAATAAAAAATAAGCATATGATCGGATTTAAATACATTGCAGTATAGGCACAATCGAAAGTGGTAAAGCTCGGTGTTGTTATACGTAAAAGCAAAAACACTATTGATCGCAATATAAAAGGTAGGAAAATAAATGAAATTACGGGAAGGTCTGTGTCCTCCCGCTGGCGTCACCGAGGGAAGCGCATGTTGCGCGGCTTCTTCCAAATGCGAATGCTGCCTAGCTAGTTGTTCAACCATTTTCTCTATGCGCACCTTCTGATCTCGTTCATGTTGCAACAATTTCTTCCATTTTGGTTCCTGTTGCTGGGCTAATTGCAAATAGTCATTGCTTTTCTGAAATCATAATTCACCCTACTTTCTACAAACACAAGCCTATGATACATGACCTAAAATAGCTATAATAAAAAATAGTTTTAGTTATAAGTTAAATGCAAAAGAAATATCTGCAATAGTGTGTGCATGTATGCATATGTGCACAGGTGAGGCATTTTGTAATATAATAAATTTTTATCGTATTAACCAATTAATATTCATTTATATTGTAAATGCTCAATGATTAAGAAAGTTGACTGAAAATTTAAATGCTTTCAAAGAAAATAATTTGGGGCAAATGTATGCGTCATACAGAATCAATTAAACTGAACTTACACTGATCATAGCATTCGCAGCAATACGGAAGAGAGTAGCCTTCTCGTTCACAGCCTTTATTTTAGCCGTTAGGTCGGGATAAGGTGGTTCTAATGTTTCTAAATCGCTTAAAGCTCGTTGGAGTATAAATCCTCTCTTAGCGATCAAGTCGTTGCATGCTTGCAGGTCATCCAAACGTTGACTCAAATCTTTGATAGCCGAAGCCTGCTCCGTCTTTTGATTGTCGTTATCTTGATACTCTTCTTCCTCCTCATCTACAAATGAATTTGTATTTATAAAAACGTAGGTGTAGTTCGTACTGGAATGCCAGAGTCAAAAAGGTTGCATGGGAAAGCTCGGAGTACATTTGTAGTAGGATTTCAGAGAACACGAACGACCTACTAGGACAAACTACTTCTCGCGGAATGAGATAGGAAAATGAATTTGACAGTGGAATCACACAAACCAGATTCCACTGCTTGAATGGCCTTGGCCTTCGCCAACTCGAGGGCCGTGACCCATTGTTGACGTTCTACTTCCGTCGCTGCCTTGATGTGGAAGGTTTGGGTACCGCCGTTACTTACGACGAAAGTGCAAGCATCTACTGTATGTATTAAGGCCCCGTGCATAGATATCGTGCCCCGGCACGTATGTGACATCTCCGCCGGATTTCTAAACAAAGAATAGAAATGCGACAGTCCCTTGTACAGTTTCTTTCATCGCTGGAAGACCGAATGACACAGAAAAAGACAGACGTGAGTTTGCAATTCATTTTGCGGTATATTCAAGGTTTATCCAAGCCAAAACCTGACCTTGTCCCAAAGAAACTAATGTCGATTTGTCTGCGTTAATCTGTGGCACTATTGGCGCAGTGGAGATGGGAGACGCGTGTGAGTTATATAGCGTAATAATTGATACTTTTAAAAAAGCAAACCCACAACCAAATTCTTTGTAACAGTACCATTCCTATCTGTATCTACGCCTACGAAAACCCATATTTTATTAAAAATATAAACATAAGCATCGCCCGTCGAAGGTCATGTTTTACGGGAGGGGAAAGTATATCCGTTCATCGTTTCATGCACTTTAAATCAATTGAGTTAAATCCGTCACGCAAGACTAGTATGACTTTATATGGAAAAGAAACAGATCATGCTGACGCGTTTCAAATTTATTATTATACATCGTTCATAATAGTTAATGGAAGCGGATCTGGCAAACGCGAGAATGTTTTTCGAATGTCGGTATAGTTTATCAACAGCACGAGCTTTCTCAGGAATATATCGTTTAAAAAATATTACACTACATAATATTATAGTATCTAATAATTACCGTAAATGTGAATATTTTCTCAATATTCACATTTATGGTATAAAACATTGTACTCCTAAGTTATCTATTTTCTTTGAACAATACAAAACGCTCTACTTATTTTGTTAAATTTGGAATAATGCCCAGGTGTGTACGAGAATAAATTACGTGTTATAATGTTATCAAAGTGGAATAAAAAAGTAAAACTGTAATAATATAAAAATGGGAAAGCACTGACCAGCGGGCTATCCAATAACTTTACATAGATCGCTCGATCTCAAAAAAAAGTTGGCTAGTTTATACCGTTTGCTACAAGTGATTTTCCCCGTTGAACTCTGCGATCGTTACTAAATTCAATTATAAGATATAGCAAAGAAAACTTAAATTTAATCGACACTAATCAACAATAGAAGCATCTTTTAAAACGCGCACACAAATACGCACGTACGTACATACACGCATACGACACCAAGGACACGCATAAATGTGTAGGTCTTCGGGTAACGGACGCTTGAAAATTTTGAAACAAAATTGTATATGTGCGTTTAGATATATATATATATATACGTATATTGATGATATAAATATATAACTATGTAATATGCAAATGCGTGTAGGTATAAATGGATATTATGATGTGTTTGTACGTATTATATGTGTATATGTGTAACAAATATATATTGAACGGTTATAAACATCAATTACAAGAAAAAAAGGAAGCAGGTGAAATTATTAGGAACGCTGGCGACCGCATTAACATGTAGCAGAATGGTATGCGGGGAACTTTTTAGAATGAAATGAAACTAACATATTGTTGTCTCCTTAATTACAATTCGTTTGAATGAAAGTCAGGATATTTCGACGTTTCGATAATTTACTTACTCGGAGGCTCTGCCAGCTCTCCGCTTGCGTCGCGTTGATATCTTTGGCCCCCCTGTTGGTTCAGCCCTAAACAATCCATAAAACAAATAGACCCCATTCACATTGTGTAAAATTGTGAGAAGCAAAATTTGCTTTTCGTAATTTTCTTCTACCGCAAATTGTACGCCACGGCGATTAAAATTTTTGGATTAAGATGAATCCAAAGCGACACAAGTTATATTTCTGGAAACGCGATATTCAAAGTTTCAGTGATCATTGTGTAGACAACACGATCTGTGCAAAAAGCCTTCCCAAGTTTTGTGTGTAAAAACGTTGTGAAGACAGAATATTGCACCATTATTTCAAAAGATATTGCAAACTCAAATCACATAACTGTGCCAAGCGGGAAAATACTGTAAGACCTAAAAATGCAGTGCAAAGTTCATTGTAGAAACACGAGATCGCCAACTTCATTAAAAACATTACTAGACAGCAGGTTTCGTTATTATCGTTCTTACTGTTTAAAATTGTGCGTATCTGGATTATGCTAAATAGCACCTTCAAATTCAGATATTGGATAGCTTAAGTTTATTCTTTTATACATGACATTGTTAGAAATAATTATTTATTAACAATCTCGCGTGAGAATTGTAATAAAGCATCAGATCATTTAATATGTCCTCTCAACAAATAAAAGAAAAGAACGCAAATGTGCAATAAAATTCACCCGATGCGCGTATCCAAATATAAGCAGGCCCGATATTTTTCAGAATGTAAGCATGAAAATATTTAGATTGGTCAGCACGTATAACTTTCTCCTGGGCATGTTATATATCGCATATCATATATACATAGTTTTCCTTTGTCAAGGTTTGTTAATATTTATGTATAGATCGTAACGATGTACAAATTTAATGGTAATATTTTATATATATATATGGTCCTGTTCATACTACGTATTGCAGAATTTTAGTATGTATTCCCGTATGCGCATGCTTTGGATACTTTCTGTGAACAAGAAAATCAGGATACGAATGTTGCGATTTGGTTTTAAAATTACTTGGATAAACCATCGTGTCAAATATACAGTTATATCTGCATAGGTTCTTGTAATCATGCAATTTGTTTTAGAATGCCAATTTTTAGAGAATTTTTTCATTTATGCTATTAATATGTTAACAAAAAATAAAACTGCAAGCATTATTATCTATTATAATGTATAAAGTGCAGAGCTGTTCCAATGTCATCTTAAAATGATGAGCATTTATAATTAAATAATATGTAATGAGAAAATAATGCGTTCATAAGTCTTATTATTATTAATTTGCAATAAAAAAAAGTTAAGAAGTATCTGATGTTACTTCTAGAATCATTGCTGTATATGTACATATACATATATATATATGTGTATATATATATATATATATATATATATATATATTACCTGCATGTAAATTATAATCTAATAAACCAAATAAGCAAAGTGTTTGAAATCAATTCATATAAAGCAACTACAAAATTATTTGGTTAATTGAAAGTAATCACATTAATTTGTCTACTTTAAAAAGGAAAGTTTTCATAAATGTTGTAATAATGTATAACAACGAATGTAGGTTACATGTAGTTGTATTTTAATTTCAGCCACATGTAAACTTTCGTAAAAACTTTCCTTACATTTGTTATAACGTTGCATCAATATCGAATGACGTGTTGCATGTAAAGGTTTACTTCCAAGTCATCAATATGATCAATGGTGTCATAACCTAGACATCATGTAAAATGAAGGAAAAGCTCTGTTTTTTGTCAAAGTAACTTTCTATCCTACAGTAAAAACTTGATCAGACAACATAGCGTAAATAGTTGTATAAATTTCGCGTTGTTTTAATCACACGAGCTAGGAAGAACATGTTAGTAAATGAAACAGCGATTCCACTACGAGCTACCTGTAATATGACAGAAGGCCGTTTGACAGGACGAACCATCTTCTCTGATAACCTTTCAAGTAGTTGGTCCACTTAAAAAGCCACCCTTTCATCTCCTGTGTCCCATGCTGAGCCTTCGGATCACCCATTTTCTAATACGCTGCGTGCTTACACGCGTTTCTCCTGAAATTACAATGCGCTCCAATATCTGCGTACATATCACCCGTCTTGTACAGCCACCATTTTGATATCCTTCGGGCCCACAGAAACTATACGGTCTGAGATTGAAATTTTACATTTACACACAATTCGTCAATTGACGTTACTAAAGATAAGTAACAAATTCAAACGTGCCTTGAGATCACAGTTTCTTTAAATACAGTATGGACTGCCCTTTGTACGGCGTGGTAAAGCCGCCACGTTCTTGTGTGACGGCACCTAACCTTTATTACCACCTATCTGATGTAACATATCTTCCCTACTGAATACGTGAGAACGTATAGAAACGTATGAGTGTGTAATTATACGCGACTTTAGAATTTTTAGTTATCTACGCTAGCTAATTCGTATCTATTACATATATATTTTCCTTTCTTCTCACGAGATCTTTCCTCCGTGCGTGTAGCACGATATCTATTAAGATACTAATACATAAATTATTCTTACTGATCGTTGTATGCTCTTTGTCAAAAGAGTTGACGGACCATTAAAACTTAATAATAGCCAATAACGAGGCATATCGTCCGATCAATTTATGCCTCTTGAAAAAATGTTCACGTGGCTACTTATTGTTCGTATAGTGTCGATAAGAAATTTACGTTTTGAAATCTTATAAACATATGATATACTTATGGTATGCAACTTTTGAATATTAGTATTTAGTTTTTAATAGATGATCCCAGAAATTATCTATAAAATATTATTAAAATAATATAAAATATTGTTTCTCCTTACGACATCATATCTACATTTTTATTCGATACCGTACGGAATAATTCTTATATAATCCATTGTGTTGATTAGACTAGTGAAAAATTACGCGCGCCGTTCGTAATTATATCGATTTTTTATAATCTCGTATCGACTTTTATTTGTAACATTTCTGCAATGTATTTATCTATGTCATTACATATATTATGCAAAAACTGTATCTTTATTTAAAATCGTGTTACTGCGTTGAATTTTTTATTGTAATATTCTCCAATAGTTGCGTGAATGCATAGCACCTACCAATCAGTGAAATGTTATACATGACAAAGGTGGCGTTCGTGCTTGTTCATTGGTCGCTATACTCGAGTCGCTACGTATGCTATACGAGTCAGCTTGAGAACCTCATATTTTGAAGTTTAGAAGTTCGAGAACGGAATTTGAAATCATATTTTAAAATAATTGTTGTCAAGATTTTCTTCCTGACTTCCTGACATATATCTGCAAAACTCGAGATAAAGAAATCGTTAATGAGCTATATCTATTATATGAGTAATCGTTATATACGCCCACGTAACTATACTATAATGCATAGATAAATTATACGTAGAGAAATATATTAATGATTCATTATATATACAATAAATTATGTATGTATATACAAACATTGGTATAATGAATCTGAAAAAAATTTGTCTTACAATATTGTCACTTCGTTTACCTCATTGCGCAGAAAAGAGAAAGGATCATGAATCTCGATTGTTCTACTTTCACGTAAAAAGATCCAATGAACTTTATTTATGTTCGATCATCCGCTACTTTTATACCTTTCTTATAATTCGGAGGTACCGTATTATTATACTCTTTTAACGGACTGTACAGAATCTTTCACTGATTTTGTTAAGGGGAGCAACGCTTGAGGGGAATGCCTTCCCCCCACTCTAAACTTCTTCTTCAAGTGACACAATAGTAGAATTGCTGCCGGTGATCACTAAAAGAAAAATGGCTTTTAGTGCCTGTCAACCTCTTATATATATAATTACTGTGCATTATTATACCTGCACTATGTTTTGCTCACGTAGATCTATTGCTACGTATTTTGAAGAACGCATTTTGTCACGGAAACGATTATTTCCAATTTTGGTCGATTATCGCAGTTTGAAAGTGTCGCAAATAACTCTGCACTTTCGATTCTCGATAATCGCAAAAAATCGGTAGAAAGTGACCTCCTGACCCCAAAATTTATAATTATTCTTTTTAACAAGTTCACTCTTGAATTTAGTCAAAGATTCTCGTAAAATTTGTTAAAAGTAATTTAGTTTATTATCTTTCCTCGAAAAGAGGTGAGAGGAGAAATAAAGGCACAGTGACTATTTCGACATCATCGTAGACATTAAAAAGCGCGCTCGAGTTTCTCGCAAACAAAGTGATCGGAGTATTTCTGGAAGAACCTTCAGTCCGGAACGTACCGCGAAACCTACAGAGTAGAAAGTAATTGTTTCAAGCAGTAATACAAGGGAAATCAGTGAATGGTAAGGTGTTTATAATGCAAGCGAGAATATCGATCAAGATCACTCGATATTGATACGTATAATCGTTCTTTTTTTATTTTACGACGACTTGACAAGTTATATTTTCAAATATTTGTTAGAGGAACAACTATGGTCGAAGTTCTCGTGATAAATATAATTATCAAGGTGTCAGAAATATTCAAGGTGAAGTGTTAAACGATAATACTCAATGTTGAAAGCGTTGAGACACGTTGAATCATAGAGAAGTCTCGTAACGCGCATGCGCAAGTGAATGTGTCTTGTGGAAAAAATTGCATGACGAGTCTGGCATCACTGTTCGAAAATTGTACCAAGGAGGACCGCGTGGTTCATGATGGCCGATAAAGCGAAAGAGGATTTGTTGCGACAGGTGAAAGAACAGGGAGATCTTGTACGAAAATTAAAAGCTGCAAAAGGAAACGAGGCCAAGGTATGTTAGTAAACTCTTAACGATATAATATGTTAATTGATAATCGCTTTTATCTGCGTGGTACATATGGTGCATCGTTTCAAGAAGTTTTGATTCTATTCGAACGTAAAACAGAGATATCGTTGAGGTGACACGATGTAAAATGTACTTTTCACTGAATTATAGGATATATTTTATATTGTGAAATATGCTTCTGTACATATAAAACTTTAACGCAATCATAAAATGTAATCGATGCATGTAATTAACATTATTCATAATCTTACATTTATATCGCCGGTTCTAAAGTACATTGTTTTCGTGTTTGTGCAATGAATCAGAAAGTTCGAATTTTACGATTTGTTTTATTCGCTACGAATGATGAAACATAAGTGTATATTGAGATAAGATGGAATGAAATTGATATAAAACAGATGAAATTTCACAAAGTATTTATGAGACATCGAATACTTAGAACGTTTCATTCCTTAGGGATCATCAAATATATTGACAGACTTAAAAAGTTTAAACAATGATTTCGCTGATATCAGCTATGTATGCGGTTGGGTACCTTGCTCCAAAGACACTCAGCTGTTCAATTTATGTACAAACTATCATAATGAGAACTTTGCAAAGTGGCCACACTTAAATCGATGGTACATTAATATGAAAAGTTTTACCGAATCTGAACGTTCAGCCTTCCCTGTCTTGGAAGGATCAGTTACTTCCTTGGCAAAGAAACTCAAGCATATTGGTGATAATTCCTGTTGTAATAATAATGTGCTTGATGAAAAGGTGAGACAGTTGGCCACTTGCAAGCAGCTTTACCATAGATTGCTAGTTACTGATACAAACAATTAATTTCATAATTTAACTTCCCCAAACTTTTTAATTTAGTTTATATGCTTATTTAAAAGATATGTAAATAGAACATTCATGGTTTAATTAAATAAGAGTAATTTGTGGCAGCTGCTTGCCAGTTTGCTTATCGATGTTATGTCTGCTGTTTCGGCTAGTTTGATAATCACCACTGAGGCGGACTTTTCTCTTTCATTCTGGTTGCACCGTGTTCTCTTGATCTAAACGATGTTATCTCTGATGCGTACCAAAATTTCGGTCATCGCACGAAAACATTACAACACATCTGTTGTTACTCCACAGGTACGCAAGCCGTATACGTATCTTCTCTTATGAGAGCATTGTGTTGTGTTTTGTAAATATATGGACCTTAAAGTTTATATGAACTAACATAAGATTGATTAAGAATCTAACAAAAATATAAAATTTATAGATTGCCGAAGAGGTTGCTAAGCTGTTGGACTTAAAAGCACAATTAGGAGAAGAAAATGCCGGTCCACATAAACTCATTCTTAAAACACCAAAAGGTACGAGGGACTATAACCCGGAACACATGGCACTACGGCTGGGTGTCCTGGAAAAGATAGTCTCTGTATTTAAACGTCATGGCGCTGAAACTATAGATACGCCTGTCTTCGAATTAAAGGTGCAAAAACATTTTTTAGTTGGCATTGGTGTACAATAGGATTTTTTAAAATATTAATGCAGTTTTTTATTTTATGCGATAATTAGGATGTATTAACAGGAAAATATGGAGAAGATTCTAAACTGATCTACGATTTGAAAGATCAAGGAGGTGAAATACTTGCTCTGCGATATGACTTGACAGTACCATTTGCTAGGTATCTAGCTATGGGTAAAGTATCTAGTATTAAAAGATATCATATTGCTAAAGTTTATAGAAGAGATAATCCAGCTACTACGAAAGGACGTTACAGAGAATTTTATCAGTGTGTAAGTATTCACAATACTGAATATATTATATGTACATCTCACATGTAATACATTATATTTATTTCTGTATGAAGGATTTTGATATTGCTGGTCAATATGATCCCATGTTACCTGATGCCGAATGTATACGCGTAGTCTCAGATGCATTGGAATCTCTGAATCTAGGACCTTTTATAATTAAATTGAACCACAGATCATTATTAGATGCAATATTTGCTACTTGTGGTGTCCCACAAGATAAATTCCGAACAATTTGTTCTTCGGTTGATAAATTAGACAAAACACCTTGGGAAGAAGTGAAGAAAGAAATGGTAGAAGAGAAAGGACTTAACGAGGAGACCGCCGATAAAATTTGGAACTACGTGTCTAAATCGGGAAGCGTAGAATTGATAGCAGAACTGAGGAAAGACGAAAATTTAATGAAACAAAAATCTGCTGCGTTTGGTCTGGACTCTATGGAATTGCTGCTGAAATACTGCGGTATCTATAAGGTTTTAGACAAAACGGTCTTTGATCTGAGCCTTGCGCGAGGACTCGACTATTACACGGGAATAATTTATGAAGCAATTTTATCTGGTACGTATATTATTACAATGGATAATATTTTACGTTATTTGTAATAACTTTATGTTATCTTAATGTGTTCTTCTTTCAGGAGATGATGTCGGTGTCGGTAGCGTAGCCGGCGGTGGTCGTTATGATAATTTAGTCGGGATGTTCGATAACAAAAAGAAAACCGTACCTTGCGTAGGTGTGTCATTAGGTGTGGAACGTATTTTTAGTGTCTTAGAAGCTAAATTGGCAAATAAAGGTGAAAAAATTCGAACCACAGAAGTGGAAGTGTATGTAGCTAGTGCACAGAAAAATTTACATGAAGAAAGAATGCGCCTTCTGTCGGATCTTTGGGACGCTGGTATCAAAGCTGAACAAGCATACAAGAAGAATATAAAGCTGTTAGCACAATTGCAACACTGCGAGGAAAATGGTATTCCATTAGCGATAATACTTGGCGAAGGAGAGTTAGCGAGAGGCGAAGTTACGCTAAGGGAAGTTACTACGCGAAAAGAAGTTCCAATTCCAAGAGATCAACTTATCGATGAAATTCGAAAACGGCTACATAACTCATCATAGCGTGCAAATTAAGATTATTTATTTTTTTTTTATAGTTAACTCGTCGATCACGTGCATATTGCATTTCAATCGACACGTCGATATTTTTCACGTGGAGTACGTAAACAAAAATTTGCATTTTTCACGCTCATAGGCTATACATTTAATGAAAATGGTCATTTTTTTATGACACACCTCGCCAAATATAAAGTATAAAAATAAGAACATTGTAATTTATTATATATATATATGTATGTATATGTATTAAATACAGATGTTCATTTTTTAAGCGTTTTATATTGTCTTATATTGAAACATACATCCGAACTTTTGACAACTTAATAAATAATGAGTTCACGCTATATGTAAATATTACAACCGTTTTAACGAACTCGGTCACGTTATTATTATTGTCATTAGCGTATAATAAGTATAGTTTGTCTTTTATTACTTTTGTTTGTTTAATTATGTACATGTGAAATATTTACAATGCTATGATACATCTTTACTACAGTTACTTTATCACAGTTATCCTCTATAGAGGACTCCTCTACAAACGATCTTCTATCCTCTATATTACAAACTGTTTACATACAGTCTACAAGCGAAAGAACGAATAAGAGCCAAAATCAATAATCACGCCACGTCTGAGAAGTGAGTTATCGTTAAATATTGCTAAAATCAGCGTGAATTATTAGATATGTTCGTCCTAAAAACCTACACTAACGAGACCTATTACAAAAATACATTCTCGAATAAAAAAAAAAACTTTCTTAAAAATCTAACACTTGGCAAATCTATGGAAGACGATGAGTTTTCGAAGAAGGCAGTAGCTTACTCCTTTTCTATTAGTTTATTGTTTTTTATAAGCAAAATAAATTAGCCCTTTTCCCACGGTTTTCGTGCTTCGGCCGACAATTTTCTCTTCACAAATTGCACCGTTTCATTAGGCTTTTCGACTTTAACTTCGGTCAGATTAGCACTACCTTGTTGAGTACCACTCGTAGTAGCTTGGTACTGCAAAAATGGGTTCACGCTAGGTTTCTCTATCTTAACATCTACTAAAGGTTTATAAGAGTCTATGGATATTCTTGGTTTCTCATTAAGGGACTTGATCGTAGAACTACTTATCAATTTCAAACTGTCCTGTGAACTGTTTTTAACAGGCAACAACTTCGGCTCGTCCTTCTTTGTAATCTCTTTGCAACTGTTCGGATCGTCATTTAAAATTGATTTTTCTTCAGCCTTTGCAGTCACTTTAAAATTGTCTATACCTGCCTGTTTGGTGGTATCACTATATTCTGAAGATGTCTTTAAGTCGCTCGATGGGGTATTCGCTCCATCGGTATTAATGTCTCTAAATTGAAAACTATCACCAGTGATAGCTTTACCAGGTGTTTCTGGTAAAGAAGTCGTTGCAAAGGAGGAAGTAAAGGGGTTGGTCGATGTGTCTTGAAGAAGTTCGTTTCCTGAAGTTGAACTTGGAAGCGAGGGAGAATCTAAAGTAGACTCGTTGCCGCTCGATCGAAGAACTTGTTCTTCGTTTTTCGTCGGTGGTACGATCGTGACTGTCTTTTGACCCGAAAAAGCACTCGGTCTACCCCAAGTAACAATGGACGTCAACGGTTTGCCGTTGTCATCCATCGCTAATGGGCTAAGACCAGTAGATTTTTCAGACTTGTCCGTTTGAACGTCGCTCAAGCTGAAGGCTCGCACTCTACGACGAACGCTCATTCTACCAATTTGTCGCTGTAACATTCCTGCTTTCCAACGTGGTATAGCTTTGCTAGTTTGCGTTGTGGTTTGTTGATTCGATGGTTGTTGGGGTTGGTTCATTGGTCTCAAAGACAGACGACGGAAGTTCGATGACGTTGCTATAGGCGAGGACACGCCAGGTGATTCTTCCATTTTTACCAGAGGCTTCTTGGCTGATTCGTAGACATAATTGTCCGCGAGCGAGGACATCTGGGATGCTTGGTTGTCATGCATTCGTGAGTTCTGTGGAAATATTTGTTTGTGACGATCGATTCAAATAAAAAACTTGATGTACATATGAATATGTATGATCTACTTACCAAATAGGATGCTGTATATTCCGGTGGTGTACTAGAAGGAGTAGCAACAGGTCTCAAAGAAAATCTCCTGGATTTAATAGGATTAATTACGCTTCCACGTCTCGCGTACGACGGCGAAGACGCTGTTGAATATTCGCTAGGTCTTAAAGAGAATCTCCTATTATTCTGCAGGGACGAAGTAGTCACTGTACTTTGATTGCTCTGAGTGTAATTCGGATTATCTCCGGATTGTGAGAATAAAGTGAAGAGACTTGGAAGTTTAGGCGGTGTCAGCGAAGCGGTGCCCATCTTTCTTTGGGGTTTACGTATGTTAGCGTAATCCGAAGGTACGGTGCCGATTCTCGCGTGAAGAGCTGTGAGGGCTCTGAGAAAGTCGGCCAACGATGTCTCTTCTAAGATATTGCTACCCTCCATTAGACTGGGTAAATTAGCACCGGAATGAGTATAATATGGGTGTCTCGATGCTGTGATGGTATCGTTACCGTCGTCCATGTTGGACGAGTAAAGGTCAGAATGTGCTGTTATCGTCGAATAAATTTCTCCCCCTTCGACATCAGGATCAGGAATGGAACTCTTTTGAATAGGCTGCTCGATGTCCGATGCTTTCTTATTTGTCGATTGTCGTCTCCAAAAGAGATTCTTCGATACGGATTTGGGCAGCGTAATCGAGGGGAATTTGTATGATTTACTGTCCTTGATAGCAGATAGACCGGTTCTACGAGCTTTTATCAGTTCCTGAATCTTCCTTGAGGCAGCAGGACCGGACCAAGTCCATTCTCCGTTTTGTTGATGGACGTTAGGGTCATTTTTATTCATGTCCAATCTTACTTCGCTAGCCGCTCTTGATCTAGGTTTCATCATGCCAGGAATTCTATCACTACCGATCTTCCAACTTGACCCGTTCCAAGTGTTGTCTTTATTGAGAATTTCCTTCTCGCTGAATCCGTCGTTTCCTGTTTTCCTCGAGTCCTCTTTATTTTTGTAGTCCTGATCCCAATCGGAAGTATCGTTGGGGTCGTCAGGTGGGGGAATATAGCCTAGGACGTTCACCAATTTTGCTAAGAGTTCTGCTGGTTGGACCATCGCGTGGGCTGCGAACGTAGCTGTTTTGTCGATACGTTGAAGATCGGTTTCGGATACCACTCGTGTCAATGGCTGCTCGGTGAAAAGGTCATAAGAAATTATTAATAACAATTTAATAGACGTACTTTGAACATAGATGGTGGTTCATTTAAATAAGCTCACTTAAGTATCTCTTTCAATTGTGCTGGTACAAAAAATATTTTATGTACCAAGGGAACAATATTTCTCCTTCAAGGTCACTTTCTTCGAAATTTTCACAGTCATGTTACATGAGCCGTTTATTTTGAAAGTGGCCTAAGTCCATTTTCCAAAAAAATCAAGTTAACTGTTTTACTATTCACATTTCTACCTTAGATTAATAAAATTTTAAAAATAAAAATAATTAATAAAAAAATGGAGTTAGGTCACTTTCAAAATAAACGGCTCACATATCAAATATTTTTTGTACCACCAGATGGAAGAAATATTTAGGTGGTCTTATATCAATAGACCACACTCCTGTATACTATGTAGTAGTTATACGTACCATTGGTACCACAGCGCTGTTAGCTCGACGTCGAGGATGCAATGGTACCGGTGTGTCGAGACCACCATACATCAACTGCCGAAGATCCGGGAAGCTGTTACATCGTGAAAATTTCGTTGGTGGTGTTTCACAGCTGTACTCGTCAACGTAGACTCTCTAAATGATTAGATTAATCGTGAATGATCAGTTGTTACCCTACTGAACTCCATCCTATTACGAATTCTGTGATAAAATTCTGAGGGTACGACACGTACTTTGACCTTGGAAAGTTGAAGCTCGTTAAAGACTCTTCGTAAGTAGTTGATCTCCTTGTTAAACTCGTTCCATATCTTGCTTTGCGTGTGCTTTAGATTCATCGCTAATTTGTGCTCGATCCTGATGATCTTTTTGCTGCGCATACCTTGAGCTATGAAGGTCATGATCATAACGATGTAGCCCAGTCCGAAGGATATCCAACAAATGAGGAATGTTTTATACATAACGAAGAGGAATCCAGTACCCTTCGTATTGTCTTGTCCTAGGAATTGTGTACCGTTCGCTAATTAATTAGTGACGATAGTTAGACATTTGTATTCGTTATAATGAAATCAAGATTTTATTAATGTACCGTACATTTTAATAAAGAAGTTACATTTATGGCGTCCGTTTAGGTCGTAAAGATAAAATTACCCGAACGGACGGTTATAATTTAGTGTTTCCTTGTACTCGTCGTTAAGGTATTCGACAAGTCGTTTGAAATATTTGTTTAGGATCTACTTACCAACAAAAGTCACTTATCATTTCTATCGTATGCATGTATCAACAGAAAGGCATTATTTTAGCATCAATTATGGTATTAAAGTTAATTATAGTTTTCTACGGAATGCATAACTCATGAATCGACTATCAGACATAAAATCGTCTAGAATTGAAAGCGTCAAGTAACGTCAATTGACCCGTTGGAGCCTTGCACGTTATTTACCGCTTTGTTCCCTTTTTATTGCGTTTTTCGTGCGATTGGACCGTACAGATTGCATCGAGGAAACATAATTAGTTTAAGAATATTACAGATTGTATGTGGGATCGAGCCAATGATACCGTTAATTGCTTCTTCGAGAGAATTTAAAACGAGCGAAAGATTGTAAAAAAACAATTCGATATGGACAAAGTATACAAAAATTCTTTTCCGAACGTACATCTATGAGAATGTTAATTTATTTAATTAAAAATGATTTTCTTCTGACCTGCAACATAATCTCCAAAGCCGATGGTCGTCAACGTGACGAAAGCGTAATAAACGGCTTCGTCGTAGGTCCAGCCCTCGTAATAAGAGAAAAGGAAAGCCGGGAAGAAGATGAACATGACGAAGCCGGGGATGAGATACATGAAGATCTGTGCAGCGAGACCGGCTTTCCTCGTTTCAAGTGGCGTCAACTTCTTCGCGTAGGAATCGTTTCGATGTTTCTTGTAGGACTTGTACTTGCGATGTGCTCTTACGAATACGTGACTAAAGAACTCCCCCAACTGCGACAACAAAATTCCATTCATCGGTATGCCGATCAATCCGTAGAAGATCATCAATATGCGACTGAGCATATTGGTTGGAGCTAAATTCCCGTAACCTGCACAGTTTTAGGGTGTTTAGAGATAAAGGGGTCATTTAATTTCTTATCGATGTAATTTGGTAGAGGAAGTGCAGAATATTTAGAATACTGTTGGTAATTTGGAATACTAAAGTGTTTACAAAACTATTAACGTTATCCAATTTAGAACCGAATAACTTGTTATTTTCGACTTAAACTGCAGAGGAATACAAAATGTCAATTTGCCAAAGTTTTTCAGCAGGTATTCAATATATGTAATTGTGGTTAAACTATGTTAAAACTTTGGAGTAAATCATTTAATTTACGTTTTTGCATATTGGTTCTATCGGTTCGTGTTAATTTGGTGAACTTTTCGAGAATAGATAATATGATATAAAAGTTTAGGTTTTAATGGAATGATGCTAAGTGGGAATACCGTAGATGTTCAGGGAATACAAGAAAACCTATTGAGAAGAATGTGTATTACAGTGAAGACAAAGAAGAGAAGAGTGGGTGCAGTGTATTATGTGTGAAATGTGAGTACAATGTGAGTGACTGCAAAAGTTACACCTGTGACTACCATAAGTGAATTTTTAATCTCAGAATTGATATTTACCTAACATAATTGCTCCTATACTGTGACTGTTGTGTCCGAGTAAATTGGAATACCGCTACTCCGAATTACCGGCTTTGTAATGAAAAATCACTACTTTAGGTATTTTTCAATTAGACCATGGTTTCAAATACTTTTTGTTTTTCATTAATACCGATAGTTTAAAATGTAAAATTTTATTAGTTTCCCTATGACTCCCCATTCTCTACCGTAATTTTTTATTTATCTTAAATAAACTGCTATTTTAAATATACTGCATTTCCTCTATTTTTACAAGCTTTTATTTAGTTTCACTTGTCCGTATGTATGTATGTATCTATGTCCTGTACAAATCTTGTAAGCTTAATTTAACCCACTTCTACATATCCAATCGACTTGAAACTTTGCACACATATGTAACTCGGATGACAATAAATTTTTTTCAAAAAAAATTTAAATTGTAACCGTGTTGTTTTGAACAGCTAATCACTCAATTTCTATGCGTTATAATGTGACGTGCGTAAAATAAAGCTGTTTTTGTTTCTTAAACTCGGTACGATTTACCTATCGTGCTGACCACAGTATAGGCGAAGTAAAAGCTGTTGTAAAAGTCCCATTTTAACGGATCAATTTCGCCTTCGGTGTAGTTGTAAACCGACTTGCCGCAATACTGTGTCAGTCGTCTCAAGATCTCGGTCTGATTTTGCGTGAGACTTGGGACGTAGTGCTTGTGCAGCAAAGCTGAAAATTATAATTATGTTGTTAGACTCCATTGAAAGAAATTTAAGAAATTTATGCGTAGTGAATCTTTCGAAATCCGAGCACAAGATTGCACGCGATAAATATAATTCAAGATTATCGTTGTGTCTTAAGAATACTATCGTGAAATCTCGATTAAATGGAAGCATCGAGTAGTAAGTCATCGATATCGAACAATATTTTTACCTCGAAACACGGTAGTTAAACGATAACGTGAAAAATTTGTAAAACAAACGGATCGATCGTACTTTATGATGAACTTTTCATTGTAAATCCTCCGAGTCCGGAAGATATTCACGATTTTTGCGATCCTTCACGATTAAATCTTCTTCCTTTGGCGTGATAACATCTTTTTTCTCGCGTTCTCGACTTATCGGTCAAAGAAGAGTCGCGAGAAAGGTTTGCTTTCAAGTACATTGCGATAAATGGACGATGAAACGATCCAAGGGGCGAATACTTCCATTTTTTTCCCTACTACCATTTTTTTTTTAATCATTCGCGAGAGTACTCTTGACGTTGTAGGTACGTAAATACAATCCCTGCGTCTATCTATTATCATTCTGGTCCGCAATTTATTAATCAGAGCTTACGCACGTCGTAATTTTGGCGACACAACGAACGTATACTCGTGTGCGTACGTGTACGTACGCGTGAGATATAGCGATGATTGTTAAAGAGAATTGGCGATAGAAAAAATCGAATTGGAAGTTTAAGTGGTACACACGTATGTACGTATGTATGATAAATGATTTGTGTAAGTATCCTCGGATAACTCTCGAAGTTAGCTCTCATTATCTGCATTCCTCTCGATTAATACGCGCAGGGTAGCCCGGCTACCACTCTAAACGAGACTAGCTCCAAGATAATTGCCCGCCATTATCTTATCAGCCGATATTTGCCCATTACATCGGCCGTTTGCCTCAATTAAATCGTACTTTTTCTTTGTGCGACATATAGGAGGTGCAACTTGCGTGTTAGGTGTTCTTTCATTCATTCATTCGAATTTATTTTTTTGAATTTTTTCTTGATCTGAAACGTTACAAAGATTGCACTAGTTATTGTACTAAATAAAAAAGTGTATTCAATTTATCGACAAGCGTGATTGTCGTATATTCCTCGTTGCGTTATATCATCCCTGAAGAACATATTCTTCTCAGCAGGGATACCTGATGACGCTCATGAGATCCGATTATAAAAATAAAAGCTTTAGTTCGGATTATCTGAATGCTAGCAAAAAATGATGCACAATGTTTGTACGTATATCCTCGTCACGTTCCTGATAAACCTACTCGCTACTGTAGTTTCTTAAGTATTTCGATTTTTATGATTAAAGAGATAAGAAATATCACAGCATCTCTGAAGTGACATTAAAATAAGAGTAGATATTTATTAAAATGAAACATTGTATATTACTCTGTTGCAATAAAAAATTCAATCTAATCAGGGTTAAGACCTTTAAAAATTCTAAATAATTTTCATTTTAAATAGAATCCAATCCAACCTGTAATTTTCTTTTGTCGACATTTCGATGATGCGATAAATTACGTACGTACAACTTTAAAAACTCGTCAATCGGAATTATTTAAAATTCTGTACGGGTGTCCTCGCATACAATTTACGATAAAACACGGGGCAACCCCATGAAAGTGCAAGCTAACTCGAGGTTTACCCTAAACGTTCATTGTCGATGGACTGGGCATCGTGAAACACGCGAAGTAGGAGCGGTCCAGTATTTCAATATCGGATCGCTTAACCCTCTCGGCAACGACAGTGACACTGGACGTTTATGTAGCGTTACGTGCCGGCATTGTGACTCGTCGGCTCGAATGAAGCTCGTCTTTTTCTTTTAACAATACGTACAGGGCACGGCCATGAATACGAAAACGCTAGTGGTATCACCGGTCAGCTTCGAGTCCGCAAAATGTCGCATATTTATGTGTCCATTACGTAATACGTAATCTGTCTGCTGGATGTCACTTTAATTAAAATTCTTATGGAGTACACGAAGATATTAGTCGATTGTCTTGCGTGTTATTACGTGATTTTTAATTATTGTCCTTGTTGTATGATCTATCGAGAGGTTGGTTAAAGAAAGTAAAAGGAGCATTTATTATATGTAAAATATAAAAGAATTAAAAGCTGAGTGATCCCATTGTTAGAGTCATTTATACAGGATGGTCCAATAGGTATCAGTACCTTAAATATTTTAGGAATCATTAGAAGAAGAGAGATGACCATCATCGTATGGTCATTTTGATTTTTTTTTAGATACAGTCGTTTAAGAGATATCAAAATCATGATTCCATAGATATTCGAGGTAGTAATTCTTATTGGACTATTCTGTATAAATTTGTCGATTTACAAACGGAACGTTTTTCTCAGAAAAAGCAAATGACGCATACTATATTTTTTATTGCTAATGGTGTTACTCCAGCATTGGATTATCATTTCTAGACTAGTCTAGAAACACTCGAAACCACTTTCAGGACTATTAAAAGAGCAAATTTCCAGGTATATAATCAACAACAATAGGCAACTAATAGAAAACCTGTTTAAAAATAACAAAAGCGATTCTATCACAGAAAATTTCCTAAAATGCATCCCAAATGTACCTAATTATAGCAAATGCAATATCATAAAATATTCGTTTATTTTTAATTACTCTCCTTCTATGCGTTATCTAAACAAATTGCTACTTGTACGCTGTCTGACCAACTAATATAATAAAAAATATGGTAAAGAATCTTTCACGTTCGGTTTTATTAACGCAAAGCAATAAAACTGAATCGTTTCCCGGTACCTTTAATAACACGATCGACCACTCTGACAAAATACTACGAGATCTTAAATTTGACTGATCTCGGGGTCAAACTTTTAGCGTCATACAAAATTCTCGTAGGCGTGACATGCGTACAACTCGGTCCAACGACCGTGCTATTACTTAATTAATGTATGTACGCCCGAATCCGGTAGAAACTGGAGCATAATGATATGTAACGTAGCTTGGTATGTCGTCAGTTTTGTTTCTGGCTTACTTTCTACGAAGCTAGCGCGAAAGTAATACCGTGGATGCTATTACATAGTGACTAATATTTTTGGAAATGAATCGAATTAATACGAAACCACGAATTTTATGCTTTTAAAGAGTTCGTACGAACGTCCGACGGTAAAATTGTTCCAACAAATCTACGTAGGCGCGTGTGACAGTGTCCTCAATGAATGGATCCAGTAATTGGTCGAAACCATCAACAGTGGCACGGCACTCATGGGAGCGTTCGTAGTCAGACGGAAGTGGTTTGTCGTTGAAGAAAAGGGTTTGCTATTACTCGTACAAATGTCTTTTCATTGTGCACATTTGATTTCTCTCGGGAATATGAACGATGAGAGTCGTATAACCGCGAGGTGAGTCAACGAAAGATCGCTAGTGGTTGGCAATTTTTATCATAGCAGATATTTCTTTAAGGAAAACATGAAATCACTTGGGATAAAAATAGTTGACACCTTCTATATAATAAATAATAGAAAAATTGTAAGATCAATTTGTTCGATGTCACTAAAATTCGGAAGAAATTTAAAAAAAAAAATTAGCGATCATCCGATCGTAATTGGTTCCATGTAGCCTCCACTCGTTGTCACTTCTCCTCGTGAAATATATTGACAACACACCGACGGGTACGTACACGATCACATGTAATCGATAACTCTCACAAATTTACGTTTAAAGGTAGTAAGGTATCGCGATACGTGGAAGCTGTTTGGTATCGCTTATCTCTTATCGAAGAAGCTATTGGAAAAGTTATCCCCGTAGACGTAACTCGTTTTTTTTTTTCTTACCTTACCTCTCCGTTAATACTCTCGTATCTATAACGTTAATATTTTAACGACGCGCGTGGAAAATTTTGTCGCGTCACGTTTAAACTCCGTCCGAGTATCCTGCGATCATTTGAATCCGAATTCGGTAAAAAGTAATAATATAGCGGTGCACTCGAATTGGTCGACATTCGGCCAAAGTGATTCGACTCAAGAACGATACGTCGAAGCAACGAGATTTCGAATTCGTTGGCAAGGATGCGCGGTAAGTTTCGTTTACGATGACAAAGGTGAATGGCACGGAAGATTAAATCGAAACGACTTTTGAAAAACGCGCGTTTACGAACATACGTACGATGGAACGCGTTATTACCATCTTACAACGAAGCGAATTTAACGAGTGAACGAAGCCTATATAACTCACAAAATGATCGTCCTTGCGAAAGACGATGGATATGTATGCGGGACACGGCCGAAGCGATGACCGAGTAACGTCTTGTAAGAGCTTGAAACGAATTCCGTGCGATATATTTTCAAAAATTAGTGTAAATAAATCAACGACGGTTGCGACCGCGAGTGGAGTTCCCTTTTCCGTGATTTACGACGTTCCTTTCAAGGTAAGTATTCGCATAAACGTTAAAGTTTCTTCTCTTAAAGTAGAATTAACAAATTTCGAATCGATCTTTCGAAAGATCGCGTCGACGGGAATCGGATTATTCGTTCTCTCCCTTACCGTTGATCGCGATGCGTTCTTCCCTGGCACGTTCGACGTCTTCGATCTCTAGCCGGCTCTCGATGTGATAGAAAATCGAAGCACCCAAGAGGAGGTAAGCTAGGAACAACATAAGCAATACGATCCATTGCTTCTTCGACATTCTCCGAGGAGATGCTTGAACTCTCTCCCTCCGATCGAGGAACGGCTGATACGAGAATTCTTCGGGTAGATGAAAGTCTTGGTAATCGAACCACGGTTCTCACCGAGCGATCATTCGAAGTTCTTCTCTAGTAGGATAATCGGCAACGATCCGGGGCTAACGTGGCCATCTTCTTTGACTCCTTTCTCACACTGGTCTCTATTATCTTTGTCCCCTTGCCGATGGCCAAGCCGGTGAACCTCTTGACTCTGCGGACGCAGAGCTAACTGAAGACCTCTCACGTGCTACGCTTCTTTTTCACGGGCCTTACCAGACAGGCCGGTTATCGACGTTGATCGGGAAGCGACGGTGACGATCGAAGAAACGCGATCGTCAACGATGAACGCGTAATCGTTGCTTCTTCTTATTCTTATTAAACTTTCTTTTCCTCTTGTTCCTCCTACGTTCGCACGATCGTTCATATTTTCCCGCCTTTTTTCGACGACGCCATCTTGTTTATTCCTTTCACGATGTCTTCCTACGTCCACCCCTCTAATTCGAATCCTGTCGACGACGAGAAAGAAGATTTTTAATCGTGAAAATCGTTCGGACGATCGACTACGTAAAGAAATCATTTCGAGAACGTTTGGAAATTGAAAGAAAGTACAATAGAAATTTTGGCTCGGTGCCGAGACTCGCACTTTGACAGGTACACTCGTTAACCGCGTCGCTTGCAAAATGTCTGTCGCGTTTGTTCACCGACACAAAGCTCGTGACGCTTGATTCGTGTTAATAGCTACTAGTTCTTTATGTTAGTGTGAGATGAAACGAAAGAGAATTCGTTGAAGAGAGATGGAAAGCTTGCGGTAATACATGCGTATTCGTATACGAATGTGCGTTTATGTGTACATTACCGATCAAAAGTCATCGGACAATTTAGTATATCGTTTAGTGAAATTGGTACATCACAGGATATGTATATTTTAATTAAAAGCTTGCTCCAATTTAAAAAAATCCATCCTTACGGCATTCATTTTAAAAAAACCGTGGCGTACTATGTCATAAGCAATTTTTTCTCAATGTTTTAAAATATTATTTAAGGGTAGAAAAATACTCACTAGCGTTGAAACGAAAATCCATGAATCCCCAGAGACAATACTCGCGAGTAACGTTTAGCAAATCGCGGCGTTCGTTAATGAAGAACGCGAAGCCGTCGGTAGCACGATGTACAAAAGGGCGCCGTTTTGAAAGAAGCCAATTACGCCATCGTCGGGAGGCTTTTCAATCCCGGAAAAACTCGCTCTACGATTCCTCTATGTCTCTCCTTCTCTCTTTTTTTCTCTCTTTCTCGAGGTTTCCAACGAGAATGGACAATTTCGTGCTCGTTTCGGTTTAAAACGCGTTTACCTCGAAACGTGACCGGCTTCTGCCGTCGCTATGATGCTTCTCACGCGTGAAAAAGGTTCCCTTAGACGATGTGTATTCTCTCTCTTCCCCCTTCGCTCTTTCTATCTTTTGCTTGACCGTCGTTTATGTAAGCGAACGAGTAGCTGAATACCGTAAAACGTGAAAAGTCGATCGATCTCTTTGCACGACCGAATGATTTGCGGCGCAAACAAGAAGAAACGTCCTCGATCGTGGTCTTGTTCTCGTGCCTTGGTATGTTATCTCCCATGTCACGTGATAAATAATAAATTGAAAAGTAACGGACAATGGGTAGGTCTCGATATGGTTCGCGTCATCGTACGGCCAGCTACGAAGAGGAAGAAGAGCACGGAAAGTTCTTTCTTCGATATTTTTTCACGAAAGGTCGGATTTAAATCCTCATGGTCATCGAGTTAATATATTTATGATCCAGACGATGAATTTGCCTGACGCGATTAGAAAGTCAAAGAAGTGACTATATTTAAAGTGAAACATCCGAAATCTATGTGAACTAGAAAAGTACCCGAGTTGAAATTTTTAACGCGATTTGTTCCTACAAAATGTTCTGTTAGAAGTTTGAGATTAAAAGTGAAACTTATATGAAATAGATATGATAGAGTTTATTACATCTTTGGGCAAAGCCCTTACAGATGAGTAGATCGATTGGTTACAAATATTACAATGATTTACAAGTAAATATAGCAGTTATAATTATAATTATATATTATAGAAATAAAGTAAATGAGTCATTTTTAAAGTTTAAAGTACAATAGAAATAGGGGAAATATATGACCAATAAACTACGTTTACAACCTCCAAGTGGCCTTTTTGTCGCTTTTAGAAATGAAGGGTCAAAACTTAGCTTATAAACTTCGTTTAGACCCTCAAAATCCTACAAATGTAGGTTTTTAAGTCTCCACAACCTACGTTTATACAAAACTACAATTATAGATTTTGGAGGGTCAAACCAAAGTTTATAAATCTCGCTTAGCTCCTATTCGCACTCTCCGAGCATTTTGTAGGGTCAAACCAAAGTTCAAATTTCGATTCGGGTATTTAGAAGGGATCCATATTTTATTATTAACTCTCGCAGTAACACCCTAGAGCTGAGATGTTCTTGCTCTAATAATTAATAATTTTTATTATAACATAAATATTATTATTACTATTATCGTTAGCTTAGCGTAATAAAAAATAATAGATTAGTACGAAATATTACTTCCCAAAAAGGTAATTAAGCCATGTACCTAATAAACGGCAAAAAAAGGTGTAAATAAGTGTAAGAATTAAGGAATCGAGATAGGTAACGTAAAAATGACCGTCGTTCTTGTAACGAACGAACGGGTGGTCGTCGAGCACGTTAAACTCGTGGCATCGTCCTTGCGAAGAGACAGCGATGGTTTCATGCTGTGTCGGACATACATCATATATTTGAGATCTCCTCGAACGGTGTTACGTCCACGAAAGACGATTTATGAGGCGACCTAGGTATCCTTGTTTGCTCGCATCTTACGTATCGATCTCTGTTTGTCGAAGGTAGCGATGTGGGCATTGCTGGTTTGTGCCGTCGCGACGCAATTCGCGTTTCAGTACTCTGTACATACATAGTACGAAGACGGCGTGTACAAAAGAAGACATTGAATCCTTCGTGCCCCTTCTTCGCGAATATCTTGTGTAAAACAAGAGGGACGACCAAGGAACAACACGCGATCGCGTTCTGGATCGTATTTTACTCGTCAATTTCTAAAATACACACGACGGGCTTCGAGTTTGTCGTCTCGTCTTCGATTTTCCGTAAGACGCGTAGGTGGATGGAGATAGGTGAAAAATTAAATTGGAATAATAAAAGAGTAAAAAGGAAGACATTCTTGGCTTGGACGTGACTAAAAAGAAGCAAGCGATATTAGAACTTGCTATTCTTGTGCGACCAGTTTACCTGGTTTCTAACCATCCAGGTTATTTGTCGTTTTTTTTTTTTTAAGATCAACCTGCCAGCCATATTGGCACCGTCGCATTATTTTCTATAACTTTGAAAAATAAATCAATCCTAGTTTAACGAACGCGCTTATACCGTGAAATCCCACCCGCCGGTGCTGGTTTAGCCGTGTGTCACTTTTCGCGGAAATCCTTCATCGTTTATGTTTACGCTTGACCTGATCACATCGTTCACAATATGCATAAATCATAAGCATTCGTAAATTGTTTCATGGTTATAATTCGACGAGTGTGGAAAATACTGTGGATATATCACACTACGTTTACGTCAAGGATACTGCGTAACTGCTTGAGGGTTTTTGGTGTGACACCAGCGAGCTTAACACTTTAGGCGCCACGTCACTCAATTCTGGGAGAGATGCACGACTTTTCGCACGGATTCCTATTTGTGGGACACGATTTTATTTATTTATTCAAATAAAAAAGATATAAATAATGTAAAAGCATGAAAAATTGACAAAGAGGGACTGAATTACCAAAAGGAAGATACGTGACAGAATAGTCTACAATTAATTACCAAACGTACGAAACACTCTAACAAGGAAACTTTAATAAATTCAGTTTAGTTAAATGCCAAAGTATAAAGGTTGATTCACCTAAGAGTGTCATCTAAATTATCTGCAAATTTTTTATTATGTGAAACAAGGGTTCAAACAAAAATTGTGTAGTGTCAAAGGGAACTTTTCTTCCTATACTTTCCCTACCACTTTTTCATCATATAACGAAGAATTTACAACAAATTTAAACGATATTTTTACGTCACCCTGTATATAGAGACATGTGCCGCAAGGCTATAACAAAATGAGTATCTTTATTAAATCTCTAGGGATTTAACAAAATGCAAGACGGCAGAAAATTAATGACTGCTTTTGCTACTTTACTGATTGACACCATTAATTTCATTACATTCTCGAATATGTTCAGTGATATGGCAAACCTGTATCAGATTATATGAGTGTATAGTTCATTGTAGCTTATTTAGTTCATTGTTTTTTCTTCGAAAAATAAAAAGAGAAAGAAGGAGGCACTAAAACTACGTACTAAAAATAAAGCAATGCATGAATGAAACATGCAAATATACACGCGGTATCAAAGAGAGTCAATCGTCGACTTTATTTATAGAAACGTAATAATAGATGTAAACGCGTCTCGCTTATTGTAAGCGAGCCTATACGATTAGGGGTGTTTTTTTTTTTTATTTTATTAAAATACTATACGATTATGCCGCGTTATCTATTTCCTTTCACAAGAAAGGAAAAGAGATTATTTTCGAAAGTGGAAAAAATAGAGGAACGGAGGAAGTCGACAGAAATCGTTTAAGTGAAAGGACTAGAATCTTTCTATCTATCTCGTTTTCTCGAGTCATTTATTACCGATACATTGACCCCACTACAGCTTATCTTCTCTCTATCAATCGTCTCCATCGATGGACATAACATCATACTACACTTTCGTAGAGTAAATTGAATCGATTAAGCAACATTTCGAGATATTTTTAACTGTCGTCACTAAAATCTTTATCTTGTGACTACGACAATATAAAATTTCATCCGTAAGCTTAAATTCATCGTTCCAAACCACATTTTCCTTCTGTTCTTGGTATCCTTATATAAATAAATTTCCTTTAAAACGGGTTCCGCTTATCGGAGATTTTTTCCGTAAATCAACTTTTGATTGCCAATTTTAAGAAAAATGGCGTAATTTTGTGTTAAAAATAAGTCATCAAATCAAAAGGATAATTAAAACTCACTGATCTTTTAAGCTAAATATAGAAATGTTTCATAGTTGCAGTGAATTCTGATTATTTGAGACACACCGGGACTAACGTCCGTTGGCCCGATAAAGCGGCCGTCCTAATTATATGAAGTATCGCTATTTATTCGATTAAGTTCTATTCTTTGAGCTTTGTCCTAAACAAATGGCCATTCGTTCAAACAAGGATTTATTTTTTAAATCGATACATGATCTATAAATATTATTTTGTAATTTAAGGTTCGAATATAAGTTTTGTAAGCTGTTATGTTGAAATTTTGATTGAAACAGTTACGAAGAACTTGTGTTCTGAATAACGAAGAACCCACATTTTTTATATATGTTTCAGTTATATTTTTTATATAAGCTTCTATATAAGTTTTTAAACGGTTATAAAATCGATTCTCGTAAAAATATTGTACAGAATTGTACTATTGTGTTATTAAATGACATACTATATTACGCTTATAGATGATTGTATAAGTATACTTTTTTCAAAATCATCGTGATAAAATTAGATTACATAGTGCTACGTATATACTTAATAAAATAACAATCGAAAGAACATGGAATGAATATATTTAATAGGTTGATGCCAAGCAGCGCGTTCGCGCTTCTTGCAATTCGGATCTAAACTGTTTCAAGATTAAAAATCATTTCGAACATAATTCGAAACTTAGAACTTGTCTTGTTAGATATTAAATAAAAGAAACGCGATTGGGCCGTATGGCATGTTTCCATTATATTTCTGTAAAGACCCGTGGCACTGAAATGTTATTTTGTTTCTCCATAAGTAATAAACTTAAACAAAATTTCAAGAATCGATTTTATAACCAATTTGGAACCTACAAAATAACGAAATTTATACATCCTTCTAATCAACTTTATACTAATTATTTTAGACATACAGTCTAAAATTTAAACTCTTCATAGCCGTTTCTAAAAACAAAATCGATATCATAACAGTTATCCAGCCTTTCTTTGTATACTTCTACGATTAATCAAGTATTCATTTATCCGGCCTAAAGTCTGGACCAATGGACACAGATTAATCAGGTGTTGACAGAACGAAAGATGAAACATTCGAATGCATGATTTTTAAAACCGAAGTGTAGAGTAACGTAACGCATTAAAAGTCACCGATATCGAATAGCAAAAGCCGCGAACGATAATCATAAAGCAAAGAGAGCCTCGTGAATCGTAGGGAACGAGTTTTAGGTTCTTATTCACGGTGGGTGTTTAGTTTTTAGCGGAGCGCAACTCTCCTCGGGTGGTCGAAGACGCAGCGCCGTGTAAAGTATCTCGTGGATTTATCGGATTATCTACGCATACATAGCACTCTATCGAGATCGGTTGGCGATAATACGAGTGAATTGAAAAAGGTCTCTCCTTATCACTGAAAGAGATAGAAGGAGAGAAAGAGAGAGAGTATTTTACAAAAGATATTTCATAACCGTATAGAGTATGCCACGCATATACGCGTAAAACAGGTATAGTTTACGTACGTATAATTGTTAAGTGAAAAAAAAACGAGGATCACTGAATAAAAGATATAAAGACATGGATCGAAAAAGAGAAGCGAACTTTAGCGAAAGGAGGACGCTCGACTTTCGATGATTCTCAATGTACGTCGCAAAACGCAATGCGTCTAATCGAATCACTGACAGTGATCGTACGGCGTGCGAGCTTTCACGCTCGATGAAGAACAGCGAAGAAATTGAGGACTGAGTTGATTGTTTCGTGCATGTGATATTTTATCTGTTATATATTTTAAACGGAAGTGCGAAAGTCCAATGATATAAATTTATTTCCTTTACGTACATCTAGCAAAACGAAGCATCGGAAAAAAAATGATTAAAATCGAGATAAATTTCAAGTTAAACGGTGTTGTAAGAATTGGAATACCATTTCTAGACATTTGATTTCTATAAAAACACACGTACCTGCTCTTGTCAAAGTTTTCGTCAAAATCGCTTCACGTGAGATCGATGAATTTTCTTGAAAGAAATCCATATCTTAGAGACAACGCACGGAGCTTTGATTTTGCATCATCGAAAGTGTTAAATGAGAACGTTGGAACGGCGAAGATCGATCGTTCGTGAATATACTACTTACGTTACGTATGATACTTGCGTGTATACATTCGATGAAAGAAATCGTTTAAACGCGAGTTAATTAATGTTCCATCTCGCCGGAGATGAGACACGACAGATTGAATTCGTACGTGACGGCCGACTCAACGTACTCGAGTACTTGGCCGAACGAAGACTATTCGTTGATCGAGTCATGAACCATTGGAAAAGCTTCTGTGGACGGTGGGAGGATGAGAAATCGTAACATTGACCATCGTTGCGTCCAAGATCTTTTTTTTTTTTAATAATTTCAAATTCGATGCAAGACACGTAACATCTTGACGATTAAAGCGACTTGATATGATCTGAAATTGAAATATTCCTTACATTCCGAATTTGTTATTTTTAAATTCAACAATCGAACATTTTGAAATTCAACAATTTCTAATTAATCGTGTTACGAAATTTACTCTGGATATAGAATAAATAATATTAATAATTAATGTACTATCACATACCCTTCATCGTGTCTAATTCCTATCATACCCGTTTTATAAAAATGTTCGTAGACATCGGTTTACTTGAAACCCATTTTTGTTATTTATTCATCTTCTCTAGATAATAACGCGTGCACATATCGACACTTCGATAAAATTCACAGCCATGTAAGAATCTTACTTATTATCAGATACAATGATCCCACGTTTTTCTGTCAAACTTGTGAATCAATTTTATTTTTTTTTGGAAAGAATAAATAAAATAAAAAGTAAAAGAAATGAAACGATATGTAACATGATAAATTGATATGACGTAATGAACACGTGCTAATTCGCAAGTAGTCCGATTAGTGTGTAAGTGCCATTCTACATCCTTAAGAAGTACGAGCCACATGTTCTTGCGATACGTTAAACGCGTTGTTTAGTTAGTAAAGTGGTGATAATGATTGTGAACGTTCTCTCTTTTCCTTGTTATATCTGACCCTCGTATCTCTTTCTGTATCTTGTCGATGACAATTTCGCACTTCAGGACGAAATCGTTCGTCGCCGATATGTTTCTCGATCGCATTATCGCGTTCAAATTTCGGTTAACATCTACGGTAAACGCCACCGGCCAAATTTTCACGGTAGCGATTGGTTTAAAATCGAACGACAAACTTCCTTCGATTTGTAACAATATCGTGTAAAATTATTGAACGATTTATTATAAAATAATGTAATTACAAAGATGTTCGTCATTGTGTCTCCATCGTGTCTGCGTAAATATAACATTTCAAAGAAATCTTGACCTCGTTATAAACAACAGTTCCACGAACCTCGCCTTTATCACATAATGTAGTGCAATCTTCTGTCTCTTAAGTATATTCGTAATCGAACAATTCAAGATTACACAGGTATTTTCGTGCATCAGGTATAGTTTCCAAAATACATTATGATATTTATATATATATTGTTCTATTATGTTAATTTCTCACAAAAATAAAAAAAAAACGCGTTATAACTTTGATTCGTGATATCGTAACACAATTAAATCTATTCCTACCTAAATTGTGATAAAAGTAAACCCTTTTTAATTTATTCTTATCTAATATCAAAAAGTCAACAACATAGAATTTCAATAGGTATAATGCGACCAATTAATTCCATCTTCTATTACTGCTTATCTAACAAGGAACATACATATTATGGTAATTATTTCGCTATATGGCATAGCATATGCAATGCTTTGTTACTTTCACTTCTTATCTCCGCCAGTTAATACCTCGAACGTATGTTACGGCATATTCTTTGTATGAATGAGTATGATAAGAAAAAACAATTGATAAATGAAGTAACATTTACAATATCTATGGTCCTAGATATATCAATAATGATGTTTTCATAATCAAGCAACTTCTTAAGTAAAAATTTATTTCGTAAAGCTAATAAAGATTAATTATTGGCTTTTTGTAATGTGCTCATTGCTAAGACTTGACACATTCGAGTGAACTTATCTTCAATAAAATGTCAACCGAGTTCTAGTTACTCATTAAACATTATATGCGATAGCTATAACCTTCCATATAGTCTTCTATATATTTTAAAGTGGACCATGTAAGTATACTACTTCAGAAAAACGTTTCACAAAATTTTTTAACAGTCAACTAACGCTATGATAAGGATCCCTGGCAATAATATATTTAATTCCACCCAAATTCTATGTCTTCGATTTTTATATTTAATCCCTCAAATGTTGTATCCATCGGAGGATCTCCAAAACTATCGTCCAATCCGATTTGCTACAAAAAAAAAAAAAAATATCATTGAAACTATAAATTTGTATTCTTGTAATGAAAATACTAATCTTTATTTCCTAATACAAACCTGCAAAGCAGCTATGTGGGATGGATCGCTGACTAATAAAATTTGTGGTTCAGGATCTGTTAAGTCTTCCGATACTTTCGAAACTTGAAGCTGTGTTTCTTTCTCAACTGTTAATTTCTAAAAAGGATAAGTGTAATTGTGTAGTAAATTCCTGAACATGGCATACACATCATATTTATGCGTCGCTTACATTTTCTCTTATTGTACCACTTTTTTCTTTACTTTTGCTTTGAACAGATCCATCTGAGGTATCTTGTAAAAAAATATCAGTACTATCGTCACTATCGACTAATGCATGTGCTGTTCTTTTGTGCATTACAAGTGTACTACTTTGTCTATATCTCCTGAAACATACTTTACACTCGAAAGGTCGTTGTTGCGTATGAACCTGTAGAAATAACAAAACATATTTAAATATTTCTCAAATTTTACGTTATGCTGTATATCATAGGTGTATAAAACTCATAGATACAACATTAGTAAATATATACTTACAAGATGGTGCTTATAAAGACTAGAATATTCTGTGAATCTCCTTCCACAATTCTCTATAGAACATACATATGGTTTCTCGCCAGAATGAATACGTATATGGTTTTTATAATTTGTTGCGCTCGCGAAGGCTTTACCACATTTAGGCTGTGTGCATTTGTATGGACGTTCGCCGGTATGCGTTCTTACGTGCACCTGAATTTTTAAATATTCATAAAATACTCTCGTGAAAATACTGCTTTATTATCTTACATTGTTTCTAATTCCCCACCTTCCTAATATTACTCGTCGTGAACGATCGTCCGCATCCTTCAAACGGACACATAAACGGACGTTCACCTGTATGAGTTCTAACATGTTTTAATAAGTCTCCAGACGTTTTAAAACTCTTATTACATGCTTCGTTAGGACATTTATAAGGTTTTTCTCCCGTATGTGTCCTTAAGTGAGCTTTTAAACCATAACCAGTGGAAAAACTTTTTTTACATTTTGGATGCGTACACCTGTACGGTCGCTGACCGGTATGAGAACGTTCATGCACCTAATAGATACAATTAAACATTGTATAAGATCTTAGTACATACATTTTCAAATATTTTATACTTTTTATATACCTTAAGGTGATGCGGGGTACTATATACCTTTGTACATCCTTCTCTAGGACAAGGATGTCGTATCTTTTGTTCGGACAATTTATTTATTAAAATTTTAGGCTCTTTCTTCTTCAATTTTCCATCCTCGATCTCCCATAAATCATCGCTAACATTTAAGTGACTAGCAACCATGTAAGCCGTTCCATTAATAAACTCTACTTGCGGATATGTATTCTCTGCGATATCTATGGAAGTATTTTGAGCATCCAAGAATGCCGGATCCACCTCTAATTGAAGGGTTTTACCATTCGCAAATTCGGATAGGTCTCTAAGTAGAATAGTCTCTCCGTTTCCCAGTTCCAGAGTTGCATCTCCGTTAAGCTGAGATTCTGCGCATAAAATATATGATGTAAATATTACGGTTCATTAAATTCTAATCAAATTAAGTTCATAAGATCAAACATATGACCAACCATCGTCGCTGAAGTTGTTTGTTAAGTATGCCTGAGTTCCATCCGGTAAAGTTATCGCCGTTAGCGTTGTACCAAGCAGTTGCTCGTCCAACACTAGTTCTTGTACCTGAACATTATTGGTATTCCCTTCGTCGATCATCACTGACAAACATCCCAAAACATCAGTTGGGTTACTCTAAGTAAAACACATTTGATAGTCCCACAATAACGATCAGATTACGACTTATTTACACACGTCAATCAAGCTTACCGACAATTCATGCAAAACAGTACCGGCAGCTTCCTGGTTACTAATAGCGCTCGTAACAAAACTCGTTGATTCTTCATCCTGTGTTGACATAATTTCTTACCGGCGTAGAGCTACAAAAAGTAACGCGAACGGTTAGAGGGGCAACAAAGAAACATCGATTAGTCAGAGATGGTGATATAGGCAAAAAAATGCATAAACAATATGGAGAATACCTAGCGAACGAAACGGAACGCGAAAAAAAAAAATGTTATTTGTCATTTTTACCGCGTAAACCGGTTCGTCGTAATTTCAGACATTTCTTCATACATCTAACATGTATTACTAACGAACGATCATGGCAGAATGTTCACGTTAGATCGCATGTTATTTATCCCGGCTTGTGTCATGTATAACAAGAAGACAGTGAAACTGTGCGAAAATTTACGATAAACCTCGATATACGAGAGGAAAATCGATGCAACAGCGTATCTCGCCATTTTCCCGTACGAGTATGTCAACAAGGAGACCCGTAAAAGTCGTACAGGAGGCGGCATTTCTCCCAATAGCAAAATTTTACGTCCTCCCACGCTCCTCTCTTAATCGATACGCCACCGAAATTTCGACACGATAAACTGAATTTTCGACACCTCACGATTGGCCACCAAAGAATCTTGGGAAATATTACCCATAAACTCGGGACGCCCGCGAAATATTCTTCCTAACCAAAGCGAGCGAGCCGGAAGCCGATGTACCGCCATCTAACGCCATCTGACGAGCGAGTCTCAGGGATTCGCTTAAGGTTTATGCGCCATGAATTTAAATATAATATCATTTAAATATAATTATCATTTATAAAAGAATATTATACACCTTCATGAAGTCATTCATCAATTCTCACTTTGTAAAATTCCTTTTGTTCGATGATAGAATTATTTACCTTTATCGCGTCTTCATTCAATTATTTCGATAGCTATCGCACGCTCGATAGCGTTCGACAGTTTATTTATGCGACTAGTCGCGTATATCGACTTATAATTCAACTATATATCGATCCTTATCAGTTGTTGTATCAGCATAGAGACCTTTTTTGCCTAGGGCGCAAGAACACCTTGTTACAGTTCTGATTACAAGTCGATGCGTCGGGCATGTCTTCATCGTTACGCAAATACTTGCGACTATCTCTATAATATGTAATATAAACGAATGAACGATTTTTAAGAAATTTTATTATTATTACATTTTTATAACGTCATAACGATTGTTTCAATTTTTGTATAGTATCATCAATACATAGGAAACGTGCAATAAAGGATCACTAATAATTCGGCTGCATCCTATTAAAAATATTTCGCCTCCCCGCGGTTCCGGATCAAAAAATAAGTAAAAGTTGCGAAAGTGGAGCAGTCCTACACAATGTGAGTTGTCCTGAATGAGATATTTCATTGAAACTCAAGGACACGTCTCGAGGTGAGATCAGCGCACGTCGTTTACCTTTAATCAGGCCCGAATATAATAAGACTACGGGTTCACGTTGGACAAGGTTGCAGTACAAAAAGAATAGAAAAAGTAATTCTTGGAAAGATCTGGAGATAATATTTCACCGTCTCTTTCACGAATAAATCTGAAGCTATTATACGAGTAATACATTTTTGAAATATTCGAATAAACCAAATATTTAATATTTCAATATTTTTATTCGGGCATGTCGAATATTTACTTCAATTACATATTCATTAATCAACGCCATTTACTTCAGCATTGACTATTTCTATTATTCATTCATCATGATTACCCAAGAATCCCGGTAAGCAATGACCAATTTGATTGCACTGGTAACCGAGTTACGTAGTCGTAAATTTAATTAAGTCCTGCCCAATTCTGGTTACAGCAGACACTTTAATTTTCAAGGACCAGAAAGTACGCGCGTATTGAAATGAAAGTTATACGCGTTAGCCTCTTTAAGTGTATCCTTCCCAACCGTTTTCCAACCCAGGTGGCGTATATGTATATTCGAGTAGGGGGATGCTGGGGAGCACATGCATCGTCGCCGACATTCACCCAAGACGGTCGAACTGGATCAGTTTCTCGAAATATTCGCGCAACGCCGCACCAATTTCGTCCTGCCGCCTCCGTTTGTACGATTTATGAGAACGTTCAATACCGCGGTCCCGCGGTTTTCTTTCACGTGTCTCTTTCGTAACAAATAATCACTGTGCCTCGATGTAATAACAACTTACAAAAACTAAAAAACAATAATATTGTGTATAGTTATATACATATAGTTATACAGAAAGATTGTAGACGAGAATTCGAAATATCAATCGAAGCGCGGGAAAAGTACCGCCAAACTCTGAGCTACTCATGGTAAGTACGAACGCGTCAATCAACGCTATCGTGTTATCGATCCTACGAAGATCCTTTGGATCCCTCCGTCTAAATTTCGATCTCGTGCACGTCTCGTTCCATCATTTGCACATTACTTACAAATTTGTTTATCAAATTCAAACGTTCTTTGTGTTAATTTCGTCGTGCTTCATACTTTATTCATTCCTTCGCACTTGTCGTTAATAGAGATTAGAAATCTTCGAATCCTTCGGTTCTCGCAATTCGTGAACGAAATAGTGAAAGTATTAACGATATACGGTACGACTTTTGTATGTTTACGTTTCTAATGCAGAAAGGTGCAGCGATTGATCGAGAGTATTTATCGAACGATGGTGTTGGAACACAGTGTCGATGCAAATTCTTGTGGTATTGCGAACAAGTCTCTCGTTTAATCGAGATTGAAAACGGTGGAATTTCATTTATTTTCATCAAATTCACGAACGATCTTCCGGTTGTGTATAGAAAAAAGTCGACGATGACAGTAATAAGCGAGTACTCTCGTGATAGTTGAGTATTATCCGTATAAAACACATAACAGAATGCGGCAATGGTAAATGAATGGCGAAAGGGTTCGATATGCACCATCGAACACGCTAGCTATAAAACTTGTTATCATTCGTAATTCATCGTGAAAATGGCGCGGGTATAATAATAATTAGAGAAACGAATAATCAAGTTTACATAATTTTCATTGCGAAACGTTTTTGCAAATTTGACGGACACGTTGGTAATATTTTCGATCGTAACATATTCAACGGTGCATACGAGTGTGTATACAGTGCACGTAGGTTTGCCAAAATGAAAAAAAAAAACGGTCACCACTATTACTCTCGAATACCATCGAATATTTGAATAGCTTTTACTCGAGTTGGAAAGGAATGCGAATAAAGCAAAGTTATCACGAACCGTAAGTGCCGCCTATACACGCTTTCTTTGAGAGATATGGATCACGGAATAGAGTAGGTGCTCACGTATTGTAAATACGTGCTCTTATGTACGCAAGCATATAATAGGATATATTTATTCATGGCACTTATTTAATCGAACGCGTTGTTTCCACTTGCATAACCACTCGGTTACATGCTTCTAAAATACGAACCGACCCGCGTTTGCCTTCTTTATACTCCCTGAGATACGAGAGGTGCACTCACGTGACGAAATTATGACCGCGATGTACGTAGGTATACAGTTTGAAAGGTGTAATTGTGTGTAGAACTTCTCACACGAACTTATACAGGCCAACAGGCTAATTTTTAACCATCTATAATGTATATCCAGCATCCGTACAGCTATCCGTGCACTCGAGTGCGTGGAAGGAATGGCTGTTACATATACAGTCGATAGCCCAAGAAACTATTTTGCTGTTCTTTCGAATTATCTTTGTTTCCTAGAATTCGATCCTTCCAACAGATTCCCATTAATCCTTTCACTGCTGAAATCATAATAATACGTTCTGTGAAATGCGTGTTTGCCATGCCGAACTAGTTAATTTTGCAAATTCTGCATAGCGTATAATCCAATCGATTTTTTTTTTTCATCACTTAATGGTAAGGATTATGTTATATTAAACTCAATTAATAATTTAGACGGCACGGAGTATCTTGTCACGAACATTCAGCAATGAAATGGTTTATTATATGTGTACTTTCCTTCGTAATCTTCGTAAAATTGTGTAAGAATTAGTTTTAATACCAGACGTTAAAAAGTATTATAAAAAAATAATGTTAGACCTTGTAAGTGACTATAACCGCGATAATAATAACCAAGCAAGCGAAAGTTTCTAGTCTAGCGACTACCGCTATTTTTTCGTAATTATAAATTCATATTAACGCTTTGCGTATGTATCTACAACTTCCAAAGTAAAGGTACAATCGATTTGGTGTAAAAACCCAAAAGTATGAGGATATAATTGCCGTGTTGCTTTTTCAGTTATCCTGCATCATAGATATTAATAACGTCGCATTTTACAAAGTTACAGGCAAAAGCGTTGGTCCTCTTATCGGTAATAGCAACGATCGAAGCTTTACCAATCGCGAATGTTCATGTGAAATTCGTTTCTCGACCCCACGTATACGAACATGGTATTACGACAGACGGTTAGTATGAGTTCATACAATATGTAATTACACGAGCCTGGTTATGGTATTAAAACAAAATTACGATCTTGTTACAGGCGATCGAACGATCTTCCAAAAATCGTTCGTCTCGATCGGACGAAGAAGTATACCTTCTAATTCGCAAAGACGGTTTGGTACGTCATTCTCCTTCGCCCAAAAATATTTTAGCGATTACGAGATAGATGGATTGTGGATTACATTACGGATACATGGATTTTGATCATTTTTTCAGGAGAACGTTTACGCGTCGATGATTTGCAACAGATTTCCCAAATAGGAAAGTACGCAGTGATAAAACCAGAAAATGCTGAATCGTTATGGCCGGTTGGGGTTTTCCTTCCTCCCATAAACGTCAATGACCTTGGCCTCAGTTCTCGAGAATCTGGACACATAACGCCGGACTATAGCAACGGATTGGGTAATCAGATTTTTGAATAATTATTTTAAGAAAGTAGATCGAATGTTTTTTTTCAAGGGCCCAAATTCAAGCGCATTGCTATTTATATATTGTATATTTCTATACATATTTATTGTGTATATTATTATCATGAAATACTCATGTTACAAATGCAAACTGTTGCAAATTATTTGTAAAATCTTGTAAACGAAGAGAAGCATTGCCCAATTACGGGTGACGACGCCTTTCATGGAAACATAATCGTCACCTATATTTCTTCAACATATTCAATTGAAATTTGTCTTTTATATTTTTTAGAATATCACGATCCTTTACTTTTGACCGGTTCGGAAGCAATGATGGCGGTGAAGTACCTTTACGGCCGTGGTGAACTCTTTTATGACGATTTTCCTCACGTACGTGCTATACTGCGAAATCAAGAAGAAAGAAGACAAAATGGTCTGAGCGATAACATTTTGCACAGTCTCAGGCCAACTTCGCCATTTTACAAAAGACCACGATTTTAACACGCGAAAACGAATATTTGGTAAGAAGCGAGTAGCCATTTTTATACAATTTTATATACTAGAAGGTACTTTTATTTGAAACTAATGAGGTACACGAAATTGTTTCAAAAGGATAAACTTCTCATCGAATCCAATTTAATTTATTACATTCGCTTCACACCCTGCGCGTCTATCATTATTATTCGAAACAATTAAAAAAAATATACAATTAATTATACGTACATATTTGAAAAAGTTTTAATTGGCAGTTGTTGAATAGACTACTAAATTAAAAGCGTAATTTGACGCATTTCACATTACATCTTTAAGATTATATAACAAAGCAACATATTTCACTCTTGCTCATATTTGAATCACAGTCAAATGTCACTCGCTATGAAAGTGAATATATTTTTTGCAGTCGAAATTCTTAAAATAAAAAAGTATAACAATATGTATAATACGAAGTCTCGTGCCGATGTGTTCATACTATGTCATGAAGTAACTTAAAAAATTGGAATCAAAATTTAACATGAATATAATCAAAATGATCGAATAAAATAAAATAAAATCTTATTGTATTGTCTCCATTGATTGCCATATCGACGAATCGCACAAAACTATATCGTTACATCACGAACGTTAGTAAAATGATGCAAAATAATATTAGATTTAAGATCGAGTACACGAATTGTCCATCGTTGTATTTAGATAAGCTTGAGTTGTAATGAGAAATAAAAGAGATAGTAGTACGTGTCTTAAAAAGGTCTAAACGATCCATCGTACGGTGACAGATAATATGAGTGCCAGCAATGAATATGATACGTTAATTGTCGTCGTCCCGTTGCAAAGATCTCCAAAGCAAAGGCACATATAAACTTTTCTGTAATTCCACATAGCATAAGCGCATCGTTCTTCGCCGTCGCTCGGTCCTTTCTGGTAACACAGTCTTTGCGTGGCGGTACCATATTCTGAAAAACACGATCGGGATCATGCGAAAACGCAAACGATAATGATTAAAATTCTTCGGTTTTATCCGCGGGGGAAAAAAAAATTATACGCGTTATTTCTCATATAGGAGCTCAGCAATGGAATCGAAAGGTAGTCCGACGAGCATAATGCAATCTTATACACTGGACACAGCGGTGGTTAGTCGATTACATTCAGTATGCGAGTATCTTTTCCACGAATCGATGAAGTGGCGAACGAAACGGAGAAGAAACGTGAAGGACGAAGAGATAAAAATCTCGTGGTAAGAATGTAATTGGTGGCGCGTACGTGACCAATATTATTGCGGCCTAGAGACTATCGCTAAAAACAAACCCTCGGCAGTCGTTTATCTTCTGTCATTAGAAACTTTAACTTCTGTAATCTCGTTGATATTAGTATAATGTTTCTATAATATATCCGAAATACCAACCATTATTCAAATTTGCACTCTCGATTATTTTCCCGCACCAACCGGATGCGCAGGGTATCATATCCACACCTTTCTCTGATTCTATTTGCGTGGAATTCATCGTAAAAGGATCCTTACAGGATCCCAATTCTCCTCTCGATCTGCAACTGACGCATCTTCGAAGCGCGCCTAAGGAAAAAAAGAAAGTGACACCGACATATTGTATTTCATACTAATACAATTTTGTAATAAATAAACAAAAAAAGGAGGCAAAAGATACTTTTTGACGCGTTTAGAAAATTTAAGAAACCATTAAGTCGAAGTTTTAACATTTGGAGTGACAGGTCACCTAAATCGCTTTAATCACCTAGATCACCTTTATTTAATAAATTTGAAATAATAAAGCACAATTTAATACTACAGTGAATACATTTATTCAACATAAATACAATTATCAATAATTATGTTGGAAAACTCGTTGACGCTAAACCTCGCATAGATCACGTTCGCAACATGTTTGTCACTCAAAGTGTTAAATATGAATAAACATTAAATCCTTCTAAATAATTGACGTAAATCATTAAGAGTCGCGATATGAAAAAGTTCTTTCCCAGCGGTAATGAAGAAACGATAAAACGCAGGAGCGCGCATCGTGGAATACCGTAAGGCATTTGTCACCGTTGTCAGGTGAAAGTATCGTTCCACTTGCGGTATTGCAAAGTCGAGTTCGACTCACCGATCGTTTCATGAGGTAGGGTGAAATATAAAACTGTGAAGAATACGACGGTGCACGTCCTTAAATTCATCCTGCCCGCCTATCGATCGTTCTATTTCGATGCATAAACACGAATTGAGAGGTTCACGCGTCGAAAGTCACCACGGACGGTAGAAGGTGAAATATCGTAGAGAAACGATCGGACACAGCCATTTTGGAACTAACCGGTAGACTAACTCACGAGAGAGGGCTACGCGTGGCACACGGTCCTCTCTCCTTTCACTCGGTTCTAAGGCCACGCATATCTTACGTATGTGTGCACTTGACGCACACGTAGATTCGAAGAAAGAGATCCTGTATCGACGATGATGATTCCTCTTTCGGACGAATCATCGATCGTTGACTGAAAACGATTGTCTACTATTATGAAATGAAGGTATCTTTCTAGCTTTTCATCATCGCTACGTGTTCGTAGCAAGTGTCCGTTTTCCATCGACGTTCCAGAAACTTGGGCGTTCTTTGTTTTAAAGAAACTTTATAAAACTCATGATAATACATGTTCCTCTGTTGTAAACGGTCTAGCAGGATAAGCTTCAATTGTTGTTTTTGTTAGCTAAATAACGCTCTTTACCTGAAACATCATTCTATGACATTTCAGATCCTTACCCCCTCGTTTAAGGGTAATATTGGAGTGAAAGCTCAAAACTTTATTATGTTGTTTCTCGGTTACTACTAAAGGTATTTTATTATAAGAAAAATGGACAGATAGCTACACGTTAGCTCTATATCGTATATATTTAAAAAAATTTTTAATCGATGATTACAGATAGAAAAAGAAATAATTTATATTTTGGGGTTTGGTCCATCAACCCGACCATTCTGAAACTTTTTTAAAAAAGGATGGATAGTTGCTCCAAAATATAAATTATTTCTTTTTACCTTTAATCATCGGTCTAATATTCTGAAAAATATATACGATATAAAGCTAACGTGTAGCTATTTTTTCCTTTTGATTATAGTTAAATATCTGTAGTAATAACCGAAAAACATCATAATAAAGTTTTGAGCTTTTACCCCGATATTACCCTTAAACGAAGGGACGGGAATCTGAAATTTTATAGAATGATGTTTTAAGTAAAGAGCAATATTTAACAAATAAAAGCAACAATAATTAAAGGGCCATTTGCTCACGTTTATCTTGATAGACCTTTTCTGCATTTTTAGTTATCAACGTCGGATATTATAGGCGCGCTTTCTTCCTTCCTTATTTCTTTTTCGTTATCACGTATTTTTTTGCGCGTATCGATCTTTTCCGGAAACACCACTTTAAAAGAATCTCTTCGTTTACATGTAATTATTAGTCCGGTAACATAGCAAAATGAAGTTAATAATAATATGAATCCAAGATAGCCCATGTGCCGTAAAAGTGCTGTAACGTTATAAGGAAAATTGTTTACAAAATGAAACGAATGAATGATCATTTTATCCTCACCTAGTGTTAAAAGCTTAGTTTTGGAAACTACAATGATCTTCATTTGCATCATGTTTTCGCTATCGACGTAACAGGTATAGTTACCTTGCTCATCTTTTGTAATATCTGCTTGACATAAATATTATTTATTTTGCAACTTTCACATAAAAGAAAATTTGTACTTTTAAAATATAATATAGCACCTATTATGTACAGAGTCGAGAATGTGTCGACCATCATTCGAGCCTTAGCATCTGTTTTGCGAAAAGATCGACTGGTACCCTGTTTCAAAACGATCGAATCTTTTTTCCAAATCACGTGAGAGTCAAGATCCGATCTGCACAACGCGAAACATCTTGTTGTCTTCGAGTAATTCAAAATAAAAGTCTAAACTTACTCTGGACATGAAATAGCAAAATGTGCACCTTCTTTAAACACATATTGTTTTCTATACTTAAATTTTTTTCCTTTCTTCCATTTTTTTACTTTTGTACAATTTTTACATGGCTCCTCTAAAATAAATTCAGGCAAAAACCTTACAGCTTTACTGATACTAGGAAACTTTTCTTGAAGAAGTATAGATCTATAAAATGATTCATATGGGAATAATGTATATATTTATGTCAAGTTTATATAAATTATATACTCATATTAGCTCACTTGCAAGGAAGCATAGGTGTTTTATTAAAAAACTGTATAACTGGAGAAGTATTATCCAATATAACAGCCTATAAAATCAATAACTAATAATTACTGTTATTAAATTATTAAATATGTTATATATACACCTTGTCAAACTGACGTTTCAATCTACAATATCCTCTGCAGGTTTTAACTCCTTGCTTATGTATACATTTTTCGCAGGCACCCCAAGGTCCCCATTCAGTAATTACTTCAAGAATAACCCCTTCTTGTCGTAAATTGACAAAATCAAACATTTTAGATACCTAAGGGGAAGCTTTGATAAAATTGAACAACGCAATACTATTCTATATCAACGTTAGAATACATACAGCAAAACGTGTTGTCACTGACAACAAATTTATCACACGATATTCTTCCCATTTAGTGATGTTTCCCGTTTCTATGAATGTATCATTTTGATCTTTAAATGTTGCTAAAATATAATTTTCTACATTATCTGTTACTCTTGTCCACTTTCTTATTTTTATCAAAAACAAGAAATTAAGTTCTATATAGCTCATGATGATCTATGCGATATTACGCTCTATCCTGTAATTGAATTTATCTTCTTCATCTTGGCCTTCTTGCCCGTGACATCGGTATATACCAGCATCAGATTGTTCAATATTCTTTATAACTAACGAAAGATCCAATGTTGTGTAAATTCTATTGTATGATGCGTTATTATCCATTCCTAACTCTACTTCTCTTTCTGGCAAAGACTGCAACCAATCTTGATAATACCATATTTTGGGTTGCGTTGCTTCTTTGTCATTACTAAAAAATATCTCTGTTATCGTAAATATTTATATATTATAATTATCAATAGTGTTCCCCGATACTTGTAAGAAATAAATAATTCATAGGTTAATAATATTTCTTTTATTTGTTTCTCATTTAAATAATTAATGACTCTCACCAGTAACGGCAGAATAATTTTACCATTGTATTAATCTGAGCACTTGCAAGTAAATATTCATCACTTTCCTCAGAAGTGATCAACCTGTTCTGTTCACGACAATACATGTTAATATCTTCGCCTATTTTGACTAAAAGAACGTGATCCACATGCATACAGATAATAAGCAAGACACTAAATATCATAATTGAATCATTTCCTACTGATTATTTAATATATAAAATGAGACATTTCAATTATTTATTTCATGTGTTCAGCATAATTTTTAAAAAAGGTTCTTCTTCTTATATTCTGGCCGTGACGCTTTTAAAAAAGGTTATTATCAACAAATATAATCACGAAGCTATCGATGCTCTCTCCCACTCTCTCCTTATGTTATGTAAGACAAGAAAAAAATTATCACAAAAAATACGTGTCGTAGTACAAAACTTTACTTTCATTCAACACTATGAACTCCAAAACTGACAGATGATTGGTGCTTTCTTTAACGTTCGACGAATCAGTTTGAAGTACGATCGAAGTAAAATGGCGCTTCTACTACAATTTATTGGGAATGTATATAGCAGTATAAACTAGAGAATTTATTTATAATCTGTAAGGCAACTTGGAAATAGTGATTAAAAAACACCGTGATAGTATTGATAGAAGCATCGATTCTCAAGAAAGTATATAAAATGAAATTAATCGTAACAATGGGAGTAAATGGGTTTTCAATTTAAATTTGATATTAAAAACATTATGACGTTTCTATAATGTACTTATCTATTACATACACATATTGTTTCATTTCGTTTTCATTAATGAATTACAATATCAACGTTTTCGCTAATAATACAATTTGAAATTGTACTGAACAAGTAAATATAACAATTTAAAATGATGTCTTTTAAGCTGAAATAATTATTTGGTGACACATAGACGGGATATAATTATTTATTGATTTAATATTTATATAATATCAGAAGATTTTGATTAGCTATAATTCGAAAAAATGATAATGCACTTTTAATAGTCATAGTAATTGCATATTAATTATGTGTAAATTACTTTCGGCTATTTGTTGGATAGAATAAAGTTCACAGTATTTTTAAAAACTTCCAGGAATGTAATACAACAAGTTACAAACATTTTATAGGTCCATTTGTACAAAATTATTTGCATATGTGTGACAGATATATATTTGCCCTTGGTCAACTTAATTTTTGTCTTTTACATGTATATGCAAATCACTCAGTTTGAATCTATTTTACTTAACTTGACCTAAATACATTAAAAACATAATATGATGATTAAGGAGATACGAAGGCAAGTAACGTTATGAAGTTATCCTAACATCAGCGTGGTACCACGTGTAGGTACTATGAAATATGTACCTACACATATGTGGTACTCATATTTATTTCAAATTTTTACGATATACGTGTTACAAAGTATTGTTTATGTAAAAGTATATAATTTTAACTAGATTTACCTTCCCAATATTGTAACATTATAACTGATTCGTATGCGCTAGTTACAACGTAGACTTTATGACTTAAATACAATCCCATGATGCATTAGTGATATCAACATGGCGGACACGATTGAAAGTAAGTATAACTCAAATAACTTTTGATCGAATTAAAACCATAAAAGGTATTTCAAGTTATTAACGAAACAATTTATGAAACTCCAAATTATATTGTTTCTTGTAATAATAGGATAAGTTATTAGGTTGATTACAGATACGCTATTAACCAACATTTAAGTTGCGGTTGAGACGATCTGGTTTAAAATTTCAAAAATGACCAATGCATAATTGAAGCGGGACGACAAGATACTCATAAAGCGATATTCGATTTAATTTATACGATTTTTTCTATTGCTTTATTTTGCAACGCTTCTCCCTACGAAGATGTACAATTGTTTTCATAAAGTTAGGAATACGTATGATGCGACAAGTGAGAATAACCCTTACGAAATTCGTTCTAAGTTTGGTTATGTTAGTATTTTGAAGTTAAGATATAATGATTTGGATACGTTAAAGTGGAAGAATTTACGTAAGACTTTGAATATGTTCCATCGATGAATGTTTAAATATACTTCCTTCTTAATACGTATTAACATTATTCTTTGATAATCAAAGGTAAATTATGAATTATTATAATCTACAAATATACATATAAAATATAAGTTAATCTTTCCACATGCTTTCCTCAAAATCTTTCTTTCAGATATTTAATGTATTACAACATTATATTTATTATTGATTTCTTGTTTAAATATATAACATTGTACTATATAACTATACTAACCAATAACAACCAAGTCATAATAAAAAAGTATAAATTATACTAACTTTTTGTCACGGTATTAATAAAATAAATAACAAAAATTAAATAACATTATAAATGAAGTTTTAAAATCTATTGTTTTAGATGAATCAGCTGAAACATTATTATCTATCAAAAATGGAGGGTATCCAGCAGTGGATGAAATTAAAACCGAGGTAGTAGACGAGGATACGATGGACTTAGATGATCAGCAAATTTCAAATCATTCAATGGATTCTCATATGGATACGGAAGAATCTGAGCCAATACCTGAGCTTGGACCTGCAGCTTTAGGCCTTCAAAGAGTAGGCACACAACCTCCACCTAAACCAAATCCGCCTACTCAACCAGTCCAAGTTTTAAACCGTAGAGGAATGCCAGCTAGAATTAGGAAAAAGAATAAATTATTTTATGATGACATTTTAGTTAATCATCCACATCATAGGTATGTTATCTCTTGTAAATATAATTTAAAGGTTGCATTTTTAAATTGAATATTCAATGTCTTTACAGAATCAAAAAGGATCCCTCTAGTATAGATATTAAACAATCTCCTAAGAAAGTAGCTCGTCCATCGCCGGTAAAAAAGCAGAACAGAATTAACAATGAACCAAAGAAAGCTAATAGCAGTATTTTACAAGTTTCCTCTGTGATGGCAACTGTAAAACAGGAAAAAGAATCAGATAAATCTATGCAACCTCCTTCACCTGACAGAAAAATTGGACAAAAGATTGGAATGAGATTAAGAAACTTGTTGAAACTGCCTAAAGCTCACAAATGGGTTTGTTATGAATGGTTTTACAGTAATATTGACAAGTAAGTATTTGATATTGATTTGACAAGAATTGATATATCATTATTTGCATGCTATATGGTATTTTATTGCTAATTTTTAACCTTTTTTATATAGAACCCTATTCGAGGGAGATAATGATTTCATGATATGTTTAAAAGAATCATTCCCCCAATTAAAAACACGGAAACTCACTCGTGTTGAATGGTGTAAAATTAGAAGAATGATGGGTAAGCCACGAAGATGTTCACAATCCTTCTTTGAAGAAGAAAGAAGAGAACTAGAAAGAAAACGGCAAAAAATAAGAATGTTACAGCAAAGAAAAACTGCAGACATAAACAGTTTCAAGGATTTACCACCAGAAATACCATTACAATTAGTTATAGGTACAAAGGTTACTGCAAGGTTAAGAAAACCACAAGATGGACTGTTTACTGGTAGTATAGATGCAGTGGATACAAGTAATAATACTTATAGAATTACATTTGAAAGAGCTGGTCTTGGAACACATAGTGTTCCTGATTATGAAGTATTGGTAAGTTCTTAGTATTCTTTGCATAATAGAACAAATCTATACTATAAATACATATTCTAATATTCTAATTTATTTTGTAGTCGAATGAACCACCAGAAACTATCAGTGTTGCTTCATTTGCTCAGAAATTTAGACCAAGACATGTGCAATATGTACCATCGCCACCATATGCAATGAAATTATTGTCACCACGTTTGACCAATGATCCATTAATTTCGAATGCATCTATACCAATACCAAAGAAGTATATAGGTGGTACTATGAATGGTTATCCAGTAAAATTGCTTGAGTTTATGGTAAAAGTAAATAAAATATTAGCAGCTAAAAAATTGAAAATAAAAAAATTAAAAGAAATGAATACTGAAGCAGAAAAACGGCGATCATTTGGAGAATCTTTCCCACAAGATTTTGAAAGAAGATATGCAGGGTATGTAAAACATTCAAGTTTAACGCAAGTGAATGTTATTTTTTTTAAATGTATAGTTTGTCAATAATAATTATGGTTTTTTTCAGGATTATAATTGAATTAGAAAAGATGAATACTATCTTACAAGATTATTTGAATGATATACAGGAACTTTGTCAAGAAATAGCCCCTGAATCTAGTGTTGCTGCGATGCTGGCACCATCTCATCTTCGAGAAAAATGTAAACAAGAAGCAGCAGATATGGTTGCTAGAAATAACATGATACATGATAAAGAGCCTGGGAAAATGAATCAACTAGTAACAGACTTAACAGCTCTTATGCTGCAAGTGAAGGTAATAGTGCAATTGTTTTCATTTTCAAAATGAAAGTTACATTTTGATTTTAAGTGATTGTTATTTTTTCAGAGTTTATCTGATTCAGATAAAAATGCATATGAACTAAAAGTGTTGCAAGGAACAATGGAGCAAATAAGGTCAAAACTTAGTCCGCAAAATCAGCAAGTTTTTCAAAATTGTGTTGAAATACACATGCAACACATTCAATTAGGCTTAGGACAAGTGGGTGCTTTGACACCATTTATGGCTCGAAGAGCCTAACATATATGAAAATTTCATACGAAAGTACATTCATGGAATGCACAATTCAGATGGAACAAGTGATATGCACAATGTGCTCAATAGTTTAATAAAAAGAACAACATTTATTTTAACACTGTTCAATATAGAATATAGTACTTTCGCTCATTATAATTCTTTATAAAATACAAAATATATAATTAAGCATAATGATATATTTTCTGTATATACAATTTCATAAATCACATATTCGCCATTTATTGTAGTCTCCACTTTATAATGCAGCAAATAGTTGAGAGTATATCTACAAAGATAAGCATTGTCATAGTTGCAAAATTAAAATTAGAATAAATCTTTAATATACACAATAAATTGGTTTTCACAGCGTACTTTAGAGTAGGAGAAAATAAGAATGATGTAAAATATAGTAATTTAAAATTGTATTATAATATATATAATATATATATATATATATATATTTATATATGTTATAATATATTGTTAACCTATTCTTTTATGAAGTTTAATACTTATCCTTCATCTGTATTTTTATGCAACGTGAATGATGATAAAAATGTTTGAAATTTATTTTGTTGCATCAGTTGCAAATTTCTTCAATATTCTACAAGTCTGTATGAAGACAATATTCTATATTTAGGAAGCATAATATAATTTATATATCTATTCTCATTACTCTTTATGTAACGTTATCAAATGTTAGTATAGCTATAAGACATAACAGCACAGCCTTTTACAATTACTTTATTATACAAATATTACACTAATGATTGTTTTTAAATTACCAACCCACAACAAATATGTTTATTGTATTGCCATTGCCAACTAGGTAAGTATAAAGCATTAATAATAACTTAAGCATTCCTTTTCTTTTACTTTATAGCTTAATTTTATCAATGTAATTTGAATGTTTATTACAAATATTAAATTTTTATTCATATGCATATATGTATATATACATTTATATAAATGTGTATATAAGTACATACATATATGTGAGTTTCGAATATTGTCTACAAGACTTGTTGAATTAGTATAACATATCAACCACAATCTTTGTTATTGTGAATAGAAAGAATAAATATGCAATATACTAAGAAAAAATTGTTTTTATTTTTTTATAGTTGATATTCAATGTTCACTAGAACATACTGTGTATAAACCTTAGGTTTACAATGCATTCAATTTAATTCTATAAAGTAAAAGTTTAATTGATAGTTAACAAATTGTATTGACAGTTTTATATATACTTGATAAATTAGAAAATACAGAAGTTTTCAAAATAAATCTTCTGATTATGATTATCTCATTAGAATTATACGAGTATATATTTTGAATGTTTAACAAACCTAAATTAGGAAGTTATATCTTGATGAAATGCAAAAGAATAAAGTTTCCTGCAAACATATAAATTGTACTCTTTTAAGAATGCTTACTATTTCTTTGTTACTAAAATGCTTGTAATATACTCATTATGAATCTTTTAATGATTTGTTAATATCGTTTAAATCTCTAAAAACCTATTCATAAATTATTTTTTTCAGAAAAACAGTAAATAAGTTTATAATTGAAGAAACACATTCGAAGTTACACAAAATATTAAATATATTACACGTATTTCATGAACAGGATGAGTTTCAGACGATATTATAAAATAGGATATTATTTTTGGACAAATGTTGCCTTAATCTTATTTAAGACATAGGAATAAACGTAGAAGAGTATTTGATAATTATACCGTCATTTCATAAATTGTAATCATAATATTATAAGAGTATAAAGTTGTTGCAACGATCAACACATTCGTGTGTCAACTTTTATCATTTCTGAATATTACACTTGCTACAACATACTTAATACTCTTGTCTTAGTTATCCTATTATTATTGAGATACATTGTTATTCTCTGTAGTTAAACATGGTACACAGAAATTTTTCCTGCAATTCATTTCTTATATTTGTTTAGTGTTTCTAGTAGAACATCTGCATCTTCGCTAGTTTTTACTCTTAATAAAACTGGTGTAGGTGGAGGTTGGGAATCTGGTAAACAAACCATCATTATGGTATTTTTATTCATACGTTGTGTGGGAATACTCTCGGTTAATAAAGTATTTATCAATAAATTTCCTAATGAATTCTCCGCTCGTACTATTAACTGCGTCTTTTCATTTGGTGTTGGTTTTAAGAACAACGTTCCTATTCCTCTATCACTGAAATTGCCATCTTTTTTAATGAATACCTTGCATCTGAAAATAAACGAACAAAATATGTACATATTATATCTGATATTTTAGTTTAACTTACTATCGCACACTTAATTTACTCTCCAATGTATTTTAATTATTGTATATCATAATACAACCAACCTTTGTTCATAAACTGCACCTTCTTCGGTAACTGGTTTAAAATCTGGTTTTGGTGGTTCCTCATCTTCGTCGGCTTTAACTTCACTTTCAGATTTTTCTTCATTATTTTGTGGTTTAACAACATTAATGCCAAATGAAAATGGTTTTGTACTGAAATATAATTGTTTTTCCGATTACTGTTAAATTTCATGATGGAAGGAAAATATTTTCATAAAAAAGTTGTAGCTACTTACTTTCCAAAACTAAAAACAGCAGACGAACTGGTAGTGGTAGAACTTTGACCAAAACTAAATACAGCTGCATTGGAGGATGTAAATGTAAGACCGCCGCTTGTTTTATCAGATTTTGATTCGTTATCACCTTCGGTAGCTTCCGTGCTCGAGGTTAGTTTCGTCAGTAGCGGATTTTCTTCAGGATTAGGGATTACGGATTTTTTTTTCAGGGGTTTTTTTGTTTGCATATTACTAAACATTGAAATTTTACTGAATATAGGTTTCGAAGTGTCCGATTTCTGCTCTGCATTACCAAATATCGATTTAGCATTAGTACTGACATTTCCAAATATTGATTTTTCTGGTTTCCAGTCAGAAACTCGAGAATGAATTTTCGTACTCGTACCACTAGAAGCATTATCATTTTCACTTTTATTACTACTATCTTTGTTACCACTTTCTTTTGTACCGTCCGATCCCGATGGAGTATTTTCAACGAGTTTTGGCTTTCCAGATTCATTCCCATATTTAAGTTCTATTTCATTTAGGTATTTTGCATAATCTTTAAATATAGGTGTCAAGATACAGAAGGGATTCGAATCTACGTGCGTTTTGATCCACTGTGCAACACTTTCGTTTAATCCCTTCAATTGTGCAAAATATTCAGACGATTTTTTTTGAGATTTTTCATTTTCTTTTTCTGTTCGATCTTTGTCACTTTCGGGTAACGAAGATTTAGTTTGTTGTATATTTTCTGATTTACCAGTTCCATTTTCTGGATTTTTGGTAATTCCGCTATTTACATTCGACGCAGACGAAGTTGTAGATGTGAGAGTGCTACTCATAGATGCTAAAAAACTGAATGGTGATGCGGCCACGCTCGTCGTAGTCGCAGTTTTGAAACCCGTAAAGCCTCCAAATGCACCTTTACTTGTTTCCTGTATATATAATACATACATTTTTAATACGCTTGAAAATAATAATTATTATTTAATTATTTAAGTATTACAAACTGCAAATATTTATGAAAAAATCTTACATCTTTAGGAGCCAACCTTCGTCTCGCAGACTTAATTACTCTTTTCTTAAGAACATCCTCCGATGCTTCTATAAATGTTCCTGCATCTTCTGGTTCCTTTTCTTCATTCCAATTATCATGATTTAACTCTGTAGTCGCCGCACGTTTAGAAGACATTTCTAATGCTTCTTACTAAATTTACAAAAAATGAATTAACCTTAATTAACACTCCATAACCTCAGCGATATCGTCGGTATTTAAAGAGGTTATAAATTATAGTGGAATAAATAGAAACTTAACCAGACTCTTAGCCATGTAGAAAAAATTATAATAAATTATAAGGCCTGTTAGTTAATCATTTACAAATATTTAACTTAAAAATAAAAATTCATAGCCAAATAACCTCGCAACACTCGCAATATTGATTTTTTCAGTAGAAGTACTATAATATTATTAACGTTAAATCAAAACTTACTATATGAACAAGTCAAATTCAACTATCGATAAACAATTACAGGGCCACTGTAAAGCTAAACGTTTCCCAGCATTCCGGCGTTTATACCAATTTAATCACATACACCAATATTTTACATCTGCAAGAACACGTTTGTCCGAGTTCCGCAGTCATAAGATAGGAAATGAGTTGTCAGGTTAGAGATAAAAAGTCATTACTATTACAATATTTCGATCGAATCTCCTTTTTAGTAGCGATTAAGCTAAAAATATATGATTTCTGCCAGCAATATCTATGTTTAAAAAACGAGCCATTTGATCGCGTTAACAAAGAATTTGTCGCGAAAATAACACGAATGTCAATCGTGCGATCTATTCCAAAGACGGAAAGGGAAGCGCGATCTTAAATACCCGTGCTATAATACAAATTTTATTCATCCATAATAAATAAGATCCAGTATTTAAACAAAAAATATCGAATCTGTGAGCTTCGATGCTTCAAAGAAGAAAACAAAAAAAAAGCATAAATAAGTAATCGAAATTGTTCGAGAATAGACGAATCGTCGATACGGTTCGAGCGCGCAGATTCAACGGTGTGAATCGATAAAGCTTGAAAGAATTCTCGTAGATCGATAACGAAGAAGGTAACTGTCTCGGTGAAATAAGAAAAGTGACTTCGAGATCAGTGCAGCGAAGAAAGCAAAAGCCCTGTGGCGACGCCTCTCTCGCGTCTCGAGATCGTGAGAAAATGGTGAGAGAGGAAGTAAGTTGGCGCGAAAATTAGTCGTACGAATGTGATCCAACGTGCGCGCGACTCCGTTTGCCGATGCCGTCGCGGTCCGTTTATTTGTTTCAAGAAAGTGCACGAAGAACGATAAGGGAGGAAAGGAAGGTGGTGTGGTGTGGGGCGCTCGAAGCGCTCGGTACGACCTTGCGCGCGCGCTACGTCGAGATTGGTGGCAGCACAGACGCTCGCTGACGGGCGAAGGAGTCGGTTCTCGGTGTCGGTGTCGGTACCCTGTCTCTCCTCGTGCCTGTATTCGTATTCAACGGACTTACATCGCGCTCTCCTATCGTGGAAGGGCAACGACGTGACTAACGACTAACGTGCGTGTGTAGAAAGAAGGAAAAAAGAGCAAAAAAAGAATCATTTCATATCCAAATTTCCATTTCGGTTTTTTCGCGTGCTTGAAGAAAAGTGTCGCTCGTCGTAAAGAGGGAGAAAGAGTAAGAGAGAGAGAGAGAGAGAGCGTAAGCGAGCAAGGTAAAAGATAATTTTTCTTTTCGCGACGATATATTCTCGCGTGTTACGCGTCCGGGTGCCGCCGTACGGACGGCCGAGAGATCGCTCCTGACTCCTCCTCGCGGTGCCAGTGGTGTGTGCGGAACTTCTCTACTATAGTTGTGTGCCTGCCGACGACGAGGACAGTGGTGGTGGTGGTAGCAGCAGCAACGGTGGTGGTAGCGCGGTGATGATAGCGTAGTGGTGGTAGTAGCGGTGCGCGCTGGTGGTGTACGTTCGTACGTCGCGGCTCTCGTCGATTTGGCGGCTGGGAGGGGGGAGGAGGAGGCTCCCCATCCTCCCCTTCTCTCGCTCACGCTACTACGGTCATCCCGTATATACTTTTGGACGCGAAAACCGCGCATACCTGCACCACCGACGAGTATGGAGATATCTAAGACGCTTCAGGAAGAGATACTCAGCGTACAAAATAAGCTGAAGAATGCCATACGCGATCATCAGGTGAGAAAACGCCGATACTAATCTGTGTCAATCGGTTATCGTAGACTTAGCGGGTAAAAGCCGGAGAAAATTTGTTTTCTTTCTTTCGATCCATCTCTATCCTTTTTTTTTTTTCTTACTCTCTTCCTATCGCTTTGTTTTCCATCTTCCTCTACCCGAGTCTCGATAAATGCATACATATATACATTCATACGAACGATCCTACTTTTATTCGGCGATCGCCTTTTCGATGACTCCGAGACATGCACGCGGCCAGAAAGAGAACTTCAAAACAAAGTACTGTCGTCCGATAGCTTTCGTGAAATTTCAAATCTTTGCGCCTCCGTAAAAAAAAAGAAAGCGTTTACGAAACCTGCCAAAAATCTTGATAACGATATAATAATAGTATATCTTTTCTTTATCCCTTACTCGCTAGCTCATACACATACAAGCATTCGTACACACACACCAACGCATTCTCCATCTCTTCCTCTTTCGTTTCCTTCTCCCGGTTGCGCTTCCTTTCCGTTCGCGCGTCTTTACCCTGCCCCCTCTCTCGCTCTTTCTCGCGTCGCCTTCCCTCTTTTACCCCCACCCCTCTTTCATAGAGACGCGCAAGATATCCACGAGCGCGCTGCACGTTCGCTCGTACCGGATTTCGCTTTGATAAATATATTCCTTCTCGAGTCGATATACTTTTTACGAAGATACACTCGTTAAAAAAGATTTTAAAAAAATTGAGAGAGCGGAAGAACGCGTAGTAACGTTTCAAAATTTCGAACGAACTTTTTAGAATTAATCGAGCGCGCGCGCGACCGAACGGGCGGGCGTGCGTGCCGTCAAGCGGGGGTTACAAGAAACGCTGTTGCTCTCCTCGCACATCGCGCCGTTTAAGAGATTCTTCGATCGAAAGTTCCGCGTTTGCTCGTCGTAATCGACGACAACGAAACGACACGACGAGCCAGCGGACGCATTTATGTTATACATATATACATATATATATATATCCATGTATATATATATATGTATATATATATATACTATGAGATCGAGTTTCGAACGAGTTTTCTCGTTCGATATCGTCCAATGAGAAGGAATGTAGTATCTCGCGCACGACGTTCGTCCTTGCCGTTTCACCGACGAACGAACGAACCTTCTCGGAGACCTTAACCTTCGTCGGTGGCGAGAATCGACGAGTCGAGCCGATTCGATATATGACTTTGAAGAAGATATGCCGTCTCTCGCTTCTTTTTTTTCGCGTCTGTTGCGCGCGCGTTTCATCTCGTACTCGAAGTCTTCCATTTTCTAAATTTTCCCTCTTTCAATTTTTCCCTGGGTCGATTGGCTACGTTCAGGGACACTCGAACGCGAGTCGATGCGACATCGACTCGTATTATCGACCTCGAAACATCGAGCCATCATTTATATACATGGCCGTTCGAATTTGTAGGAATGTAAAATAGAATAAGAAGACTTGTTTCAAACGCGTATTCTTGTCCCCCCTGTCATATACGCGCGCGCGCGTGCGTAGCGTCACGTACGTATATTCGACCCTGTGTTACTCGTACGTTTTTTTTTTAATAATTAACATACTTTTAAAGCTTTCGGGGGAAAAATGTAGTCAATTTTAAGAAAAAAAAAAAACATATTTTGAGGTTACGTTCGGCTTGAGGTACCAATGGAAAGTAGCACTAACTTTGGATAGCGATTGAAATGAGTTAATGACAATGATGAGAAGTTATTTTTGTCTATCTTATTGCTTCGACAAAGTATGAAATTATGTAAAATTCTTTATTTTAAATCATACGCGAAAAACCATCGGCTACGTTTAGTTGCTCGTCTATACGTTTAGAGCCACTTACGTGATCGTTTTTTATGCAATATTAAAACTTTCTAATAGTCGTAACATCGTGGAATTTGATTCACAGTTGTTCGCACTTCGCCGGGCTTTTTTCGAACTAACGATCGATCTTGCCGAGCAAAATGTCTCCTGACATTTTACAGGGTATTTCGTTATTATTAATATGATTTCGACGAAAATTTCGGTATTCTGTCGAATTTTATGAACGATACGTTTCACTTAACGTAAGCGTAAAGCTCGATTTCTATAAGTGATTCAGTAAATGACGCAGCAGATCGAACGATTATGAAATTATATAACATTCAATTCATGAAGCACGGAATTATATACTTATTTTCATAGATAGAACGTGATATCTTAGTTTTTCTCATTTCGTGGCATATCAAATTCCTATCAAATGTATTTCAACCCATTTAAGAAAGGAAGAAAACATTTCACGTAAAACGAAACGCTTCTTTATACCCTATCCCGAATCGACTCTCGGCAGTAGTCGTTACGAGTATTCTCGTTTATTCGATACGGTCGGCATCGATACTATCCTCCCGTTGCTCGACGAGAGGTTATCGAGAATTTCCATGAAATGGAAAAACTTACGACGATCTTTCGAAGATCGTCGAAAAGCGGTCGCATACGCTTTTGACGACTCGTAATTGGCGCGTTATTCTTTTTTAGCCAATCAAAACTTTGTACGAAGTTTCTAGCGATATCGATCGATAATCTGTAATTTTATAAAGGGCGTTCCAGGTTTTTATCGACAAACTACAGTTTCTATTACATAAATGTTTTGTTACGAAGTTACGGTAAATGAATAGTAAGAAATATTCTATCGCGGTATACGAAAGGGTGGGTTTATTTATTTCTCCGTTTCTGTCTATAAGATTCACAATACAGAAGTAAAATCGCGTAAAGAACTGATAACGTAATTTCTGAAATTGAGTAACATTGTCAAGAACTTTGTAGTGCGATACAATGCTAAACTATTTTTTTTAACGATATTAACTATCAATGATACGAAATCTTTGGACGACGATAAATACTATACGATTACGCAGAAAAGATAAACAAAATCGACCTTCCGTGAGTTACGATGGCAAATCTATTACTACATACCTGTTTCGTACGTAGTATAGATCAAAAAAGTGATTGCAGTACTTTACAAAACATTTTTTTCTTATTTCTATTTAAAAATAAGGCACCCTATAGTTTGTCATCGAGAAACCGTGACACCCTGTACAAATACGATTTGATCTTTATTTGACAATCGATATTGGACGATAAAAAATTGTGTGAATATCGCATGTATTAAAGAATGTTGATGTATCTGCATAATGTTCGATGATGACCGGGAAGTATCGCATTAACGCTTCGTTCACGACTGGTTTAATGCAGGAGGTAGGATTTATACGTGTATGCAGAAGCTATGTCGATATTTGTTAACTCACGGGAGTTTGTTATATGATGTTTAGGTAGTAGATATTATATGAATATAAATAAACAATATACCGGCAGTAATGACAGTGCTAATTATAGCGAATGTAAAATTACGTTCTCTTACGGTCTATCGTAAAACTACGAAGGACAGCGCGCGTTAGATGCACATCAAATCGTACGCAAACTCTTAGGGGAAATAGGTTAGGCTAGTCTAAACATGGATGGAGAAACGGAAAGTATTGTCGTTCGTTCCTTTTCTTGCACGTTCACTAACACGCTCGTAAACTCGAGAGTGAAAGAAGACGAGGGTGAGAAAGGAGACACTATAAACGTGTACGCATACTTACGTGTGCGCGCGTATGTGTCGCGTCGTAAGAGTTAGGGAAAAATGGCGTACAATGGGAGAACGATCTCTTTAAAATTAAATCGCGTATTCGAGCATAGAAAACTTTCGTACTCGGCTCTTTTAATATTTATTCATATACGAGGAAGAAGAGAGTCGAATAGAATACCGGAATTTTTAACAATCCGTATATTTTTCTTTTTGATTACTGCAGAAATATTTTAAACACGTATTTTTTTCTTTTTAATTCCAGATATGCGTGGGCAAATTGAAAGATGATCCACACGTAAGTAATCTTTTCGAAATAAAAAACTTTGGTCTTCGATTTTTTTTTTTTATTATTATTGCCAAAAAAAATTATCGTAATATTAATAAAACATTTCTTTGTAGAACACGATCATTCTCGGACGAATACAGGATATCCATTTACACATCGTCTCTTTGGGCAGGTGCCAGGTAAGTTCCGCAAAATTATTTCTTTCAGTTTGGCAATGACAAGGAACGGGTTCGATCTTCTCGCAAAATATCGATAAATCTCGTGAAAATAAAATTTATACGAAAAAGTTGAATTTTATCCCAAAGGACGAAAAGGTCATGCTGCAAAAGATAGAAAGAAAGTAAAAAAACAAAGAAACTATTTCGTTCCACCTAGTAGACTCACGAACCAATCCAATTTGACGTCCCAACTAAATGACACTACTACTGTAATCAAAGAAAAGTTTAAATAAGGAAATCCCTACGGTCGTTTCTAAAAACTATTTAACGCTATCCCACGAGTAGAAAAGAAAGTAATCACGAACAAAGATTCAAAAGGTGAAAAGGTAAAAAAAAGAATACATCATATAAAAAGCATTTATTCTCAACTCGTTCTCAACTAACTCGTGTCAATTCCCCGTACGATGTATGCACCTATATATCGTATTTCGCGTTCGAGTTTAGAAAGATCGTTCGGAAAGATATCGTTCTCGTTCGATCGAAATATCGAACTTCTCGAGGGAGGCGTGGTTGACGCAAGTTTAAAGAGAACTCGAGTCGACGGACCCGAGATTCAATTGTTCGACTCTTCGAAAGCGGATATGTAATTCCATTTTTTTAACCGACTTTGAAAAAGGACGAGGTTAGTACTCGATTCGACACTGGGGGATGTCCCTTTTTTTTTATTATTATTTTCCAAGATGGCAGCCTCCTGCCATCATTTTTTTATTTCCCTTTATCGTAATTTTTCCTTTTCTCATGTGCCGCCTCTTCGTCGAGGAATACCACGAACGAGAAAGGTCTATGCAAGGGGGTTGGTGGGATGAGGTAGGACGACGCGCGGATCAGGGGGGGAGGAGGGGTTGAAGCGACGATGGTAGAGAGCAAGCAACTATAAGTAGGGGAGAACGAGCGAGAATACGGGAGAGACCAAGTCGGAAGATGAGAAAGGAGAAAGAGCCTCCCAATCGATAAAATATCTCGCGCAAAATCTTTTTACCCCGTTTCTTCGTCTTCTTTTTTTTCTGGTCCTTTGCCCAAGACGCATAGACTCACCCCCTCTCATCCGATAATCATTTTCTTTCTCATGCCTCTTATATCCCCGATGGGTTCGACGAGTCTCGAGATTTTTCTAGAAATCAATGATTATCACGCATTGCTTACGCTCGTTTTCGAAGACATTCGATGCATCGAATTTCTCGATAACTTCGCTTTTTGGAAAAAGATTTTGATTTAGCTTGTACGTTTGAATATCCCCCCCAGTTATCGTTTAATAAAGAATGATCTCTGCAAACAGTGTATGCTTTCCGTTTGCAGAAGCAAGTACTTCAGCGGCTGCGCAAAGAGGTCGAGGCGTTCAAAGTGCAAAATGCGAACGGTCCAAAAGTTTCCTTAGCGTCTTTACTCGGTTTGGACAACAACAATCATCACATTACAAATAATAACGATAAGAAGAGCGGTCGAAAGGTGGCGAGTACCAATAGTCATGAGATTAATAAAATATCGAAGGATGATTACGAGGACACCGTGCGAAACAGCGACGTACCATCGCCCTCGCAAGAAAATTCGCCACCTAAGTGAGTAACGAGAAGACGATAATGCGGATAATTTCTAGAGCTTTTCTATGGAATATACATGTGTTTATGTATGTATATATATATATATGAAGGCATACATACATATATACACGTGCAACTCGGCATTTTCGCAGAGATCGATCGAGCTCGGTAGAGACGATATCCGGCGAGGACGACGTCATCGAGGTCTCCATGGATGAAAATTCTAACGAGACCCAAGAGGACCTAGAGAAGGATTGCAAGAACGAAGTCAATGAGAAGATGATGTTCCTATCGAATTTGGGTTTGATCACCAACGCGACCTACACGGAATTACAGAATAAGAGAGTCGAGCGAAAACGACGTAGCACGGCTAATCCTCAATTCGTGTATTCCTGTTTCGAAGCACCAACGGTACGCTATCTTTTACCGTAACCCGTTGGTATTCTATTTTTAAGAAAAATTGACCTACGTGTCAAGAACTGTTCTTGAGAACGTACTTGGGACGTGTACTAAAGCAAATTTGATAGTCTAACTCTGAGACTGGATTAGAGTTTAGTGTTCTGTACCCGTAATACGTGCTAAATACAGTTGGCTTAGTTTGTTTTAACGAAATTACGTGACACATGGCTGTCATGTTACCGCTTTTTCGTACAATGTACAAACGTGTCCATGTTTATAGGTCTATATTTGATTTTATAGAAAAGAAAAAGATGCACATATCTGCAATCCATGGGTAGCGCACCTCAAACGCGTCAAACTACAGCTCGCATGAACGGACCATCGCCTCCACCGGTTACCAAAACGACTGTACAGAAATCTACTTCGCCACCGACGAGAACGACTATGGGAAAATCACTCATTCCTCTGCAAAAATCGATGACCAGACCGAACATACTTAGGAACGCGTCGGAAAACAAAGTTTATGCCGGAAAGGGAAAGGTCGAGAACGGTTCGAGTTCCATACAGTTGCCGATCGTTGGTACGAAGACGATACAGTCGACTGGTAGCAGGACCGTGCATATACCAGGGTTACCCTCGAGTCTCACTATAGAGAGGATCGAAAACGATTCGATTGTTTGTATAAGGTGTAGAAATCCAGGTCAGTATCACGTGTTATATAACACAAGCTGTACATAGTTATTATAAATGAGTTGTTCGAGGACTTGCCGCTTCTTTCGTGGACTAAAACCATTAGAAAGCAAACAATCGATACAGGGCGGGGTATTTAAAAGAGGACACTTGTGTGTCTTTGTTGTTTACAGAAGTGCGAATATTTATTGTTGTCGGAGGAGGAACTTGACGATATTTTAACAAGCAAGACACGAGAGAGAAATAGTATTGTTTTATGTCTAAAAAAATCAATGCAGGTGTTCCTTTTTAAGGGGGGAAATACCTTTATGCGGCCGAAAATAAGTCAATTTTTTTAGAAAGGAACATTTTGTCTAACATTTTCGAAACTTTTGGTATTATTTATTAATAATGTTTACTATTACAGTGTTTTTTTTGTGTTAAAAAATATTAAAAAATGGCGAAGTTATGGTACTATCTTCTGAGACGGTCGTGGTTTGAGTTGGAAATTGGCGTAAGCGGTAACTCAAAAAATATTGGACCGATCTCGTTGAAATTTTATATACATGTAAATAACAGTATTACCTATTACCCAAACCTACAAGATTTAAAAAATTGTAGAAAAAAAGTATGTTTTTACTGAAAAATAACGAAAAGATTTGGCGTAAAATTTAAACTTTTTCTTTAAAAACGTACTATTCCTTAAAATTTCGCTTTTGTTCACTTTTTTTTGGTTTAGGTACTCTATATGTGTATTAACAATACAACTTTTATTTGTGGTTTGTCTCAGATGAATACAACAGACAATAGAATTTATGCCATTTTCCGACTCATATCGTGACCGTCCCAGAAGATAGTACTATAACTCCGCCATTTTTTAATATTTTTTAACACAAAAAATACACTACAATAGTAAACATTATTAATAAACAATACCCAAAGTTTCGAAAATGTTAGACAAAATGTTCCTTTCTAAAAAAATTCATAAAAATTGACTTATTTTCGGCACCATAAAGGTATTTCCCCCCTTAAATGCATACCGTCGTGTCAGCGTTTGATATGATTCGTATCGATCACGTATTGCCACGAGCTTCGTTTATAAATTTATCTATTATTTACAGGTACCCTGACAGTGTGCGAAAATTGTTCAGCGAGCTACCACGTGTCCTGCCATTCCGTGTCGCCGGCGCCACCAAGAATTTGTCCGAAGTGCGCGTTCACCGAGGAAGACGACGAAGAGGAGGAGGAGGACGCGGAGGTCCAGGGAGCGGGAGTAGATGACGAAGAGGAGGAGACGAACGGAAGAGAATCCTGCAGTAAGGAGGAAGAGCTCGGTAAATCGTCCTCGATGCCATTGATGATTTCTTCCTCTCTAATGTCGTGCAACGTGTGATTGACAAAAAAGTTCTTGTTTTCTGCAGACTAGCTTCTGCGAACGTTCGCGATACGCTTTTCTCGCTTCGCGGCATTATCGTCCCCTCCTCTTCGGCAAAGAAACAAAAAAGAAAAAAAAAACTTAAGCATCGAGATAGCTTTACGATGCGATGATTTTCGGAATAGTTTGTTCGCGCGAAACCTATAACCGCGTTATCTTCCTCTGCTTCTACTTCTTCCACATCTTCTTCTACTTCTTCTTCTTCTTCCTCGGAAAGACAAAATGCTGACGAGACTTGGAAGAACTAAGAAAAAAATATAATAAAAGATAGATAAATAGATAAAAGGGAAAAGAGTGGTCGAAAGTTAGAGTGACATATAAGCATTTAAGTGCTTCGCGCGAGATGCATTATACGTCGCTCGAAAGCGGTGCGAGAATTTGTGTAACATGGCTCCACCACTTTTAGATTTAACATGCAACGAGGTATCGCAGCGTTGCCGCAGACTCTAATGAACATAAAGCGCACGCAAGTGAATGAATAAGCGCGCGAGATGGCAGCCTGTCGCAAGAAGCGTCCGTGAGTTGAGGATCGGCTCCTCGAATACGGCAAGCAGAATTTGCAATTAAGAAGAACTTTTTGGTCGATCGTCGTCAATAGGGCACCCAAAACAAGTATATTGAACGCGAAATATCTTGCAGAGGAGAAAGAGAGAGAAAGATATGAGCTGCGCGAGCGAAACTCGGATCTAAGATTGCAGGTTTACGAGTTGGAAAAACGCTCGCAACTACTTGGCCAGTCACTTGAGGTTCGTTTAGTGGCCTGCGTAGAAAACAAAAAAGCAGTTTAATCGACTTATACTTTCGTTTGGAATGCCCTTCAGTTCGTTCGAACCGTTCCGATGTTCTTATATATCGTTGTTGGCTCTTTCATTATTTTCCTTTACTTTGTCTTCTTCGTTAAAAAAAACATTTCCTCCACACGTATTACTCACACACATCTTTTCTTTTTTCTTTCAAGTTCATCGTCTTTCGTTCGCATAGTACCTACCTATATTTATTTCACTACAGTTGGACACTTAATATTTTATATATTGTAGCATGTTAGCATATTCAATTGTTACGTATCCATCGATTTTTATATACGCTACGTTTTAGACAAGTTAAATCGCAACTTTGTCTTTGCGACCAACTTAGATAGTTTAGTCCCGTCGATTAGTTCAGTTCTACGTTATCGTCTCGTAGTTGTTTATTTTACAGTTCCACAGCTTTCTGTCCGGTCGACCGATCAAAAGTATATCTTTTTATTATCGAAATCGAAAGCTTATTTAGAGAGAATGACGATCGTTTGCTTACTCGGGCGCACGTTCATTTAAATGGGATGAAAGAGCTACGTACGAAACGCAAACACGCGATGTATAAGCATCAATAGAAAACCATACCGCATTGGCATGGAAATTTATGTAAACGATGATATTACCGGACAAATTTCCCGCGTGATTTTCGTGTTCGTTATTAGCGCGAACGCTCGACGATCATTATTCCTGTATTATTATCATTTCGTCTCGAATTACGCATATACATCCTGATTTGGTCGTTATTCGAGCTGTGCACTAAAGAAAAAAAGCATGCGTGTCGTTGATACGGACGTTCTTATAGAAAAGTAGGATTCCTTATTTTACCGTTCTATATCTTACCGAATATAAAAGAAAATGGAATAAATAGAGTAGAAATATTGCGTGGGAAATAAATAGCTGACGTCGATCTTTCTTCTTTCTCCTACAGCTGCAACACCGTACGCGTCAGGAGCTATTAGGAAAGCAGGAAAGAACGCAGAAATCCATAAAGCGTCTCGTGGACTTTATAAAGCTGATGCAGCTACGAAAAGGCACGTGCTCGCCTCCGCGCTCGGAATCGGGCAGCTTCCATCCTCGACCTTCCTCATCCCAATCTCCCCGAGCAACGTCACCACCGCGAACCACGAATACTCGACAATCAATGCAATCACAACAAGAACCGACGTCGAGCAGTCAGAGAAGAACACCAACGGTAACTACCACGGCGGTGGCAGTAGCAACGGTAACGTCAGCAGCCGATCCTACTCTTCCATCGTCCTCAACCATCTGCCACAGTCAAACATCAGCTACGTGCAGTCCACGGATGCCCAATTGCCATACGCCTACCAGTTACCAATCACTAACGTTCAATCAGAAAAGCATCAGTCATACCTCATCGTTAAGAAGATCTCAGACCCAATTGGAAGGTCCAGTCAATTCGCTACCATCGGAGGAGGAGGTGGCAATTCAGAAGGGCAGCAGAGTCTTTCAACGTTCTTCGAGTCCCAATTGGCAAGTACGTCCCGGTACGAATCTCGCGTTCACTCCGAGATCTCCTTCGCCAACTCTTCCGTCTACCTTGAAAAGCGTCTCTCCGAGACTCTCGGCCGAGCTCGTAACAAAAAGGCAACAACCAACCGTGCAGTACCAGCCCTCAACCGTATCGTCGATACCGAAGAGTTCGCCGTCGTTACGCGCGACCGTCCACCGCCGTTGGAACGAGCCAACTTCAACGGCAGAAAGCCCAGAGCCGGCAGACAGTCGAGGATCAAGCTCGGCATCGATCATTTACGATCAACGAGACCAGCCACGGAATTTCTCTTACCAGCTTACGACGGTGCCGAAGCAAAGGAGCAATTCCCAGTGTCAAACGGTGGGAACGGTACAAAAGACGCGATTCTCGGCGGCAGTGGTCGGTCAAAGAACCACCGAACGAGATCAACGCCCGGTACCAGCGGCAATGGGGGTGGTGGGACCGGGAGTGGCGGTGGCAGTAGCTTACTCCACACGCTCTTCTCAGGCTACAACGACTCCACCGGTATCATCGCCGACGATACCACCATCGTCCTTACACGAACCAATTGCTCGAGCGACAAAGACCGCTCAGACTTCTATCGACGATCGTATCGTAACAAAACAACCGCTGACCGTTCCGAATCAGTCGAACAACCAACGCACGAGCACCAGCGCGGGACCATCGCCAAGTTCTTCGAACACGTGAAATTGGAAGAAGCGCATATATCAGCGCCACCTAGAGCAAAGCTAGCGTGCAAGAGTAGCACGATTATCGAAGATGAAAAGAGCAACGAGCTCGTGGAACTCGATGGCTCTCAGAAAGACGAAACCGAAGAGGAGGATCATTCTAGGAGTTCCGAGTGCGCGGACGAAGAAACCACGCGAATTTATGAGGAACAGGTCGAACAAGTCGAACGATATAGCGAGGACGATTCTCTATCTAAGAGTCCTGAATTCGTTGGATCGGCGGACGATGAATCGTGTTCGAGGATAGCGACGAAAGACGATACCGATGGGAACGTTCCAAAGACAAAAACGACGTCTAACGTGGAAGAAGATGGCCCGGCTACCCCTCCTAAGTTAGATTTAACCGAAACAACGTCTTCGTCATCGCAATCGTCCCATATCGCACAAACAAATCACGCGAAACCTCGCGACGAGGTATTAGTTCCTGATGATAAGGCTGACGTCGAGAGACAAGACTTAAACGGTGGCCGATCGTCGTCCAGCACTCCTGAAAGTGACGTTCCGGATAAAGTACCGATCACTGAAGAAAGACGATCTCCTATGGAAGAAGAACTCGATGAAGATTTAGGCATTAGCTCCGTTTCTCTAGAAAGTATGCGCGTTTTGGAACAATTCGAGTCTGCCATGCTGGAGTCCGATTCTGGCAAGAATGCCACTTCTTAGAAAAGGTTAATTAGGGTAAAAACAATCCTCTGATCCTCGGCTGCGAACGTTGACCGTACTCGTAGCTGTATATTTTCTTTTTTTTTTCTTTCTTTAATTTCATTCTCACGAGCGAAATAAAAAGATGATGCCGCATTGGATGTGTCTCCGAGGGCATCGTGTTTGTTCTTTCGTCTCGTCCCGAATAATACCGTAGCAAGCGATTTTTTTCTTTATAGTAGCGATACTTTTCAATTCATTTTGCGTTTGTATAATAACGACGACATCGTTTGAAAAATCGAACGATGACGATAATTATGACTAAGAAGTAAAGATAAGTTACAATTGAAAAATGGGTAGAGGGAGAGATGACGTAAAGGAAATCATTATGATCATTTTGTTCGTTACCACCACTGCATTCGTGTCTTTTTTTTTTTTTTTATTTATTTACCGAGAATATAGATGTCTGTGGAAACGACGCGTTACGAATAAATTCATTTTTGTTGCTGTATCATACAAATTTCATACGCGTCGAAGCATATTTGTGACTGTCTATTGTTAGATAGAGAAGTATACTCTTCGATGATATCGATAAATTATACCTTGTTATTACTCATGATGCACTACGACCGGTCTAATGCGCTAAATTTCCTCCCATTATCTTGCGTGATACGTTCCTAATCACGATTTCTCGAGCGTAGTTTCCACGAGATCCGTTAACGGATATTTAAGAATAAACGACAACAAAAAAAAATAATTCGCATATCGTGCAGTGAATAAAATATACAGTGTTAAATTTAGCGTGGAACGTAAGAAAAAAAAGGAACGGAACGAGAGAAGCCTAATTTACAGGCGAATCTAGCCATATTACCATACTGCCTTATTAGTTCTTCGAATAAGGTATTTTTTATCAATAGTTACCGCATACGAACCCAAGAAAAACGCACGACGTAATTGCGTTCAGTTTTGTGGGTTTATGGATATAATCAAAACTTGCTACTATCGCTGCAAAAGTAGATATTAAGAGTGTGAATATGAACGAACGAGTAAGGAGTAGTAGCAAAAATATATTCTTATGCCTAATTAGTTATGACCAAATGCGTATCGACTGTCTTTTTTTTTCATTTAGTATTATCAATAATTTTGATAAAATTCCCGTAATTGCGATTCTAACACGATTGAGCACTGGGAAAGATTTTTCTTATTAGTAAACTATAACATTCGTTGTATCATGTTCGCCGGATATGTTGTTATGTTATGTAACATGAGTTGTATTTTTTTACCGCCGATCGTATTTAAACGTGCGTAATGTTTCGGTTAACTAATTATGATAATTACGAGGATCGTTTCATTAGATTAATTAAATATTGTTTCGTATTTAATAATAGATCCTTAAAATCTATGTTAGCACTTTCTTTTCGTTTTACTATTTTGTTGATTGAGTGGATCGCGCACGATACGACTATCTATTGTATACAATTATGCGAGAAATTGTTATGTGATGTAGGCGACGAGATTCAAAGTGAAATTCGTATTTTTATGAATAAATTGATTTAAACTTCACCGATATCCATTGCAATACCCATTGCACAATAATAACTTTCTAATCCTTATGCAATACTCCTAGACCAATCTGATATTTGAAATGTAAGACTTGATTCACCCAAAATATATTCCTATAGTTTAATCTTCAAAGTATGCTCTTGGTTGCACTTTTCTATTGCAGAACAAATTTGGGGAAACATGAATGAAATAACTTACTTCTTGTAGAAAATATGCATATAAAGTTTATATAATCCCATTCACATATATGTGACATTCATGATTAATAATTTATATTACTATATATACAAATAGACCCACCCAGATGTAACTACATCTTGCTCCCCTTCAAGTATAAATATAAAACTTAAAATTGGACGGAGTGTGTTAACTGAGTTTGGGCAATCTCTGACAAAATTACGCATATCAGTTCGATAACTTTGAACTTTCATTTAAAAATCTCCCATTGCTGCTATTATATTATACAATGCTGTCCTAGCATCGCTTTCCGGAAATACGCTAAGTACTTCTGTTGCTTTTTGCGAATGTTTTTTCTGCAATTGTTTCGTAAGTTCGATTCCAGGCCCCTTTACCACGATGTCGTATACCTAAGTATAATTGCATATATATTAATGAAATGATAAACAGAATTTTTTTCCTCGAAACTTTAACCTTAATATTGCATAACTATTTACCTTTGCATAATCTACATTATCTATAGATTCTAGACCATTATCTATTTCTACTAAAATAGATGGGTCATGTTCTATGTGAAACATAACTGGTGCGGAACACAAGTTAAAAGATGTAACTGATTCCTTGCCAATGAAGGGCCCTAGATCCAAACATGCCTAAAGACAATCAATTAATATAGTTTTTAGTATTCAATTAATACTCATGATACCAAGTATGCAATTGAACACTTACTTGCCAAGCTAATGCCAAATGTTTCCCAAATTCATAGCCCTGCTCCTGTATATCATCATTATGACCAGCCAATTTTAATGTACCTTGACAAGATTTTCCAAGTAAAGTAGCAGCGCTCAACACATTTCTCAGCGTCCATTCTTTCACGGCGTAACCTTTACGATTAGGCGGAGGTATGCATGGTAATGGATTATTTTGATTATCTCTTCGCCCAACAAATTCTGCTTCAGCCAAATCTCTTACGGCGCTTGACATTAATCCAACAAGCTAAAACAAAACATGATTTATTATGGAATAAATGAACATAAAGAATACTTTATACTTACATCTTGGTTCCTGAGAGCTGCTAGCTCGGCACAACTGTTACTGAGCAAATAATCACCGCTCAATAAAGCAATCTTGTTCCCAAATGTCATATCATGTAACTCGGATGTTTCTGGGTATATACCGGGTACTATATTTACAAGACCTTTATGCACAAGATGACTTGTACGTATCATTTCGGTAACTTCTGCTAGAGCTCGTTGACTGAAAACAGTTTTATATCAGCACAAATATTGCTTTTACAAAATACTATTTATTACATTAATATTGCACCTATGTAACACTCCAGCAGCTTTATCTTCTTCCATATCGTCAACGTCTAAATGACCGGCAGCTTTAGATACTAATAATACGATCAAGCCCCAAGCTTGCATATTATTACGACCATTGTATATTAAACTTCTGTATATGAAAAAAAAATGTATGTTAATTTCTAGGAAATTATAATAAGTAACATATCATAATAGTAACATCGACAATTTGATATACTTACTTGGCTGTTTTCAATAAAGGATGATTAGATCCAACTAATTTTCTTAAGTGCAAAGCAACATTTGCAATTTCATCACTGAATAACCATCGTAAACTTAAAAAGGATGTCGGATACCCGACGATTTTCTCGGCTTCTGAAACAGCTTTATTCCAATCTGGTTTTTGACTCACTGCAGGTTTCGCTCCAAACTTGTAAGATTCGTGTAAGCGAATATTTTTTTCTATCGAGGAATGAACATTCCTTTGCGCCGCGAACACAAAATTATACTTATTATAACATAAAGCCTTGAAAATTTGATCATTTTTTAATAAAGTTAAAAGAGACTTGTGCTTAGACATCTTTGCCAGTTAATTAGGTACGAAATTTCTCTTATGCCTTGCGCTTGTCACGTATTCAACAGGTATATATACGTGCATACATATTTGACGTAGATAAAACTTTCACATATATTTTCCCCCCATTTCTACAAGGTCAGTAAGACAGGCTAAATTCATAGAAAACAAGAGACGCGTCTTGTTCGTCGATAGATAGCGCTGACGTCGCTGTCAATTAGGTTTTTCAACGGATACCTACATTCCTATACGTGAAGAAACAAAAGCATAATTTGAAATTTACGACAATTAGAAAGAAAGTGCGAGCTTGTTCACTTTTACTTGAAATATTTGAAAAAGTGAAAACTCGAGAAATTTTAATGTCATTTCTACAGCTTCGACAAAACTCAAGTGTTTTAAGGTATAAATTTATTACAAATTCATTTTATATACATGATGAGCTTAGATTTTGAATTGGATAAGTAGAAAAATAAAAATATTTCAATTATCGAAGCATCCAGGTATCTATTGTAAATTTATAAAAATATTATGACTCTTTGAAAAATCTCTGATTTATTTCTAAATATTTCTATTATCATGTAAAAGTTCCATACGTTACGCAGAGTAGTCAAATTTTGAAAAAATATCTTGCATATTTAAGGGATGTACATTCGGCGTCATATATGGTTCCCCAGTGACTTTGCCGCCGTGAGGAGAAACTTCCTTTTCCATGCACTCTCCCTCAGAATACGTATAGGGAAAGTATGACTGTATGCCGAAAATCTTTCTATGTGTTCAAGACGCAACACATCGCCGAGGCACACAGACGGAGGAGGCAACTGTTTTGGTTGCTTGTCACCTGCCCGGATTAGAGAGATGGACAAAGCGAGGGAGAAAGGGAGGAGGCTACGTCACACTACATACGAGGTATAAGGATAGACCTATCATCTTATGGAACTTCGTGCCCCATGTACTTAAATACCGATCGTGCAAAAAAACAGACGTTTTTTTACGCCCTCTACGATATGGAGCGGTGAGTTTAGGAATCATATTCGACCAAATAAACGAAGTTGGTAACAACAATAAATAGAAAAAAAGATCTGTTGCGGAGGACGAGAATCTCATGCCCCCACTATGTGCCCACACAGTGCGCACGAGTCAATGTGTAGTATATTACAAAAGAATAACGCATTTAGTGGCATATATATACATGTGTAAGCACACCTGGTTATGGCTTAAGACCGCGCATGCGCGTCACGGCCAATCTATAAGAAGAAGAAGAATACATGTGTAACTGATTTTGTAAGTAAGAAATTTTACTTAGGTCGCCGCTTCAGCTTACGAGTATGTAGGGTAGAGGTAAGGAGGATCATCTCTTATGGGACTTCAGTCGTAAAAGTGTCCGCGAAAAACCGTAAAATAGTAGTTCCATAAGTGGCGCTGATGAGCAATCAGAGTACATCTGAACTTAGCGGTTATTGATGAAGTGAAGTATGCCATAGGAAAATAGCAAAATGTAAAAGTAGTTGTACCGAATAGAATAGTTGATAAAAATACAGTAAATGAATATTCAATTAATACAATTGATACTAACAACATATTCAATATAAATTGATAATAACAACTTTAGGCGCTTTATTTAAACTTGGGACTTTTGATCCAGCAGCGCCATCTTAATTTTACGGGATTTTTCGGACACTTTTAATATACAGAGATGATCCTCCTTACCTCTACCCTCCATAGATTCATCTCAGCATAAAGTGCAATATAATAATATGTTATTATTTATTTTATGTGTATTTGAATAATATTTAAGTATCGTATTTATTTACAATAAGAATTATTATACATTATAACAAAAGTGCGTCCGATGTATTAAAAGTTATAATTATTCTATGATTTATATTACTTTCCGACTATTTGTAAAAATGTACATATATAAAATTGATATAAATAAACAAAAATAAGATACATTGCAAAAAATACTGGAATTTTTAATTGAAACCATGAATTAACCATCCAATTCCCTTATTTGTTCAACTTCTCAAGTTATTGCCTTTTGACGAAAACTCCATAAATGGAGAAAGTATCAGGAGAACATGAGCTACAAGGAGGAATTCGGATTTCAAGACCCACCTCTTCAAATAGTATGCTTTCCTGGTAGAAAAATCCCAGTTTACGGGGAATTTGCCGAATCGCTGAGAATCGAGAAAGTATCATGAGAACGTGAGCAGCAAGGAGAAATTCGGATTTCACGTGCCACTTCTTCAAATAGTATGCTTTCCTGGTAGAAATCCCAGTTTACGGGGAATTTGCCGAATCGCTGAGAATCGAGAAAGTATCATGAGAACGTGAGCAGCAACGAGGTATTCGGATTTCACGTGCCACCTCTTCACATATTATGGTATCCTGTTAGAAATCCCAGTTTACGGGAAAATGTTCCGAAAGCGTTCGTGAGAACATTGGCAGCGCCATCTAGCGGTGGAGAGAAGAGGCAAAATTTGATGATTTTTCAGGGCTGTCTTTAACAAATTCTCCTGGTCGCTATAATTAACCGATTCTTATGAACGATACCTTGTTGGAAAGCTAAAAGAACGGGCTACAAAATGGCTATTATAGAATTCTTATAATACCTCACTTTAAGTCTCTAAATAGCACTTAAACTTTTCAAATGTAATTTCTATGATGATGCTAACGTTAATAATAAAATTTGTTATAGCTATCTTATAGCGTGTTCTTTTAGCTTTCCGACGAGCTATTGATTGTAGAAATCGATCAAGAATTGTGGTCAGAATTAATTTTTAAAGTAAATCTCTCGAAAGTCGATAAAACAGGGTCTCAATTGCACGCTGGCGCCATCTAGCGGTGGAGACAAGAGGCAAAATTTGATGATTTTCCAGGGGGGTCTTTAACAAATTCTCCTGGTCGCTATAATTAACCGATTCTTATGAACGATACCTTGTTGGAAAGCTAAATGAACGGGCTACAAAATGGCTATTAAAGAATTTTTATAATACCTCACTTTCAGTCTCTAAATCGCACTTAAACTTTTCAAATGTAATTTCTATGATGATGCTAACGTTAATAATAAAATTTGTTATAGCTATCTTATAGCTTGTTCTTTTAGCTTTCCGACGAGCTATTAATCGTAGAAATCGATCAAGAAATGTGATCAGAATTAATTTTTAAAGTAAATCTCTCGAAAGTCGATAAAATAGGGTCTCAATAGCACGCTGGCGCCATCTAGCGGTGGAGACAAGAGGCAAAATTTGATGATTTTCCAGGGGGGTCTTTAACAAATTCTCCTGGTCGCTATAATTAACCGATTCTTATGAACGATACCTTGTTGGAAAGCTAAATGAACGGGCTACAAAATTGCTATTAAAGAATTCTTATAATACCTCACTTTCAGTCTCTAAATAGCACTTAAACTTTTCAAATGTAATTTCTATGATGATGCTAACGTTAATAATAAAATTTGTTATAGCTATCTTATAGCGTGTTCTTTTAGCTTTCCGACGAGCTATTGATTGTAGAAATCGATTAAGAATTGTGGTCAGAATTAATTTTTAAAGTAAATCTCTCGAAAGTCGATAAAATAGGGTCTCAATAGCACGCTGGCGCCATCTAGCGGTGGAGACAAGAGGCAAAATTTGATGATTTTCCAGGGGGGGTCTTTAACAAATTCTCCTGGTCGCTATAATTAACCGATTCTTATGAACGATACCTTGTTGGAAAGCTAAATGAACGGGCTACAAAATGGCTATTAAAGAATTTTTATAATACTTCACTTTCAGTCTCTAAATCGCACTTAAACTTTACAAATGTAATTTCTATGATGATGCTAACGTTAATAATAAAATTTGTTATAGCTATCTTATAGCGTGTTCTTTTAGCTTTCCGACGAGCTATTGATTGTAGAAATCGATTAAGAATTGTGGTCAGAATTAATTTTTAAAGTAAATCTCTCGAAAGTCGATAAAACAGGGTCTCAATTGCACGCTGGCGCCATCTAGCGGTGGTGGGAAGAGGCAAAATTTCATGCATTTGCAAGGGGTTCCTTTAAAACACTTTTCTGGTCGTAATAATTAACCGATTCTTATGAACGATACCTTGTTGGAAAGCTAAATGAACAAGCTATAAGATAGTTATAATAAATTTCTTTAGTAACGTTAGCGTCATCATAGAAATTACATTTGAAAAGTTTAAGTGCGATTTAGAGACTGAAAGTGAGGTATTATAAAAATTCTTTAATAGCCATTTTGTAGCCCGTTCTTTTAGCTTTCCAACAAGGTATCGTTCATAAGAATCGGTTAATTATAGCGACCAGGAGAATTTGTTAAAGACCCCCCTGAAAAATCATCAAATTTTGCCTCTTGTCTCCACCGCTAGATGGCGCCAGCGTGCAATTGAGACCCTGTTTTATCGACTTTCGAGAGATTTACTTTAAAAATTAATTCTGATCACATTTCTTGATCGATTTCTACAATCAATAGCTCGTCGGAAAGCTAAAAGAACACGCTATAAGATAGCTATAACAAATTTTATTATTAACGTTAGCATCATCATAGAAATTACATTTGAAAAGTTTAAGTGCGATTTAGAGACTGAAAGTGAGGTATTATAAAAATTCTTTAATAGCCATTTTGTAGCCCGTTCTTTTAGCTTTCCAACAAGGTATCGTTCATAAGAATCGGTTAATTATAGCGACCAGGAGAATTTGTTAAAGACAGCCCTGAAAAATCATCAAATTTTGCCTCTTCTCTCCACCGCTAGATGGCGCTGCCAATGTTCTCACGAACGCTTTCGGAACATTTTCCCGTAAACTGGGATTTCTAACAGGATACCATAATATGTGAAGAGGTGGCACGTGAAATCCGAATACCTCGTTGCTGCTCACGTTCTCATGATACTTTCTCGATTCTCAGCGATTCGGCAAATTCCCCGTAAACTGAGATTTCTACCAGGAAAGCATACTATTTGAAGAAGTGGCACGTGAAATCCGAATTTCTCCTTGCTGCTCACGTTCTCATGATACTTTCTCGATTCTTAGCGATTCGGCAAATTCCGCGTAAACTGGGATTTCTACCAGGAAAGCATACTATTTTAAGAGGTGGGTCTTGAAATCCGAATTCCTCCTTGTAGCTCATGTTCTTCTGATACTTTCTCCATTGATGGAGTTTTCGTCAAAAGCCAATAACTCGAGAAGTTGAACAAATAAGGGAATTGGATGGTTAATTCATGGTTTCAATTAAAAATTCCAGTATTTTTTGCAATGTATCTTATTTTTATTTATTTATATCAATTTTATATATGTACATTTTTACAAATAGTTGGAAAGTAATATAAATCATAGAATAATTATAACTTTCAATAAATCGGACGCATTTTTGTTATAATGTATAATAATTCTTATTGTAAATAAATACGATACTTAAATATTATTCAAATACACATAAAATAAATAATAACATATTATTATATTGCACTTTATGCTGAGATGAATCTTAAGATTTAAACTGTTGTAACTTCCGAACTGGTCTTACTATCGAAACGCGACTTGCATATTCGTAAAGAAGAGACTTTTTTTGTTAATTTTTTCTTTCTATATTTATAGGATGGTAATTAATAATCAAATTATTGTCATTTATTCACCTAAACATACTAGTAGACAACAGTTATCGCGTAATAGTGCACGAGCAGTAGCGCGCTGTAGTTAAAATGAACCCGTTCTTTTATGTAAACCATTTTCCTCACGAACCATTCTTCTGTTCAGCAAGTTAATATCCATTGACGAATTTATCTGGTTATAGGATACCCAAATATAATTAAAAGTAAAATAAAAAAATAATAATTTCGAAGAATGAATCTATCTCACTATTTATTAAACAGACGGCTTTTTTAACATGTATGTATCTCATGTGCCCCTTCTAATTAGCTGGCTGGCGGGTTTAAAAGGATAACGGGTTAACAGGTTTAAGGGGCTAGTGGGGACTGCAGTCGTTCTCGGGGACTACACTTCTACTCGGGGATCTCGACCTCGGCAGGCTAGTTACTGTACGAACAGAAGCAATAAACACGGTTGGCAGCTTTGCGTTCGTTAGTGCTGCCCTCCAGTTGATTATTTTCCACAATGCGCATGCGTGACCGGCGGGGACTACGTTAAATAAGGCTCCTATGCTTATGCATTGAGTGTCCATACCCTGGGGACAAGCCCTATTTTGTGTACAATGTAATAATTGCTACTTTTGGGACCGGGTTTATCCAACCTCCACGTAAAGTTATTCGGTCCGTAAATGTCTACGTGGTTTCTAACCTTCGAGAAGTCGCGCGGCGTCGAAAAGATCGCTATAACCAGACCGCTACTAACAAATTAAATAATGGGGCATTGATTTCAGCTCAATTGGCTTGTAGCTTGAGATTAGTTTAGGTCACAAACAACGATAGTGTTTTTATCTCTTTTCTGGACATCTTGGCGAAATGCGCATGATTATTGTCTAATTAGTTCTTTTATTTCAATTAAAACAACCATACGTTTAAAAAACTACGTGCGCCTGCTTGAAGGTTAAGTAGTAAATTAGGAATTTTAGCATTACCCCCCCCCCCCAACTTTATGGGGAAGTTCGATAATCCGACCTGGTGATATTTTTATAATTAAAAAAATAAATATCGATATATTTATGGCCGATATATATGGATAACGATATCTGGCTTTTGATATATCGATTTATTAATTTATTTTGCCATCCTTAGTCTTGAACACATGGAAAGATCTTCGGCATACAATTTTAAGGGAGTCATTGAAAGGGAAGCTTCTCCTCAAGGCGGCAAAGTCACTGAGGAGCCATATCTGACGCTGAATGTACCTATGATTAGAAATGACTTCATTAATAATCAACGAATTAACTTTAATACATGTAATCTATCAATTTTCTCAATCGCTCCTTATAAGTCAGGCAATATAAATTGTATTACATATTCAGATGGAGAAAGTATGCACCGTACGTTCGTGTATAAGGTTTTTCATAAGATGTCAGACTGTCTAACTGATTAATATGTCTTCCGATTAAAGATGGCGGCTTTCGGTGTAGCCAATCATCGAACAATTTTAAGGGTGTCGACTGTCTTGTCCAATCGTTTTAGAGCTTAACTGGGAGTCGCATCTCGCGTCCAGTCTTTTATAAGCGGCAAGTAACTAAAGAAGAAGAACAAATAACAAAGTACCTGTTGTGCACAGAAGATAGTGGAATGTGGTAGAATGAATGTTCACCGCGAATATAAACGACATGATGGGTACCAAAACATCCTGCGATTATATTTCTAATTCCGACGATGCAGGTAAATATATATGTATGACGAGTTATAGAATACAATAACGGTATAGCACAAAAATCCTGGCATAAAGAGACGAATATATATAAATTAATGAGAGATGTTTCCAAAAACCGTCTGCTGCGCGTCCCTAAGGCGTCTGCTAGACTGATGCCGTTTGGAAAATAAAATTTGATTCCTTTTATTACGAGTAGAAATGTTTGCATATTTTAAGTATTAAGCATATATTTGTTGAATGCATGCAAAACAGCATTTTGTTAGAAGCTATAACTGAAGAAAATAAAGAACACATGATACACTGTTTTGTCTGTCAGTTGTAGCATTAACAAAACAATATGTGCTGTTGACATGATTTTTGAGAAATGGGTATAATTAATTCAGAACAATATTTTCATAATAAAATTTAAATGGATACGTACATTTTATTATTTTTCTCTGTAAATATTTATTGCAAACAAAATAAAAAAGAATGAAAGCTTGCACGATAAATAATATATATATATATATATATATATATTTATATATACATATGAAATATTTGTAGGTATCAGAGGAAGAAATAGTCCTGCTGCATTGTTGGATATGCTTGCAGAAGTAGCATCTCGAACTTTGTATTCAGAGAAGAAGGAGATGAAATCATTACTAACGTCACAATGTAAACCTAAGGCAAATTTTGTCAAGCGTAAAACTCAAGAAATGTGTTTGAATGTACCTCAACTTTTAGCAATGCCAATGTCCCAATTGGTCAAACAATTTTCTATCTTGACTAGCGATGAACTTAAAAGGCAGTATTCTTATACCTGTACGCTTGTTGATGGATGTGAACAAAAGTATACAAGTTTTGCCAGTGAAGGGAAAGCTAGAAAATCAATGAAAACGCATTTAACTGAGCATTTGGAATATTTAAGGAATAATGAAGAAGCCTGTATGTATAATAAGTTACTTCCATTAAATCATAATAATTTGAATCGTATGAAAATACATGTACATGTTATTTTATAGATCACACTTTCACTACTAAACCTATAAAATATAAAAATTTGAAATCAAATTCACAAAATAAAAAAGCACGTTTGCAACAGTCAAGAAAGCCTCAACGCACATTAAATAAAGAGAACAAAGATGTGATATTAGAACAATCTTCAGATTATTTGCATAAGGTTCTATCAAGTGATACAAATTTTCAAAAATTTGAAAAGCAAAAAGCACCTGAAAGGACTGAAGATTTTGGTAGCTTGGAAATAAAGAAGACTGATCATATGGATGTTAAAGTTCTTGGTGATCACAGTTATTTTGAACGTTTAAGAGATGAAGCTTCAAATGAAACTGGAGTAGCATCATCCGATGGCATACTAAATAACTCAGCAAGAGAGGAAAATGTTAGTAAAGCTTCTGTACTATTATAAAGTGCAATGACAATGTTATATGAATATAATAGGCTAATATTATGTTGTATATAACAAGGAATGTACCATAGTATAATTGTAGTAGCTATAGATGGAACTGCTATCTTCTATATAATATGTTAACAAATATTTCTATTGTTGTAATAATCTCAGTATAAGAATATATAAATATGAATAATGATGCAAATTCTTAAAAGAACTACATATTAGAAATAATATTTTTTAAACATCAATAGTTAGCACACCTCCAGTTTATATTCATTGTAATCATTATGTAATCCTAAGTGTACTTATTTTTAGATTGTATTAATGGTGGTTGGTGCTGACAGTATACGCATGAAGGAGTATTCCCATATTAAAGGCAAAATATCGGATAATTTAAAGCATCCAGATACAGGAACATTATACATATCAGGCAAGTAACTTGCAAAGTAACGAAATTTGAATTTCAAAATAATAAACATATTTTGTACTAGGTTATGCTATATGTTTTCCATCAACTTATTGAATAAATATATATCAATAAAAAATATATAAATTGAAATAAGATGAATAACATCTTGTACTTCATTACATCGTTCAATTTAATTTATTCTGCATAAATTTTTGCATATTGTTATGCAATTGTCCTATCTATAACTATTGCTTTGTATAATTCTCAAGTAAGCTACTATATTCTTATCTTTGGTTCTACAATTATATAATATTAAACATAAATGAATTACATGTTTCTGAATGTTACCTCCCTTTCAGAATACATTTATATAAACCTGTTTTCAATTTATCTCTAGATGTACCTTGGATAGAAGAAACTTGCAATAAGAAAATGGAGATGCCCATGGCTGCAAAGCCTAAAGGTAAAGCAAAGTTCATAGGAACTAGTAAAGAAGAACGAGAATTAGCACTGGCATTTATCGACCGTATAAAGAAAAAAGGGAATCCAACAGGCAGTAATCTCCAATGTCACATTTGTGATCCACCACGTAGTTTTACTGCACCAACCACACTTGTATCTCATTATCGAAGTCATGCTGGAATAAAGCCATATGAATGTAGAATATGTAGGGCAGTTTTTACAAGAAGGCATAGCTTAAAGTATCACATGCTAATTCATCAAAATCAAACAAGATTCACATGTGCGGACTGTGGAAAAAAGTTTAGACATCCATCGCATTTTAGAGAGCATCGTCGCAGACATACAGGAGAAGCTCCTTTCGGTTGTGATGATTGTGGTCAAAGGTACAAATAACATTTTAGATATTTGAGTTTTACATTTAGTTACTTTCATCTTATTTTTTCTGTTCCATAAAATAATCTAATAAATATATTTGCGTATACAGGTTTAAAACCAGGAACACTTACAAAAGACATTTAAAAACCCGTCATGGAAAAGTTCTGACGACTACTGGTGAACTTTTGTTCCTTTCTGAAGAAGACTTCCAAAAAGTACGGACTAATAGGAAGAAGAAGATAGACTGCCATAATATAAAGAACATAGTTGTAGATGAAGATACCATAGCTACCAGAACAATTATGAATTTTCAAGACAATACTGATCAACAAGAAATAAATAACGATGTTTCAGAAGAGTATATCATTACGAAGAATTGTAATGATAATAGAATTAGCAAAGCTGATGAAACAATACGAATTGTCGATAAATATTATGAAAATTATGATATTTGTTCAATACCATTTCTAAATAAGACTGATCCTGCAGAGGAAAATGTATCTTTAGGTGATAATGGCTGTAATAATGTTACAAAAAGAAATCAAAAAGAAAATATGGATAGGACACACAATGACTTCCATACATTACAAACTGAATCTTATGGTAATCCAAAAGTAATAAAACCTATTGAAAATCGAACCTTCTCGGGTAAATCTATAAAAAAAGGGCATAAAGTTGTTTGCGAGTATCTAGATAAGAACTCACGCATAGAACCATATTGTGATAATGAACAATCTGAAACAAACAAACAAATAAATAATCAGGAAGGTATTGATTTGCTTCAACACCAAATAGATGATCAGTTGCAACTAGTAGAAAGTCATGACGCAAATTATAAAAATAGTGAAGAACAAAATGTTGAATTTGTATTACATGTACCAAAAAAATCGGAATTAGAAACCATAAATAGAGGAAATGAATTTTCAAATACATGTAATGAAATAGAGCCTCAAACAAATGAGAGTAATCTGGATACATATATTCATGAAGAAAATTCTTTAAGTAAGAATAATTTACAACTACAAACAGCAGGTGAATTAATTGAAAACTTTTCATCTCAATACGAAGATGTTTCAGAAAATACAGAAAGTCATATTTTAGTGAGAGATACAACTACTAAGAATGATGAGTATGATATATTAAATTTAATCAATAATGAAACATCCATTGCTGTAAAAAATATAAATGCAAATATAATAGATCAAACAAAGCAGGAAATATATATTGATACAGATACACTAAATAACATTGTCGTTCAAAATAAGTCTATCAAAACTTTGCCATGTAATTTTACTCTGTATTATCAACAGAATCAACATAAATTGCAAACAAATGAACCTACAAAAGTTACTGTGCTTAATAAGTGTACACAAGCAATTAATTTAATGCAAAATGGGAAGCAGAGTGCAATTTTGCTATTATCAAATAACGCTTCCAAAAATGGTATACTGCAAATAAAACAGGATAATTTTGATATTTCTAAAATAAAAGAACAATGCCAATAGATATAAGTAATTACATTTAAGTAACGGAAAGAAAGTCTTTTTTTTTCAATTTTTCAGTAGATATATAGTTATTAATTTCAAAATTAATTCTTTATTTTATGAATAAATTTCAAAAATCGTGTTATATGTGCCTGAATATTTTCATATAAGTTGAGGAATAATAGCATTTGAGAATTAGTAAATATTAATATTTTGGTCCCTCATTCTAAACGGGGGAAGCGGGTTCCCCTAAAGTAAACATTTACCACGTATTTTACTAATTTTAAATGCTCTGTGTATATTATGTATATAACATTACAGACACAAAGATATATAGGTTTGAAACCTTTTTTGTAATTTTCAAATCTAAATATGTGTGTAAATCTTAGTAGCATAAATAATATTTTCTATTTCTAGGATAATAGCATAAAAGTTTAGAGTGTTGCCTAATTTGGATTAATAGCAATAATACTGTTTCTCTTGTTTTATAAATGATATAACAAAAATAATTTCATTTTATTACAAACTTTAAATTCATTCTATACTTATTATTTTAATACACAAAATATAGAGTTTAAAGAAAAGTATTTGTTCATATATATCTATTTTATATTTATAGTAAGTTGGTTTTCAAAGTTATAATGCGGAAAGAAAAGTGCTATTATATACTGTTTTAGTTATTATCATTTTACTAAAAATATATGCACTTGTATTTTTTGCACTTATAATGACTGCTAATAATTTCTTGTAGTTCTAAAATTATATAATTGTATCTGAATAATATATATTTTTATAAAATTCTATAGAAATAAGACAAATATTGTCTTTATACTTTTCATACTAATAATACCATGAATAATTTAAACTATAGAAACATGAAATAATTTGAGATCATTGAAAACTGAAACGTGTTTTGTATCTTGTTTTAAATAACTCACAAGAAATACTTAATGTACACCAAATTTACTTATGAATAATGTGTATCATGTTCAGATCTAATTGTAATATAATATGACATAACATAACATGATGCGTAAAAAATACTCGACAGTTTAAAATTGATTGTCTTAGTGACAAATGTTCTAAGTACATATTTCTTGACAAAAGACTCGTGAAATGTACTATTATAATGTATGGGAATGTGAATTAATTGTATCTCTCTAACATAGAATTTATAAGGTAGAAAACAGTGTGCCAAATTTTCCACATCTGATTTTTAAAAATCTCAGATCACCTAATTATAAAGTAAATCTAACAATATAAAACATTTTTATATAAACATTCCTGTAATATATGTTAATGAGGCATTAGTTATTATGTAAAAAGCACTGCTATATTTATGATAATTATTCATGTTCTAAGTTTCATATATTTTTATATAACATATATAACACGTTTCATATGTAATTAGGATGATTATGATTTTAGTAAATTTGAATAATCCACAATGTAATAACACACTCATACATCAAATTAGCTTCAAAATTATTCAATATATAGACATTGTCATAATTTCTTAGCAAACATGAATGGAATTATCTTTTATCGTGTGCAGATTTCTTATTCAGATTAGTAACAATACATACATAATTAAAAAATGATTTTTTACTGTTAAGTAAAATCGTACGATATAAACTTTTATTGCAATATGTTACTCAGAAACCATATATCTTACTAATTTCGCATATATATTTTAATAGTATAATATGGCAAGAAACGAAATGTTAATATTGATTGTTAATTCTTATAGGTTTGTGTTATACTGAACTTAACTCCAGTTTACAAATACAAAATGTTTGACGTTTTTGACAATTGTTTTGCTCTTATTTTGTTACTATTTAAAAAGATAATGTTCCAATTACATTTATAAAGCATTAAATATAAATAGTATTTGGCTGTGGTTTTTATGTACATGCTAAATTTATATGTATTTATATGATTGTTCAGTAACAAAATCAAAGGTTGACATGAAATCATTTAAATAAAATGCAAAAAAATATGTGCCTTATGACATATATATATATATATACTTTAAGAAAAACAGATTAGAAAGTAAGGTATGGTAGTATAAAAATAAAAATAAGCAATATAAATTACTCATTACTTATAGCAATAATAGCTATAATATTAACATGTCAGTCTTTTTCATGTTTATTACAACTAATAATGAAATTACGAAAATATGTTAATACAACGAATTATCACACAATGATTATGTATTATATTTTTATACCCCTTTTTGTATTTATCTTCAATAAACTCTTATAAACATTTACATATATCTTACATTTGAAAATTATCTAGTTTATAGACGTAATATTTTAATAAATTTATCTTTATCCTATCACACCTTCATCAACTTCATTTCTATCGAAACATGGCAACAGCAGTATAGGAAAAAAAGTAAAAGCAGAGTAGTACTCCATGAATCTGTGAAAAAAATATAAAGTGCTATTCTCTTGAATGCATGACTAATTATACATTATGCGTAATAATATTTACCTGTTAATAGTCGATTGATGTATATATTTCCAATTTCCTGCCCTGCGAAGAAATAAAAATTGGATATTGCAGACATTGCCAGAAGAATACTTGCTAAAGCACAATTAAACCGTCTAATATTCCATGCATTGAGATATTTATTTTGAATTGCATTATATTCTCTGGTATTTCCAATTATTCTTGATATATTCTCAATATTTAAACCAATAAAATTAAAAAATGCCCATGTAAAAACATTTATTTGCATTCCATGCCATAGAAATACAAATGTAAAACATAAGAAAGAAGCAAATAACTTTCTATGATATTCCTTTAATTTTGCAACAGGTATGTAAATGTACCTGCAAATAATAATTCAAATTTAAACATTATTATTTGAATAGATTTTTACTCCAATAAATCTATGATTGACAATTAAGATGAAAATACAACCTAATAAGAAATTTATATAAGCCCCTATCAAAATATTTCCACATATCTGAATAAAGATGTATTCTGCCAATACACTTAGGTTGTGGAGGAGCTTTTATGTTATCTGCTTCGCACAAAGTTCCATTAATTCCATAAACAACAACATACTTATTTAGAAAAAATTGTCCCATACAATATCCCAGGCCATATAGTGCCCATGAATTTGAATTCTGTACAATCTATACAAATAAAAAGTAAAAAATAAAATATTTAAAAAAACAAGACTAATAATCAAAAAAATCATTTATACCTGTGGATGATATTGTAATGCATTGATATAAATGAAATGCAATGCAAATTCAGTAAAGTACAGCCAAAAAGTATATCTCATTAAATTAATAACTATTTTCTGCACTTTGGTGAAATTCCATCTTGTTGGTAATTTATCCAACTGCAAACATTTATAGTTAAAAATTCTTGTCTCTAACATTCCACAAATGTTAACAGGTGGAATATACATACTGCTTCTATAAATTCATGATATAAAATCAGTGGACCCAAAAAAAGCGTAGGTAAATATAAACAATATGCCAGCATTTTAAGATAGTTGTCTAAAAAATATATGTGATCTGTCCCATAATACATTTTAAAATTATCCATATTTTGACTGATACTTCTCAATTGAACCCAACACATTGCAAGTGTTAAAAGGTAATGCTCATTGTCATTGTATTGTAGCCATTGGTGAAACATACCATCTGGTATTTTAAAAATATGTATTACAAATAGAAATAATACATGCATGAGCCATATAATCTTCTTGTTACTGATGTAACTTAGTAGATAGAGCAGAGATGATTGTATCAATATACATAACATGCCCAATGTTCCCAAGTAATAGTGAAGAAAAAAAGTAGATACAAAAATGTACCAGCAGCATAATAACTGTCACAAATGTACAGTAATAAATTAATATAGTAAAGATAATTAGTAATATAGTAAAAGTTATATATAATCACATATCGTACCACACTATTAAATATATATTTAATGATTTGACTGATAATATGCTGTATAAAAATCCAAGGTATTAATGCGATCAATAAAGGTATCCATGTTTTCCACTCTTGATCAGAAACATCTTGTTTCCTTCCAATCCAAGACCATCCAGGTGCAAAATCGAGATATAAATCATAATAATCCACAAAGTCTGGCAATAAAAGAACTGTATTTAATATCTTTCCTTTTCCAATATATTTGGACTATGTTGTTCTTACTTACATATATTCATTAAATAAACGTTATAAATCGAATAAGCAACTCCACCAGTCCAAGCAAAAAAATAAAAACATTTTTCACATTTGTTTGATAAACAAGTATTAATACACATTGTTGATTTAAATTTGCCGCCTAAAATTTCGAGTAATGAAACGAACGAACCCTTACTAATAAATGTGCATTAGTATTTTAGATGAAATAAAGTACATTTTCACAAATAAACTCTAATTATCATTAATTATTTAAATTCATGGTTGTCAATAATTATCTGCAATACATAAATTGTAACCACATTTTTAAATCAACGAATAATTCCATCTTATAATTCGACGCACGTTCGCTGAAGTTCGTTTTGTACGTATGTGGCTCCATCTGAACCCACGTTACATGCTTCGCACAGAAGCTTCTGCGCATTGCTCATTTTATATGGCGGGTAGATGAATAAATTTGATACACCATATTAGGTACGATTTAAGTCGCAATACATAACTGAAATTATTAAAGATTAATCGCGTCGTGCAATAATTCATATTCGATGTATTCTTTTTTATCAAATAGTTTTCATGTTGTTTCAATCGAAATTAAAAATTCTTCTATAAAAATTAAAAGTTGTTTAGAATGTTATCATATTATTGTTATGATTAGAAATAGTTGACAAGAAATTCGTGTTTCTGCTACCGCTGATTCGACATTCATTATATTAGTAATGGTACAACTATTAACGAGAAGATCAGGAACAAGGAAAGTTGTTCCTTTTATTGTTAAAAACGGTACTTATTTTTGAGAACTATTATTCTTTACCATAAACAGTTCTCGGTAAGCTCGCATACAAGTTAAAGATGCGCAGAAGTTCTGCGCGAAAACTTACTAACCATGCTTGTGCAATAAATATATCAGCGGAATAAAATTGCCATCTCGTTTGAGGCACGTAACATGTTCGAAAGATGAACAGAACTAAAAAACGTATATAATCTAGTGGACTTTATAATAGACGATGTGCATTTTGCACACCAATTTTTACTAAAGATTCAATTAATAATCAGTGGCAAAAAAAGCAGTTATAGAAATATGTTAAGTGTCATTTTAAGTCGTCACCTATCGAAGGTGATACGAAGTGACAAGAACATTTGGATTAGATCGTCGCCTACATATGTTACTAATATCTCAAGACAAAATATTTTAATGAAAGAAAATAGATTTACTAATGTTGGGCCATATTCGTTATCGGTTGTTGGAACGAGGGTAATTTTCAATTTCTACTAATTATATTAACGTACTAATTTATAGTTTTAATGAAATTCTGTTGGTGCAGTCTTAACATATAATTTATAATGAATTTTAGAAATTAATATTTCAAAAAGTAGTTATAATTCGGAAAACAAGATGTACAAGGATGTTTATTGGATTGTTTTTATTATGATTTAGGTTATAGTATGTTATTGGTTATATTTTAATAGTATTTGCTAACGTGATACATAAAGAAAATAGTATATAATATACTAGTTTAATCTTATAATTTACCATATAAAATAACTATTAAGCTAACATAACTTCTCTTAAAATGTGGAGCTTTAAGAATTAATATCAAAACATATTTTAACAACAAGAGGAATATTTCAGTCATAAACTATTTCCATTTGTTTATTATTTCTACAGAATAGCTAAATACCTTCTTATGTCACAATGGGTCGTACATCAAGGAAACGCCATCAAAAGAAGAAGTTTCATATGCAAAGATTAAAATCTGAGGAAAGTGACACTCTGACCCTCTTAAAATCTTGGTTATTACAAAACTCTTTTTCATCTTCAGACTTAATTCCTACTAATTTTCCAATTACTGGCAGAGGTTTGAAAACACTAAAAGATATAAGGAAAAATGAAGCTATAATAAAATTACCTATAAAAATTTTAATAACAACATCTACTATGTCTGAATGTGATATCAAAGATCTATTTTCAAAAAATCATAGCTACAGTGCTCAGTATATACTTTCAATATTTTTGATATATGAAGAGCATTTGGAAACTTCATCAAAATGGTATCCATATATAAATTCACTTCCACAATATTTTTCTACTCCAACATTTTGTACGCCTGAAGAAAAGAAATATTTACCTATTTTTATTAAAGATTATATGTATCAGGAACATAAAATAGCAAAAGACTTTTTTCTACTAATACAGGACTTAAAAATATTAAAGAAAAAAGGCAAAAATTATTGTCCTCATTGCAATATTCCTCTTGATAAAATAATAACATATAATAAATATAAATGGGCATATTATGCTGTTAATACTAGATCTGTATACATGAATGAGAAAGAAATACTGGACAATGTGATAAACATAAAATCACCAAATAATTTAGCATTAGCACCTTTCCTAGATTTATTCAATCATGATATAGAAACTTCTGTTGAAGTTTCAACAATCATTGATGAACATAAAAATAAGTTCTATCAAATAAACACATTAAAATCATTTGAAAAAAATTCTCAGGTTTTTATTAATTATGGCCCACATAATAGTCTTAAATTATATACAGATTATGGTTTTTTCATTGCTAATAATCCATTAGATGAAGTTGGTTTCAGTATTGGTGATATACAATCAAGTAATACTATAGTAGAATATGCACTTAAATTTATCTTATCCAATAAATTCAACAAAAACATGGCATTTACAAGAGATGGTTTAAATTATAATGCTATTATTACATTATTCATTGTAAGTACTGATTTGGAAAAAGACTCTTGGAATGGTAAAATATATGGATCGTCGTTTAGTTCAAAAGATTATGTTAAAATGTATAATTTAGGTAAACACATTTTACATTTAAAAAGGAAAGAATTTGTTTATTACCTAACTAATATGAATAATGTTAAGAAATGTAGTTCAAGTTTCTTAAATGCTATAAATCTTGTAAAAGAATATATTAAAATATTAGATGAATCATTGCAAAAGCTCAACATAACTAATGAAGTTATGTAAAATAAATAAAATATAAATAATAAAAATTTGCATCAAAATAACATATATGTTTTTAATCACTAACTGTTTATACCTACAAATATATACATATGTAAAATATATAAAATAAACGTATATTATATGAGAAAAGTATTTATTAATTAGTTAATATTAAAAGATTTCAGTAGTTATTGTACCTTGTTATAAAACTTTTACAAATTTGCAGTGCTGCAGTGGTAATGTAATCGATAGGGCACAAAAGAAAAAAAGCGTTCCACAATCGAAAACAGTTGTCTCCCCTGTTAAATATATATTAGCAGTTACGGGTATAACTGGAGGAAAACCAGGTCAACAGAAAAGAAATTGTTTTCATCCAGGTGTATCTAGTTTAAGCAGAGATGCTATTGCTCTCAAAGAACAATCAGCAGTTACCAGTAATGACATGCTTAAAGCAATGCTCAAATATATCTGGCCAGAAGTAAGTTGACAAAATAGAAATGTATATATATTAATTACAATTACTAATTCTAACTTTTACTTCCATGAATATTACTCAGGATGATCCAGAAGTCAGAAAAAGAGTTAAGATAGCAGTTGGGTTATTGATTAGCTCAAAACTGTTAAATGTGAGCGTTCCTTTCATTTTTAAATATGCAGTGGATATTCTTAACCAACACACTATTGAAACCACTGGTGAAGCTATGTTGAGTTTAGGAAGTGCCCCTGAAACTGTCACTGCAGTTGCAACCTCACTACTTGTAGGATGTAAGGATACTTTTATATGTTCCTTTTCTTTATTTCTTAATGAATATCAGAAAACATAAAAAAGAAAATAATAATATATACAGCCTTTGTTCTTGTGAATAGATGGAATTGCACGTGCTGGTGCAGCAGGTTTTAGTGAGCTGAGAAATGCAGTATTTGCTAAAGTTGCCCAACATTCGATTCGTAAAATAGCCAAGAATGTTTTTCTACATTTGCATAATCTTGATTTAGCATTCCATCTATCTAGACAAACTGGAGCACTATCTAAGGTAAACAGAATGTAATTAATACTTCTATGCTGTTATATATTTATTATTAATATTTTGATTTTATCTATCTAATAGGTAATAGATAGAGGAAGCCGTGGTATTAATTTTATCCTATCAGCTATGGTATTCAATGTTGTACCAACTATTTTTGAATTAGCCTTAGTTACTACTATTTTGGGTTTAAAATGTGGACCTGAATATGCAGGTGTAGCATTTGGTTGTGTTGGTGTTTATACTGCCTTTACGCTAGGTGTCACGCAGTGGCGAACTAAATTTAGAGTATACATGAATCAAGCAGAAAATGAAGCAGGAAATAAAGCAATAGATTCACTAATTAATTACGAAACAGTAAAGGTAAATCTTTATAGCAATTAATTCATCATTACTTTGTTATTACATATATTTACTGCAATGATACAAATGCATAAACTGTTACAGTACTTCAATAATGAAAAATTTGAAGCTGAAAGATATGATCAGTCTTTAAAAAAATATGAAGCGGCATCATTAAAGACAAGCACAAGTTTAGCTATGCTAAATTTTGGGCAAAATGCTATCTTTAGTGGTGCCTTAAGTCTTATAATGGTATTAACAGCAAAGAACATAATAAATGGTAACATAAATCTGTTAGTTTTCTTATATGTTTTTATTTCATTATCTTATATTATTACATTGATTTTGAAATGAATTTGCTATATAAGTTGCTATGTATTTTAGCAATGTAACTGACCCATCGATATTTTTATATTTAGGAACTATGACTGTTGGAGATCTAGTAATGGTTAATGGCTTATTATTTCAATTATCAGTGCCTCTGGGATTTTTAGGCTCAGTTTACAGAGAAGTGAGACAAGCTTTTATTGATATGCAGACAATGTTCACTTTGATGACAATGGATACTGCTATTAAGGTACTTTAGAATTAACATGCGTTTGAAATTAATTATTTATATCTACTAAAATATAATATATTACATAATAACAGACAAAGGAAAATGCCGTAAGATTAAACGTTACACCAAAATATTCTGATATTGAATTCAAAAATATTAACTTCCAATATGTACCCGGCAAGCCTATCTTTCAAGATGTATCTTTTCACATTCCAAGTGGAAAAAAGATTGCTATTGTAGGAGGATCTGGATGTGGGTAAGATATAATGTTATTTTATATCTATTTGCTTTAATAAACACTTTAAAGTGCCTATAATTGAATATGCATTTTTAGTAAGACCACAATAGTGAGACTACTTTATCGATTTTTTGAACCACAAAATGGAAATATTCTTATAAATGGTCAAGATATTAAAAATGTTGACATTGATGACCTTCGGAATGCAATAGCTATAGTACCTCAGGTATAATATGGTTCATTATATGAAAGAAAAATCGTAGTATTTATTTTGAAGTGTAATTAAATATATTATCTTTAATGACAGGATTCGGTACTTTTTCATGAAACAATTTTCTATAATCTTCATTATGGCAATTTAAACAAAACAGAGGAAGAAGTTTATGAAGCTGCCAAAATGGCAAATCTACACGAATCAATTCTAAAATGGCCACAAGGCTATGAAACCCCTGTTGGAGAACGTGGTTTGAAGTTAAGTGGAGGAGAGAAACAACGAGTTGCAATTGCTAGAGCAATTTTAAAAGGGAGTCCTATATTGATTTTCGATGAAGCTACTTCTTCTCTGGATTCCATAACAGAACATGTAAAGCATTTTTAACTGTATAGAGAAATGTTTTTTTTATTGCTTTTTATTTGGTAATTTTTTAATATTTATATATTCACAGAATATATTGGAAGCATTACGCAGAGCAACAGCAGGACGTACCTCAATTGTGATCGCACATCGTTTATCTACTGTCATGGACTCTGATGAGATTTTTGTATTAGATAATGGTAAATTAGTTGAAAGGGGAACTCATTCTTCTCTCCTATCAGTACAAAACTCTCTATACAATAAATTATGGGAGGCACAACACATGGGCATAAAAACAAATCTTGAAAAGAATCATGAACGCATTAGAACTGAAGGTAGCAATTAATTAAAAGGATACAATGAATATAAAACGTCACAATTGAGCAAACATGATGTGTGTGCGAAAAATGAAAATATAAAGGAATCATTTAGTATAATTCTTTTATTTAAATAACATTGTAAAATCATTAATTATGTATATTGACGCTATTATATACTGTAGAATGGTCAGTACCTTTGTTGTTTTCACCTAATGGAACATATACATATATGTATATATACACACACGAAATGTATATACCACTCAGTAACAAATGTTATGTAAATACTATGTAGTATTGGCTGTGTAATAAAAAATTATTTATTTTATTTAAGTTTTGTAGATTCTTTTGCAATAGAATACTGTTTCCAGGCATTGTTTGTACATATATATTTATCAAATATATATTTTCTTTAAATTTTATCTTATTATCTACTCAATTTGTTCAATTTGGCTAGTTAATGTTTATATTTGCACAATATGTTAATACATATTATTTAGTTTTTATTTTATTTTCAAATTGCGCCACTAAAAAAGACTGATTACGTCTGATTACGTCATTGATTACGAAAATATTTATTCAGCGTTACCTTGGCGACCAGTTAACATAACAATGAATGACAGTGTATTATATGCACAGCTATGTTTCTAACAACCGTGTACTCCCTTGATACTGTGGAGTTGCTTTTAATAGAGTAAAAATGTTGATTGTAAAGTGTAAACAATTACTGCAAAATGCAAACTGAAGTACCCACATTGCCTGTGGTGCACCTGAATGTTCATGAAAATGTGGATAGGTAAACTAATGTTCCTTGCAGGGGGAAAAAGTAATCATGTCATGTTCAAGTGTCATATTGACTTGACTGATGTACATTTCATTTAATTTTCATGATAGTTTAATATTTCCATATAATGTCTATATTTTTATAATATATATCTATATACATATAACTTATAGGAAACAAAATCGCAATACAAATAACACAAAGGAAAGTAAAAGCTATTCACTATGTAGGAGTACATGTCCTTCGTCAAATAAGAAGTGTTTGCACCCTTTGCTTGGTATGTCAATGTAATAAATTCATTAGTAAATAATAAATATATTTCTATAATTTATATAGGAGGGTCATATAAAAATAGCATGCGAATTTATTCTACTGCAGCATCAACAAAACCTGCAAACAAAAATACTCTTGCCCAAAGAGTAGTATCTGCAAAAATGCTTCGTATTAAACAATTGCAAAATCAACTTGCTGATGCACATTATCATCTAAATGTAAGTATCTGTAATTAGAAGTGATATATCAAATATAATTATGGAATAACACAAATTTTTAAGTAATTAAGAAATCAATAATCAATGTAATAGATGCAATTTTACCTTTATTTTTGAGGAATTGGCTAATGAAAACAGGTTGTTGAAAGCATTGCAGAAGAGACAGGATTCTGCATTAAGGCGTTATGAGGGGACTACTGCTGAACTACCAAAAATTATTAACTCGCATCATGAAGAATTAAGAATACTACAGATTAAATATAAGAAATTAAAAGCCTTACATAAGGAAACCTGTGATTTACTAAAAGAAAAAGAAAATGAGTTGTATTCATTGCAGGTGAGTGGCCTAGTTTTGTTTGCATATTGTACATCACATAAGAGTAACAAATAAAATATAAAACTCGTTATAAAAATGTGGGTGATTTGTTACTTTGAGAATGGTAAATTGCAGACTCAAAATAAACATTTACTACAACTCAGTAAAGATCGTAACTTAGGGGAAAGAGAGAAGTTACAGATGCAAGTTTCTGACTTAAATAATAAAGTGACGCAGCAACAAGAAAGTATACAGGTACTTCATATCTTATTACATTTCATGGAAACAAATTCAAATGTAAAAGATACACCATTTTTATGATAACTAATCTTTTTCTTAAAACTGCTCCAAATAGTTGTTACAAAGAAAATTGGCCTTGGAAAGTAAAAGTTTAAAACATCAACTTCACGTGGAGGTATCTAAACATAAACAAACACAGAAAAATTTACTAGAAACACTTGAAAAGGTAAAAGATTTGGAACATTTAATAGACAACAGAACAAGAAGACAATTGATCAATAGCAAAGATAAGATATTGGAAACTCAATCACTTACAAATTTAAGGAACATAAGGTATAACCAATTTTCTTTAACAGATGAATCTCTTTTCATTATAATTCAGTGATTTTTAATTCTTATAATATTTTGTATGTTACCAATTCTAGTGCAACAGTAAATACAACAAATAAATATAAAAAGTATGATAGACAAAAAGATAATCTGGTACGTTGAAATGAGCACATTATTTCTTATTTTAATAATTTCTAATGTTTTTAATGTTCAACTTTTAGCCTGAACTAAACACATCTAGATTAAATGATAATACAATTAATGATGTTGATAATAGTACACATGCAGATCAACAAATAGAATTGCCTTGTTCAGAGACAGTAACAAGTTCAAGGCAAGATCAAAATTTCTATTCTCAAAAAATATCACAGCGTTCAAGGTCCCCATTGTTTGATGCTCTAACATCAAAGTTAAGAGACACAGGTTTTAAATTTAATGAAAATACGCAAAATACATCATTCGATGAAAATAACATCGAAAGTCACAAAAATTTATATCGTAATATGGAAACTAGGAATAAGAGTACAACTGATGAGAATTCCTGTAAAGTGCTTAAAGAACAACATGTACAGTTTGATCATTTTTCTGATTATACAGATAGTGAAAATGAAAATGATGAACAAAAGAACAGAGACTATCACATGATGAATACAATAAAAAGTTCTCATGATTTATATGCAAGGTTTGTTTAAAAGCACGCATATTAATTGATTATAGTCTCTTCATTTAATTAATATAAATGATCTATTTTTTAGAATGATCAACAGTACAGATCATGAACTCACTCTTTATGCAACAGATTCTCAAGAAAGTGAACAAAGTGAACAATTATCATCTAAACAAATTATATTCAATGAGAATCATAAAAAGCAATTTAAAATTCCAAAGCAACAAGATTATGATCATCTGTATAAATTAGAAGTGGACCAAGAAGAACCTATTGGAGATGGTTTTTCTATTGAATTTAAAAATGATAAATTTGATAAAATATATTCTGATTCTTGTTCTGAAGATTTTATTACCAATGACAGAGACATACAAGATTTGGATCTAAAAACCTCAAAAACCAGACAAAGAACTAATAATACGAATCCAGAAGTTGGTTTTTTACAAAATGAACAAAATGTAGAAGATCCTTCTATGAAAAATACATTGAACAGCCTAGAATACAATATAGATCGTATGCATATACAGGATGAAGAAAATCATGTGATTAATGATGAACAAAACTTAACTATTAATTCAAAATTTAATAGTCACCCTATCTACAATGATAAGGAAAGGAAGACTTCGGTAACTTCGCAGCAGGATGAATATGAAGACATAAAAGAATATGCAAGTCATTTTGAATCTGAAAAGGAAATGGAACATTCAGAAATAGATAAAGGATATTTATCAACACACACTGATAATAGCCACTCTGCTGATAATATGAAAGATAAATCTCAAAAGAATAGGTATGTAAAGCAACATATGTTAACAAACTCAATAGCAGATGACCAAAGAACGGTACTTAGTGCAGGCAAGTTGGAGGTTACTGAAAACCTGACAAATAGTGTTAATACAATATCACAAAGGGATAAAAGAAAAAGATCATTACCCAATACCCATACACCTTATCATACTGGTAAAAGTTTTAACAATACAGAAGAAAACAACTATAAAGCACATATGGTTAATAAATCAAAGTCAATCAATTATAATAAAGAAAAACTATTGGCTACGATGAAGGCTATTGATAATAATGAAGATGTTGACTTTCTTATTGGTCAGCAGTTTCCAAGGCGCAATTCTTTAACTAGATTTCAGATAACAGAAAACCTATTTCGGGGATTACCTGCACATAGCAAAAAAAACTATGATATTATTAATGATGTCTTTGATAATGATAATGTGGATAATAAAATTAGTCTTACTTAAACCCTGTCAGTTGTATCTATAGTAATGATATTTTAAGGATTCATTGGTTTTAAAGCTATAATGATAGGCTTGTTATATGATTAACGATGTTGAATAATTAAAAAAAAAAGCAGCAACGTTAATTTAGATACAGTAGTTTAAAACGAATGAATTTTAAATTACAAAAGAAAATAAACCGCAGCCAATTAGCTTGATAGTGGTTACGTTGTGTTTTATTACACAAAAATAAATAACATCGTAAGCAATATCAATTCGGGTTTCACCACGTGGAGGTTGCTGCGTACGGAAACCCAATATTAAATAAGTTGTACAAAATTTGAAGAAAATTGTTAACAATCTAGTTGTAGAAACGATCGATAAAAATTAGAAATGGAAAGAATGAAACATTAATGTAAAGAGGTTATAAACAAAAATGTCGTTAGAGAAGTTTTCAAAATGTACTCACAATCTCTAAGAACAATTTCTTAGATGTCGTCATTAAACGTGGCAAAATTATTGATTGAATGTTGTAATATATTATGAATAAATAGTAAATTAAACGCGTAGCAATTTTGCAGAAGCTATGATGTTTTCTTATCCAAGTATCGTGAAGTATTGGCAATCGTAATGACCTCCGTAGTAGTTTAAACTTCCGAAAGTTTGTTGTTGTTTACATCACTGTGTTCGTTTTTAAACTTGACACTCTAAAGTAAGCTTTTATTGATAACTACATTGCTTACAGTTACAAAATAATATCAGTACTAAGTTTTTTATTTATAATTTAGTATTTTCCACGATCACTAATCCAGTTCCACAAACACAAATCTTTAATAGTATTTTACCATTTGTGTTCTTTTTAAGTATCAAACAAAAAAAATATACCAAATGAATAGGAATAGGCCAAATTACTTTGGAGTGACAATAATCGATCATTTAATAGAGGAAATTGCAAATGATGACGGAAGAATATTTTGGTATAAATTTTCAATGATATTTATGTCTTGAGTCTAATTATAATGTATTAGATTCATATATAACAGTATAAATATTTGGATGTTTGTTCGTGTAAACTTAATAGAGATAAGTGCAAAGGATTTGAAGAAGCAAGAAAAATTTTTGACTACCGGTTGCTCTAAATTAGACAAGATATTTAATGGTGGCATTCCTTGTCAAGGTATTACACAAATTTATGGTGCAGCTGGCACTGGAAAAACACAGTTAGCTCTTCAATTATGTCTTACCGTACAGTTACCTGTAATTGCAGGTGGCTTTGATGCTGGTAATCTCAAATTTATTGCCACTTAATATTTTGTACAATATTCAGTTGCAGTATTTTAGTCTCTTTTTTCTTTTGCCAATAATTGTAGGTGCTATATATATTTCTACAGAAGATGTTTTTCCAGTAAAACGGTTACAGGAACTAATTAAAAATTTAGATACTATTCAGAATTATGATAGTATAAACGGTGATGTAATATTCGTACAACATATCTCAACCATTGTAATTACATATTATTTATTTAGAAATACAAGCATATGACTTTATTAATGATAATATATATTTTTCTTATCCTTCTCTATTTAATTGAACAATTGTACATTTTTTTAACTTAGGAAAATCTAGAGTCATCTCTACTTCATAGAGTGCCAGATTTATTAAATAAGCACAAAATACGTCTCCTAATTGTTGACTCTATAGCTGCACCTTACAGAGTGGAAGATTGGGACGATGAAAATAGATCTAAAAGCTTAAGAATTGTTGGCCAACAATTACATAATTTATGTAGAAAAAGTGGTATTTGTATAGTTTGTATCAATCAGGTAATATTAGATAACATATTTAGCTTTTCTATAGTATTTGTCACGTATTTCAAAAAGCATTACTTTTTATAGGTATCTGCAGTTGTAGGAAAAAGTAACCAATATTTGGGTTTTAAGGAACAACCTACTTTAGGAATTACATGGTCAAGTATGATAACTAATTCTCTATATTTTCATAGAGAAGGATCTACTCGCTATATTTCTATTACTTCCTCTCCTTATTTACCAAGTACAACTACACGGTTTGAAGTATACGTCTCTGGAGTTAAAGGAATAAAATAATTAAAGCATACAACAATCAAATTTAAATACATAGCGTAAGACATCAGATATTTTTTATTGTGCAAATTCATGGATTTCAGAAAATATATTTTCATCTAATGTTCTAATAATATTTGTTGGTTGCCATTTATTTTCTGGATCAGCAGATAGAAAGGGATCCGCTGTCCTTATATCTAAGTTTTCAACATCATTTTTTAATATCAACCTTAAAAATTATTACACGCATGAATTATTGAAAAATTATTAATATGCTATTGTTTTGGTATATATAAAAAATACCTGAAAGAATGTAGAAACGTTCTGTGAGGCTCCACATCTTGTCTTTCACTGTACGTATAATCACCTATTATTACATGGCCAATAGAGGAACAATGTACTCTCAATTGGTGCCTTCTACCAGTTTTAGGGCATAACAAAACTTTAGTGGCAGGTTTACCTTTCCTTAAGCCATATTCTAATACTAATAGAACAGTACAAGACTTTCTTGGCTTTATACAAAATAAGCTGTCGCTTGTGCACATTTTTTTATTTCCATCTTTCTCTCTTATATCATCACCTAAATAGCAATTCGGTTAATAATTCATACTAAAAAGAATTCTAATCAAAGCAATTTTCTGCTACGACTATAGTTGATAAATACCATAATATAGAGCTAAGAGAAATATTATTTCTCACTGAACACTAACCGATAGGCTTGTCAATTATGACAACCGAATCATTGACATGACCATGTAATAATGCCAAGTAGTATTTTTGTACTTGGCGATTTTCAAATGCACTGGAAGCAGCACGCGCCGAACGTTTATTTAATGCTATACAAATAATACCACTCGTAGCATAATCCAATCTGTGCACAAAATGAAATTCATGGCTTAACATTGGATTAGCCAAATTTGGCAGCATTTTTTTTAATACTAATTGAAGCGTATTCTGAAATTTTCAAATTTAAGTAACTAATACAGTCAGGGACGATGCATATTGTAAATAATAAAATTAAGAACTCAACCGACCACTCTAGTTTGCTTACCTTCCTATCTGGATTATTACTATTTATAAACATATCGTAAGGTTTCTGAACTACTAAAAAATCATTGCTACAATATAAAATGCATACACAATTTTTCTTCCTATTCCATTTGTGATATGGTATACGTAATTCCATTAAACTTTTCCATATTAGGTGTAGCAGGTTGAACATAAACATTAACCAGGTATTAAAAAATTTGTACATGTTCGTATTGAAGTAAAAACGAATTCAAATCCTTATCTCATTTCGATATCATTGAACGAGATGTACGAAGGTCATGGTGTTTCGAATATTTACAATGTAATTTTTAATCTTACAAACAAAAAAGCCGCGATCAGTCGGCAACCTCGTTCGTGTAAAACATAGTTGATTGACTACGTTAATAAGAAGTAACCCGATTGGTAGAATCTTCGAAGATTTTTCGTAACACTACTCAGTTTATTGAGCGTTTAATAACATAGAACACAATAATGAAATTCTATCGTTACTCGGTTATGGAAAGTGAACTTGAGGTGCATAATTAATAAATGGATTTGCGATCGAATAAAATGATTCAAAAAATGATAAGATGCGGTGAACATACGCAGAGAAGCCAACAGACGCGTAGTTTCGCAGATTCGGAGCCATGATGGCAGAAGCTATAGAACGTCTAGCGTAACTTCGATAAACCATGACATGTAATTCCGTTGTCGATTAGACCGAGAAAAAAAAATTAAATATTCTGTATCTTGTTCTCTATTTATTCACAATAAGGTATCTCCAATGCGCGCCTTTATCGCGCGCAGATAATTATGCGAAAAGGGGACGGTAACTAAGGAATTAGACATTTAAATTTTATTTGTAGTAAATAATCCTTCCTTCAAACTGAAACATAAATAATAATACATGAAGTATATCGTAGGCTATCATACAGTTGCTATTTAATGCATACGCTAGCTATAAGGTGAATCGGTAGATGAATTTGTGTAGGGAACAGAAAAAAACAAGATCTGCACTTGCCTCTCCGTACACATTCTATTTCAAAAATTCAGTTTAAAAACATAACTTCAAATACTCCATAATCCTTTATTACTTTGTAGCTTATTTTTTCCTTTTCATCCTCTTCATCTTCTTCCTTTAAGTATTAATAGATTAGTTTAATATAAGTCGTGCCATGGCCGGGCGTGCGCCGGTCCAATTAGTTCATACACTGTAACAGTCGTATTCTTTACAATATTCGTACGTAAGTCTTGTAGCAGAGACAAAAGCGCAGGTGCCCTAATCGCACTCGTTTTTAAATGCTTCTTCGAACCTTTGGTGCCACCAACGGTATATTTATCCATATATATATTATGACTCAAGAATCGTACGTTGGAAAATCTAATTTTATAGAAATTCAATCTTTAACAACAACCAAATTCTAACTTTTCGTTTATTATTATTGAAAAAAAGAACAAAAAAGAAGAGACTACGACGACTATGGTGATGATGATGATGATGATGATGATGATTACGATGAGGAGGATGAAAAAGAAGACGAAGAAGAAGTAAATGACGGACAAACGCAAATCATCTTAAGGTAGCTATGTGTTCTCATTTCGATCAGAATTTTCCCAAAGCTTATTTTCGGTGAGAGCACCAAAGGTTACGGTCCAATAGCAGAATATAATTTGTTTTTTTTTCTTTCTTTCTTTCCTGATCCTCCAAATCTCTTCAGACGCACTAGCGCACTGAGTACTCACTACATCTGAAACCCATGCATGAGATCGGTTTAAGTCCCGAGCAGTTAAGTGTATAAAATTGTTTTGCAGGACACCTGTACTACGTATGTAATACAACGCACAAGGCGCGCTTCTGTTCCACCGAGTCAGGCACGCCTGGCTTCTGAACATTAATACACATTGTCGCTGCTGGTAAGACCAGATTCACCATGTACAAATCACGCACTATGACACTAGCAGCTCGTGTCGTTAAACGATATTACGGTCAACGACACTGACTTAGTAGATATATCGTAGAACATCGATACAACCTAATGGCATTTTGCGTGGGATGTTCATGTTGAATCTACCTAGAGTAAATACACAGATCCACGTGCGATCCTTTCGTCAATTGAAATTTGAGTATCCTCCGTTCGATAGAACGAACAATGATTAATTAAAGAACTAGGTAGTTCGATTGATCCATATCCCAATAGCGTTGCTCGTATTTATAGAGATTGTATAAACACCAAACGAATCGTCGCCTACTATTAGTCTTACATTTATGTTATGCCTTATCTTCAAGGAAATCTTGTACAGCTTTGTACTCGCATAAAAGTAACAACTTCCAGCTACAACGTCTTCCTTCATACTTTGTTTCTTTGCCTTTTCTTCAGATGGAATTTCATAGTGTAGAATTTCGAGTATGTTTCAAGGTGATATATTATGCGACTTTTTTTCTTTTTTTCTTTTCCTTCTATTAAATGCTCAAGATTATTACGTAAAGCGTATATCCACGAATTTCCACTTTGCGACTTACAAAAAAAGATTCGTACAGTACTTTACATGAAAATATCGTTTCTTTTTTCTGCGATATAAAAAACAAGAACCACCGGAATTAGTCACCAGCAACGACCAGAGTATAACTAGCTTTTTACAGTACAAAATACAGCTCCTGCGCGTATGTATCTATATATGTATAAACGCTTTCAGGCATACACATATATATATACGAACACATGTATCTAGTAACGAAGTACTTCACCAACATGTAAGGATATTATAAGGTTAATACAGTAGTTCTTTTTTCTATAAGAGATCAATATAGATCATTTGGAAATACGAACAATGATGATCCTCGTAATATTTTCGAGACAATGTATATAAAATGCCTGAACGATTTTTTTTTTTTTAGTTGCTTAGTGAATTTTGCAATCGTATGTATATATACATAAAAAGCGTAGCAATTTTCGATGGCCATACCGGTTTTTGTTGTTTTTTCTTTTTTTTTATTACAATCTTACACGAGTAGTCTTTACTCCGCTTTTTCGGCAGATTAAAACATGATGGTCCAGCGCTATTGTATATTTATGAATTTGTAAACATTGCATGTCCTACAACCGCATCGTTGTAGTTTATGAAAGCAGATACTATTTAAAAATAACCGTTCTGCGAACCTCGTTACATCCTTACACGTTAAAAATTGGCGTTACTAAACCTTATTTTTATGCATTCGGGGCCAACACGTTTACAACACATTTCCATTCCTTTCCCATTACTTTTGAAATTTAACGTGATTCAGCTAAAGAGTTTGAGAGGGAGGACCGAATACAAGATGCGTGGATGTGAGAAAGGAACATGACTCACAAATTTGTCATAATTCTCACGGTCATTGCATCCCTTTCTTAAATTACAAAGTAACCGTCCATCAGTCATATCATAAAAATTTGCTTTTCAATACGTACTGCCAGGGAAGATAAGACAGAGTCTGTTGGACTGGTCAATGTCACACAGCTTAAGACACGGCCCTTGCGAACTTCATTAATGCTTCCGAAATCCATACATCTTGCATCACGAAATAATGCACGTACGAGATAGTTTGAAGGTCAAGGGACAGAGGATTCATGTCGCTACTCTAATTCAATCGAATGTTTATAATATTACATCGTATAGTGTTTATGTGTGTTTGTGTACGTGTCTGTTTTTTTTTTTTTTTTCTGAATATTTGATGTAAATGTCAGACGTGTCCTCGTGTGTGAATGTACTTTGTGCGCGCGCGGATGTGTGGTGTAGTGTAACAGCAATAAAAACTTAAAGACATTATAAGAAAATCCATGTGAAAGAGAACAACGGTGGGCAGAGGGGAAGGAGATTTGGGAGGGGGAAGGAGCTCCGGGAGTTGGGCATGGAGAGATGAAAATTCGAACGGCAATGACGAACACGCTTCTGCGATGACACGCGTCGCTGAGAGAAACGTCCGCACATCCCTACCTAGCTACAATCCCCGGTAGTGGCGCGCGCGATGGTAAACGGCTTATCATTATCATTAAGCGAGCGGCACGGATTTGGGTTATCTCCTACTTCCTCTCCTCCTCGCAATCGCGGCTTATGTGCCCCGTCTTGCCACAGATGTAGCAAATTTTACCTCCTACCTCGGTGCAATTGCGGGCAATGTGTCCCGTCTTGTTGCAATTATAGCAGCTCTGCATAGCAAAGCGCGCAGAATCATTAACTCCTTCGGGGCAACTGCGGGCAATGTGTCCAGTTTTGTTGCAGTTGTAACAACTCATCTCGGGACCCTGTTGGAACATAGGATTACAGTCACACGGATATAACCTTCAAAGTATGCCAAGACTCCGACCATGCTCTCCTTCTTATTTTCTTTGCGTTGTAAGTATAGCATAAGAACTCAACGGATTATCGCTGGTAGATTAGGAAATTAATTAGTAAGTTCTCAAAAATATGTGCTCACCTGCTGGCAGTCTTTTGCAATATGTCCAACTCCATTGCAACGGTAGCAGAGGTCCTGGTCTTCTTTACATTCACGCGCAAAATGTCCAAATTGGTTACATTTGAAGCATTTATCGCGTCCACGTCCAAATCCACCCTCTCGATCACGGCCACGGTCTCCTCTAGCACCACCTCCACCGCCTTGTGTACATTCCCTTGCGAAATGCCCCATTCGGTTGCATTTGTAACACGCGTTTGAACTCATTTTTTATGGAGCTGCAATCATATACATTATCGCACATTTAATATATATAACATACTTTATAGTTCTTAGTCGATGATATCTTCAATCGTTTATTTTAAGAGTACTAGAATGAATCATTTTACATGTCCAAAGGTCGCCACGCTATGAAAATATTAGGATTTTCTTCTTATCTATTGCCCGTATTAATTTAATATTACTAATGCAACACAGAAAGTTGAATAATTATGAGCAACGGGTGGAAAATTTTGACTATGCCCCAACACATTTACATATGCGTGCTATTAAAAATCTCAAAAGTAAAAAATGCATTTACGAAATAATTAAGTACACCCATGAAATATCAAAGAAACTGTCATCATTTCCTTTCAATATGTGCGACTTGAGTTCGATCATACCGATAACTATATACATCATACGGTAGACTCACGGAAGCGCGGTCACGCGCGCCTATAGCACGCGTTCCTTTAGCCGTATATCTTTCTCCGCAAGTTTCTAGAATTTCGTGAACCGATAAGGAAAAAAATGAGAAAATGAAGGCACATGTCGTAACGATTGGCTAGGCTCGTATGGTAGACTAAAAACCATGGAGACGTCAGAGTAGTACGCGGAACTGCTCGCCATTGCAACGACCGTCCATCATTATCGAACATTCGTACCCGATCAACGACCTTTAATCAACGACGTTGCGAAGGATCGCCGAAAGACCTGCGAGATGCATAAAATTGCTTGTTTAGAAAATGCTAGAAAAATATTTAATTCGAAAACGAAACACCACGCACGTGTTTCGCGGAGCGAACCCAGCACGGGGCATCGCTCCGATTGCCATATAGCCGGCGGTGAACCGGGGAGGGAAGAGATGAAAAGAGGAGAGGAGAGAAGGGGAGTGGTGGCGAGAGCGAAAGAGAGACGGAGAGGAAGGGTGGGGAAGAAAGAAAAAGAGAGAGAGAGAGAGAGAGAAAGGAGCCAACATATCACGAAAAGAAAATTACGTCCGGTCGCGTATTAACCGGTAAACGAGCTAAAAAAAAATATAAAAAAGAATGGAAAGTTGAAAAAATGCGAGCGAAAAAACGTAGTTTATCGTACAACGTGGCTTTCGCCCCCACTCGACGTAGCGGTGGTACGCCACGGCGCGAAGATGGCATCCGAGAGTGACGCCGCACTGCACTTTTTTTGCCTCGGCAAAGGAGAACTCAGCGAAGCGATGTAGGGCCCGCGAATGCCGCTCTTAACCGTTTCGAATATGCATTTTCGAATCGCTAATGGACGTACCGTCTAAACTGCCGTTATTCTACCAAAAGTCACGTTCCTTGTCGAGAGAGTGTAGCAGCAAGCGCGCTTGCAGAGACCGAAAGAGAAAGAGGACCACGTGCGGAGCCGTACGCCGTAAGAGAAACTCTCCGGGATCTATCTCCTCCCTCGCGGTTTTATAGATCGCGGCTTTTTCCTTTCTTCGAACGTAATTTTTCGACTCACCTTCCCTGATTCGATGTTACGGGGTAAGCGTTAAGAATCCTTCCTCCTTTCGATCTTCGTCGACGCAGTCAGCGGACGATGGGAGCCGCGGGAAGTACTGTTTTCCTGTGAAAACTCGAACCGAATACTCGAACGAACGGCTGCGGCGACCATTGACTACGGGAAGGAAGACCGGCCAATCGCCGTTGCGCTGCCCGCCAAACTCTCCCGTTGCGACAATGAACGCTGCCTCCCCCCCACTCTGTCCTCCGCCAATCCCCACTTCGACCGATCAGCCTTCCGTACCGTACTACGTCCTATCGTTACGATACAATTATCTCTACTTCCTTTTTATCTAATCATTCAAATTTTATGCGAAACGATTCATTTCGAGTTTATTAAATCGAAATTCGATTTGTTGTACTCGTGAAAATATCAATTGATCGCGGTACATCGATTATGCTAAGAAAAAAGTAGTAACTCTCTTGATCGATGTTCATGATTATTGGACGAACGGCAATGTGGTTACTTCGTGAAACTATTTCGACCAATCGCCGATATACTCGAATTTTATCGAATCGGTCGTCGTTTCGAGTCTGTTTTATGAAAATTTTCGTGATATTTAATTTCGAATAAATTAAAATCGTGTAAAATAGTATATTAAATCCTCTGGAAAGGTGATCGGATGGTATTAATTGTTTTATATTTTTTCGATAATAGTTTCATCAACGTGCGTAGTTACGCATGATTTGGATGCGTTTTGGTTCACCGTGATGTAAATATGGAGCATAGAAAATATCCGTCGCGCGGTGAAATATCGCGTTTAGGAGCCACCGCCGCGCCGTTCATCGATCGCCTTTGTGTCGCCGTGCAACGTATAAAAGTCGAAACCTTTCGCGCGTTCGCGTTGGTGGCGCTGTACGTCGTTATTCGAATAGGTTAAGGAGAGTGTGACAAGGAACGATTGTTTTCTTTACGACAATGTCCGATGAAAAAAGAAAACAGGATGAAAATGATAACGAAGGCAATGAGGGTGATCAAACGTCTTCGGAAACAGCCCCCAAGAAAAAACAAAAAGGTTTAATTATGCATAACCTATCTGTTTGTATTAAACCTGTGTAAAAGTTTAATAAATATATTTGAAAGATGACCTTCGCACGAGTATTGTCACTGCATCTCTATTTTCTTTTTATTAAATTTATCAATTTTCGTTTTATAATTTTGTTTTCGATGATTCTTTCATTTATGTAGTAGTTCGCTCCGACATATTATTTTATTACTTAATTTTTAATTGTTTTTGCAGTTTTGGAATATGAACAAGTATATTTAGATAATTTGCCATGTTGCGAATGTTATGAGAAGTCTTACATGCACAGAGATGTAATAACTCATATTGTGGTAACAAAGTTAGTATTTGTTTTGGAGGAGGATCGATTCAATTAGATTTGATTTCTAAGCATACATTTTTGCAATTTAATATTACAGGTCATATTTTATACTTACCGCTAGTTCCGACGGCCATATAAAATTTTGGAAAAAACAAGAAGAATTGATAGAGTTTGTAAAACACTTTAGAGCACATTTGATGGTCATACAATATTTGGCAGCTAGTTGTAATGGTATTCATGCTTGTACAGTTAGTATAGATAAAACGATGAAGATATTTGATGTAATTAATTTTGGTAAGCATATATCTTTGCTATTATCAGAAATTATACCCTTGGAAAATATTTTCTTATATTTCATATTTGTATATAGATATGATTAATATGATCAAATTGGAGTTTGTACCTCTTTGCGCCGAATGGATATATTCTGCCGGCGATGCGATTGCCGCGGTTGCTGTATCTTCGCAAGATTCAAATAAAATATGTATTTATGATGCTCAAGGTACTAGTACTCCGCTGCATGTTTTTGAAAAGTTACACACAAAACCTGTCGTCGCTATGAAGGTAAAATTGATTGATACAGTATTTTGATATACCGTATAAGCATAAATGTTATCATCTTTCATTTTTTTATATCGTAGTATAATCCTGTATATGAGACATGTATATCGGTCGATAAGGCAGGTATATTAGAATATTGGACGGGCCCTAAAACTGAGTTCAAATTTCCAAAGTGTGTCAAATTTGATTCAAAACTCGATACAGATTTATATGAATTTGCTAAAAATAAAACATATCCGTGTGGTCTGGCGGTATCCATGGATGGTAAAAAATTTGCATCTTTAAGCGGAGATAGGAAAGTAAGAGTTTTTACTTTTCTCACTGGGAAATTGTACAGAGTATTCGATGAAAGTCTTCAAAGATTTTCTGAATTACAACAAAATACTCAACAATTGCCAAATATGGAGTTTGGAAGAAGGTATCAATTAGTTTCGGTATAATTGGCATCATTTACAAATGCATATTTCTAATATAATTTAAAATATTTTAGAATGGCAGTTGAAAGAGAATTAGATAAAACTGAAACAAATATAGGAAATATAGTTTTCGATGAATCTGGTTATATGATACTATATAGCACGATGCTAGGTGTTAAACTTGTGAATCTCTATACAAACAAATGTATTAGAATAATGGGAAAACCTGAGAATATACGTCCCATGCAATTGGCATTGTTCCAGGTATGGTTCTTTCTTTATGCTGTTTTCTTGTTTACGTATATGTTTGTATACTTACCCATCTCTATGTATAGGGTAAAGCTAGGAAAACTCCGGCCGCAGTTACGGTAGAAATGGAAGCTGCTGAAAATCCAACGATAGAAATGAATCGACCCGATCCAATTCTTTTTTGTACAGCTCACAAGAAAAATAGATTTTATATGTTTACTAGACGCGAACCAGAAGATATAAAGAGTCCAGAGTGCGATAGAGATGTATTTAACGAAAAGCCTTCGAAAGAGGATATTATTTCCTTCACAGAAGCGAGCAATGTACAAAAAATTTATGACACCGCAATTATACATACGGCGCTTGGCGACATCCATGCAAATCTGTTTGGTAAAGACGTTCCAAGGACGGCTGAAAATTTCTGCGTTCATTCCAAAAATGGATACTATAACGGACACATATTCCATCGAGTAATTAAGGGCTTTATGATACAAACCGGTGATCCCACTGGAACTGGGACAGGCGGAGAAAGTATATGGGGTGGCGAATTCGAAGATGAGTTTAAATCTCATTTAAAACACGACAGGCCATACACTTTGAGTATGGCAAATGCAGGACCAAATACAAATGGCAGTCAATTCTTTATCACATTGACTCCTACGGTAAGCCGTTTAATTTTGAAATATATAATTAAATTAATTCTTTGTATTATCAATATCAATATTACTTGATATTTACAGCCTTGGCTAGATAACAAGCATACCGTATTTGGAAGGGTGGTCAAAGGAATGGAAGTAGTACAAAATATCAGTCAAGTTAAAACAAATCCTAAGACGGATAAACCTTATGATGATATTCGCATAGTCAGTATTACTGTAAAATAATTTTATATAATAAATGTTAATTTACATACGTCGTTGTTGTCAAATGTATCTCCCAATTTCATTTATTTTGTTCCATACGATATTTCACTCCTCGACCAAAAAGGTACGTGCTCGTGCAACTTGTGAAAGCATTCACGCTCAACAAATTATAGTTTTTTGGTGTGATTACTACAGAATATCTGCTCAAATTAATGAGATAAAAATAATACATGGTAGTGAGTACTTCGAATTTTAAAAGTAATGTATTAAATCTAATTTTTATGACCTTGACCATATCGCGCCTGTTAGCATGAGACTGGCTGCTTGAGCAAGGGAAATCGTTTCCGAAGGACGATTAAGATCTCCTATATTTGCAATTACTAAACCCCACTTAATTGTTGGTGCCCAGAAAAATACTGTGGTTGGTCCTGAAAAATGACAAATAATGTAAACAATAATAATAAGGAATAATTTTATTCGCATTACCTGCTGGATGTAAAAAAAAAGGACGGAATCTTTTTGGCAGGAAGGACGCCACTTTTATTATCGCTCTTTTATACGAAGTGATTTTATCTGACATTGTTATTCAAATATTCAGTATAACGATAAAAATAAAGTATACAAATAATTTACAAAAATATACCATATAAACTACATATGACATATGAAACAAAATACTATCTATGCTTAAAAGAGACCATCGATTATCGACTTCTTAATAGTTTTCGATTTATCTAAATCTCTTCAATATCCATAACCCGAACTTCCGATAATTTAAATTCAAGTACAAACATTTCAAAAAGTAAAGATAAATTGTCGTATTTTATATATAAAATGAGTTGCAAAAATCCTAAAAAACCGCCACCATGTTGGAACGATATGGAAGAATTGAAGTACCTTCTTTGTGCCATCGATTGCTGGTACGAACGAATTCCTTTACGTTAAACGCTAATAAATAAATGTTACTTTAAACGTTAACATTTAATAGTTCAATACCTTTTGCCGCAAAAAACGATCGAAATATTACGTCGTAGCAAGTGCCCACCCGTGCCACCACAACCAATTTGCCGCGTAATGTTACCGCCAAGAATTCGAGAGATCGGTTGCTTCACCCCACCTCAGCGACCTGTTTGTTGTCCACCACCACCGTGCTGTTTACCATTATCACCAGGACCCTGTTGCCCTTGTCCTTTACCGCCCCCATTCTGTCCTCCACCACCCCCACTTCCACCACCCCCAAAACCTTGTTGTCCACCTCTTTGTCCGTTACCGTGTTACCGACGTAATTGCTGATCTTTGAAAATGTGATTGATCGAAGAGAGCGAGAGAGAACAAAGCGATTTGACCTTTAATTCATGACTCTCCTCCATTTTTCAAGCATGCACTTTTTTAATTGATATCTCGACGTGAAATTCTAGAGTTAAAAAAAAAAAAAAATGAAAAGAAACTCAGCGATACTTTTAACCCGAGACCAATGATCGTTTTACGTACGTATTACCTATATATATCTCGTATCGTGTCTTCTTTCATAGACTTTAGTAGTAAAAGAGCTATTAAAAGAATGCTACAATGAAGCCGCGGGCTTACATTCTCGTATGTCGGTTAAGAGTCACGTGACAGCTCTACAGAAAGAGCGAGAAGGAGAGTATTTTATTGACGCTACGTTCACGAAGACACAGGATGTACGGTTTTCTTTGTTATCTTACCCTTGTCAAATTGTGAAAAAATAATATTCGTCCATTGGGATTGCAGTTTTATTAGAAAAAAAAAAGAGAGAAAGAGATAGGGGGAGGGTGGGGAATAAGAATAGACGTGGGTGAATGCTAGGTCGAATCGAACTAGAATGAACTCAGTCGGAAATGAATCGGACTTAATAAAAGACAGAGAGTGTCGATGCAATTTTAGATCGAAAATAGCGACGACAGACGTGACGACAAATCATAGCTTGGGTGAGAGCAGTTAGCCCGGGGTCAAGTATTCGCGGGGACAAAAGCCACTCGAGAAATGATGATGTTGCGACGCTCATAATAAGGAGAACCGTTTCGGTGCAATGCTTATCAAAAGAACGTAATCGCTTTTGTCCGGTTTTATTCTCGTCCTCGCCTTTCCTTCTCTCTACGTGTAATCTTTTAATGGAAGAGCTTAGTGGATGAACATGTTGAGTGAAATTTTTGAAAAAATTTTAATTTCAGACTGAATATCTTATGGCTTGTTTTTAATATGAAACGTATTTTATCAAATTCACAAAATTGTTATTTGTTCATCAACTAAGCTCTTCAATTTTTATATGGAATGGCGTAGCTAAATATATTTATATCGGAGCGAGCTATTACGAACTATGAGATTCGCTATCGTTTTAACCGTAGATCAACAACGTTCTATTATTGGAACATAAACCACACCGGTTTATTACATGTAATAAAGTTATATAGTTATTATGGGTAAGAATTCGATAAAACACTAATAAACTTTATATTGTAATCTTTAACAAAAAAACTACAAAGTTCACGCGCCGAAAAATAAACAAAAGATCCCTCAGAATCTTCCAGGTTCTCACCTTCTTGTTCTAGGGTTAAATATAGTTCTATGTATAGTGAAATTAATACTGCCCAAGCTTTAACTCGTATCGTTCTCGAAATCGATTTTTATTCTATTTTTAAATTTATTATAATTTAATAAAATATTCATTATATCCGAGAAATTCGTTCTATTTTTATATATGTATATACAAATTTGCACATATTCTATCTTTCCTGTCTTACCTTTGAAATTTGTTCCATATGTTATTACTTGTTATATCTCCGGGGAATTGCAAACAGAATAAATGGTAATGTGTTAAAAAAATCATCGTATAAACAAATTTTCAGATTGAGAATTAATATTTATTTATGAATAATAAACAAAGTATAAGCGAACCTTTAACGATATCCCTTTAAAATATATATGTATATATGTATATGTATTTTATGAAGTTTCTTCGAATACCTCGAACGTTAACCATAATACGTTTTATCGTAAAATTATATTACATTTAACGGAATACTCAGAGGCATTAATCGCGCTCGATTGATTCGAGATCGATTAGGTATACGAATATTCGTTCGTTGATATGGCGAAGAACGGAGAGGGCGAGCGCGTAGATGATAAAAAAAAATATCTCTCACGGGTGCGCTCGGACGATTTGAAAATAGAATTTTACGCGGAAACAGCTCAACACCGTGGGCTGGTTCACGTGGATGGAAATTGAGAAAAGTGAGTTATCGAGCCATTATTCTACGCGTGCGCGCGCACCACCCTACGCACAAACGCGCCATTGGCAACAACTTTAACCGTTTGAGTACCGGCGGTCACGCTCTTTAGTAATAGTTATGCCGAAAATTCGAGGAGCGCGATCGCCACTGCATCCTCCCCCCCCACCATGCTGTTGTATAAAAAATGCCGATTTTTCGATTACGTTTGCAATAATTGAAATTTGTATTTCATTTAATAAAATATATTAATTTAAAATTATTTGGTTTTTGTTATCAGATAACGTTGTATAAAAAATGCCGATTTTTCGATTACGTTTGCAATAATTGAAATTTGTATTTCATTTAATAAAATATATTAATTTAATATTATTTGGCTTTTGTTATCAGATAACGTTGTATAAAAAATGCCGATTTTTTTATTACGTTTGCAATAATTGAAATTTGTATTTCATTTAATAAAATATATTAATTAAAAATTATTTGGCTTTTGTTATCAGATAACGTATAAAAAATGCCGATTTTTCGATTACGTTTGCAATAATTGAAATTTGTATTTCATTTAATAAAATATATTAATTTAATATTATTTGGCTTTTGTTATCAGATAATGTTGTATAAAAAATGCCGATTTTTTTATTACGTTTGCAATAATTGAAATTTGTATTTCATTTAATAAAATATATTAATTAAAAATTATTTGGCTTTTGTTATCAGATAACGTTGTATAAAAAATGCCGATTTTTCGATTACGTTTGCAATAATTGAAATTTGTATTTCATTTAATAAAATATATTAATTTAAAATTATTTGGTTTTTGTTTTCAGATAATGTTTTATAAACAATCTTATTCTACGTTGTTAAATTTTATTCTGTCCGGAAGTGACTATGCAATTGATGATGAACTGTATAGTATGGATTCTAAAAGTGATAGGGAAAGCGATACCATTAGCTCTACTAAGAGATTACGTGTCATTAGAGAGAAAGCAGTGATGTTGAACTTATTGAAGATATGACAAGTTCATGGGTGGAGTTAACGAATCCGATAAAATTTTAGACCATGACCGAAGAACGTTTATATGTTGGGTAAATAATTGTTTTTAATATATTTGGAAAAATAGTAAAAAATTAACGAGATTACAATTTAATACGAGTATTATTGATGCTAGAGAAAAGGAATGGTTGATATTCGGAAATTTTAGAGAAAAATCATTCACATCATTCATGCCAAGTGTAAGTTTGCATGAGAAAAATGGCTTAAATGTCTTTTAAGGCCTACTGTGGCGTGTAGTAATAAAAATGGTAATGGAGTGATACTATCCAGTTTTAATGTGTTCTCTGTAAAAAAAAAAAAGACTTTGCAGCCTTTGGGTGACAAAGCATGTTTGTAATGGAAAATGAGAAATGTCTTTACTCTTTTTGTGATTTTTCAAAAAAATACAAATGTGCATTTTATTCCGCATTTCTATGTCGTAGTACCGCAGTTTTAGCGAGAAGCGTGTGAAGTACGTCGGCACTCAAACGGTAAAAATAGCTATTTTTTCTCTTATCTCTATACTAGTCATTTTCTCTCTCATATTTTTCCTTTCTCGATTAGAGCCAAACGCATTATCGTTGTGAGTACGCATTACGTATCTCGAAAGCGTTGCCTTCGAAATGCGTTTTCTATCGTCGTTTTGGTCGATCGTTAACGATGAGATCTCCCTCGTGAATTAAAGATACTCGAGAGACTGGGAGATGAGTTTAGAGTAAAGTTGCTCGATTCTTACCTCTTGAGAAATATATATATATATATATATACACACATATATATGTATATGTGTATATATATACATAGACAGGATGAACCGTGTACTTTGACCGATCGGAAATGGGCCGTTCGGAAACTTACATCATTGGTGGTCCTCAGAAATCTCCTGGTATAATTTTTCATAAATTTGTCACAAACTTTATTACGAGCTTGTTAAATTTTCTGAATAAGTAACTTTGGCCGTGTCATACGGTTCACCCTGGGTATGTACAGTAAACTCGAGAACACGATGCTTTTATATACTCCTCGACATTGAGTAACTTTTCGGAAACGTTTCGAAATTGTAAAAGAATTTAAAGAAAATAAATTTAAAATCAGTTACATGCTTTCAAAAATATTGTACATATTTACTTCCTTAAATCCGTTCACGATTTCATGGCACTTTGCTCGCTCGAAAGAAAGTTATGAAAGTTTAAAGAGCGTACGAATACCTTTCCCAGCCAATGTACGTATATCGTGTATGCACCCAGATGTTGACACATCTCGAGGATTACGAAAAATCGCGAGATACGTGCAACGTGCTCGAGTATAAAATATATATAGTAAGTAAAGTGTAACGGGAATCCTTCGGAGAAGCGTAAGAGCTTTCGAATGGCGAGGCTTCCATGAAGCTTTTTCACGTGAAACGAAGTTCTCTTCGTTTCTCGAGAGAGAGAGAAAACGAGGAAAAGACGAGTTTGCGACGGTATAGAAAGACGTCGACTAGAAATATTTCTTCTCTCTCTCTCCTTTTTTTTTTTTTTACACCTTTGGCACGACTCTGGCGTTTTTGTACGAGCTATAGTTATACGTACGTTACATGTTTTTGTTTGTTTATATCTTCTTTTTTTTGGACCACTTTCCGCGACATGCTACTCGCACGCACAATATTCGATATATTTACGATTATTTCCTCCTTTTTTTCTTCTTTCTTACGATACGAAGGAAAACCTACGATCGAGAATAATATAATAGACGAGTTATTGCGACACGAATTATCGTTTTTCATTGTCGTCGCTATATCGGTTCGGCATCGTCGTATTGTTATTGGTTAATTCGTATTAAAAATAAAGTACACGTAGAGTGTGTTTGAGAAATTACGAGCGTTCGAGATCGAGATTGTACAACCATTTGGAGATACACATCCGCCCGCACACACACATATATTCAGTTACTTCCAGAAGTATTTGGACACCCTGTAAAGCAGAATAACTTTTTGATAAATAAACTAATCAATTTAAATTTTTTTCCAAAAGATAGAAGGATTAGTTCTCTAGATATTGTGTTTACGTTGTTTAAGAAAAATCGAAATTTTCGAAAAATGATTTTTACCATTTTCTTCATAATGTCGGAAATTTCGATTTTTTTTAAACAACGAAAACACAATGACTAGTAAACTAATCCTTCTATTTTCTTACAAAAACTCAAATTGTTTGGTTCAATTATAAAAAAGTTATTCTGCTTTATTAGGTGTCCGAATACTTCTGGGGGTTTTTGCATATATTTATTAGTTTCGCATTTACGCGTACGCGGATTTATAATGCGTACCGACGGTTCATCAATTCATACGGAAGTATATACATATTTATTAATTAAGTAGGTATATATATACATATATCTTTTATTTTTGATAATAGATAAGTTAAATAGTCCAATTATTGGTCACTGTATGGTGCAGAAGTGCTACAATGTCGAAGCTCAATTACCATTTTTTTTTAAGATTTTATATTAATTTATTAATTGTATTAAGTTATATTTTAGTATTTGTCAATATTAGCATTTATTTATAAGGTTGGTCTTCTTTGGGATTTCTTTTGAGCCTAATCTGGTTTCACTTGGTATTATGAAAGTCGCAATAATTTTTAAATAATATTGTCTTGAACATTAAAAAATGTATAAAAAGTATTATATAATGTGGTTCTTTCTTATCGAGAACTTGGCCATCCTTGATATTCATTAAACATCGAGTATTTTATTTCTTTCTCGATATTACAAAATGTAAAGTTTCCTGTTGAAGTTTTCGACTGATTAGTATACAGTGACTATTAACTGTACTATTTATTCTACGTACAGGGTGTACCATAATTATCAATTCTCGTAAAGTATCACGAAAGTTGTTAACGATACTATTTAGAACTTTGTATATTTATTATCTTAAATGCGCTCGAACGCGAATGATCCAGAAACTCTTTAACTCTTGAATATATGATACCATTAATAATTTTCCGGATATTCACAAAAATCGATTAGAACACCCTGCATCGTACGCACCATATGAAAATTCATATCTACACGATATTTCATCGAGGCCCGCGTTCCATCGCTTCAATTTAATTACACGCTCTCCTACCCCATGCAATTTACACATCGATTTACCGCCTGCGGGGATTACGAAGAAAATAGGAGAATCTTTAAAGGACGAAGAGGTTCTCGCAGCTCTTGGTTTTCCGTTTGAAACCGAGCAAGTGTTTCAGGATTCTCCTGCGGTGCTTGCTTCTCTTCCGTCTCGTGGCTTGATTCCGATCACGTTGTGGATTCAATTTGATTTGCGCCAGGATACCTACTAGGAGCTCGTCCACGTGGTGCGCCAATCCCGAGGATGTCTCGATGAATTTGCAACCGCAGCTGTTCGCCAAACGCCGGCCCACTGTCGAACGATCGTGTTGACAGATTTGCAATTTTAAATTAACACAAATTTTTAATAATATAGAATAATTCTATTCAGGGAATAGTAAACTTAATAATACGTTATTTATTAGCGTATTATTACAATTACTATTGAAATAAATAATTTATAATATTTAAATTGTCAGAATATATAACATTATTCATACCAATTTAAACAAGTTACTTTGGAAAATAATGTCGTTTTTCATAATGTCTATTTATTCAAGTGTTTTTTTTTTCGGGTTGGAATGTTTCCTTTGGGACCGATTTGTGGTAACGCTTTACTCATACCGCGTGGGTTGTACGCGTCTCATGTTGTCCAAACTAATACAGCTTGGTTATAATATATGTTTTATAATATTTATAAGACAGAAAAGAAGCAAATCGGTAGAAAAGTTTCCGGGAAAAGGATCAAATAAATAGGACAAAAACACTGAAACGAATCCGTTCTTATTTGACGGTGTGACTTAATTCGTCTTTGCTATATCACAGGAATCGTCTAATCGTTTAAATCTAAATTTTTATATTTATATCAAATCTAGCAAAATTGAATTTTTTTGGAAACAAAAAGAAAATTCATTTCTCTGTCAATTTTATTGCCGTAGGTAATGTCTCTAAGTGAGTGTATTATCAATATTTACAATAACATTTATTGAAAAGAAACGACGTTACCTTCCAGTCCCTCTGATAAACCAAATTAACATATGCAGATAGTCCATATCGCACAATGTCCTTTATTAAATATGAAATTCCGTACGTGCTCCCACGCGCAGTTTCAATTTACGACAAAGTGTCGACGACAAAAGCAGGATGCGGGTCGCTCACAACGCGACAATGTTATCTCTTTCTCTCGGGCGACACGCAGTTCTCGAAAGTTTAAAGGTCCTACGGATTACTTACCCACGGAGGGGACCTCTCGTTTTCTTTCAAGGTCGACCTTGTTCCCGACCAGTATAACGCCGTGGCTCACCATATAGTCGCTTTTCCAGAGATAAAGTAAAGTTTCCTCAGCTACCTTTAAACTCCTACGGTCTACCACCGAGTAGACGACCACGTAGACGTCTGGATTGTAGGTTGAACAGAATGACTCGACCTCAAATTGGTTAAACAGAGTTTCAACGTTTAGGCAAGATTCTAACGACGTTACGTGAGTAATTATTAAATTATAATTATTTCTTATTCCTAGTATATCTCCATTACTTGTTTATTTCATATTAGTTAGAGGAAAGTAACCAAATGTGGAATAGTATCCCTAATATGGAATACCGCCATTTCTCGTAAACAAATACTCCTCGCCTCAATAAACAGTGATCTTCTATTTCTTTCAATCATTATACGTGCGTACAGGTCGCGAAACTCCTGACTCAAAAGATGCAGAGTGTATATTCTGTCACAGACTGTTTTCTCAAGATACTCGAGGAGAAACATGGATCAAATGCCTCATGTGCGGACTCTGGGCACATAATGATTGCGCTGGTACAGAGTTCGACATGTGGATTTGCGATTATTGCAAGTAGATTTAGTTCCTTTTTAAATTTGACCAAAGATCCTATAGCATCTCATAGAAATTAAAGTTTATTGTTCATAGTTTTGTAGTGTTCCATATTTGGGTACCTATTTCATAATTAGATACCTTTATGTTGATTTTGTTTTTGAGAAAATATCATACTTTTAATTAATATATATAACACAAGACTGTTACTAAGTTAAGCGCAAATGTATGACTGATTATAATTACGATTAAAAGTTTTTGATTTATATTATTTATTATTTTTATGTGTAAAAAACAAAACAGTATTCCATATTTGGTTACTTTCCTCTAATAAGAGAATTGATTTTATTAGATTGGTAATTAAAAGAAATTTTATTAACGCTATATTTGTAACGATAACACATCATCCATCATTTTCGTCACACAGGAATTAATAAACCTTCGCTTACCGACATTTCTGACGCAGGGTGATCGATGATTTCCAATTCGGTTTCTTGCCCATCCAGCATGACGGAAACGCTTTTCTGACCGTACTCCTCGTCTGAAAATAATTGTTCTCTTCGAATTATCGAAAAGAATCTACAGAACATATGAACGAATCAAAGGCGACGTACTCGAATATCATGTTCTACCTCTTTCGCATTTAAAGTCTACTATCGTTACTGTTTATACAATTAAAACGATGATGAGTCTGAAGAGAGAGAGACACGCAAACCCTCAGGGATTCGCAAACGATGAAAACTTGAGTAGAGAAAATTTGATCGTTTACCCAAGGATGCGTCGTAGGCGCAAATGTAATCGCTCGTCGTGAATTGCGCTGTGAGGGCGGTTTTACCAACCCCCGACGCGCCCAGCATGCCGACCTTGTAAGTGGCCACTCGCTCGTTACTCGTCTCCTCCTCCGTCTCTATTCCAGAGAGCTGCGAAGCCGAGCTGTGGCAGAAAGAAACGACAACGTGGAGGGCTTCGCATCCAACAGAAAAGAACAAAAAAAAAAAAAAAAAGAAAAGAGAAGACCATATTTTATTAAAAAGAATGCGTTTTGTTCCATAGATCTCGCAAAAATTCTATTATTACACCCCCAACGTCCTTTTTTTTTGTTTCGTCATAAAAGATCGAATCCTGCTAACTTTTACATCGTATCTTTTTTCTTTTTCTTATGTTCAAACAATACGAGAAAACGTTCGACGATCGTTTTATATAAAATCTAGTTGTACAAGAAAAATGTGTTCTGGTTATTTTCCTTTTCCCCTCCTTTTTTTTAACAGACTTCGCGTGAACTTTGCTGTTGGGAAAGAATATGTCGAAAGTCAGGTGAAAAGTGCGTCGAGTTGATGGAAACAGAGATCTTTCTTCTTTTTATTTGTGTTTACATTCAACTAAGCTTAAATAGCAAAGTTAAGTAAACTGCGTCGAGCGAAGGAAGAAAGAAGATCATTTTGTCTTCTTCTTTGCTTACCTAAGTAGACGAGCTTCTCTCGTACTGCTACAGCTGGTGCCGCAGGAAGTAACGCTGTTGATGCTCTTACTACGACGGCTCTTCAGAGAATCACCGAGATTGAAAACCCCGTTTGCCGTTATGGAGAATGATCGTAGTCTGTAATATTCCACGCCATCTTCGGTTTCACCATCCTCCCCAGCACCGCCACTACCGGCACCACCGCGTTTCGTTTCCGCCAACATTGGCTGTAAAAATTTAGTTGGACAATTTTGTGAATGAAAAACTTCATATTCTTGGTGCTTGACATTTAATAAAAATGTTATATAAGAGTAGGCTAAACTCTGGTATTATCGTGATATGGACAGTATGGTGCAAACTTGATATATGGACCTTCGCTAGTCCAATAAGCCAAGTAGTTCGATAATTTAAGACAATAAGGAAAACTATGATGAACTATGTTTTTTTAAATTATCGCGACATATTTTTTTTTTTGCTTTAGTTTCCCATTTTTTACTGTCATATGTCATTAATTTATTTCGACATTATCTATCGCGATGTGTAGTAGTTGCGTTTGTTAATTAACGTTTTTAGACTCCTAAAATCTTTTTATACCTATTCAGTAATTTGACACTAGGCTGGTTTTTATGTTGTCGAATTTCCGTTTCTTTATTTAACCTTCGTCAGGATAGAAGAACTTACGAGGCTCTTTTATTAATTCTATAATCAATGAATTATCTCTAATGAATGAAATTCTGAGCGAAGCAAGAGAAGAAAACGAAGCATTACTCGAGACCGACTATTTATATTCAAATTAAATTAGTCGCATGTTAATTGCAATTACAGCTGTTATTTAAAAAAAGAGGAAATAATTATTTTTGTAGATTTTTCCTTATCCCATTAATAATAATCGGAGTAACGGAACAAAATCTACGTGACAAATGTCAGAAAGCTTTGACCGATGCGGTGGCAGACTTTCAAGTGCAGATTAGGGTCATAGCGAATCCCTGATGCGTTCATGCAATACACGGTAATCGAATCGGATTGGTCGATGAACGGTTGGCCGGTCATTAGACGCTAATTCGAAGAAAATTTGGGATTTAGATATGTACTGGAAAAGAGAGAGAATGTTGAATAAAACGTGAGGGAGAAAATGGAAGAGAGGAAGGTTAAACCGTTGATAAATTAAAACGATTAATTTCCTTTTGTTTACTCGTGTAAAACTGATAGCACGACCAGATAAGAAGAGAGAGAGAGTCATTACATCTCTGCCTTCCCCCAAAATTAATGATCCCGGACTATTTAATCCCATTAAAACGTCATCTTTTGCAAATGCGAGCGAGTAGCGTGGAACGATGAAATTATGTTGTGCCTCAGTGAGCTTCGATTAGCCGTTCGATCGAAATTTATGATCCGATTAAGATGTTCTATTTTACGTGACTCGAAATAGTCGACATCTATTTTTCTTCATTTTAATATTAAGTTAATTACAAATTTTTCCCATTAATTATTTTTTCTCTCGTTATTAAGTTATAATACGATACTGTATTTGTTTATTTTTTAAATTTGTTTACTTCAAATATGCATCATAAAATAATGTTGTCTTCCCTGATCAATTTTCTAATCGAATTGCATTTGATTAAATATTCGTAAAGATCGATAGTCTTACAATCTTGCAAAAGATCGAGAAAAGCGAAGGTTATTTTAGGTTACTCTGATCGTGCTTCATTTCTTTCTGCAAGAAAATTCATGGTACGAACGTCACCGGTCTTCGTAATCTGTCAACGGCGTCGACGACAGCGGACAAATTGTTGATCGCGTGAGAAAGAATTTTATTTGTGACAAAATCGAAAAGGGGGGAGAACTTTCGTGAGTTCTTCGTGCGAAGAACAAGCAGTACCGGCGATGTCATCGTTCGTTCGGTTTCGATCCCATCAACTCGAAATCACGACGACGACGAGGAAGACGACGTTATCGTCTTTCGATCGATAAGTCGGAGTTAAGTTTATTTCTTTAAAAAAAGGCGAAGGCTTTTTTTTCCGAATTTTCGGATCAATTACGTTTTTTTTCGCCTTTTTATTCATCGACATCATTGTCATCGGTATCATGGAAGTGCCAAGCTTTTCAGATCTCGGTAAAAGCGCGCGAGATGTATTCAAAACGGGCTATCACTACGGCAAGAGTCTGTTTAAACTGACCGTGAATTCGAAGAATACCGGTGTGTTCGATATGACCAGCGATTTGTCCCTCAACTTTGACACCTCGAAGGTACGCCTACCAATGGGACGACCTTCCTAGAGATCAATCTTTTTTATCTCCTTCGACCCTTTCCCTGTTTGTTCTTCATCAAGGTTTTCTTTCCCCTTTTTTCCCCGGGGCGCATCAATACCTTTTCCCTTCGGCGTACTCTTTCTTTTCGACGGTCGAGTCACTCGCGTCGATAACTTTCCCTTGTAAACGTTATTTCTATGACTTTCGTGAATTGAATTCTTCTTTTCCGAGGGTTGGGTGTATCCTTTTAACTTCCAAAGTATCCTACTTTTTTTATATACCTTGCATCTACCATTGCAAAGTTTGATATTACTATTTCTTGATTTTTAAATATACAAACTATCGCATACAAATTTTTAAAACGAATACATTTTTCAAGAATAGTAGGAAAAGTGCAACGCTTTATGTGTGTACCACTCGACCTTGTTTTCGTGGAACGGTCTGGTACTTCAAAATTAATCTCTAAAAACGTGTATTCACGCATTTGACGCGAGGTAAAAATCGATGACAGTTGGACGGTGTGCTGGAAACAAAATACAGGACGGAGAGGTACGGTAACTTTATGCAGAAATGGACGACCGATGGGACGGGCTTCGTGGGATTCGAAAAGACTGGGACGGTTCTCGAGGGTCTCACTTTGATTTCCGAGTTCTTCTACAATCCACAGACCACGATAAAGGGCCTGAAAGTTGATGCGAAGTATATCAATGATAGGGTCAACGGATTTTGCTCCATAGGTTGGTACTTTTCTTTTTCCCACGTGTGTAATAAGTGTTTAACAAAACTCTAACGTTGTTAACGCACGATGTATATACAGGGTAATTCTGAACTCTGGGATGGAATAAAGTTCGTTTATAAGTTATGACAGACAAAATGGCAGAAAGGGAAACTTTCGTGACACGACGAGCATGCTACTTTAAATACTATGGATTAAATTATATCATAGTTTTTTATTTCGTGGATGCACTTGCTAGGTGCAATTTTTAACATGCATTAACTTCTTTCATTAAACCGCGTATAAAAATGTTAAATCTAGGTCACCGAAAAGTTAATCTGTACGAGATATTTGACATTTTCCGTCAAAATTAACTTTTTTAGTATAAGTGTTTAAACGTTCGATATGAATTGTCGAAATTACTAATACCGTTCTTACTATCTCATATTTGTCCTTCACTATCAACCTCTTGCTCGATATAATAAAGTAGATTTCTGTCGTAGAATATTAAATATCTCGTAAATTATTAATTTTTCGATGATCTTGTTAAAGTAGAGTTGCATTAAAAAAAGTGCACTAGTTTCTAGAATCACCCTGTAGATATATCTCCGTGTACAATTCGTTGCAATGTATTGAAAAACGATCGTAAAGAATTAAGAAATAAAAGAAAAAATTAAATGTTCTTTCTCGGTCAGATTTTTTGAAACTTTTTTTTAAACGAGTTCCAATTAATGCACGCAGAATCTCTCCGCTTACTCGAAATCCGATAATCGAGTTCCTCGTTCGCGATTTTGCGGCGAAATACATCGACCGGGTAGAAATTTGTTGGGCGGGGCACCGGAAGGTAGAAATCTAAGGCATCTATGTACAAAAAGTTTATTCTAACGTACGAAAGTTGGGAACTCGAAGGCCGCGAGGTAACATTTCAATTATTAAATTAAAACCGACAAAGTATTACGTTCAGACATAACATCGTGGCTTCCATTCTCCAATCGGATTTCTTCCTTTCATCGTGAAGCTTGTAAAAAGGAGAAAGAGAATTCTCTTCGTTCGCGAATGTAATTACTTAACTTTGTATTTTTGATTTATGATAAACACGTGCCAGGTGCAGACGCGTCAAACTAGAGACTCGAAGCTATTAAAACGTTAAAGTCCGTTTCCGAGCTACCCCTTTTCTTCTTTATTTCTTTAAATTTCATAACATGTCTAGAAAATTCGCGTAACTGCTTTATTGCTTTTTTTTTTTTATACCGAAAGACCCGGAAAGGTTATTAAACAAACTCGTTAAAATTCTTGAATAAAAAAAAAAATACGCGAACGTTAGCGTAATTTTCGCATGTTTCAAACCCGTAACAATCTTTTTCTGTACGGTTGAATTGGGAAAAAGGGGGAAAATATTTCGAACGTTAAGTTTCCCTGTGCAAAATGGCGTGCTTACACGTGTCTACGTCCGTCTCGGCATTCGTTCGACGAAGTCGAGCGGAGGAGCGCCGTTAAGTCACTCGACGCCAGTAATTTCCTCCGGGTCGGGCTACTGGCCGCAAGGATCTCCTTTTTGTTCTCGGGGATGAAACCACGAAGCTCGTACTCGTTTATCTCTCGAAGGAAAGCAACCAACTCTCTCGTTCGCTCTCGTTCTCTCAGCTACGATCCACTTTGGAGCTCGACAAAGACTGACGAGTTAGCAAGGACGCGTACGTGAATTCAATCCTCTAACGTCTCCGATGTTTATCGGCAGCGGGCCCGAGCAACTTTTGTGTTTACTTTGCGAAGAGCGCGAACGAGGAAAGATACAACAAACGTTTCTCAATATACCGTGATATCGTTTCAACGTTAGATCGTATTTTATATTAGTGATGGACGGCAAGACAAGAATTTCAAGATCTTGACAAGACAAGTCTTGATTTTTCAAGACAAGATTACCAATTTCTTGTTCTTGATAAAATCGAGACAAGACAAGAAAAATCTCAAAGATTCAAGAATCTTGATAACTGAAACTACAATTATACGTATGTAATTATAATTGTATAATTATATCGTCGAGACCTTAAGCTTCGAAATAATTTTTTAAATTTTCTACTACGAACATTTGTAGCTGATACAGAGTAATTTGAAAATGACTTAAAAATTTCAAGAATTTTCTTGTTCCTTTAATTTTTATGACCAGTAGAATTTAAAAAAAATACTTTTCAATAATTTTTATAAAAATTTCAAAAAATAATAAATCAAGGTGCGTTAAAGAAATATTTGTAGATATTATAAAAATATCAAGAATCTTGCAAGAATCAAGACAAGAAATTGATTGTCAAGATCAAGACATACTAATTCTCGATTGTAAAAAATCAAGACAAGACAAGTATATTCGATTCTTGTCTTGTCTTGAATCCATCACTAATTTTATATTTTTATCCATTGTCGACATTGACTTTTTTTTTTAAATATCGAAATTGTTTTCCAGCGAACGACTGTTTCGACGCGAACTTGAATCTTTACGGTGCCGTCGTTGTGAACTTCAAGGAGCTTCTTTTGGGTTACCAGTGTGGCTACAAGTCCTCCACGAAGGAGCTAACGAAGAATGACATTGGCATGGCCTTCTCTTATCGGGATTTCGCTTTTCATTTGAGATGCACGTCGATACCCCACGAGTTCGGTTGTTCCGTCCTGCATAAAGGTTAATTATTTATTCATCGCTCTTCCCCCTTTATTGCTTCATATTGATGAAGAGTGTCCACGAAGTTGCGCTATTTTCGATTCGTGCACAATTTTCACCCCTTTTTGCTCACGTAATTACGTTTTAAGGGCGTTTCGTAGTTCGATAAATTGAAAATATCGAGAGTTTCTTCAATATTATTTTAAAGCTTTGGGTCTTTGAAACTTGTCTGTCACATTTTATAATATTTACTGACCTATAAACTTTTATAAGAGAGTCGTGTAAAGATAACTAAGAATTTGAAACTTTGAAACGTACATATCCCAAAAATTAATAGATAAATGTTTCTTGAAAGAGCAGGTATTTATCGATCACTTCCTATACGGGGTGACTCCAAAATCGCGGTACAATTATTACTTTGGTTTATTTTGTATTTAATTTGACCGGTTTCATAAATAAGAATAAGATAAGTACTGTTTTAAGACTCGCTTTATTAACGTAGCAGGTATACGTATTTTTTAAATCTTGGAACGTCAAAATAGTGTTTGCTTTTAATTCATCAACGCTGTTATTATTTTTGCGGTATACTTTAGATTTACTCTTTTTTCGAGACAAATACATTTACTAACTGACCTTTTATATCCAACGTGCGGAGAAAATTCTGCTATGAGTTTAAACGTTTATACCACCCAATTGAAGTTATTCCGTGTCTCGTTCTTTACATTGTTTATAAAGAATCATATCGTACGTGAGATCAAAAATTTTTAACGTAATACTAATACTTTTGTAAATATGAGCTCATAAAAAAACAATTCGCTTTTTGTAGCTCACTCTATCGCGATTTTAAAAACACCCTGTATAAAGTATATCAAATCCTCAAAAAATCCGACGAGATCATTCGGGAATAAAATTACTCAAACATTTCCTCACGTCTATTCCTCGTTAGCTGTTTCGTTTCGCGTACGTATCTCATTGTTAGCTCTCGAAAGCGTCGAAAAGGAAAGTTCGTATGCAAGGGGAAAATACGAAGTTCAAAGCGACAAACTGGATTTCCTGCTGTACCTTCCACTTTGTCGTTATGGAGCCCTTCACCCGTTAAGCGTTAAACAATCGTACGAGTACACGATTCGCGATAAAGAAGACACTTTTCGCGTTAGAACCAAAGAGACGTACCCCTTCGATTAGAACTGAAAAATCTTATTTGTGTACTGAACTCGTCCTCTCTTTCCAAGTAGGTATGCACACAAAATAGAACGAGCTCGTTTGACCTTTCCAATTTTTATATACATGTACATATATGTATACAATATTTATTCCGGGAATTAACGATTCCGTCGATAAATAAACTGTTTATTTGTTAATACAACGTTAAAACGTAACAACACGTGCTACTTCGAATCCTATCGAGTTTCGATTTAAAATCAACTAGCGTTCACTTCTTTATATTTTATTATTGTTATTAATGATACACGTGCGTGTGGAGGAAGACTAAATTGAGTTTTTCGAAATTTTATAATCTTGACCTATTTATTAGCATCTTTTGAAATCTTTGAGTATCATAAATTGATGTCCTCTAGTGTTTTTCAATTATTATAAAGAAAATTAATTGGTAAACTTATTTGTTGTCAAGGTAAATACAATAAAGCGATATTCATTGCCATTTATCATAATAATAATAGTTGCATCGAACGAGGATTCGTTATTTCGATTAAATTTCTCATTTAAAAATAACAGATATATAAAATAATTTTATAAAATCCTTTATGCGAAGAAATCAACTCAAAGTTTGTAGGTGTACATAAAATGAGTTGTTAATTTTGAAACTGTTTGCGGTTACAGAATGCAAAACATTTAATATTTCAAAATAACACCAAAGTGATTGATACCCTTGTCAAACTAAACGGCTCAGGTAGTGTTCGTGGAATTGCATAATATTCTTGTTTGCGCCTAATAAGAAAAAAGCGAAGCATTGTGGACGAGACCAAAAGGCTTGTTTTTAATTAATTTAATCCTTTCGCAATGACTTTTCATTACTTTGATATTTTTTAATTGATAAAACAAAACCTTATACCCTTTTTTGAAGTTTCATTCGTTTTAAACTATATTAAACATGTTTTGAGACATATACAACGCGTATTGGCTTTATCAGACGTAAATCTCTGACGACATACATAGAATTTAATTTCATTTGCATTCACCTCCTCTCACTAATTAAAACAAACTAATATTCACCGTATATTAAATATACGTAATTTATAACTTGCGCCATCCTACTTTTTAATCTACTATTTTTCAAGTTAATACCGACTGGGATGTCGCGGTGAACGGAATATCAGCGAAGAGCGGTGGCTGGCACGAGTGGATGATCGGAGTGGCTGCGAAGTACAAACTGGACGAGAATTCGACGTTACGATTCAAGTTGAACAGTGCCATGCAGCTGGGTACGAGTTTGCAGCAAAAACTGAGCGACAACGCAACGATCTCGCTTTCGTTCAACGTCGATTGCGGGAATCTCAGTAAAGGTACTCACAAAGTTGGCATGGCACTCGACCTCGAGGCTTGAAGACGGTGGAACGATATCGGAGAATTTGAGATATCATTTTATATTGCAATCATTGTGATCGTCATAGTCATTGTGAGAACGTCATCGTTTCCTACCAATTGAATTTTCGCGTCAGAGAAATGCCGTGAAATATGAATGTTTTGCTTGTAACGATACAACAATAATAATTTTATTCGTATTAATAGTTATTTTTCCTTCATCGAATACTCGAAATGTGTTCAAATAAATTATGAAACGTCATAAAGGTAGGCATAAAAATTCGTCAGCGAGCGCAAAAGTGGCTGTTGTTTTTGTATCGATTAATGGATTGCGATAAAATGGAAAGCGATTTGCTCCGGTGTTCGTATTGCTATCAAGGATACAATCGATGCACGCGAACCGTTGTTTCGGTCTACAAGAGATAACAATAAACCAGGAAATTAACGTTGTCATCGCTGTTATTGATTTTTGTGTACGATTTGGAACACGATATAATGGGTATACTTTTTTTTCGTTAAAAACAGGAACTTATACGATACATTGAATCGAGTCTTAAATAATTGCTATTTTAGAATATAAATATCATTTAGCAATATAGAGAATTACCCTGGTTTAGGGCAGGGCCTGGTAGGGTGATCACCTTTGGGCGCCAGATTTTTGGGGGTGCCGCTACTCATAGAAAATGAAATTGCTAAAAATTTGGATTTCGCTGACTCGATTAGAGTATTTACTGACAGAAACACTTATAAAGTACAATTTTATTATACTTTCGTAAATCGTTATAAACTTGTAATGAAAAAAATAGAAAAAGTGACTTCCCCTTACGAGTGCAACCCATCCGGGGTGCCACGAAAATCTTTCCCCAGGTCGCCAATGTTGCTAAAGTTGAGTAATAAAATGAACAAAAATTATATATATTCAGCATTATTTGCAATGATTTGCTACCATTTATCGCGTCTGGTCATAAAACAAACCATTAGGCTAACAAATACATTATCAAAATGTGCTCTTAGAAACAAAAATTATTTATGGCTGGACCTAATATAATTCATACAGAGTGGTTCAATAATTACTTCCAGGTAGAGCATCTTTTGTATTTTTTAGTTTTGAAACGAAATAATTTAAATAAAATGTTTAATATGAAATTGCAAATGTGTTTAATGACTTCCTTGTCCTTTATAAAAGAAATTCATATGAATATTCTTTTGAAAAATTAACATATAAAATGTGATTCCATACGGTAGTTTGTCGACTTTCCCTCTGTATAATAATAAAACGTTATTGTAGGGTCGTCACATATTTTTATCATGGCTACACTGTAAAATATGAAATAATATTTAAATAACTCGATCTAACGATCTAAGAAATTACTAGTTTCGTGAATGAATTTTTGCTGTAGAGATCCTTGAAGGAACCAGAAATCACGATACAACTTACAAGGGAATATTCCCAACCCGGAAATTCTGATTTGAATGAAACTTTGTGGGTGAGTAGAGTTCATCGAGTTATTTAAGAAACTATTTTTTTTTTTGGGCGGAAATTAGCTTTAAGCGGGCGTAATCACTCCTCAAGGTTTCGCGAATTTTTCGTTTTTTTGATATAACTATGTAACCGTGAAAGATAGACAAAAATTTTTAATGTAAAACTTGCATGATATTTCAAGATCTATCAGACTGCGTACACAGTTACATACTTATATAAAAAAAAAACGAAAAATTCGCAAAACTTTGAGGGGTGATTACACCCCCTTAAAGTGAATTTCCGCCGAAAAAAAAATTGTTCCCTAAACAACTCGATGAACTCTACTAACTCACAAAGTTTCATTAAAATCAGAATTTCCGGGTTGGGAATGTTCCCTTGCTAGTATAAGAACAAAGATTCGTAGTATTACAAAACAAAATAGCGTGCAGTGTGCGAGCGTAACCCGAGGTACCTAAGAAACAAGGGAGGAGAGATAAGGAGATGCTCTGAAGAGGCAAAGGACTATGTATCGTCAGGAGACTTCTACAAATTTTGCTTTATATACCTAACGACACTAAAATAACGTTTAAATTCGTTGGCTCGATATCGACTATTCTCATCCCACCGGATGTGGGAGTTTATCCCGGTTATCTCTATACAGGGTGTCCGTATCCATGTAGTCAAGCGGAGGATTACATGTGCACATCAATGACTTGAATCGAAATGTCTATTACCATTTTTCGAAATTCGACTTAGTTAACGAATTATTAATTAACCACTTGGCAGCAAGTTTTCTTATATTATTAGAAGCATTGCTGTAATTTATATATTATTATTATTATTTTATTTATTATTTATTTATTTATATATATGTTACATATATGTTATATATTACTTATTTATTTATATATATGTATTCCATAGACGGATTTAGACTCACCCTGTGTCTCGGTACAGCAGGCATACTGCTGGTTCTTCCACGATATTGTCTCGGTGCTGGTCCTCGTGATCCCGATCCTTGTCCGACTGAACCAGCAGGACTAGTCGGACTTGGCCCACCAGGACTCGTTCCTGGGCTAAGGTGGGACGACGTGGATGCTGCTCCAGGACTAACGGCCGGGGTCAAGCTCGGGCTTCTTGGTGACGGGGATAGGTGTCCCCAAGGGCCGGCTTCCGCCTGTAAAAATCTAAATTTCCCTCCGGTCAGGATCGATCCGTCATCGTCCTTTCTCCTGTTTTATCTCGAATGGATACATCCGCGGGTTGCTTACTAAAATAGCATGAAATAAAACAAGAGAGAGGAACATTTCGCATCGCAACCATTTTTTTCAGCTTCATATTTTTTTCACGGATTTAGCGAATATCGACGAAACCCGTATCGCGTCCTTCTAGCAAACAAATAAAATCCGACGGGTAAAATTGAAATGTTATAAACATTGAGTATTGTTCCTAGAGCACTTATACGAAAACGATGACAAATTTATGGTTTATCTGGCAAGCTGTAACCTTTTGGTCGTTTATTAGATTGTTTAACACTAAACCTACCACGACGGGTCAAATGACCCTTAATATGTTTCTTGTTTCTCGATTTTTTAAATAATAAATTTACTTTCATAGAAATTTATTATCAATAATATTCCTTAATGATAGCAAAAAGCATGTTTTTATTGAAGTATTTGTCAAATAATTAAATGTAATGAGAATAAGTATGCTTTTAACGTCGGTAGGTTTAGTGTTAATTACCTTTTTTTAAAGCAATATTTCATGATAATCTATTACTTTTTATCACACTAAGCCAACAATCATAGTAATAATAATTTTTAGAGAAGAATTAAGGTATTAAAACCCAATAAAAATTATTTATTATTAGAGCACGTGGTCTCTCAGGCCTCAGGTGTTACCGTGACTGTTAAATACGAATATGATTCAGCCAAAAACCTTTTGAAAGTGAAAGGAAAACCCATAGATGAAAATAAAGTATACCTATGTAAGTCAGGCGTGGGTCTGGCCACAGCTATACTCGAACTCCTTCGACGTGTGGGCGTGGGCGATTTTGGGCCGTCCAACGAGCCGTGTCCTTGAGCGCCGGACAAGGAGCTACGATGAAGCCGTACCTCGACCTCGCTGCTTCGCCTTTGGAAAGCCCTTTTGCTCCACTTTCTGCCCTTTGCATCGCCACCGGAACCCTCCTGCTTCCTGAAATGCCGGAGATAAAACGATGTTTCGTAATCCCTCCCCATCTTTGGAAATCAACGGCGTCCTCCCATTCTCGTTAGAAGGGAACGATTTTCGTGCGCGAGCGAACTGAGAAAATAGATTTCTTTTTTCTCTCTTCGCAGAGGCGTGTCCCTTTTTCTTCGAGGACGAGTGGAACTCTCTGTGCTTGATAGCGCGATTAGATCCTTCTTTCGAATTCATTGTCGTTTTTTTTTTTTATCGTTTCGACAATAAGAAATATACGAGCCTTTTATTTCGAAAGCGATGCGAGGAAATTATTTTTATGTTTACATTTTCACAGATTTGAGCAGATCAGATTACGACCATTAACAGCATCGAATCATTTATTTAACAAATTTGGATTTACATCACTTTTAAAACAGATGGTTCATATTTCATATATGGACGGTGCGAAATAAAACATTTAATATCAAATTCATTTTGTTGACGTTTTGGAATAAAAAAAAAAAATTGAAGAAGTTCAAATGTCCAAAATCCAAACGGATAAAAAACTTAGAGAAACTTCGCCATTTTATACAAACGTTTAATCCCGAGATTTCATTTTGAAAATATTAATATTGTTTCTCTTTTCTTTTCTTTTTTATATCCTCTCTCTTCTCCATTCTTTCTCGAGAAACGAGTCCTTTTGTAAAATTTTCTTCCCCGTACTAATCCATATACTTTCGCCGCTATTGTATCCGCACCAAAGTGTATATACATGCATACATATATACGTACAGCAGAGGTACGTACACAAAAGAAAAGTACGACAATGAAAGATTCCGTAGCAGTACCGCGGTATAGCGGTATTATAAACGAAAATAGCACGAGGCAGTGGACGGATAGGCCCTTGGTCGATTTTTACCCGAGGACTGCTTCGACACGAGAGTTCTTTTACTCGAAATGGCATCATTTCGCACGAAAGACGAATGTACCCCCTTTTTGCGACGTACATATATATCTACGTAAGAATACGTGTACACGAACGTAGATAAGCACGAGTGAAACGTACCACCAAGCTTGAATGCGTTTCATACGAGGTTAAGTAGCTGCACCGCTCAGAATTCGTGATTAGACGACAAAATCTTGAGCCGTTAGAATAGTACTTGGTTGAGCTAGGATGTCTTGCTAATTGCCGGGGCGCAAACTTCTTTATTCTTACGTTACATCCACCGATTCCGTGTTCTTAGCTTCTTTTGTTCTAGTCACGAGAAGGTGAAGAGAAAGAGAGAGAGAGAGATGGGGTGGAGACGAAGAGAGATTGATTTTCCGATTACCCGAGAAAATTCCTTTCGTCGCGAGACCTACCGAGATATTTTTATGCGATATTTATCCGTTTCAATCCATCTCCGGTACCCACCACTCGACGAATCTATTTTCATCGATTAATGATCGAAAAATTGATTCGCGTGAGTGTCCTCTCGCCGAGTTCTTTCCTCGAGTGTTCGGTACTTTTTTTTTTTTCTGGATCCACTCATCTCCCTACTTTCAAGTTAATGGAAATATTGATTCGTTTTTAATTAAAAAACATGAAGGTTTCTCGAACGAACCGATCGTTCTATTTGATATTAACGAAATATTATACGGTCTACGAAGCTTTGTTGATAAATTTATATTCATATTTTTAATTAACATCGATTATTGTTTGTATCCCCCGTTGTATCGTGTCAAATATCAATCAATCGAGTCACGAAACTATGAATGGGCTCGTCATCGACAATCTCTATGACTATAATGAAAGCTCGATTAATGGCCGTTGTAGTGGCTGCACCCGAAGATAATGGAAGGTCGATCGCGGTATTCCCACGTGTACGAGAGAACATATCGATTTAACGCGATAACAACCGTTTAATCGTTACTTAATCGCCGACCGGTAATCCCATTCGTTTCATTTCTCATCTCGTTGCTCGTAATTCCCTTGTCCGAAAGTCGCACCTCGGACAAACGATTATTAATACTCTTGCTATACGATCGGGGAAATTAAATGAGAAAAGACTCGTTAATAATGACGAGTGCTCGGTATAAGTCTGTTACAATCGTGAATCAGCAAGTCACTCCTATTGAGCTTCTCTTGGTAATAACATATAAATTACTAGAGAAAACGATGATTTCGTTGAAAATTTGTTTATACACACTTTCATTACATCTGGTTAATTCGATTTTTGTCATTTAGCTAGTTATTTATAACTCGACCAATATCAATTCCTATTTAATAGCGTGCTTAATCACCCTTTCCCCCTCTAATTTTGACTTATCCATTTATTCATGATTGCTGCCAAATTTTTCATCGTTTAATTGATACTATCTAATAATAATAATAACAATGCTACTGAAATTTTCTATCAAAATTAATGATCTTCCCGTTAAGTAATAATATATCCGTTTTGTGACGTATCTTACTATCGGTTTAGTAAGCTAAGCGGTAGAAAGTTTTCTTATTTTCTCTTTTTTTCTCATAAAAGCGTATGTACGCGCATGATATATGTAACAGCAGTGATCATTAAAAATATGGAGCAGTATTTCTCATTATAAATTTATACGAGTACCACAACAAGAATATCCATACGTTCGTATATCGTATTACGCGATCGAAAGGGTTTAATCTAATAACGGCCAAGACTGTGTGAGATAAAATTTGATGTTCCATCGAAAATCAGATATTAATACACTGCAATTCTCTCTCTTACTCTTCATTGTTCCCCTTTGCTTGAAATCTCGACGACGATGGTTCGTGATAAGAAGAAAAGAAGAGAAGAAAAATCAAAATGCAAAAATACGGTTCGTTTAAAGTACTCTCGGAGATTTGCTTTGATCTTCAGCGATGAAAAAAAGTGAAAGAGCATTAATACGATTCTTGTCTATATTCCTACAAGATTTCTCTTAGATCAGACGTCACATCTTTCCTACTTTTGACTCAATTCGATTGTACGCTTGCACGAAGACCTTGACATCAACGTGCTTTCGTTCCAATAATATCTTGGAATAAATATCGTAAAAAATCAAATCAAATATTATCAAACCTCACCTTGGTATCAGTTTATCCTCCAACATGTTTGGCAAATCGTCGCTATCCTCGGTGACGGCCGCAAAAAAATCTTGGAACTTGTCCGGGAAGTTGCTGGGTGGGCAGGTATTCATGGAAACGTGCTCGAGGACCGTCGATGCTCGTTTTTCAACGTTGACCGCATGGTTCTCCGTGGATGCTGCCATTCAAAGTGAACGAACCAGAGAGAAAGAGAGAAAGAGAGTGTGTGTATACGTGATAAGAGACAATGACAGTGTCACTTTGACGTTCTCATCAAACTCTCAATCTTCACGACGAAAGTCTCTCGCAAACATCCAAGTACACATCCACTTCTTTTCACATTCAGATCTTCACTCTCATTGTCTCGAGGGAAAAGCATAACATCGAAGATCTGGGATATCTCGAAGAAGACCTTGAACGAGCTCGAGTTTTTCCAGGTTCAATTTCATTAACCGATCGATGATCAATGTTAAATCGATTCTTTGAAAGCTTCTGTTTTCTTTTCTTTTTTTGTGAGAAACAGAGAGTCACGAGGTTTCTAGACGCAACAGGATAAAAGTTCGAAAGTGGGCGAGAGTGAGAGTGGTGTACGGTAAACTCTATCCGATAAAGAAGAAAGGACCTAGCTACGCGTCCCGGCTAGGTCCTGCTGAAAACTGAAGCTCGCATGTACGTTCTTGCGCGTCGTACCCGCCTCTTGTGTTCATCTGTGGCAACGCTTGCGCAATCGGTGAGAAGCGGACTAAAAGTTCGCTGAACAGTCGCGCGTAGTACCAACGTGTACGATAACTCGTTCACCGAACCACCTTCCCTTCCCTTTTCTTCCTTTCCCTCGCTTATACCACTTTGCGTTAGCTGGAGGGTACAGCGATCTGTGCAATACGTGGAAAATTGTTCCTTCCAAACGGCCCGATACGTTTGCCCGTCTATGGACGATACGATAAGACGCTTTTCTTTCAACCTTCCGTGGATTTCCTAGTATCGTTTTATATCAGGAATAGGAGAATAGGGATTTCTTTCTTTTAAATCGAATAAGATTGTCTTCCGTAACTCACGTTCGGCGTATCGATGTTCTTGAAATTGCTTTTCTATACGAATACTTGAATAAGGGTGATGTAACTCCCCGAATCGAAATTTGAACTTCTGTTTGGCCTTCTAAAACCTACGATTGTAGTTTTGTACAAATCTAGGAAAATCAATTGTAGAATGAATTTGAGGAGGATTTTCAGTTAACAATCCAACATTAAATCGATTTTATTCACTACATTTTATCTTACCTTTTACTATTTTAATCTTAGTAATTATTCATTTAATATTCCTTCATTCTACAGGATCTAATAATCCTACAGGAACAAATAGAAATTTAAATAAAATTATTTTTCATTCTTATGGACACTTAAAAACTTACAATTGTAGTTTTGCACAAATGTAGGTTTTGGATACTTAAAAACCTATAATTATAGTTTTGTACAAATGTAGGTTTTGGATACTTAAAAACCTACAATTATAGTTTTGTACAAATGTAGGTTTTGGATACTTAAAAACCTACAATTGTAGCTTTGTACAAATGTAAGTTTTGGATATTTAAAAACCTACATTTGTAGGATTTGGAGAGTCTAAACGAAGTTTATAAGCTACGTTTCGACCCTCCATTTGTTAAAAGCGGACAAAACGGCCACTTGAAGGTTAAAACCGAAGCTTATACGCCATAGCTTTTCCCTATTCCATACAAGCTCCATTTTTAATCCCAAACAGAGCATTTTGAAGGGTCAAATCGCAATTCAAATTTCGACTCGGGTCGTTAGGAATTGTTAGGAATCTCGAGCTTGTGTAGGTATCAAGTTTGTTGAGAACATGTAACGGGATCTCGATAAGTTGTAGTAATTATTTAAAAAAAAAACAAATCTCTAAACGAATTTTTTTTCAACACCGTTAATTACGTTCACGGTAAAAGTTTCACTCGGGATGGCGAGTAGGTACGCGTGAAGGATCGTTCTAAAATTCCAGCATCGTTGAAGAACCATCAAGCGAGTGCCGTGTATTTTCAGAAGGTGAAGTTTATGAAAGGACGCGTCCACTCGAGGAAGCTACCGCGCGGAGCTCGATTTCTCTCTTGTCCGCCTTTTGCGAAAAGAGGGAGAGAACGCAACGAACGCGTTTCAAGACGAGTATCCTTCACGCTTCGTTCGTAAGAAGAACGCGACGTTTTCTGCGCTACTTTCATGTTAGAAAAATGGTAGGTATCTACTATGTTCGGTCGATTACGGTCAAACGTTTCTCGATCTCTTCTTTATATTACAAAATACTTTTTAACTTGAAAATTTATACAGCAAATAAATATCCCGTGTTTGAAAATATTTCTATTCGTTATTAACAGTTGGATGCACATTAATTAATACTTCATAACTATAACGCGATGGTACCGAATGGCATTTCAGTTACAATTTAACGTTTCATTTGATATTGCCAGGTACAAAGCGTTTTTTATATCGCAGGAACTTGAAAATGCGGTAATGTTATTAATCTATATCGTTTTCAAAATTCAATTTTCGAGTTAGCACCACTTATAATTCGCTTTTAAATCCCAAGATACCATTGAACGTAGAGGTGCGAACGATAGTTCTCAACTTACCCCAAATGTACAATATCTCAACGTCAAAGGTTTTCACGATATGTTGTTTCAACGCCTGCACGATTTATGCTTATAGAAAGAAAATAAAAAGGGGCTTCTCTCTTCATGAATAAATGAGAACTTTGAAACGTGTAGCAACGTCCGACAAGACGTACGAAAGAGACTTCACTCTTCGTGAATGAACTTCCAAACGGGTAGGAACGAAAGATCGATCGATCACCCATCATAATTGATCGTCCATAAAGCGTTTTATTGCAGCACTCTGTCGAAGGTATTTACGTATCAGCAGCTTGACAAACAAGACGGACGAGGGTGGCGGCGTTTCTCTTTGATATCATTATCCTTGTCAGTTTAACGCGACGCCTGCATGTGCGATCCTTCTACGCCCCCTCTCTCTCTTTCTTACTCTGTCTTTCTTTCTTGAAACTCTACCTTTATTCTAACGTGAAACGAAGATGAATGTTGCGCGAGACTCCGGGGCCGTGCCCTCGTCCGATACGGGATATCGATTATGTATTAGGAAGACGTACGAAGTTCGTGCGTGACACGTGCGAGACCCGCGATTCCTTCGCGAAAAGCTGATACTTCACGAATTCGATATTTGGTGCGTGTCGTGGGAGAAGAAAAAGATTTATCAAGTTTGTGTAAACTCGTTTGGGAATAATCGACACATTTTTTTTATATTTTCGAGGCCTGTAAGTACTAAGTACACCTTTTTATACAGAAAGATGCGAACTATTCAAGAAGAAAAATAACGCGTTAAATTGATGAAAACTATGTCAAAAGCAACATTTGCAACATATAGGGTGTTCCATTTTAATCAACAGACTCGAATCTCTCCGAAACTATTAGAGATATCGAAATTTTTTTCATAAGGTTGTACGGCATCGAGGGAGTTACATCTCGAAAAAACAATTTTACCTTGCATGGAATATCATTCTACTATGGCGACTTCATTCAAGATCACATTACTTACTTGCTTACATTTATTTTTTATCAATTTATTCATATAACAGATACATATTCAATTTCTTTTAAATGAAATAGCAAACTTTTGTGTAACTTTATACATAAACCAGTTAAATTTTTTAAATAGTTATGTTACAAAGATACAATAAGGTTAATGTTTACCAATGTCATGCTATAAAATTTGTTTCTTTAAACGACAAAAGAATTACAGAAGGTTACTTGAATAAAATTATCTGCCTCCTTTTTTTTTTTGCCTGATAAATCGATAATTAATGACGCGAACGCGCGGAGAACTTTTTTCATCTTCTTTTTTTCGATGTACCGCGGACACGCGTCGAGCTGGTCGAAACGAAGAACGATAATCAAATCGGGCGAATGCGCGAACAGTGCCTCAACTCAACACGGCCGCTAATTGGCCAAGAGTGGTATAAGTAATTACGTTACAGCGACGCGTTCGTCGATATTAACGTGCCCGAGAGGTCGTTGGGTGTAAACGATTCCCCCGTCTCGATTTACCCGTACAGGCTACGTAAGATCGGGCAGTGTAGCTTTCTCGAGAACGTTATAACGACCTATAATTTCCAGTTTCGATAAAAACTCCAATGGGGTTTATGATTCTCCGGGTATTTCGGTTAGCTCGCTTTAAAAAGTATATCGATTTTTATGGATAAACCTAAAGCGCGTCCTCGATCAAAAAGTCTTTCTTGTCTCGTGACCCAATATACGAAGCTATCGTTCTTCGTGCAGTTTAAATGAAAAATATATATGGTGAAAGACGTTCTAGTCGTTCGTATGAACTATAGACTTGAAGTCCATATGTAGTATACAAAAACGATACCATCAAATATTAATCCTGTGCACTGGTTTCTTGCGTCTAAGGTGACATATTTCTAACATTTAACTACTTTACTTTAAATTATGTATTATTCATTATCTTTTGAAAAAAAAATGTTTGAGTCGTTTGGTAGATGAATCGAAGAAAAATCTCCTAGTGTAAAAACTAAACGCATGTCGATTGCTACCAGAGACCGAAAATAAGAGTTATACCTATTTAAATTTCGTAAGAAAAAATCTATTACTCAAAATTGAAAATAACTTAAAGTCATCATTAAATATTTTGAAAATCTATTACTCAAAAATATTCATTGATTACTTTAAGTTATTTTTAAGTTTGGGTAATAGATTTTTTTCTACAAAATTGAAATATAATTATTTATTATTATATATAATAATATAAAATTAATTAAATATAATTCTTATTTGGGATCTCTGATAACACTCGGCATCGAGCACCGAGGGTTTAATAATATTCAAAACTTAGATACGTTTAAGAACCTAGCACACCTCATAAACCATTTAGAATAAATCAAAATCCAAGACAACAAATCAAAGTATTTATTCTTCGCTTTAATTTTCCTAAAGAGATAACACAATAAGTGTGCCAAGTTAGAAAATGGCTACGTATGTCGGTCTACACTTGAGAAACGTGTCTCGGAGTAACTGACGAGCTACGTCACCGGGTTCCTTTGGTGGGCTTTGTCTTGGTGAGATCCCAAGATCGATGGTCCACTCGATTGGCTCCTACCTTCACGACTCGTGGCCGATCTTTGGGATCTGGGGCCATCGTCTCCATACGTTCCCCTTGTGTCAGCAGGAGCAGCCTCGAGAGAATTGGCAGATAAAAAAAGGAAGGCTAGACGAGTTTACCCAGGTGACGGACAAAGACAGGCTTTGCTATTGATACATCGACGATGACGGTGATGCCGACAGCCCTTTCGAAATAAGACGACGATCGCATACACACCTATGTGTCGATCCATTTATGTATAGACACGTGGACATCAGTTTTCAGGAGACAATGGATCCTATTTTTAGACACCTTACCTTGCTCTAACTCGATTTTTGGCGCGTGCAACGAAGAACGTGCGGAAGGGGAAGAGACAACCATCAGCGAAAAAGAGAAAAAGAGGGTAGATAGATAATGTTAACGTTCGAGATACACGTTTCGTGGCCTAATTAGAAGGCTCGATTAGCGAGTGGTAGTCTAAAAGAATTGATTGATTGGCTCGTATCAGAACTGGATCATTTCTATCCATTATTTCCGAATAATTTATCTTCGGTTAGACGGTTAAAAACATTTTGTAGGAAAATTCAAGCAAGGTAGGTAGAAACTTTGGATCTTATCGATTACGATAGGAAAAAGAATGAGTATCGAAGTTTGTAATTAAAATCGTTCTATCATCCGTCGAAGAAAGTTTTAGTACGCTCTTGCATCGTTATCGTTAAATATGCACGTGATTTCGATCGAAAGCTGCGATCGTTGGTCGTAGCGAGAGTTTAATACGATCCTTCGTAAAGGAAACGATCCGATCGATGTACCGAACTCGAGTCGAACTTTCAAGTAAAATTGAAGACGTGCCAAGTGCGTAGCTCATAACGCTAGAGTCTCAAACTCAAATAAATTATAAGTAGGTACTCAAATTACTGCGAACAACAGCCAGGCCTTTACGATACGCCAATGGAACGGCACGGGACGATTCCCAGTTCAAAGTTTTAATTAAACGCGTTAATGATAATTACGTGTGAAACTTTGCGAACCATTCCAGCGGTTCTACGTTGTTCGGTTCTCGTCGATTAAATTGAACTAGGTGAAATACGTTCTCAACTATTTTTTTTTTTTTCTAAGAGAAACATAGAAGCATTTAAAATAAAAATAGAACATAATTCTTTTACGTCTTGTTCGTAAGAATATCGAACTTCGTACGATAGCCGAAGAGATCTCGTTTTTATGATAACATATACGTATATTCCCATTCGTTTGTAAGGAGAAGAAATATCGAATCTTCAATGGTAACTTTTAATAGAAGCAATTTATACTAGTACGAGAACGTTGAAGGCGTCTGCGGTGAAAACGATCGATAACGGTTATCGTGGTTGTTTCCATGGATACATCAAAGCTCGTTCATTAATGCTTGAGCACGATTATACGGCCACCTTTTACCTTATCGATGATTCATCTCCAAATAACATCAATTAAAGGGCATTTGCCGGCCACCCGGATCTCGCGCGACGTACGCGGAGTCTTCGCGGTGTTTGACCTTTTGCCTTGTTTTTCCGACCGCGAACGACGCGCGTCGTTCCGTTTTGTCCCTTCCTGTAAATTGATAACGGTATTAACATATGCTCGTAATAACAGACGGTATTTGTAATGTGACGTACTAGATATTGCAAATAAAGTGATAATGATTTATAAATCACTGTTGTTATTCACATTGTAATAGCAACGTCTAATGCGATAATAATTTATAGATATTTGATCGAGTTAGTACAGTTAACTATAATTGTGTATCGTATAATATAACAAATACTATATATATATCTAACAAATAATATAACAAACCTACTACAAATATTTGTCGTCACGTGTCTTTTCATTAACAATGTATCTTATCAAATACGTTTTAATTTCCCATTTAAAATGTTACCAAACGGCAAATGTCACGTGAAAGTCGAACACGTGCGCGAATTTGATAAATTCCGCGAGAGAAAACTGTTTTCTGCGAAATTGATCGCGAGCGTATGGCATTGGCAGAGGCAACCAGACATCGATACAAAATTCGAAGTGATCGAACGGGAAAATAAATAAATTGAATAAGCTGCAACGAAAGGCTGGTCATCGTAGAAAATAAATATTTGACTCGAGCACAGTCAGGTAGGTGGGTACCTACTCGTGTGTGTCTGCCAGTAGGTGCGGGTATCGATTGTGCGTACGCGATATTTGCTTACATATTATCGTCCGTTATCTCGCAACCCCTCCGAATAATTTCAGTATATCCGTTTCCGTCGGCCATCAGTCTCGTTCTTACCGAGAAACGTATGGAAGTTCGTTCGAGAGTCGGTAACGCGCTTACCTTTGTCCGACGCATGGCCGTCGTCTACTACTGCGTATACCGTTACTACTGCTTTTCAACGTCCTTCATGAACGTTTGAATATCCTTACGTGTTGGAATCGGACGTGTCATTGCCGAGGAACACGAACATCGATATCGTACACTATTTCTTAGGTATAAACACGATTTCATCTATTTGTCGTGTCTACTTGGACACGAGTTTATCATCATTTCAGAATGTCGTTTACTGTATAAATAATGTTTTTTTTTTTATTTAAGCACGAAGTAATTTGATAAGAAAATAGAAGAAACTTGATTTTGTTCGGTATGTCGTCCAGTTTTTGAACACGTTTGAAGTCTACTTGAAATAATGGTAGTTTAGTCGATTTAAATATCTCATGTAGGTATTTGGAATATTTGGAGAAGTAGGGTATTATAATTAATGGAAGAAATAAGAAGCTTGCTTGGGTTATTCGCTATTTTAAAAGATTAAATTTCAAGACTTCGAAATAATATTCTTATATTATTTGATGTGCAGTGCTACGTGCGAGTTAAGGAGACGAAAATTATTTTCAGGAGTAGTTTCCTGAAAAGGACTTTTTCGTTATCCCAAGAGTCTTTTCCTTAGGCCTCGTCAGCGTTCGATTCATTCGTGACTCGAATCACGTCCCGATCGTGAGTATATAAGATGATTTCGGCTTCTTTAACTCTTGGGATGCTATTTCGACACCCGGACGACGACTTCGTTTGCTTCTCGTAGAAATGGGTCGAGCTTTTTTGCCATACACGCAGTATTTGGAATCCGATTCGCTCAGGATGAAGCCTATTTATCGTAATTTTTCGGAAGACATGCGTGTACTATGCAGAAGGTGATCATGGAATGTTTTATTTACTTTTATTGCAAAGAAAATTTATCCTATCATAATTGACAAAATTAAAAGAAATTTTCTTCGGACAGAGTTTTTGTGTGATAAATGTGAATTAATTGATGGATAAGTGAATTAACATGCAAGATTAATAAGTGTGAATTAATTGACAGATATCAACTCGAATAATATAAATCGCTTGCAGTGATCACAACTTCGACATCCACTTCCCTCAGGCAAAGCCTGCGAGAAATGCGAGCGATAGTAAAATATCGAACAGCAGTCTGTGGATCGGCCAACCGACAGCAATAAGTATTGTAATATACAGTATCGTTATACCGGTAGTATCGGCTCTCGGGATAATAGGTAACCTTCTCATTCTTGCGGTTATCACGAAACGATGTCTGAAGACGTCCACTTATACGTATCTGGCAGGTCAGGAAATAATTTATTTTCATTCGTCGGACGTGCGAGCGTCTTGACAAATCGATTTCTCCTCTGGGACTGATATCAAAAGTAGAAGAAACAATCCTTTGATCGAGTATCGATATAAATGAATATAAATGAACTTTGTTAACTCTTTCCGGTCCTATGTCGAGTCGGATCAGAGACCTAAAATAAGAATTATATTTAAATTTCCTAGAAAAAAATTTATTACTCAAAAATATTTAATGATGACTTTCAGTTATTTTCAGTAATAGAGATTTTTCTACGAAATTTAAATATAACTCTTATTTCGGGTCTCTGATCGGACTCGACACTTTATTAAGAGCACGCGATAGGAAATGCTAACGTGTGTTTGTTACATCAAAATTAAAACAAATTATTTGACATTTGGAAGAATATTTGCTATACAGGGTGTCCCAGCTAAAAACAAAATTGTTCTAAACCATTCAAAGCATGGCATAATGACCTCGTTTAGCTGGGACACCCTGTATAATTTAAAACATGCGCAAAATCATGCAATGATACTAACAAATTAATGACGAATCAATCTATACCACCAATTTTCTAAGCAGGATTATAATAGTCACTTATGATAATTATGGATGATCATTGGTTATGTAAATGCACTCTTGATAAGATTATTATTATTATAGTAATTATGAAAATGTTATCACAATCGCTCAAGGTAAAATTTGTACAAAATTCACGATGCTATCGACGTGTCAAAGTAATGTGGACCACAAAAGAATTAACATTGCTGTATTCTATACATTTGTAAAAAATTACAAAAAAAAACGTAAAATGTAAGACTCATAAAAAAAAGAGAATAAAAAGGGAGATATCAGTCTATCGGGGAGGTCTATTTTCGAACGTTTCGAACTATCGATTACGCGAAACGACGGAATTGGCAGTCTTGGCCGGCGCTGATCTCGTAACGTGCACTCTCCTTCTATTCTCCGGTCTGGCGAGGGGAATTTTCTGGTGCAAAACTGGTTGGCTCGAGTTCGATGCCTTCGTGCATCTTCCTCTTGGCTCGATTTCATCCAATATCACCGTATGGGCGACCGTGTGCGTCACCATCGATAGGCTTGCAATGGTTTGTAGGTAAGCTCCATGTACGTGTGCACATATATGTGTTCGTATGCGCAGTAGAAAGAACGAGAGAGAGAGAGAGAGAAGTGGTGCTAATATTTGCTTATAGCAAATAAAAGTGATCTCTAGAATTAATATCTATCCTATGTCGCCTGCATCCTATCGATTAACACGTTCTACGTATTATGGTCTTATTATGTGAACTCATAAAATAAAACGATTTTATTTGCTTATAATAATGTAGTAATTATAAGGGTGGGAGTAGATTTTGTTGTTACTTAAAAATGAATTCTTTGGTAAAGTAGTTTATATTATTACAGTAGTAGTTTATCCTATCATTTCATAACGTAGAGGATGCACATATAAGTGCATACGGGTGTGTATTAAATATACAGAGTGTCCCAAAAATCGTGGTACAATCTGCCAGGTGGTTAAGCTTTAAATAAAAAGATGTTATTCTTCTTTTTGTCTTATTTTACAAGAATTTTTGGAAAATTTCTCTAGTCGATCAATGTCAATCGTAAGATGATCTCAGTCTTATCGATCCACACTAATGAACAAAGTTCGTTCGATCAATTTCCTTGCCACGATTTAATCAGACAACAAAAACGATTATCCATTTTTTTCTTCTATCCCTCTCTCCCTCTCTTCCACTTCTCTCCTTCTTATGAATAAAAGAAGGATCCTGCTCGCAAGATTATAAGTACGAAAGTTTAACGAGGTAAGCTCCTTTGTTGGACCGTTAGCCAGCCAAGCTGCAAAGTGCCGAAGTTCTGTAGCCAGAAAATCGCCAGAAGGATGATGATCGCCTCAACCTTTTTTACAACCATCATCAACATCCCCTATTGCTTCATCTACGCGTACAACGAGCGCGGTGACCTAATGACGACGAGATTTTTTCACTCCTGGTAAGCGAGATTAGAGTGCTTGGGGGAAACTCGAATAGAGTGTTTTTTTTCCTCTTTTTCTTTCGTCACTGTTTCTTGTTTTATATGATTTCAAAAGTAGACGAGGGTCGTTGCAGGTTATACAATCTACAGAACTGGATACAGTTGATGATTTTTGGTCTGCTACCAGCCGTGTTTTTGTTCATCGCTAATAGTATCATGTGTTTTTGCGTGAGAAAGATGCTGAAGCAGAGGGAACAATTGTTAAAACGAAGAAGCGTTAGAGAAAGTAATTATTTAAGGGTAAGTAAACCGGTTCTTCGATATTTTCTAAGATTCACAGATATAACGAATGCATAATAGCTTGTCATACAATTTTAGACCCATTCGAGTGCACGTAAATCCTCTAATTTTCATTTCTTTTTAAATTTAAATTTTTCGATTCATGTTTATTAGAACTTGTTCCCTTCATTTGACTACTATTTACTCCGAAAGTTCTAAACTCTTTTTTTTTCACCCTGTATACTTATACAGGATGAGTAGTGGAGAACTATTATCATAAATGCCTCGTTACCTATTGGTTGTATCAAGAAACATTTTAAATAAATTATATTACACTTCGAGAGACTTATCTAATGAATGTAATACCATTATTGTTATTATTTATCAGGTTTGATCATTAACCCTTAACTGCTCGCATGGGGTCATTACAGTTTCATCGGATGTAAAAAAAGTGCTTTTTCGTAAGAGTTTTTCATAAGTTAAATGATATTTTAAACTATAATAATAAAGTTCGTTCACAATTTATTTGACTTTTATTCGTAGGTATTTTACTTTCACCGCAAAAATGCGAGTAGTTAAATCATTTTCTTCATGCGATTAGTCAAGGGTTAAAGAACAATCATTAGGATAATAAATGCAATATTATAATTTCTTCCAAGAAACGAAAATTATTAATGACACGATTCAATATATTTTCTTGACACAACTTATAAATAACGAAGTTATTCCCATTTGTGTAAAACGTGATCTAATATTTTTAATTTTATTCAAATTTAAAAGTATCTATACGTGTCATTTTCCATAAAAAGCACGTACGTATATTCCGTGTGCGAGAGAGAAATAGAAATAGGTCTGGGAAATGGAACGGCAGAAGAAACTACCGCGCGTAAGCTTAACGCGCGAAGGTTGTATCGACTTTTATCGCTATGGTTTCTCGTTTCTCAGGATCAAGCGAGATTGACCGTGATGCTGGTAGGCATCGCGTTCGTGTTCGTCGTCGGCGAAGTGCCAACGCACTTTGCGTCGCGTCGTAGCGCCGTTTCCCTTCTATACGATGGCGATCTCACTGTCGTCCAGGAGGTCTTTCTTGAAAGGTAACGACGTAAAAGACGCAATATTCGAACACCCCCCATTCGATTTGTATCGCGTCAGATGGATCGACATCGAAATTGAAGGAATCGTCTTATTTGTTTGGCGATAAAAAAAGAAATACTTTTACGATTACTATCATTGTCATGGTTGATAAACATGTTGAATAATTAATTTTACACGTTTTTTTAATCGTGGTATATAACAACACTGGTCGACAGTAATTTTGTTAAATGGATAACTGCAACTGTTTCTTACGTACTTTGCGGTTTAATTAATGTTTAAACATATTTAGAAACTCGTTTTGCAGAAGTGTTATATGTCATTTTATTCGTTAAAGTCTATAGAATTCAATGAAATAAATCAAATTTGTCCATCCCTAATACTAACAACGAAAATTAAAGTACAACTTGAAAAACGTTGAAATCTATAAGAATTTAATAGTTGCTATAAGAAAACAGAGAAAAAGTTCAATTGTGTCGATCAGTGTAATTAACTTATTAGTTCCCAAGGTCAGACAAAAAAATAATTTGATGTTTTTATTGCATTGCATTACTAAACATATATTCAAATAACTGTTTATGAATTTAAACAAATTCTGAGTTTTTATTGTTTTTTTTACAACAAAATCTTGCTACGCAACGTTGGGATTTTCGCGAGCCAAAAATTATTCTATCGTGCGGGATAGTTTAAAACAGTTTGATAAAGTCATTTCATTCAATGAAATATTTGAAAAATGTTTCGCGTACGCAACGTTGGGGACTAATGGGTTAATGAGACTATAAATCGGTGAATAATAATTATAATAATAAATAAGTTATTTTGTTATCGTTAATAATTGTTTTTATATCCGCTGCTAAATGAGTGTAAAGTAATCGATAAATATTTCTGTCGTTTTTTCAATGTTTTGAAAGGTTCAAATATTTAATAAGAAAATCTAATAGAATTGTGTTTTTTCTTCAGCTTTCGCATGTACGCGACCCTCCTAAACGCGATATCAAGCTCGTTCAATTTCGTGCTCTACTCCTTACTGAGCCCAAATTTTCTCAGCCATCTGAAGCGAGCCCTCTGCAGAAAATCCGTGCCACGGGAAGGTATCAAGATGAAGATTAAGTCGATCGTCTCGCGAAATCAATTGGGGAACAGTAACGTTCCCTCCTGCGATCTTTTTTCCTCCTAATCTCATTATGATTTTGTACACGCGTGTATATAGATACATATATATTGTAAGATTACACATATCTGACGGTGTCTCGTTGTTGATAAAAATAAAATTCTTAATTATCTCGTCTACAAAGCCGCACGATACTTCTCCCCGAACGTCCTACGCGAGCGAGTATCGAATTTGATCGTTACGTCGACTTTTTTCCATGGTAAAACTTATTTATGAACTTTCGACTTTTTAATCTTTCCTCTCGTCCTTCGTTATCTTTCAAAAAGATTTCATTTTATAATTGTTTTCTCAGCACGGACAAGGCTTCGATTAAAAAGTTATCGCCGTTGTCGCGTACGGTGGAAGATTCTAACGTTTTGCAGCGTTCCATCCTTGGTTTCAAAGTTTTCAAATGAAAACAAAGAGAATAACAAATGGAAATTAATTATATAAGATCGTGAGAAATATAATTCCCTCTCGTAATGTCATTTAAAGTAGGTTCCACTTAGTCGTTGTACCATATTCGTTGAATCTCTAGCACGGAAATTATTATCATCGTTATAATTATTGTTGCTGTTACTATTTTCCTCTCGGCGACGAAGCAGGATTCGATTCGAGACGATGTAAACCGGATTTTTCGCCTTCTCGTCGTCGTTCTCGTTAGTTCTGCGTTTCCCGTTAAATTTCCTACGGTTGGAGGAGGCTCTCACTGGAACCGACAGGAAGAGCTTCGAGGCGGCCGGGAAGTTTCTCCTCCTCGACGTTGATCCCTTCAGTAGATAGAAGAACTCGCGTGCGAGGTAGTAAAGTAATTCGACCAAACTTATGACCGAACCACCGAGGCAGAGCCCGAAGATACCACCGAAGGACGCTGAGGAAAAAAAAGTTTCCGAGGAGAGGAGAAAAAAAAAAGAAGACAAGAAAGGAAAAAACGTTGCGTCATATTTTCATTCGTTTCTTTGTAATAATACGAATCTAATGTAATTTGAAATGTAGTGAAAATGTCATTAAAAAAATAGGCGAAAGTTATTTTTTTAAGCAACTATTTTTGTCTCTCTCTCTAAATTTAAGAACAGTAGGCCGATCACGAGTGAAAGAAAAATCAATTCTTTTATATTTACAAATTATTCTGTATTCATTGCTGGTCGTTTTGATATAAATATCATGAGGTTTGGGAATGATACGAATAGGGATCACAGCGTACTGTCCTTAACGTATTAAAGTTTCATTAGATTTCACAGATACATTTTTTATTATAAATCTAATATTGTAGTTTATATACGAAATGATGAATACTTCTACTAAATAATTAATATACGAATAACCGATATCCTTATTATTATTATTATAGTTCTCGTAACTCACCAAGAAGACTATCCCAGTTAACGATATTCTGCTTGCGATACTCGATGTAGGAGACGTCACGAAAATAGACGTAAAGGAAGGAAGCGTTCTCGTTGTTCACGTCTCGACTGCGAGCAAATGTAAAAGAAGAAGAAGAAGCAAAAAAAGGAGCACAGAAGAAAGTAACAACGTTGTTAAATTTTCTCGACAAGAAGTATTCCATTATAACTCGATAACAAAAATCTATACAAATTTGACATCTCAGTTTTTTGGTCTGATATGTTTTTGATCAATTTTAGAAATTTTTGTTGTAATAATTATTACATTGCCATTTGTAGCTGATTAACGATATTTGTGTTGTTTTATATTTGGCCTCATAATATCTTAAGAAACTATAGACCGAGAATCTTGAAATTTGATCAAATTATTTTTTATGTGTATACTTATTTCATTAGATTAAGTAAATACCTACGTGATAAATTTCGATGTCGTAAAATATGCTTGAAAATAATTGTCAGGTGTTTGTAAGAAAAAAAAGTTTCGATAACTTCCACAATTTATAGAAAGAAATGGATTAAATTTGATGCTTTTTGTCCAACGGGTTCTAAGATACATATAAGGACAGAAACGAACCAATAAGGAGGATCTTAAAAAATACTCCCTCCCTTTTTACATCTTTAGGTTCAGAAGACCTCGAAATGTCGAAAAATGCAAGAGGAACGAAAAAAGTTTAACTAATCATCGACCTTGGCTATATTACGTGTAATATAACAAGCCAAGAAAGTAAAAGAAGAGATTCCGAAGCTCGAAAGAAAATGGAATACGAGTCGAAGGAATGGTATAATGTCATTCTTACGTCATTTCGGAATCGTATCCAACATTTTCGATGGGTATGCTCTCTGGTACGATGTCGTAAAATGTATCGGAGCATTGTGGCAAACAATCGCATTCGCTCGTGAACGACGTTCCGTACGTCGAGAATCTTCCTAATATCGCAAAATGGTATCGTTTATGGTCGTTTAATCGCCACCGTTGTCACGCCTTTATATCGTACTTTCAATATCCGATAAATTCACGTTTCTATTAGATTATATACTTATACATATTTTTATTATACTTGATTCTTACTCCGATGATTTAAGATGCACTCGATGTCCGTCAAATAACAAGTCCTGGTGTTTTCGTCTGGAAAAATAAAAAGAAAGGAATACAATAATATTACAAATTATTTATCCAGCAAATAAATTGTTTGCATCTTAATTAAATAAATATCTGACCGGAAAAAATGTGACTTTTCAAATGTCACCACTCGTTCGACATAAATAAAGTTTAAAACGGCAACTAAATTACGCGCTTATCCAATCAAAATTCAATCCGTACATAAAATAAATTATCGACTGACAGAATTAATAATAATTAACATCTAGCTACATATATCTGCCTTTTCAATGATTACCTAGTTTTAGAGTCGTTCATTAAAAAATTAAAATCCGATCGTTTCTACTGTGGTCAAACATTAATTAAACTTTGAATAAAATGCTGATCGATTACTTAGTATCTCGATAATTTCTTTGATCTGATTGTTATAAATTTTTTAATGAACCCAGAAAAGTTTAAGTACGAGAGAAGAATGAATTCGCAAAGAACAATTCAAGATTACGGGCGCATACTTACTCGGATAATAAAAAGGTAGGCAGCCGCAATATTTGAGCACTCGCATGTGCATGCAATCTGAGACGCAGGATTGAAAGCTGTAATTATTCCCGCTCTTCACCTGGAACCCGTTAATCCACGACATTATATGTATCTACGTTAGGTACATATGTACATCCATACATACGTAGATATTCGCATAGCTAGGTACGTACGTAAATGCACCTATATACCTATATATACGTTACGCTCGATAAAAGCGCAATCACGTCCTTGCCACCTTGACGAGCGCATTACTCCAGTGATAGAAAGTTAAATTTCTCGGACAGGGGAAGCGGATCGTAAATATAATATACGAGCACGTCGAGTGCTCTGAAAAGTCGCTCGCCGAGGAGGGAGGAAAATTCCATATGTCTATAAATCCAATTTACATCCAAACCCCTCGCTGCCTATCTATCTATACGCGATAAACGTGTTCTATAGGTATTGTCGGTGATTCCGACGTGTACGTGCGATACCGGTTAATTCAAAAAACTTTGCATAGTATGTAGGTATATGCGACAACGATCCTGTCCGTGTAATCGTGACAAAAATTGTGATTTAATATGAAACCAGTGAAGTGTATATAAATAAACGATAATAATCGCGTCGATATTTATCATCTAGGAGAATATATGTTACGTTCGATGTGTTTTAATATGGACTTTTTGTACAATAACTGGCCATTGTACGTATAGAACGTCAGATTTTGTGTGCCTTGTGCTCGCAACAAAAGACACACCTCCAATTCAAACCATTTTATTTTTAACTCCATCTCCTACCTTGAATATAAAATACTCCGGGTAGGGGTGTGTTTTTTTGTTGCGAGCAGAAAGGTCGTTTCAAATTAAACCTACCACGACTGGTTATGTGATTCTTGTTTCTTTTCAATAATAACACTTAATTTATAAACAATTATTATCAAGTTTTTTTATTCAATATTATTTATTAATGATAGAAGATAGGAATGCATTTGGCGTCGGTAGGTTGAAAATAAAATACAACAAAAAATAAAATAGATGGTTGTGTTAAAATAAATATACAGGGTGTCCCATTTAAGTAAGGCCACCTTAATATCTCTCAAGGTTATTGCGATAAAAAAAATCTTAGTTACGTAATGTTAATGGCATCAATGGACTAATATCTGTTAAGAATATTTTTTCCTCAAGGTCATTTTTTGCAAAGTTATCAAGGTCATCGGTGTTTTTTGACACATAACTACATATTTTTTTTTTATAACATCGTGTAGCTGATCAAAAAATACGTTGAAATGTGTATAATAACATGACCTTGAAATGGTCTGTATTTGCGCTGTAATTGCAATTTGTAATCTACATTGTGGTACACACATGTACATGTGTACACACATCCAGATGTATGTAATGTACATAGAGTCCTGTATGGACTATAATTTTCGCGGATCAAGGTCATTTCAAGATCATCTTATTATACACATTTCAACGTATTTTTTGATCAGCTACACGATGTAATAAAAAAAAATATGTAGTTATGTGTCAAAAAACACCGATGACCTTGATAACTTTGCAAAAAAATGACCTTGTGGAAAAAAATATTCTTAACAGATATTGTTCTATTGATGCCATTAACATTACATAACTAAGATTTTTTTTATCGCAATAACCTTGAGAGATATTAAGGTGGCCTTACTTAAATGGGACACCCTGTATCATATAGATTGCCCAAAATTTGATCGTTCGATACAATACCCGGTCATTTTACAAAATACCAACATTAAACACATTGTCAATAACATATACATAGTTTTGCAGTAAAATTATTTATTATAATCTTGAAACGACAAATGACCTACTTTTCACTCGTAACTTGTACTCTCATTTAAAATTTCGTTCAAGATGAAATTTCAAACGAGAGTACAAGTTACGAGTGAAAAGTAGGCTAAAACCCAGGGCTCGCAAAATCGATCAGCAATAAATATTTTGATAACACGATACAAAACCTCGTCCTCGAAGAGACACATCCGTCTATCCAACGGAAGCTGTCGTAAATCCTGAGCGCTCTCGGTTGCCATACCGGAAACACCGATTCCCATCACGTGTCCTGGTAGTACGCTGATCGAGTGAATGCCAATATCCGGATAATCATTCGGATCGTGAATCAATACGGTAGCACCGACGTACGGCCTGTTTGAACTCTTGTAGTGCTCACCTTCGATGTTTAAGGCCACTGCCAGACCCACATCTCGACCAGACCCAGGAGCTTTCTAAATTTTTATTCATTTTTCTTTCCTTTTCTTTTAATTCATAATTAATTAACCCTTGTGTATACAACCAAAATGTTCACAGTTTTTGGCTACCGAGGTAGTATTCGGGACTCCTAAGAGTCTTCTTGCGATTGTTCAAAAGAATTCAAAGCATGTTATTTGATATATTTATATTTGTTATTTTGACAAAAACATAAAAAAATATTAAAACCAATCTAGAAACAAGTATCTCGTCACCCGGTTGGCCACACAAAGGTTAAGGGTGAACTTTCAAAAATCGCGAACCTTCTAATGGTCTAAAATTTGGAATGGACCTGCTATTAATGACTACAAGGTCACTGTTAAACAGTTTCTATTTTTATCAACTACGATCCGTTCGCGAGTTATCACGTGTTTTACTTCCGCATTCTTAGAGTTTCGTTATTTTCATTTACATACATGCATATCTCCGATTGACCTGAAATTTTGTACACTTTTTTTGATTAGACCCAGAAATTTACTGTTAAATAATTTTTTTTTGCTACTTACAACCGTTAGAGAAATATCGTGTGTTTTAGATCCGTGTTTTATATCTTTAAAATTTAACTATTTTCATGGTGTTCCAACGTAGTAATTAAGTTTAAATGAGGTTTATTTGACGAGATTAAAAATGTGAATTTCACATTTCTTCGAAAGCTTCACGAATTTTTGAAATATATTAGTATGATATGTGGAGGGTTGCGTCTGATACATATTAAATGTGACCTAAAATATGCGATATCTCGGAAGCGGATGCTGGTCGCCAAAAAATGGTTTAACGGTGAACTTGCAGTCACTAATAAAAGGTCTGTATAAAATTTCAGCGCAGGTCGAGGTTTCCAGCTGTCGGAAGTTTATCCTTTATTTACTCCGCAAAACGAAAGGTAGAAAAAAGTTATATACTACATTTATTATTTAATGGCCATACAAATTCTTGTCATTTAACGATAATTTTTAAGGGAATTCATTTTAAATAAATTTCATTTTAAATAAAATTCTAATTCTTTGGGTTTGTGAACGACTAGCTTTCTTTTGTTTACACATAGGTTTGGTAATTTTCAACCTACCTGAATCTCTCCAATGCCAGGTAATAGATCTGATGGTATATCAGAGTGATCGCGTTCCTCAGATACATTTCTTATTTCATAATTATCGAATCTATTGATAAGAATAGAATAGATTATTATGGTGTCCATTTTGATCAAAGAAACAATACCAAAATACATGTTTTTATGATTTGAATGATCCTCATAATAATTTATGCTTCTATTATGAATGTACGATCGATTAATTAATCAAATATTATTACTAAGTGCACAAATTACTTTAAAAAAAATTCTCTATTGACTTTATATAATTTATCAAAAAATATAACTTCTACTTATTTTGAAATAAATAAAATATCAGTTATAAATAAATATAAATTGTGCGAAACGAATAAAAAATTATTGAAATTCATCAACGATGAAGATTTTCATAGAATTTCCAGTTGGATCACGTTTACCCTGTGTGCTATCTACAGAATTAATATATAGTATATAAAAAAACTGATTTTATCGGTACCCATATGGTCGATCCAAACCAAAATGATAATTAAAGGCGCAGCAGTAGCCTTCCCTCGATTTAACAGCCTTGAAAATATCGCTGCAATTGAACTGTTTTCCAAGCCAAGCGCACCTAAGCAGCATTGACTTGCACGGTTGCATCAACTGCGACAATCAGATAAGAAATGACTCTCTCGGCGAAGGTCCTCTTCGTAGGAATATACGAACTTTTCGATCGATCCCTTACCTCGTACATGAATCTGTCGACTGTGAATCCGAGAACTTCGAGCGCTCGCGTTGCCGTCAAATTGTCGACCTCGATCTGATCGGGTCGCGTGAGTTTCATCAATGATACGAATAACTTGTCGCTCTGACTATAGTTTACACCGTGTTTGAATCTATAAATTTAATCGAACTCGAACATCACGTCCTACTTTCTTTCCCCCTTCTACGCAAAATAAATAAATAACGTCGAATTTCCATAGGTCGTAAATTTCCACGTATTTTTTTTTTTTTTTTTGTCGTTAAAAATATTTCGACGTTCCTCTTTATGTTTTGTTTTTATTCCAAGTTTTCTATAAATCCAACGAACGGAAATAAAATTTCCATCACGTTTGCAAAATTACGAAAGCTCGATGGAAATTCGGTGAAATATTTCATGGGTCCTTACAAAATGTTGGCGAAATATTTCGCGTGCGGCATATAAACTTTGTTGTTATTACAAATTGTGACGCCGGGGAAATAAATGCTCCATATCGGATTCGTTGTGCTTATGGCTGTGGCTGTTGGGTTTTCGGCGTAGTGATGCCAGAGTCGCATCATCAGGACGAGACAAAAGATAACGCTTAATATGCAAACCTGTACGCGATAAATTTTACACAGATGTTACACGAACGATAATATCGACATCCCTAAGGAACAAAGGTGTGACTCAAGTGCCGTGCGTTTCGAGATATCAGATTTAGTTACAAATGATTCTCGTATTTGAGTACAAATTCTAAAGATGCATTTATTGTCTAAGTGATTTGTTTTTTCTGCTTATGATCAGAAGTTATTGGAAAAAATGACGAATATATTATTACTCAAGAGATAAGTGTTCTTATTTTGTCGATAAATAATATTGATCTACTGAAATGAAAATTATTTATGATTCGATCTAATAGGTCGATTAAATTTATAATAAAGGAAAGATAAGTTCTTTTTTATCGTCCACTTTCCAAAATTACAACGATTTCATGTAATAAATTTGGAGGTGTGGAATTTAGTAATCGTGTGAATATCTTACCAAAAACCAAATCACGCTTTCGATCATGGTTGATTGCCGTATCGTTACATAACGAAAGCCGTGCAGTGTCGTATTGTCGCAATAAATTCTCAGTGGCTCTTTGATAGCCTCAGCGATCGCTTTTCTCTTTCCTAAAACGTTTATATTTAGAAAAATTTTAGTTCCTGAGAAGAAAAAGAATCACTTCACGAAAATTCACTCACTACGAGAGGCCGTACGAGGACTATGAATTCTCATTGTTCCAGAGAATTTGAAGTTTCAACTTCCAAACTACGAGGAAAAGAATTAGATAAATTCAAAAAAGGATCGTTCGAAGTTTCGTTCGTCGTGTTAAAAAGAAAACTGACCGTATATTCCCATTGTTTTGTAATTTTTCTCACGGTGGAATCGATCTTTCTCCTCTCAATTACATTTTCTCGGCAATCTTCCTAAGTGCATCCGGCAAAATGACACTGGTGCAATTGTCAATTTTCATTTCTCATAATTTCAGTTGCACTTGGTGTTATCCGCTGATATGTGGTAAACATTGTTGGTACGCGTTACCAGGTGGTGTCAAAGATAGATTAGATTAGAAGTATGCGACCTGCTTCGTGCCAGTTGGAGTACAGTGAGTAGAAATGAAAGTATAATTTTGTTAAGTCCGATGTAAAGTATAAATAGAATTTTGTAAGAATATATAAACATGTTATAATAAATTAATTTATGGTTAACTAAACAAAATTTACATAATTATTTATATTAAGTCATGGGTCCATGGATCTTCAAGGACATGGTCTAGAGTAATTTTTTCTAATAACGGGCGATCCTTTATAATTTCTGAGATATTTAAAGTTAAGCTGTTGAGTGTGCAAAACTACATAATGTCTCTTCTTTAGAACTACAACTTACCTATTTTCAAGAATTCATTTCATCTGGGCTGCGTGTGGGTTGAGTTTGTATTTCGTCCGTGTTTTTTTTTTTAGAATCCCAGTAGGATACTATTCAGCCGTAATTTTGAAAATGTCTGTCCGAAGTATCGGTACAGAAAATAGTTATAAAATGTAGGTAAACAGCATTATCCTCGAATATTCCGTCTTTCACTGTCAACTTTGATCTTACTTCTATTTTCCAGATTGTCATACGTGAAAACAACAAAACGCAACCTAGGCACAATTTGCTTCAGTAAAATAATTAAATTGCGATTTTTTTAGTGAAATTACTACTACAAGATATCATATTGTCGTAGGCGCAGCCCAGACGCATAACCCAAACGCGACAAATTTTAACTTTGAATATGTCAGAAATTATAAGACTTTTAATTAATTAAAAAAAAAAAAAAAAGTTACTCAGGAACATGTCCTTGACAACATATCTCAAGGACAAAGTCATTGGCACGGTGTCCCTTAATATAAGTAATTACCAAAATCTAAAAAAATTAAATTATTTTTAAAATACCCACGATAAATGGGCTTATGTAAGGATGTTTTAAATATTCTAATTGATTTGCAACTTATCTATCCAATCGTTATCGATTTAGAATGAATAAAGTATAATTACAAAAAAAACTAGATCGTTGAACATGAAAAAATGAACCTGTTGCTGTATCTTCCGCAAAATACAATTTTGTCCGACGAAATTAACTCTCAGCTTGTTTGTACTAACCTTTATTTGACAAATAAAAAGTATTCATTACAAATAATTGTAAACTGTTATCTTATATAGTACACACATCGTGTTATGAGCGAACAAATGGCTCTCTCTCTTTCTTTCGCTCCCTATCATACTCACTCTCTTTCTTCCTTTTAATCTATGTTATCTTCATCTTTCACACGCACATATATTCACGCGAGCGCACATAATCGTTATCTCGCGGATTCCAATTTGCATATCTTTCACCTCGTCACCCTTCTATGCCCGATATGCACTATCGCGTACACACATATACACACAGATATACAGACACACGCAAACATACAACGCGTACGCGCAAACATGCTCGGACGCACACGATAAAAGCGCTCTCCCTTTTGCGCATATGTCTTCTCATATTTCTTTCCATATATATATATTTATATATTTATTTATTTATGTATATATGTATGTGTTTCGCGTAGTAAAACATGATTATTACGATCGAAGTGTTTCGATGAAAAAAATGCATACGTGTTAGGTACGGGCCTCGTACGCAAGGACGAAATGGCTTTCGTACGGAAATAGTTTTGATTTTTGTCTTCTTATTTATTTTTCTTCTTCTTCTTCTTCTTTATTCTTCCTGTTCTTAATCCATTCAAACGAACGTACAGTGATACGTGCGTTCGTTATTAAGAAAAGGGGAGGTCGTTTCGAACGACGGACGAACTCGTTCTATGACTGCTCGTGATGAGAAGTATCCTGTATGTGTATATGAGTCTAAAAATTGGGCTGTCCTCTTTTTGCTTATGTAATTCTCGCAGCATAAACTATAACTCTTGATGGTTTGATTACGTTTTCGTTAGGGAACGAGAGAGACAGCGACATACGACATTTTTTTTTTTTATTATTATGATTCTTTTCCGTACTTTTTTCTCTTCGTGACGGATTAATGGATACCGATAATTTCTATAGCAAATAACGTTCACTTCTGTCTCTCTTTCTCTCTCATTCATAGTGATATCTGTTACAACCTTATAATGAGTTAATAAAAAGTGGATAACTTAGCAACTTAGTAAAGTAGATTTGTATTTCATCGAGGAGATTTCATAGGCGCTATTAAAACGATAGGCGATGTATGCGCGCACACAAACACACACGCTGACTCACACCCATACTCATACGCACCGTGGAAAACTAAAAGAAAAAAAAAAGTTGGAAAGAAAAGAAGAGAAAAGAAATAAGAAAAAAAAAAGGAAAGAACGGATGAAAGAAACGGCACGTTTTCCGAATTGGTTGACGGTTTTCTATTAAAAGAAAATAATAATAAACTAATAGTATCAAAATGATCGGTAAAAAACAAAGAAAGTGATCTCGTGAAAAGAGAAACGGTCGGATATATGAAGTTTGTCTGTGTCAGTGGGTGTGTGTGGTAACGTCGGCAAAAAATATGCATACGTGGAAAGATTAACGATCCGTAAAATTTACACGCTCTTTGGCCATTCATTTCTTCTCTTTTTTTTTTTCTTTTAACGTTAGAAAATATTTATCTTATTAGGACGTTAACATTATCGGAAAATTGCATGTTGTGTCTTTATGCGCGCGTGTGTTCATTTCTAATATCTGTGCCATTCCGCAGCTCCTTCAAACTTCATCGTGAAAATAGTCTATTAACAAATAGGCCGACACCAAGAGCGTCAATCATATTTATTGAGCAGTCGTTATATTTATGTGTGTATATGCATAGTTATGCATACATGAAATGGATCACATATACGCGTATATACGAATTGCTTACGCTCGTGTACAAGTGTAATCGCGTATGTGTAAATCATCGGAGCCTCTCTGACAAAAATATCCGTCTTCGTTACGGCCGACAATGTATCATTCTTATGTACCTTGATCATTTCCTTTTTTATCAGCAAAAAAAAAAAAATTGTCGTCCGCGTGTAGTATTTTATGGGGAAAAAAACGCACGTTTCTTCTCGTTTCTTTCTCTCTTCCTCTCTCCCTCTTTCTCTCTCTTTCTATGCGTTAACAGGTATGTTTCAATGTGAACACATCCATCGTCAAAGTATCTACTTTCACTTTTTCACGTTTGCATCATCATTTATCCGACGAAAATGTTTCTAGAAAATGTTAAAAACGCATCTTTGGCTCCCCCCTCTCCCTATTATCCCCCAATGCTTCTTCAGCCATGTTTCCTTTATTCTTTCGTTTATTCTTGTTTCCTTTCTTTTTAGTAATTGTCCGCATTCTCGTGCACGCTGAAACATAAAGAAACAATATCGTTGAGCGAGCGTACGTAGGAAACGTGCAGCGATGGCTAGAATTTAAAAGTCGAATGAGTTATTGGTTTAGTTGTAGAAGGATATCGAAGCAGAGAACGGGAAGTGAAAGGTTAAAGAGATCTGATTAAATTTCGAAGATAAAGAAGAGTACGTAAGTATACAGAGGGAACGGTGTAACACGATTAATGGAAAATCGGTTGCTCGATGAACTTTGAAAACTTTCCCCTTGTTGTCTCGAATAATTTACGGAAGAGTTTGTTAAGTAAACTCTAGCATATAATTAATAAATCATTATTTTAAGTTTACCATCGTGTTACGCGGTTCGTCCTGTACGGTTACTTACAAGTACAGTTAATTACAGCATAACAACATTCGACGATACCAAAGATTACATAAAATTACTTGCGAGTCACGCCAAATTTGTATTCTTTTCTTTTTCTCGTCTTTTGTTACAGGAACAAAGAAAATGTACTTGTTCGTTATTCGCAAGGATGAAAGAGATTCTGGCAGCTGGATGCGTTACGACGGTGGTTCGACGAAGAAGCGAATCGCAACGCAGAGCAGGGAGATGTGTTGTGTTAGTTATCCAAAAAGCAGGTGTTTCTCGGGAGGCGACGATATGCGAGTGCCTTTGTAGGATGATTAGTGATTCCTTGTTACATCGAAAGTAGAACAACAAAATCACTAGTCTTCCATACAACGGAACTCTTTCTCTCTAATCCCGTCGTGTTTATCACGTTGAGATCTTAGCGATGCCGTTATAGAATTCCCCTTCCATCTTTCGTTCACCTTCAATTCCAATCTTTTTCACTCTTTCCCTCTCTCTCCATTCATCTTTTTCTCGCCCAGGGTTAGATTCTTCTCGCACGCATGAGTTAGTCGGGATCTCGTGTTAGTTTCTTGATGCGGGGAGCGAGACGATTCGGTGCGAGCCAGGGCCAATCAAGCGGAAAGGGTTATTTGGCTGGCGTGAAGTCGAAGAAATTGTTATTACAATGGATAATGTTAGAGACATAAATAAAGTGGTAATGAGTTTGTTACAGCGAGAGCAAACGATTACGAGTACAAGGTATACAGTGACAATAAATATTGAATTTACATTATACATTAATATAGCTTCTTCGTACAAAAGAACAGAATAATGAATACTCATAAATGGTTTGTCTATTACAATAACAAATATGTACAATATTATACATGAATATAATTAGTAGCGCGTTAGAAGATTTGAAATAATCTATGACCATAGTATATGACGCATCGTCCTATTCCTGTGATTAGGAACGAGTTACGAACCGTTAATGGTCGCATATACCGATCGATAATTAAATTCTCGCATTCTACCGTGTTCCACGGCTAGCGAATTGATTTGAATGATAGGAGAGGGACTCGAGGATCGTCGTTGGATAGAAGGAAGCACGAAATCATCTAGAGATTAGCCAGAATAAACGACTAATTCTGGTCCGATAATTACCTCTGTTGTAGAAGGTACTGGGCCATCTGTATCTGACTCGGTAAGCCGGTTATCGTGATAATCCGGTCGATACTACCGGCTAATGGCTCGTCTATGGTGATAGAGGCGCCACTGTCCGATCTGATCTTCCTGATTCTTGCACCACCCTTACCGATTATTGCGCCTGCGAGCTGCAATACAGAATACACGATAACGATACGTTTTACCAAGTTAAGTTATCGTGATACTGATCGACGGTAGCGGAGACTTACGTCTTTTGGGATGGTGACTTGAGTGCTGGTCTTGCTTCCGTTCATATTGTTCTGATTTCCTTGATTGTTACCACCCATCGGTGGTCCGCTCATTCCTGAATTTCCAGCACCGCCTAAACCGTTGGGTGCACCACCCTGCATTCCCCATCCATCTCCTGTAATAAAAAAATAGTTGAGGTTAATAAAATAACTATAACTATTAACACCTTGCCATACTTCCACGAGTCTGATAACAATTTCGGATCAAACATGAATATGATTATTACATTTCTGTCGACGAAGGCTGTAATTTATACTAAAGTATCGTTTATAAAGGGTGTCTGGTTCCAGGTGTCCAAGCGGAAAATTACATGTGCACATCAATGATTTGAGTCGAAAAGTCAAATACTATTTTCCGAAATTCGGCACAATTAAGTAGTTATTAACAAACAAAGATAGGCCAATCACGGCAAGCAGTGACATGTAACGTTGTTTATTGTGGATTGTTCCTCTTATTGCTTCGTTTCTTGATTAGTTGCAAGCTCAAGTAAACCGCCTTTTTTCGCTAATCGCCGTAATTGGCTGATCTTTGTTAATTATTAATTCGTTAACTAAGTCGAATTTCGCAAAATGGTATCAGACTTTTCGACTCGAGTCATTGATGTGTACATGTAGTTCTCCGCTTGACTACCTGGAACCGGACACCCTGTATAAAGTACAGTCTTAAATCTATTATTTAGTAGACGTTACTTTTTCCCCCACTATTTCGATTCGATTTGGAAGTGTTTCGTAAAGCGTCAGCGCATCACTTTAATCCCGAGTTTCGCCTAGTTGAATAATACAGCAAGGGATTAACGATCAACTCTACTCCCTGTTTTCAATAACCATTCAAATCACGATAATATCTCGTTAGAAATATAGTAAACCCAATAAAATTGAACGTTCACAACCCTATCGAATTTAATACGACAAGCCCGAAAGTATGTTAACCTCGTTGTAATCCCAAGACTCTAGAACTCTATAGAGACTCGTTCAACATAAGGTCCTCACCGTTGTAATTTCCACTGGCGTAAGGTGGTGGGCCAGCTCTATTTCCGGCATAACCGGCATTCCTTCCACTATCGTATCCACCACCGTTACCGGCTCCGCCACCTCCAGCTGCTCTCGAGTTACCGGCGTATCCACGATCCATCGGGCCACCCGTCATTCCACCACCTCCTGCACCGCTACCTCCACCGCGTGGACCACCTCTCGAAGAGGGTGGAAAACCACGATTCATGTCACCGGGTCCACCACCCCCGCGATTATCTCGTCTCGGTGGCATTCCACCACCGCCTCCACCTCCACCGCCTCCACCACCTCCGCCACCTCCGCCACCGCCACCTCCGCCACCACCTCCTCCACCTCCTCGACTTCCTGGACCACCCCCAAAACCGCCACCTCTTCCTTGGCCGCCATCGCCGCTACCGTAACCACCATACTCGTCCGCGTAATAATCGTCGAAGTTATGCGGGTCGTACGGGTTGTTTACTCCTTTTAATGGCGACTGGAAAAATAAAGTAAGGAATTTAGTACATGAGGTAATACAAAATAACATTTTATATTTAAATATAATAATATTAACCCTTTGCACTCCGCTGTCCCCTCTGAGGCACCATATTTACAACATCATATCATTTCATTTCAAGTGATATATCATTACTTATATTGTAAAAAAAAAAAATTGTTCGAGTTAATAGGTAAATTGGAGTAAAATCTGTGAGTTTAAAAACAAATTGAGCGTCAAGGACCACTCGACATCGTATTATCCTCAAAATCGGTCTTGTCGAGTCAGACTCGACGCGGAGTGCAAAGGGTTAACATTAAAACTACCAAAGTGGTCAAAATGATTGCGTGTGTCTTATTTCACCATTTTTCTAATTACTTTTGTACAGATTTACTATCTATTTTTTTTATTGAATATTATTCATTAACGATGGGAAATAAAATGGTTCTTTTTTTATTACTTATCAAATAGCTATATGAGATTAAAATAAATGTAGTTTTTTTTAAATATTTAAAAAAAAGTAAGTAAAACTTTTTTAATTGGTGGTTTGTATCAAGAGATTTTAAAACGGTGGTGTTTTTACAACCGTAGATTAATATTTGGACAGTTTATATTGAAAGTAACGTAGCACAGTTTTTGAGAGAGAGAACGAGTTAACTCTGTGCGAATTTTACTGTAAAGATTCTTTATAGCAAACATAAACAGTTGACGAAAGATGATAAAAAGTTAATATCAGAATTTTTTTATTTCTGAGATAGTATTTACTTGAAACCAAAAAAGAAAAAAAATTTATTTAACGCTATTTTTAATACTTGGATCTACAAATCCAATTTACTCAATTACAATAAATTAAAAGATACAAGTCATATGACTCTTTTTTTTTTTCACAAAAAGAATCTAATTTTTTGGTATAAAAGTGGCAAACAAAGAGTACAATACTTACGGTCTTAATGGTAGCGATCAATTCGCGGATGCATTCTATGCACGTTGTTGGCTTCCCGCAGATGCTGATCAGGCGATCCGTGCTGCGTGGACAGCAGTTGGAGTAGATCTTGATTCTGGCGCCGGTTTTCTGCAACACGAGCAAATTGCGGCACGTGAGATACGATGATGGCGCGTCGTCGTCGAGAAAAAGGGAAAGAAAAGGAAAGGTTGCCTCTGTGTCACTCTCGATCGATCGATAGAAACTTTACTTCTGGCCGAGTGTTCATCGACGTTGAGTTAGAAGAGAGATACGTACGTCAGCTGCTGCTCGGGAAAAAGACGAGTTCGCGAACGAAGATTTCTTTCGCGTCTTTTTTTTAAGCGGCTCTTCTTGTCGAAGGTTTGTATATGTGTACTTTGGTGTGTGTAACTCGAGTGTTCAACTTTTCTTTAAAATTAATTCGAACTCTTCGCGATGGTGCTTTTATTCAATAACCTTACACGAAAAACTCATTCGTTCATGTCAATGTACTACGAGTCATAATTTTTCGAACTCTCTTTAATTGTTCCCTGATGCACGACTATGCGTGGTCACTACGCTTCAGCGTGATGATAAAATATTGATATTTTATTTATTCTTAAAAAACAGTGACTATTTATACACAGTGTGGGACATCCAAAAAAGACAGCGTGAATAATCAGTCGTTTGCTTTTGGTAACAGAGCAAATGTATCAAATATAATTGAGTATTAATAATATTTTTTGCGAGTAGTGGTGTACAAGAGATGAATGTACGACAAATTTTCTTTTATAGCTCAAATCAGCCGAGTTATTTAAATCACGTGTTTTTTATACCTCATTATATATATATATATCTTAAACAATCCCTCAAAAAATAATGAATTTTGAAGTACTTATAAAAGTCGTTTCACTAGAAGTTCCTAATGTCCAGTAATTAGTGAAATTCGATTCGGAATCATAAAAATTAATCGACGTATCGATAAAATGGACAGATTCTAACAGGTTTCAATATGGTCTCCGAAGTTAGCTCGTCGATGTTCAAAACGCCTTTAACGATCGACGAGGCTTTGACTCTTTTGTCCAGCAGATCGTAAAGAGAGAGAGAGAGAGAGAAAGAGAGGGTTGATATGCTCGCTGAAGACTCGATTCAACGCGACACACGTAACATCGAGAAAAGCAATCTAATCCGTTTGAGGCTCGGATACTCGCGTCACCGTGGAAATGCCGACATTGTGTGGAAATCGCACCGTTTAATTACATAGATCAAAGCGTCGCCCTCGACACCCTTCTGTCGTCTCCCTCTCTCTCCCTCTGTCTATCTCACTTGCTCTGTATCAAACCATCTATCCGACAACCCAACTAGTTATCCGACAACGTCAAAAGACCCGCAACACGTTGCGATTCTATCATGCGATATCGTGAAACAGAGAATGTGAGAGATGAAAGATCGCTTAAAATGATTGTTCATTAACTTTCTCAGGTTTCATGTATCAAATACAAAGTTTCCCCAAAATAAAGCTACAACTGACTGGTTCATGATACTATATGCTAAAATGAGTCAAAAAGAAGTATTCCTTTTTTTCGTTTTAATTGGTCACGTAAAATCACCACCTATAGTTTGGAAAATATTAACACGTTCCGTGCCACACCGATTTTTGAAGACTTTCCGTTATGATTTAGTTTTGCTTGTAACGTATTTCTTGCAATATTTATAGTAGTCCAAAAATTATGATTGTCAGAAGAAAGATGTAGAGATTAAAATGTACTATAGATGTCATTCAGTTATTGAATTTTTCCTTTTCAACGAAAATGTAGGTGGCCTGAATGGAAAGTTCTGTGGCACGAAACGTGTTAACTATATTTTGTAATTTATAAATCTTTCGAAATGAAGTATGTTTATTTAAATTTTATTTGACAAGCTTGAATTAAAATTAGGGAAGGATCTGATTATGCGAGAAGTTTAATTATTCTTTTAATTTTTAATATAAAAACTTGAGAAGTTTTCCCATTTGTTTTCTTCATTTTAGTTGTTAATTCGTTTGAAATATGCTACGAATTTCTCCGGTTTCAAATCAAAATGAGATATTTCGAGGCGCGTCCGGAAGACGATGCACACGGTTGGAGATAATTATGCGAGAAACTTGTAGAACGTAGATCTACATACACGAGTAACTGAAGTTTCTCCTAACATCGCTCCTACGTATGTATACACATGGATTTATGTATACTTACATACACTCGAAGAAGAGTTTCGAAACTTCCTTATATACGTTGGAATTATTAATGACATTGTTAGACCGGGAATCGCGGATTCGACGAGGAAACGTTAATCGTTTCTTAACGTTGCCGACATTTTCGCGATTCTTATGTCAATGTCGAATTAAAATAGGATATGTAAATATGTAACGTTAAACAATATAAATTAGGTAAATAAAAGAGAAATATATTCGTAGAGGGACCAGTTAAAAACTAGCTTTGTGATTTTCCCTCGTCAACATGTAATTTCGTGGATAGATCGAATAACAGCGAATTTTATTGGATCGTTCCAATCCAGGAAAGTCAGAGGGACGAGGAAAGATTTATCGTCAGAGAATGGGGTAGAAGATTTACCTCGTATGCGATATCGTGATTCGTATATTTCCGCGGGGATGAGGTGGTAGTAACGGTGGTTCCCTGGGATCCCGCGGGATACGCTTTAGAAACTTTTTCTCGCTCTGGATATTCCCATCGTCGAGTTCGAAGCCCCGGCTCTCTACCTACGTTCGTTCGGATATTGAATTTCTATGAAGTTCGTGTAAACATGGATCCATCCCTTAGTATCCACGCACGAAAGACGGACCGGTATAATAACGAATTGTGAAAAAGGAAGGGCGGAAAAAATTCTCTTAGGATTTGATCGGATAAAAAGAAAATTGATCGTGAAAATTAAGTTGTCTTTCGATCAACTTGGAATCTTAAGCGAGAGATTTTTTTTTTTTGTTGCAATTCATTATGCGACACGATTCAAATTATTGATGCAGAATTGTCTTTTGGTCAACTCGAAAGATTAAATAAAAAAGATTTTAACATGAATTTCTCATTTGCCAAATCGACTTTACATATACCTATTTATTATTCAATGGCCATAAAAATTTCCTGTCGTTTAATGGATTTAAACCTAATTATTAAGATAATTTATTTTAAATATAGCAAAGTGTTTTGGTACCTACATTTTCTGCAAAATTGCACATGCAAATTATTGGGATCGAATTGTTATCTGAACAATTTTAAATAAACTTTGTTTTATTTATTACACAACAGGATGCAAATCATTGTTACGGGAAAAGAAATGCCGACTATTTTGCCGGAGAACGAATGGCTTAGAAATGACGCGATTGCTTCCATTCTGTGCAAATCGTCATACATTTTCATGAATTTGTAGTTCACGGAGGTCTCCGCGCAAAAGTAAGTCACGAAAAGCCTATGACAGTCGTGCCGTGGCCGTAGGTACAACGAGTTCTTAACGTATAGTGAAGAAGAGAAAAGGCAATTTAACCAGTGGAAAGCGATTTTCTTTCAAGTATTTGGATCCATTTTGTTTATTCCACTTTCAAGGTAATTTCGAAATTTCGCGGACAAAAATTGATTTACCGCAAACTGTTAATATAATTAACTCCTTATGTCTCATCATTACTTTTTACGATATAAAATCGTTCGAATTCGATGAATAATCGATATTACGATAAATAATACATTATTTTTATATTTCGAATTGCGTTCAACGTTATTATACAATTGCGAAATTTAATTTAATATTTCGACCGAGAGATTCTAATCAATGAAAAAACTATATTTGGCGTTCATTCAGGTCATTATTTTAAATTTAATTACCACGATATTTAAATGTTGAAAAGTAATAATAAAGTAACATACGAAAATAAGTAGATGGATGTACTAGAGTTAAATGTGAATTATTTCATCATCCAACGTTTCGGCCATATGTTCATGGCCCTCTTCAAAGGAGTAAAAACCAATACAAAAAACAATAGTACATCATCCTTAATTAAATTCTGAAAATTAAAGAAAGGACGATGTAAAAGAATTGAATACTAAAACAATTACAAGTATAGAAACACTATGTAAGTGTATTGATTGGTTGTATTAGTTTTTACTCCTTTGAAGAGGGCCATGAACATATGGCCGAAACGTTGGATGATGAAATAATTCACATTTAACTCTAGTACATCCATCTACTTATTTTCGTATGATACTTTATTATTACTTTTTAACATTTAAATATCATTTAAAATATCATTTAAAATATCATTTATTCAACATTTAAATATCGTGGTAATTAAATTTAAAATAACGACCTGAATGAACGCCAAATATAGTTTTTCCATTGATTATTATACAATTGTGTCGATGGAAGAAAATTTTCCACGATCGTTGCTTTTCACGGATATAAAATTCGATGCAAATGCAACGTAGGCATCGTTCCCCGTCAGTAAAATTCACGTCCTATCGGAGAAAGTTATTCGGAATACTTAAATTTCTAGTTATTAGATACACGATAGAGGAAGAATATAGATAAGAAAAAAAAGGAAATAATTCGATATCGAAAGTAGACGCGAAATCGAACGGACACGCGTATAACGCTCTTGAAATATGCGCGTGCGGCGAATGTCAAGGTGCGAGGTCACGTTTCTCGCTTATTTCCTCCTTCATCCTTTTTTCTTCTTTCTTTTCCTCTTCTATCTCTTCTGCTTCTTCTTTCTGAAACGAGTCGAGGCCTCGCCTACTTTACCTTTCAAAGCGCGTCGCATGATTCGATCGAAACGAGAATAGATCGTTGCCGTGTAGCGATAGAAGCAATTCGATTACTATTGTTATATGTTTTTCTTCAGTGGATGTAAACATTAATAATTAACAACAAGTAGTTACCATTTAGACATAATAAAAGATTAGATAGATAAGATTATTGCTTGCTAGACTATCATTGCCATCGCTACTGTCAACGCATACGTGCTACTTTTCTCGGTCCTATTAAGAATTCTTTTTAAATTCGATATAATTCACAGCTATTCGTTTCCTGTTTTTTAAGACTATCACTATCGAGATCCAACGATTAAAATAGGAGAGTCATGTTGATTAGACGAATAAAGAGATAAATGTATAGAAACCATCGTGACTAAACATATAGAAAAGTATATTTTCAGAAGACTTCAGAAAATATATTTTCTTGTTGTATTATTTTGTTTTACACGGAACACTTTAATAATTATATGTCTGATGTGAATAAGCTAAATATAATAGTTCTAATCTAATCATATGATACATCTCGCGTAGATTTTACGAAGATACTATTTTTGTAACTTTTATTTGAGTTTTTCTACATTTCACTATTTTACTCTAGTTATCATAGATTTTACTTTTCGTGGTCCTTATATATTATTTCAATTCGAATAGGTAAAATATAAGAAGACGAGCGACCAAAAGCATGACGATAACCATGACAAATATATACACGAGCGACGAAGTGGCCCGACACAATAAAGAAAATGACTTGTGGATGGTGATGCACGGTAGCGTATACAATTTGAGCAAGTTCCTAAAGGAACACCCTGGTGGAGAGGAAGTCTTGGTCAATTTGGCCGGACAGGATGGTACCGTGTGCTTCGATGATATCGGACACAGCGCGGAAGCCATATTGCTTCGGGAGAATTTCAAAATAGGGGAGATATTGAGCGGAGATAACGGGATCGCGTCACCGTCCGTCTCGAGTCAAGGTAAATCCTCAAATTCTCGTTTATCTAATCCGGATGTCCAATTCTCCCGAATTTCGATGTTCTTTTTTTTAATATTTAGTTTAGGCAAGATATTTACTTGGAGATGAATGTGGTAGAAAAATCTTGTTTTGCTCTTTTTTTTGGAAAATAAGTCTAATCAAATATCAAAAATATTTTATAATTTAAATATCCATATATATTTTGTAATGAGAAATATATGACTAGAATCGTGTTCATAACGTGTGTACTTGTCGTAGAGGAAGGTATATATTCTTTTACGAAGTCAGGAACAAATTAACTACTTGTGTTTTTTATTTTACCATTGTTTTTAGTCAAGAACGAACCCACGGTAGAAGATGACGATTGGGAATATCAAGAGATAAAGCAAGAAAAAAACAAAGTACTTCCAATTGTTATGGCCGCGGGCGCCCTCATATATGCTATTTTGTTCTATTACTTGTGGCTTTAATGGTATTATAAAGATCGTAGATAACATTCTAATATATTTTAAGTAATTTACGTAATTTTCAAATACACATTTTCAAGTTATCGATAAATCATTTAAATTATGGAATATCACATCGTTTAAATTTCATAACAAAAGTAGCTAAGTTATATAATTAAAAAATCATTACATAGTTTCCTTATTTTTTTTGTTTTGGTAAAATAATCGAGCGAGAGCTCGACGTGATGACAGCCAATGATTATACAGGATGAGACAGACGTATTTAGCTCGTTTATAATTTTGAAATAAGTGAAAAAATTGATAGAAAATTCAATAAAAAGAACTCATTTTTGTAAAGTCGATAAAAGCGAACATTTGCAGGAACGAATAAAAAAAATCTTCCTTCGTTTTAAAATTATAAATAAATTAACAAATAGGGAAGTTACTAATTGCTTCATCCTAAGTATATAAATATGCTTTCTAATATCCTTTGCCTCTACTACACAACAATGACGAAGCAGATATCGAATCGACTATAACCGTACACTTATCTTCCTCGTAAATGTGTATGAGTGAAACGAGTAGGTATATATGTCGCTTATATATACTCAAGACTTTGAAGCGTCGTGACTAAACACTTTTTGTGGGTTCTTGCAACGACAATGATAAATACGATTGGACGAATACCGTCCATCTTAGCTTTATAAACACTTCATAAAAATGGTCATCGTTCGTCAAACATATTTCGAAGTGTATGAATGTTGTAAGAGAAAAAATTGAACACAGGATAAAAAGCAGTTTACGAGCTTACACCTGAGGATCAAATCAGACAAATTTTTTAGTAAGTTTTGTTATTTTTTTTAAGATCAATGAAATAAAATTTAGAATTATTTTCGAATATGCGTGTGTCATAAAGATTTTTAATTTGAAATAAGTACTTATAGTGGACGGTAAACGGCGATTGTAGCAATTAGTTGTTAACAAGTGGTTATTGCATGTGTGCGAATTTAATTGTTAACTATGAATGAAACTTTCTACATACTTGATACAATTTCATTAAAAAATGTACTATCCTATCGATTTCTTTTTTTTCAACGAGTCCGTTCGAAGTTAAAGTATCTACTAAATTTGTATAACAATGAATTTTATATATCGTAATCAAATATTGTATCTTGATTTATTGATTCCTTATTAAGACCTATATCGTCGTAGGTCAAAGATTACAAATAAAAAATAAATAATCTCAATGAAAATTACCGATGAAAATCAAAGTAACGTTTATAAAATGAAGATCGACGCGAAGTCATCTGTTTGATGTCAGAAAACATTGTAGCGCTGATAACGGAACGGATCTTTAAACGGAATGATAAGTTAGCGAGATAAGAAGAAATGTATTCGGGTCATTTTATGCGAGTTCGAATTTCACTTTTTTCGATCCGGTGTTACAACATTAAAATTACAGATTTTCTGCTAAAAATATACCGTGTTAGAAATTTCGAAAATAAAAACATTTCAACGTCATTTCAAAGATAAGCAATTTTTGTAGGCTTCGCGAGTAATATGCATTTATAATTATCTAATCCAGTGTTCATGATCTACTAATTTTCCATACGACAATATACAAATTATATATTTAGGTCATTTTGAAAAAACTATATTCAAAGGTATTCTAACTTTAGACAAAAACGAATCTATTTGATTTAAACAATTGTTGCAAGGAGAACGATGCTAGAAGATTATCGTCACGCTCGTACTGGCAAGGCTAGCTAGCTAGCACGAGAAAGGAGATAAACGAAGTAGGAGGCTTGGTGGGGTTACGAAGTCGATTGAGAGAGTGAGAGAGAGAGAGGGGGGAAGGATAAAGCTCATCGGCCAACGGCTGACTACTTTATATCGGCAGTACTTCTGCGAGTGCGGGTCTGCGTGGAGGAGAGTCTCGTGGCCTTTTTCTCGTACCTAACAAATGTTTTTTTACTTTTACCGTTGCTGTTACTATTAATATAAATCTTTTCAACGGTATTACGCACTTTTCTTCGCACTCTTTATTCCTATCGTCACCGACACACGCTCTGTCAGCCATCTTGGTGCACCTGCTCGATGCAATTTGGAATTCCAAGGATACCATTGGTGTGATTACAGAAGAGAAAGAGAGGAAAAAAGTAAGGAAAAAAGTACGAGACGACTCGTAAATGTACATGCCATCATTGAATTTTGTGACTCGAAGCTTTTAAATTTAGACCGTGACGCGAATACCATAACGCGATGACGTTAGCACTCCGGGGACTAAAACGCCGTAATTTTGTTTATGAGGTTACTTCGAGGAAAAACGAAGGTTGAAAGAATATATTTCTACGATTGTTTATTACATTGACAACCATCTATTTTAGTGTAGAACGAAGTAATAATGATAAAACTTAGAGGATATGACTCAGTTTCCTTAATATCATCGGTTAAAGTTTGATTTAATTTGAAAAAAAATATCATTGGTGCACGGTACATAGTTTATCTATTACTCGTCCGTTTCTATTTTTGTTTTTATTGGAGAAACGTTCCAGAACATGGTCGATGCGTTTGTTGTTCTCTCACAAGAATCATCGTCATCTTTAATGACGTTCTCATCTCGTATCACCAGCATATGAACTTGCGTTGAACCATTTAACGAAGAGTATCTTGTACTTTGTAATCTTCCTTCTGTATTTTGTTGCATAACTTTGCGCAATTTTGTTCTCTGATAAAGGCTATTTTAGTAATCAGCTTCTTCTTTGCTATCTTGCTTGAGAACCACTGCTTTTATATCTCTCGCGGTACACACGCGAGGACAAATGTACCAAGCCTCAAGTAATAACACGATAGATGAAGGTTTTTCGCGAGAACTAACTGGACGATACAATTTCAATTCGTAACGAAAAATTCTCGATAATTTGTCGTCTGCTTTCTATCGCCATGACACTCGCTCGACGCACGAATAAATCGATTTGATTTTAATCTTTTTCTTCTTTTGCTTGATACTTGATTCGATCTTTGTTGTTGCTCTCGGAGCTCGATGATTAGGTTAAACATTTTAGTACCGTAGTTAAGTTTATCTTATCTAAAAAAGATATTTCATGATAACCGTACGATAACATCCATTTTCAACGTTACGATTACAAAAAGGTATTACGGATCGAGTTTAAAATTTGTTACGACTTTCGATAAATCCTTCCTATCTTTTCAAAATGCAAAATGAAATGATGATAAAAATTCAAGTAGGTATTTGTTCAATATTACATTGTTTTGTTTTTTTTCAAATATAACGAACTCACGCGTGCTGTTATCTTTTGCGAAGGCCAACACGGTGCAAGAAATTCCTGTCGAAAAGTTAAATGAAAACCGGTTTGTGGCAAACGTTTCGAAACCCGTGGAACTTTAAAGACGCGGTCAATCTTCGATGGTCCATGGGAAATAAAATAATATCGCCATACGACACGGTATCTAGACCTTCTCGTTACTTTTTGTTCGTTCGTTTCTTCTTTATATCTAGTTCTATATTTAGTTCTCTATATGGTTCATTCATTTTTTTCTTTATATGAGAAAAATCGAATTAGAAAGCGAAGGACGTTTCGCGCAATGATCTAATTATGATTAATGAGAAACATTTTGTCTTGAATCATTTACATCGTTGCCTTCGCTTATTCCATTCAAATGGTTACGGATCGTTTGACAAGAAGTATTTCACTTTATCTGGAGCAAAAACCACACTTTTCATTGGTCCTTGACCTCAAGTCGATTCTCGAGTGTCTCGAAATAGAGACACTGGACTTATCTTCGTGAGAATCGTTAAAAGAGAAACCGGCATCGTCTCAAGGACAGGCGTCTGTTTCCAAAGCACTCTTTCTCTTTTTACGCACGAATCGGCGGTCATCGCTATGATCCTTGAACTTCTGCTACTCCTGCCTCCATTATTCTTACTCTAACCTTTAACAACACGAAACCTGACGATATTTTCTTCATTGTTCTATAGATTAACACGATTGATATAATTTTCTTTTTTATTGATGCCTTTCAATAAATATCGATTGAAAACGATCGCAACGTTCCTGGAATGGCTGATAGATATTAGAGATCTTGGCAAGGTCGTAAGAAAGAGAATGACATAAGTTGTATGCGTGTCTCGTTAACCGTAGGATGACAAGCGTTTGTCAAAGATGAATCCCGATCCATTACAGTCCACTCGAGAATCGTATACAATGTCGTCTTGCATGACGTCTCAACTTGACCAACCGGTGTCCGGTCGTTACGATCTCTTAATTACACTAATCGTCTTCCGCTTTTTATATTTACATAAATATAGGAAACACAGTGGAATGTATTTGATCCTGGAGCAGCGTTTCTCAATCTCGAAAATATCAAATAATATAGAATCATCGATGACACTCATCTACAGTTACGACCATACTAACAAACTATACAGGGTGTCCGTTTCCATGTAGTCAAGCGGAGGACTACATGTACACATCAATGACTTGAATCGAAATGTCTAATACCATTTTTCGAAATTCGTCTCTGTTAAATAGTTATTAACTAACAAAGATCGGCGAATCACGGGGAGCAACGACATGTAACGTTGTTTATTGTGGATTGCTCCTCCTACCGCTTCATCTCTTGCCTAGCTGCGAGCTCGAGTGAATTGTTTTTCTTCGCTAATCGCCGTAATTGGCTGATCTTTGTTAATTAATAACTCGTTAACTAAGTCGAATTTCGAAAAATGGTATTAGACATTTCGATTCAAATCATTGTTCTCTACGTGTAGTCCTCCGCTTGACTACATGGAAGCGGACACCCTGTATATCAATTACAACAATGCTTCTAATAATATAAGAAAACTTGCTGCCAAGTGGTACCCAAGTTAACAAAGTTTGGTAACCCATTATCCAAGATCAATAAGTTTACAACATTGCATTATTTGCTTGAACCAAAATAATCATCGATCTTATCTTTTCTAAATAAAAAACAAACACAAAAGAATATAATCATTAATAACTTATATCGTATCAAACGTTTACAGATAGTACCGACAAAAGCAAAGTGAGAAAAATCAAGGAAGATGCCGGAATCGGAGGTCGTGTACACGAGGGAGAAGGTGGAAAAGTCGAAGGGTAGCGGGAAAACGATCATAATCCTTCACGACATGGTCTATGATGTCACGGACTTCCTGAATGAGCATCCGGGTGGCGAGGAGATTCTTATCGATCACGCGGGAAAGGATGCAACGGAGGACTTTAACGACGTCGGTCATTCTCAGGACGCGCTCGATCTTATGACCAAGTACAGAGTCGGCGTGGTTGACCCATCCCAGAAGAGCAACAAGCCGATCAAGAAGGGCTGGGTCGCTGGTTACAATAGCAAACAACCGGAGAAAGAAAAATACGTTCAAGGACCGGGAGCGCCACTTTACATGCTCCTGGCCGCTATCGTCCTAACCGTTTCCGTCATTTTTTACTATATGCCATGATTATTACCAGCGCAATGATAATAAACATCGAATGTACTTCTCACAATTCTCGTTGCCATTATCGTCATAATTATCACGTGATCGTTAAAATGGCGTCATACGTTCGTTTCGAACGATCCTATGAGCGAAAGATCGAAGGATCAAGAGTGAAACGCGTTTTAATAACTCGATCGTGTCGATCGTTAGACAATACTTCCGAATCAAATGTACGAACGTTTCATTTTTCAATTGTATCAACGCGTTCTCGTGTCAATCGTCGTTACGTAGATGTGTAAAAACAAACACGATATATGTATGTATTTATACATTGGTGTGTGTTTTTGGTACGTTAGAATTTTTTTACTTCGTTCTGTCTCTTTTGTTTCCTTTTTTAGACAATCAAAATGTAGTTCAGGATTTATATGTAATTGCCGACGACTGATTTCTTCGGCGTTTTTTTTAACTTTCGTTCTCTTTCTGATCTAAACAGAAGAGGCTAATAAATATTATTGCTAGACTTGTTGTTCATTTTTGTCGCGTGTCGAGAGAAAAATTATAACTAGTGCCGGTACCCGTTCGATCAGCGCTTGCAAGATGTTTCATTTAACCTCTTTAGAAATACCGACACACGTGTGTACGTTTAGTTTTAATTTATAATAACACAAATTAATATTATTTTTTTAATATTCTTAATTCCTTTCAACGTATTTTTAGTTATTCGAAATTGCTATCGATTGAAAATGTATAAATATAGCTACGCAAGAAATTGGATAATTTCTTGTCAATTTTAAGAAAAATTCGTTCCTGAAGAGGTTAATTGTAAAAAAAAAGCATGAAATTGTTTTTAAATACTCCGAATGAAATAAATCATACCGTATACAAAAATCTAACAAAATCGTTCTCGCGTAATCGCGACGCACGTCACGTTCGAACGCTCGCTCTTCCGCGAAGTGAATCGCGAAGCATGCATAACCAGATGATGGCATTGGAGTAAGAAATAAATCCGTTGATATGAAAAGCGATGATCGAGCATTTTTCGAACCGCCTGCTGCGTAAAACGAGCACGTTATTTGGCACCCATCGAAGATGGGAAGTCATCGTGTATGCGTGACGTATGTATATATCTGTACGTATATAAAAATATTAAGAGATTTGACGAGTGGAAAAATGAAAAAACGCATTTCGAGTCGTTCAATTTGAAAAATGCTCGCTCGCACGCACAAATAAACGGCGTATAACTAATTGGCGAAGATCGAACGAGCATTAACGAAGACGTGCGGGACCCCCATCGTATCAAGCCAAGTGCAAAAATTTAACAACCCGCTGGGGCTTCGAAAGAAAACGACTTGGGGACGAGGGAAACGAGTACTCGGGGAACATGGTTCCCTCCAAAATACGTAGCTCGCGTCGTTCGAAGGTTTTAAATCATTCAATGAGACGATCTTTTGCTACGATTTTGAAATTTCGCGCCACTACAGCGATAGCTTTGACTCTCTCACGCCTAATGAGTTACGTACAGAATGTATATAATATTCTGGAACAATGATAACTCATAAGAAACGTATGAAACTTTACTTTATCGCGTAGAAGAGTACCCATTAATTTAGTTTTAAGAAGAGTCGAGGGTATATTAAAATTTCTTTCTTATAAATATGCGTCTCTTTCCAGTTGCCTTATCTTTTTTTTTGCGCCCTCGTGCTTCTCTAACTCACGATACTCCGTCAAAGGTAGAAACTTTAAGTTCAAGGACGTTAATTAAAAAGTGACTGCAAAGACGGTTCTCTCCTTCGTTGATTTTTTTTTTAATTTTGTGAGTGAAAAGCAAAGACAAAGTTGAAAGAAAACTCGCGTTATTGTAAACCCTTCTCCTTTACGACCTCTCGTCTATCATTACTTTGAACTGGGAATATTTGCAAATGACAAAAATGGATTTTGCGATCAATAGGACGATTGATTTTCCGAAATTACCGAATAACAATGTAATGAAACGCAAATTGCCTGCTGACACAGCCAACAAAAGTGGGTATTGGCGAGCAAGAGGAATAATACTCGTTGGATTTATATATTGCTAAAATAAATACGATTCGTTGACCCGATGAAATTTAATCGTTCTTTCCATTAACGAATACCGTTTACCATCGATTATTATAAATATTTGACTGTGCAAGCTGTTCTTCTATTATTTGCCAATCGAAAGATTAGACAGATCAGAAATTGCTGCAGTATTTCCTGTCGGTCGATCGTTCGGCGTCAATTTAGGTAAATGCTGGCTCTTTATCGGCATTGGCTTCTAGGAAAATTACGGGATTTAACGACACGATGCTTTCTAATTTAGAGCCGCTCAATGTTCGGAAAACAAAATAGTATTCATCTGTCGTTGATCACTAGTAAAACGTGTTTGAAATAAATAGAGATAAAGGAATAACACTGTCGTGATAATGTGTGCGCAAACGTGTCTCGTGTATAAAAATATTCAAATGGAAAACTGATGAGTTGAAGGAACAAAGAACGAGACACGTATTTTGAATAGAGATGCAAAATCAGTGTTAAACAAAACATCGATGAATCAATTATTCAATGTTTTCTCAAATATTAATAAAATAAAAAATGAGTTTTTACTACAAACCTTTGATATTTCAATTTATCATATCAAACATTTCTACTTAAAAGAAAATCTACAACAAAGGTAACGAAGTTCTTTATATATATTTCTTATCGTTTCCATCTCTAATTTCGAGTTGTTAGATTGGAATCACCCGTTAGATCATTTTTAAATACAAGTTACAAATTATTCGTCACTCGACTTTGTCGTTCAAATGGACAGATACATTATAAATTAAATTAATTGGACAAGAAAATTGTTGAAAGACCGGTCGAACCAGTTACAACGTACTTCGATCAGTGTTCTATCGAAAATGATCGAAACACGGTACACTGACGATCTAAATACACATATAGGTACGTCTATACACGTTGTTATGCACGTATTATCGCACAGCCGCGAGCAACAAAGGCAAGTATATGACCCGTTCTATTATTGTCTCGATCCGTAACGCTTTTATCGATAAGCAACGTGTACAGGGTGCAGCAAAAGTAATCCTCATATTTGGTTTTATCAATTTTCAATCAAATAAAAGACAATTTTTTTTTCTTTGTGAATAAACATTATTTGAACAAGCAAATCTTTCGATTCTTTCCAAATTATATACAAATGGAAGAGTTACGTTTGTTTCACCCTGTATATGCAGATACTGTTACGTGTTTGATATGCACTAGACGCAAAAAGTACAAAAGAGAGTGGATGTATTTCGTCTGATAACGAAATACCAATAAAAAAACGAAATCTACGCGCTATCGATCGATCGCAGTATTCTTTTCAATTTTGTGTTACATTTTTTCCACGGGCCGTCTACGAAATCCGATGTTCCTATCGTTGATAACGAAAAACAAAAAAAAAAGAAAATGAAACTCATCCGAAATTGGACGAAAAAATATGGAACGTAGGTGATTTTAACGATAATTAAAAAATGATAAGCGAATATGTACCAAGTGAAGAGATTTAAATAATAATCCGATAATAAAAGTACTCGTACACATGAAATTGATTTCTTTTACTATGAAGTCTCAAATTTTTTTCTCGATTCTACTAATTTTCTACAATTTCTAATCAATGAATTATGAGAAAGAGAATATTACGAAAAATTTTAATAAAACTGAAGAATATTTTATAAATTTAGCACCTACGAAAATTGAATATTTTATTGAAATAAAAACAGGTTACGATTTTTTTAAATTAGTATAAAGATCTAAAAATAATAATACCACGTTAGACGAGAACGAAATGTAGTAGAAAAAAATGAGAGGAATTCGTTCGTGTGCGCATTTGATACGATACACGAATATTGGGCCGGAAGTGAATATGGAAAGCATCTGGTGGACGAAGGACAGGAAGGATATGCGGTTTTCCACATGTGTCACGCACTCGGCCACACCGGTAAACCGCATCCACCCGCGCGGAAAGGAAAACGCAAAGAGAGTTGCACGCGACTCGCTGAAACGAAGCCCTCAAAGCTCGTGACCTTTCTTTTATTTTTTGGTTACTCTTTGTGATAAAGATTATACAATACTAGGGTACAAAAAAAAATGTTCGCATTATATTCGAATTATACGAATTATTAAACTATGGAAATATTTAATTATTCAAGAACAGATATGTTCTAAAGTGTAATTTTTTCGTGTGTGACAAATTAGGTTGAATGAAAGTAATTTCAAGCGGAAAATTAGGTAGGTACTAATCAAAGTTTATCTCAAAGGAATTCATCAGAGATCATAGGGTTTGTGTCCTTTATAGGGAAGCATATTTATTTTAGAAAAAAATTCCTCATAATTTACATAGTCCGGATTGAATAGTCAATTTCTGTTTCGTTTGGTACAGTCGAATGTAGAATTGCTCTATTGGATTTTTGTAATTAAAATTTGCACTTTTTAGCAATTTTTTTGGAAACATTTCTAATAGTTTTTTTTTATTATGTCTGAAATTGAATACAGTATTTTTTGTAATAAAAACAAGATTTGTCGATCATTTTCTAATTACGGGTGCAATTAACTGAATTTAATTGAATTAATTTTATCTCGATTCGGAACTTTTCTGATTTTACACAATTTTAAGTCTACAAAAAATATTACAAAACAGTAAAGAAGGCAGCGTGGATGGGGATACGGGAAACTTTTAGAAATGATCAGAGAGCTCGAGTTCCAGAGCTAATAGATAATTGAGATTCCGTGAAAGTCGAGTCGGTAAGGTGCAAGGGGGTGGAGCGCATGGAATAAATTTTTACAAGGGAACACAAGAGGGTAAGTAGAATGAGAGGAAAAATCGAAGTTCGCGATCTTCGTATAATTCTATAGCCGATAAAATATTCGGATTGAGTTCTTCAAGTTGGCCAAAGACCAATGATAGAATCAACTGCTCGTCAAAGATTTAAGTGGCTTCGATTGAGCGAACAGAGACAAGAAAGCAGGTGAAGAAACAAGAAGACGAAGATGAAAGTTCCTATGCCTACGGTATCACGAAAGAAGAATAAAGAAAAAGAGAGAAAAGAGGATACAAAGAACTACAAAAGAATGCTCCTAACAAGTACTTGGCAATTTTCTCGAATCCTCAACCTCGTCTTCTTTCTTTAGCTTCTTTTAATATCGCAATATAGCGGATTCCTTTCAAGCTGTTTGTTTATTTACAAAATTCAGGTCAAGAGATCTTCTGTAAAACATTATTTTTTATGAGTGAAAGATAAATAAATTAATTTAACACTTAAACAGTAGTGTAATGGATCAGTTTGACCTAGTAAATGATATATCACAGAATGAGAAAATTTGATTATGTTTCGAGTTTATATTTAAATTGATTCAAAAGTTCTCAAAACTTCTCTGTTTTATATTGATTACCTAATTTAGAATACAATAATACATTCTCACAATAAATACCGAATTCGCTTGACTCAATATCCACTACTTACAAAAGAGAGGTACAAATTCAGTCTTAAGATCACTTTCACGAATTAAAAATTAAAGGAAGTCTTGTAATTGTGAGAAATTACAAAAATAAATAAGAATAAACAAACGAGATTACTAATCAAAGAAAAAAGAAGAAGTGTTCCGTGATAACCACAAACGATAGAACCGAAATTAGTTCTATCGCGTTATCGTTCAGTTTATCGTGTTTCTTTCATCTCTCGTGCCCTTTTCGGAAGAGAGGGATCGATCATCGAGAAAGGACGTCGAGAGTCGTCGTTAGATGTTTTCAAAGTTTTCGACACCGAGCGAGAAAAGGAGAAGCACTCTCGGAATAATAGCGGCAGTCGTAGCCGCTTCGAAAGTATTTTAACGAGCCCTAGAAAATCGGAGTTTCTAGGGGTGGTTACGACGGAGGAGGAGAAGAAGAGAAAGAAAGAAAGATGGAGACGGTTGTGTCGTCGCTCGCGAGACAGGCGAAAACTACCGAGCCAAGCTTACGTCCGCAAAATCGATGAACCGCGCCGCTACTTTACGCTCGACTGTCTCGGTTCCGTCCCCACTTTTTAAAAAAGAAGGAAAGGAAAAAAAGAGAGAGAGAGACATGCCGCCAACAGTGACTTTGAAAGTTTAGGCAGAAAAAAAAGCTAATAGCACGTATAGATTTGTCACTTATATTACGAGAAATTCAATTTAAATTAACACTAGACCTACCACGACAGGTCAAATGATTTTTTATACGTTTCTTGTTTCCCGATTGTTTTAAATAATACAGCTACTTTTATAGAAATTTATTATCAATAATATTTATTCAATAATATTTCTTAATGATAGCAAAAATCATGTTTAAGTATTTGTCAAATAGATAAATGTAATAAAAATAAGTGTGCCTTTAACGTCGATAGGTTTAGTGTTAAATCTTCATCTCGAAGTAACCAAAGAATAATTGTTAATATTTAATTCCAAAAATCGTACGTGATTCTAGGTTGTTTTGTGATATCTGTGATGTCTGTTTTATGATAAAATTGACCCAAAGTGAGAATTTCATCTCTTCCTTTGTTATTATTAGTAATAATAGCAGTGGTAACAATATTACCGAGCAATATGCTTTTTATAAATGAAAATATATTCCAAATAATCCCTTAGCCGCGTTAATTCACATAATAACCGCCCGTTCGGATAAACGTCGCAGTAAAAGAAATTTGCATAAAGCATAACGTTGTCCGTGATGCTGATTAGCCTCGAGATCGTCTTTGCAAAGTATTCTCGCGAGTGGGACGCACGAATTGAAAATAGGAGTGGAACTAGAAAGAGAGGAAGAGACAGAGATCGAATAGCAGTGAAAAAGAAAACTGGAATAAAGCAAATAGAGAAAGAGAAGAAAGGAGAGAGAGAGATATATATACGATAGGAGAGGAGGGGGGTGAGAGCATCGAGAAAACCCACTGGAATTTCCTCGTCGTCTTTGTAACGAAAAGAAAGTTCTCGTGGATGGTCTAATATCGCTAAAAGCTTTTTAATAAACAGTTTTCGAGCCACCGACGAATACATCGATGTGTCTCTCTCTAACTCTCTTTTTTTCTCTCTTTACAGCATCTTCCACCTGCCTTTCACGTACATACATCTTCCTCTTTTTGCGTAAGAGTTAAATACAGTGGACTTTTTCGTATATACATGTACCGGATGAACGGTATATAACATGGTCACGTTTACCTATCGAATAATTAAGAAAAACTTAACATTTAAACAAGTTGAACATAAAAAATGCGACAAAATAGTTAAAAAAAAAAATTGTTAAAATTTCAAAGTTTTGTGTAAGCAATTTCTGGTTCATCGCGTTATATGGTTCCACCCTGTACATGTCAACGGGTATATGTACACGAATAATGTATACGTATAGACGTATGTACACAAGCTTACGTGGAAGATAAAAGCGGAAGGAGAAGAGTATTAAAGTAAAAGAGGAACGAGTATGAAGGAAAAATTCGCCTTTCGTAAGACACGTTTGTGCGTATACGTGTATGCGTGTTAGTAGTGGAACGTAGAGGAAGGTACCGTCGTCTCGAGTAAAATTGAGGAATCCCGCTGTTTATTTCACGAAGTAGCCCAGGAGACGAACGATATTGTGCTCTCTAAAGTGCTTCGAAGCTTTTCTTCGCGCTCTGCTTTCCTTTTCTTTTTTTTTTTACCATCACTTCGTACAAAGATTTTTGCACGAGCCAAAGCACAAATTTGATGTAGGTACCCTGTATGCCGTATATGCGGCATTAAGGAGGCTAAGCTACAATGTTGGTTTTAAAAGTTAGAAAATAAGTAACCGGTGGATTCCTCTAAAGAGCGTTTTTTTCAAAGCCATGATTTTCATGTGGCATTCGGTAAATCTTTAAAATCTAAAAATCTTAAAATCTAAAAATCTAAATCCTATTTTTGTAAATATTTAAAGCTACTTATTGGAAAAGAGAAGTTTTTATTTTTAACAAATGTCATGGATTGGACTTGGATTTCATTATTTTTTAATCTGAAACCTATTTATGCAAATATTTTTTACGCGTTATGTAATAACTCTTTTAAAGCTAAAATAGAGAAATAATTGAAATTCTCACGTGTTCTCCAACTTTTCTACGTCATCGGAGTGGCTCGTTGAATGCGTTTCAAATTTTTTGTTTTGATTTTCGCCGTTCGCGGTGGTTGGTAAGTCATAATGGAATTGGATTGTATCGAAGCACTTGTCTCGAAAGTAGAGGAAGAGTGAGAGAGAGAAAGCTGCCTTCTTTCTTGAGCTTCGCATTCAGTTTATGGAGAAATATTCGGGAATTCGAGGGTCCTACGTTTCGTAATATGCTGCGACATAAGCGATCGGAATAATGTCGAAAACGTACTTTCGAAATATCTTCTACGAGGAAATATCTTTGAAAGAGTTGACAAGAAATTCTAAAGAAATTTGTCCATTCAAAAAGAATTCACTTTGAAGAAGAATACGTACTCTTTCTCTACCAGTTTTAGAAGATACAACTTTTGTCATTTCCCTACACGAAAATATTTTCATTACCTACTACAAAAAAAAAAAAAAATCATTTTACGATAAATAATACAAAACGAAATATGGAAATTAAAATTACCTATATGAATGAATTTTCATTGTATATAATTCTATACAATGATTAATAATGAAAAGAACGTTGAAATTGAAATTTCTCCCCAAGAAGATACTTCCAAACAGCTGTTAGTATAATATTATTTAATTTTAACGATTAAAAACTTCGAAACGATTGAAAAATTGAAAGGATCGAGTTTAAGAATATCAAGTTTATTCTCGAAAGATTCGACGGAATCTCATTTCGCGATCGAAAACGAGGAAGGAAGACGTTTTACGAGAAAGAAAGAGTGTCGGAGTGAACGGGAACGTAGCTGGGGATATTTGTCGAAGTGTTTGCCTTAAAAGTAAGGGATGCGATAACGTTCCAGGGATCTTTGATAAAAAGGAACGTTAAAGGACCAACCGACACCCGTCCGTTTTCTCGGCATCGTCTTATCGAAAAAGAGAGAGAAAGCTAGAATCCGGGGGTTAGCCACTTTTCCAGCTTCCATCCTACCTCCGTTTACACACGCGGGCAAACATGCACACCTACATACATACGTATATACATGCGAGCAAACTTACACGCCAACGCTCGATTTTTCTCAGCACGAGCACGTGCCTGGACGAGAATAAATAAAAAGAAAATATATATAATAGCGGTATTACAGAAACTCCATTAACTTTGACACAAAGAGCTCTAATACGAAAATAAAAGAAGAGTATTTCAAATGATTTATATTTTACAAAATATAATTTACATCCTTTTCTTTTTTATTTGGAGTTTCAAGTATAAAAATTTGAAAAATTAAAATAGTTTGATTTCACAGAACGAATTGTAGTTCATTGATCACTTCAAAACTATCTCATTCATTCATTGTAAACTATATTCAACTATTTTTTCTTAATATTCAATGAATAAAGACGGCAGCCCTTAGATCTATTTTTCGAATAGAATGAGATCCTCGATCAACGTGATTGATGCTATTGCAATTTTACAAGTATGAAATACAGCTGTAGATAACGGATACCTATTACTGATAAAAATTATGACGGGTCTTGGAAAAATAGAGCCGTTCTCGCTTCCACTTCGAGAAAATGGACGAAAATAAGAGAAAAAGATGGATAGATTCGAGTCGAGTACATTTCTCTTCGTAGCAACCCTCTTTCCGTTTCTCCGTCCACTAGTCCAAACTTATTTTCCTTCCGTCATACTTCTTGTCTTTTCTATTGCACCGCGAGAGAAGCAACGAGAGAAGACAGTCTTAACGCGCGTACACATAAATTTTCCTCAGTTTCTCGCGCGTCTTCCATTCCGAACGCGTTGCTTTTAATAGCTCTACCTTCGATCTTTCATTACGTGCTTGGAATTTACCGATGGCAATTTCGATCGTGGTTCTCGAGAAACGTGACATTTTTTTTTTCTTCACCATCCCGTGGTTAAATCAAATTTTCGATGAACCTTTGAAGCACTTTTGTTTATTATTTATCTACCTACACGAGTGTACGTGGCATTAACCCTCACAATAACACACTTTTTGGACGTTTATGACACAGATTATTAACTTTTTTTTTAAATCAATATTTCCTGTTAATCAATTTTTTTATTATACTAAGCTAACAATAATAGTAATAATAATGGTTGAGGAAGAACTAAGTTATTAGAACAGAACAAAAATCTTTTATATGTGTTACAGCCATAACTTTGATACTACTTTTTACGAGGATCCATCCATTCGAACTATAACCACTTATAAATAGCATTCAGCACTGTCTTAATCAAAAAATATTCTTATTATTGTCTTTTTAGTACACTAAATAAAAGCTTGTTCTTAAAAAGTTTTTTTTTATCATATAATTTTACTTAAGTAAACAAAGAAGAATATAAAGAGGAAAGAAAAGAAGAGGAATCAACATTTACATATATTTCATTACTTAACTAAAAAGCCACGTATGATTTTTTTTAAATAATTGTAAAGTTGCATAAATATATACTAATCAAATGTTTAATGAGTCAAATTGGCTCAGTCCGTAAATCTAGTGTTAACAAAGCTCGCGGGCATAGCAGGCCTCTGGTGTTATTGCGAGGGTTAATAAAATTACCGATAGATTTAAAACTTTGAATAAAGTATTAGTACAATTATGAGAGAGCAAACACTGATTTAAATCACGTTCATATAACGATGTTATTAACAACGACGATGGTAACGAGTCTAGAGGGTTAAAGTTTGAAATATATATTACAAGAAGAGAAAGTTAATAATTAATTATTTGAAAAAAGAATTGAAAAAGGGGCTAGTGACACACTAGTTTCGAATTTGAAATGTTCAGTAGGACGAAGGCACACGCAAACCGCGCGCTGTCTGCCCTTTTTTCAACGAAGGTGCGCGCGCACGAGTTAGAAAGAGATAAACAACAAGAAAAGAAGGAAGTTGAGAGGGGAGGGGTGTCTGCAACGAGCGAGGTTGAGCTTTTCAATCGGCATCGTTCTAATTTTAGATCGGATAGAAGCGAAGCAGAACTTTTCGCTGAATGGAAAAGTTCCTCTGGTAAGAAGAACCTCGAAGACAAAGAGGGAAGGAAGAAAGAAAGTAGACGAGAGGAGAAGCAGCAGCCACCATAGGCCATCGTCTTGCGACTCTCGAACAAAGAAAAGAAAAGCACGTGGTTGACCGATACGTGGCAGCTTCTTTCGACCCTCGATCGATGCTTTCGACTAACGTTCCGTTGCATTTGAAAAATCGTACCTTTTTCTTTTGAGAAGAAAAACTGTCCCATGCCACCAGATGTTTTTCGTTTGAACAAAATTTTACTTCAACTTTTGTCGTTCTCTGTGTTGTCCATTTTTACTACCTTCAGTAATACTAGATTTTATTTTTAATCTATCCTCGAATGAAAGTAACGCTAATAATCTAATAAAAAAATTCAAGTGAAAGAAAGAAAAGAGGGAGCAAAATGTTTCACAAAAATGGCGGTCGATTCGAACCTAACCTCGCTAACATGAAACATCGAGAGAAAAAGAGGATAAAACGAAGTATTAAAAAGCAGACACCAGCAGAAACGTGGATTAATGTTTGTTTTATGTTAATAATTATTACTTTCAATAATTTCAGGAATAGGTCTATTGGTTAATAAATAAAAAATGGATTACTCACTTTGTTGTCGAAGATATTTCTCCGTACTATGCGACTGATTATTTCTCACAAAAAAGCGATAGACATAGAAACAAAGGAATATAGAAAGAACGATTCTCTCCAAGTCTCTACGAGAGAAACGTGACTGAACGTCGAGAGAAAGGACGACGCGAAGCGTACTCGCGGACGAACGGTGGTGAACTGAAAAGGTGGAGGGTTCGAAGGAGCGTCATGCGCCCCTGTCTTCGTTACGCTCGCGATCAGGACTCCACCCACCTTCATTCAAGCACGGACACCGCGACTAGAAAAGAGAGAGAGAGAGGGGGGAGAGAGGGACAAAATGAGGGAGAGGGAAAGAGAGAGAGAGAGTTGCCAAGCACTCGACTCTTCTTCTCCTTTCTTTTTTTTCATCCAACCCTTTTTTTACCCTACGCGATATCGTTGTGTCTCCATTGAATAACTTTCACGATTTTTCATCTCACTCGCTATTTCCCGATCGGGTCATATTCTATTCGTTTCCATTTTCTTAGTAGGATTGTCAGTCTATTTCTACTTATTTTTATTACTCGTTCCATGTATTCTATACCATATTCTATCTATTATTACTAGACTGCGGATCTTTATGCAAATTCATATGAATTCTAATTCATGATTCATCAAATATTGCAAGTAGAGCTGATAATTGAATAAAAATATGTAAAATACAAAGGATACATGTGACATATTCAATGGTTTGTCTTATATGTAAAATTTGAAAAACATACGCAATAGGGAAAATATGTATTTGCATAAAGATCCGCAGTCTAATTATTACCGATGCTACCATGATTTAATTTTATAGTATTAGTTCGATAAATGTGCTCACTTCCCTTTCTTCGTACGATTCTCTTATGTAATTTTATGTAATATTCAGATTAACATTAAAATTGATTTATCTATCCATCAGACTGTTCCATTTTATTATTTTAGGTTCCCTTATTCATTCATTCAATATTTCTTTTACCAAGAAATGAGAAAGTAATGTGTAAGAGTAATAAAGAATATCTCACTTCGATCCCATCGAATCATCTTTTCTTCGGCATCGAATAATTTTAATAACGAAGTACGAAGGAAAATTCGTGACCCGCTTTCCACCATTCTTCGGGATGGTGGCTACTTAAAAGTTCAAGACGAAATTAAGTAAATTGAAAACGTAAAGCAAACTCGACGTGGCGGAGGCAGCCGTTGTTTTCGTGAGCGAGATCGCCGGGAACGAACGCAAGGGGTGTCCCTCTTCCATTATTCAACTGTCTAATTACCCCAGACGCGTTATTATTGTGTAATCCTACCGATAACAAGAAACGATATTACATTTCCCTTCGTCCTTCGATTTTGAATATCGTGTACGAATGGGATCTCATCAGATTGTAATTTAATACCAAGCAAATAAATGACTTAATACTATCTGAAAGTAATAGAATTCTTCTTTATGAAAAATGAATTAAAAAATGATTTTCAAATTATTGCAATTGGGAATTATTTCTAATTTTTTTTTAATTTAGGAAATAGAACTTGAAAAATATTTTATTTAGACGAAAATTTGGAAAATTAGGTTCTTTCATCCAATATTTAAGTTAAAAACAATTTAGATATAACTTTTCCTCGATATTCAATACCGTTTATAACAATTTAAAAGTTATTTTTAGAATGAAACAAACGTCGTTGGTATACGTAAAATTTGGAGAAATCGTACGAAGGAAGGAAAAGCGGAAATGGTTGAAAAGGGGCGAAAATGGAAAGTCAAGTGGTCTCGTACGAAAACTTGGAACAACTTCGAGAGAAAGGGAGAAGGGGGAGTGGTGGAGGTAAGGTAAAGCCAGGATAAGATCCTTGGCGTACACCTGGTGTGGCAGCTGTTCGAAAACGTCCGTTGCCTTGGCTTCGAGCAGCAGCACCTGTTCGGATCGCGTGCTGTCGTAGGACTCGAACGCACCGTGGCCGTCGTCCTCCTCGACGTCGTCGTAGTAATCGAGGAGAACGCGAAGCAAAACCCATAGCAACACATGTCGGCTATGCTACCGATCGTGGAAACTTCATCGCGTGTCTAAAAGGGAAATCGAGGAAGGAAATCGAGGGAACGCGCCTTTTGACATCGCCCTTTTCGATCCATTGTTTCCTCTTTTTTATGTTTTTTTTTTTTGCTTTTAATTCTAGTTCATCATCCTCTTTTTAGTTCCTTTGTTAAATTTCTCAAGGATTGGCAAAATTTTAATCGCCAATTCTAATCGCATAGGTAGGATCACGATATTATTAGAATTTTTGGATAACAATTTTTCATGAAAAGATATGATACTTAAATTATAATTATGTTGCTTCTTCACCAAGTCAATTAATTCCATAAAATAAAAAGCAACAAACATTCGATAAAGTTAATATAAAAAGTTAAATATCGTTAAGTGTTTTTGGAACTATAATTTAGAAAAAAATTGAAAGTGTAGCTAATCTCTTTGATCTGTGAACGGTTTTATTTCTAATTATTTTTGTATTTCAAAAGGTCACGATATTTGGAGAATTTTATGTTAAAAATCTTCCATCTCCTTTTAATCATTAACAATTTCCATACACTTCTTAAACGAAATTTTTTTAAATATATATATTATTTAAATATATATTTTTTTAAATATATATAGACATTAACCGATTGAAAATGTCGTTCTTACGGGGAGCAATGAAATCTTATTAAAAAAGAAAGAAAACCAAAAAAAGCTAATTTAAATGTGTCTTCTCGAAATAACATTTTTCTTTTCCTCTTCGCCCAATAAAGAAAATCTTTGCGGCGTGGTTCATCTCCGCGCAGGGAGAAGAGCCAACGAAATCTTCGTTAAAAGTTTTCCAAAGGAGAAGGTAACCAACCGGGTGAGTTCGTGGATCGATGGAGAAATGCTGTAGTTACGTAAGTTTTACGGTAGCCGGTAAGAAGGGATCTAGGGTCGGGTCGACCTTCGACCACGCTCGTGCCTAATCTTTTCCAGCTTTGCTTGGCTTTCATTTCGCGAAAAACACACGAACGATGGAGTAACTCTTAACGTTCGAACACTTTTACACGTAACAAATCGCGAAATAATAAACCAGATATAGCGTGCTTTGAATTTATTACAACGTAACAAATTCGCGGGAAATTTCAAGTAGACAATTCCAATTAGGAATGACCGAAAAATTCATTAATCGAAATAAAATTTCGTCAATTGCTAAATCACATGATTACAATAATAAATGTAATCTATGTTAGAAATTTACGAAATCTCTTAAAACTGTGGTTCGTAACCGGCATTACTCTGAACACTAACGTTCTACTAAATTATAAAAACGGTACATTAATTTTAATAAACATAATATCTTCTCTTACTCTACATAACCTGCAATCTATAACTCGTCATAAAAGATATATTCCCTATATTTGAGCCGTTTATTTTGAAAGTGACCTAACTCCATTTTTTTATTAATTACAATTTATATGCAAATGCAAATGTAAGGTAGAAATATGAATATTAAAACAGCTAACTTGATTTTTTTGGAAAATGGACTTAGGCCACTTTCAAAATAAACGGCTCATTTATCTTATTAGCTTTATAACCTTAATAATTTCGATATTCCACAAATATTCCTTAGATACTTATAATAAGAAATAATCGGTGATATTAAAAAAAGGTTAAGAATCACTGTCCTAAAGGAATGATGTCATTGATAGAATCGAAACGAGCCAATCGATCGTTCGTCCGTCTTTCTTCTCGTCTAACAAAACGTAGAAAAATTTGATAATCCCGTATCGACGTAATCGTCCTTGACGTAATATACGTCCTCGCAAGGTACACGAGTCGCTCAAGTGGACGTCCGTTGTTTAGCTCCGGTGTCCGTCGATATTGATCCGTCGCTCGAGCCATTCCGGCTCATGTCTCTCTTCGCTTCGTTCGCGATACGCAGAGGATTAGCCGCGACAGCGGCCGGGAACGTCGCCGGAATCGCGACGGAAACGCGACCGCGAACGACCCGGCTTCAAAATTGAGATTTACCTTCGGTCGCGCGCGCGCGTGAGCAAGCGTACACTGGATCGACATTTACCAAAACAGGCTACTCGCATTCGTCATAATGAATGACTTATCGTTATTGGTTTGCGTCTTCGAATAATTCGCTACTGAATCAATCTGCTTCGATAGTTCGTCATTTCAGAAATTCATTTTGTGCATGAATATTTATCTAAGATGATCGTTAGCTGTGAGAGACGAAATTTTATCGAATCGAATTAATACATTTTTCTTTGGTCATTTATTTTACCAACTTTTCAATACTTTAACACTAGATTTACGGACTGAGCCAATTTGACTCATTAAACATTTGATTAGTATATATTTATGCAACTTTACAATTATTTAAAAAAAAATCTTACGTGGCTTTTTAGTTAAGTAATGAAATATATGTAAATGTTGATTCCTCTTCTTTTCTTTCCTCTTTATATTCTACTTTTTTTACTTAAGTAAAAATAGGTATATAAACAACATCCGTAAATCTAGTGTTAATATTTTTTTTCCTTCGTACGTTTCGGATGAGATTGCATTGCTGCAGACTTTGGTGATTATTGCGTGGGTGTAAGATAAAACGACATAAGTCGTATGTTTGTTCTTTTGAGATATTATCCTTTCAATTATTTTTGTTATCGATAATATAAGAACTATCTTTCTTGTTTTAATAAAGACAAACTGTAATTTTTTGTAATTGCAAATACGCCGTCTTGTCTTAATAGCACAGATATAATTCATTAAGCCCGAAATGGTTAATGAAATTCGCGTATTTTCGTTGGCTAGAATTTGGAATTCGCTCGATATCGAATCGCGAGGATTGATATTTTATGAGAATAAAGTAGATGGAGGGTAAAAATAATCTTCCGGACAGATGGTGGGTTGCACAAGAGTGATTCTGCTCGAGTGAGAATAGCTTGGGAATTAGAGTAAGAATATAAGAAAAAATATCTCTATATATGTATATATCGCGTTTTTTTCTCTCGTCTCGCACGATCGAGTTCTCCTTTTTTTCTTCGGAATAAAACGGGCAAACGAGTACGTTCAACGGAGGCATCGCGTGTGCATAATTATCCCCGCATACTTTCCTGGAATTAATTTCGAGCTTCGCCGAAAGAGTCCTTTTTCCATTCCACTCCGATCGTAGCCACCCTCCACTTCGTGGCTATGCTCTATCGTGTTCAGTATAACACCCAACCGCACGTTTTCCCCGTACAACATTGAAAAAAGTCGTCTCGTGTTTATTACTTATCTCGCGTCATGTTAAAACGAGATAAGTAATAAAAGAGCGAAAGAAAATATTTTTTCATTGCACTTTCTAATTACTTGATATAACGAGTTCTTGAATCAAATAACGACTAGTTTAATTAACCATAAGCAGTTAAATGTAAGCTAACAAGTTGTTCAATTATTAAAATATATTAATAAATGCTAAATGATGTTTTTGCTTAATATAAAGTACGACGATACGATTAAGAGAGACGTAACCGCTTTTAAATCAAAAATACCCCTTTGGGTTATTTTTTTTTCGAAAATTTAATTATTACTGTGTTAAAGACAAATTTTAATTTAATTCATTTCTTGTTTAAATAATTTAAATTAAAAATGTAATAAAGCTCTAGGGTTACAGGAACTGTTTAATTTGAAAATAGTCACTTTTAGGCTAATATGAGATACGAAATACCTTGAATTCTCATCCGCATTTTACAATCGTAAACAACTTTAACCAATGTTTCGCAAAAAGTGACCTATGCTACTTTCAAAATGAACTGCTCAAATATCGGCACGTTGGAAATACGGTGCGTTTGGACGTTTAGACTCAGGACGGCAAAGCCATTACGTCGATGCCGAACGCTAACACCGTTTCATCCTCCTCTGACAGTGACATCGTGGAAACGCGCTTTCCTGATGAACTTGACGCATGAACGAGTTCGAGTCCCACGTGCACGCTTAATCACCGGTTCCCTGTTCGCCTGTTGGATAAGACCACCGCAAAGCCCGAGTACCTACGGCCCAACCTTTTGAAAAGACGATTCGAAGGACGCTCAATATTTTTTTTTTATCTTAGCAAAGGGCCAATTTCTCTTTATTCATTTCTTCTTTATTTACAGAAGTATTAGCCTTACGTTAAAAACTGCGGATTTAACGTGTAGTATGCTTCTTCGAGTACAAACTGGAGATTTAAAGCTTTTTTGAACTAACCTTTAAAATTGATACATCGAATCTCTTTGTAACAACGATAACAATTTTAATTGGAACAACATAAATTGGAACTTAAAGCATTAGTAACATCAATACTCTGACTGTAGCAACGAAATACCATTAACAAGATCACAGTATGTACCTACCAAAATATTACTTTTAACCATTTTATAGGGCACAACTTTACAAATAATTTTGCCCACTTTTTCTGATTTATTTTCGCTAATTGGGGAACACGAATTGAACTTATTAAAAATAAGTATAGAAGTGCTCGAAATATCGACCAGAGTTCTATAACGTTGAGTTCTACTTCGCAAGAAAAATTCGTCAAAATGAACCGAAAAAAAAAAGTTCTCGAGTTTCACTGGATGCACATCTACGTTATTATCGAAGAATCTTTATGCTGCCTCGATGTGTTACGAGAGTCGTAAGTTAAGTCATGGATATCTTAATTAGCCATTCTGCAAGTTAAACGCGCGGACAGCGTGACAACCTAGTCGAGACTGCTCTCGGGCCGCTGGCCAAGTGTACCTACACACCGATCGCTTATTCGAGGAGTTAATTAGACCCGATGGCCACTATCTCAACATTTCTATCTCTCTTTTCACTTAACGAGACGATACTCGAGAAATGCTCGACCGATCGTCACGACGATCATGATCATCGATCTTATCTTTTCGGTTGGACATTTGTTAAATAAATGAAACGTTAATATTTTTTTTTTTTACAAATATTTTCTTATACGTGATACTTGTTACGAGGGAATAGAGAATCGTATATGTTTGAAGATGAAAGTCTCCGAGAAATAAGTAATCGAAAGACCGAGTTGACTCGATTGATGGTATAGTTACGCGATCTTGTAAGGATTCCTTTGAAGGTAGAAAATACTAGGCGAGTTGAAAAATAAGAGAAACAAGGTATACATATCAAATATATAAACACGTATACGTGTGCAATGGCGAGGAATCGATAAAGTTGTCCCGTCGAAGCTAGAGTCCTCGGTCGAAATAGATCGAAAGCGGTGACGTCGCCGAGTGGCAGTGCCGTCTTTCGTCTTCCTTCGAGTCGAAGAAGAGGAAATAAAGAGGAAGAGAGGAAAAAAAAAATTCAAACGGAATAAAAAGACCAGGACTGTCGTTCGTTCGCAGCTTTTATTACCTCTGTAACTTCTCTTCCTTTTCTCTCTCTCTCTCTTTTCGTCCTACTTCCTTTTCTGGCTTCTTCCTCGTTTCATAAAATTCAAGAAACGCGTTTGAACTCCACGGAACAAATATTCCTCCGTTCCGCCCAACAAAGGCTATGAAGTTCGAACGGCAAAATACTGGCGAAGTGTTCTTCTCTTTTGTTTATCCAGGATAAAGAATCATGACGGTGAGGTGACAAAAATATTGTACTTGATTCACGACTCCTAATTTTAAGTTTTCTTGGATTATTTGCGATCCCGTTACTACGTGTATTTCATTTCAGTTACTTTCAATCGATATTCGTTTTCACTAAAAAAGTGATATACACCTTCTACAAATTAGTTAACTCTTCGCACTCGGTGTCGAGTGTGATCAGAGACTCAAAATAAGAGTTTTATTTAAATTTCGTAGAAAAAATCTATTACTCAAAATAGAAAGTAACTTAAAGTCATCATTAAATATTTTGTAAAAAACTATTACTTATTCAAAAATATTTAATGATAATATTAAGTTATTATCAATTTTGAATAATAGATTTGTTTATAAGAAATTTAAACATAACTCTTATTTCAGGTCTCTGCTGTGACTCGACAAGGCAGATTTTGAAAAAAATATGATGTCGAGTGTGACTTGACGCTCGATTTTTTTTTATATTCACAGATCTATCTTTGATTCAGCTACCAGCAAGTCGAACATATTTTTTTATCACAATGTAACTAGTGATATATCATTTGAAACTGATATAATGTTGGAAATGTGTCGCCTCTGAAGCGAAACTCGAGTGCGATCGGTTAAATAATAAAATACATTACTTCAGTGATATTAAAAAAATATCCGTACCGAACCCATAACAATACCTATTTTTGTTACAAGTTCGCTTAATTCGACGTAAAAAATGTAAAATGCCAAGATGGCGTCTCTGCGCGTTGCAATCTTGTTCCCGAGTATAATTATCCATACGATATTCATATTTTAAAGGCAATAATTGCGACAATGCGAGTTATTTTATTATTCAGCGATATCGCTGTTTTTCCTGACATTGTCGTTCCTCGTACTGGAAGGAAATGATACGATCTGCGAGTTACATACTTGTCACGATACGTATGAGTATAAACGCGAGGCGAGAGCGCGAGACGCGTGTTCTTTTTTAATATGCGCGGTTCAACGCGCAAAAGTACGACGCACGATCAAGCACGTGATACGAACGTGCCGCAAACGATTAACAGTTCGTTAATCTACTCGGAACATCGAATTTTTGTTTGCTATTAAAATCGTGGTATTATCCAGAACGAACCATATCGATCCGATTTATTCGCTTATTCTCTGCTTCATGACAGTACTAGCGATATTTAAACATTGGCGTTCCTATTCTACAAAATAATTTGTCTTGGTATTCGTCAAATTCTCGTTTGCTTTCCATTCCGTTATAATCTTTTCGCGATCATACTAATTCTATATACATCTATGGTCATTATCTGCGTATTACTTTTGAAAAGAGAAGGAAATGGGAAAAGAATTTTTCTCTGCTTCTCGACTCGTTAGACCGTCTTTTTTATATCATCAGAGGACTCGCATTCGATGATATCGGTAAACGTGCGTCGGTAACTATGTTGCCGACCTTACCGACGGCGCTTACAATATAACCTAACAATTGTTTCCAGATAATAAATAGTAATACTGACTTTATTAGCTTTAATTGCAAGTAACTTTTTAAATAAATAACGATAAATAGCGATAGGTGACCACGTGTCTTCGTTAAAATTTAATTCGACGATCAATTTTGACAATCAATATGGCGCTCCTCCATCTTACCTTCCATCTCGAAACTTCTACATCGATTAGCTTCTAATGAAACACAATAAGACGATGGACCAAAGATTTATAGAAATGAGACAAAGTGATCGAGAGAGATTGGCAGAGAAGGTAGATGAAAACACGAGAAAAAATTTGACTATAGTTAAAGGACTGGAGCGTACAAAGGGCGGCATGGGATCGTTACGTTCGGTTTTGTCTCTCGTAAACGTGAAAACGTAACGAGCCACTTGGCCACGTTGCATATTTCAGAACGAGCCAGACGCCCCTCGGCAGCGCGTTGTGTGGTCGCCTTTCGAAAAGCCAACTCCCAACCACCGCCCCCTCCCGTCGTACTATATACAACCACCCTTTTTCGTCACGTAAAAGCTGTCCATGACGGAGAAGAGATTGTTAATTAAAGGAGACTGATTATTTTCGACAATCCGTGAAGCTTTCTTATTGTGACCCATGCCACTTTACTACTATAGACTCGATCATGTCTTCGGTTATTGTTAGTATGATTTGAAGCATAACCAAAGCAGCAAGTGAGACAATGAACGATTGTCAAATATGATTTGTATAAAATATGGAATAGAATAGATAGAATAGAGAATGGATCTATTCTCCTTGAAATGTCAAATTTACTTTGTAAAGCTGAGTAAAAATTTTTCTTTTTTTTTGTTACGGTTAGTTGAATCTTATTGGATGAATTACTTTTACGCGAAGTAACTTTATGAGACGGAATAAATGAATTAATTTTTGCTATTCCAGGAATTAAATTAACACGCTAGACGAAGATATATAAAGTTAATATACTTCGAACATCGCTGAAACGTTAAACTTGCGCTCGCGTGTTTCATCAAAAGCTGCTTTCTTTCTCACCGTAGCGGAGCATCGGAGGTAGACTCGATGCCAGACAGGGTGTATACAACTTGAAGGAAGAGAACGTGCTCAAGTACGGTCTTCCGCGTGTTTCTGTATCTCATCGGAGAGACGTGAGATGAACGCAGCCTTAATACGAGCGAGAAACGAGTAGGGAAGAAAGAGAATTAAAAAAAAAAAAAAATGGCCCGGGTTTCTTGAAAATCTTTAACGCTCGATGCTTCTCCTTTTCTCTTCTTCGATCTTTCAGCTCGTTCGAAAGCTTTTTCCGTAATTAAATTTCGACTAGTTAATTTCTGACGAATTTTACTATCTGATCGTAAAAATACAACTAAGACGATCTATTTGTTCGGATAAAAAATCATCAAGAATTTCAATCGCAATTTTTTTGATTTTTAAATCATTTGAAAAATTAATTTATTAATATTCTATGAGCTGAATACGTACGAGACACATTTTGATTTGTGATTAAAGTGATGTTATCGTTAATACTATGGAAATAGCGATTTCTACGCGATGAGCTTTCGAACTTTTGGAAAAGCTCAAGTTCCATAGTGTGTTTTGGAAGTTAAAGCAAACCATTCGGAGTTCGGTGTATCCTTGGATAATCTTACGATGAAGAACCTCAGCGGAGCAAAGAGCAAGAAGATGGAAAAAGAGAGAGAGAAGGAAGGTTGGAAATCTCTGTGGCGCGAAGCCACTAAAGTCGAATATTTTATCGTCGTTTGAACGAGCAAACCGACTCTACCTAGGATGGAAATCCACCATCGTCGTGGAAACTCTTCTTCTAGATTTATAATTCGTGGCTTTATGATCGTGCTATGCTTTCTCTCCACCTTCGTATAATTTAGTACAGTTTCGTACACGAAGTATCACAAAACACGTTTCTTTGGATCAGGTGTGTCAAAACAACTTGGACCGCGAGTCGTTTGTTATAGAAGTATATCTCGTATGAAATTTTTCATGCCGATCGTTGGTGATATTTTAATTTTTCCGTCTAATTTAAGTTTCATAATAAATGTATTACCGAGGAGCAGCTGACGAAGTCGGGGAAAAAAATGTTTGAATTTAAACGTTTAAGCTTCTGGATCGCGATAGGATTTATGAGAGGAAAGAGGTCGTTAAATATGACTCACCTCGCGAAGTTCCTTGATCTTTAAGCCCCCTTTTCCTATAACACAGCCAGCTTGGCTCTGATGCACCAGCATCCGTACGTCGATTTCATCATTTCCATGTCTGGATCCATTCTGTAACATTTTATTATCCAAATTTAAAATCCTTCCTTTAGTTTCGTTTGTAAAGCTTGTGAACATTGTACTTTGAATAATACTTCATTTCTATACTAGAGGGTTTACCTACTACATTTCTATACTATAGGGTAATTCACCTAAGTGTACCACTTACATTACTTATATGCGCTTTGTTAAGTGAACAAATGGTTCTAACAATTGTTATATAGTTTCTGCTATTTTGCTTGATATCGTACAGTTTGTTTAAACCATTTTGATAATGATTTACAAAGCGAATGATCTCATTGATCTCCATGACCTTTAAATACGTTGTCAAGGTTAATATTCTGAACAATTTTGCCCTATAAATATTCTTCTGATTTATTTGCAAAAATACTTTCGCAACTTCTTCTATTTATTTTGTGTCTAGATTACGCCAGTTATAAAATTTAACATCGGTCATAACCATACTGATCCAAACCAGACGTCACACTTCAGTACCGATATAATAATTGGGTCATTTAATTAAATAACCGGTGACGAATATACTTAACTAGAATCAAATGAATTACGTTCAAAATCTGGATTACATTCGAGTTACGTCCGCACGATCCTACTTAGAAGAAAACAATGAAATTTGATAACTCGTACAATCTAAAAACAACTAGTTTTCTGGCTTAAATTTTGATGGTTATGATCGATAGATAATTAAATAAGCATAAAAAGTACAAAATTTCCTAATCTTTTATTAGAATTAATAACGCTTACCTCTTCGAGATTAGGTACGACCTCGTTCAACACCTGGAGGACGGTCGACAGATCTGAGCTTATGGTCAGCACCCTAAAATCAAAATGATCCCGACAATTATTCCATATTTCTCTTACATCATTTGCGATCATACATTATGTATAAATTCGTACAACGACGCCATTATTTTTATGCGTCCTTACAAGCTCTTCTATCGTTACACGCGTTATGATTCCTAGAAACGAGAACGGATTAATGTTAATGTTAATGAACGCGGTCGAGCTCTCGACTCACGTTTTTTTAAACGTTAAAAAGACGCGGTGGTATTATCGAAGATGTCGTTGAGAAGGTCGAAGCGTGAACGAGTCGGAGCATTTTTTTATCGTCGTTCTCACGTTTACTTTTTTTCTCTTTCAACCGTCTCGCCGATAAGACGATATAATAAGCTACGTGAACGGTAGGCGATTGCCATCATCGTCGAACTTTCGCAATGGTATATTAAACGTAGTAAAAGAAAATGGAAATGTTCTACTTTTCGTTATTTTTTTTTTTTATTTATAATTACGATCGATCGATCGTAAAATTCTTCTTGCGAGATCGAAGCAATGCGACTATTGGAAGTACTATAGGAAAATTGAAGGATCTGTGCGAAACAATGAAGGCAGCTCCATTTGAAAAAAATTCTTGTAAATAAAAGGAAGTCGTTGAAAAATCAAGATACTTTTATAAACGTGCCGTATATGTAGATATACTGAATTTTTGGGTTAAATATCGAGTCTATGCTACAATATTTTTAGCCTTTGCACTCATTCGTCTTAATGGTGAGGGTTGTTTATTAAAATGGAGCAATTGAATTGAATATAAATTAAAAAAGTGATAACTATTTTTATAAAGCAACGTGTGAAAATATTAGAAATGTTAAAAAAAATATTGAGCTACCAACGTCGCAAATCCTTCAATTAAAATGAACTAAACCTTTGGTTAGATAGTGCACTGTTGTTACTACATAAATTACTTAAAGATAACTAGAAGCGTAGCTTCTTTGATTCGGTCGTACGCTCTCTGACTGCACGTCTCTCCGTTTGATACGTTCGGAACTTTAAATCGAGCGCACGACTCGCGAAAGTCGATATTACTTCACCGCATGCACTCTGTTAATTACGTGTGACGTTGGGATTAACGTCGGTCACCGTGATATTCACTCTTGAGGACACTAAATTAATTGGAAGAACGGTGTGTTAAAAGACAGTATCTCGAAGATCTTGACACACGAGTGTATGACCCGAACGAAGTATAAGCTCAATGTTAATCACATAATCACACACATACTCGAGCTCCGAAACATTTCAACGGAATTATACCTTCTCTTTTTATTTTTATATATTTCTTTCTTTTCGTACTTAACAGCAATGTTAATCGGTGCGAAACGTGAACGTGGAGACTAACCATCACCCAAACCGATCGTTCTCAAAATCGTCGTTCCAGCGGGACGAAGGAAAACCACAAAATAGTTTCACGAGGGCTCTCTCGTTCCCACAGAGCTTAACGATTTTCGAGGAACGCGTGAGATCCTTTCCGGTTGGAAGGACGAAGACCCAAAAAGACGAAGAGCTGTGCGCGGTGATAAGAGTTAGCATTATCGACGAGAATTTAATTTACTAACAGGAATGCACGAATACGGTCTTCGACTCGATTCGATCGAAGACAACTCGTCGATGTGTGTGAGAAGTTGTGTTCGGTATATAGGATTATAGTACTGGACGGTCAATTGACAGTTATGCTATCAAAAAGAAAATATATTTTTGGTGCAATCTATTATCTTTAACACGTTCGCAGCCGTTCACGTCCAACTATATCTAATTACTATCAAATTATAATATACTAAATGTACAATATTATTTATTCTCACTCATATTTCAATACTAGAAGCCTGTAATATTTTCCAATAACATTTCGAAAATTGTGAACGGCTTTAAACGGGTTCGAATAAAAGAAAAAGCAAATGAAAAAGAAAATATTGAATAGAACAGTCAACAAGTAAGATAAAAGTTCTGACGTTTATGAAATCAACAAAAAATCCGTAACGCGATGAGATAAAATTTGAACGAAAAAGAATATGCGATATTACAGCGAAGAGAAGTGTATTTATGTGTGTGCGTGTGTATTTGATGCAAAGTTTGGATACGGTTTTCGAGTTTCTACGATGTGAACGTGCGAATGCGTGTGCGAATTATCGCCGTGATCGTCCCAATGCGCAGCATCCACACACACGCACACACATACATAGACACGAGAGAGAGAGAGAGAGAACGCGTTAGTAGGGCAAATCCTGAAGCGGATAAAGACGAAGCTCGTTAAATAATCGCGCACGATGGTGAACTCCCGTTTGGTAAAAGCGAACGCTTTGCTTCGACGTTGAAAGCAGAAAAGGAAACGTTCGGGACTCGTTCCTCGCGAAAAAGAGAGAGAAAGAGAGAGAGACAGACAGAAAGAGAGAAATAGAAAGAGACAGTGAATAAGAGAGAAAGAAAGGAAGGAAGAGAGAAAAGTGGAAAAACGGTGGAAGGTTTCCCAACCTCCGTGCACGGTGTTAAAGGTTGCGAGCGAACGCGTATCGCCGAAGCTTTTCAAAGCTTTGGAAAAGCATTGATCGTCAGCGTCCATCATTCGTATCAACGGTCCATTCCCCACTCTTACTGCATTTAACTAACAAAGAAAAAAAGAGGAAAGAAACATACGAGTGGAGTGGACTCTTTCTTTTACAACGTTTACCAACTGGAATAAATTTAAGAAAAAAAAAGGAAATAAAGAATTATTGGACCAAACATCTTTTACGTTATATCTCTGGGATAGAATAATCGTTATTTATACAAGGTGTCCACTTCCATGTAGTCCAGCGGAGGACTACATGTACACGTCAATGACTTGAATCGAAATGTCTAATACCATTTTTCGAAATTCGACTTAGTTGAATAATTATTAACTAACAAATATCGGCCAATCACGGCGAACAGTGACATGTAACGTCATTTATTGTGAATTGCTCCTCCTACCGTTTCATCTCTTGCCTAGCTGCGAGCTAAAGTGAACAGCCTTCCTTTACTAATCGCCGTAATTGGCCGATCTTTGTTAGCTAATAATTCGTTAACTAAGTCGAATTTCGAAAAATGGTATTAGACATTTCGATTCGAGTCATTGATGTGTACATGTAGTCCTCCGCTGGACTACATGGAACCGGACACCCTGTATGACTGCAGACAATTTATTGATATTACAAAAGAAAAAATACTATTGACAAAGTTTTCAAATGTTTGTTAAATTAAATCTCTCACCGGTCCAAAACGATCTCGATAAACGTTGTTGCTCTGAAAATCAAGGAATTGTTTAGAAAAAAAAAAACAAACAAAAAGATACAAATCTCCTGCGTATCTCGTGGATTTTTCGTAAGAACGAGGAAGTAGAGATGACGCTGAAAAAAATGGCGGCACGGGATACCTCTCGGCCTAAATTTTTCGTTCCAGGAAAGATCTCGTCGATCCTTTCCGGTTTATTCTCCTCTTTTCCAACACGGTGATATACAGGGATTGTGTGTACGTGTAAGAGAAAGAGAAAGAAATAGACGGAAGATCGTGAAACGTATCGTGTGACGACCAACGGTGATGGTCGAGGACACGCGCCACGAGAATGGATAATACATAGAACGAGAGAAAGGGAGGGGCAAAAATGATACGTGAGAACGAGATAAATAAATAGTCAGTTGAAAGGCAGTAAGTAGTATATTGAGGTAGGACGAGAGAGAGAGAGATAGCGATAGAGCGTGGGAGGAATAGAGACGATTTGATAGAGAGCAAGATAGAGAGAGAGAGATACAGGAACTGTAGAGACAAGGTTTGCTTTGTGTCATCTCTGCTCCACGATATATGTAATAATACACATTTATAAGTAAACATGTATGATATGTATGTATCTTGTTACCGGATATGTAGGTATATGCGTGTAGAGAAAAAGAAGAAAACAGAGGAAGAGAGAGAAAGATAGAGAAAAAGAAAAAGAGAGAAAGAGATAGTAAAAGAAAAAAGAGAGAAATAGGCTGGTTTACCCCGTATTATGTAGTAGTATTCGTAGTGTAAGAGTAGAATGAAATAGAGAAAGAGAGAAAATAGAAGAGAGAATAGAAAGAGTAGAGAGAGAGAAAAAAATAAGACATTAAGAAGTGGTGTTGGTTATTACCGTTCGGGTCCGGGGCAATCGGGTACAATGATTGAGGCTTTGTACTGTCGGGCCATGGTGGTTGGTGGTTGGTTCATTGTTGGTTGGTTGGTGGTTGTTGTCGATTGTTGGTAGGGTCGTGGTGGTCCATCGTTTGCCGAGAGCGAGAGTCGGGTTCCGTCGATTCCGGGCACAGGGCAACGGCAGGGCAACGGCAGGGCAACACGCCAGGGGAGCAACACGCCGGGGTTGCGTTTGGGTTGCGTCATTGGGCAGGGCCAGGGCACAAACCATCAACCAAGTTAGATAATGACGAATCTCTAAGGCTCGCGCGAATCGGCTCTTCTCTTTCTTAACATAGTTTGTTTTATTTTTTTTTGTTTTTTTCTTTACCTTTACTTCTTTCTTTTTTTTTTTTTTTTACTTTCGCGACGATTTTTTGTTCGCGAACTCTCGCTAATCAAAATGCTAAACACGCTTTTGTTGTTTTTTCGTTCCGTCTAAAGGTATCTTTTCTCGTTCCTATCGTAAAACCCACCCCAACTTCGTGAACCCCCACAAAAGCCAGTATGCTCGTGCGTCTCTTCCCCGAGATTCTCCGGACATGACCTATGACGCTTAGTCGGGAAGATGTATAGTCTTCGGGAAACTACCTTGGATCTAGGAACACGTTTACTACCTTTGACGATGACTATCGTCGAAGAGTTTCCAACATGGGGATTCTATTTTATTTTACTTGCATGCTTTTGTGTTTCGAAACTTTTCGACGAGATTAGACGAGATCGCTCGAAAACGGGATCGATCACCTATACCTTTTCCATTTATCTTTCTTTTCGTCGATTGTCAGAGAAAGATAGAAGCGAACCGACGATACGTCTTTCTAGAATCCACGCTGATCGCGAAAGATCCTCGCACGCTGACACTTTGTACGCTTTTGGATAGGATTCTGTCGTGCCTCGTCTCGAGAACTTATCGATAGAGGAGAGGAAAAAAAGATGGAAAGAGAGAGATGGGAAGACAGATCGAAATGAAATCATTTTTATATCTTTCTTGCTCCAAGAGCCCAAGAAATGTTAGAAAAATTTGTGAAAAATGTAAAGTGTGTTGTTTCTAAAAGGAGAAAAAGAAAGATAGAAGGAGATGGATAAGAAAATTTAAAGAAATATGAAATTAGACGAAAGGGACAGCTCGCTCGACCTTCGAATCGTTCTAGACGAGACCCTTTTCTACTCTTCTCTCAAATTTATTTGCCGTTACGGTTCGCAAATGTAATATATACCTATACATATATTTTTTTCTCTTCCTTTAACCATAAACTCTTCGCGTTTACTGTTACTACCGTTGATATATGTACGTTTGTACTCGTAAGGCCGTATACGTTCCGGTCCAGCGTCGGAAGGTCGCGGTTTACGACACTGACCTCCGTGGCAGACGCGTGAATGTTTCACTTGACGGCTCTCCGCAAGGTCCCTACATTTTTCATTTTTATTTCCCTCTTTTTTTTCAAAGTCAAAACGAAAACGCGCTTTCATCGACAGGTTTATTTATAGATCGAGAAAACCGCCCGTAACGGAGAGATTTATTTCTTCAATTATTTTATTCGTTTTAAAACACGTATGGATCTATTTCATTGTTTCCCGTCGACTTTACAATACTTTCATATTTTCTTATTACTTTCGATCACGATACTCGCGATATTTTAGTGACACGAAGATTTGAATTATTTCGAAAAATGACTCTAAAAAATATATTCACCGTATGTCTTCCCCTTCAAAATTAAAAAAAACTATCGAAAGCTTCTGTACTTTGTCTACTTCTGTAATTATTTTGAACAAATTAAAGAAATATATACACGGTTACCAAAGAAAAATGAGCATCCTGAATATCTTTGGAACCATGAGAAGATACAACATTTTTAAATAAATTATCCTGTACTACCCTAAAGACATCTAAAGAGCAATCATTTAACTCTTTGAGGCACAGGATTTCAGATCAAAAATAGACCCACGTTGCACATGAATTTTATTGGGTTTTTTGTTAATTTGTTAATTTGTTTTTTTTTTTTTTTTTTTTATTTCGAGGTGGGACTAAAAATGTCCCATCATGCCGTGAAATACATCAAAAAGGAGGGACACTTTTAATCCCACCGTGCCTCAAAGTGTTAAGAGATACAAAGATTATATTAAGGTCATGGTCCAAAGGATATTAAAGGTGCTCATTTTTATTGCACCACCCTGTATACAATATTCGAAAAAAAGGACTACGTAGAACCTCGTGTTCTATTTGATTTCGTGGATAAGCACAGGAACATAGGGAAACCCGCGTGCGATGTAAAAGCCGTAACACGCTTTTGGCCTTGTAACGCAAATTGGCGACGGGTAGGTATCGAGCGATTATCTTAGAGCTATGGAATGTAGTCTATACGTATGTACTTACTACTGGTAAGTCGACGTCGCAAGTTACTTAATCGTCTATGAAGTACACATATAATCGGTGCCTTGTACTTGTACTTTGCCCGCTCTTACGAGAGCCGTTTCGTTCGAGAGCACATGAGAGCACACGCTGCAAACGACAACGACGATTTTTCTCCTACGGTGCGTGCGTTCTCATTTCACGCCGTACCCATGTCTTTTTTTTTCCCCTTCATTCTTCTTCGTGTCTCTCGAGCTAATCGATTCCCACGTCTCGTAGACATATCTCGTAATCTCGATCGTAGTTTTGTTCTCTTTTGCGTGCGAAAAAGAGAACCGATCGATCGATAAATCATAATCTTTTTTTTTTTTTGTTCTTTTAGTATTTTTTATTCAAGTGGGTAAAAAAATTGTAATAACCTACGATCGAGATACGAGTTTTCGCAGTGAGAAATATGGATCCTCATTTCCTAACGTTACGATCTCTAACGTGTCTCTCCTTGGGGAAAAAGAAGATCAAGAGAGTAGGGGCAGAGAAGGGTTTGAAAGAGCTCGAAAAATATGCCGCGTCGAGAACTCACGGTATCATCGAGGCTCTCGACCTGGAAAATCCCCGAAGAAGGCTACTAAACGTTCGGAAACTTCCATAGGGAGGAACTGGGCTCGTCCTTTTGGTATATTATATAGATACGAGACAGCTCTCGTGTGTATAGTATATACGATCGTTCGATCTTTCCTCGCCTCGCGCCTTCTTATCGTTGAAGAATCAAAAATAAACAGAAAATTAAGAAAAATCAAGTTAACCTTCAAGTACCGACGGTGAATGTCTCGCAGACGGCGAGTAAACAAATTTGAATTTTATTTTATCAGGATTAAATATTAAAAACGTTGATTCCAGATAAAAATGTGTTTTTTTTTTTTTAATCTTTTCTTAGTACATAATTAACAGTTGGAACATATTTTAAATAACTAATGTTGTTATTAGTACATAATAAGTGACCTAGCTAACGTCAGTACTCAAAAGTTAATAACTTGAAAAGAGGCTGGGCGAGGCATAAACGATACTGGTCGAACAAAAATAGATCGAAAACTAATCGAAATTATAAATACGAAGAAAAACAACAAAATGGAGGTTTGGTACACAAAAAGATGCATGAAAAAGAGGGTAGATTAAAAAAACAAACGAGTAGGGAGTCAAAGAAAGTTCCAAAAAAACAAAGGGGGTGGGTATTTACGACGAAATGAAGAAAAAAAGAATATGTCTAGAAAAAAATGGCGATGAAAATCCGAGAAGGCACTCTCACCTGACTACGGAGCTTCGTGATGTTCTGTCCGCCTTTGCCTATTATCGAGCCAGCGACCTGCAACAGAAAAGCGTCGTAACGACGCATCCAAGATTATGAGTTAAGGACACGAGAGAACAAGCGGTGTGTTTATCGTAGATACTCGTCTTTCTCTCTTTCCTTGACGACCTATACGAGTCAGACCGCGTTTCGCTTTCACCTTCTCAAGATACTCGTGGCCGACAGCAGCACTGCACCTGCTACTATCTCGCGAGCGAGGACGCGACACGCCTTGAAACTCGTTGCTTTTATATGTGATTTATTGTCAGTGATGATCTTTTTCTCCTTTTTTTTTTATCTTACCCAATCTTCGATCGTTTATTTTCTCGTTTGGTATCTACGTACGAAACTTAGTCTTAACCTAGTCTTAACTCCTTGCCTTATGATTTAATTCGACAATCAATCAACTTAATATTAGAAATTTAAAAAAAAAGAATCATAAGCTTGTCCAAACAGAGACTAATGAACACTAATTCTTCCAAGTTTATTTTTTTTATTTATTTGCTTTTTAGTTTATTTTTTAGTTTATTTTAGTTTATTTGCTTTTTAATTCTTCCAAGTTTATTATTTTTATTTATTTGCTTTTTAAACCATGAGTTTGACTCGTGCTTTTTATCCTAGTCTCGAAATTTCTACAGCGAGTCTCGCACGACATTATAAGGCAAAGGGTTAATCATTCGAAATATAAAAGAATTAATAGATAAAAAAATTCAGCAGATGTAAAAAAGTAAAAAAAAAAAAGTCTAAGAAAGATAAAGTATCGTTTCTTGTTTTGCCGGGGATCGCGTCGGTTGTGAATAAACAGGCACGAAACGGGAAATACCGTGTCAAGGTACGGAAAATAATACGTTCTAGGAGAGCAAACTCGGTAACCTGGACCGCAGCTCGTTACAACGAGAACGAGCAACACAAATGACGAGAAGAGAATGAGAGAGAGAGAGAGAAGGGGGAAAAAAAAAACGAGGCCGTCCGTTCGTTTCATTCGCTCGTTCAATTCGTTCAGTTTGTATGTTCGTTCGTTCGTTCGTTTGCAATAATTACGCGTCGTCGTGAATGAGTACACTTTGAAAACGTTTCGCCAATGGTCTCGCATCGACCCTGACAGAGTAGCTTGGCGACGGCATTATTATATCTTGCAACGATTACGTATATCTCGGGGCCCAATAAATACGCGTTGCGAACGCAATCGGTCGCGCGCGACCGCACGAGATCGAGCGATCGATCGAGAGCGCGGTTTAAAAGGTACGATTTCCATGGAAACCTACGTTTCTCGATCGACTCTCGATCGTGGGACGATCACCGCGTGAATTATTTCTTAATTGACTCATTTACATCGTTAGGAAATATGTGAACTATGTTATCTCAAATCTTTATTACTTTTTTATGCAACATAGGTGACCTAAATATTTACGATATGGAATAAAACGTAGAATAGAACATTTATCGATAATTTAATAATCGAATAGAAGTTACGTCGAAACGATGAATAATCTATTTTTGAGGAATGCATATATTTCGATGTCATCGTTGATTGTGTCGCTTGTTGCCCCGGTGATACTGGTCAAGCAAAATGTACGGGCTAATGATGCAAATAGGTTAATCGATTCGCAAATGGAACATCGGGTAATTTCTGCAGGCAGATACCTCGATCACTCGATGATATTCTCGTTATTGCTGCGATTGATTTTCAACGATTTCTAAACAAGAAACTATTTACTAAATAATCGTGACAATAATGATCAAATATTACTTTTTGATATATCATTTTTACGAAACGGTACGAAATAGACAATGTAATAGGTATATCGTTTTGTCAAAAAGCACACTTTGTTTTAATGAGAAAAAAAGTACGATCGGTAGATATATATCTAATACGACTTATCACATTCCTACAAAAACCGAATAAACTGTCGTCGTCGTTTCGAATCATAAGTAGGAACGTGTATAGTAAGTATACAGGGTGTCTGGTTCCAGGTGTCCAAGCGAAAAACTACATGTGCACATCAAAGATTTAAGTCGAAAAGTCTAATACTATTTTCCGAAATTCGGCACAATTAAATAGTTATTAACTAACAAAGATAGGCCAATCACGGCAAGCAGTGACATGTAACGTTGTTTATTGTGGATTGTTCCTCCTACTGCTTCGTTTCTTGATTTGTTGCAAGCTCAAGTAAACCGCCTTTTTTCGCTAATCGCCGTAATTGGCTGATCTTTGTTAGTTAATAATTCGTTAACTAAGTCGAATATCGAAAAATGGTATTAGACATTTCGATTCGAGTCATTGATGTGTACATGTAGTCCTCCGCTTGACTACATGGAAGCGGACACCCTGTATATGTCCATTATGAAATTAACGAACGCGATAATCGCGAGACACGTTATTAATAACTTCTCTTCTCTATCCTTTTCCTGTACAGTCTCTCTCTTTTTTTATTCACCCCTTACCCCGAAAGATTATCTCTACGCATGACTTTTTCCCTCTTTCGTATTCTCGCGTGTCGAATGACTACGAAGAAGAGAGTGCGCGCGCATTCTATTGGCACAACGCACCTCGCGATTCGCCTAGCAATTTGCCTAATTAACGTTACGGAGGATATACGATCGAGTAACCAGAGTGATTTCGCGTTACGTCATAGTGTTATGATATCGCCACGAGTTCGCGCATCTCGATTAAACTTTTTGTTACTAAAATAGATTTAGAAAAGCATTTTTTAGCTTTGGGAATATTATTTGACCCTTTAATAGTGTTTGACGAGTATGCTCGTCATACGAACAAGATAAATGATCTCTTGCAATTTAATTCAATTTTACAGGAGGTATAGAAACTTATTTCTATAATTAGATTAAAATTTCCATTACTTTATACGTCCCACGTTCCAGAAAACAAGTAGCAACATAACAAAATTTATTCCCAATTTCTCAATCGTGTAATAAGTTAGATATACATAGATATTATTCCAAAAAGCAGATTACAATGTTGCAACAATGTTTAGAGAAATTAGAACTAACATTACATAACATATGTTATCCAACAGAGAGTGGTTCTTTTACTAAATAATTAAATACAAAATTATCGAAACGCGAACCTCGTAAATTAATTTGCACGAAAGCAAACTTCAAATACCCCAGGATCCGCTCTATAATCAAGACTTTTGCAATTCTAAGGAAAAATAAGACGAAATTATAATTATCACGATAGCTCCCTTACGAAAGAACCAACGAACATCGCTCGAGCAGTGTTCAACCACGATAAAAATCCAGATCTAAAATAGGCTTCGTTGTGTGTTAGAGGGAAGATAAGAGGTTAGCGATAAAGCTAGCAACTTTCGATGGAAAAGTAAGAAAGAGAAGAAGAAAGAGAAGAAGAAAAAAAAGAAGAGATACCTAGAGGAAAGAGAGAAGCTACCTATCGGCTCTAGATCTTTATTATCGCAACACACAACAACCAACGACGCAACGAGGAAGCCGCACAAGTGGCGCAACGGTTGTATCCGTTTTGTGCGTTTCGCGTAAGGTGCACGAAACACGGCACGATCCCTGCGCTGTACATATCTCGCGCGCACGGTAACTTCCGGCAAATCATCGAGAGGTTTTTCTTTTGGAAAGAGCGAGAGAAAGACGGCGGAAGTGGGTAACGGTTCGCCGAGCTCTCGTACGCCGCCGGCGCGACAATGACCGGAAGAATTGTGAATTGTGGGAGATGGCAAAACGTATTACGCGCGCGTACACATATAGAACGACACTAGCGCCGACGTTTAATCTTTATGGAATCATCGTACAAGGGTGTTATGAATTAACACGTTGACTGCTACCTAATTTTAGAGAAATTTCACCCCGAGTAATAAAATTGCTATTATTTTAAGTATATAATATAACTAATATGGCTAGATAAGTCAATATTCTTATCACTAGACTGCGGATATTTATGCAAATCCATATTTTTCATATTGTACATGTTTTTTAAGACAAATCATTGAATATGTTTATTTTATATTTTATTTACATATTTTTATTCAGTTGTCAGTTCTCTTTGCAATATTTAATGAATCATGAATTATAATTCATATGCATTTGCATAAATATCCGCAGTCTACTTATCACTAATGCATTTATATCACTTATGGTTAACCATGACCATAGTTGGTGATCATCAAACTCTCACTGAAAAAATAGGTCGGTTGTCACGAGTGGTCGGTGTGGCAGTCAACGTGTTGTGAAAAAAATATAAAACTTAGAAGGAACTTATATAGGGTGTCCGGTTCCAGGTGTCCAAGCGGAGAACTACATGTACACGTCAATGACTCGAGTCGAAAAGTCTGATACCATTTTTCGAAATTCGACTTAGTTAACGAGTTAATAATTAACAAAGATTAGCCAATCACGGCGATTAGCGAAAAAAGGCGGTTTACTTGAGCTTGCAACAAATCAAGAAACGAAGCAGTAGGAGGAACAATCCACAATAAACAACGTTACATGTCACTGCTTGCCGTGATTGGCCTATCTTTGTTTGTTAATAACTACTTAATTGTGCCGAATTTTGGAAAATTGTATTAGACTTTTCGACTCAAATCATTGATTTGCACATGTAATTTTCCGCTTGGACACCTGGAACCAGACACCCTGTATAAATATTCGTAACAAATGTTCTGTTAGCCAAGAATTATTATAAATTTAAGATGTATCCATAAAAATTATATAGAAAAGCAAGAATTATATAGAATTCGAAATTTCGACTTAACAAGTCCAATGATTAAAATTACATCATCTCTAAAGTTGTATAATATGAATCATTTTGATATATTGATTTTAAAGAGAATGTAACGTACGAACCTCTTTATCTTCTTCATAAACGGAATAAACATGGTGTCGTTTTGCACACAAAACGGACAAACATTATAATCGACGATTATTTTCTGTTTGCGTACGCTTCATTATTACATCGATCTACGTTTGAGTTATGAATGTGCGGACGGGCGTTCTTGATGCCATGAAAACAGCGTGTTAGCGGACGCCAGTGAAAATACGAGCCCTTCTCTCTCTTTTCCTTCACCTACGTGGGAAAGAGAGAACTCGCGTGGTTCGATCGTTTCTGCGGTTAGATCGGAGAATTACTACGGCGCCCGATTGGATACGTTGCGAACGCAGAACGTGTGAAAGTGAAAACTCTTTTTCGTTGCCCTGTCGATTGAAACTCTCAAGCGGGTATCTAAATCTTCATCACTTCAAATATATAGATACTTTATTGTATCCTCTTTAGTTTTACTTATTTAACCTTTCGTGTACCAGGTGACTAAAAGGCCTGTCCTATACTAGGTGGGGTGTGACATACCCAAAAATATAAGATGTAATAAAACTAGTTTGTTTTAATTATTTGAGTGTTTTGTTTATGGAATAATATTTGTACATTGTAATCAGTAGGTTTAAATAAAAAAAAGAAACGAAGTAATTTAATATTTTTATTAGTTTTATCAATAAAAGAGCAGAAACATTTTTCAAATAATTACGAATTTTCGAGGACTGGGGTGTGTCATACCCCACATAGTACACGAAAGGTTAAAAATAAAATAATGAAGTAATAATGAGAATGGAATTAGAAGCACGAAATCTTGTTTTATCTCTCGTCTATTAATTAGTTTGTACAAATTAGCAAACGAAACCTCTATTATCGACCGAGTAAATAAAACATTCGTGATTACGTTAATAAGAGATATTATTAAAATATGACATGTTTTATTCCGTCACTTTTTTTCAGGTTAGGGCTTCGAAGAAGCTGTTTCTTATTATTATGGTAAAATATGAAGAATGTATATATCCTTCTCCTACCTTACTGGGAATAAGGAGGCGAAGTTCATCATCGCCTTGTCGATAACGCTTATGAGGACTGGTAGGTCCTCCTGAACCTGTCATGGCGCCCGCATCGGCTTCCCTCTTCATTATTCCTGAAATCAAAAGAGATACCATATTAAAGTAACTGCGGAGGGAGCAAAGAAACGACAGATTAGTAGGTAAAAATTCTGCTGGACCTAACGATCCCCTAAATTTATTCTTCACGCTCGTTAAGCTCGACCGAGAGGCGCGTACGAATAGCCGAACCGGAGAATTACGAAATTGGGCTCACTAATTATGGAAGGCACGTGTCGCGATAATGGATTGTACCGTTACGATGTAAAACCCCCTCTCGGATCCCTGAAAACCGCGATAATGATGAAACGCGAATTAACTGGTCTAAAAATCCGTTAGAACGTGGCTCTCATTGTTTCGATCGTCTAGCCAAAACGATCTAGCTTAATTTACCTCGCAAAATGCTTCCAGTGACACGTCGATCAATCAACGTATTATCTAGTGACTTTTAATGACCACCGTTCGTGACAAAAAGAAAAAAAAAGTAGCCTAATACTCGTCACGAGCCAACACCAATAAAAAATCTACAATAGAAATAGATATTTCCATACGTTCTAAAATAAGTAGGTAAAAAAAAAAAATAGAGTATTGTCACGATTAATCCAAAATGGCGTTTGTATATTAACAGCGAGTAATCGAACACACACCTCCCTAATCAATTACGTTCTGATTTACCATCGAATTTACGTAATCGACACAGACTATAAATCGAGCCACGAGAGACGAAGAGTGAGAGAGAGAGATATCAATATATACAACTAGATAATTTATGCGACGATAAATTTGAACCAGGTACGCGATTCGACATCGCGTGAATTTCACTTACACGAGAGCACAGAGATTACCTACCAAGCAGGCTGAGGAATCGACTACTGACCTAAACCTAATAAAGTTTCCATTCGATCACCGGGAATCATCCGGAGGAACACGCTTATAGGAACCGTCGATCGACGTGCCACGCCGTGGAATGCCGTGCCCGTAAACGTACCTCCTCCCCTCGATGCTAACCTCTATCTATCTATCTTTCTCGCTACGGTCGTACCGAGTGAAAGGAAAGGAATCGCACGCAAGGGATGAGCGAAGAGTGAGGAGGGGAGGTACGTGACGCCCGAATACCAGCGATCATCCGTGCGAGTATAACGCGATAATACGCGTTTAGCATAGAAATCACGACGACGTCGAAGCCGGTATACGAAGCTCGACTATCTATACTTGCTACAATGAAAACGTGGTATGTGTCCTATGCTCGTACTCTCTTGAGGGGATACTCGTTGGTAGAAAATCCAATGTGCGTGCCATCGTTGTTGAAAGGCAAGAATCGCAACGTCGTCGCGTCCTACTTTGATTCTTACGTTATGTTTTCGATGATGCACGTCCTTGTCACTTTAACGACTCGTTTTAGTACGACGAATGTCTATATTACACGGAGAGTATCGTTACAACTGATATTTCGACTTTATGAGAATATTTGAGGTTAGTTGGAATCCTGAAGTAATAATATGGAGGGTAGAGGTAAGGAGGATCATCTCTTATGGGACTTCAGTCGTAAAAGTGTCCGCGAAAAACCGTAAAATAGTAGTTCCATAAGTGGCGCTGATGAGCAATCAGAGTACATCTGAACTTAGCGGTTATTGATGATGTGAAGTATGCCATAGGAAAATAGCAAAATGTAAAAGTAGTTGTACCGAATAGAATAGTTGATAAAAATACAGTAAATGAATATTCAATTAATACAATTGATACTAACAACATATTCAATATAAATTGATAATAACAACTTTAGGCGCTTTATTTAAACTTGGGACTTTTGATCCAGCACCGCCATCTTAATTTTACGGGATTTTTCGGACACTTTTAATATACAGAGATGATCCTCCTTACCTCTACCCTCCATAAGTAATATGTAGATAAGTTGGAATTATGCGAATACGTACGATAAATGAGTCGTTTCATAAGATACGTGATTTTAAGGTTATGTTTTACGAAAAAGGTTCAATATTTCGATAACTGATGTTCGAATAGGATACCTTCCATTTTCAAAAAGTATCGCACTAACCAATCGACGTGAGATCGATCTAACTTCGAGCGCGTTGTCTGTTAGACTGGTTGTGTGTCCGTATGGCTCGGTGTATAAATACCTGACTAAATAAGTAAACAAACCGTAAGAGTCTCAGTATTGTCGTCTGGAATACCTTTCCTTCCCAATGAAACACAGAGTACGTAACAAAGAAGACGTAATCCCTTACAAGGGGAGAATGAGGAACGGAAATAATCTCCTAGCGTGTTACCAAAATATAGTCCTACGTGATATCCTTAAAGGAAGTTAAACGTTTAAACGCGGATACCTTTTGTTATGTTAATATATTGCCGTTATGCTGTCAAATGAGTTCGTTTCTTGGGAAAGAAGTTCCAAGGAAAGTGACTTCATAGTGTAAAGTATAACTATGTATCTATTGTTAATTTATGAGTATGATTAATGATGATATTAGCGATTATTTTACTGCAGTCTTCATTGATAAACGTTTTACAAACATAAGATGCCGATTCGTGTCTGTCGTTATTATTATTTTAAGCATATGTATTAATTTTGTTGACAGGTTAGCCCAAATTTCATTCAAAAAATTTCCCGTTTTGAGAACATTTTTTAAAAGTATGTACCTACGTTGCATTGTGTCGGAAAAATTAAAAGATGACGAGGTTACTTGTTATAAACAATTAAGAAGTAAAAAATGTATCTAGTCATAACAAATTACTCGCAATATATCAAAATTTTAATTGTATAAATAACACAAACGTTTAAGTTTTAAAAAATGTTAAAGTATCACTGTGGATTATAATTTGACACCTAAATGATGAAAAAATGTTCAATTCCGATAATTCTTCCTCCTTCTGTCTTATTCTCCATACGATAAAAAATATATACTTAAAATTGACCGCTACGTTTTAATTTAATTGAGTGACCGTGATACGCACTCGTTTATTTTACGAACAAATGGGATATTCGCTCGTCCTAGGTGCTTTTAGAAGCGTCTACGGGCATCCGAAGCTCGCGCGATGCAACGCGAATACGCTTTTTCGAGCGACATCGAGCGAACAACGAAACGCACTTTGTTCGAACGCGGCGATGTAGAGAAAAAGAGAGAATTAGAGTGGGAGAGATGCTGTGCATGGTTGTATGAGAAAGAGAGAGAGAAAACACACACGCGACAGCCATACCACCTTCACCGTACGACGGAATAATCAACGTCGAGCCATGGCAAATTCTTCCGCGTACGAATTTCAGACACCCTCGACTTTTTCGAAGACTCGTTAAAATTCCGCTCCGACCTTTCGCCAGCCGTTCGATCGAATATCATTTTCGTCGAATCTAGCAGCGACTACGAATTTCAAAAAAAAAAAAGATGGAAATAATACATCGGCAGTATTGATGATGTAATAAAGTGAAATGATTTTTTAATAAGAGAAAGATCGTACATATCATTTTTAATAATTATATAGAATTACTAATTCAGTTATCGTTAAATTTATACGATGGTGATAGTGGATATGGTCTGAATTACAAATCAGAGATAATGAATTTATTATTTTTTTTTTACTTTATAATTACTAGATATGTATATATAGTTTTTTTTTTGCAATCATTTGTTAAAAGAATATACCAAATTCTATTAAAATTTTGTTAGACCACGCCGTGATGGTTTACGAAAATATGATTAGTATGTTGTAAGTTAAAAACGAAAGATGTCTTTAAGGAAGGAAAAAGAAAAGAAAATCATATGGTCTGAATTACAAATCAGAGATAATGAAGTTATTATCTCTTTTTATTTTATAATTACTAGATACGTATATACAGTTTTTTATTGCAATCATTTGTTAAAAGAATATACCGAATTCTATTAAAATTTTGTTAGACCACGCTGTGATTGTTTACGAAAATATTATTAGTATGTTGTAATTTAAAAACGAAAGATGTTAAGGAAGGAAAAAGAAAAGAAAATCATATGGTCTGAATTACAAATCAGAGATAATGAAGTTATTATCTTATTTTATTTTATAATTACTAGATACATATATACAGTTTTTTATTGCAATCATTTGTTAAAAGAATATACCAAATTCTATTAAAATTTTGTTCCATTTTAGACCACGCCGTGATTATTTACGAAAATACGATTAGTATGTTGTAATTTAAAAACGAAAGATGTCTTTAACGAAGGGAAAAGAAAATCATATAAAAACAGAAGCAAGTTTAGAATTATCGGATAAACGCACGTTTTCGCGTTCTATCGAAAAACCGTACGATAGCCGCTCCTGTGATATTTCTCTCGCTCGCTTGGGAAATAAAAAGAAACGAGTATATTTTTTTTTTGGCGACGAGACTTCCATCCGCCCGAGCGAGAAAAGATTTAACGATGCGAGCTCGCGAAAGGTACGATCGACGTCCGGTTCGATTGGTACCACCCGTATCTCGTTCGGATAAACACGCGAGAATTGACGAATTTATCTGAACGAGATGGGAAAATATTTTTCAGCGGAGTCGAGGCGATCCCCTCATAGCGAGGCTATAGTTTCGTGGAAAAAAACTTCACGATTCGTTTTCCACTATTTTCCTCTTCTCTTTCCTGTTTTCTTTTCGCAATTTCAAATAGAGCAAATCTTGTAAAGAGGATTCGGATTTGTCTATCTCTTTTCTGACAAAGTAGAAAAAAGAAAATTGGGTCGAGGCCAGTGAAGCCATTACAGGAAGAAAGAGAGAGAGAGAAAAAGAGAAATAGCGAACAAGAAGAGAGAAAGAGATGTAGAGGAAAGAGTTAAACGAACACAATTGCTTTTAATCGGTGCTCGCGATGCTGGCCAGAAGCCGAGAAAGAACGAATATAAATGGCGGGAAATTCGTTCCTAACGTAACCTCGTTCATTTCGCTACGGAATTGATAAATCCATCGGATCTTGCGAGTCCTCTTTACGAGAGGGGACATAAAATATCTATAGAAAAGAAAAGAGGGGTAAGTGAATGGTGACGAGACATTTTGAGCGATCTCGTTTATAAATAAGAAAAAATAAAAAAGAATTATCTTTCGTTCACTTTAAATCGTTTTCACCGTGTGAAACAATTTCTCAAGAAAATTTATTTAATTCCCCTTTTTTCCTTACTGGCTTCCTCGTTTCATCGTCGAATTAAATTTGAAATACCAAGCGTATCGTGCTTACACGGGCGAACTACACATTGCCTCGCGTAGTGAAGCGAGCGAGCGCGCGAAAATAAGAACGCGACGAGTAAGAGTGGCACAGAAATGAAGCGTGCAGGGAAGTTCAAAAGCGAAAAAGTCATTCCGAGATCCATCTTCTTCCGTGCACGGTATATTTCCTTGCGTTTTAACCGAATCCATTTTCACTCGGGTGTTTATCGCGCTAAGTGGTCGTTCATGACTGAAGGAAAAGAGAGAAAAAGAGAGGCTATAAGACTAAAACGCATTAACCGAATTTACCAACTTTTGAAATTTTAAGACCAAAAATTCAGCTCAAAGAACGACGAGAAGCTCTTCCACATATTTTTATACCCTATGTGCTTTCTAGGAATTTCGTCCGCCATATTGCCGTCTCATAACAGCTGCCATTATTGCACTCGCACGACACGGTAGAAAGCACGCACCACCTTATTGTTTGCAGGCGTGCATATTAACGGGTGAACGACGATAATTGCATACATATATTGTATAAAGTTATGCGAATTATCTAAAGCAAGATCTCTTCTGGTCCCATTATAAACGAGACGAACATAGTTATTTTTCTTTTTTTTTTTTCCTACATTTTTCAGTTCCACGCTAGGAAGAGGTAAAACTTTGGCGAGCTGGAATACGTCATCGAGCATGGCTAAAAGCTTCGTCCTCGCGACAAAAATAAAGAGCCACGGTGTGTATCTAGATCTTTTCTGGTTTGAAACGAACCACGGAGCAAAAATGCTCACGCGATCGGAGAAGGATGAAAGAGTGAGAGAGAAAAAGGAGGACGACAGAATCGATACGATCAGCCGGTAGATAATGACACGCGACGTTAATGTTTCATCGCCTAATTCGACTCGAAACGTTTGCCTTTTCCCTTACTCCCTGTCTACTTCGACGAATCATTCGGAAATACTCGTGATTCTTACGAGGAAGAGAAGTCATATAGTTATTTGGGATAATCTATTGCTTGTAGATAAGGACGAGGTATAACTCATTATGCTCGACAAATACTGTAATCAAACAAAATTGTAGGAGACATTGTTTCAACGGTACACCGTTTAAGGAAATGTATATTATAATTAGAAAATATTAAATATTAAAAAAACCCACTTCCGTCTTATGAATCTCTACGATTGAAAAATAGATTAGCCAAACAATTAGTGGTAACATCCGCGTTCGAATAAAACACCAAATTACAAATAAAAGTATTGTTTTAAAAAATAATAATTACACGAATTTGAACATAATCCTTAATTTGATCCATCAGCTATTTAAAATCTTGGCAAACCTATGAACAATTTATTCTACATTTTTTCCCAGGAAGGAACAAAAAGAATGGTGACGGAATGAATATGGACAATGTCGAAAAATCAAGAGAATAACTCCGTTGACGACAGAGAAGAAAAAAATGTTGAAAAGGAAAAAAATTCTTCGTAAAAAGAAAGATCTTCCGAGACAAAGAGTTCGAGACGAGGGGAAGAAAAATTTGTGTACAAGGGTGGTGGTCTCTCATGTAAGGGTAGGTTCTTGGTGATGAAGTGTACGGAGGTGTAGGGTTGGGGTAAAAGGGCGCCGTAGAGTCTGCAACGAGAGTAGCGTGAGGCGCCGTCGAGTCCACCGCGGGTAGGAGTGCATCGGTTAACCAGTCCATAACCAGTCCGCACGCGCCACTCCGGAGCCATTCTGGTGGCAGCAGCGAAAAAGAGAGGGGAAAGAGGAGCTACCTAGGGAACTGGACGACAATTAGGGACAACGACGAACGAGCTCGATCGGGAGACGGACCCTGACTAATTGCCTACAAACTAATTCTTTTTTAAACCGAAACTACTATATTAAACTATTATATTTTTAACCAAAACTTTATTTTTCCGGTCTATGAGTATGGTTTTATTATTACTGTCAGCATTAAAGCGTATCATTAAGGAGGGAAATACCTTTATACTGCCGAAAATAAGTCAATTTTTATGAATTTTTTTAGAAAGGAACATTTTGTCTTACATTTTCGAAACTTTGGGTATTATTTATGAATAATGTTTACTATTACAGTGTATTTTTTGTGTTAAAAAATATTAAAAAATGGCGAAGTTATGGTACCTACTATCTTCTGGGACGGTCGCGGTATGAGTTGGAAAATGGCGTAAGTTCTATTGTCTGTTGTATTCATCTGAGACAAACCACAAATATAAGTTGTATTGTTAATACACATATGGAGTACCTAAACCAAAAAAAAAGTGAACAAAAGCGAAATTTTAAGAAATAGTACGTTTTTAAAGAAAAAGTTAAAATTTTGCGCCAAATCTAACACAAAAATACACAAAAAATACACTGTAATAGTAAACATTATTAATAAATAATACCCAAAGTTTAGAAAATGTTAGACAAAATGTTCCTTTCTAAAAAAATTCATAAAAATTGACTTATTTTCGGCCGCATAAAGGTATTTCCCCCCTTAATTGCGTTGAGTGCTAAACTGATTTTGTTACCTATTTTTGTTTACAATTTTTTTACGAATAAAACTACAAAAGAATTTGTTAAAACATCTTTTATATCGGATCTTACATCATTGCAATCTCGTTAATTGCAGAAAACGATATTCATAAACCGTTTTAAATCCAATCTGTGAAATTTAGCGTGGGCATCCAGTGGCCTACGCGGTATCCAATGCGTTAATTAGTCTACGTCAAAAACGTAGAACGAGTCAATAGGAACTATTATCGAAAATAATTCGTTAAATGAATTAGATTCCGTTTAAAGGAACTCATTGAACGGATTTAAATTGATTTTATTCATTCTTGATAAAACTAAAAGGTAACGTATTATTTTAGATAATAATTCGTATCTTATGATGTATAATTAGTGACAAAAATTGATTCTTTTCGTATTTATTTAGTATCAATTTCCTTGGTCGAAAAGTGAAAATATACGACATAGATTATTCTCATAAAATTCATATTATAGTCTTTTACTATTAACCGAAACGATTTTTTCTACTTTCTTTTCACAGTTTTTTCTTTCCATTTTAAAATGTCTTGCATCGTAGCAATAGGTCATAGTCTAAGATATTTCCGTATCAACGATACAATTTAATTCCAAGATAATGAAGAACTGTTCTCCTCTTCCACGAAGAAAAAGAAACTTCTTGAATGAACGAGCTCATAAAGATAATAAGCGCTGTAAATCGTTCCACCTTTTATATACCGACCAAGCAAAAGTTGCTTTTACACCACGCTCATGTATTTCATTATACATTTAATCGCGACTTCGCTCCGACCGATCGTGTTAATTACAAACAATTCTGTCTTCCCTCGTCAAGGGGAATGATCCTTTAAAAGATTAAAAAAAGGAGGTGCGCTAGTCCAATAAATTGAGTAACTCGATGTATTTAATATCGCCAAGAGAGCTTTAATCCCGCTTCGTAGTTCAACAGTTGTCATAAATTATCGCTCTTTAAACTCGGCATTTCTCTATCTGATTTTGTAGTCCAACGGTTCTGTCATATGTCAACTATTTATTTCAATATTGTTTCTCGCGGCATGTAGTTATCGCGTCGACATAATGTTTTACATTGTTTCGTACGGTCTAGCCGCGGTGGTCAAAATGCAGCTCTCGAAGCTACTCTCTGCTGTTATCCCGAGTTTTTTTAGTAAATAGGGCTACTATATAATTGTTATTTATTGTGATCATTTTTTTGGTCTTGAATTACACAATTTATATTATAAAATCATACCTACTCGATTTTTATTTTTCAATTTTGACTAACATTAAATTTCACACGCGTGTTAAAATACACATATCTACATATAGGTATTTATGTAGGTGTAGAATGGGTCACAAGCATCGATCGCGTGTCTCGAAGTAAGTCAACGACTAAATTCGATCGGGTCGAGTTTATAACGTATAATATAAGCAGCCGTGGTGGTGTGCCGCGGCTCGACGCGCAATGCAATATATCGAGAACGCGGAAAACGCGAGGCTCGCGTTTCTAACCTTTTTCCACGAGATGTAGGTATCGATCGTGATAGAAATAACGAAAATAGAAAGTTAGGTAACTATAGAGGCTAGGTCGCTGGCTCGATGAAGGAATTCATCGTAAATCATCTCACCGATCTCGCATTCGAATCGATCGTTTTTCTTTTCTTTCCTTTATATTGTTTAATTAATCAACTCTGTTTCGATACTTAACGCGTTGATTGCCGCACGAATGTTATGCAAACTTTAGTTAGAGTAATCACGGTAAACCTTTTGTTATTATAAATATATGTGTCATTCGAGCGAAGTGAAAATGTCATTGATAGTTAATATTTGATAGAGTATAATTAGTTCCCATTCAAGTTTATCAATTTTATTTATCGATAAAACGACCATTATATCTTAATCAATTATTTATTTGCCAATATGTGCAATGACTTGTTACCATTTATCGGGTTTTATCATTAAAACGAATCTGTAGAATAAACTGTTCTCAGAAACGAAAATTATTTCTGTCTCGACTTAATATAATATACACAATCATTCAATACGCAGGAACAAGTAGCTGACTTATGACATCAAGTATTTTGCCATTGACGTATTTTTCTTATAGATCAGTCTGAAGCAGTCCACAGAAAAAATTTTACGTCGACTGATTAAGGTTTATATACTATAAATAAATGAAAGTTTACGTGTTAACAATTCATTATTGTTGAAATTATGATTAATCACAGATGCGATCAGGTGCCTTCCATTATTTTTTTCATAATATCGACTGTTAATCTCGATATATAAAAAAATAACAAAAAACAAACAACAAAATAATTATGGTGATAATAAAATAATGAATCAAATACTACGACGTTCCGGTAACTGTATCTTGGGAACGTAAATTCCCTATATCGATTTTACGAGTGGGTATCGCGCGTCCCATCGTGCGAGCGTTTCTAATCTTCTTGAAAGCTCGAAAAAAAAGGATTATAAAAAAATGGGGGGAAGATCGGAGGCACGCAAAGTGACCACACTTTTATCGCAATAATGGCCACCGCCCGTAGTCGAGTTATATCATCCGTTACGTTTATGAAATAATCATACCACTTTTGTAGACATATGTACGTAGTTTATATGGATGACAAAATACACAAGCATGTATGCATGTACATAAGTATATATGGTGGTTCATTTAAAGAAGATCACCCATATATTTCTTCTACTTTAAATATCTACTATACCAATACCTATATCTCTTCTTTAAAACTATTTTTATTGAAAGTTTTCAAAATCATAGATGTTTTGTTTATACATAACTGCATATTTATTTCTATAAAATCAAGATACCATTCAAATTGCAGTATTTTTCATACCACCATAATTGAAGGAAATATTTAGGTGGCCTTATTCAAATCGATCACACCGCGCATACACACGTCTTTATACATATACTATATACCTATAACATACAGTTGTCGAATGAAATTGCTCGACGCCACGAACGTTCTCGTTTATTGCCGACGGAATCAAATCGTGTATGCGTGATATACCAGTCATACATAGGTGTATGTATACATGCATGTAACATATATCGACCATTTTCGAATATAAATTCCACATCTCCCAGAGTTATTTTCGAAAAGATGTACGTTACATGCAGGTTCGCGTTACGATCCAATTCGCTAGACCGTATATACCCTATCTCCCTTGCTCTTTTAATCCCGTCAAATCATTTTTAAATAACGCTCGCTTTTCTTTCTCCTTCGCCCTGTCCGGCATTTTTCATAGGGGAAATAAGAATTTTTCATTCGACCGGAAAACTACTCGGGGGAAATGTCGTCTATACGTTGATATTTGTTAGTCGAGGTCACGGAGGATTCGTGGAAGCAGAAAAATTCGAAAATGGTTATATCTAAATTGGTGGATACTATTCGAGACAGAAATAAAAGAGAAGGAGAAAGAAAGAGAGAGAAAAATATTATTCCAGATGTTGAGAATCCATCGACCGAGAAAATCGAGAAAAGGCAACGAGACGTATATAATTCTTTGAACATCAATTTTTCTGCACGAAAGAAAATTCTATTTTTGACTTCGCTCGGAACTATGTTTTTTTTTTTTATGCATTTTGATTCTTGTTAACGGTGGTTAGCCACCTGTACGAGACTATATTTCTTTTTTTTGGCAACGCAAAGACGCCATACGGTATATCATACTTTGCTATTGATTATCTCCCGAAATGCGATTCCTCATACGTGACAGATAAAAAAAAAGGAAGAGAGAAAGTTTCTAAATTCGTTAAAACGAACCGACGACGGATGAATTATAGCCTAGACACCTTTGACGAATGTGCGAGGTCCGCGAGAAAACAGAATCCGTGATGTCATGACGTTTTCTTAAAAGAAATAAGAAAAATGTCTCCGTCAATAAAATGTTGCGAGGTTCGAGGATGATAAAAAAAAAAATTGTGAAAGTGACTAGGATGAAATGGCGACGGTAAGAAGTCGGAAGGAAGAGAGTCATCTAATCACGTGACCAAGCTTACTATAGATTCAACTAGAAGAACGGTATAAGAAACTTGTTTATTATCGTCCTTTCCTCTCAAGGATCTTCTTCCACCAGTTTTTCTAACGAGCTACAATCTCATTTTTTATTAATTAAATTCCATCTCGTTTCGATCGGCCACGTTTTTATTTAACCATTTAATAGTTCGACTTCGTTCGCTAATAATCATAAGTACCTATACAGGGTGTCCGCTTCCATGTAGTCCAGCGTTGGACTACATGTACACATCAATGATTTGAGTCGAAAAGTCTAATACAATTTTCCAAAATTCGGCATAATTAAGTAGTTATTAACAAACAAAAATAGGCCAATCACGGCAAGCAGTGACATGTAACGTTGTTTATTGTGGATTGTTCCTCCTACTGCTTCGTTTCTTGATTAGCTGCAAGCTCAAGTAAACCGCCTTTTTTCGCTATTCGCCGTAATTGGCTGCTCTTTGTTAATTATTAACTCGTTAATTAAGTCGAATTTCGAAAAATGGCATTAGACATTTCGATTCAAGTCATTGATCTGTACATGTAGCCCTCGGCTTGACTACATGGAACCGGACACCCTGTATACCTACATACGTGCATATGAATAACAACAAAAAACTTTATTATTCAAATAAATTGTAAACGTTTGCAGATATTATGTAACATTGTTTCCTATATCATTTCTACCGTCGTCGGACACGTTCATTAATTTTAAATGGACAAGTAGACGCGTGCGACCAGAGCCGACGAAAATTGAGGCACGAAATTCATCACGGTTCCGTTGTCCACACGCCGATGCGAGTATATCCATTCCAACGCGAGAGAGAGTGATCTTTACTCGGAATGCTAAAATGGGAAGACGCTTCGGAAACGACGACACGTGACGAGAGACGTCGAAGAGGGAATAACGTCTCTCGAAATCTAAGCGTGCCGATAGCCGAAATGGTTGGATCATCTTTCGGTCATTTTTTTTTTTCCGTAAACGATAAAGTCCGAGTGTATTAACACTAAACCTACCACGACGGGTCAAATGACCATTTATACGTTTCTGGTTTCTCGATTTTTTAAATAATACAGCTGCTTTCATAGAAATTTATAATCAATAATATTTATTTAATAATATTTCTTAATGATAGCAAAAAGCATGTTTTTGTTTAAATATTTGTCAAATAGATAAATGTAATGAAAATAAGTATGCCTTTAACGTCGGTAGGTTTAGTGTTAATTATAATTAAAAACCGATAAAAACATAACCTATCTTTTGAATTTGAGTATCCGAAGAAGTGCAGTCAGGTGCGAGATTATTGGCTACGCCTGAGATTAAATCGACTTGGCTTAGAGATTCAATGTTCGCTTTGACGTCAGTATTAGAAACACCAGTCGCTTCTAAAGATTTCGCTCTCTGTCTCTCTCTCATTATTTCGAGTAAGCTAATGTATGCCGGCTTCTTCCTTCGTTTTTGGCCACTCGAAAATAGAATGATCAACATTAAGGAACAAGTATGACACCGAGGTATACAGAAATTCGTAACTCTAGTATGTTTGGTTTACCTCGAGATCGATTGATTTTCAACGTCAGCTTCGCGTCACCGTACTAGATATATCATTCACTGTCTTGGACTTCGTCTATGTGATATAACAACCGGTGGTAGATACTTTCCTTTTTTTTTTTCATGAATCGGTTAAAAATTATATTTTACGTATTTTGTACCGTGATAAAAACGTAATGAAAAAAAAGTGAATGTAAAAAATGAAAAATACATTCGAAGTTATAGTTTAAAGCACAAAGCCTGATAACTTTAAATGAACAAATATCTTCATGGAAAGATAAATGTGTAGGTATATTGCATTTTTACGTTTACCTGAAAGCTCACTTAAAAGATACACATAACCAAAGATAACGAAGGCAATCTTTTCCATGATAGAAACGCGAGAACGAAGCTCGTAATCTTTTCCGAGCCCATAAGCCGAAGATTTAAGGTACTCGCTTGAAAAGGAATCACACATCGCGCGAGTAAGAGTTTATTCCTGAACGGAACTCTATCGTCGGAAGGTTTCCGATCGACGTACTCGCGGCTCTTTCTGCGTTTGACGGTTCAATTACTTCCATAAGACGAGCATCTAACGAGCCTTCGCGTCGGTCGATGTAGCCCGTCCATCCGCGTCCGTTCGGTCGACCGAGCTCGAAATTAGATTCTATGAAACGAACAAGCCGGAAGAGTGCGGACCGAGTAAACGAGAAATAGAGAAAGGAGAGAGAGACCGCATATCAAATTTATTTAGCACCGTGTGAATTCCGAGGAGGATGCACAAATTCATTCATTCGCCTTTCCTTTTCTCTCTCTCTCTTTCTATCTATCTCCGGTAATTCGGTGAAACCAGCAACCGGCCGTGACCACTCGCTCTCGCTATTTACAAAACCGTCCCCGAAAACGCTCGCCCACCAACGAAGAGAATGAAACAAAAAGATTAACAAAAAAGCCAGCCTTCCGGATTCGTTCGTAGAACGTTTCACAACTACGAGAGAGTAAGAGAAATTAAACTGCCTCCAACGAGATCCCATTTTTTTATTTTCTTCCCTTTACACCCTTTCTCGTGGAAAGAAAGAAAAATTTTCCTGTAAAATAAAAGGAAAAAAAATACGGAGTTTTGGAATACCACCAAATTATTCCATGAATGACGAGAAGGTTTATATTTACAGGTGTACCTACCGAACAGTTCAAATAATGTTTTTTAAACAAATAAGAACGTGGGGAGATAAACGTTGTTAGATTTAAGGAAACTTTCTGGACGTGGGGTCAAATAAATGGACGAAATAATAAAATGAAAAGGGGATACTTACAAAGTAAATGGGTGACTAGACTGGTAATGAGCGATAACAATAAACGAAAAGAAATGAATAAACAAGTTTACACAGACGTGAAACCTACACGCTCGTAAGAAAGAAAAAAAATAGAGGCCGTGATGGTTATAACGGTGGTTAACGATAAACGAGCCAACGAGGACGCCGATAACAAAGAAAAAGAGAGAGAGAGAGTGCAAACCATTTCGTGCGATAAATACGCGCGTGCCGAAAGAAAGATATGCTTGGTGAACGCGAGTATATATATATATTTTCTCTGATAAGCCACGGAAGAGAAAAATTCGCGGAGCGTGACGCTAAAAAATATGCGATGAGACGTCATTCCGCGAAGGCGATTGGCGGCCATTTTCTTTGTCATTGTAAAAACAAAATGGTGGATTCAGGGGAGAACAGTACAAAGGAAACAAAACGGTGATCGAAATCAGGAGTGGCCAACTTTTATAAATACATGATCGACTTTTTTTTTAGTATTAAAGCAACATGATATTTTAATCGTCTCCTGTCGGCTGTGACCAATTAAAAATCGTTTCACGATCGACTCGTTGACCATTCTTGATCTAGATCGTCTATAGAACAGAAGAAACCTTTGCTAACGGTTTAATCCTATAAAATTATCATTTTTATTCCTGATAAACTTAAAAAAAAAAGCAAAAATTCGCAAAAAGAACAAAGCATGGGAAAATGTAACCTAACCTTTTCGTGATCGTAAAAAGAATATGGCGGACAAGAGGGAAGATGTTCGCGTGTAAGCAAAAACATAATCGTTTCGATCGCAAAGGAGATTCCTACTAACGGTTTTACGTGACGCGCGACGTACATACAAATAGTCTCTCTCTCTCTCGTGTTATAAAAGCGAGCTAAGAAGAAAACGTCGATCGCGTTCCTTGACCCTGGCTCGTTCGCGAGTATCCTCGAGAAGGCTACTGCCGTACGTTGAATAGTACGATGATAATATTCTTTGAAGGGCCACAGCAACGTCACCATATTTTTTTTTTTTTGTTCTCTTTCTCAACATTCTACCAGAATCATGAAGAAAAAATGAAAATGTTGGACGACATTTTCAATCTTTGATCCTTGAAACGTCCAAAACCTGTTTCGTTGAACGCGTTAACCTCCGTGCGCAATTCATGCATAATATTTTTTTTATTTTCTATAATTATCTTTTAATTATAAATAACGACAGTTTCATTTGTTATGTGTTTTACGAAAGAAAATTAATATCTGTCAATATCTAGCACGTTCTACATATCTCTATAATTTCTGGATTCGAACGGAATCTGGAATATTTCAACGTTCGCACACATATATAATAAGACTGGAAGATTAACGATAATAGGTACTAAGGTCGCCGAGAAGTCGAGTTTACATCGATTGGAACGTATATTTTTTTTCGATGAGAGATTCGATTTCGAAAGAATGACTCTACTTCAAGTAAGCCGCCGTTTAAAGAATCGAATAAAATTACGGCTGACTACGTTACGCTAGTTCCTTTTTTTTCTCTCACTGGTCTTATCTCTCCATCTTCGTCGTTCCCTTCGCGAATACACGTATTTACACGTACCTATTTATCCTTTTTTGGTGTTCGAGCAAAGGCACGCGCTAAAGCTATCCGAGTCTCGTACGGTATTTTACTCGAAACGAAGTTACATAAAAGAGCGGACTCGTCTCGCGCGTAAAGATAGGAATCCGTTTCACCGATTTTCAGAGTAAGCTGGCTATTTTTATGCGTCGATGTCGCATCGAACACACGTCGTCCGGTTTATGAGCAATCGTGGCACGTAGATATCTAACTAGATAGGTATGCCTGCGAGCCTATTTGCAAAAACGAGCCAACGCGAGAATTCTTCAAAAACAATCGGTATTAACGGTCCCTATTATCCATTTTTTCAATCTTTTCCTCTAATAACGTTCGTACGTAAAATGGCACGTTTCACGAAATTCGTGACAAATTTTCGACTTGGGTAATAAAATTAATTAAAAGGTTTAGAATAATTTGACAAATTTCTACAAATGTTTTAAATAAATGCCATTGAGTCATGCCATAAGAATGTAGTTTCTATTTACTCTGACCGAGACGAAAGTAGCGCATTACTTTTGGAATTACCTAATACATGTAGGTATCCAAGTATGAATACATCGAAGAAATGACGAATGACAACCCAAAAAAACATATTCCTTCTTTCACTGAACAAAATCAGAATTCCTCTCGTCACATTTCACGCGAATAAGTAGATATATAATAAAAGATATGGAAAGGAAGGAAGAGAACGAAACGGCAGAAATCATCGCGGTGCGAGACGTGCGATAGTAATAGAAACGGAGTAGGTACGTATCTCTCTATCTCGCTTGCACACACGTACATACACCCACGATGTCCCTGAGAGAGTGTCGTGGTGGTTTTTCGCAATCCAAATTTCATTCACGACACGGCCAACGTAGAGTAATTCACAAAAATCTTTCTAGAAGTACCTACTACCTCGTCGTCGTGTCTCTAGTTTGTTTTATCTTATATTTTCTGTCATGTTTGCTATTGGCGTTCTCGTGCACCTGCCCATGCACCTGTACTTATTCCCTACTATATCTGTCTTCCAATAAAATTATGCCTATACAGGGTGTCCGCTTCCATGTAGTCCAGCGGAGGACTACATCTACAGATCAATGACTTGAATCGAAATGTCTAATACCATTTTTCGATATTCGACTTAGTTAACGAATTATTAACTAACAAACATCGACCAATTACGGAGATTAGCAAAAGAAGGCGGTTCACTCGAGCTCGCAGCTAGGCAAGAGACGAAGCGGTAGGAGGAGCAATTCACAATAAATGACGTTAAATGTCACTGCTCGCCGTGATTGGCCGATATTTGTTAGTTAATAACTATTTAACTAAGTCGAATTTCGAAAAATGGTATTAGACATTTCGATTCAAATCATTGATGTGTACATGCAGTCCTCCGCTTGACCACCTGGAACCGGACACCCTGTATATACGTATGTCGTAGTGAAATTAAAAAAAATCAGTGATATCGAAGAATTCACTGAACAGTTAATTACAATTTCGCTAAATTCCTAAAGAGACTTTAATATAACACCGATCTCGACCAGTAAATTAATAAAATGAAATGATCGTTTTTAATATCCCGAAATTTTACCAAATCCCTAATTTTTCAATTCCACCGTGACACATACGTATACAATACCGCTCGGATACGAAAGTCACGAGTTATTTGACGGAGAAGAAGAGAAAGGAAAAGAAGAGAGTAAAAAAAAAAAAAAAGGGAAAAAAAGAAAGATGATGTTCCTTCGCATTGAAGAATCTGTCCCCCTCGATCTCCTTTGTTCGACATGAATGGAGATTTTGAAGTCATCGTGAGCTCGCGAGTGGAGCCAAGATAGCTTTTTCAAAGACACCAGACGTAGTCGAGTACGCTGCTCGAAATTAAGGATGAAGTAACAACGATGAAAGTAAGAGGACGGTGGGAGGGCATTCGTTTACGAGCCGAGGTGTTGGTGACCGCGATCCAGGCACGCGGAACAAAGTGCTGACTGAAGAAATAAGAGGAAGAAGTTGGCTATGGTATCTAATAGTTTTCAAATTTCCCGCCTTTTTTCTCTTACATCATTTTGGTACAAAGGAACGATCGAAGTTCAAATCCTAAGGAATTTCTTTCGAGTTAGTTTCTTACGAGTGTTCGCGTGCGTTACACAAGAAAGTGACGCGCGGCGAACGACATAACGTGAGTATTTTTCGCGTAACCACACGACATTGGAAAACGTAGGGGAGCCGTAAGTATAAACCGGTTCGATCCTCCGTGTTTATGCGCGCTCGTGCGCACGCTTCTACGCTGTCGAAGACCAAGCTAACGTTCCTGAAGAATTTCAGACCACGGAGTATTACGATCGGAATTTGAAGCTTAACTCTTGTTTGATAAGCCTTATCGATACTTTTAACCTTTTAACCGGGAAGTTTTTCAAGTTACAAATGGGATCATATAGAATTTACTTCAAATAAAAATTTTTTTACCGAGTTAAAGGACAAGAATTTTTAAATAAATAAATAACTGATTATTTTCTTGATGGAAATGAAAAATACATGACATAGGGTAAACTGTATAGTGTTTGCCTATTTACGGAATAGACATAGGTTTTTCTCAATATAGCTCAAAGATCTAATTTCTATGGGAACTCAAATGCCTTAACCAAAGGAACATTATCTAATAATTCCAATATTTTTAGGATCATACAAATTATAAGCAATAACAAAAAAACGTCTCGAAAAACATAGTGATTACCAGGACGACACAGCTAGACACATAAGTTATTTCCTGCTTGCAAATACTGCTTTAATCAACCTGAACCTCAGCAAAAAAAAAAAACAAAATGTGTCTTTTGATCTGATTTGGTCTTTTCTTACGGTGGGCAATTACTGTATACCGGGCAATCACTGTATAACTTACCCTATTTCTTTTGTTCTTTTACAAATGTAATTAAATTCCCGGCTAACAAGTTAAATATGATATAAACGCTTATCAGCCTATTAATAAGTTCTTTCCTACAGGAATTTATCCTTATGAGATAAGAAAACCGAGTTATCCTTTAGCACTCGGTGGGCATACCAACAACATGTCGAGTTCAATTTATAGCGACTCGTATAATTTTAAAATAAAATAGTATAATATTGGAAATATGTCACTTCGGAGAAGACAGTTTAGTGCAAAGAATTAACGTACTATCTGCAATGGAATTAGCCGGGATGTAACGCGTTAATAAATAATAAAATAAATGACAATTCAACCTAACATAACTTAATTCAGAAATAGTATACCGAGATAATGTACACGCAGTGTGACATAAAATAAACTAAAGATTAACCTATATTAAAATAAAGTAAAAAGAAAGTCATAAATCATTAGAGAAGAAAATATTACTCACCGATAATGATGTTTGCCGCTGTAATCTCCGGGACGGATCGGCAGAGAAGCCTGCACAGATAAAAGAGATAACGTGTCGCTTTAGTCACCGTTTATCTCTCTCTCCTTCCTTCGAATAACGATACTTGGCGTACAAGCGTGATCAGACCTAACGTACGTACGAACGATCGTCTAACTAAATATCGCGTGTGAGTGCTTACAAAACATAGTCCCGGCGGGCGTTAGGTAAAACTTTCGAGAGAAATCGTCCCGTAAAATCATTGTAGCCCGCGAGAAAATCGATCGGTCGCGTTCCAGTTACGTAAAAGAGCACGAGGACCGACCCTTTTCGTCCGCCCTTCGCTTCCTTCGTTTATCACCCCCTTCGCGAGTTCGTCAGCGACACGTGTCGAGAGAAGACCCTCCTAAGTTACGATATCCTACGATTCGAAATTTAAAGTAAACTCGAAGCATACGATAAAGAATTTTATCGATCTGTCGATCAAATGAAACGTGGAGTAAAGTACATCTGTGTTTGCGCGTCGATAGACCGTTTTTGTAAGTTGGAATATTTGTTCGCGTGATTTTCAGTCTAGATTGAAAGTAATTAGACGATAGAAACTTTTTTTTTTATTCCAAAATAACGAAGATCAAAAATTTCGATCCATTCGACTCGATCTAACAAAATTTTTCACGTCAACGCACGCGGCGTTGGTAAACGTTCGTTAACGATTTCAAAAGAGCTTCCTGACACGTCAAAGCAGCTTTTCCACCTGGTTCGTCACGTCTGCCGATCGCAACGAATCACTCGCGACAAGGAAATCACGGACAGCTGAACGAGCGTGAAATTATTAAGAGGGTTCTAATTAAATTGGTGTCGTTTCGCTCGATAACAACAAACAATTCGCACTCATCGATCCACGTATCGGATATATGCTAGTGATTAAATCAAAAATAGGAAAAAAAGATAACGAAATTGCCCAATTCTTTCCTTACTAACTTATTTCAAAAATAATCCAAGTAAAGATAGAATATTACGTAAGAAAATAAAAAAAAAACTAGTCTATAGTTCAAAAAATCGAAATATCCCGAAACAAAAGACATATAACTTTGATCACTTTCATAACTACCGGTATAAATACAAGTCACAAACCGGTTTAGCTACCAGACTATACTCCAAACAAATCAAATCACTGATATCCAAAAAAAGAACAACGGAGAGACCAGATAGCTCGAAAGGAATTCATTTCCGAAGGAATGACGAACAATAGGTCAGGGACAACGTATAACAAAAGAAACAGACACACTGTTTTTTCGAAGCAAACTTTTTTTCCTTCGATTGTTCACCGCGAACTTCACTTAAAAATAATAAAAGAACCTCACTCGTCACTTCACCCTCTAAACCTCTGCTTTCTTTCTTTCTTTATCCCTCTCTCTCTTTTTCTCTTCAAGGAGGACGAGAGTAATGCGTGCGTAGAATATCACGGACTGGCAGGAGAGAACTGACACTAGAGACGCGGAACACGAGTAACTTTGCGAAGTAGTAAGCGACTCCGAACGAGGCTAGCCTTGCCTCCTCGGCGAGTCCCTCTCTTTCTTACTCTCACTCGCGTCTTCGCGAGGAGGGACGAAGAAGCTGGTGGGGCAGGTCGTGAGGAGGGATTCAGGATGATGGAGTGCCACGGAAAGAGGGGGGTATAGACGCGTGTGCGTGAATGCACTCTCAGCGAACGGATGCGTTGTGTGAACGAGATACACTTTATGTATATAGATGTAAACGTGAGAGCGTATATGTCTCGAGTTCTATCTTACTTCGTTTATTGGGAGAGTGGGTAAGAGCATGGGCGAGTCAATGAACGACTCAGCGATCACCGGCACGCGCACTGCGAATTTCGCGGTTGCGTGACGATGCTTTAGAGAACAGTTTTGTTTCGTTTGGTCTAATATACAATAGGTGGAGTGTAATTAATATTGGAAGGTGCTTTGTAGCATCTATTTAGTATGCACATATGTATTATATGATAATATATGCGTTCAGTGTTTATTATAACGTAGGTACAGGGACGGTCAAACATACAAGACCACTCTTTAAAATAGAATATTTTTTTTATTATTGAACCAAATGATTCGAATTTTTGCAGGAGGATGGAAAGATTAATTTCCTACGTTAGTGGTTTCGAAAACATTTGGAATTTTTTAAATTACAGAGAAAATAGTAACGATCACTTTTTTTTAACTTTCTATTTGACGTTTTAATGAATTTTTTTAAATATCTTCTATAGGTTCAAATATGTTATATGCATACCGAACATTTCATCAGAGTCGATTAACATTCCTGTGAACTAAGAAGGCTTAAAAGTTGCAGAATAAGGTACAAATTCACTGAAATCTGCCGAAATTGGTCAGATCGTTACTATTTTCTATGTAATTTCGAAAAATCTGATTTTTTCGAAAAAACGAAAATACGATATTTAGGACATGAATCCTTCTATCCTCTTATGAAAGCTCAAATCAGTTAATTCTATTATAAAACAGTTATTCTGTTGTAAAAGGTCGTTTTATTTTGGCAGCCACTGGATATACGTAAACTATGTGTACTTACGCACCATTGTGCCTGCAATGCATTATCACGTACGTGTACTTCGATATATTATTACGTATATATCACAGTATTACTGTGTTTATTGTAGCGTATATGCGTATACGATGTGTATTCCACATGTTAGTGCATATATTATATGCGATGGTGTTCTCACGATACCAGTTGGTCGAGACAAGAGAGTTTTCGAATACTCCAAGCGCTAGGAATTTGTGCCGATGGTGGAACGCGAAATTGGGAAGGAGAAATTGTATTTCTCTCGTTGGTTATACTCGTTCCGGCACGGTCCGACGAGTTCCGACGAAAGGCCTGACTCTTTTTCTCGCATGATTCGAATGTTTTAATACTTGGAGAGGAAACAACGATAATACCAACGAGATTTAACTACGAAGTGGAGTACGCGTTCAATTTTCAAGCACGACTGCGGGAAACTCCTTGTGTTCTCGATAGAGCGAAAAGTGTAATAGATGATTATCTTGGAAACTACTTGGGATATCCAACAACCCTTACGAATGTTTGTATTTTGTATCTTAATGTAAATGTATGTACTAGGTGTAGCGTTTAAGCCATAGGTCGAAAACATTTTTAATAAAAAGGGTACCCTAAATGTTAAGACGAAGATGTAAGCCCAAAGTACATGTTCTATATATTTATTCTATATTTATTTATATTTATTCTATATTTATCTATATTTATTCTATATTCTATTCTATACTATGTTCTATATATTTATTTTAAATGTATTTATTATATCACCATCTTTTAAAGCAATTTTTTAATATCTGGTAGAGTTATAAGTACTTTAGAAATGCGAGCACTAAATGATCGGATGAATCGAATTTAAATTTATATTAAAAAATCCAACTTCAGTTTGATCCGACTTCTGGTTTGAAAATATCAAGTATTTTAAACGTTGAAAAATGCATACAAAATCGTTTATGCGAAAAAAGCAATTCAAACTTGTAGAAATATATACAATAGTGTCGAGCAATGGTAATATGAATTTTTTTTTTTAAACTTATCAGCGTAATCAAAATGTGCTTAATACGAAAAAGTGATACTTTTTCATTGAAAGCTCAAGGAGTTAAGCCTCTGGCTCGATCGTCTGGCTTTAAATACGTTCACAACGATCACGGTGATCGAATTAATTTGCGCCTATCGATTACTTCGCGTTTTGTTGCGAATGAAAAATCGTAATTCGTTAATTTAACGGAATTTTAACAGTACAATTAACGGCTATGATTTATTTCATCGTATACGTTGCAACTAATTCACATTTTTTTTTTTTTTGTATTTATCGTATGTAATTATGGTCTATCGAGAAAGGAAGATTTTTGACCGAGCGTGAGCTATCGAGCGAGAGCAGACGAAGGTTTGCCGTTTCAAAGAAATCCGTTGGTAGCTCCGGGGCTACTTCTTATCCCCCATTGAAAAGTCTGAAGGGACAAGAAGCCTGGAAAATTGTTCGTGGACGTTAAGCGTGCGCGATAAGAGAGAGGAGGAAGGACGGTAGAGAAAAAGGATGAGGAGAGGGGCCGGTGGGAAACGTTTCTTGAAAGAACGAAGAATTCAAAAGACTCGTTTTGGGGTTTTGGCGACGACGGTTAGAAAATACCCATCAAACCTTACTCTAAGCAACGAATTTTCGTACCAAATGATAGCCATGGATTGTCAACAAATCGTTCAAAACTGTTTACTCCATTAAATATAACTAGATTAATGAATAATGATTATTGGACAAATTTGTTGAATATCACTTTAGAGTTTAAAATAAAAATATAGCGAAAGATTAACCCTTTCAGTACCAGACGACGATATATCGTTTTGTATGCGATTGCGCCTTATTTCTCGCATTGTGAGAAAGCTCTATTAAAATAAATTTATAAAATGTTATAACTTGATTTAATTATTCTCCCTTTCTTCCGTAATACGCTGCATTTTGAATTTTTTAAATATCATTCTTAGTTTGGTAAAAAAAAAAAAAAAGAAAAAAACCCTCTTAATAAATTCGACAAATTCGCTTGGTACTAAAAGGGTTAACCAAATCCATCAAAAAATTTATCAAATAATTTTCAAGCTAATTTATTGTTTAAGTCATACTTTAAAATTCCTATCCAACGCAAAATAGTCCAACCAAAAACCCAATCAACGAACCAAACTTCATGATTCTACTAACACATAACATCCAACCACTTAACAATCTAATACCATACGAAGCTTCCTAACAATTCCCTCCCTTCCTTTGACACATAAAAAAAGACCCGTAAGACCTACCTAAATTTCTAATTCGTTGCACCAGAAGAAACTTGCTCGAAAGATTGGAACTTGCTCAAACGGTATCATCCAACCCCACGTTCAGCAACCTCGAAAACGTCGAATCACCGAACGAATCTCGATCGAAGTCACCGCGTCTAAGTCACGGTTAGGAACTCTCCAGGCGGTAGTAGAGGGAACGATATTAACATAACACTTGGAAGCACTTAAGCGCGGTGCGATTAATAGGGACGCGTCGAAACTCGCGACTCGCTGATACTTCCTTCGCGAACGAGGCCACCAGAGAATTGGAAGTTGAAGAAAAGATGGTAATGGAAGAGCAAAGGGAAGAGGGGTTGATAAAAAAGATCTGAAAATGGTAGTAGTACCTGTAGGCCGATGATTCGATGGATGATTCAGAGCATCCGACCGCGCGTGAACGACGCCGAATAGGATCAAGAGAATATGGTGAATATTGGAAACGAGGGTAAGAACTAGGAGGTTAAAAGAGGTACTGGTAGTTTTGACGAGAAAGTAAAAGAAGACGACGAAAACGACGACGTGGAGACGACGCGTAACGGTTAGCACGATGCGTGACATGCGTGTCGCGCGCGTATGACGTGGCGTGTGTGCGGAAGTATATCGATCAGCTGATGGTCGGGTGGATACTGGACTGCTTCGCAGAATTCACCATATTGTTGCGTCATCGCGCGTGCGCCCTAGCGGCGGCATACCTTCCCTCGAACTGCTCCCTCTTTTTCCTCTCCTTCCTCGTTATCTAGCTTCGTCTGTGTGCGTGTAGCTTTTCTCTGGATCTCTCTGTGTATACATGTGTGATATGGTTTCGTATCTAGGGATATTTGCTGTTTCGAGTTACGTACATCGATACCTTTCCGTGTATAGAGTAATTTGCACGAGCCTCGAACGTATATGGATGGTTGCAATAATATATGTTATTACACGTGTGTCGATATGGATATTATGTAGATGTGTTAGAACGTTTGCATGTGTGTACCGTGTATACAGAGTATATATGCATATACCAAACTCGTGTATGAATTGATATGTGTACCTACTATAGTGTTGTCTATATAGGCTGGTAATATATGTAGATGTGTTTTGTATATGTAGGGTAGGTCTACACAGGTGTATGCACCTGTGTAAAAGTATGCAAAAGAGAGAGAGAGAACGTCTGCGTATGCGCAAGAGTGAGAGAGATAGAGACGATGAAACGAGACTCGTATGACCGAGAATAGCGGCAACGAGAGTAATCGAGTTTTGCTGATAATGGATTCGTTGATAACGCTGTGGCCCTTTACCAGAGAGATGCAGTAATACCGATGCTCTTAGCACTCTATCCATCTCTCTCTCTCTCTTGCACCCAGCTCTTTCGACGCCTATCTTCCGAGGCTAGACGAAAATCTGGTACCAGGGAAATACGTTTTAGTTATTAGGTCAGTGGTTTTAGAAAGAGTTTAACGTAAGCTCGAGTATTAATATAACTGTATAATCATCGCGTAATCAGTTTAATAGGGAAAGTAATATAAATAGTAAGTATCATTTCTAATGATTATTTAAAACATATTTTTAAAATGATTTTAACCCCTTCACGTCTAGACAGGTGTCCAAGCGGAGAACTACATGTACATATCAATGACTTGAGTCGAAAAGTCTAATACCATTTTTCGAAATTCGACTTAGTTAACGAGTTAATAATTAACAAAGATCAGCCAATTACGGCTGATCTTTCGCGAATAGCGAAAAAAGGCGGTTTACTTGAGCTTGCAGCTAATCAAGAAACGAAGCAGTAGGAGGAACAATCCACAATAAACAACGTTACATGTCACTGCTTGCCGTGATTGGCCTATCTTTGTTTGTTAATAACTACTTAATTGTGCCGAATTTTGGAAAATTGTATTAGACTTTTCGACTCAAATCATTGATTTGCACATGTAATTTACCGCTTGGACACCTGGAACCAGACACCATGTATATGTCCCACGAAAGGTTTTACAAATTTTATAACAAGGAAAACTTACAAATGTATAATTTTATTTTGTATCAATTAAAAAAGTTTTGAAAGATATAAAACGTGTGTACGAACTCCCGTGATTGTGGTACTCGTTTAAATCCCCGATACTTTTTGCGCAGCGGTTCACGGTCCACATTGTGTGTGTCGATTTGTGTGCCGCTCGTTCAACGTTCTGCCACGCGCTAATGACCGGTTTCACTTGGTGGTATCTCTCTAATTGTATTATCGTCCGCGTCCTGCCCGTGCTTTTTTTCAATCTCGCGTTGATCTTTCAGGGCAGAGATGTCAACGAGGTTGGTGATGCGCGGCGAGACCTTTTTTTAGAATTTCAAGACGGTTCAATGGCCCTCGACGATCCATCTAATGATCTTTCGTGAAATATGACGAAGGTTCTTCAAAAATCCTTGAAGTTTTTCGAGCCAGAGTAATAATTTAATATAATTTTAGAAAATTTACAAGATGCAGGATAAAAATGAAAATAAGAGTACCGTTCCATCTTTTTATTCGAAATTAAAATATGAACTGTTCGCTGGCTAGAGCGATTAACTCTACTTTCTTCATTTCGTTAAAACTTTTATATCGGGTACTCCATCGATGCTTAACTTTTTTATATTTAAATATTTTCTCTGCCGTTAATTTTGGAGAACTAATCGATTTAGCAAATATGCGACACGCATAATTGTACGGTTCTTGGTATCATTTTGTGGTAAGTTAAAGCGATTAGGAACGTTCGAGGGTTTCGCAAAAATCCGACGAAAAAGAAAAAACGAGAGCTGAATTCATGGGTTCGAGTTTCTAAAGCCGTGTCTCGTGTACTCGTGTCACGGAGCGGGATAAAAAAAAAAGGAAGCGCGTGTTGATAAAGCGCGTGTTTCGCGTGACACACCACGGCAAATTAGAAAATAATAAAAGAAGCTTTCCATAACCGGTTCTTAGTCTATCGAGTACGGTTTCACCGGAGATACTCGAAACCATGCCACGAATAGCCGATCATAGAGGTTCGTTAACGACGTGAAAGAGAGAGAAAGAGAAACAGAGACATCCTGAATATTCCAAGAGTTTCCAAAACGATAGACGTACACACTTGTCCCGGTTTCTTTTCCTTTTCTATTCAGATTACTCCTTTTCCTCAATTCTGAATGAGATCACGGTCTAACCAGATGAGACAAATGTTTGAAATGTTTGATGAAAATTTATCGATTATTTCTAATCTGCATTAAAAGGAACCAAGTTTCTTGGGATTTATAACTCGTGTTATTGTTAATGTTAAAGAAATAAAAAAAATGAATATACAAACTGTTACAATTATTTCAAAGATAAATCGTCTTTTATTTGTGCTATGTAAAGTAAAAATTAAAGAGTGCGAGATAAGTGTAAGTGAACGAGGTAAAAGACAAAATCGTGATTGACGTTTTCTAAACATTATCCGATTAGAGGCTTAAGAAAAGAAGGCGTTGTTGCATCGCACGAAAGAACGATAATCTCACGGCTGAACGTATCGAATAATGACGGATATCAGTGTCCAACGTAATTGGCGGCTGTGAACGCGTAATGAGGAAAGACGAATCACGGTTCAAGTAATAATCGGAAAAAGAACTCGAGGGGAAAGGAATTGTTGTCTTCTTGCGTATTCCAAGAATGAAGAGAGAAAGAAAAAAAAAAAGGAGAAAGATAAAAACAGAAAGAGAGAAACGAAAAAATAGAAAAAGAGCTGGAAAAGCACGGGGCTCTGTGATTTCACGGCTGAGACGCGCGTGAAGATTCACAGTCACGCTTCGTGATTTACGCTACGATTTGCAAGAAGAAAAGGAAAATAAAAAAAAAAGGAGACGAACGAAAAGCTTTGTTCCTCTCTTCCTGCATCTCCATTTTTCCCTCTCTCTCTCTCTTCCACGAGTTTTACGCTAAAACTCGTTTCTTCTATTACGAAAGAGACTCACGACTAAGCAAACGAGATAAACGAATTTATGATTTATGTATGCGCCACGAGAGTAAACGCTTTCGATAGAGAAAGACTCTATGTGCCGGTGGACGGTTTAACGGTTTAGTCAGTTTATCCTACTAAGACCGAGATGAATGCGACTGTTATGCGACGAGAGGATCCAATTTGACGATAACGAGAAAGAAACTTATCCCCTATGGACGATCGACGCTCTACCATTCCGGTATTATGTCATTTGCTGCGCGGGAATTTTAAATCTTGATAATCAATTCGTTATACAGGGTGTCCGCTTCCATGTTGTCAAGCGGAGGACTACATATACACATCAATGACTTGAATCGAAATGTCTAATACCATTTTTCGAAATTCGTCTCAGTTAAATAGTTATTAACTAACAAAGATCGGCCAATCACGGCGAGCAGCGACATATAACGTTGTTTATTATGGATTGCTCCTCCTACTGCTTCATCTCTTGCCTAGCTGCGAGCTAAAGTGAACCGCCTTCCTTTGCTAATCGCCGTAATTGACCGATCTTTGTTAGTTAATAATTCGTTAACTAAGTCGAATTTCGAAAAATGGTATTAGACATTTCGATTCGAGTCATTGATGTGTACATGTAGTCCTCCGCTTGACTACATGGAAACGGACACCCTGTATATATTTAAAAGTATTTCCAGAAATAAATTATTACGTAAGCGGAAAAGCGGTACTTAAACGATATGTAAGATGTGAGGATTTCGAGTGGCACGAAAGTACAGGAAAACTGCAAAAATGCAAGAGATTCGAGACGAAGATAGATAAATAGATAGATCTATAAGGAGTGGCACAGAAATGTGATTCCTTTGGTCGCTCGTCTTTTCTTGGAAAAAGTAAATGGTCACGCTCGTTACTTGGAACAATGAGACGATGGTAATCTGTCTCACTCGCGAAGCAGCCATGTGCAAGAGACAACGACTGCGAAAGCGGAGTACGTACGATAATTAAAGAACCAGCCGCGTTAGAATAGTACGTAGTATGTATCTATGTAAGGAACGGCGAAGGTCTCGAACGTTTTCCCGAATGAGAGAAAAGAGTGTGAACGGTGAAGAGAAAATGTATCGTATTCACGGTGAAAGAACGATTTTCTTAATGTACGAAAGAAGAAAGAAAAAGAAAACTTCACGGGTCGTGATTTAAATTTCGCGCGCTTTACCGATCTATCGGATGAACCGATGACCGATCGTTGCGTGTTTACAAAATGTGCACCAAGCCAATTTTATTAGATGAATGATATCGTTTGCAAATTATTTTAGGATAATTAACCTTTTGCTTTGCTCCGAATTCATCTTTAAAGCGACATATTTATAACATAATACCATTCTATTTTTAATTATATTTTACTTGTGAAGTAGTGGAAAAGCCTGTAGTAAAAATTCTCAGAGTATAAAAAAATAAAACAAATAAATGTCGAGCGTTACCAGAGATCCAAAATAAGAGTTAAATTTAAATTATATAGAAAAAAAATCTATTACTTATTGAAAATAACTTAAAGTCAGCATTAAATATTTTGAAAATCTATTACTCAAAAATATTTAACGCTGACTAAGTTATTTTCAATTTTAAGTAACAGATTTTTTTCAACTAAATTTAAATATAACTTTTATTTCGGGTCTCTGGCGTTACTCGATATGAGAATCGTTTTTGTTGAGTCAGAATCAATACCGAGTGCCGAGGATTCTTTATAGTTTAAATTCCAATCGTTGAATTTTTTCGACCAAAGACCATAATATCCCCTCCACTCAAAAAACCATTCGTCAGAATTTCCATAGAAATTATACCCTTTTTAAGATCGTTAAAACCCGAATGACTCGACACAAAATATCGTAATAGCTTTAATCGATCAAATATTTAACCACTGACTAATTTCCGGCGCGCGGATTTAAACGAATACTCGTACCGTTTACGAGAACCCGATTATTTCCCAGCGATTGTCGGTAAACGAGCACGAATCAAAGCTCGACGAAAGTTCGACGTTCGACAAATATCGAGAGAGAAAGAGCTCTCGTGAATGATGTGGCCGCCATTACTATAAAAGTACTCACCTAACCGCCGAGTTTATCCAAGATGAGAATAATATTCGCGAACGATGTCGCCAACTTCACGCAAACGATGGTGGCACCCCTCTCGCGAATTGCTTTCTCTGTAAAACAAAAGAAAAAATTATGAAATGTTAAATACGACGTAAAACAATGAAATACCATAAAACAGAAAAATTTGACGTGAATCGAGCAAAACGTTGATCCTCCTCGCGATACTCGATAAATGCAATAGAAACTTTCCTAATTTTATCTCTCTTTCTTGCTCTCATTGTATCCGAAGTCTCTCGCAATGGCGTTGCGAATACCAACACAATTTCCGGCTGCCGGCAGCACTGTTTCGAACTTTTACTTATGTAGTTGTTCCACTAGCTGTACAGGAAACTCTTCAAAATGTACGAGTGTTTTAAACGTCATTTCTTCGAGCCAAAGATACGAAAGTCAGAGTACTCGAATTTGGAAGATTATTTCGGATAATTTAATCGAATTTCTTTTTATTTTATTAATTGATGTTTCGCTATTTTTTAAAACTAGTAAATAAATTTTTTAAAAAGTGAATAAACGTTTATCGTTTACGAAAGAACCTAAAGCGTTACATCGAGAGCAAGAGAATCTACAAAGCGGCGAAGTACAAAATTGCAATGTCGCGAGAGATAATGAGACAACTTCATTTCAGTCGTGTAAATGTACAAATTACGGACGACGAGAAAGCCGAACGGAAGTGACACGTCGTCGATAATGTCGACAAAGGGGTATATTAAATTAGAAGCCGTACATACACTGTTGACACGTACTTACATCCTATCTTTCCTATCGCTAATCGTGATTAATCAACGTCATTTAACTCGTTTTAAATCATGTCGATGATTATACAGGGTGTCCCACGATTCGATGTCAAACGGAGAATGGCATGTACTACTGATTTTTCTGAGTCGAAAGGAGTCATAAAAAGTAACATATGCCAGGTTAGTTTTCGAGTTATTAATTAATAACGATCTGCCAATCGTGAAGCGTGGAAGCGGTAGGTGTACTCTCGCCGCCATACCAAAACTCTAGCCAAGCTATGATTGGACCAGCGGGCGATAGAGAAAAAGCGAGAGCGAGAGTGAGAGAAAGAATGAAGGGCCTGGTCAGCTTAAGATAGCGCCGTAGAAGAAAGCTAGGGCGAGAGACAGAGTGAGCGCGAGAGAGAGAGAGAGCGCAAGGGAGTGAAAAGCGTAAGGGGAATGAAAGGTCTTGTGGTCCGTCAGCGTAAGGTAATGCCGTAGAGGTAAGCTAGAGCGAGAGACAGAGTGAGCGCGAGAGAGAGAGAGAGAGAGAGAGGGTCGGCGAACCGCCAGCTTAAGATAGCCTCGTGGCACTGACTCGCTCTCTCTCTCTCTCTCTCTCGCGCTCGCTCTGTCTCTCGCTCTAGCTTTCTTCTACGGCGCTATCTTAAGCTGACCAGGCCCTTCATTCTTTCTCTCACTCTCGCTCTCGCTTTTTCTCTATCGCCCGCTGGTCCAATCATAGCTTGGCTAGAGTTTTGGTATGGCGGCGAGACTACACCTACCGCTTCCACGCTTCACGATTGGCAGATCGTTATTAATTAATAACTCGAAAACTAACCTGGCATATGTTACTTTTTATGACTCCTTTCGACTCAGAAAAATCAGTAGTACATGCCATTCTCCGTTTGACATCGAATCGTGGGACACCCTGTATTTGATATATCAAATAACCATGGATTATCGTTCGAAATATTTTTTCCCGCGAATGAAAACTCCAGCGCGATCAATTTTAACCTCGTCAAACTTTTGACACGAGAGTGGCTCCGTTCTAATTTAAAACGAATCTGGTCTTTCTCATCGCATAATTCTGTTCACCATTTTAAACTGCACGGAAATTATTAGATCTTTACTTAAACTCGTTGCAACGTATTTTTTAAAAGTCTATTACGATATTATAAGTTAAAGACAGATTTACCGCGAAAAAGAAATTATTATTAACCGATCGATGTTACGATTTGGTTAAATAAATGAATCTATCGAAATACACCTTTGCTTTTCATCGAAAACATTTATACTACTAAAATGATCGAGGTACCGTGCAACCTAACGCATCCCAATAAAGTTATACGTGATTCTAGCCCAAGTTATCTACTTCAAAGCACTCGTGCTAGCTTCCACAAAATCTACAAATCCTAGGAACGATCGGCTCGAGGCAAGAGTATACGCGTAAGACAGCCCAATGATTCATTTCCCTGTCCTAGAAATAGCTCTGACGCGGATCTACGTGATGCGGTGAAAAATCGAAGCGTAGCTACGTAAGTACGTATGTAGGTGTACCGCAATCAAAACGTTCAAATACACACCCCGACTATCCTTTACGACATAAAAACCCCAAGATAAGTGGGTTGTAGAAGTGCATGGTACCAAAAAGTACTTACGATTATTATACCAGTGCGTTCAGTGCGTTTTACATAACAAGTGAATTCGTTTGTACCGTGCTAATGGTGATCAAACAAAATGAAATTGTTTGAGATCATAAAAGAAAAGGCTTACGCTTGATTCAACGATCCATGATCCAGGTGATACATACGCGAAACCAGAGAACGGAATCCTAATCCAAAGCTGGAGGGAAAATAAGAAGAATAGGGAAGAAATGTAGAGATGTGTTTCACGCGACGCGGTGTCGTTCAACGATCAGGACGATGAAGAAGAAGAGGAATCAGCAGGAGTCTCACTGTATGGCAAAGATGAGGGTTGAAATAAAGAAAGTAAGAGGAGAGAGAAAAAGAGAGAGAGTGACCGTTCTCCACTCGATGTGTTCACGTCCGTTTGTGGGTTTCAGTGGCCTCGAACTGGTCTCTTATCCCTGATATCGCCCAATCAAAAAACCGGCAGCATACCGAGTGCCCATTGGTCGAGTACGGCCACCGCGAGGATCGCAATTGGTCGATCGGCTCGAGTTATCCATGGTTACCATTCGCATCAACAACATATCCAGGGTCGATATTTCTACGTTGCTACCTTGCAGCACACGCTTTGGCCCTCCCTTCCCTAACTCAACCTCTCTCTTTCTTTCTCACTTTTACCTCTCTATGGGTGCTTTCTCTCGCTACCATTCGCGATTAGCGACGATAACCTAGGGGGTAAAATTCTGGAGGGCAAACGCTCTCTCCCATACAGACTACCTATCCACCCCCACTTTTTTCTTTCTTACCACTTCTCTCCCCGATCTCTCCGTCTTTCTTAGCTTTCGAGCTTATTCCTCGAAGTTGAAGATTCTGGGGGATCTTTAACGCTTCGAGAACCGAGTATCTTGTTGCTTATGATGTTTCTTAGGCGTATTATTTAGACGTTGGAAGACCTTAAATAAATTATTGAATGCACCAAATTCAATTCGGTTATCCAGTGATAATACGAGATATCTCTTGGATATGTTCAATCATGATTATCTTACGTTATATTTTTTAGAAATGTTCCACGATGAAGTATAAATAACTGATCGAAAAGATAGATCTCACAGAATTCTATGAGAACTTTGAAAGGTTTTTGAGAGAAGGGGTCGTGAGTAGTTTATGTGAATTAAAGAAAAGAATGAAGAACGGAAAGTCTACGGCGTGTGAACACCTGCCAGTCCCCAAAGATCAAATCTCCAATTCTAATGCGAGTATACCGTTAGGACGACGAACCTTCGCATACTAGAGAAGAAAAAAGAAAGGAACAGGAAATGTGTCATCGAAATCCAACATGTGCTAATAAAACCGGTTGAGATCGAAGGTGTATTAGAGGAAGCTATTAGAACCTATCCAAACGTTCTATTCAGGAGTTTGGCGTGGTCACAGTAGTCGAGGAAACGAAAAGTGGATCGTGTGTCCTCGCGTGCGAAAGAGGGTCACAGGAATGCCGAAGGACGTTCGATTATTCGATAAATCGTGCATCGACTATCGGTATAAATCGCGGTAAATCTCGGAAGAACAGTGAAAAATTGAAGGATCGAGGCTCTTAACCCTCATCGATCGAGGCACGATATTCCCTAACACTCTTGTCGTTTTTCCTCGTACTAGTTTGATCGATCGTCCTTGATTCGCCGTTCGAGCGAAATTACGACTCGCGAACTCGCGTGTTCGGACTAACGAACGATTACTCTGGCGGCACCTTTTCAGAGCGTGAACGGGTTTCACGGTCGCTGTTGGAATGATAACGGAAGGATTCGGAAAACGTGATTTCGTCGAAGCACGACTGAGTTGTTCCAAGTGTCTAAACGTCGACTGTGCTAATGTAGAAAGAGTGAGAGATGGAAGGGAATATAGCGAAGGAAGTGATCGAGTTGGTCGCAGAACGAGGAAGGCCGCGGTCCAATAAATAATTCAGAAATTAGATAATATCGTGTACGCGGCTCGTTCCATGAAAACTAATTCGATTGGCTAGCCTTCTTTTTAAGAGGAAACTATATTACTCGGCACGCTAACCTCGTTGCCATTTAATATCACGAGAACGTGATCGACAATTCCGTTGGTTGATTAAATCCGCGATCGGCGTATGGTACTTCGATTTTTTTCGTCAATTTCGAACGCGATACTGTCTTTCTCTCTCAATTCCACTTTCTCTTCGATCGTTCGAAACTTTAAAATTCTAACGAACGAAAGAGCGATAGTCGATAAACGTATACAACACAGTTTTCAAAACTTCACGTTCGGAAACGTATAACGAAATTTGAGATAGAGGAAAAAAAAAAAAAAAAGAATTTAAGAGCTTTCTAATTTTTTATTCACATTTTTGTAGGAATAGGATAAATTTGGAAAGAAGTAGTGAAAGAAATAAGGAACTACCTGCGGTCGTCCCTAAAAATGAAAGCCAAAACAGATATTTAAAAGGAAGAGAGGGAAAACTTGGACGAAAAAAATCGAGGACTCCCACGTACTAATACCTTTTTTTTCTCTCTAACTTTTTTTAATTTAATTAAAAATCTCTAAAATTTTTCTAATTTTTAAAAATCTCGCTAATTTTTTTTTAATTTAATTAAAAAGAAAAAAAGCTTCAAAAAATAGAGAGAGGGCGGAAGGAAACCAATAGTGCGCGCTCGACGAGTGCTCGACCGAGAAGAACAGCGAGACGACAGACGAAGCAACCGAGAGAGCGACAAAGAGAGATAGAGCGAGAAAGAGAGGGTGATGACCGGAAAGGGTGAACGTACGGAAATCACGAGTAACTTCGGAGAGAAAGGGAGAGTAAGAGAACGAGAGGCCGAGTGTAGCTAGTACGGGTAAAGCGTCTCCTCTCCTTGGCATTAGGGAACCAAGAAGAGGGACAAAGCAAGAACAGGAGGTGGGGGAGGGAGGGGGTGGTAAGAACGTAGAAAGAGAATTTATCGTAGTTACCCAAGGTGTTTTGCTTCGTAGGCGTAAAACGTTGGGGAAAACAATGACGTGGGTACATCTTAGGAGAAGAGGAGGGAGGGCCGAAAAAAGAGTAATCTCCAATTTCGCTCTATCAAAGCCGCCGACGCGCGTCATAACGATGAAACATTTGGTGAAGCAATTCTTAGCTTCTTTTTTTCTTAGGAAGGATCATAAAAGCGATGTCATTTTTAAGTCAATTAATTGCAGAATCTACGGGTTCTGCGGAGTGATTAATTTCAAGAATACAAAAATAGAACATAATATTGAAAAATTTGACCAAATTCCTAGAAAGATTTGTCAAAATCATTGATTTTTTTTCCATTTTGGGTACTTCGAGATACGAGCCATTCATTCATCCAATGGGTCGACTCAACGAAACGAATAGTAGAGGGAATTCATTAAAATGTAAAAAGTTAAGCATTGGTCAATTGCTTTGTCATTAAAAAAATTTAAAAAAATACCAAAAGTGGAGCTCTTTGATCTGCAAACGGTTCACGTATACATGAATATATCCATTTATAGATTAAAACGTAATCACCCTATAGAAGCGTATACCTGAATGGCATTAAAAAAAGGAATATTGAAATGACATGGAAGGAAGTTAATATTATGCGTTGCGTTCGAACGGAACGCGAATTAATAAGCGAATGGAATACGAAATTAACGATTAATAAAAAGAAAAAAAAAAAGGAAGAGGTAGGTACGTGCAGGCAACCTCGGTTGTTTCTCTATCTATCTATTTCTGCTTTCCACCAACTTCTCTATTTCTTTATTTCTCTTTCTCACACAGTTAAAAGTCGTTTGCGGTTGTAGGATAGCCTCGAGCCGTGAGAAAGATTCCTCGAACTGTTTTCATCCGACCACCATCGGCCAGCTAGAAAGACGAATAACCACGACGAGTGCGATACCCTCTCCCTTCTCTATCCTTTTTCTCCGTCTCTCTCACTCATGGGTTTACCATTTGCTACTCCACCCTCCATCCTGCACAGCGATTTTTTTCGACTTTCCAAACCGGCTCGCGCAGCCACGAAGAGGACAATGGACTCTCCTCTTCTTCTCGCGATACTACGCCACGTGAACCGACTTGACTATCCTTCGCGATCGTTTCGCAAACGACGAAGTTATCGTGCTTACCTCTTCGAAGCAGCTTCATTTTTGAATGGAAAACGATCGAGAATGGATATGATACCAGTGTCGGTGCAACGTTGCTCCTGATAGCAATTTTGAATAACTGAGAACCTAGCCGTGAATTGCTCGAATGTTTTGTAAAAAAAAAAAAAAAGGTTTTACTTTAGGGAGATAATCCTCGTTTTTCGAACTGCACTAAATGTTGATCCGTTTAGTACTGAACCGTATTTGTCTGCGAAAGCTTTTTAATCTAGTATTTTTTAAATAACGAAGAATATTAAATATAATAGTGGAGTTTTCCGTAGAAAAAATATCATCAAAAATTTTAGTTCTTTTAGGACTTTACGTTAGATTACATATTTCTAATGAAAATAAAATTAACTTCATGCTTCTTTGTGTATTTTATTGTAAAATATGTGATTCTAAGTAAGATAAGTACGAAAAAAAAAGAAATTTTTTCCGGGAATCAAAGCTTGTAATCAAAGATGCTACAATTAGATTAAAAATGAAAAGAAAAATATTGACACCAGCTAATTCTTTTGAATTATCTTCCTAAGAGGATGCTGACATGATTAACAATGGGTTATATTTAACTCAGTTATTAATATGATTATCTTCTTAGAATTAAAACCCGAAGTTTCTATTTTCTTTCTCCTACTAGTTTCAGATGCTGGCAAATAGCACGAAAATTGTTTTTCTCAATTTTTTTTTTTAATAAATAGTGCCGCTCGAGCAGCAGAGTCGGCGTTAAGAGACGTGATATACGAAGCGACTGAGTCGAACTAACGAAAAAAGAAACGGCTAATATATATCCGAGCATCCTTCCGAGTTCATCTCGGGAGTTTCTTGCTTCTCGGACGTCCTCGTAAAATAAATCATCGCGGACGAAAGAAAATGGCTCGGTATCGTTGCCGACGAATATAAATCAAAGACGAAACCGTACACAATTTTATATATATATATATATAAACCTATGTACACACATATAATACACATATTTATAAATGGTTTTACATATACACTCGAAATCGTTTTACGCTTACGCCAAATAAATCGGCGAATATTTCGACGAGAAAAAGGAAACAATCGTCCAATTGGATTTTGCTGACTCTCGCCCGATTCCCTTCTGCGAACTCTTGTTTTTCCAAAGTATATACCGGTCTACCTTCGTTCTCTTCTTTTTATTACGTTTCGTATATCTACCTACATCCCGGAAGCTAGAATACGCAGTCCTTTAAAGTTGAAGCGTAGTACGGCAGAGCTGGGCGTTATTCAAATAAATTATTTGAAAAATAATAGTTAAGATAATAAATTATTTTATTTGGCTACATGTTATTTGAAATAATCATCCATTAGTTTATTTGAGCAGTCAAATGATTTTTTGATAATTATTTTGTTATTTGACATTCAAATAAAATAATTTTTCATTTTATTTTTTATTTGATCAAATATTTATTCAAATAATTTTCAAATATTCTTTATTTTCACGTCAACATCGTCAAGTGCGTCTGAAGTATAGATTTTTGTATAAAGTCTCACGCATTCAATTCAGAATACATAATATTGAAGAGTAAGTATAGAGAAGCAAGAACACTTTTAAAAGCAAATGAGGTTACAGAATGAAAATTCCTCCTCTTTTGACAATTATTTGTTATTTTATTTGATTAAAGTAATAGAAATAAAATATTATTTGAAAATAATTTATTTGAATACACGCGAAATAAAAATAATTCTCCTATGTTATCCGTAAAATAAAAATAATAAAGTATTTGAAATAATTGAGTATTTGAAATAATTATTTGTTATCTTATTTCAAATAAAATGTGCCCAACCCTGTAGTACGGAACAACGATATTACAAATCTTTTTATTTGATTCAAAGAAAATTATTCATGATATTCAGTCGGGCTGACTCATAAATAAATTTAACAGGATTGAATATTACAGTTTCGTAAAAAAAAAATGAGTCATACTCGTGAAAAGGGGAAGCGAAACGTATTTAAAAAAATTGTAACGACAAAATTGCTTTTCACACGGTAACGTGCGGAGCGTGTTTTCCATAGGAGTCGGCTCGTGAAAGCGAAGGCACGCTCGGTGTATCGCAGAAAATGCGGGAAGTCATAGTGCTTCGCTTTCCTCGCGAGTTTCTCCAACTTCAGAGAAGGAAAGTGTGAAAACGATGGGCGCGTCGAGTCACGAACGAGCTCTTCGTTGAATCGTTAAAAAATCTATCCTTTTTCCGCTTGTAAACAAATTTGTCTTTAAAGTAAGCAAACTTCGACTATGTTAAATGTGGCAAAATTGTATAAAATTAAAGAAATTTGTAACGGTAGTTCTCGACCAATGGTACGTATATAATTTGTATTATAAACAATAATTAAGCATATAATTTAACATGCTTAGGTTGTACTACAAGATATACTTTGCTAGACGGTATTAGAATTCTTGAATTTTGATTTTAGCGATATGAATTTATGAAAAGGTTGAGATTCACTGATATATAAAAATCATTTTGAAAGAAATAATATTATTTCTTCGAACGTATTATTCTGTAAAGGAAAACGAATAGGTATAACAATCTTTTGAAATTTATGAGACGATATGAATGGTTCGACATAAAATTATCGATAAAAATCTAAATGTGCAAAATCATATCCAATTTGAGACCATTTCATCGTGATATCTTCGAATTTGTTCTTTATTGCATTAAAAAAATAAAGAAAGCAACGCGGTACTTGCGAACAAGTTCGATCGCAGTACTTGCGAACAATTTCAACCAATTTTCCATTTTCTTTTTTTCCCTTATACTTTTCCCGAGTTCTATACCATCGCCTATAGCAATCAAAAGTATTCGAAACATAGGCGTCCAATCCTCTCCAGTACGCATATATAGAAATACGCAGACACACGTACACGTGACAGCCAAAGAAGGGAGGGTGGAGAACGGTGAACGTTTTATGGTAGTGGAAACTGTTCTTGGTATCAATATTTTACGGGGGCACGTTCGTCCATCGATCGAAGCTTTTCTGCATAATTAATAAAACCTCTCTTTCTCTTTACCTTCTTCTTTCGCGGTATTATCGAAACGTTTCTTTTCGCGCTCGAATGAATGTAAAATTACAAATTGATTTTTTTTTTTTTTCGATTACACGAGAACGAATAATTTCCTATAATTTAAGTTAAATACAAAACTAAATTAGATATTTTATTATATACATGAATATTTCTCATTTGCAAGGTAAAATCATATGGCTGTTGTATATTCTTGTTGTAGCTACGCGGATAACTGCTGTGGTATATATTTAGAAAAGACAATCTAAGTCCCAAGTAATCACGCTAAAAATGACTAAAATTGTTTGCCGAGTTTTCTCAATAATCAGAAAAAACTCCACAAAATGTTACTTCCATTTACGTGACAGGACTATCTTTTAAATTAATTAAATACTAATTTTTTTAATAAATTAAATTTTAACTTTTTCATATTGCTGTAAATGAAAAACAGATATACTTAGATGCTGTAGTTATATATTAATCGTGAAGTATTTTAAAGTTCACTTTTCCCGAAAAAAGAACCCCAAAGAAAAAAATTCGATTCCACGTTTACGATTCAGTAATTTAAAATAAATTAAATCTTTCCCAATTGTATCACGTCCTTCGGAACATCGTTTATTAGACTCGACGTATCCGTGAACGTGCTCGAAAAGGTACGAACGAACATCGTAGCGAGACGACACATCGAGAGAACTCGGTAACGAGGCGGTAAACAGTTAAACAGCACGCTCTCTGTTTACTTATCTTCATTAAACGGCGCGCCGTGTAGTTTGAATTCTTCAACGTATATATTATCAACACGTTCGTTATCCCGCAGACGGGACCTCGTATACGAGAAAATGGAAAGAATCGAATCTATCGTCTGCATCCTAAAAAATAAAAAACAAAATTGGGAGACCCAAAACTTCAACCTTTGGAGAACCACTTCGTAGTTGTCGATCTCATAAGTTTATGCATGCAACGAGTGCAACGAGTCTTAAAAAAATTTACATTCGTAGCAAATATAAAATTTGCAAATTGTATTTTTCAATTTCATGAAAATGACGATGTAACTTAGTACTTGTCTTTTTCTATTCTAATCATCATAGTTTAATTGATCAACCGAATAATCACTTCGTTTTAATCAAAACCTAATGAATTTTCAAAACAACACACGTATATTACCTAAAGAAACAAACAATTAATAAGTTTATCGACCTTCTAATATTTAATATTCAAGAATTTACGTTTATGGCGTTTGTTATGGTCGTATTTTAACAGTTGAATTAATAGCAAGTAGTGATTCCAAAAAAGGAACGTGTTAGAATAACTATTTCAGAAAACCGAAACCTAGTACCGAAACGTTAGGGATAAAGACAGGTTTTCTGAAATAGTTATTCTAACATGTTCCTTTTATAGAATCACTACTTGCTATTAATTCAACTGTTAAAATACGACCATAACAAACGCCATAAACGTAAATTCTTACCTAAAGAAAACCATTGCTAAATTTAAAAGTATGTAATAAAAAGAATATTAAAACAAAAAGAAGGAATGAAAAAGTTATTAAAAACATTGTAGTCGATAAACGAGAAAATTGTAAGAACAAGAGGGAGAGAAAAAGAGAGACAGAGAAGTAAGTAGATGGTCGGAGAATATAGGAAGGAGGGGTCAGAGGAGCAAAAGAGAGAAACCGTCGAGTAAGAATGGTAAACTACTGTGGGACGACGCATCTGTCCAAGCATATTTGATATCCAGCCCGTTCTACGTCGAGCTCACCCACCTCCTCTAGCCACCTCTCCCCTAAGCAAGTGTAGTAGCCGTTCGCGAACAAAACGTCGCACCATCGTAGTAGTAAGAGAAACGTACACCTTCAACGCTGGCAACGTGTCTTCTCCACCTACTCAAAGCCGTTTTCTGCCCTTCGAAAATAGCAACTCCTCCTCCCTCAATTCCTCCTTTCTTCCACATTCACGATTTCCACGGCAGTGGCTTTAAGTTCGTGTCGTGTTCGCGACACGAACGCGACCACCCCCGAAACCCTTCCCTTCTTTCTCCCTTTCGTCTTTTCACGATAAAAGGAGGTGAGGGTGAAGGAGGATACACTTGGTTCTCTCTCCTCATCGTCCAGTAGTAACTGTAATTTCCACGAGCGTGGGTTTAACGTGAGGAGACCAAACTGTTTATATGTATGTGTGGAAGAGGGATAGGTATAGGTTGCGTTATGACGACGATGAAGGGTCGAAGGAAAAGACAAGGGACATACGGAACGTGGCTATAATAAAAGGAGGTTGGAGGAAGAGAAATTATATAATTGGCATTCGCGAAGGTGGGTAATATCGAGGCGCGGGTAAACGGTTGTCTGACTGACTATTACCGACTACTACTTGCGTGTTCGAATATGAACATATGTATATATGAATACAATATATACTTTGCATCTACCTATGTATAGACACATGTAGAGATTTGAAGTAAAATTATTTACAGCTTGGAGTCTAGTTCGTATAGAAATTATAAGAATGACGGTTAAAAAAAAAAACAACGCGCGGATGGTCAAGGTGAATCAAAAGATGGAAATATGAAGACGTAACTCAAAAACGACATTTTTTTAATGCTTATCCTGAAAAACCAGATCCCATAAATAAAAATACATTTCCACATATACGATCATCTAGTTAGGAATTCATTTTTCCATAAATATTCTTATCAAGTTTTATTAAGAATTGCTGGGAATTTAAAAAAAAAAAACACTAACGTTTACAGGTAATGAAAACAGGAAAGTATTTCTCACATAACACGAATTAAATAATCCTATCGTATCGCTACATCATACGAGAAAGTGACTTAATACTTACTACCAAGCCAAGTATCTGCTTGAAATTTTCAAACAAAATGATGTATAAATAAAATATTTAATATGAAGTTGCAGATGAGTTCAATGACTTCCTTGTCTACTATAAAATAAGAATGCAATACAAATATTCTTTTCTAAAATTAACGCATAAAACATCATTCAAGCTAGCAGTTTTTATTGACTTATCCAATATACGTATAACGTCCTATACGTGTGTATTCGAGCAACCTTGCGAGTAATTTACTTACAACCAAAGGACGAAGCCGGCAAAAGTAAGTCGAAGCTTAGGCGAAGAAGGATCCAGGGCGTTTTTAAAAATTCACGAACAAAGATTTCAGGTAATCGTGGGTAAGTCACCGAGTGGGTAACGTAAAAAAAAAAAAAAGAAAGGAGAGCGCCGATCTAGTTAATGTGCGACGTGTTCGCGTAGAAACGGACGCCACCGTGACCTCGCCAACTATTTTATACTAGTACTCGTATAGACGTGCAAAAGAGGAGGACAGGAGAGGTATAACACGATATTTTATGCGGGTCGTACTAAATGAGAAAAAAAAGGAAGGAGAAAAGAGGTTGATCGTGAGAACGGTCGTTCCAAATTAACAGTACTGAACACTATTTCAACCCTACCGATGAATAAAAACTCAAGCTTCATGCTATTACTTAAATTCTTATTAAACGCGATAACTGCCACAGTGATCACCCGTGACCACTACCTATTAATCGAATCTCAAATAATTTGTTATTGATCGATACAACAAGATCATATGCCCTTCAATTTTTCTGTCGAATTGCACTCTTGCTAACTAGTTTATAAATAAATAAATAATTAAACGTTGATAAATGCAACGACAATTATTCCACCGATCCAATAAATAAAAAAAAATATGCATTTTCCATTATTTATTCTCCGGTTACGTACAGCAGGAGCAATGGAAGCGACAAGAGCGTTAAGTGCGTGATAAAATTGAGATAAATTGATCGTCGCTTCGTTGACATAATGTATTTACGAAAAATACGTTAAAACATAGAACGATATCTTGAACGTTGGAAAAAATAAATCCTCATAGTTTATCAAATGGAGCTAATTGATCGACGTTAAAGTTATAGGAATGTACAACGATCCCACTTTTGAACGTGAAACTCGAAACTTTTGGAAAATGCTGAAAAAGCAAACATTTTATTTCCGATCTCTATTAAAAAAAAAGGAGTAGGTATATATTAAAAAGATCCTATGAAAAAAACGCTGCCGATGTGTATACCTCGGAAATTGCGGAACCGAATAAAAAGAAAAAAAAAAAGGAAAACGAGAAAGAACCTTTTTTTTACGGTACAAAAGTCTCATTAGAGACGACACGTAGAACGGGAGTATAAGTGGAGGAGTATTCGTTCCTCTCAAATCAACCCATTTCGAAGCACGATGATCCCCGATCACTGACCGTACGCTGCCCTGGTAACCCCTTCGTGTCCGCATTTCGCACGTTCGCCACAAAAAGTATCCGCATTCCGCAACCCCTCCCACCACCCCCACACGAAGATACACATACACACATATATATATGTATGTATTCTCGGCCATACGAGGTACCGATCGATCGATACCTAAGAGATACGCTAGAGTAGTCTAATTACTCGCAGGCGTGAACGTAAAGGGCATCGGACATAATGTGAGATCCATTATGGAAGATACGTTTTGTGAGATAAGAAAAAAGTAACGGAGAATGTATTGGGTATGATTGTCTGTAAGTAGATATATACGGGTGTACCTGTATGGGAACCTTTTCGTCGGCAAAAATGTCGCGTGACGCGATCGATTCGTTCATTGATCGATAAATTTTCTTTTCTCTCTCTTTCTAACTCTTTGTGTCTTTAGACACGTTTGTATTTGCCGCGTCACGTGCTTTCAAACGCAACATGAGCGAGCACGTTCCATTAACGCAGTGGTTTTCAAACAACCAAGAGATGCTTCTCCTATATTTTTATTCAAATTCTTGGACTGTTTGTGTAAACACTTTTAGTAAAATTTTGTCCATCGTAAATATTTCATTCTAATAAAACAAGTTACCTTTATTCGTTAATATTTTCCTAATTTTCTTACAAACATAAATGTTTATCAATAAATTTGATTAACACCTAGATCATGATTAAAATGAATGTATATATTAGGAATTTTTTATAATTCTATGACGATAATATCGATAATAAATATAAATCCTTTAGAAAGAATTTGTTATCTATTTAATGGTTCGTAAATTTGAAGTTTGAAAACCGCTGCTTGAAAGCAAGCCTATATGGCCACCAACAAGAGGAACAGAAGCTCGTACCGCTATAGGCGTTTTATGTAGAATGTACCTACGTAGTACGTATGTACAAGGTACTGGGCTAACCCGCGGCTCGCCATTGTAAACTCAACGACACGGAGTCATTTAATAATACAAAATCGAATTCGAAAGCCCTGGCATTGGTTCGATCTATTTTAAGATACCTTGAAGAAAATCATAGCAACGGCAAACGATATTGGTATCGATTTCTGAACGTTCAGGTTTATTTTTAGTAGCGATCTCTCACTCGCGAAACTATAACAATACGAACATTGTTAAATAATACTTAAAAATTCAAAAGATTTTCACTATAATTAGTTACTTAAAAATCGTGAATAATTTTATATAACTTATATGGAAATTCTTAAGAATTTTTGTCCTTGTTACAGTCGCCAGTCTCCATTTTGTCAATTCCAAAAATAATTAATGTAATTTTAATCTTGACGTTGATACAGAATGCATCTAATTATTTCGACCTCCACAGCCATGATACCAACGGCGAAGAATGAATTCGATGCATAATCTGTCATCATTGATATGTAGAATGTTCGGGAGCCGAATTTGTGAATAACAATTATGGTTCGTAGGTATCATTTTAGATTGCATTTTTTATCATTAATATAGTATACCAGGTATCAAATACCATATTCCATATCAGGTTCTGACATTTTATTTCGAAACTTCAATTAAGAGGAATATATTCTTTTTTCAATTTACATTGTTCTCTGATTACAAATATGACCAAATTTTCAAAGATTGAGACAAAAAAAAAAACGATAAACGATAATTATTTGAGATTTTACAATCGATACGTCTCATTAATCTATTCAACAAAAAAAAATTACAAGAACTATCTAACATCTTTACACATAATCGTAAATAAAATTCATGGGACAATCATTCATTAAAAATTATTATCCCGATAAAATTCTTTCGATGACTATGTATTAAAAGTTGAATTTAACGAGCCTATCGATCCCATTGTTTGAATCGAAGTGACTCAAGAAAGAGGTGGAAAAATATTTTCGACGTTACGAATAAGTCGAGAGTCATCGTAAGGTCCGATCGATCGGACTAAAAGGAGAACTCGCTGAGTGCGGACATCGTGTAGCGTGTACGTATGCACGTATATATATGTATATGTATGTACACCGGAATGCGGGTCACGAACCTAGCGATTCCAGCCGATAACGATCGATCGCTCTTGGCCGGTGCGTCGATCGAAGCGTCGAGTATGATCGTGCAAAAAACGTGAAAAATGTGCCGAGCTTCTCATCGTCGAGACTGAATGTACCGTTTTATTAAAATGATAAACAATTTCTCAATGTTACGGTATAATAATCTCTACTCTTTTTCGAAAATTCTAACAAAGAAAAAGACAATTTGCTACAATAAACTTGAAAAAGATTTAAGAGACGACAGAAGATCTATGCCCGAGTCGAAATTTTAACTTTGGTTTGACCCTCCAATGGTTAAAAGCGGACATAACTCCCATTTGGAGGTTGAAACCGAAGTTTAACGATTAATCGAAACTTCGATTTGACCCTATAAAACCTACATTTTAGGCTACGTAGGTTTTGGAGGCTCAAAACGAAGTTTATAAGCTTTGTTTTGACCCTCCAATGGTTAAAAGCGGACATAACTGCCATTTGGAGGCTGAAATCGAAGTTTATTCATAATATATATATATATTGTTCTTGTTCCATAAGCTTCACTTTTAATCTACAAACTTCTAAAAGAGCATTTTGGAGGGTCAAATCGCGATTAAAATTTCGACTCGGGAAGTTCAAACGATTAGTTTCGTATGAATTATATTACACGGTTCACTGTATACAACGGTGCTTAAATATCTGCTAAGTCAGCAGCATGCAAAAATGTAACACAAAAAGTATTTTTAACGAATCCCTAGAAATTTCACTTTGATTCTGCCATTATCGTTTATTTTCATAATCCAAAAGCAATCAATATTCTGACACATTATTGAGTTTTCTTTAGTAAAATGTTAAAATCAGGTAATCGCTTGTATAGTTTGACATTTGACCAAATTTCAAGGAATTGGATAAAGATACCGATTTGGGTATATTCTTAGAACGTATAGGTACATAAATACATGCTTATAATCATTTTCTATGGTAGGTATACCAAATTTGGGCCACCAAGTTCGATAACTTTTAATATGAAATTTCGCGTCTAGAAGTATTATAATAACAACGAGCTGCGCGTATGAGTATTATTAACGTATGACCGAGCTATTAATTTTCCGTCTGAAAAACCATGCTAATTAAATTACAGCTTGATCACGATGCACTCCTCTAACTGGATTAATAAAACCAAATTCATGAAGAGATACTTCGTCTCGTTTATTCACCTTGTTATTTAAACACTCGGTTGTTCAAAATTCGCACGGTATGATTCCAGAAAGAAAAAAACGTATAAAGACGAAAATGAGCGAAGAACATCAAGATCGAATCGTAACGAACACGAATCTCTCGTTTCGTGCTCGTTAACGAACGTTTATACTCGAAATGACACGATACTGGCATAGTAGAACGCTAACTTGAAAACCATACACGGGTTGTAAGAAAATTAACCCTTAGTAGCCTGATTTACGAAAGTGATTTTTTTTTAATATTACTGTGTTTGCTTGAGGGTCTAGATGAAGGGAAAAATAGCTAAAAAATCACAATATTTTATTTAGAAAAAAAAAAACAGGTATCAATTTTGATACTTCAGGCATTAAGGCCATAAAGAAAATTAAAAGATTGGTATCAAAATTGAAACTCTAGGTTATTAAGGGTTAAGTAAAATTTGAATTCCTTTTTTAGTCTTCGTTCTTGCTATTTTTATTATTCCTTCCCTTTTAGATCGTGTGTACTTTCGTTGTTCAGGTCGATGGTCCACGGTAGATTTACTCGAGGCACGAGGTCAACGTCCTTTCGAGGGAAAGATAGATAGAGAGAGAAAATCTAATCTCCGTTAATATCATCAAAAACATGCAAATCACGAGTGCCATCTCGCATATTTCCACGACGACGGCTCTTCACCGTCTTCTCTTAACTCCCGATGCACTTCTCCGTGAACTCCATGTGACTTCATCGGCTTTAAAAAGTTAAAGATAAACGATGAAGGCAATTTCAGTGCCATTTGTTGTCTTTAGAATTGAACTAAACGTAATTTTGAATAATCGAAAACGTCCAAATTGTCGTTACAAAACTTCGTGTCATAGAAAATGATTTCGTTTTTTAACACTTTGAGGCACAGGATTTCAGATCAAAAATAGACCCATGTTGCACAGGAATTTTATTGGGTTTTTTGTTAATTTCTGTTAATTTGTTAATTTGTTTTGTTTTTTTTTTTTTTATTTCGAGGTGGGACTAAAAATGTCCCACCATGCCGTGAAATACATCGAAAAGGAGGGACACTTTTAATTCCACCGTGCCTCAAAGAGTTAAACGATACGATTTCTATCATACGAAGTTAGCTACAATTGATGTATTTTAGTAAACATTATTAAAAATTTGATTTTAATCGTACCTACTCTGAACCGAAATAATTTTCTTTCATTTTATAACGCAGACCACGATATTCACGTTTTCTCGGACGACATAATATCCTCGTTGCCATCTCATATTAGCACGCAGGCGCGCGCGCGCGCGAAAGCTAACCAAAACCACAGAGATAGAGAGACAGAGGCGGGGGGGGAGGTCGGAAAGGCGGAAGGACGGCGGTTTTGATGGCGACAGAAACGCGGCAGAAACGTGCCGGTAACGCGAAGGAGACATCGTGCTTGCCGTGCGGACGGAGTCGCACGCTATCCTAAATAATTCAAGGAAGCAGAGCCCTATCTTCAACCAGACGAGAATCTATTTCGCCTTTAAGATCTTCTCAAGAATCTTCTCAAAGATGAGGAGGGGAATAAATGATTTTATGACGGGAATAATTTATTTGAAATTTATTATTTTTTCTATTACTACCGAGACTACTTTCTTGATCTGGATTTATTTAACATTGTAATTGCGTTTATTGAGAAAAGAAAATTTGACTTGGCTAAGTGCATCGACTGCATTAAAAAAAAAAAATAGGAAGTTTAAAATAGGAAGGATTTTATGACGGGAATAATTTATTTGAAATTTACTATTTTTTCTATTACTACCGAGACTACTTACTTGATCTGGACTTATTTGACATTGTAATTGCGTTTATTGAGAAAAGAAAATTTGACTTGGCTAAGTGCATCGACTGCATTAAAAAAAAAAATAGGAAGTTTAAAATTGGAAGGATTTTATGACGGGAATAATTTATTTGAAATTTACTATTTTTTCTATTACTACCGAGACTACTTTCTTGATCTTGATTTATTTAACATTGTAATTACGTTTATTAAGAAAAGAAAATTTGACTTGGCTAAGTGCATCGACTGCATTAAAAAAAAAAATAGGAAGTTTAAAATAGGAAGGATTTTATGACGGGAATAATTTATTTGAAATTTACTATTTTTTTTATTACTACCGAGACTACTTTCTTGATCTGGATTTATTTAACATTGTAATTGCGTTTATTAAGAAAAGAAAATTTGACTTGGCTAAGTGCATCGACTGCATTAAAAAAAAAAATAGGAAGTTTAAAATAGGAAGGATTTTATGACGGGAATAATTTATTTGAAATTTACTATTTTTTCTATTACTACCGAGACTACTTTCTTGATCTGGATTTATTTAACATTGTAATTACGTTTATTGAGAAAAGAAAATTTGACTTGGCTAAGTGCATCGACTGCATTAAAAAAAAAAATAGGAAGACAAATATGACTGGTTCTACCTACGATTCTACATATTTCTTATTATTATACCATTTGTGAGAAACTTTTGATCAATTGCTGTCACGAAACAACACACTCGCGTGCTACCGTCGAATGTTACATGCACGTCAATAAGTTACCCACGCTTTCTCTTTATTTTTCAGTCCCTGTTTCTCTTTCTTTGAAAGGAAACAAATTGACAGAGTCGGAGGCACGACAATGGAATAAAAAAAGGAAAGAAGAAAAAGAAAGGAAACGATATAATCAACGAAATGCCAGGTCTCGGCAAAAGGGCAAACGAAATTAAAGTACGTATTAATTATCCTTTACGGGTTCTTACGTAAGACGCGTAGACAAATCCGTGGCCCCATTCTCGTCGATTAGCAACGAGCATTAGGATGTAGGAGAGTAGCTAGTACGCAAACGCTATCGAGGATTCTCCGTTGTCTATCTATTCGTTCCTTACAATTCGTTCCAACACATGCACGTATAGGTAGATACGACAGAGAGAAATAAATATTTGAGCATGTTAGATGAATAGGATGAGTCATGTGACACGATATACATAAATATCTAGTTTCAATCTAAAGATTCAGTAATACCTAATCGTGTGAATTCAATAAAGAAAAATAGTAAACAGGTTAAGGTAAAAGCACATCGAATCTATCTATTCGTTACGTCGAGTCATTAATAATTTCCATTTTTTGGAACAAATTGTAATAATACATTTATTATCTTATTCATTTTTCTTTCAAACAATAGCGAATGTATAATTAATAGATATAACTGTTGTTTATTTTATTAGAAAATAAAATTGTTCTATTAACCCCTTGCCTTATGATTTAATTCGACACTCAATCAAATTAGTGCTAGAAATTTAAAGAAAAATGAATCATAAGCTTGTCCAAACGGTGACTAATGAACACTAAAAATTAAATAAATAAAAAAATAAACTTGGAAGAATCGAACTATGGGTTTCAGTGATGCTTTTTATACTCGTCTTGGAATTTGTACTACGAGTCTCACACGATATTGTAAGACAAAGGGTTAAAACAGATGTTATTTATGACTCAAACTAATACCTACTATTAATCTAACTAGCATATACCTCAATTTTTTAATTACAAATACGTTATACCTAACAAATTCTTATAAAATGAATAAAAAAAACTAAACTCCCAGTAGAACAATGTGCCAAGATACATTCAACAGTAAGTCAACCAAAGCTGACACAAGTTCGATCGATTCGAAAAATAAATAAAAAAGAATGATTTAGAATGATTTTCACCAACTTCCCACCCACAAATTATAAAGACGAATATACAAATACTGGACGTCCTTCCAACGATCGAATCGCAGAGGAGACAGCACGGCGATACCAATGGTCTCCTTTCTCTCTCTCTCACTCCCTCCCACTATCGCGATCTCGTGCGTGGATTAAGAAGGACACGTGGGCAGGAATGCGACGCAAAGTGAAAGCAAAAGTTTCGTACTCGTAAAAGAGAGGAAAAGTGTGGTGAGGAGGGTGGGGGAGGTGGATGCGCCTCTGGCAAGGTCGGGCAATGCCAGGTTCAAGGCCACCTAAAGCGTCCTTCCGATCGCAATGTACATACGTATGTACTTTTGTAGCAGTACGTGTACTTTCTTGACACTTTTCTTCGAGTTATATCGTACATTCTTAAACGAGTCACCCAACCCCTCGCCCTGTAACATAGTCTAATAATGACGTAGAGAAATTTTCAATGATATTAATTAGCTGATTGCACTCGTTTAGTAAAGTTTTGGGATATATTGGCAGAAAAGATTGCTTGTCATTTTATATTAACCCTTAATAACCTAGAGTTTCAATTTTGATACCAATCTTTTAATTTTCTTTATGGCCTTAAGTATCAAATGTATCAAGTAATGCCTGAAGTATCAAAATTGATACCTGTTTTTATTTTTCTAAATAAATATGTAAAATAAATATTGTGATTTTTTAGCTATTTTTCCCTTCATCTAGACCCTCAAGCAAACACAGTAATATTAAAAAAAAAATCACTTTCGTAAATCAGGCTACTAAGGTTTAATCCTTGAAATAAGATACTAACAAGTGACATAATCGTAATCAATTATGCCATCATCTCTTATGATTCATACTAGATCCTGATGAATCTTTCCAAGCAAATATCATCAAAGATCACGTTTCGTCGTGACGAATAGTAAAGGAACGCGAGAAATAGAAAAAACATTGCATTAGCATAAACAACGAAGCTCGATTACGAATGTACACGATCGAAGAAATGACGAGACTTCGTCTCGCACATGTGTACAGACGTCATACTTGAGAGAAGAGAACGCGTTTGGCCCCGATTATCCAAGGCCGATCGTTACTAGCTGGTCCATTCATCCAGCATCATCGCGACTACGAATATGGTCTCGACGAGAGAATCTACGCGAGAAGCCGATCATTCCTTCCACGGTGATCTTTAATTGGAGCATGACGAGAAGAAACGACGAATTCTTTAGGGTCTCGATCGATGGAGTTTGCCTTACGAAGCGTTCACCAACGTTGTCGTCGTCCTCGACAAGAGAAAAAACACTCCCGAACGCGCGATTCTCCTTTTCCGCGAAACGATAACTTCGTTAATTACACGCTCGGAATTTTGTTTCGACTTTTCTTTATCTATTTTCTTCCTAAGTGACCGAAATCACGAGACCCATTTCGTTGGAGGACGCAATGTGGTTTTCCTTTAAACTTTATAATTGTAGAAGGACATTAACGGATAATACGTATATGTCTCATTATAATTAAGTATAACGACCATGGCCACATATGTTAATGTTCTTTTTAAAGATTCTTAATGCATTTTAAATGGCTTTTTTTTTATTTAATCAATATCGATTGAGAATGGTTAAAATATAAGTAAACGTTTCAAAAGGTAAACTAAGAAAATATCAAAATAATCTTAATAAATTCATTAAATATCATTAAAACTTTATAATTGTAGAAGGTCATTAACGGACAATACGTATATGTCTCATTATAATTAAGTATAACGACCATGGCCACATATGTTAATGTTCTTTTTAAAGATTCTTAATACATTTCGAATTGCTTTGTTTTATTTAATCGCTATCGATTGAGAATGGTTAAAATAAAAGTAAACGTTCCAAAAGGTAAACTAAGAAAATATCAAAATAATCTTAATAAATTCATTAAATATCATTACAACTTTATAATTGTAGAAGGTCATTAACGGATAATACGCATATGTCTCATTATAATTAAGTATAACGACCATGGCCACATATGTTAATGTTATTTTTAAAGATTCTTAATGCATTTCGAATTGCTTTGTTTTTATTTAATCACTATCGATTCAGAATGGTTAAAATATAAGTAAACGTTTCAAAGGTAAACTAAGAAAATATCAAAATAATCTTAATAAATTCGTTAAATATCATTATACAAAATGTTCGATATAAAAATTCCTGCTTAAAATAACCTTAATATGTTGGTTTTCTGCATGATTAGTAGCGAAATACAATGTAATATTCATCTACATCGTCGACAATAACACGAACATGATAATATGAGCGAACACCATGACGCGAAAGTACCGTTCTTCAAACGAAAGCCCGTCTCGTTGTGCGTGGCCGCGAATCCTCGTCCTTTGCTTTTCTACGCGCTTATCGCGTTTCTACGTAGCTAACAGGACTTCTAGAGCAAACATTGGCTTCTGCGGCTCACAGGTGGAGCACCTCCGGCTGTGCCGACGAAGACGTTACGTAAGCTTCGCGAGAAGAAAACATGGACTTGAAAACACCTGTACAACGTACGACGACGACAATGAGATAACTTTGTTCTTCGATATTTTATTACTCTCTTTCGTTGATTTATACATTTTCTGATTTATCGAATACAACGATTGATTGTAATATTTTTTTAACATGAATTCTACATGATTTTCTCTATATGTTGTTTCGTAGAATGATTTAAATATCGTGTTGCTTATTTTACGAAAAAGGGAAATATTGCTTTTTAAATGAAAACTAAATAAACAATTTCTTTCTATCAGTAATATTCAGTTATACAATAAATTTTAAATAAAGAATTTAATTGTTTATCGTATTATGTTTCTTTGGCAAGAAATTGTACTAATTTCAAATAATTTTAGTTATATTATAATTTAATATGCCAGACGAATATTATCATTCCGTAGTAAAACGAAACACCGATGGAGCATGTTAAAACACAAGATAAACGTTTCCTAGTTCAACTGCGATCGTAACGATATTTAGATAAAAGAAAAATGATACGATTCGAGGAAAAAAAAATAAAACGAAGGGTACAGCAGGTGCGCACAAGTGTTGAAATGACAGATTAGTAACGGGCAATAAGAAAGTTTATTATGCGAACGGTCGAAGATCGAATGGCTATCGATGAATAATGCACGCGGGTATCTCGCTTTGAGAGCAAAAATAGGCACGATCGCACTTACGCATTTCACAACCTATTTAATGGAGTCCAACGGTGACACGAATCGCGATGTCTTTTGAAACGAGCGTTTGCGAAATAGACTGTTGGAAAAAAAAAGAAGAAAAGGTAGAAAAGTGAGAGAAGCAGAGACGATTGAAAGAAGAAAGACGTCAGAGTTTAGGAACACTATATCGACGTAGACAAAGTTATTTTTACTATCCGTCCTGGCGTCCGACGTTTGATTATCTCGAACTAGGGACTCGCTCGATATCGCGACGTATTTCTCGTATATTCCTTTATTTTCTAAATTTTCAAATCAAAGACTCAACCTATCACAATGTTTCTAACAAACGCTAATCAGAATTTTATGAGTTTTTCAATCAAGGCTTCGAAACGGTTTACGTTTCTACTTCGGAAGATAAACGACCCCTTCTCGTTTTGATCTAAATATACGTACATATATACCTACCGTCGATAACTGACGAGATTCGGTATACTACTCTTAATTTTTTCTCACGGTTTTCCAAAAATACGCAAGCCTCGGGTAAACAACAGTGAGTACTTCGAACTTTGGAGTGGACTTTCGGGGAAATTAAATCACCTACGAGGAAAATAACGTTTTTAGAGGAAAATAACACTAATGAGGGTCTTTGCTCGATAGTAAAAAAAAAGAATCAAGAATAGCGAAACAAAATCTTTCTAACAACAAAATGTATCACTTCTTTCTTCAAAGTTTGGCATGGCACCAAACTTAACCCTTTTGCGCTTAGCATTATTTCAGACGTTTAACTCTAAATAATATACATATATTAATTAGTTAATTTGCTGATGTTATTGCAAAATTCTACATATGTTTAATGGAATAGCAAACTAAATATGTGCTGGCCATTATGAAAGTTGTTTAAGTCAAAAATTAAAAAAGAAAAATTGAATTTGTCTCATATGTTTTGTTGCATCCATTTAAATTAAGAAAATACAAAAAACGAAAAGTATAAGTTACACCACTTTCATAACCACCAACACATTATAAAATTTGTTAATTATTATATGAAAGAAATACAAAAGCATTTCCTATCTCATACGCAAAATGAAGTGCCATGACTGACTACATATTACACTTCAAAAGGTTAAACGTGTACCCTGTAAAGTACGTAAAAAATTATTATTAAATCTAAAACTTAAATATATTATTTAAAAGACGTGACTTGACAGTGCAAGTGTACGCGCATTCCCCTACAGAAGTACATATACCTACATGCACACACGGAAACCATTAGTTACGCGTTATCGCACGTGCGATCCGATGCGATTTTCGCGGCGATGGTGGTCCCTATCCTTTAGTCTCGAGAGACCTAGATCAACGAGCGTACTCCACGATCACTGCATTCCATCGACGTAAAAGTACTCGTCGTGTTCCAAGGCCTACGAGTCGACGATGCCGACGACGATGCCAACGACGTCGTGGATGAAGGAAAGAGGAGGAGGAAAAGAAATTCAAAAACGGGAAACTCCTTAGCCGGAGGAACTCGTGGAATGCTTGCCAATGTCGCAATTTTCTTGAGCAATCGGCTCGTGCGGTAAAATTCACGGTCTCATTTACTTCTGTATTTTTCTTAAATTTGAAACTATTATTAGCATTCTCTTCTCTGCGAACAGGTATGTATCGTAAAATGAGAAAATTTGCATCATATTATACTGAAAGCATGTTAACCCTTTGCACTCGAAACAGTTTTCGAGCAAACGAACAGCAACTCTTTGTTTGTTTGTTTATTTTTGTTTTTTTTGTTTTTTTTTTGTTGTCTTTGTTTCATTTCATTTATTTAGTAAACGGGATAAACCCTTTAGTAACACAGAGTAGAAAAATAGGAATAAAGATACAAAAATACAAAAATACAATAAAGTAAGTAGGATGAAAAATTAAAATGATCCGTAATGGTACATAAGGAATGCAATTATTTTAAATCATGTGGTGAGTGAGAGTCACCTCTCGAGTGCAAAAAGTTAATACTAGATTTACGGATGTTGTTTATATACATATTTTTACTTAAGTAAAAAGAGAAGAATATAAAGAGTAAAGAAAAGAAGAGGAATCAACATTTACATATATTTCATTACTTAACTAAAAAGCCACGTATGATTTTTTTTAAATAATTGTAAAGTTTCACATATATATAGTAATCACATTTTTAATGAGTCAAATTGGCTCAGTCCGTAAATCTAGTGTTAAATAAGAATTACTTGTGGTAGTGATAGATTAATTCCATCTAAAGTGTATGTGTTCTACGAAGGTATCCAAATTTTCTCCTATTATCGTTTACAAAGATTCGTATGTCAGTTCAGATTCAGTTTTATGAAAACCGTACATAACAAGTGAGTTACAAATAGAACATTCTGTCAAATTTATTAAACATTTCGTGTTACACGAGAGTTCCAATCATTTCCAGACTGTTTTATCAAAGAGCGTAGATAACGAATATTACAAACGTAACATCCTCTTAAATTCACTAACAATTTCTTACTTTACGAGAATTCCAATAATCTTCAGACGATGTTCTATAAAAACTCTGTTCAAGATTATGCTCCCAAAGTAACTCGTTCTTTTAAGAGACACGACAGGATAAACGACAATATTTCGTTCCATACGGCGCGATTAAGTCGCCGCATTCCAACCGTTTACGTCGCGTCTTATGGCACAAGTTAACATTAACGTGTCTCGATTACTTGACGAATTATTGTTATTATGGCAGCGAAAGAGCCGATTAAACGCGAAAAATGTCGAGACGATATAGTTCGAGGAAGATCGATTTAACGATATAATAGTCACTATGTTGGAAAGTATCGCTTGAAATGTGATTCAGTGAAAGATGATCGATAACAATAAGGAATGTAGAAAAGAGAAGATAACGTATCGACATGTAACACTTATTAGCATGTTCGAGCTCATCGAAAGTAGCGAGAGTTTCGAGAGGAGATCAGGTTAGCATTCGGTAATTCTAGTTATAAGCCTAAATCATTGACCTTTCCAATAACTACGCTTCTATAACACGTAAACCGGTTATACGCGTTAATAAATGATGTAACGTGTGCCTCTTCATCGAATATTTCGTCAACGATGTCCGATCCGAGTCCTAGAAATTTGAATTATCATCGATAATTTTAATCGAAATGAAAGTAATCCTAAAACGATTTTTAATTCGCACGCGTGTCTATAGGAAGTGTATCCAATACAATTATAACAAAGGTAGTAACGATCGTTTCTTGCCGTTCCGCGGTGAAATAAAAAGGAGACAAAAAGGAAACACTGAAAAGCGGGTACACTCGCACGAAAAAACTTCAGCAATTATCGCGAGACTGTAACGTCATTGCCGTTATTGTTGAATACGTAGAATGGTTACCCTAGCAATTTTTTTTAATTGCATACTTTTTGTTATAGATACCTTCGTATTACCTGCAACTGGCCTGTGCGGCTAAAGCTCGAAACTAGGCGACAGATAACCTATTATTTTTTCTCTCGTCTTCTTGTTCGACGTGCGGAACGAATATGCTATAAGTGATCACCAGAAATATTTCAACGAACTAACCTTTTGTATTAATCATTGTCGTATTCATAAACGATTCATACATAGCATTTTTTAACGACGATGGAAACAATCGTCGAGTTGATGAAGGAAAGGGAAGAAAAAAGAATAAATATAAAGTACATGCGTATACACATGTATGTACAAATGTGAACAATACATCGCGACTCTTTCTTTTTTTAAATTAAAATGCTTTATAATAAGTGTACGTTTTACAATCTCTCGGAATCAGTTCGCGGGCTTCGTAATAAATATTTCCCAAGGAAAAACATTAAAGAACTTTGAATAGACCATGTTACACGGTTCAGAAAAATCTCAACGGGTTACTATCCGTGTTTTGTCTTATTGTAACGCGAGCGCGAATTTAACGGGCCGTTTTTCGTCCCACTTTGAAACGGTGTTTACCGCGGTAAACTGGAACGCGTTGTGCGCGGAACCAACGAATCGATGACACGCGCGCGAGCGCTCACGTATTTGCCTCTCCGTGTTGGCATTTACCGACCTCCTAAACGGTGCTTTAAATCAACGAGTAGCTGCAATTTCAGCGTGCAATTTTGTCGCGATATCTTAAGGAGTCGTTCCTTTTTCATCCCCTTGGAGCGAGACTTTAAACGAAAACGGTGAGGAATTGAACGAAATTTTTCTTTTATATATGTTAAATTGTTCCTAAAACTTAAAATGATGTACAGTCGGCGGCATATATGGCTCCCCAGTATGAAGTTGGCGATAATTAAATCGTATGAGAATTTCTATAGTATTTCTGTTATTACTAACTTCATACTGGGGAGCCATATATGCCGCCGACTGTACCAGCATTGTACAGGGTGTAAAAAAATGTTTTCTCTTGACTACCATAGTTGGATTCTATACTTTAAAATCGGTGAAGATCTATTAATAAAACTTCCCGCAAAATTGACCTTCACCTCGAAAATCAACAAATTTCACACATTTCAATATAATATATAAGTATTCAATATATATATATATAAGTTCAATATATGGAGCTATGCAACATAAAACTCATTTTGCAAATAACAATATTTCAACATAAATTTCTAACGAAAGGGTTGCTTTAGAACATATGGTTCTTTTGACGATTTTGGCCTAAGGATGAGTAGAACGTCACATGGTTAACAAAAAATTGGACCTTGATTTTCGAGATCAAGATCAATTTTGCGGGGAGTTTTTGTGGTAGATCTCCACCGATTTGAAAGTGTAGAATCCAACTATGGTAGTCAAGAAAAAAACATTTTGTTACACCCTGTACAAAACGAAAGAAACTGTGATCAAAATTATATTGAACATCATTATGTGACAAATAGTGTATAGATGGACAGAGTAATTTATTATTAATAGGTTATCTTTATCGGAAGATTTTTCATATTTTAAATTAAATATAATAATATATACTAGACACATTGTTTATCAAAATAAACGACATAGGAGCGAAAAGGTGTAAAGACAAAAATCACACTCCGTGTAGTCATTCATTCTTAAATATTGACTGACTTTCTTTCATTATTAGCATTGGTGTAAAATAAATTCGGAAATAAAAAACACATGTGCACAGACGTGTACGTCTTTACACAGATATGCAGGCACTGGCAAACTTACGCATCTACCGTTCGGTCAATACACGGCAAACAAATATTTCTGTGATAATAAATTCATGTTTACTTAACACGATGACGAGCCAAACACGTGCACTTACTGATAAATACACTTTATACATTCGTGCGTGTCTACATACGTTTACAATCATCGTATCACACATTGTTCTTCTACATTTTTTAAGCAAATGATTCAAAATTCAGGATATTCGAAGCGTCGAGAAGAAGATTCAAAAGCTGGAAGATCATGAGGAATCGGAAACTCGTGCAATTCTCGGCGACGTAGAACGTAAAAGTATGAGAGCGAGCGTAACCTATATTTCATGCAAATTAAGAAACCGGCGAGCAGGTGTAAACACGCTCTTCGTGTACGAGAAGTCCTGTATATGTGTGTGCGTTAAACTTGCATGTGAAATGGAAACTACATATGACTCGTTGTAATATTCCATTAGACTGTCAAAGAATCTGAACAATTTTGAAAGTAGTAGACTAAGACGAGTATGGAATTTTTAAATGATCAGGCCTTACGTATCATAATGAGTAAGATATAATTATTTATTTTATTGATAAATAAAATTGATTAACTAAAACGGTAATTATATATAACTCTAGCCAATTTACTATATTCACTAACGAAAAAAGTGAAATTAAATAAAAGCTTGTGAAGAAGACGATATACATTACTATTTTAAATCTTTCAATTATTCTAAAGATTCTCAAATTTAATATAGTTATCAACAATTCTATGTAAAGATAAATAGACTGAAGATAAATTCTATAGACTCTAAAGATATATTCTATATCTAAAAAAGAAACGAAGCGAAGTATCGATGAGAGATGATGCATCTTACTAACACGACGTTGTCTGTAATTACATCACTCTTGAATCTATATAATGTAACGTGTCTCTACTGTCAAGGTTACTAACGAGAGCAAGAAAGAAAGAAATCAATAAGTCTGAAAGAAAAAAGGGAAACAGGATAGTCTTGACGTACTAGCGAAATTGAAAATAAGTTACGTGTCGATGGTAACTCGCAAAAGCTCTCTTGGACCCCGGCTTCCTTAACGAGCTAAGGATTCGTCGCACCGTAAAAATGATAAAAGCAGGCTTTGAAGAAAATTCTGGGTGAACGACAGGAAGATTCTGTTCGTCATTCTGAAAAGCAGCGATATTCTAGCCGAGTGGTTTTTAACTTTTTCGAAGTTACGGACGACATGATTATAAATAAAATTTGCGGAAGATAAAAATCACCAAAGTCATAAAACTAACAAGAAAAATATATATGAATATAGACTTATTTATAGACTACAAATATTACGGTAGAAATAGAAAACTAATGAAAACCAATATCATATTTATAAAAATCAGTACAACGCTTACATAATTTCTCACAACGTTAGTTGTAAAAACTACTCCATTAACATATGAGAATTAATAATGAAGAAAACATTTAAAAAAATGGTATAATACAATCATTCCAATCATTATCATATTATTTCAAAACAATCAAGAAGAGATTATTTTGTACAAATTTGAAGGAAATCAAGCATGCGTAATAACTTGTCAATGAAATCATCTCTTAAGTTGCTAAAAATCACGACACATTAAAAGTGTCTCTTAAAAACTTGAAAAACTTAGCCTTATTTTATATACCACCACTAATTTTTATATACCATATTTTTACCCCCAAAAAATGAAGAATAGGAAATGGCCGTTATGTTATCATTAAGCACGTATCATTCATATCAGGCTATAGCACAAAAATGGTTAACAAATTGAGGTCTAAAACAATTCTACACGAACCCATATATCTACCCAATTATTTTAACAACTTTTTCAGGATATCAATACGAAAGAATCTTCCATATCATATTTTACACTTCTCATGACTGGTGATTACACTCTTGCAAATGCCAATAAACGATACTTGGAAACGTTTCAAATGCAATCCATAAAATCGAACGGAGTTCATCGACATCGTGTTAACAATGAAATGCAAAAAGGAACACGGCAAGCAAACGAACGACCTCCTTTAAAAAGAGGAAATGGAGAAAAAAATAAAATAAACTAATAAATACATAGTGTATATAAAATTCACGTCAATGTCGAAGCTGGCTCTTTCAATATCTCACGAAACATCCGTTCCCTTTTTCCCGACCACATGACTATAGTTTAACGAAACAAAAAGGAACAAAAAGAAAAGAAAAAAAAAAAAAAGAGTGAGAGAGAAAGAGATGTGCGTGGCACAGAGGGCACGCCTAGGCGAGAGCACAAAGTCGAGAGGACACTCGTGCTCGCGTGGCAATGGGCGTGCTTCGAATTCTCTCTCTCTCTCACACACACACACTCTTTGTCTCTCTCATTTTCGCGTGCACGCGGCGAGCCCTTTTTCTTCTCCCTACTATCCCTCCCAACGAGCACGCTCGCACGCGCGCGCACGGCCGCGATCACCACGGAACCCTACATTAATGTTTTCAGTCACAAGTTGAAAAGTTTTGTGATGGCAACCCCGAGCAACCAGTTACCCTGGTAACGCTTTGTTGTGCCACGAGGGATGGAGAAGACAGAAAGAGAGAACCGCCCCCTAAAAGCACCAAACGCGAAACTCCGCTGTCCTCGACTAGCCGCATCGGACGACCCTCTAATCCGACTTAACTTGACCTAGCCCAAAACTATCTTGTACGATACACGGGGTGGCATCTCTGATTATGCAATATATACATATATCTGCATATACATATATTTTCACAAGCGTATACAGTCTGTCAAAAAAGTCTCCGTACACCCTTTAAAGCGGTATAACTTTTTAAAAATTAATCAAATGGACTTGAATTTTTGCAAGCACGTAGAAAGATTAGTTTACTATATATCGTAGCTTTTTTTTTGTTAACAAATATCAGAATCTTTAAAGTTACAAAGCAAATAAAAAAAGCAATTTTTTAACTTTTTTATCAGAGCTGATAATGAAAATTTAAAAACTGCCTTCTGTAGATTTAAGGAAAATCTTAAGATTTAATGGATTTAAGTCAAATCCATGCATACTATAAATGTTTGAAGATCGCAGAATTAGGTCGAAAATCGATGATTTCGGCCGATTTGGATGAAATGTATAGTATGCATGGATTTTACTTGAATCTACAAAAAGCAGTTTTTAAATTTTCATTATTAGCTCTGATAAAAAAGTTGAAAAAATGACTTTTTTTATTTGCTTTGTAACTTTGAAGATTCTGATATTTGTTAACCAAAAAAGCTATGATATATAGTAAACTAATCTTTCTACGTGCTTGCAAAAATTCAAGTCTATTTGATCAATTTTTTAAAAGTTATAGCGCTTTAAAGGGTGTACGGAGACTTTTTTGACAGACTGTATATATAGACGTGCCGACAAAAGCACTTTACTTGCCGGCTAATTCGAGGATAGATTCGGGGGTTAATACCATTTAGGGTTTCTTAACACGTTCGTTACAAATGTGTCTTATGACTACGAATCCTTGGGAAATACCCTTAGGAACATTTTCTATCGGTAACCCAATAAAAATCAATAGTAAATTGTGATTTCCATTGGGTTTCTATGGGAACAGAACGGATTTCTTAAGGCTGTTCACCACCTTTCGCTCGAGTCGCGCGTGACTTCAGCGACGGGAGCGGAGAAAATAAGAACTACAGGCAAATAAGGGGAACCGCGTCCCCACCGCCAATTTATCGTATCGGTGTATGGGCATGTGTTTGTCGCTATTACCCCACCGTCTTGCGACGGAAGCGAAGGCGCGAGCCGATCAACGAACGGTGTGTGATCGTCAGATTTTTCACAGCTGATCCAAACCGAAACGTGTTGTAGGGTGCGTACGCACGTATGTACACACATACGCACACGTAGAGCACGTCTCGCTTTGGCTCAGCTGTGAACAATCTGACGATCATCAAAATCGATCAAGAATTCTGGCCAGGAGAGTTTCTGCCGTGAATCTTTGCCGAGCGCTATACGGGTTTGTCGCTTCGCACGCGCTATTCACGGCAGAAGTTCTGCTGGTCGCAATTCTCGATCGATTTTGATGACCGATAGCTCATTCGAAAGATAAAAGATTTCTTGAAGAGATGATCTTTTCCAAATTATTCATAACCTTTTTTTTCGATGTCTAAATGACACTACAACATATGCATAATTAAACATCCTTTTGCTGACTGAAGATCGCATGATTTCGATTTTTGGAAAAGATCATCTCCACAAGAAATCCTTTAGCTTTCGAATGAGCTATCGTTCATCAAAATCGATCGAGAATTGCGACCAGCAGAATTTTTGCCGTGAATAGAGGTAACGCGTGAAGCGGGTGTAGCGCGAGAAAAACCGTACCGCGCTTTGTACTGATTTACGGCAAACACTCTCCTTGCTACAATTATGTATGGATTTTGATGAACGATGGATCATTCGACAGGTGAAGAATCACTTGTGCGGATGATTTTTTCCAAATTTCGGAAATGTGAATTTTTTATACAAAAAAAGGCGCTAGATTATACGAAAGTTTAATATCTATTTATTCGTAGTAAAGATGAGTTATAAAAAAACTGAAAAGATCACACGCACAAGCGAAGTCTCATCTTTCAAATGAGTCATCGTTCATCAAAATCGATCGAGAATTGCGTCCAGCAGAATTTTTGCCGTGAATAGAGGTAACGCGTGAAGCGTGTGTAGCGCGAGAAAAACCGTACAGCGCTTTGTACTGATTTACGGCAAACACTCTCCTTGCTACAATTATGTATGGATTTTGATGAACGATGGATCATTCGACATGTGAAGAATCACTTGTGCGGATGATCTTTTCCAAATTTCGGAAATGTGAATTTTTTATACAAAAAAAGGCGCTAGATTATACGAAAGTTTAATATCTATTTATTCGTAGTAAAGATGAGTTATAAAAAATCTGGAAAGATCACACGCACAAGCGAAGTCTTATCTTTCAAATGAGTCATCGTTCATCAAAATCGATACATAATTGTAGCAAGGAGAGTGCTTGCCGTAAATCAGTACAAAGCGCTGTACGGTTTTTCTCGCGCTACACACGCTTCACGCGTTACCTCTATTCACGGCAAAAATTCTGCTGGTCGCAATTCTCGATTGATTTTGATGAACGATGACTCATTTGATAGATGAGACTTCGCTTGTGCGTGTGATCTTTTCAGATTTTTTATAACTCATCTTTACTACGAATAAATAGATATTAAACTTTCGTATAATCTAGCGCCTTTTTTTGTATAAAAAATTCACATTTCCGAAATTTGGAAAAGATCATCCGCACAAGTGATTCTTCACCTGTCGAATGATCCATCGTTCATCAAAATCCATACATAATTGTAGCAAGGAGAGTGTTTGCCGTAAATCAGTACAAAGCGCTGTACGGTTTTTCTCGCGCTACACACGCTTCACGCGTTACCTCTATTCACGGCAAAAATTCTGCTGGTCGCAATTCTCGATTGATTTTGATGAACGATGACTCATTTGAAAGATGAGACTTCGCTTGTGCGTGTGATCTTTTCAGATTTTTTATAACTCATCTTTACTACGAATAAATAGATATTAAACTTTCGTATAATCTAGCGCCTTTTTTTGTATAAAAAATTCACATTTCCGAAATTTGGAAAAGATCATCCGCACAAGTGATTCTTCACCTGTCGAATGATCCATCGTTCATCAAAATCCATACATAATTGTAGCAAGGAGAGTGTTTGCCGTAAATCAGTACAAAGCGCTGTACGGTTTTTCTCGCGCTACACACGCTTCACGCGTTACCTCTATTCACGGCAAAAATTCTGCTGGTCGCAATTCTCGATTGATTTTGATGAACGATGACTCATTTGAAAGATGAGACTTCGCTTGTGCGTGTGATCTTTTCAGATTTTTTATAACTCATCTTTACTACGAATAAATAGATATTAAACTTTCGTATAATCTAGCGCTTTTTTTTGTATAAAAAATTCACATTTCCGAAATTTGGAAAAGATCATCCGCACAAGTGATTCTTCACCTGTCGAATGATCCATCGTTCATCGACATCGATACATAATTGTAGCAAGAAGAATGTTTGCTGTAAATCAGTTCGAAGCGCTGTACGGTTTTTCTCGCGCTATACCCGCTTCACGCGTTACCTCTATTCACGGCAAAAATTCTGCTGGTCGCAATTCTCGATCGATTTTGATGAACGTTGACTCATTTGAAAGATGAGACTTCGCTTGTGCGTGTGATCTTTTCAGATTTTTTATAACTCATCTTTACTACGAATAAATAGATATTAAACTTTCGTATAATCTAGCGCCTTTTTTTGTATCAAAAATTGACATTTCCGAAATTTGGAAAAGATCATCCGCACAAGATGTTCTTCACCTGTCGAATGATCCATCATTCATCAAAATTGATACATAATTGTAGCAAGGAGAGTGTTTGCCGTAAATCAGTACAAAGCGCTGTACGGTTTTTCTCGCGCTATACTCGCTTCACGCGTTACCTCTATTCACGGCAAACACTCTCCTGGCTACAATTATGTATCGATTTTGATGAACGATGACTTATTTAAAAGATGAGACTTCGCTTGTGAGTGTGATCTTTTCAGATTTTTTATAACTCATCTTTACTACGAATAAATATATCTTAAACTTTCTTATAATCTAGCGCCCGTTTTTTTATTAAAAATTCACATTTCCGAAATTTGGAAAAGATCATCCGCACAAGTGATTCTTCCCCTGTCGAATGATCCATCGTTTATCGAAATCAATACATAATTGTAGTTATAACAGATCATAGCATGAGCCGCTGAACCGTGCAAGCATTGTCTTGCTTGTTGGCTTCTAGCTGAAATACGAAATTTGCTTCCTTACGAATTAGGAGTTACATGCATATACACAAAGCAGGTACTACTTTCTTTTGTTTTCTTACAAACACCACCTCATCCGTGTCTATGTGGCAACGGAGAGGGGCACAAGCTTCGCCTCTGCCGCCACGTATGTACATCGCGCGGCGCCACTGTTCGTTAATTTTACTCGTCGAAAAAGGCCAAAAACGGGGTTTACGGCATCTGCTCTCCTGATTGGAATCATTGATCGATTTTGGCGATCAAGGGCTTATTCGAAAGGAGAAAGATTTGTTGTGCGTGTGATCTTTTTCAAATTTTGAAAAAAGATTTTTTACTTCGTTTAATAAAAATAAAAATGGGAAAAAAATCTTTTTTGAAAATTTTAAAAAGATCACACGCACAACGAATCTTTTTCCTTTCGAATAAGCCCTTGATCGCCAAAATCGGTCAATAATTGTGACCAGGAGAGCAGATGGCGTAAACGCGGTAGGTGGTGAACAGCCTTAATGGATATCAATGGGACATTTTGCTAAGAGCATTTTACTGTCGTGTCTTACGACATGGCTGGAGTGAAAGAAATTAATGCTTTTTTATCTCTTACATATTAAAGGCAAAAGAAGTGTCTAGTGAGCATGCAATTTCTGCAAAAGGAATTTCCGTATGGGACATTTGCCAAAAAAAGAAGCTTGTAACGAACATGATTTCGGACTTTTGGGATGCAGTGTTAAGAAACCAATTCATTGAGAATATTTGAAGACATTTTGCCTCGTAAGATGGATATATTAAATTTATTTATTTACAACGTAGGGCTAGAAACTCACTAAATAATTTTAGGGTTACGATTAGCACATTGCGACCGAGTTTAGTAACTATTCCAAAGCAACCGTCTCACATTAGCAACTTGTTGCAAGCCATTTCATTGGAGTATTTTCTAGAGAAAAAATTGGAGAATGGAGGCTTCTTTATAATTTTTTTTTTTAATTCTCATGGATTGAATGGAATCTCAAAAGTTATTTCCACATTTGTGCGTATAGTAATTTTCACAAAATGCTTTTATTAAAAAAAATTACTCTTCAGGAGCATACTTGAAATAAAAAAAATTAACCAAGTAACCCATATTTAAGGAAAATAAGTATTTTAATAGCTACACTAGACGAAGAGAAATATAATTTTTAAATAATTCTTGAATGATCAACAATAGGGTAACGTTATTATATGTACATGTTTATTTTCATAAAAAATAACCATCCCCCATAACTTCTCTTTGTGTGATCGTATAATTCTAGGACACCTCACACAGTCTATTCCAAAACTTTGACTATACGCATATCTATAGAATATATCCGTTATTTTTTTCTATAATTTAATATATTTTATATCTTATGGTACAATTAACTAAACTTCATATTTTGGTATTGAATGCATTCTATAGTATATTTCGCCTATACTTTATACAGTTTACAGTTCTGCTTTTATGACAGCCAAACCTCGGTAATATTTCGAGATATTTTTCGAATCGTAACACGATACGGTTGTTTACTATCAATCTATACGGCACTGCATATGCATATGTATGTATATACATGTGTACGTGATATGTATACATATATATAACCAAAACAGTAGAATGCGATGGCGACATCTTTTCACAGCTTATACGGAACGTTTATACGCATAATGTTTATCGGATTCGAATTGGATTCGATTGCACGCTCACGTCTCATACTTACGTAATCCCTTTTTCCTCGAAACACGATTAACCCACGAGTATCGCGGGACAAATAAGTATTAAGGCACGGCCAAGCGTTGATTCCCGATAGTCTCCATGTAGCTTTGATCGAAACATGTGTCCGTATGTTAAAAAAAAAGATTATTTGCACCGTAACATATATATTTTATTTTGTATCTGACATACAGTCTGTCAAAAAAGTCTCCGTACACCCTTTAAAGCAATATAACTTTTAAAAAATTAATCAATTAGGCTTGAATTTTTGCAAGCACGTAGAAAGATTAGTTTACTATATATCGTAGTTTTTTTGGTTAATAATTATCAGAATCTTCAAAATTACAAAGCAAATAAAAAAAGTCATTTTTTCAACTTTTTTATTAGAGCTAATAATGAAAATTTAAAAACTGCTTTTTGTAGATCCAATTAAAATCCATGCATACTATACATTTCATCCAAATCGGCCGAAATCATCGATTTTCGACCTAATTCTGCGATCTTCAAACATTTATAGTATGCATGAATTTTACTTAAATCCATTAAGTCTTAAGATTTTCTTTAAATCTACAGAAGGCAATTTTTAAATTTTCATTATTAGCTCTGATAAAAAAGTTAAAAAATTGCTTTTTTTATTTGCTTTGTAACTTTAAAGATTCTGATATTTATTAACAAAAAAAAGCTACGATATATAGTAAACTAATCTTTCGACGTGCTTGCAAAAATTCAAGTCCATTTGATTAATTTTTAAAAAGTTATACCGCTTTAAAGGGTGTACGGAGACTTTTTTGACAGACTGTATGTATCTTCGGATAAAATAATATTCTGTTTGGGACACCCAAATTCAATTTCGTGCTACGTAGATAAAGTAAATGAAAAACATGTCTAAATACCAATTCAAAATGTAAATTCGTATTATATATATTTTGGAAATGTAAATTCGTATTATATATATTTTGGAAATGTAATTTCGCGTAGGTACGCAAAACAAATCAAACTTACTAATTTTTCGAGAACACGTCATGCTCGTAAATAGAGATGCGCATTGATTCGATCTGTTTGTAGGTATTGTACTACACGAGGTCTATATCGTTCGCACAAGCAGTTAACTCCCAGCAAGCGTTAATAGTCGCGCGTTACATGCACGGAGTGGCGACAAAGCGTTGCATTCGACAGCCATTGACACCTCCGCGTACCGTGGATTGTTTTGCGTGGCGGAATATTTTTCTGCTCGCGGATTTACAGTTTCCATCGTACTTTTTCCCGATTTGCTTTTCGAATGAAATTGAATTTCGATAAAACAGAAGATAAGCTTTGATTTTTTACTCGAAAAATTCGAAGGTGCGATCTAAGAACTACAAACTTAATACTAGTCGACTTTTTTTCAAGTGGCCAACCGATTACGAAGAAATCAAAAAGTCCATTCTGAACTAATAAAAATTCATCCAACGCTTGTTAACAGAAAAGGCGTACTTCTTTTACATGACAACGCACGGCCTCACGTTTTTTTCTACGACTCATAAAAAAATAAACGATGTTGGATAGCAAATTTGACCAAATCCTACTTATAGTCTTCTGACTATCATCTTTTTTATTAATATCGAACATATTTGCAAATAGAAATTTAAAAAATGATGATAAAGTAAAAACGATTAATTTCTTTTTGTCCGAGTAAAATTTGAGGTTTTTACAGTAGAGGATTATTGTACGGATTTTTAAATAAAAGTCTACACAAACTTTTTCCGGTACCTAATAGATAACGAATTCGTAAACAATTAATTTTATTATTCGAAAAATTGCGAAGCAAGAGTTAAGGCTGTTCACCACCCAATACATTTTCACGCTAACTCTCCTGGTCACACTTTTTGACCGATTTTGACGAACAAGGGCGTATTCGAAAGCTGAATAATTTCTGAGGGAGATGATCTTTGCCAAATTTTCAATAAATACTTATTTTTTTGCAAAAACGCACTTGAAAAAGACGTATGACGAAAAAAAACTTTGTTGAAAATTTCAAAAAGATCATTTTCACAATAAATCTTTCAGCTTTCGAATAAGCCCTCGTTCGTCAAAATCGGTCAAAAATTGTGACCAGGAGAGTTATCATAAAAACGTATTGGGTGGTGAACAGCCTTAAGATAATTATTTCTATCGATTAAAATCGAAAAACCACCTGTACGATCTCGGCAATTACGAATCAAGTCGAGTTTGATGATAATAGCCTAGACATACTATTTACTTTTAAACCCCATTATTTATTCTTTTCCTTTTAAAAACTATAGAATCGGGTCACACCGTCAAGAGACTCGACGTTCTTGCCAAAAAAGGGAAAAAGAAAAAAATACGTGAATCAAGATGCAGCTCGAGATGGCAAAGTGCACACACCGTATAACGGCTATCGCGACTTCCGTTCATCTCCTCGGCTTCGTGGAAGCACACGGTGGTAACCGCAGTGTGTGCAGTTGGTTCTCTCTCGTCGCGAGTACGCGTTCCCACAGTGAAAACTGCTCACGTAGAATCGTAACTCCGTAATACCCGCGTTCCAAGGATACGCGCGTTGTATCCAAATACTCCTTTACTCGGGTCGGTTTGTCTCGACTCGTTCGACAAACAGCAACGACTACGAGCAGACCTTTGGATCGTCGATGAGTAAACTAGGAAAGGAACGTTAGATCGATGCCAAAGCAAACTCTTCTCTTCTCCCACGAAAAGCTACTATACTTTTCTATTTTATTCTCGGTTTGAAACTTTCGAATTAAGGTCATGATTTTTAACCCTTTAAATACCCGAGGCGAAAAAAGGTGCCTATGCGAAGATAATAGGACGAATTTGACAAATCTAGGTTTTAGGAGGGTTTTTTCTTTTTATTTAAAGAATGATATTTAAAAAATTCAAAATGCAGCGTATTACGGCCTACTAATAGGGTTAACAATAATTCAGCTATCGTTATCAAATTGATTAACTGCTAATAAATCGACTAGAATGACTGAGCAATTGATTCAAAATGGAATGTATATAACAAATTTTTCTTTACTTAATTTCAATCTTTAATGATTAAAAAAAGAACAATTTTATGAGTATATATTTTAGCTTCTGCAAGCTGTATCTCTAGCTCTGGTTCGGCAATTTCAAGCGATTCGAACACTTCTCGATTCCAAATTCCAAAGAATTTCTTTAAATATCCATAGATCGTTCGCGGGGTTATTATTATCCGAGTGACTCCCACGATGTTCTCGATCGCGTTCAAAAGCATTCCGGTGCGATACCATACACGTATGGGTGTTGTCGATGGTAAGTGAAGGAGGATGGCGGAGGTTGACCGAACCCACGCCATACTTTTGCGTAAACGCACGTAATACGTGCATGTAGAATAAATTGGTAGAGTTTTAACGAAGGCAAGCAGGGACAAACCGTCGCTGATTCTATCTCTAATTTTATAAAATTGTAGCCATTGTTACGAAACAATTTTTGCAGGGTATGATTTAAAAAAGCTAGGATAACTAAATATGCGTATTACAAAAATTCATAATTTCATTTTAAAATCAATAAATTTCCTGTTACAACTAAAAAGAAATAGGACTTTAATATGTCATAACGTTTACAAAAGCTAGGATAACTAAATATGCGTATTACAAAAATTCATAATTTCATTTAAAAATCAATAAATTTCCTGTTACAACTAAAAAGAAATAGGACTTTAATATGTCATAACGAAATTGTAAAATCAATGATCTCGAGAAAATTCCAAGGGAATTGCAAAATCATGGAGTTTTACCGATCAAAACTAGTGACTTGTCAAAGTTCCTATGTGCGTTTTATGATATCCTAATCTCGTGTCACTCGACCTTTACGATGTTACTTAGCTTTATTACTATATTTTCTAAATATAACCTTTACAACACGTATTTCAAATCACAAAATATTTTAACTACTCTCTCATTGCTCATAGATATAAACTTATATAATTAATCACCAAATAAGAGCCATTTTGAATAACAATCAACAAAAGATATCCAATATTAATCACGTTAGCCCTGTCACAAATAATACAGATTATTGCACAATTCATTTTCGACGGGGTTGCGTCATCTTCTACGCGCAATGCTTTTAAAGACCTCAACGAAACACTGGTGTCTCACGAGTAAAATAATAAAATGTGACGATCGATATCCCCAAATTTTCCTATATCCCTAAGAATTTTTCAATTTAGGTACATCAATTGCAGTGACCTCATAAAAAAAAAAGTAATCAGTCACTTCCCTATCCTATAATTGACTTTTTTCTATTGATAAAGCGTTATCTCCCTACATAAAGGTTACCTCGAGCGATAAAAAGTACGTTTACGCGATACTTTTTTACGATATATTGAAATAAAGAGGAGAGCGTTACGGGTAAATCATGTGACTCGATATATACATACATATATCGGAGAGGAAAGATACGGCGAGCTAACGCGGGAGTTGGATGCAAGAAACGCTATCGCTGCAGCGATGGCCGTGTGCATTCGTAAAAGAGTCTGTCTTTCGAGGTCATCGGGATTCTTCGTCTGCGTTTCGCCAGTTACGCTCGAGTTTCTTCGAGCTTAACGACGCCCGGAAAGGGACAAAGACGCGAAAGACGATCGTAGGATAACAAACTCAACTAACTATAAAGACTAAGAATGAAAATTGTTCTAGCAGGAATATTTTTGACGTCTACGTCGTAATATATATTTCAATGAAAGAATATTCCCATTATTATACTTCTGTCGATTGTTAAGAAATACTCTTATCGAAGTAAACGAATATATTATAAAATATATTCTCATTAAAATGGAGTACAGTTTCGATTATCCGCAGAGCGGTATAACTTTGACCGATAAATCGATATACTCGTATATCCATTGGATTATTCAAACGAAATCTGTAGATAAACTCAAGCAATGTTGTTATATAGACAGTAAATTCTTCTAATATCTTGTAATGACTAATATTTTATTAGCCGTCTCGAAAATTTCGAATATACGTACATATACCACCATAGCTTGCGTTCGATGTAACCCTAACCTCAATCTCACCCTACAGAATTTCTCGTTCCAAAGCTTGCCGGTAGGAATAGTAAAACGACGTAACGTTTAAAATAAGGAAAGAAAGGATATTTGACAAAATATCGATACTGATAAGCGTAGAAATATAAAGATTATATATTCATTTGGCCTGAATAGCACCGAGCGTTGCTACACAACACACAGATATAAAATTATGATCCATAGCCTTATCGTTCGTGATAACGCACATATAACGTGCAGCAGAAAGAAAGAAAGGAAAACATATCGTGGACGAGGGAGATTCTCGCGAAGCGGCGGCGCTGATCTCGCGCGCCGTCTTTTTCTAACGCACGTAATCTGCCTGCATCCCCCACCCCTTTACCGCACCCACCTCTCTCGTCCTTCCTTGTCCGGTGACACGCGAACAGAAAAATTCGTAGGAGCCTGCAGCAACGAAGAAGAAGACAACAACGACGATTCACGAGGTTTTCCGAGACGTTGTAAAGCTCCGATAAACGTACGAAAGAATCCGGACGAATTCCGACGGAACAAGCCGAAGTCGACCGCCGGAATTATCGACTTTGGCCGTCGACCCTCGTTTGCTCGTCGTTATCGCGACGCTCGAAGAACGACGCGGTGCGACGCCTCCAGGAAAAACGGAATGCTTGTGGGGCTTCTAACCTCGAAAACCATGGAACGTATACCATTTTCTTTTTTTTCGAAAGAAATCGAAAGAGCTTACGTTCGATAAATAGATGATAGATTGAAAGAAGACAATAATTAAAAAAAAAAAAAAAACAGTCGAAGGCGCGTGCGGCGCAAAGTTTCGCATTCTCCATCACACCAGAAGAACGAAAGTCGTACGGACAGCGGCGGACGAAGGAAGACGCGCGAAGGTGTGCGCGCGCGCGCGACCGACCGCCAGTACGACGAACTAACCCCCAAAAAAGCTACTACACGATGTCGGCGTGCGTCCCTTCTCTCAAACGTTGAAAGTACGAACGCCATACCTTCCATTTTCCTTTTCACCGGGCGAAACAACGTCGAACGAGATGGGATCGCGCGGGATAGACGCAGAACAGAAGAAAAAAAAAAAAGACAAACGCGTTCGGACGCTTTTCGCGCAACACTTATAACTACTTATTTTACTTTGTCACGCTCGATCGGCGTTCACGGCACACTCAGATTTTCGACTTACCCGTTAGCGGCACAGCAAATGGACACGCAAAAGACTGCTAAAAATCGGATCAATTCTCGTTCACAAACACGAAAACTTCGGGTGGCTATCACGGGGCACAATGGCGAGCCGCCTTGTGCGATGCGCGGACGGACCTAACGCTATCGCCATCTGCCGGTACGCTAGCGGAACTCCACCGAGCGATCTGATTCGACGGGAGGAACCAATGGAAGAACGAGTTATCTTTACGCGGGAATCGCTTGGCGCGAATCAACGGTCACGCTCTCGCTGATCTTCCTGCTACCGCTTTAGTCACGAACAGTGCCACTCATTGATTTTTTTCCGTACATATTTTTCTTTCAGTACGAAGTCGACTTCATTTTTCTTTCGTGATTTCATACATTTTGTTTTTTGTTTTATTTTTAATTTAGTACTTACTCAATTTGCTTCCATTGCTACTACCGCCGTAGTCAAAAGCCTCGCCATTTTACTTTTTTCTTTTGTCAATTTTCGTTCTTCTGTCTTGCGTCCAACATTATAGGTACAACATCGAACGAATCTAGCGACATTTTTATAATATAGTTGGCGAATGATTATATCAATTTTCTCCTTCGTTTATTCTGATCAAATATATCCATTTTCATCGTATCACATGATGCAAAATAATCCAGATAAGGAAAATGTTATGAAAGACATGAATTTCTACCTTACGAAATTACAGGAGAGTTTAAAAAGGTACGAAGAAATTGAAATGCAAATTTACGATGTAAATCAATTAAAGTTAAAAGCTTCGGTCGAACTCGAGGAAATAAAAAAGAGAGACGAGATGATTCAGGAACGATTAAAAGGTATTCACGATAACTATTTGGCTTGGATAAAGAAAATAAATAGCGAAGAGAACGAAGAGGAGCGCGCGAATATTCAAAAGCTTACAACAGAGCGTGACAATTTGAGGGAACGTTTAGCGGAATACAAACGATCGAACGATGAAGATAATGAAAAGATTGAAAAATTGGTTACGATGATCAAAGTAGAAAAGGTAAGTTTCTTGTCTATATAAAAAAAATATATATATTTTAATACAAATCGATTCGGTAATTATTTACAAAGCTGCCGACCTCACTGATTTTAATGGTATTGAAATATGTTGTCAAGCTCAATATTTTTAACATCTGTTCTCTGTTTCTGATATATTTGCAAAAATATTTAGTAATTATTTATAAGGTTGAAGACTGAACAGATTACAATTATATTGAAATATGTTGTCAAGGTCAATATTTCGAGCAACTTTTCTCAGAAACTAAAACCGAACGGCGGTTGTATGTATAGGAAAAAATTGTTCTTAATATTGACTTTGATAACATATTTCAATATCATTGAAAACGGTATGATCCTCAGCTTTGTAAACAATTACCATGGATTCCTGCAACGTTACATTTAATGTAATTTGCGTAGAATAAGTATGCCGCTCTACTTCGGAAATTGGAAACAGCCTCACAAATGAAAGACATCCCGCAAAATCTACGAGATAAAGCAAACGCTATTCTAAACAGCCCGTCATTAGATCAAGACTAATGAAATTGACGAATCGTTTAATGCCAAGTGAATAAAACAAATAAAAAACTATTCTTCTTACTTAACGGCTGTGAAATCGATCGACTTATACGAACAACGTAAACATTCGACCATAAATTTGATAGTTCCTTCTCCTCCCTGCCCATCAACGTTTCGCATTCTTCCATTTATCGTCCATAAACGTCTTCTTTCTTCGCAGTTTCTCGAGTAGAAATACTTCCTCTCTCCGTACTTCTCTGTACTTTCTCTCGCATAGAGCATGAAATCCCTTTGTTTCGCGTTCGCACGCGAGACGCTCCTCCGCGATTTAATCTTCTTCGAGTGCTTCGAGCAAACGTTGCAACTGTTCAACTTGATTTTCCAAACGTTTCTGAATCATAGGAGCACAGTCCAAATTCCTGGCCATTCTGTTGCTCGTCTCGCTCGCTTTAACCCTGGCATCGGTGAGTTTCCTCATTAACTCGCCATTTTCGTTCTCCATTTCAGTCACCCATTTCTCCAGTTTCTCGCTCTCCGTTTTAATCTTCTCCGCGTCTAACGATCGCAGGTGTAATTTAACGTCTCCGGGTGGCCTCCTAAACACACAAACATCTACGTTAGTCAACGTTATATATAACATAATAAATGCCAGGGAGAGTTACAAACTATCCACGAAACTCGATAAAAACTTTCGACTTACCAAGCAACCTCGTTATTATCGTTTTCTTCGGACAACTTGGAAATTTCGGCCAATCCAGCTACCAGCGAGCCCTCTTCAAATATTTCCTCCAATTCATCGTTCATTCCATTTAATAACTCGTCGATCATAGCCTTGTACAATTTACGACAAACGGTAGGTTTCTCTTTAACAACTGTCAATATTTCGAGAAACTCTTCCTTGCTGAAATACATAGAGAAGGACGTTTAGCTATCATTAGAACACGAAATTAAGATCTATCATGCGTGAACTACATAGATGTGCGTAAAGATAAATACAGTTAGTATCGTGATATAGTAGTAACAATCTCTTCTCGACTATTGCCGGCACTCCTTTGATACGTTATGCACATACGATTACTTCGATCATATATCGTGCGTAGTATACGTTCTGCGAGACGAAACAAACTCGCACACACGTGCGATACCGTTACTTCGAAGCAATTAAATTATATTCTTTACATGAGTATGGAAGCATACATACGTATAAATACGCAACACACATACAATTGGAATACATAGACGACACACACGCTGCCACGATGATTATCATCGCGATCGAATTTTTTCTCGTTAAGTCTAACTCGGAACACACTACCCTCGATCCTTTCGATTCCGAGAAGCGGTGTTGATACATCAGATCCTTCTATCGGATTACGACAGACGAAGACAATGGGTCAGATACTGGCCGGTTACGTAATCTTTGGAATTTCTGAAAAGACGCTTCCTGAGAACGATTTTATCGTAAAGAATAACGCAAACCATTATATCTTCGTTAATAATAATACTCGAATAAGAGGAACGATGTTCTTTTTTGGTTAATTAAAATAATATTATACGATATTAAAAAAAGTAGAAAAAAAAAAAACAGTCAATCATTCGTCCTCCATCGTTTCGGAGTAAAAATGTAACAGATTTGCCATTTTATCACTTTTATATTTGTAATTTCATGAAATCTTACCCAACTTTCAGGAAAATATCTTCATCGTTGATGTTGCGTGCTCAATCAGGCCGGGACCGGTGCAATTTGATATAAATGCTACATATTTGCATTAGTCCAGACCTAGCTGATCACACCATTCTTCTTAGTTAACTTTCTTCGAAACTTCCCAGCCGATGATCCTTTTCCCACGATATTTAATATCATATTTCTCGTGTAATATAATTGTTCACTCGAAGTAGCTAATAGTTTAACGAGAAAATGGACGTAAATCGTATCGTCCGTTACGGAAGTGTGACAAAAGAATAAAGATTCGATCGAGATTGATCTTCGATCGCACGATATTCACGACGCGAGGGCCACTCGAACGAGACTGTGTGTGGCTTCCGTTGAGGATATCTCTCTATCTCTCTCTCTCTCTCTCTTTCTCACACACGCACACACGAGCGTTAGTATCACGCTTCAGGTCCTTTGTTTCCTCGAAGATTTCATGGAATTCCTCGAAGGTCAACCGGTACGGCGGCGTCCACCGAGTTTCTCGGAAGAGGAAACAGAAGGAGGACGATTAGCAGCAGCGGAGAAGTTGGGAGTTGTTGAATAGTAGGAGAGGAAAGGATGGATAATCTTTAACGGTTACGATGCTCGAAACGAAGCAGGGAGAACGCGTAATCCTCTCGGTGAGCGAGCTCGATGGCCACGTCAGAGAGAACGAACGACGAATTAACATGCGAGTCGCGAAGGCCAATGACATCGAGTGACACCATCGTCCCAGCGACCTGAACATTTTCCCCTCCACCAGATTTCTTTTGCCGGGCCACATGTATGTAGGTGTAACACGCGTCGAGTGTGTTTCACTTCGAAAGATGAAACACGATGCGAGATTCGACGATGAAAAGAAATATGAAAACGAACGCGTGTTAAGTTGAAAAATACTTCATTTTTCGCCCGATGGAAATTTTTTTTTTTTCTATTCTTCTCGAGGATTATGTAATATCCTTACGAAGAATTTTGAATTTCCCGCCATGTTTTTGTTTTTTTTTTTAATTTTTACACTCGATGCTTATGTTGAAAAGCGCAAATTTGTTTAAACGTTTTTAATTATTTACTTACTACTTATTTGTTTTCCATGTCTCGTCCGATGATTCTACAATTTCGTAGAAAACGTTGCTAACGGATGAGTCGATGAAGCGAGCGACCCGTACACTCATGATCGAGCGATGCCAATGCAAAACTGTGACCGCCTTTTTTCGATCCTTTCACTCGAGACGCGAACGCGGAAACATGCCTCTAATCGGGTATCGTTTTGCCGCAGCTACGTTCGACTAGCGATACGCGTTGGTATCGCTAGATTTAACGCTCGTGAGAATATGTCGTAGGTTAATGAAATCACATCAATAATGCGAGGGAAAATATTAATCATTATAACGGGAGAAAACTTTTATGAGTAATGTTTCAGCGTTCCATCCAAGATAGGTCGGAACACTGGGTGCTTTAGAGCATAAGGAAACCACACATGGTATTCGATATGATATGTTCGAGTCCAGATTACTTCTTCCTGGAAGCAATCATGAAGCAAACGACTTCCGGTTGTGCTTACACAGATGCTTAACTGTAATTATGAGCGCAGCCAGAAGAAATATCTTTAAAACTATTCAAAAAATTATTTCAATCATGTTAGTACTATGTTGCTTATACGATAAGTGTAAAGTACTATTCAGATGCGAACATGTTGTATCGTACTCTCGAATAACAGAGATTAACTAATTTGTATTGAAAGGAATACAAAAAGTGAAGTAATCATTGCTCGTTTAATACTTGTATTCTCTACTTATGTTCTACTACGTGTTACAATAAGGAATATGGCATTTCTCAAAATCTATAACAATTCATATTTTTAACTATAAACTGTAGAAAATACATATATAAAAAGAGGGTTTTTTTAATGAGAGAGCGTATAGAATAATTGTTTGCCTTTGGATAAGGACAAATTCTATTTTGAAATATGTGTCTATTACGCTACATCACAGATGAGTCATCCTTGTCTCGTCAATTGTGGTTCGCATTCTAGATATACGTGCAACATAGTAAGCATTTTCTTATGAATCCGTAAAAGGAATAAGTGCTCCAATACAGACAAAGGAGACATAGTAACAGCTAAAGAACGCGTTACTCCGAGTAATTTGAATACGAGTCTACGCTATTCTTTCCTTGTAGGAGAGACGTCGAGAAACGAGTAAAGTGTTTACTTTATTCGAGAATGCAAATTTCACTTACCTGACAGATGTAGCGATGTTTTTGAAAATCGTGGTAATAGCGAGTCGAAAGAGAAGAGCGCTGTTCGTTTGAGGCACTTCGCTTTTCTCAGGCGAAACGTTTTCGTCCTGCGACATGTTTAACTCTTCATAACCTACGACGACTTTTTCTCATTCCTTCCTTCATCGTGGAACGCGCGTACGTTTTCTGGAGGTCGAAGAAGATTCAGCTTCAATAGCACCGTCGAAATCCGTTGGCCGTCGTCAACGAACAAAACTTTTCAAATGCTACGTGGAAAACGATCGAGGTGGCGCTGTGATCGATACGAAGTCAAGAAATCTACTGTACCGACCGTAGTGTCATTTGAAAAGCTTCTTCGCGAGCGTGAGCCCTCTGGTAACGTTTAATATCGTTAATTAGATTTGAAATTTTGAATATGTTCGTTTGGTATTCGCTAGAAAAATGTATTTTTCTTTATTCAAACGAGGCTCAAACAATAGCGCTTGGATGAATCTAATAAATCAGAGATAAAAATGTATGTTTAGAGAAATATCATACTCGATAAATATTGTTTTCAAACAGAAGTTTGCATAAGATGATCGTTACGCAGTGCGAAAAAGGTAACTCCGCGGGTGAATAAAACTATCTAACGATATTACATAAACTCCAACATTTGCATACACGTATGCAAATGAGACACGTCGCTGTTAAAAGTTTGCTTTTTTTTTTCCCTTAAACGAGACCCCCATCCATCCATCAAATTACCACTACCGAAGTCTCAGAGAGCCATCGTGATTTGAATTTTTCACCCCACGTTCGCGGTGAAATTTCTCGATGGTAATGGCGATTATGTATTCAGCAAGTTACGTGTGCTCTGACAATCATGTTAGATCAAAGCCACTGAAGCTGCGCTACATCTGCATCCTCCATGGAATGTCGAAGAAAGTGACTTCGTGGAAATTTAATGGCTGATGATGCTCGATCGATCTTTCACAAGGCAAACTCGTTGCTGAAATTATCGTGAGTTACATTAGCGACTTATATAATTGTATATAAATATATATAATTTCTTGAATAATTTACCAATTTTTAAATAGTACGCGATTCATTATTTTATATATAAATCCAGTCTCATAGTACGAGATTAACGTTTAGCTTTGTTTCAGTTCTCTTTCACGAACTACCTATAAACGAAATCACACGAAAGATGTGGAACTGATAAGGCAAGTCGAACGTGGACTGAAAGGTAAACGACGAAGAAGATAGAGCTCGATACGTCTATAAAAACTTTCTAGAAAAATGAGCTGACAAGATAGTTCGCTAACTCCAAAAGGATAGGAACTGGAAAAGGTCAGTAACATTGTCGTTCGGAACGTTAAAAGAAAAAAAACAAAGATACATTGTCACGTAGCATATGTCAAAGAACAAGAAGGGATAGTGATACGGTGACAAAATGTATCGTGTCGTTACACTTCCATATTAACTACCGATACTTTTCATTCCACAGTAACTAGTCAGCGCATATCCATACATATGTATCGGTATCCGGCATTCACAGATGCATACCTCGATGAAATATCTCGGTGAATACGTTGAATATGAGCGCTATTCAAAAAGATGTCGCAATCCCGTGGCACCAGGTTCATTTGGTAACCGGACGTTAAGAATCAAATCCATGGTACGTTTCTACATAAGATTAGATTCTTCTTCGTGGGTTTCTTCACGAAGAAGAGCGTATAAGCGGAACACCTTTAGATATCTCCACGTGCGTACATATCCGTATATCTCTCTCTCGTATCCGCATTTCAACGTTCGATACGTCGTTTAGTAAGCAAATGATGTTCGCCGAATATCAAACGAGTCGTTCAGCGTTAGCAATAGGTCTTATCCCATATACGAGAATCGTCGTTCTTAGAATATGCGACCGGAATCAGTAGCATTTGATATTGTATGAGATATAGCAATACCGATCGTCCCGGGTTACTAGATACATTCTCCGTTCTTAAGAGTTCACCGGATCTTCCCCCTTTACTCTTTGGCAGGAATCCAAGGCGAACCAGGTGCATGTCACACCGCGTGCTACTCTCAAATTGGATCATCCTTTGAAAGGGACGCATTCGTGTCGATCGACTGCACCCCTAAACCAAAGGTCAGCACCCGACGACGTTAGGGAAAATAAGAGGAGAGACAAAACAAGAAGATGCGGCATGTACGATAGAAGATTTCAAATAAGAAGAAATGGTAACATCAGAAACGATCGGTTTCTTACCGATCGACAACGCGTTCTTCGAAACGCGCCATCTTCAAATTACGCAATTAGGCTAGAACTATATTTTCTTTTTCTCTATCACGGAACGCGAGAAGGGGCTACCGACCCATTCACTCGATCGTTCTTGTCGATCCTGCCGCTTCTGCCGACCTACGACTCGAACGGCTCCCAAGAGTCAAATCCTAAAGAAGACCTTCCACGGAACAATCTCCACCTTTTGATCGATGATCTATATCTATATTCTATTTCTAATGAGTTACGCGTGCCAGTATCGTGGCAGATACTTTTAGGTATCATTAAGGTTATGATTTCTTTTTATTAACTTGATGCTTGAACTTGAAAACGAGAATACAGGTGAATGTCTTCTTACTGATTATTTGTATATATATTTCATGAACGTAAGAAATATTTACAGACATTTTAGAAATATATTGCATTACACGCATGTTCAGCATTTCAATACGTTTTCGATGGTATGTATACTTCGCGTATAAGGGTTGTTAAGAATCAAATGTACGGAAAACATTACAGACTAACAGCAGTTAGGCCTGTCCGTCACAAAAAAATAGGACTAACGCCGGTGGTATATTTAAATCGAAATTTCAAGGGAGGGGGAAACCTTAAAATGCTAATATCTCATCGACGCAAAGTGGTACATAATTTTTTCCAATTACTCGAATCGACTTTGTCACTCGCATTTTCGTAAGAACGACTTTCAATCTTTCGTAGGTCTAAGCGGAAAAATTGCAGCGTGCAAATCGAACGCGTCGCGTTCGGACGACCAACCGAGCGGGTGCGAACGAGCGACCGGCCGATCGATCGATCTTTTCTTCGAAGATCTCATCGTCGTCTCATCTTCTCTTACAGTCGTAATTCTGGTCGTCGTTGCGTCAATGCTAAAGCGTAAGAAATCATCCAGACCGCAGCTTTTTTCTCCTCTCGGTCGACCTCCGGCCGTCTTCGCGTTCTTTCGAAACGATTTAACTCGCGCGCAAGAGGAGGCGAAAAAGGGTACGGAACGTCACGTACTAGGTATAACATAAGCGCGGCATTGAGTTCAAGAGATATCGCGAGGCGAGCAAGAATTTCGTAAGCGAAAATATAATTGGCGTGTCGGTGGTTATAAATATTTTCAAATTTTTCCGTAGCACCATCCGTCGACATCGTTGATTGGCAAGCGGAGCCGCCATTATGGTTCTTCCTCGTTCGAAGAGCTTGGCACGAGTTCTCCACTTGAATTTCAAGAAGGAGATCGATCGATCGATCGAACTACCGATTCTTATCCTATAGACTCTATTCCTATTTCGGCAAGAAGGATGAACCCCCAGGTATCGGAGTATCGCGATATTCGATTACTTCGCGTCGAAGAACTAGTTCGAAGAATTCCCGCCAACGAACCTCACCTCTGGCATAACACGAGCAGCAAGATAGATGAATGCGCGGATAGGAGCGCGCCAAAAGGGCTGGGTCTTCTCAAAGAATATCCGTGCGCGGTGACTCGATGATCCTTTTAGAAAGCAGCTCACTCTTGGTGAGCCTCCTCCGAAGCGAGGGTATATACACATTGTTTCGAACGGTCGTGTAGCATCCTATTATCGAGCCGGGGACTCACGATCGGCCCGATTTTTAATCGGGCCGCACCCCCGCGCTATCCGCTAATTCAAATAGCTCGAGCCTTCCTTCTTCGGTTGTAGCTAAAGGTATTATACGTAGGTAGATGTGCCAAGGTGCATCTCGATCTCTTTGATCCTCCTTGATCCTCTTTAGCAATTTGCTGTAAAACGACTACCGACCCTCAAAGAGATTTCATTTGCTTCGTGGCAGGGTCGTTTTTTCTAGACGATATAACTGCGTGCGCGTCTACATACTTTTGACATGAACTTAATTGAAAATATTGCATGTATAATATGATGATAAATTTGCTTAGATCGTACGTTGCTAACCGCAGGATATTTCCAATTCGTTTTCGTCCGATCTTTAAGTATACGTTTGCGAAATCTTGCACGCGATAGAAAAAAAGAGTTCGGTTATTTAAACTACCGACCTCGAACTCGATTACAAAATGACCAGAGCGTTAATATCTGGAAAGAAGAGGAATGAAAAGAAAAAAAAAAAAAAAGAACTTTCGAAAGTTACATTTTACTATGTCCTCAAAGATCGAGAAAGTAAATCCACGAACAAAAGAAAATCATACATATATATATACACGTATATAATATACATACGTCGCACGAGGAGATCTGGAATCGAAAATTTCACTTCGGATTACGATCGAGTAGAAATCTTGAACGTAAAATACATTGCGCACATCCAGACCGTTTACTAGCGGTTATATCATCGAGCGATGCTTTCAATCACCGTCTAAAGATGATCCCGTCCAGTTAAACGTATAACACTTACACGTATGTAGATACACGCGTGTTCGGTAAAACGTAAAGCGTACGATGCGCGTGAAGACGTTTTTTACATTTTAGAAAAACATTAAAATATCTTGTTTCTCGGTAAGGTATCAATTTGCATAGCATTCGATCGAAGACAAAAAAAAAGAAAAAAATAGAAAATTATAGTATCCCGATCGATGCAACAATATACGAGACGAAGAAATAGAAATGATAAAAATGCTAAAAAAATTGGATCGAAAAGCAACTCGTGCCGGTAGTAACGGCATGCATAAAGTCAAGGTTCCGTCTCTCTTCTTTGTCCCATACCTATTCAACGCTATCTTGGTCGCACGTACCAACGTATATACTTCCGTGAGAAGTAACGAGCCTAGGACGATTGCTCAAGGATCGACGATTTTTCGCCTCCCGCTGCGAGGCTAGGAAGCATCGTCGTCGACTGCGAAATCATAAGAAGAAAAGCGAACCCGATGGCGTTGATGATGATCAGCCGCGTTAAAACCGTCGACGCGGCCAAATAAGGGAAGATGGCGTGCGAGAATAAAGAAGAAGAAGCAATAGAAGTAATAGAAATGGTAGAAGAAAGAGAAGAAGAACAACAAGGTTCGTTCCTTCTGCAAGAAGAAGAGTACAAAGAGAAAGATCGTAGGATAGTCTAACGAGCCAGACGGAATAGGTTTGATCGAGGCAGAAAGTCGATTATTGGGAAGAAGCTATCGGGGAGCGTGGGTACCGTGACCTGAGATGTCAGTTAGAAAGAGAAAGAAAGATGGAGATAGAAAGAGATACGGAAAGAGAAAGAGAGTGTGTGATCGTTAAAAGAAGAGGGAGAGTTACGTCCTGATCGGTAACACACCGGAGTACTAGACGATTTGGAGCGCGTTCTCTTCAATACGTAGACGACGCGTGTTACACGCACTCTCTCTCCTGTCTCTCTCTTTCTTTCTCTCTTTTTCTACGAGCTGGAAGATGTGCAACGCATCTCTTACGCAATACCGAGATATCTCGGCACCGAGAGCGGTTGCAAGGATCGGTGTGCGTTGGTTGCTCTCTATAAGCCGCGGATAGGATGATGATGCGACCCCGGGCGTAATATCCGAGGAAGAAAGGCCGATATAATTACAAGGAGGAACGCGACTGCATAATATAGGTGTCCCGTACTATTCGACTCGTGCCAACGTTCTTCTTCTTTCTCAGCTACCACCGTTTCTTCTTACGCGCTCCTTTTCTATCTCTCTCTCTCTCTCTTTGGTTTTCTGGCTTTCTCAACACACAATCTCTGTCTCTCGGTAATGGTACCGAGTCAGTCAGGCACATTTACACCGGGTTACCTGATGCGCTCTCATGACGATCGCTTCTCGACCTTCAGATTCGTCGAGAGATGCCCGCCGATCTGTATCACCCGACTTGCGCAACCACCCCCGTCGTCTTCTTGTCTGAAACTATCTCTTTCTTTCTCCCTCTATCAAGCTCTTTCTCTTTCTATCTTATACATACACACATACATACAGTCTATGAATCTGCTTCTCCTTCCTATACTCGTCTTCCACCACCCGATCTTTCTTCATTTCTTTCTTTCTTTCTCAGTTTTATTTTGTTCTTCTTCATCTTTCACCAAAGACATCATATTCGTTCATCTACCCTCTCTCTCTTTAGAAGGCACACACATACACGAAGACGTCGAACAAGTTGGCGAACTTCGACGGGGTGTTCTTCTTTTTCTTCTCTCCTCTCTGTAAGAGGTACGGGATTCCACCGTCATCGACCCTCCTCTTCGGAGCTGGTGGGAGGAAGACGATCCACGAAGGATGGATCGAGTATATAAGAACGCCTGATTCGACCTGGATCCGTACAGACCAATTATCGCCATCGTTTCGCGATACATCATCTCGTCTCGTCTAGCCACGTCGTGCGCTAAAACGTCGCTCCCCCAGGACTTCGCGAGGAACACGAGGATTCTATCGTACATACGTCCACCTGGCAGCGACATGAGACCGGTAGGATAACGCACGCAGAGACGAGTGGAAAGAAATTTTCTTTCTCTCATCATCGTCCGCGGCATCATCGTTTTCAATCGATTTTCTTTTTTTTTTTATTTTCGAGAGATACCCTAGAGTGTTCTTCCCTCGCGATATCAGTGTAAACCAAAGTACGAGTTCTTTTGACGTTTTCCTTTTTTATATAAATCTTTTTCGCCGAATGAAAATCGAAAGTGATCGTAAGATACGTTTTGGTGCGCATTGTATCGATATTTTGGTTTTAGTGATGGGCTCGAAACTTTGAAATGGATCGACATTTTCACATAGACGGTAGCATTCGAATTTTTCCTATCTGATATATCGATACTCTGAATTCGACATTTTTCTCGTAGAGTCAAGAATGGTATCGTTATTGTTCTATTCGAACTCATCGAATATACATTTCTGCAAAGCTATATTACCTTTGCTTATTCACAATATTCGTAATATAAATCCCTTCAAAATGGAAGTTCTCCTCTATAAAGCTTTTCGTTTGCCGCAGCTTGCCGTGACGTTACTCGCCCTAGCGAGCGCGTGTTACGCAGCCCGTTTGGAGAACACGTATCTCCCACCTGGTAGCGCGGGAACTGCAGGTGGAGCGGGTTTGATCCAGGCACCGAACAGGGGTGGCGGTGGTCCGGGTAGACCGGGTGGATTCCCAGGCGGCGGTGGCGGCGGTGGTGGAGGTATGTTACTCTTAAATTGAGAATACGTTTTTCAAGTTTTTTCATTTTTTTAGTTTAGTTTTTTTCAATAAAAGCATTTGAAATTTAGAGTGCCACCGTATTTTTAAAGATATTTTTTTTTTAACTAAAAAGTATATACGGCCAAGATCGTATGTTTTTATTATATAATGACCCATTTATTTTGAAAGTGGTACAAGTCCATTTTCCATGATTCAAATTTTTATAAAAAAATAATATGATCAGACCAGATTACAACCATAATATCATTTAAACTTTTTCACGTCTTGGTTCATATCTTGTCATACGTAGAACAAGAATACACGTAGTTTTCCTTTTTGGCAAAGAAAAGAAATTTGAAAATTCAAACTCGTTATACATCAGGTGGTGGTGGAGGTAGCGGAGGCGGTGGACCCAGAGGACCAGGCGGTGGTCGCGGTGGAGGTGGAGCAGAAATACCGATCATCTCGTTCAATAACGAGAACAGCGGGGACGGCAATTACCAGTTCAGCTATGAAACAGGAAATGGTATTAGTGCGCAGGAAACGGGTCAACTGCAAGGTAAGATATATCGCCTACAATTACATAGATAATACCAACATACATTCTTCGTTTCCCAACATCGATCCTTGGCTTTCCTTTCGTATTACCTGCAGCTTTCAAACCATTGCGTTACACCTTTGCCATTGGCCTCGAACACCATTGTTTCGTCGCGATTCGTAAATAGCCGTGATCGGTGAATGATAGACGCGGAATAATGATGAAGATACGAGCAACGATAGCGTGTTACTAGCGTAAGATAACCCGAGATACATATGCCGAAGTGATTATGAAAGTGAGCCGAGTCATTAAAATGGAATATGAGAAAAACAGTTAGTTGATCAAAATTTACATTTGCCTTCACGTTGTCGTTATCATCTACATAAACAAGAAGAAAGGAATCAGAAATTATTATTTTATATTATTCAACTAAAATTTTTAATTATTTTATATAATCTACCATAAATATGTGATATCAATGGATAACAGGAGAATCCGAGACGGTGAGTGGCTCGTACTCTTACACCGGACCTGATGGTGTTCAATATACGATCACGTACACGGCCGACGAGGAAGGCTTCCATCCACAAGGTGCGCATCTTCCAACACCTCCACCGATTCCACCGGAAATTCAACGAGGCGTTGAGCTCTCGCTCGCTGCCGAGGCAAGAGGCGAAAATCAAGATGGCGGTGCTGGTGGTGGCGGCGGCGCCGGGGGTGGTGGTTATGGCCAAGGAAACGGCTATGGTGGTACGTTCTCTTTCTATTTATGCATATATATTTATATATACAACAAGTATAACAATAAGTCAACAATTTAACGTTTGTACTTGGAATATACGTCTTTTTGGTGGGAGATAGGAAGGGAGATGAGTTACATGGTTATCAAGTAAATCATGATTTTTTAAAAATATTTTTCATTTAAATGAGGTGTATCAATTATAATATGTTTAATATTTCATTTTCCTTTTATACCATGTAACTATGCCTCTGTAATATATAGGTATGCAAATATTGTATGACTTATTTCGTACATACATTACTTAAGTACTCAAAAAAAGAACATTTTCAAAAATACTTACAAAATTTGTGTTTTATCATTATCAACAGGTGGTGGTCGCGGAGGTGGCGGCGGCGGTGGCAATCGCGGTGGCTCCTATCAAGGTCCAAACTCTTATCAAACGAGCTCGGGTGGTGGGTATCAATACTGAACATCGCGTTAGCAAAAACTACGGTGACGCGATGCCTGCTAGTAGACTCGTCTTATCGCAGCGATTGCATTCGTGAGCGGATCTATGTATATATACCAATTTATCGTTTATGTTACCACATAATATCTACGTATTTTTTTTTTTTTTTTAATTTATATAAAGCGTAAATGTGTCTTCTTCTTTCTATTTTACATTCTCGTATTACTACGCAACTGCTTCGTTTCAAAACCGTGCGTGTATCAGATGCACTACAGTTTCTAGACTTTTTAACGAGTTTAGGAACATTATCATGAGGATCGTAAACTGTTACATATGGAGATAGTCGTAAATTTTGAAAGGTACGACGAATGTGAATCATTGCCGTTACATCTACGTTATCGATAAATCATTATTGTAAAATCATTATCACTGTGGCATAACTTTTATCGAACGTGAATAAATCTTTGCTTAAGATTGAAAAGGAGCATGCATAGACATATATTTATACACATATTTATTATATACACGTTTGTATACATATATAGAATGTTTTATTCACATTAAGAAAAGTGCCGTAATTGTAAGTATTTTCGTGTTTGTAATAAATTCTCAGTGCTCTGAAACTTTATGTCTCCCCATGTATTCACATATGAACTTTGAGCAACACGAGCGAAACTTTCGACGAAACATCGTTTATTTACAGTGCGCGTACAGTAAGCGTATAGTTGAGGCTCTTAATATATGCCGATTATTCATTGGTCAGTTGACTAGCGCTATGCTTTGGCGAATTGTCATAATCAGGCATACTTATGCCTCTCGCGAATTGAATAAATAGGTGCTCGAGTGTCGCCGAGAGTACAGAGTAGTCTTGTATACAATCGTATCTACGTTTCAAGTCGCTTACAGTATTATACATCTTTGTCCATGTCGTTTTAGGATCGGTCACATGGTACGATATAAATCCCTAAAAAAAATTTTTTTTTTTTTTTTCAAATTGAAAATTACTCGAAGAAGAAGTAAATTAGTCGATATTTCGTATCGTTGAAATAATTACCAAATTTTCATCCCTAATCTCACACGTTAGAGAAGATTCGATGGTATCCTTTATGGCCGTAACATCATCGATCGATCGGTTTGGATTCAATTTGACGTGAATGTCATAACCGGCTCCAAATCTTTGTTTAAGTTCTTGACTCGCTCCAACGCAGACCAGCTGCCCTTTTACCATTATGACCAATCGATTGCACAAAGCTTCGCATTCTTCCATACTGATGCAGGGAATTTATTGTGTAAGGGAGCGATGATCGCCATCGAATGATTTTATATGTAAAACAAAAAATACCTGTGCGAAGTCAGTATGATAGCTTGTCCCGACGCTTGACAGGACTGCAATACAGTCCACAGTGATCTTCTAGCTGCCGGATCAACTCCTGTCGTTGGTTCGTCTAATAAGACGAGCGTAGGATTGCCAATTAAAGCCATTGCTATGTTCAAGCGTCTTTTATTACCTCCGCTATAAGTACCGCTTGGCTGCGACATACATGCTTTTAAATCTGGAAGTATCGTAAAAATAATAAAGAACCATACTGATCGATATGATATAGAAAAAACGTAGGAGAAAAAAAAAATACAAAAGTTTAACTGGATACAACATAGACTTACTCAATCTATTTATCCACTTATTAACTTCTAACTCTATCCTATCTTTTGGTATACCCCGTAGACTAGCAAATAATCGTAAATGATCGAACGCGTTCAACGAATTGAGCAATGCATCCGTTTGTGGACAATAACCCATTTCCGCTAAATACTAAAATAGAAATACGTTGTTTAAAGGAAATGTAAATAGAAAAATGCACGATAAGTGATGCAACGTGGGCTGAATTACATCTTTACGATTCGAATGAATTTCCGCTTCTTTTAAGTACATAGTGCCACTATTAGGAGTTTCTTCGCCAGTTAACATTCTAAATGTAGTACTTTTTCCAGCTCCATTTACGCCAAGTAATCCAAAGCATTCGTGCTGCTTCACACGGAAATTGACTTCTCGTACAGCCATTAATTTCCCATAGTATTTACTCAATTCATAAACTAAGAACAAACTCTTGTTTTCTGCTTTTGAAGTTTGAGCGTCGCCGTTTGAATTTTCATGTACATTGTTATGGTGAATATTGCTCTCATCTGTATAATGTTATATAATATTAATTGCACATACTTTGATAAATATAGTTTTACAAAGTAAACACGAATATCATAGCAATATCTTACTTCGACTGTTAATTTTGCTGATTTCTAACGCAACTGCATGTTTTTCTTTCTTTACTTCTTCGTCAATCTTATCAAATCCGCCCTGTAGCGATGAGGAACGTATTTTATTAATTAATCTTGTAAAAAACCTCTCCTCCAGCATAATAAGAATAGCAAAATATATCACAGGTGTTATCGCTAAATATATAACATTTTCTACTAAACTAAAATCGTCTTCGGTAGTCTCAAAATATGAAATAGGTTTATTACACACTCCATCTATACAATCCATTGCTGTAATAATACAAATTCACATTAATTGATTTATCGTTACTATTAAAATCAGCTTGAAGATATAATGTATTATAATTCTAATATATTAAATAGTAAGGTTACATTGTTATATTTCTTCAATACTTATAAGCCATGTATACTTACCACAACATTCATTGCCAATACTTTGACTACACATAAGATTTAAAAGTTTACTCGGGAAACGGCGGCATTTTGCATTTGTTACTGCCACATAGAAAAACGCAAATTGTCCGTGGAAGAAACTGACATAAGGAATAAAGGAAAATAATCTTTTCTGGAATGAGTGCAGTACTTTCAAGTTAGCAAAATTAGCGATGACTGTATGCAGCAAATATTGTAGTATAACTGAAATTAGAACAGATGTATGTGTAAGTTTCTCCGATTTTTTTAATCATTAACAATAGCTTTAGTATATTATAAAATCTATAGTTATATACACATGTTTTTCTTACCAATTCCAATGGGTGAAAGACTCAAAATTGTTATTACAGTGCTTCTTGATTTGTTTATAAAGCTAAGTATATATGCTAATATTAGGCCATTTATACCAAGAAGTAGTAATAATAATATTGTTACAACTGTAAATTAAAAAATTATTTTAGTATTGTCTATATAGAATTAAATTATTGTATTACAAATCAGAAATTTATTCTTACGTATTTCTGTCTTCTGATACAAGCGTACGTCTAATATAATATCCATTATATAAAATCCTAAAATAATGATCAGCACAGACAATATGCAAATTAGAATATCAAAAGAGAACATTGTGCCCCAATATGATGTAGATGTAACTCCTGTCATTCGTTGTAATTGTTTGACTTTGGTAGATTTTTCTTGTAATGGATGTATAACGTAAAGTGCAAGAGTAGGAAAGAAAAACGAGCAAAATATCAACGTTCGTGAAAGTGCCTCTACTGGAGCAAGGTAGTTGTTGGAATAAGAATATGTATTCGGTAATTTTTGCTTAGATACTTCAATTGAATATTCACTGCCACCTAAAGCATGAATTATGGTATTTGATAAAATGTTCATAGTCACAGGTAAACTGTGCATTGCTGTCCCAGAGTAAAACCCATTTGCGAAAATGCCAATGTTTGTTAAATTAAATTCTGCAGAAACAATAGCATGATTATGGTATTCTGCTATATCCTGTCTACCAAATCTTAATAACTCTGTAAAAAAAGAAAAGTTTAATTGACACACAAAAAATAATACAATTTTATGTAATGGCTATATTAATAACCTTCTGTGACGCTTATATTTGTAACATGACTTGTGATTCCATTGAAATCTTCAACGACTTCTTTATATTTTAGGCCATATTTAGTATTATCTGCCGAATAGAATGCCTTAGGATATCTGTACATGTCTAGTCTTAAAGGTACCGTTGTTAAAGACTCTCCAGCATCATTATAGCTTAAGGCCATAAAAAGGATAGAAAGTAATGGTAGAAATAGCTAGAAATAAATGACATTGTTACATGTATAATAAATGAAAAACAATTTTACTGATCGTATAATCAAATAAGTAAAACTTACAATCATTAATAAGATGCCTGGATTTTTTCTAGTATATGTTATTTTTTTCTTTACTAATGCCAACATCACCTGTACACATAAATCCCATCCTTGTAGCTTTTGCGTAGACGTTGTAAAATGTTCTGGGAGATGTTTTCCATTATCTTCTTTGTTAATAATCCTAGATAAAATAAGAAATAATAAAACATACTAGCAATAAATGGAACAATGTGCTATAAGTACATGTAAGTATTTGCATATATTTGACAATATATACAATTTATTACTTTAAAAAGATTTACTTTAAAAATACTTGTTCCAATGTTATGAGAGATACATCAATTCCAGTAACGCCTAATGTTTTCTTTTGACTTTCGATCTGATCTAGTGAATCTGGTAAGGTTTCTGTAAATGGTACATTTAGAACTATTTTTTCATTGTCAATGGTAACTTGCGATCTTGAATCGAACTTGTTTACTACTTTTTCTGAATCACACCATGATTTAGTAGATAATGTAACTTCTATGTGTCCATGACCTGTAAAAATAATAACGCATATATAATTCGAGTATTTACAATTAGTATAAATAAAAAGAACATGAGGATTCGTATTTCTGATAAATGAAAATGAACAATTACCATACTGTTTCTTCAAAAACATTGGACTGCCATAACTTTTCAAAAGGCCACCATGTACTATTGCAATTCTATCACCAAGAATATCTGCTTCCTCCATATTATGGGTGCTAATTATTATTGTCTTTTCACCCCTCATTTTCTATTAAAAAATAATGAATCATAATGATTAAACCTATGGTTACATTTACAAAAAAAATCAGTCTGATATATTTGAAGCATTATCATGCACGTACTAATATTATATCCCATGTATCTCTCCTTGTTTCAGGATCCATTCCAGACGTGGGCTCATCCAAAACGAAAGTCTACATAAATAATAGCAATTATCGTCTTGAGTAAAATTAAATTATATTTATAAAAAAATCACTTACACTAGCATCACCTATGAGTGCCATCCCAAGACAGACTCGTCTTTTTTGACCACCAGACAACTTGCTAGGAAGACAATTCTGTTTCTCTGTTAATTTTAACTTTGTGAGCAAAATATTGACATCACGCTTTATCTGTTGTCGTGTCTTGGTTTTATTCTTTAGCTGTAATAATATTTTTCTACCATGAATATTTTTAATTGATAAGGTACATGTAAAGTTTAAATTTATTACATATGCATGCTTACCAAACCAAAGAATTCAATCTGCTCAAATACATTTAAATCTGGGAAAACCATATTTTCTTGAGGGCATAGACCTAAGTCATTCCTAACTGCCTCTAAATTATCTTTCAAATTTTTTCCATTTATAAAAACTCTTCCTTCTGTTTCATTTCTTATACCTATAAGGTATATAAAAGATAACAGAGAGTTATTACATTACATTTTACACTATAATAATATTGAAGTAACAATTATTTATTATTCATTGATTATCATTAACTTACCAGTTATTATAGACATAAGAGTAGTCTTTCCAGCACCGTTATGTCCGAGTAATGCAGTTATTTGTCCTTTGTAGAAATCCACAGATATTCCTTTTAATGCATGCACCATCTGATATAATGTAATATCGCAATAAATATATTTTTCTAACAATTGTACATGTAATTTAAAAAGAATAAAAAAAGAACTCACAGATTTTTTTAATAAACCAGTATTGTAACTTTTCTTTAGACCACGTATTTGAATGCCAGGTGTAAGTGCACCTTTAGAAACTGTTTCAAAATCTTCACCTTCTTGCTGATTATAATCATAATCTTCTGCTTCTTCGTCCATAGACACCTTATTTTTTTTCATGCACTAAAATTATTTTACTTATTATATGTTATCTACTTTACAGACTATATTAAATTAATTATTATCATTAGTTCAAATTGATACCTGGAGAAAATATAAAGGGTGTTTCTTCACACCATATTGCCCAGGTCGTATTGAATTGATATAAATTGCCAAAGTGAAATGAAGTATAATTCCAAAAAGTGAAAATATAAATATAAATCCAATACTTCCTGTAATATTGTATTCAGTATCTCCAGGTACAAAAAAGTGACTCCATCGAATTCCAATTACTGAAAAATATGCAAATATACATTTATTATACATTTTTTATTATGCTATTATTGAGATCAAATATAATACATACACTGGCCTTCGTATGTATTAACTTCCTCAAATAGTCTGGACAACAAGAGATTTGGTAACAGTATTCCCAAATATGGTAAAATAGAGAAATAATTTTCTTGTACCAAGTTTCCATGTAGAGAAGATGAAGCAGTGTATACAACTGACAAAATAATGACCACAAATACAGCTGCAAAGAATCATCTGTTTAAAACATGCACCCTATAATATAATTTCATATAAATCAAATAAAAACTTACGTTTTGCAAAGTATGCAGCAATGTGCATACCAAATGAAATAAGATGAGCAATGTGTATGGTCATTAACAACCAAAATAAAAATGCATTACTATAATACAGATACGGATCTACATGTGTAGAGAATGTGTTTTTAAATAATACTATTATTGGTATCACATACAAAATACTGAATATACATCCCGTGATAAGCCAGCTTAATAGATTTTGGTACAGTTTCACACCATTCATTGCCATTAAAGTCTAGAAATAAAAGATTGACATTTTTGCTTGCAATGACAAAATATAAAAGAGAAATTCATACGATAGAGAACAGGTACTCACATTAACACCAATGAACTTTTCTTTCGCAGCATAATTGGTTTCTATGCATAATGGTATCAAAAATATCACTACAGCAAACACAGAAATTAATTGTCGTAACATTGTATCTTCTGTATTTGCTTTAACATATGGTGGATACGGCATTTTTTGTATAAAAATCTGTTAAAAAAAAATAAGTATTGAGTATGTAGCTAAAACAGTTTATGCCAACAATAAAGTAAAGTAAACAGTGGATTACCTTTGGTTTAGAGTGATACTGTGGCATTTTACTCATAAAAAAATTATCAATACACATTTGCAGCTGTACAAATGGTACTACCTCTAGATATTTGTATTCTGACACAGTATAAGTCATGTCTGTAAACAATGCATTTGGAATATCTGTAGAATGCCTTATTTTGTATTTAACATGTTTTTGATCTTGTTTTGCATCAAAAATAATTGCTAGAACTTCACTAAGTGGATCTTTAATTCGTCTAAGCAAGTAAGCATCTATCATGTTTTCCTCAGTTTCAAATCCAGTGTAATCTAAAAGCACAATATTTGTTGGTATAAATTACAAAAATAGATAAGATAATATGTAAATAAACTTACTTGTAATTCTCAAACATTGCATTGCTGATTGCATAATTTTATTTGTATACGCATCATTTGGCACAAAATATATGTTATGTAAACTTCCACTAACTAATTGTAATAAATCATCTTCAGTATGTACAGGATAGTAACTGTCGGTTTCAACGACCAGTGGTGGTGCAGAATTAAAATCTCTTGCAGCTTGTATCAATGCAAATAATGCAATAGGTGTCAAAACTTGAAGGAATAAGGTTATTTTCCAATGCCTTATTCGTACTATAAAATTTTTATATAATAATAAACCGAATACTCTGCACCACTCATTCATCTTGTAGTACTAATAAATGCAATACTACAAATAAAAAGATTTCTGGTTCTTAGAAATTTGTTACTATAGGTATAGATAGATGAAGTTATAGACAACCTGGAATATAAAGTTTATGAAGGTAAACAGAATAATTCAAATGTATTGACATGTAAGTTCATACAAACTTTTTTCCAGATATCCAATGTGAATCAACAGTATGGCCTTGTACTGACTATAAATCAAGGTAACACATAAGTGCCAGCTCGTATTTTGTTGTCTTCTTTCATGTCATAGTATACCTTGTTTATGAGTCACCAAAGTATTTACCTAAAAAAAATTAATATTAAATATCATGAAAATATCCATGTTTCTATATATTATAAAATGTGACATAAATATGATTAATATGACAATATTCTAACTATTAAAAATTATAAACTTAGTTATAAATTTATGAATTTTAATGAATGAAAAAGCAATTTGAAAAGCAAAAACTAATCAAGAATTTTATAGTCTACCTGCATATAGTTGAGTGCATGTGTCCTACAAATAAATGACTAACTATTCCTAGAGATTCCCAGTTAGCTGATATTTTATATCTAATCTAATCTAATATATCTTTGTAAAAACTAATATTGTTAGCAACTAACCAAATATTATAACGTTACTATCACAGTAAATCAATTTTTAAACTAGATAACTACTTAGATAAATATATTTCAGAAAAAGCATAACACTTCCGGGAGACTTGTGTGGACAAATAATGTTTAAGCACTATATAAGCAAACAAAATTTACTGTTACTCAATTCTGCAACGAAAATTGGAGTAAGTAGAATTATATATTTTGAATTTTGAAGGAAAAATTGATATCAATGATAAGAAGCTTATCAGCATTTAGAAATAAATAAGATGTCAAGATACATTATTCAAACATAATGATCAATACATATAATGTTATTATATTCTATATGTATAATGATGTTAATTGATCTTGACAAATTTTTCATTTACATTTTTCAATCTTTAGTAATAATAGAATGAGCTACCACACTTTGGCCCTGTATTTCAGTATCACTATGTATATATTATAAAATATAAATTTAACCGTAAATGTAGATATATACACATATCCATATATCGAGAGCACGCAGGAAGAACTTACAAAGCACAAACACTTACGAGAAAAAATTAATGTCGATATGACTTCTATTATGGAAAAAGATAATACATAATGAATTTCAGGAAAACTGACACGTAAAAGCATGATTGATTGTTTATCATATCGAACATCATTACTCAAATGATTCTTATCTATAAAAACACAACACAAACACAAAAGAATTCACATACAACAAACAGTTGTCAAAATCATACATCGTACATTACCACACGTCACATCACCGCAAAGCTAATCTCACGTCATGCATACGACACGCAGCGTAAACTTTTGTGTCGTGGTATAACTATTCACAATTTGCGACGATGTCACTTATCATTCCAAGATGTCCTCCACGAGTAAGCTCGTAGCATCGAAATTATAGAAGTATTGGCCAATAGAATCAAACGTATAGGAATGACGTTGACTTTCGTGAAACATATATATTCCGAAGTTCGGTAGAATCGTTACATGCGATACAGTCTTAAGATCTACCATACACAGTTAAGTCCTTGACGGTCTTTGAATAGAAAGGCCAATAATACGTGACGTATAGAATGTCGCATTATTGTCGTCTTGGTCGTGGGCAAAAATCATTCGGATCTGGCCGTTCGCCAGTAAATTATTGAACTGATCAAATTTGGAACTATTTCGATAAACTTGAGCAGCCTTCGCATGCTACAGCAATACTATCGCAGCGTAAGTAATATAAAAGAATACTTGAGCTATATATATATATACATGTGTGTACGTGGGAGAGATTACAGTTATTTTGTGTATGATAGTTCTTCTTAGAAAGAATCTGATAATATCATTAACGATAATTATGTGATAAAGGTAATTCTCAAAATTTGAATGTACTTGAATTATGTAAGAGATTCTGTATAAGCCATATGTTTTAAAATTGGTATAATTCTGTGCAATTGAATTGTGTGCAAATGAAGTGTTGACAAAATATGTTATTCTCTATACAAATATTTATAATTATGGAAGAAAATGTTTTATAGCACTTATTTTTGGTATGAAACTTTATTTAGAATGTCTTGCTTACATATATATAAGAACGGAACACAATTAATAAAATAATAATAAAAAGTAATAAAAAATATATAATCTTTTTATGCGGGGACAAAAGTATTGGCACACACTTAAAATTCCTTATTCGCGCATATTATTTTGCTAATATATTGCTATTTATTTGTTGAAACAAGCATGTAATGTTCAGGTAGTTATTTCAGTTATTCTTGTGTTGATCCAGTAGTTGATTTAATAAGTAATGTTCAAAATAATTTTTAAACATCAAATAAATAAAAAAAGGCATACTAGAATAAATTATAGAGAAATTATATTGAACTTGTAGAACAAGGTACATTTTATTTAGAAATTAGAGAAACAGTAGGAATGATAAAATCTGTATACAGAAAAGTATGCATTTGTTCTGCCTTGGAAAAATAGTGTTCATTAATGATATAATAAAATAAAGAAACAAGTAATATAAACAATTGATTCAATAGTTATATATGTTTGTATATGGAATCCAATATTGTAGCGATACTTCTTATGTTTGCCTCTGTATATTATTCATAAAATATTCATCTGTTTTGTATATGTTAAATATTTTAGAGGATGCCATGGATTGTTGCTACATTGAACAAAATGAAAGTGCAGGAGTGGAAAAGGTATTTTCAAATGTCTCCAGCCCAGAGATGTTCGACAGTGATATGGAAAACAAAGATAATGAGGAACAAGTAGCACCTGCAACTGAACATGCATCACCAAAAGTTAATAAAGATAATCCCTCTCAAGCTACTCTGATTGCAAAATCAGACAATTATCTGCTGGCCAGAATTAATAAGTTTTTATCCGGTGTTCCTCCACCGCCTCGACACACAATTTGTCAAAGTAATTGTAATGACCTTTTGCATAATATTCAGCAAAATCGTCAATACTTTTGGACGACTTATCCTATATCGGAAAAGAAAAATGTAAGATCGGAAGAAATAGATAGATCTAATCAAGGAAAACTTGAAAGTAATCAGAGGATTCCTTTCTGTCATACTAATAACACTTCAAGAAATTTAATCAGTGCTTTCGATGCATGTGATTTATACTCAAGCAATATCTCCAAAGAGGTATGTATATAAAAATCATATATTTATATCAATGATTTATATGGGAAATATTGTGATATTATTTAAAAACAAATACAAGCATAAGTATTAATTAATTATATTTAAATAAGAATCCAAATACAATGGCACCGACGGTGGGAAATACAGAACAGGCGACAGATGTAAATAATACAAGTAATTTGCATGGTAAATCACTTCTTCTTTATAATACTGTTGGAGAAAAAGATGCTGCAAGTTTATCATGGCCAGATGCATATTTCCATAAATTTCATGGTATTCAGTAAGTATATATGGTATATTGCATCTTTAGCAGCTGATAAATTAAGACCAAATTTCATATATTTTATTATTTTAGCTATAATAGAAACAAAACAGCAGAAGAATTTGAAAATCTAACAATGAAGCTATGCGAAAGATATATAGGAGCTGAAACACAATCAACTTGTAATGTATTTTTCTCTAAAGAACCTGGGAGTGCTAGAAAGAGAAGTATGCTTGCTAAGCGTAATTATGGTCAGAGCCCAGGGAAAAGACTGAGTCATCTAGCTCGCAGGAGAAGAACATTTTCTAGTGCAAATTTACAAGGATTAGGCCTTAATGATAAAAAACAATTAGTATTGAATGTTAAGTGCGTATTCTGTACTTTTACAACATGCAATTGAACAATTAGTCATTTTATGTAGCTTGTTATTTATGATTACCTTAATTACAGAAAACCTGTATCTAGGAAAGGAAAAAGTCCTAGAGGGAAAAGTCCAAGATTCAAAAGTCCAAGGGGTAAAAGTCCCAGAGGATCAGCCAAGAAAAGGGCAGTTCGCAGACTTACTTTAGAAAACCTAAGTCCTTGCAAATCAAAATTGGACACATCGAAACGAGCCCTGTTCCAGAGTCCACCCCTAGATAAAGCAGGTCCCAGTAAAGTATTTAATTGTAATAATGCCAACCCCCAAACAATCAAACGTGCTTTATTTCCAACACCAAAAAAGAAGGAAGATGCCTCGATGGAAGTTGGCAAAAAAGTTGGTACAGAAGAATCTAGGAAAAGAAAGAACGAAGAAGAATTGGAAGGACCCCGCTTCAAGTGGGCAAAAAGTTTATCCTTTGACTGCCCACACGAATTACGAAATAATACTTTACATTCCTGGGATCGTGAGAGACATTCGTCTGGAAATGTCTTGTCTCAACACGAAATTTCTTTTACCCAAGGAAAATGTGACCTTAGCGATACACATAGGAAGGTAAGTAATTTTCGTATCTATTGTAGTGTCGTTTAAAACGTGGTATTTTACATGTACTCATATTTATTACTGCAGAAATTGTTATGGGCTGTAGCAGAAGCATTGCGAGGTAGAGGGATAAGCATGGGCCATCCACAGTTCAAACAGCATGCTTCGCAATTAGCGCGTACTGTTAAAAAATTTATGCCTGATCTTGAAAATAAAAATATCCCGCGAAAACCCGGCAGTACGAGTGACCGTATGCTAAAGTTGGCTAAACATCACGCTCTTTTTATAAAGGACATAAAAATTACTGACTGACTGTACTTAGTAAAAAAAAAATATATATTTCTTTGTACAAAAGTGTCGATAATTTTAAACAAATTACGAAGGTAATATCACCTATCGTACTTTGACATTGTCAAAATAACAAAGAACTTTTAATTTAATGTGATAAATGTGATTAAACAGATTAATAAGATTTTTGAATAATTGTTCACGAAACTGCGTGAATATATACAGGGATGAGACTCGTGGGAATGCAAGAATGATTACAAGAATGATTACTATATTTTAAAAACACAATGTACATATTAAAATAATTGTAGCTGGACGGGATTTACGTATTCTATATATAAGGTTCCGTAAATCGAGTATACATATCTAAGATACGAATTAAATACGTTGCTAGAGCAATGAATGCAAGTAAACAAAATTAAGACTTTATTGTCTTTGAAGGATTAATATCAATTTTGTTTCATTTCGAAGACATTTTCTTTAACAATTATAAGTTTTTAAACGTATTATTTTACTGCTAAGACTCAAAAATTATATAAAAATTACCTTTCATAATAATTTGTTCGTTTATTGCGTCTTAGAAAAATCTTCTCTTCAAATTTACTAAACTTCTTTATTAAAATTAATACTATTTGAAGCCTCTAATATTCAATAAATAAATAAGGATTTGGTAAGAGGCAAATAAAAAAAAAAAAGAATGTCAGCAACAAAAATTACTGTTAATTCTGTTCTATATTTATTATTTATAAATTATGAAATATACAATTTTATCGCTAATATATATCAATTTTATCTTGCCTACAAATTCATGTTAAATACAATTGATATATATTAGTACACAAATATCGGTAATAGATTAATATATCCTAGTTGTATCTAGCGTAAGTTTTTTATACTTAATATAGTCAAGGCGAGTAAAAAAATAAAGACTAATAAATAAAGGAAAAAATAAGGACTAATACAGTACACTATTCTGCATCTCGATGACCAACCCTAGCAATCAGTTCATCTAGTATCTGTGTGAGTTCTTTATTCTCCTTTGTTTTTTGCTCTACTATTTCGGCGAGCGAATTACTTTTTAGCATAAGTTCTTTTCTTTTAAATTTTTTATACTTAATATAGTCAAGGCGAGTAAAAAAATAAAAACTAATAAAAAAAGGAAAAAATAAGGACTAATACAGTACACTATTCTGCATTTTGATGACCAACCCTAGCAATCAGTTCATCTAGTATCTGTGTTAGTTCTTTATTCTCCTTTGTCTTTTGCTCTACTATTTCAGCGAGCGAATTACTTTTCAATTCTGCTTTCCTTACCATTGCATGCAACTTCACTGATTCAGCTTCGTGTTGTTTCCGTATATCGACCAACTCCAAATTAGCCCTGAAACAATCTCACTAAGTATTTACAATTCTTTACGTACCAATATTATATATTCAAACACAGTACTTACTTCCTTAATTGCGACATGGCGTGTGTTTTTAATTGATCGTAACGATTGTCTAAAGACTTTATCGTTTCCAAGTTTTCTTGAATACTTTCTTTTAGAACACCTTCGTTATTTTTATATGCAGAAACGACTCCCTTGAGCCTCTCATATTTTAAATGAACGTCGTTAAATGCAGCTTCCGTATTACTAAGATGATGATTCGTAGCTTGAAGTTCTTCTTGTAGTTTCATCTTCTCTTGTTCCAAATTCGCACGATCTCTCTCTTTTTCCGTGAGTAATCGACTAATCGATTTCTCATATTCATCTACGACAACTCTATACAACAAAAGTAAATATTTCTTTTATATGTATTCATTCCTCTAGCAACATAAAACAATAATTAGCGATTAAAAGTAACTTACGTTAATTGATTTTTGTTCTCAATTTCTTGCGATAGTTGAGCCTGCAACTTCGTAATTTTTTCTTGGAAAGCAGTTTTTTGCTTTTCCAATTCTGCTTCATATTCCTTCTTTTGTTTTTCAAGTTCTTTCTCTAACTGCAAAACAGTTGCGCGAACTAGTTCTAACTTCTCCGTTACGCCCGCATCTTCGACCTCCTTTGTATCAGATTTATTAGACACTTGTATAGGTTCGTCCTTGTATAAAAAATATACATATATTGTAGAAAATAATGTAATATACATTATAAAAGATAGAAAGAAGAATGGTTATTTTTAACGCGAGTGACGGTATATCACCTACATTTTTTTCTTGGATCTCGTCTAATTTGTGAATAGTACCACTGGGAGGGGTACTAAAAACTGTATCGTTTCCTGGAGATAACATACTGGCGTTAGCTAACAAAGGATCAAATTTAATATACAAAGAGTCATTCCTGAGGCGAGCCGTACTTTGTGAATTTCCTCTTGCCGAAAGGAAATCAAAAGCCGTTGAATCTTGGAAAACTGAAAATCATAAATGTTTTGATAGAACAGATTCAAGTTCAAGTAATAGATGAAAACAAATTAGACTTACTCTCTAAAGTAGGAGTAGTATAAATTTCATCTTCAAACTCCAAGGAAGATTTAAGAATATCATCAGCAATTTCTCCAGCCGCAAATTCTAAATCTTTAAACCCACAAATAGTACCAACATTGGTCAATGAAGTACTTTGTCTTTGAGGTTTGAATTCTTCGTACTGTTCGAGTTCGTTCAAGGAATCAAGATTTATACAAATATCACTGGGCAAAGTGAGCGTTTTATCCAATTCTTCCTTAGGTGATTGATCTTTAGGATCATCAGTTATATTCGACCTTTCCTGAAGTCTCTCAGTTTCAATAAATACGGGTTCTGATAAATTATTTTTACATTCTAATTGAACACTTTCTTGTTCATTCGCAGTCTCGCTTACACTTATTACCTCTTCCTTGCTACAATTATTGTTTTCATTTGCAGGAGTATTTAATGGAGATAACTCTTGACGCGTAACAGATTGGTCTTTCTCAATACTATCCGCATCTGTTTTTATTTTATCGGTATTACCTGCATCAGTTTCCTCTCTAATTATATTATTCGTTTCTATTATCTTTTCGTCTATATTAACTATGTCCTTTATATTTTCATCTACGTTATCTATATCTACTTTCTTTTCGCTTGTATCACTACAATCCTTACTCTCATCCACAACCTCGGTAAAAAGTTTGTTTTCCAAAGTATTCGCATCTGCACTTTTTTCCTCTACATTATCTACATTCGATTTGCCCTCATCCCTGTTATACTCTACACCAGTTTGGCATTCATCCGTATCGTTAGATACTTCTTCTACCTTCGCAGCCTCTGGTTCATTGAGAACGGTCAAAGAAGTTGACTTTGTTAGAGATTCTTCTAAAACTAACTTGACACTTTCAATCTCTGATTCTCTTGAATTCCGTCTACTTTTCTCTGTGATATGCCTATCAACGATAACCCTTTCGTCTGCAGGAGACAGAGACACTTCCAAATGCGAGGGCTCTTGAGGCACGTCTGTACAAGTTAAATATTCTTGGTGATCTTCCCGAGGACTTTGCGAATGACAGTCTGAAAGTGATTGCGTGACATCCAAAGACTGTAAAACGTTGTCGTTTGACTCTTGCTCGTGTAAAGTAGACTCGCCTGACGGTGCTTCGAGAATGTCGTTGGTAACGTTGAGAGGTGTCTCGTCTGTGGCTGATTCAAAGGTCTGCTCCTGAGTATTATCAAGCGATTCATAAGAAAAGTGCGGCGGTTCGAGCTTGTCGGTTGATGTGTTGATTCGAATATGGGCACACGCGTTAATCAGATCATCGACACTAGGTATATTGTCGTCCACGTAGGAAGAGTTCGTGACCTCGAAGATTTGAGGACTGTTGGGTACGGTATCAGGACTTCTGCTGCTGCAACTCTTCGTGCTGAGTCTACTGCTAATGCTGTAAAAGCTACTAGCCGAGGAAAGACTTTCCGGTGCGGAATACGTCACTGAATCAGCATCCGCGAATTCACGCGCGAAACGCACCTTCACCTCGTGCTCGCTCGCTGCCGCCTTGGAGAAAGTGCTGTTGTCGCTCTGGAAAAATGGGAATAGAAAAAATTCGAATTAACTTTCGAGTCAAATCGGAAGCCTTAAGGATAAACGTAAAGGGAGACTATATTAAAATCGCGTATTTCAAATAAGAGCTACTATGTATCGAATTTGGCGCGCCTTTTATGTCCTGACAAATAAAAGTTCTTCAAGATCACGTTGAAACGGGTAGGGAAGTGACATACGATTGGTATCCGTTACTACTACAAAGATAAAAATATATAGTTCTAACAAAAGGGACCGTCTCGATACCTCTGGTACGGGCGACGTGGATGGCGATGAAGAATTTGTGGGAGAACGATGCAAGAGTCTGTTGATGTACTCCATAACGCGTGTATCGGCTGTGCAGACCGTGCTAATGATGTGTACAAGAGAAGAAGAGAGAGAGAGAGCAGAAGGGAAAAGGTAGAAAAAAGAGAACAAAAAAGACGGAGCTCGCGGCGTGGTCTACCTCTGTTCACTGGGCCGATAATAACGGTGCGCCAGAGAGGCTGATCAGCTGACTTGGAGCGGCGGCCTCGCAGATTTCGTTAAAAGAATTGCGCAACTACCGTGCGTTTCGCTCGTTCTAATTATAAATATATAACTCGGAGGGAGAAAACTTTTGCCACCGACAGAAATCGGATCAGTCGGGCTCCTTTGGAGATCTCCTACGCACGTGTTACCAAGTTACCGGCTTTTCTTTCCTACGCGCTATATACCGTCCGCCCTTCCACTTCGTACGAGAGGAGCGACAAAGAGATATTCTCTGTTTCTTTTGGCGCGATAGCTTTTAAAGCAACAATGTTCACGACGAAGGAAGGAAGGTAAGTATTTCAATCGGCTCTATCTGCGTATATATTTAAATACAAAGAGAAAGCACAGACGCGCGCACAACCACTTTTCCCGGAGAACGTTCTTTTGATGTTACGTTATCATTGTGTTCGAAAGAGACAAAAGATTGACGTAAGTCGGTAGAGAGATTTTTCCCTTTTTTCTTTCTTTTTCCTTCCTTTCCTTGCTCGTAACGTGCCGATAAAACTAATCGCTCGATTACCTTCCGAAGCAGATTCCCCATCGTTTCACTTTAAAAGGACCTTCTCTTTTGGACGGTCTCTCGAAACTCTTTTCCGTATTTATCACGGTGCTTTTTACGAAACCCCACGGAGCGAGGAAAAAGTCATTCCCCTTCTATATTCTTCTATTTCTTTCTGCTTACACTTGACACGGTTGTCCGCGACAAAATAAGAAGCGGTCGTGCCCGAAGTTCCCGTTCGTCTTCGAAAGTCGCATACAAATTTTGAATCGTGCTCTCGCGCGCTTCCGGTCAGTTCTATCGCGCCGCTAATCGAACCGCGCCGATTCATCGATACATCGATCGTTCTTCCTTAATCGACGCGACCAAATTGACATCCGGTGTCTTAACGGGCCAACGAAGGTCACGGTTAGATCGTGAAACTCAATATCGTTAGTTCGATTCATCGATATTTTCGTCGCGCCGATGACTCGAGAATAAGATCGTCGTCGCTCGCGCAAGATTTTGAATTACGCGCCGTATCGCGGGACGTACACGCTGCCGATCGTCTTTTATTTTTTTTCCTACTTAAGTTTTAAACCATCACTTAATTACTTAAAGCCTTTTTTTTAAGGAACATCAAAAATTATAATGACTTACTTTGGTAACGATAAATAAAATAAAAAAGTGACAAGTTCGGGTAGTAAACTACAACTTCTTCCTTCTTCCTTTTTGCAAACGAAATATTATGCATTAATTACGGACCATGATTATCGCGTGCTTCAAAATTAACAAGAAGAGTTTTTTGTGGGGGGGTTTTCGAGAAACTCGAAAAAAAAGAAAAGAGAAACTGTTTGCAAAAAAAAAGAGAAAGTATTCATCGGTAAACTATTACGAATCCTTTTTACGTCGTCGTAAAACGTAACTTTTTTTTTCTTAACACTAGAATTATCGACGGTAAAACTATATTTATTTTCATTGCATGTAGCTATTTGATAAGTAATAAAAAAAAGTAACATTTTATTCCCCACCATTAATGAATAATATCGAATAAATAAAGTAGATAATAAATGTGTACAAAAGTAGTGTTGTTATTAAAAAAATGGTGAAGTAATAAAAAATTATAACAAAAAAATATAATTTCATTAAAAACTTTTGTTTTTTTCGACCAGATCTTTACATATACGGATTCTCAGGTAAAAAGCGGACAAAAGTAAATATTTCGGTAAAACGCTGTTAAATTTCTCCTAAACAGTCAAGTAACAAAAATGCAATTTGTACAATGATTAAGTAGAATAAACGTACGTTTTACTATAAATAAATAATATTTCGAAGTATCGAATCGATCGAAGGTTTGAATTTACCGCTTAATGTAAGTTTTTGTAACCGCGGAATAACCAAACTTCGCGATAGATAGCGCCAGCGTGCCCTACGATAAAGTGGGGCACCACAGCTGTTTGTGTACATACGTAAAGATTTGCTAAAACGTCAGGATGCACGTTCTCATTATCCTCATTTTCTTTCAATATCGATTAGGTACGAATATTTGGTTTGTTTCACCGTAAAACAAAGAACTTTATTATTCAGAACGAATACAAAGGCCCCGAAGAGTTTCTACTTGCACGACAGATGATTGACTCTCTTTTTGGTGGATGACGTAAACTCGCAGATAAGGGGGCGATTACGTAGGTAGACGGTAAGGCATTAACGAGTCATTTAAGAATACGGTCTCGAAGAAAATTCCACAAAAGAGTAGAATATATTCGTTACCGTACGGGACGGTCATCGTTTAAAAAGCCATTAAAATCGTTAAGATAGCCTTGATCCTTTAACCCGCTTCGGTTCTCGGATCAATATAATCAAAGGATCAATAACGTTTCTCGAATAGGTATTTTAAAGACAAAAGAGAAAAAAAAAATAATCCTATCACAATGTAATAATTACCGGCACATACCTCGTCACTTTGATATCATGCAAAAAGAACTAAGATAGACCATGAAATACGAGAATGAAGATGCGTCAAGATAATTAGAAAGATTAGCCCAAGATTAAACAAATAAAGCAGAATAAAGCAAATGAACGAGCCACGTTGCTTGTAAGCAAGTGACATATGTCAATGACGATGATTAAACGATGATTCAGAGAAAGTTTTTCAATTCGATTTACCTCTGCGTTCCGCCGATCGTCCTTTTGAGCGATCCAGCGAGAAGACGGATTACGGTGAGAGAGTGAGTAAGAGAGAGAAAAAGATAGGTGAGATACCAAGAAGAAAATATGTAATATAACGTTTATGCGACTCCTCGCAGCAACGACACGACGCGTTTAGCGGCTCGCGTGAACGAAGATACGCTCGGCTCAACTCGGGGAATCGATTTCGAGCCCTCGAAGTTCGAGAGACTCGCGCTCCTTATTCGGAGCGTTCTTGACATCGAATCGCGAATGCGACGACACGCGGCAGCGTATCTACGAGAGGACGAACGCGTGACTCATCTGCATCGAAAGGAAGAAGTCCTCCTCCTCCACCCTCTTGTCAATGAGAATATACGATGTAATACGAAGGGGAGAAAAAGAGGGATAGGTGGATGAAGATAGGTCTCGAGGGAGGTGTGTCTTTCGAAAGGAAGCTAACAATGACATTTAATTAAAGAATTTCAATCGAGCCTTCTCGAAGGACGCGAACCGTGTATAACCATGTCGAGTCTATTCTTACGCAACGATCGCGTTCTTTTCACAATATTTCCCATATTTGGTATTTATTTATATATTAGAAGAAATCCAAGTATTTATACGCAGAAAGCAGGACATACGATACTACTTTAAGCAACATCGTCCACGATTGGTCCTCCACAGATCTTCGATTAGTGTCGAGGTTTGTTACCGCGATAAGAAATCATTTTAATCAACGAGATTCGATGTAAGAGTATTTTTTCCAAGTATGTAAAAAAACAATGTAGACGGATGTCAACGCGAATTTAAGGAAACGATATCTTCGATCGTGGTATAGCACCTGCACCTTCGATCCATGCTTCGAGATTCTCTTCCTGATTCGTCTTCTAATATTAGAATTCGCATAGCGCATCGGCCGACGACGCGTGCGAAAGAGAGAGAGAGAGAGAGATGGATAGAAGGAAATAAATAGAGAGAATGCAATCGCGGAAAGAGACAGAGATAAATAAAAGAAAGTGGAGGGGGAAAAGGGGCGGGGCGCGATTCGATCGCTCACCTTTCGTTCCTCGTGTTATCGAAAATTTCTTCCTCCGTATATTTACGTACGAACGTGCGTGTATCTCTCTCTCGCACACACACACACGCGCGTACAATGTCGCGTGTAAGCCGTACGATCGCGCGGCGCGCGCGCGCGCCGATTTTCTTGGCGCGTCGTCGTCGTTTTTACGTAAACGACGTTGAAAAACGATAAAATACGTGTGGCGTGTCGTAAAAACCACTAGCGTCGTTAATATCGTGAGACTCGCGTAAAGTCGTTCCTTCCTCGTCGCTTCGGCGACGTTCTTTACGGCACGCAGCTCGAAGCGCGCACACGCCGCGAAGATCTCCGAACACAGAGATTCGAGGTGGTGGGGAGAATGCGAAGAACGGTACTCCGCGAACGTGGTGCCATCTGTGAGAGCGCGTTTTTACTATTACTTTGGGTCTTACGAACGATCGTCCGTTGTTAATTTTTCTGGCGAGATAATTCTATATTATCGGCCAGCGTGGGATTCTAGTTGCTTTATCTTCCGTGAGATAGAGAGTGATAGATAGATAGATAGTACCATTTATTATATCATGGGCAAAGCCCGTAAATGAGTGAATTACAATTTCATGAATAAAATTAAGGAAGTACCTTTGGTACGTAGTAAGTCAAAGACTTGTAATCTTCTATGTGAATAACGTAGTATATAATTCGGCAACACCGCATCCCTTGCTTTAGTGTACGTGCTCACGCACAAGTATAATACCTACGTATAGGTGTGTATAGTAGGGTTTCCGATCTCGATTCGATTAATCGATACTGTTAATCGAAACTGCTGCAGTTCAGCAACTCACATTTGAATGAAGCGCCATAACCTAGAATACTGCGGTGTTGCCACATTTATGAATTGCTCAAAAATGTTGTCTTTTTATTAGTTATTTCTTATGACACAAGCAAGCTTTACATGTTTTTGAAAAATAAAAATGTTGATTGGACATTCGTTTATATCTCCTCCAAATTTTATCAAACTCTGTTTGTTAATTACAAAGTAATAAATGATAAAGTGCGTAAAAATCACAGATTCCCATAAGACTCCATGTTAACTGCTACAAAATTAAATCATTAATATCTTCTTTCAAAGTCAACCAAAGGTTACAAAATTTTAACTGAGTCATTTTTGGAAAACTTTTGTCATCTCTGCAAATTTTAGTAACTTTCTGTTTGTTAATTGATTTACCGAGGGTACTTCGTTAAGAATTGAAATTAAAATTAAGATTTCGGTATACAGGGTGTCCGCTTCCATATAGTCAAGCGGAGGACTACATGTACACATCAATGACTCGAATCGAAATGTCTAATACCATTTTTCGAAATTCGACTTAGTTAACGAATTATTAACTAACAAAGATCGGCCAATTACGGCGATTAGCAAAGGAAGGCGGTTCACTCGAGCTCGCAGCTAGGCAAGAGACGAAGCGGTAGGAGGAGCAATCCACGATAAACAACATTACATGTCGCTGATCGCCGTAATTGGCCGATTTTTGTTAGTTAATAATTCGTTAACTAAGTCGAATTTCGAAAAATGGTATTAGACATTTCGATTCAAGTCATTGATGTGTACATGTAGTCCTCCGCTTGACTACATGGAAGCGGACACCCTGTAGATAGGAGAATAATGATATAGAAAATACAAAATTTGAGATAACAATGAGATAATATAAAAATAAAAATATGATAGTATACAATGAAAAAATAAAAAATAAAAATAAAACAAAACAATGACAGTAGTGGACGTAAGTAATAAATAATGAATGCACACACATTAAGCATTTAGTGTAGAAACTCGGGTGGAGATCAGGGGTTTTGCTGCGCAGACAGAAGATGAGAGTGAGAGAGAAAAGGGAAGGAAAGAAATTTTTCGAATAGTCGTTGATCGATTTATCGTAGATCTTTCCCGAGTACTCGATAACCTAAATTAGAGAGCAACCGCGTAGTGAAAGCTTTGGATTGTGGTTAAGCGTGTTCGATTACGCGAGATAACCTTTCGAGGTAAAACTAGATAAATAATAAGAGAATAGATGAAGAGAAAAGCACGAACCGGCTGCGCAACGCCTCGCGCGGTATTTACGCACGCATGTGTGCGCATACGTGCGTGTGCTCCTGATTAACGTAACTTGGCAAACGTTCAACTTCCTCGAAGTACAAGGTTTCAGAGTTTTGTTTTTTTTTTTCTTTAAATCGACTAAAAAGTTCGTCTAACTAACGTGCTTGCAATGTCCGAAGAGAGACAATTTTTTTTTTTCGTTACACGACTGGATTGCGTAAAAATCAAAAAGAAAAAAGAAATAGTATTATAATGCGGCACGAAACAATTTTCCGGTTGAACTTCTTCGAGAGCGAAAGACACTCTCTGCAAGCGTTTTAGCCTCGTTGCGTCTCGTCACGTGCCGGCAAATGCGCTTTACTCCGAGGCACGTTGATCGCGTGACATTTCAGCTCGAACCGTAGGGTTAATCCGAATTAGCACAAAACACATTCTATTAGCCCTACTCTTATTCTCTCTTTCTCTCTTGTTTTCTTTATGCCGTAATTCACTTACAACGGTCGTCGTAGGGTTAGTGTAAACAAGATAGAGATAATGGTAACGTAATATAATGAATTACGAAGTATTGGCATGTAGAGCATTGGAGGGTATTAACACTAGATTTACGGACTGAGCCAATTTGACTCATTAAAAATTTGATTACTATATATATATGAAACTTTACAATTATTTAAAAAAAATCATACGTGGCTTTTTAGTTAAGTAATGAAATATATGTAAATGGTGATTCCTCTTCTTTTCTTTCCTCTTTATATTCTTCTTTTTTTACTTAAGTAAAAATAGGCATATAAACAACATTCGTAAATCTAGTGTTAAAGGTAACGTTTATCCCAAGTTATTTTAATACATTTCAACAGAAACATTATGCAATCGACGTTTCGATCATTTACAACGACCCTTTTCAAGGCTGTAAAAATCAGAACCGAACGTGAACAAGTTAGAAACGAAATGTTAATGGTCAGATGCATATACCGAACGAATTTGTGTAAAGGTGAACTACCTAATTCACTTATTTACTAATTCACAATTATTAACTTTAAAATTAATTTAATTAACTTTGAAGTTAATAATTTTCGATCAAATATATGCAATTTACGATTTTATGGATAGTGAATAGGAGAATTCGATAAGTCCTTGTACTAATAATGTCAAACGAAAGATTTGGTCGATCGACATCCAAAGATTGGGTGGACGAAACCCTGTGTACATTTATTTGTAGTTAACCTCCAAAGCCTTGTCCACACTAATGTGAAATATATAATTTATTATTTCACTCGTTGCTCTAATTGCCTTAACTCCTACAAATTAAGTATTTCGTTAAATAACGTGTACTTGTTTCCTTTCTAAAAGATTTTCAACGATGATATTTCCAAATAATTAGATAATTGAATTATTCAATATTTTTTTCGATCGTACGTTAATTAACATGCAAGCCATCGAAACTAAAAGAGCACGCCTAACGAATACCTTGTACATATAAGCCACTCTATAGGTTATGATTCGTGGTGCACGTGACGTACACAATAATTCGACATGCGTATATAAGAATGTGTAGCCGGTTAAACCGTCTCGACATGTAAACACCGGGCTCAACCCATTCGGCGACGATCACGGCGGGTGATCGCGAGGAGAGGCTCCTTACCCTTTCCTCTATTTCTAACGTTAGAATTTAAACTAGTTAGAAGGTAGAAGAAATTTCGAGGCAGTATTAGAGCATACAGATATGTATTTACATTCGTGCATAGACAAGGTTAACCACAGTTCTTTTCAAGGTTATACATTTCTAATTAGAAACTGTTCCTATTTTTTTAGTTTCGTCGATTTTACATTTTTTAAGAATGATTGTTCCACAGAGAGGTTCGACCAACTATACAGGACATCACATTTAATAAGAACTGTACTAAAAAAGGTTAAGATCAATCTTAAAAGAGATCTCTAGTTGTTCGTGATAACCACATTGGTGTGAGGTTCACGAATACTTATTTTAAACTAAAAATGTATCTTTTTCGTGTGCCCTCACATGTCGACGTTCGAGGTGGTTATAACCACCTGTGGTATACAGTCGAAACGTCGGTTAACCTTGTCTATGACACGAATGTAAATACATATCTGTATGCTCTAATACTGTCTCGAAAGTTCTTCTACCTTTTAACAATTCTTCAAGAGTGCAAAAAACTTAATTACTTTAAACTAGTCAGTCGGGAATCAACCTACGATCTGCGTATCATATGAATAGATATATAAGCGTGTACATTCTGCAATAATAATATTTCGCGCCATTTTTCAGACCGATTTCGCGCGATATACACAAATGGAAAGACTCTTTCACTGTTTGACTTTGACAACGAACGGGAATAGCAAGGAACTTATTTTTGTTTCAAGGTGCTCTTGGAGATACAGAGTTTATTTATAGGAATTCTTCCTCCGGTCGAACCGTTAGCGAACGTCCATGGAAGAGAAGAAGAGGAAAATGAAGATGAAGAAAAACAAAAAAAAGGATGAAGAAGAAAAAGATGATAGAGAAAGAAGAGTAAAGAAGGAAATCTTTGAAATTCCTTTTGTATACTTTATACTCGTCTATCGTTACGTTAGAAAGGGAGAATGAAAACTATATGTTTTGATTAAGCGTATGCAATCGCACAAGTACCTCACGACGCGTAGTTGCTTGGGTTGGTGAATTGTGAAGCATGGCTGTGATCTCCCGAAGAACGACCCTCGTACCCTCCCGAGCTTGCCCTCCAACGACGACGCTTCTCGGGCTCGACATTTCTCCTGAACGATGAATGTCAGGATTTTGCGAAAAAATTCGACGAAGTTGCTCGCTTCCTCAAGAGAATAATCCGAGAAGAAGAGAATAATCACTCCGCGTACGATGCTTTTGTCGTTCACCAAATCAAGAAGCACTTTTTCTTCGACGTATCACGTTCCGAACACGCGATTATTTAATCCGATCGCTTTATTCCTCGTTCTTTCGACTTCTTCGAAACGTTCCACGTTGAATTCTACGAGCGGTTAACGGCTGCAACAGAATTTAACAACTTGAATATGAACGTAACGACCAATCGAAAGGGCCGATTTGCGTTTCTGATTTTTCCGCCGTAGCGCTGTGAAACTTCTTCGCGCGATCGGTAATACAGATTTCTTTTATACCTTTGAAAATGCACGGTCGAACGTTCGAAAATTGTATTCTACTTTTATTGTTACTCGTTTTACCGATATTGTATATTGTAAATTACAAATATAAAGTTGTTTAATAGATTTGGAAGTCTTTTTTTTAATCGAATGAAATTTATATCTTAGTGCATATGCAATGTTTAAATCAATTTTAGTAAAGATCATAATCGTAATATTATATTAATTAATAAAAATGCATCTTCCGAACACTACATATAGATTAACAAATTTATTGTCAAGCTTCATACAAATGTGTATAATCCACCATGTTGTTATATGAAAGGCAGTGTGAAAGTATCACCATGTATGGTGTTTACAAGTCTTATTTGTCACGTTTACGCATGCTAATTCGTCACACACCCGCTCGCGCACACACTCACGACCCTTCCATAATATACATATACATAAAGATACACACTTACAGCACAATAATGCATTACCGCACTATATTGCGTTAATATAAAGCGAATTATATAAAAGAATACTATTCACAATGTTCTTTTTATTTTCATATTAATAAAAAGAACTATCGAAGACACTTCTCACAAGGCAATAGAAACGTTTCTTTTTAATATCTATATTTGTAGGAATAAAAAATATTAATTCCATCCAATTCGTTAATGTATAGTTGCATGAAGCTTCACTGCATGGGTACAATCACAGAGAGTAGCCACTATTCAATATAGGGCTTCTATTTAAGTTCACGTCGCTTTGACACAAGGCACTTTTATGTAATGTCTATACTAAAACATATATTAAATTAAATTTGTGCTACAATGCACATCTTCTAATATGCTTAATCTCTTGTACTGAGTCTTTCGCTACGATAGAATCACCATAGTATGGAACGATGGCTGATATGATCGATCGATGCACAAAGGAATTAACATTATGTATATTATTTGTGATAAACTGTAACAATTACTAACGTTATCGCGCTGTTGCGCAGTTTCATTATGCGTAAACGACAATGTCTATCAGAATTTGTCTAAAACAAGTCGCCCATTATAAATTCAAAGTTTAAAATATTCGGCGGTGAGTAATAGTCATATAATAACATCGGGGCATCGCAGGTAGCTATTATGTATACGGATGTAATTGCGGAGGGAGACACGGAGGTGTCGGAGAATTTTTTTGGCTACTAGAAGGAGGAGTCAAAAGACCACTCTCGTTTGGACTATGTCTACCAGATTCGGTTTTCGTATCCGTTTCTTCTATATCGACCGGTGGAATTTCTCCTGCCAATCGTTGTTGCGCTTTCTCCAACATGCTCAGATCTACCACGTGAGTTTGTATGCGATGCGATTCGTCCATCACTATGTTAGGTACCGTTGCTCTAAGTCCGGATCCCGAGTGCGATTCCACGGGAGGTACAGCGGATCTTAGCAGAAACTGTGAACCTTCTTCTGCCACTATAGATGCGAACGCGGTCAGCCATTTGACGCAAGGAGACAACTGTTCCCAGGAAAGACGCGAGACCCTTAAAGCGCATTCCCTTCCTTGCGTATGATATATGGCTCCCGCCGCTATGTGACTATAAGGAAATTTCAAGCTTCCTTCGTCCAGAGTCGCTAAATCCAAAAGCTGGGCAGCCTGAGAATACTGCAATCCGCCATATTGCGGATAAATAAATGCATTGGGTCTGGACCAGTCGCCAGATTCTATCTGCATGTAGATGTTGAGCCATCCAGGAGCAGTCACCGGCGAGAGATTCCATCCAAGTCCTTTCAAAATTATTAATTCTTTTCCTAAGATCTCCTCTTCTGTACAAGCTCCATCAGTGACGTATGCAAATTCTGCTATTTTGGGTGGATATATTTCTTCGACCTAAAAAAAAAAAATATCAATTAGATCGTTGTAGTTATAAATAAATCATTCAAAAATTAAAATACAAACCTTGGCTGCAATAAACAGGCATGTGATACCAATGAGTTGCAACTGATTTTTTGGTACATTTTGATGGGTGGAGAGATATCTGTCTATGTAGTCCATGGCAAGGTAATAAGTTTCTCTGTGTAGTTTGTACACTTCGCAAACCTCAATTAACCAATCCAGCAAAATAGCTCGCATTCGTGGTTGCAATGTTGGATGCCTTTGGAACATCTGTGGATCTCTTTGACTAAGAGTCTTTTGATCTCCCAGGCACATAAGGGACCAAACTTGCGAGCCATCTGCCCAAGGAAACGATGGCAGTGGACTGGGTCTGTTTGATGTATTATTAGAGGCTGAAGGTGTCAAGAAACAAGTTGCATTTCTCAACTCCGACCAGGTCGCTGGTTCCTGCTGTTCCTTTAGAGGTGATGTCTGATGTTGAGGCGTACATGGATTTTCTATAGAATGCGTGCCATGACAAGATTCGGTGTATGCCACATGAGATAGAGTTGGTACTTTGCTAGGAGGATATATATTTTCCGAATCCTCTGAAAGTTCTGTCGTACGCCTCTTACGTTTTAACGATTGTCTCTCTTTACCTCCTTGCAAATAAGTTTGCGAAGACTTCTTCTCTTGTAAACTGGCGATAAAAAATAAAGGAAAAAAATTATAACCCTGCACAGGCTGTTGTTTTTCTGTCGTGAGAATATAAGCGAAGAAAAGTGTAAAAAATTAATGATACAAGGATGACGACCAGAGACGTAATACAGATTTCGATATACAACAGTTATACTACCGTTTGTCATTTATCAACTCTCAAATAATGCAGTAATTTTTATGCAATTGCAATGTTTCTACCAGCAGTCTCAATATGTAGGTTGCAATTAAGGAAGGTTATACAAACAAAATTTAAGCTATGACCAAAGGAAAAAAATTATTAAACGCTTGCCAAGAGTGTTCCGAAATTGCTGTTATAAGTATTAATTTCTTCCATGCAGGAAAAAAAAAGAATAAAGGAATAATTCTACGACCGAATGGAAGATCGAGCACTCACCTGGTCTGTGGCATCTTGCTGAGAAATCGTCGTCGAGTTCGAGATATTTTCGAAGAGATAGATACTTTTTTTATTAATCCCAGGGACCGGGTGATGTTTTATTAAATTTTCCACGAAATTAAGTCGAGTTTTGCGGTAGATTGTTAGCGAGAAAATATAGAAAAGTAGGAGAGCGCGCGAAGCTTACAGGCACTCGATCGCCATAATGCACGTCCTCTTCCCCGATACTGATCCGATATTTTATACTCAAACTTAATCACACTTAACTAATTTAATCGACAGAAAATCTCTGGTAGTCTCTAGAGGTGTACTATCGTGGCAAAGGTGGGTTTCGTATAAAATTTTCGTGGAAAAATCCGAGGACGTGGATCTCGAAGCGCGGGAGACCAGCGCGCGAAACGATGACCAACCCCTGCTTGCAATCTGGCGCTGTGACGCCCTCTATACGATTACCATAACCTCAAAGGGAAAAATGTCCCAATTTTTACAAATACTCTCCCAGGAAGTCCTCTTAATCTTTCTCAATGCGTAAATACCGGTGTCATCCTCAGGAAACAAGGATTTCGTGGATCGGAGCGAGGTCGGTCGAGGTGTCCCAGCACTCGGCGACGTTTCGCGGTCCGAGCGATTTTTCGAATAAATACGCGGTTTAAGGGCACTCGGAAACTGGATCGTCGAACGGAGCGAGTGCATTCGGCCCTTATAGACGTCCTTTTCCTTCGTAAGATACGGAATTACGGCATTTCAGCCTTTCGGAAATCAGTCGGACCGAGATGCACCCATGCTCTTCCGCATCCAGAACACTTCCCGCCTTGATCTAATCACAGCGTATCTTCGAAGAAACAACGCAAAGTCTTTTCAACCACTCGCGATAAATACGTTGAGATCGAGAAGAATGCACTGTTTTATGCGCACGAAAAATGCGAACGTTCTATCGGCTTCAAATTCGCGAAAGAAACACCTTCCCATCGAAGTTTTGCGGGAACGCCAAAGAAGCGATGGGCGCCGGGCAGGCGCGCTTATAGATGGCGCTCTCGGCCGTACGGACAAGCGGCTCGCCGATTGGTCGAGTTGCACGACACAGCTGGCGCTCAGCTGATCCGTCCTCGGCACACAATCGCGTCAGTATTCACCGACACGGGCGCGCTGGCGCACGCGATGCACACGGTGCAACTCGCGCCCCTGACCCACGCGGGAAAATACGCGCGCGCGCGTAAAACCTCGCCTCTCCCCTCCAAGCGACGCGTCATCTATCCGACATAACACAAGCCGACCGCCGACAACGACCCGCGACCGCCGTTCCTAAAGATATGCTCTTTGCCACGTGTCGAGCACGGTGACCCCTTTCGATTTAGGAAGACGAAGTCAATTTTATTTATTTGCGAGTTTTAATTATAAAAAATATGTAATACGACGACGATAGAGGTCAATTTTTCTTTGACAAACATTTACGTTTAGATCTTGAATGTTTATCCTGCTCCATCCGTTTTCGAGAAGATTTCTCTGTGCATTAGATTTTTAATGACATCGATTCTTTCGAGACTAAGTTTCGCAAGAGAGTTTCAAGTTGTAAAACAGTGGCAGAATTCTTGTAGAAAACAAATATTGGATGGGAATGACAATGCGACAGGAATTAATATCTTTATAAATTTCAGTAATATTTCGTTTTTATCTTGTTAAACAAATAATGATCGTGCACGTTCGACAGTCATTTTTTTTATGTGTTGCTACATTTCCGAGATATACTTGCCAAAAAACGATCGAATAGCTTCTCGTATATATCAGCAGAGTAAATGAAGGTGTTAATTGATTGCATTTAAATAGATAACTTGCAATATTAAAGACGAAGTATTGAATTTAGATAAAGAAATACGATTGAAAGTATCTCTATTCATAAATTATGAAAGAAAAGAATTTTTATCTACTAGTGTACGAGCATTCTGTAATGAGATACGCTCTTAGCTAACTGTAAAATATCGAAGTATCAAACGATAAAGTCGATTACTGTCATCTCCGTGGTCCCGTCTTATCGACCAATTTTACTAACGAAAAACATTCCGAAAACTTCCGCTACGGGGAACCTCGATCGATTCGGGCCGATGACTGATTTCATCGTCTATCTCGTATACCGTCGATGAATGCTGCTTTATGATCACACACATGTGCATTTGACGATTTCGTGCACGTATGCCAAGTCTGGTGCAAGTATGCACGGAAATTCGGTGTATGACGAGGGTGGTGGTGAGGGGTAAAAGATTCTAGGGGAAAGAGGAAGTGCAAGAATGCGATGTGCAACGTCGAACGACAAGACGAGGAAGACACCGGTGTGTCATTGACTGCGACACCGAAGGTGCGCTTGATAAGATGACTCGTAATTATCTATAGATAATTAAATGTCAGGTTTTGCCATTATTTACATTTCTAATTATACGTTAGATACAAACACGAAAATAAGAAAGACGAGTAATATAATGCATGTATCGATATACTCAAGAAGATTGTTTTAAAATTATTATAATTGAATCGTGATCTTAAAGAAATAATTATTTTAAAATATATTATACTGCTTTTAAAGAACTATAATTCTTACACAATAGTTGGAACTAACCAATTTATTTATATTTTAACGATATCGTTATCGATAAGTTTAAACATGCCAGGCAATAAATTCAATTTGCATTTTCTTCTTACAATATCTATTCTCCGATGATGTTTATTAATATAGAAAAAAAAAAATTTATTTGTCCTTCGCGTACGAGAACGCAATAGGACAGGTATTCGGCACTCCGTGATGACGTTTTCCTAAAAGCTAGTAGGAAGTAGCTTCTCTCGTTTTGTTAGCCGAATGATCTCGTCGGAGCTGTTCTAAGGGCACGCGGTTAATACATACGGCCCTGGTTTTCTGGAAATCGTCAGCGGTCTGGGGCCATTAAACGCGTTATATGTGTCTTGCAATTTGATCCCACGGTGCACGGTACACCGATCGGAGAGTAATTTACGCGAATTCCTGGGCATCCAGAACTCTGCAGGTGGGCCTCCTGGGTTTCTTCTCGATTTCTGATGCCTCGGTATCAGTGATAGTCCTTTTGTCGTATTGTCTATACCTCTAAGACACGTCCGGGAATCCATCAGATTAGAAGAATCCAGGACGGCAGAGTTTCGCTCGACCCAGGACCAGTTTTGCTTACGAAAATTCGCATGCAACGAACATTTATTGGTATTTAATTCTTTCGGTGCTGTTATTAGAATATATAGACTTTATTTGTAATATCGCGGTACGAACGATTCGATTCGATTGGTTAACCGATTTGCACTCAGGTTTAAATACTTCAAATAGTGTTTATAGAATTTGACTTCATTTTCTCTTTAGCTCTTTTACATATGAAACGTAATATATACGTGTATATAGTACCAATTAAGTGTTCATATATGATTGTACTTATAGTGTAAATGAACGTCTACTTTTGAGAAGTAATGCAAGGCATGATGCCAGTTAAGACAAAATCTCGTATTCCTGAGACAATGGGAGTAACAAACGGATTAGTCGATGCCAGAGCTAAACAAGTCTTGAGAGAAGCAGTAGATGCGGTTGTCAATAGTTTTGCAAAGCATACTCAAGGTTATGGAAGAGGTACGTCATTTTTATTGCTTAGCTTTTCTTTGTGGATTCGTCTAAGAGATGATATACTTAATTATAATATTAATATAAATATATGTACGTACATATTTAGTGAATGTTGTGGAAGCGTTGCAAGAATTTTGGCAAATGAAGCAAAGCAGAGGCACGGAATTAAGAAATGGAGCATTAGTAATTTATGAATCAGTCCCAGGTGCTAGTCCACCATATGTTTGTTATGTTACTCTCCCCGGAGGATCTTGCTTTGGAAGTTTTCAAAACTGCCCTACAAAAGCAGAAGCACGTAGATCAGCAGCAAAAATAGCACTGATGAATTCAGTGTTTAACGAACATCCATCCCGGAAAATCACAGACGATTTCATTGAGAAAGCTGTAGCCGAAGCAAGAGCAAGTTTCGCGAAGCCTTCGACTACGCCTAATGGTGTTAGCAGTCAAACTCAAGTAATTTATTATGAGATATTAGAAAGTATTCAATGTATAATAATATACATAAAAATACTTTGATACATTTTTAGGGAAATGGTGATGATAAGGAAGATCCAAATACCGGTATTGGTGCATTCCGTTTTATGTTGGAATGTAATCGTGGCAGGACAATGTTAGAATTTCAAGAACTTATGACAGTTTTCCAATTACTTCACTGGAACGGATCACTGAAAGCTATGAGAGAAAGGCAATGTAGCAGACAGGAAGTAGTAGCGCATTATAGTCATCGTGCATTAGATGACGATATGCGTAGTCAAATGGCACTTGATTGGGTTGCCAGAGAACACGAGAGTGGTGGCGGGGTTGTTGCAATGGAATTAGCTTTAGCCGAAAGAGAACTTGAAACGGCGCGTTTGGCAGGACGCGAGCTTAGATTTCCAAAGGAAAAGAAAGATATACTAATGTTGGCTCATGCTCAAGTTTGTCCTCAATGAATTTTGTAAAATTATTGCGCGAGTTAACGTGCCTTTGGAGACTTTATGAGACTGGCTTTTTGAAAATTGGATCATTCAGAAAAATAAGCAATTCTCATACCCTGCAAGGATCGAATTTTCAAAAATAGTGGTTCTTCCTTCATTTGTTATTCATTTTTTATCATTAGACAATTTCGTTTTATCAATATTTCCTTTTATAAGGAAAATATTACACAGAATTTTGTGATAATACACTTTCAAAAGAATTAAAAAATTCAATGAAGTGTGACCAGGGTATTCTAAGTACTTAATTACTATTAGAAATCAATTGAAACAGAAACACAGTAGATATTTAGTACACTATTTACCCGTGTATGTATGAGCGTGCATACATCTAAAAACATAAATTTGTCTTCCATTTTTGTATTATTTTTTTATGAATGATACGAAACATTTTTTATGCATACATTCCAATTATATGCTTGAACACATACCACGCTTGTCTTGCATGCCGTGTATGGGATATTAAAGCATACACGTATGAAGAAATACGCATATTCATGTTCAAAGAGATTAAAGTATTTCTTTAAACATTTGTATATGGTGTAGCATGCAATCTAAATGTTATAAACATATGAAACTCATAAAAGGTGAAGACACTTTCATTGTGCCTGAAAATAAGTGATTACAACATAGCGAATCTATGATTATTTCAACAATATTTTATTATTATTATTATTATTATTATTATTATTATTATTATGAAATATTGACAAATACATTTTTAATATAAAGTTGCAGCGTTCATTATATACCTCTGATTCAATATCATTAAGGTTGAGTAGTAGTACTTAAATTTTCCTCTGATAATGTTGTCACAGATGGTGTCTCTTCTTCTTGTAAAGGATGTGCAAGTACCTTGTCTATTATTCCAAATTCCTTAGCCTGAAAAGGACTCATGAAATTGTCCCTTTCCATACTACGTTCTATACAAATTATAGTATTCATTATTAAAAGAAATAAAAGAAATTGTTACAGTTGACCTACCAATTTTTTCTAAATCCAGTCCAGTATGTTTAACATACAAGTTATTAATTTGTTTTTTAAGTTTTAATATTTCTATAGCTTGAATTTGAATATCTGTAGCTTGACCAGATACTCCTCCTGATGGCTGATGAGTCATAATTCTAGCATTAGGTAATGAATGCCTCATGCCTTTTGCTCCAGCAGCTAGAAGTAAGCTAGCCATTGAACATGCCTGACCTACACACCACGTTGCAACAGGTGGTAAGACATATTGCATAGTATCATAGATACCCAATCCTGCTGTTACACTCCCACCAGGTGAATTAATATACATATGAATTGGATTTTTACTACTCTCTGATTGAAGAAAAAGTAACTGAGCTATGACCACGGAGGAAACATTATCTGTAATCTATTAGAAATAAAATGTAAATTATTTTTTCATAAAAACAAATTCATATTGTTTAATTATATAATACAAAAAATATATTACCGGACCCATAAGACATATAATTCGCTCTTTTAGAAGACGAGAATAAATATCATATGCACGTTCTCCTCTTCCACTTTGTTCAACTACGACAGGTACAAAATTTAAATAACGTGCAGTTAATTGTTGACCATAACTCTGTTTTAAAAATAAGGGCCAATTTTATGCAATCAGTTTTATCATCATCCTAAAAGCTATTATGTTAAAATATACTCACAGAAATTCGCAATAACCTATTAACTTTTTGCAACATTTCCACAAGTTTTTTTATAAGTTAATAATTTTTCTTCTTATGTACAATTACTTAGACCATTGAATAGGTTGAGTTAATATGGAATTAGTCAATTAAGCCTAAAAAATAAGCGTTATGTATCTCAATGTTTACAAGTCTTATAATCAAGTGATAGATTTAATCCAAAAAAATATAACCTATGAAAATGAAACGTATCCACCACGTCAAAATGTTTAATAAACGATAATAGATTAAACAGCATATAATAATGGTATATAGAAACGAATGCTCTGTTATTGTTATTTATACCTAAATTGTATTTGTTTGTATCATCAAAAAATCATCAGGCTGATCAAAATACTTATTGTATCGCGACAATCGGTAATGACTGGAGCTACGATATCGATTGTAGATGATAAGTAGCAAACTTGGTTCGTGTTAAGACACAGACGAGGTATAAGATAGACCTATCATGCAATGTAAATTTTCGTCCCACGGCCCTGGGGCTACGTAGCTCCATTACCATTTTAGTGTCACATGTGACAATATCGGATTAAAATGGAAAAAGGCAACAGCGCTACCTAATCAGTAGGAATTATAACTAAATATAACGATTGTTAATAATTTGTTACTGACATGAATAACAATTCGAGTTGAAAGATAGAATTGAGATTTAATGAAAAAAAAAATCACAGTAGCCGTACCATATTTAGCATACTATATTTATAAATTAATAACTTTTTGCTATATATGCTACGATCAAATTCCGAAGTCGCGGTAATGTGCAGATTTCCTGGTAAATACTCTTACCTTCCTAATTAACGAGTGTACTTTGGCAAATATTCAATGCACATTTCCTTTTATAAACTAGAGACAAGTACATTGTATAGAAAATGAACAATTATATGTATGACGCTAGATGAACCCAGAAGCCATTCAAAGCGAAGTTTCAAATTTTCCGGTCTGCCGTGCGCGAAGTAGCGTACTGCGCATGCGCGAGGCTTTCGTCAGCGGTTTTCGCAAGACGATTTGGCGTCATGTTGGTTCGGCGGGTGCTACCAAGTTGTGACAGGTTACGCGGTCTCCTCGTTAATTATAGGTAACTAGCATATTTTTTCTAACTTACACCTTTCTATCGTAGATCAATTGATTGCTAAAGACTCGATCTCCATAGGAGAGTGTAGGCGAGACGAGATATTGCCTCGTTTAAAAAATATTCGCGATAATAAAATCGGCGTCTTGGCGTCCCCTTCGCGAAGTTCGTCATAGCTCCCCCCTTACCCATGTACTGAAATACCGACCGTGCAAAAAAAAACAGACGTTTTCTTACGCCCTCTACGAAAATGTTTACATAAAAGAACGGGTTCATTTTAACTACAGCGCGCTACTGCTCGTGCACTATTACGCGATAACTGTTGTCTACTAGTATGTTTGGGTGAATAAATGACAATAATTTGATTATTAATTACCATCCTATAATTATAGAAAGAAAAAATTAACAAAAAAAGTCTCTTCTTTACGAATATGCAAGTCGCGTTTCGATAGTAAGACCAGTTCGGAAGTTACAACAGTTTAAATCTTAAGATTCATCTCAGCATAAAGTGCAATATAATAATATGTTATTATTTATTTTATGTGTATTTGAATAATATTTAAGTATCGTATTTATTTACAATAAGAATTATTATACATTATAAAAAAAGTGCGTCCGATGTATTAAAAGTTATAATTATTCTATGATTTATATTACTTTCCAACTATTTGTAAAAATGTACATATATAAAATTGATATAAATAAACAAAAATAAGATACATTGCAAAAAATACTGGAATTTTTAATTGAAACCATGAATTAACCATCCAATTCCCTTATTTGTTCAACTTCTTGAGTTATTGCCTTTTGACGAAAACTCCATCAATGGAGAAAGTATCAGGAGAACATGAGCTACAAGCAGGAATTCGGATTTCAAGACCCACCTCTTCAAATAGTATGCTTTCCTGGTAGAAATCTCAGTTTACGGGGAATTTGCCGAATCGCTGAGAATCGAGAAAGTATCATGAGAACGTGAGCAGCAAGGAGAAATTCGGATTTCACGTGCCACTTCTTCAAATAGTATGCTTTCCTGGTAGAAATCCCAGTTTACGGGGAATTTGCCGAATCGCTGAGAATCGAGAAAGTATCATGAGAACGTGAGCAGCAACGAGGTATTCGGATTTCACGTGCCACCTCTTCACATATTATGGTATCCTGTTAGAAATCCCAGTTTACGGCAAAATGTTCCGAAAGCGTTCGTGAGAACATTGGCAGCGCCATCTAGCGGTGGAGAGAAGAGGCGAAATTTCATGCGTTTGCAAGGTGTTCCTTTAAAACACTCTCCTGGTCGCAACAATTAACCGATTCTTATGAACGATACCTTGTTGGAAAGCTAAAAGAACGGGCTACAAAATGGCTATTATAGAATTTTTATAATACTTCACTTTCAATCTCTAAATCGCACTTAAACTTTTCAAATGTAATTTCTATGATGATGCTAACGTTAATAATAAAATTTGTTATAGCTATCTTATAGCTTGTTCTTTTAGCTTTCCGACGAGCTATTGATCGTAGAAATCGATCAAGAATTGTGATCAGAATTAATTTTTAAAGTAAATCTCTCGAAAGTCGATAAAATAGGGTCTTAATTGCACGCTGGCGCCATCTAGCGGTGGTGAGAAGAGGCAAAATTTGATGATTTTTCAGGGGGGTCTTTAACAAATTCTCCTGGTCGCTATAATTAACCGATTCTTATGAACGATACCTTGTTGGAAAGCTAAAAGAACGGGCTATAAAATGGCTATTATAGAATTTTTATGATACCTCACTTTCAGTCTCTAAATCGTACTTAAACTTTTCAAATGTAATTTCTATGATGATGCTAACGTTAATAATAAAATTTGTTATAGCTATCTTATAGCTTGTTCTCTTAGCTTTCCAACTAGGTATCGTTCATAAGAATCGGTTAATTATTACGACCAGAAAAGTGTTTTAAAGGAGCCCCTTGCAAATGCATGAAATTTTGATTCTTCTCACCGCCGCTAGATGGCGCCAGCGTGCAATTGAGACCCTGTTTTATCGACTTTTGAGAAATTTACTTTAAAAATTAATTCTGATCACAATTCTTGATCGATTTCTACGATCAATAGCTCGTCGGAAAGCTAAAAGAACAAGCTATAAGATAGCTATAACAAATTTTACTATTAACGTTAGCATCATCATAGAAATTACATTTGAAAAGTTTAAGTACGATTTAGAGACTGAAAGTGAGGTATCATAAAAATTCTATAATAGCCATTTTATAGCCCGTTCTTTTAGCTTTCCAACAAGGTATCGTTCATAAGAATCGGTTAATTGTTGCGACCAGGAGAGTGTTTTAAAGGAACACCTTGCAAACGCATGAAATTTCGCCTCTTCTCTCCACCGCTAGATGGCGCTGCCAATGTTCTCACGAACGCTTTCGGAACATTTTCCCGTAAACTGGGATTTCTAACAGGATACCATAATATGTGAAGAGGTGGCACGTGAAATCCGAATACCTCGTTGCTGCTCACGTTCTCATGATACTTTCTCGATTCTCAGCGATTCGGCAAATTCCCCGTAAACTGGGATTTCTACCAGGAAAGCATACTATTTGAAGAAGTGGCACGTGAAATCCGAATTTCTCCTTGCTGCTCACGTTCTCATGATACTTTCTCGATTCTCAGCGATTCGGCAAATTCCCCGTAAACTGGGATTTCTACCAGGAAAGCATACTATTTGAAGAGGTGGGTCTTGAAATCCGAATTCCTGCTTGTAGCTCATGTTCTCCTGATACTTTCTCCATTGATGGAGTTTTCGTCAAAAGGCAATAACTCAAGAAGTTGAACAAATAAGGGAATTGGATGGTTAATTCATGGTTTCAATTAAAAATTCCAGTATTTTTTGCAATGTATCTTATTTTTGTTTATTTATATCAATTTTATATATGTACATTTTTACAAATAGTTGGAAAGTAATATAAATCATAGAATAATTATAACTTTTAATACATCGGACGCACTTTTTTTATAATGTATAATAATTCTTATTGTAAATAAATACGATACTTAAATATTATTCAAATACACATAAAATAAATAATAACATATTATTATATTGCACTTTATGCTGAGATGAATCTTAAGATTTAAACTGTTGTAACTTCCGAACTGGTCTTACTATCGAAACGCGACTTGCATATTCGTAAAGAAGAGACTTTTTTTGTTAATTTTTTCTTTCTATAATTATAGGATGGTAATTAATAATCAAATTATTGTCATTTATTCACCCAAACATACTAGTAGACAACAGTTATCGCGTAATAGTGCACGAGCAGTAGCGCGCTGTAGTTAAAATGAACCCGTTCTTTTATGTAAACATTTTTCCTCACGAACCATTCTTCTGTTCAGCAAGTTAATATCCATTGACGAATTTATCTGGTTATAGGATACCCAAATATAATTAAAAGTAAAATAAAAAAATAATAATTTCGAAGAATGAATCTATCTCACTATTTATTAAACAGACGGCTTTTCAAACATGTATGTATCTTATGTGCCCCTTCCAATTAGCCGGATCGCGGGCTTAGAAGGCTAACGGGTCAACAGGTTTAAGGGGCTAGCGGGTATTGCAGTCCTACTCGGGGACTACACTTGTACTCTGGGATCTAGACCTCGGCGGGCTAGTTACTATACGAACAGAAGCAATAAACACGGTTGGCAGCTTTGTGTTCGTTAGTGCTGCCCTCCAGTTGATTATTTTCCACAATGCACATGCGTACCGGCGGGGGCTACGTTAAATAAGGCTCCTATGCTTATGCATTGAGTGTCCTACCCTGGTCTATCCTGGTCTATCCTATACCTCGTTTGTGGTTTCACCATATATAAACATAGACTAGACAATATAGTAGATGGCGATACCATCGTATATTACAATAATTTATAATCAGAAAAAGTTTTATCTACAAAAAGAATTGATATTTAAAAATAATATGAAAGTATACAAGAAATTGAAAGAAAGCGTTATTGAAACGTATTTTTTTATCACTGGGTCTTTTAATCAGTTTTTATTATAAATGTTTATAAGACTAGCGTTGGTGGTACTCCACTTGAAATAATGTTTTCATTATTATTTATTAAGAATAATTCAATCCCTAAAATAGTAGTAAATTTATTAAACGTATCTCGTACGTTTTCACAACAACACGTAGTATGTAAATCAAGTTTATTATCCCGTGCACTATTTGAAAAACCAAGGTATTGTAAAGCTGATTATTTTTAGGTTAATATTTAGTGTTTACTATTATGTATCTCATTACATAATTAAAAATTTGATTATGTTTCTATAGAACACATTATATAGAAACACAGTTATGGAGACCACATTTAGTTAAACGACATAATCAAACACAATACTGGGGAAAAAATACCAATGTTGTAAATAATGTAATTTTGTACAAATATGGAAGTAATAGATTTTTTAAAGTAGCTCATATATTAGGTATAAGTAGCGTTATTTTTTGGACATTTACAATATGGTATTTATACAAAGATAAGTTCTTTTCTGAGTTATTCATCACACCATGGAATCTAATTATACGGGACAATATGTTATCTCTAGCACTCATAACGTTTTCAACAGCACTAGGTATATTATAAGTGTTATTTGCCACAGATATAACAGACCTGTTTGGCTAAGTATTATTAAACATCACTTTATATTTGTTTATTACAGGACCATGTTTTTATGCATTTCTCTGTATGTTTTGTGCACGTTCAATTAAATGTGTGATATTAAACAAAGGAGGCGAGCGTGTTAGCTTTATTACTTTTCATCCAATAAAAAGCAAACGTATCATAACTGTTCCTGTAGAAGAGGTAAAAATAAATGCTATATAAAAAGAATTAATAACTATCTAATCTACTCATATATTTATATAGAATTATTACATAAAAAAAGTATTAATAATATTTGTTATCTTTTAGGTATATTGCCCACGGTCTAGATTGGATCCACAAGGATTATATACATCTGTCAAAATAAAGGGCTACAAATTAAATTTTTTAATTGATAAAAGTGGCACTTATGTAAATGGGGATCTCTTTGATAATACAGTTGTATGGCGTAAATAATATAATAAAATAATATTAATGGAATTTCTATACCACTTCATTAATCAGTATCCTTTGATATAATATTACACTTTTATCAATGCATTGTAAGAAATATAAGTAAAAAATAAATAGAATTTTCTATAGTAGAAATACATAAACATCTCTGATGTATCAATATCATATTAATAATATTAGCATGTGGATCTATATATATATATATATATATATATATATATATAGTATTATATTTTATTGCACCAGTATTAACAATTGTCAATTGATTATTTACCATTTAGGAAGTTACATATAATTATTTGGTTTTTCTTTCAACAAAATATATATATGGAATGTTGTTATTTAAAAGTTTTCCACATTTTCAATATCTTTGACTATGTCTATCATAATATTTGCCGGAATATTTACTATAACGATCACTGTATCCATCTTCTTGATATTTGTCTTCAGCCTTATAAAAAACTTCAGGTGCAGGTCCTACATGTTTTTGCCAGTAGCGCGTCCAATACAAATCTTCTGGATTAATGTCATGTGGATGCTTAGCATTCCTGAATACATGTACACAGTATACAAGACTTCCCATCAGCGTTAAAAATCCAAAGACGAGAAAAACTATACCTAAGATCCTAGACAAAAGTATATTTGTAATGTTATATTGATGTACTATCAAAAATGTAAGAAAAAATATTATGCTTACCATACAATCAGTGGTTGAAAAAATTGTATCACTATAACAAAACCCAAAGTTACAAGGATTAAACCAAGATTCAGAAGCAACATGAGACAGCAGATTCCTTTTGTATTTGGACAGAAAGGATTAGGCGTTGACATGGTTTCTATAATGATACCATCTTTCCTAGATATTTGTGTTTTAACTGTCGATATTCCTGATCTCCCTGAACCATAACTGTAGTGACTAGGAGCTCGATGACCCATTCTAGAGCTTGGTGCAAGACTATGATGGGATCCACGACTAGTTGCAAAGAATACTTGTGTTAAGAATATAATTATTTATGTGAGTATTAATTGTAATTAACGTAATGAATGCATTCAAAACCTTATTTCTGAAGTTGTTCTATAAGCAGCACTTGTAACATATATATCTGAACCATTATCACAGATACTTCCATGTGATGCACTTTTGTTGAGGGGATGTCGAGATGGGCCAGAAAGTACAGATCCATGACCATTGTGTGCACTTTGTGATCTTCTTTCTTCACCTTGGTCATACTTCTCTTTACGATTTTTTCTTGCTGGTACAACTGGCTTTACCTTAATAAAATATAAAATCTTAATTTATTCATAACAACAGGATAATAACATTTAGAATAATATCTTTAAATGCTATCTAGAATTACCATAGTAGTGTGATCATTTGCTATAATATATTCTGACATAGTGCGATCTGAAGGAGCACGTTGACTTTCTTCTCCATCTGTCAGATAATCTCGATTCATACTCCCATGATAACCTAGATATCTTGATGAGTGAGACATTTTGATCACTTTAATGTACTTCTTTAAAAATTGATCTTAAAAATAATCTCATTGATTTGTTCCCTCTCCTTAGAGAATACAAAAAACATAGTAAAAAAATGTGTCCCTGATTCTACAGGAAAAAATGAAAGAATAAAGTTAAAGGCAAACATTAATATTTTAAGTATTATATCAACAGTCTAAAAAATACTTACATTTTGAAAAATATTCATTAATTCAAAGTATAAATTATTTTGATTGTAACATTATAAGTCTAAAAAAAGTTAGTCTAGCTTGTTTTTGTATAGTCCTATAAAAGAAAAAAAAAATTCGTATTAAGCTTTATATAAAAATCATCCAGTACATGTTGGCAAAGTGCAGATATTTATAATTATTACTTATTCTAGGAAAGCAGTAGGAGCCCTACACTTCAATGCATAACACAATATTTTTATTATTATTATTCCATTCTGTAGTTGCATTATAATAGTGGCAAATTGTGAAAACATCGTCATATTTTCAAGCGTAGGTGTGTCGATTTTATTCATGTATCAAATACTAATTTGGTGTGATGATGTCACTTAAGAAGGTCGCGTGCGACATCCTCGATAGGCAACAAGTATTGTATGAATCTTTCATCGATGATCTATCGCTATTATTTTGTTTTACAGAAATTTTATCGAGACAGAAGTCTTGCTAAATTTCGAAATTTTCAATTCTGAAAAGAAATTTTGTAAAAAAACGTACAGTGAGATACGCGATGATTTTAAATTATCAATTTAAAATTATAATGTAAGATTTTTAATTCATTATTTTATATTTAAACATCACTTCATTTCGTTCGAACAAATTTTACTTTTATTAGTTTTCATAAAGATCACGTTAATCCTACCAAGAGTCGAAATCCTTCGCGCAAGCGCGATACATCGTATCATGAACTGAACTGGATCGTAATTTTAGCGAAACCACTTGTTGCTTCAACGTATGAAAAATCAACTAAAACGATTAATCTTTATAGTTAAATATTGCGCACGCAAACTTGTCGATCTAAATAAAAACTATATAGCATTAATTCTGTCTCCTGTATGGAACAGGTGTTTATTACTTATTGTACTTTCTATTCGTCGACGGTATCAATTTTTTATAAATTCCATAAATATTCCAGTGATCTAATATGGATCGTCTATTACATCTCGTAGAAATAAATCGAATGTTTATTTCTACGTTTAAAACCCATTAAACGTTTTCGTAAGCTTACCCTGGATTTAGCACATCTTATCCTTATTTTCATAGGAATGCACTAGATAAATGTTCTCCAAGCAGCGAAGTCCTTGATTTCGCGAGTATTTTTATTATCACGCTGTTTGATACCTCATACACTCGAGAAAAGAAACTTTCGAGTTTAGAGAAGAACGTTTTCTTGTGCTCAACATTTTCCACAACATAAAACAATTGGTTCACATCGAGTTAACTGCGTTATAACGCGAACGAAGGTGTACAAACGCTTCACTGCCTCTCGCATTACTACTGGAATGGAGTTCCAAAGCGAAAGGTGCATTCATCGCGGTTTCGTGTACGAGACGCTTCTGTAGCGCCTTTAAAAGGTAAGCTAAGGCCGACAGCTTTCGCGCGTTAATAATATTCCTTAGAATTCGTACGTAATGAACAATTCTTTAGGAAAAAATAGCGGCCCATTATAATTTTAGGCGAAGAACGCGAAGAAAGATATCACGCATCTCAGATAGAAGAAGCACCCAATGCTCGGTTACTATAATTTTATATTTGTGCTTCTTTTAACAAATAAATCGGCTCGACGGATCATTTTATATTATTTTGAATTCTCTAGTTTTTTAACAATAAATTAAAAACCTTGTGTATATAAATTTAGTTAACTGTTGAAATATTTAATAGATGTTAGGCACGTTTTTGTTTAACAAAGGATATTTATCGATTGATAGTTATGGGCTTCAACTTTCATATTGTATCCTTTCGAAAGATTTCTTCTTCATTATTGAATTTTACAAAAATAAGGTAATGTTGAGTTATACTTAAATAGTCATTTAAAAATACGTATTGTAATAGTAAAAATCGGAATATAAGAAGTTCTATTTTTATAGTATGAATATTTATTTTTTTAAAGTGCCTTGTATCACTACATTTTGAAATGTACTTTCAAAATTGGAGTAACCAATGATAATATTGGGTTATTTTTGTTAAGCAATTGTAGGAGCCAACGTTTACGAGGACCTACCGCTATTGGCTGAAACTTAAATTCGGCAAATTATCGCGGCTTGCAGACTGTATACGTTTAGACGCTGTTTGAGGCGTTTGTAATTTATTCGGTGATTTCAGTTTATCATTAAAATATATCATAATTTTGTTAAATCTACGGTTTCTAAACTACCACTAATTTTATTCTTTGATAGATTTCTTTTATAGTATAACATATATACAATTAATAAGTCGTTCTCAAAAGTAATCACAATAAAGACAACAATTATTATTTGCAACAAGGTAAAACGTTATTTATATAAAATTATATTAAAAACACATGTTATCGAGTAATTTATGTATTAATATTATTTTTTATTTACGGGCATTTTAGGTTAGTTTATTTTGACTTCGCGCCAAAATCAAACGTAAGTTTATAACCTCAGTGACGCTGAGAATGTGAACAAATGCGAATAAATATCTCTTTATTCAACAGAAAAATTTGTTGTCTTCTTTCGTACATACTATATTAATTCTATTTTGATACGGATGAAGGATGTAAGATGTCCCAGCACGGTGCTGCACTGCAAACATATAATCAGGAATTAGTAAAATGTAAGTTACTTTTTATTGGAACTAAAGATATCATTTATTATTTCATGATAATATTATGTATATTATTAATACATATTAATAATTATCAATATATCAATATATTAATATTACATCCAATAATATATGTATCAAATTTTTTCAATAGTTATTGTGTTACTTATTCAAGGTTTAGAAGAAATGAAGCTAAGACGAGCCGACCTACAAGCACAAATTGATTCGCAAGAAGAGGAAAAGAATAACTTACAAAGGGAAATAGAAAAAATGTCTTATAAACTTACACGTTTAAATGATAGCCTTGCTAAAAGGATAGCTGTTAGAAATGAATATGACAGAACTATTGCAGATACTGAAACAGCGTATATGAAAGTAAGGTATATTTATTTATAACATTCAATATTGATGTAAATAATTTCAGCTCTTATATTATTTTAGATTTTAGAAAGTTCGCAGCTGTTACTCAATATGATAAAAAGAGAAGCCACAAACTTGGATCAATCTCTTGTAAAGGCTAGTGTGGATAAACAATTTAGGCAATGACTACAAATGAATAAGGACAACAATACAATTTTTAGAACGTATTTATTAAAATCTTCATAACATTCTTAGCATATTATTGACCAGGGAATTTTTTCAGAAACACTCTTGTGTGGTATAATATTGCATCGTCTGAGTCACAATTGCATTTATATAACTATCATCTTCTGAACCTTTACTCTATAGGTCTCTTTAACAACTTCGTACGGTGATTTAAATCGTATCATTCACCAAAGACATCTAAATACAGTCGTGATTAATAACATTTGGGTAATAAAAGATGTTGTAAGTTGTCTCCGGTCAATAAAGTGTTAAGTAGGAAATTTTATTCAGTTGTTTGCAACAAGTACAAAATTGTAAATATTTGATATAAAATAATAGATTATTTTGTAATCACACATTATGCTCAGATATTAATAATGTATTGTTAAAATTTTTCATAATCTATTATTTATAAACATAGTAATGTATATATGTATACCGTTGTATGGTATGTGACGATTTAAATAGGTGTAATTTGCATAAGAACATTTTTATTATTATTTACATTGAATGTACTTAGCAATATAATAATAAGTTAAATACTCAGACAAATTTAATATATATCTAATATCAGTCAAATGTGGGAAACAATTCATAATGGCTTAATTGTCCTGCTAAGAACAATTGCTTTAATATTGTGTGAAGACTGACTAAATAATCTAGATATATTTGTAGGATAAATTATTTTTTATTTATAAAAATTTCTGTAATATTATTTTTCGGTATTTTAATACTTAATTTTTTATAATTGTATGGTCTATCGATTGCAGTCTACAGTATGATAAGACATATTTTGTTTAGGAAATAATATTATTAGTTTATTTATAAAGTCTTTTCTATTTGTACTGACAACTAAAGGTATATTTCTATTATAACATACCCTAATACAAATTAATACTGAAACTTGAAATATGAACTAAGCAAGTTAAGTAGTATTAATGTAGTATTATAAAATATTATTAAGTATTAAAAGAACTAATATGATATTGAGTCGAGTTAAGTTGTTTGTATACTTTTATACCTTGCTTATTTTATTGAGAAATGAAATATCTTTAATAATTAAATATTATGTGAATATAGTTTTAACAATTAAGCATTTCCTAAAGCTTTTTGCTCATTCCAGACTCTTAGTAGTTCATTCGGATCTCCATATCCATGAGAAGTAATTACATATTTATAGTTGAACCTTGTATAATCTTTTTTATAAAAATGAAATTCTTCGCAATGAAATGGTTCTATGTCAGCTTTCTTTGCTACCAAACCCAAAAAAATGTCATCAAATCTAAAGTGTTTCGTATAAAAACTGCTATAATACATGTCTAGAAGAGCTTCTTGTGAAAGTATAAATGAGCCAGCAGTAACATATGGTGGCCATAAATGATAAGGATACTCTTCTAAAGAGACATACCACTTTGATGATCTATGACGATGCGGGGAGGAAACAAATACGAAACCTGCAAATAATCTAACATCTTCTGGAAGTTCAAAATCAAATACTTGTCTCTTTTTACGAGCCGACAACTTTATTCTATTATAAATATGTAATGTATCTTCAAAGATTCTTTTCTTAGCTTCTAAATTTGTATTCAATTTTATTCGGGTGTCTGTAGTATTTTTATTATTATCTAAATTCGTAGTTACGTGGTTTTCAGTTTTGTAATTTTTGTTGATAATGTTTTCCTGAGCAGTAGAAGAAACTTTAGATAACTGCACCGATTCTACAGTGGAAGGCAACTCTCTTTTAGTATGAGTATTTGAATCCGATATATATTGTACATTTAATTTATTTTTCTCATTATCGTTGTTCAATAGATTCGATACATATGTGGAATTTATTTTTGATACATCAACTTGATCTGAGTATCTTATTTCTCTTTTTTGGGAAATTTTTTTTGGCTCTTTTAGATAATCTGGATAATTTGCAGGATTTCTTATAAACCTTAGAACATTCTTGACCGAGACATACATATCATCATCTATGAACATATAAAATTTTGAGTTGGAACAATATTTCACTGCCCACTTAAAACCCATTAGAGTTTTTATTGTATTATTGTAGTATGCATCCTTAAAATTTGCTTGTATAATATCTTTGTATTTTGATGCTTCAAGTTTTACTTTGGCTTGTAATTCTTCATCATCTGGATGAACGCCTAATAGAAAAATTGTTCTTGATGGAACGTCAAAAAACCTTTTTTCATATCCCCAGGAATTACGTATTGCTCTCCTTTTATCAAAATTCTCTATATTCGATTTAACTATATATATTACACGAAATTTACTATGTTCAGTTTCTTGGCATTTTTCCGCATTGTTATGTATAAAAGAATAATTATATACATTAATTGGATCAACCGCAGGTTTCTGATTGTGTCTCAATGCATTTACAAACTCATGTATGTTACCGTTATAAGGATAAATGAAATGTTCATCATAAGTCACTTCGAAAATGTGAGTAAATACTCCGAAATAATTTAAGAGCATGATAAAACTCATGCAAATAATAATATATTTCAAGCTGACTTTCGATAAGAGCTGAAAGCTCGTGTGATAACAAGGACGTAACAAACAATACATTGTATCACAGGTATGGTTTAGAAATATAATTTCCACATATACTTTCTAACACCATATAAACTGTTGCTAGTCTTCACTTATTATATAACAATATACCTACAAACAAATATACATCATTTTAATGGTAAGACTCTATTTTTACTACTTGTATAAAGTAATAATAAATACTTACAATATTAACTAGAAAGCAACAACTTATAAGTTAGAATCACATTACAAATAATATCCTAAGGATGCTTTATTTAATTATTGCATCTCTAATGTCTAATTGTTCATGTATATTATCATGAACATTAAATAAGTCTTTAATTGAAATTCGAAAGATGAAGGTTAAAACACGTTTTGACTACTTTTTCGGTAGAAAATGAAACTCATGTGTCAATATAACATCTCTGTTGACTACAGCATTTATTCACCCCAAATTACCAGGGGGGGGGTAAGTTCGTTTAATCGATTAATTGTATTTCGCGCCTCTTCCTCGAGATCACCCGGTAGATGTTCACAGCTTATTACGGCAGACAAGCGTCCATTCTTTCTTTTTTTTGTTTTTGGTAACCTGAAGCGAGGCACCAATCGTACCAGGGGCGTAGAATTATCGTAGATAGATCAAAATTATTGTACTGATTAGAATAATGTCTAAATAAATAAATGAATGATATTGAACGTAATATTAATATGTATGCAAATGTTTTATAGCTTATTTCTTGTAAACTACCGTTTTCAAATTAATAAAACATTTGTAAACCAAATGTTTCACGTATGATACAGAACTGAACTACTTACCTCTCCATTTTAAGTTCATTGAACGCGCCAACTTTTCGAATTTATGAAGAAGAAAATAATATGAAAGGGTAGTGTCAAATGAAACAGAGGAAAATTGTATATTAAATATCAATATATTCTATATTGGCAGTAACAAAAAATATAAATATTAATGTAATCAACATTGTACATAATGATTTATATAATTAATAGTATTTATAGTCATTCTTATCACTTAAAAATCGAACGAAATTATCGTACAATCTGCGTACGATAATAATGTGCTATCTTACAATAGCCGTCTTCTGTGTGTTCTAGACGCAATACACCGCCAAGGCACACGGACAGAGGAGGCAACTACTGATAAATGGTTTTTTTACTGATAAATGGTTTTTATACTGATAAATGGTTTTTTCATTATTTTTTTTACCATTGTGCATTTATATAGTAAGTTAAGTAACTTCACAAAAACATTTATGTGTAAAAACAAAAGTAGTGCAATATAACTATTGTAAACTGGTAAGACGCATCAGCTGATGACAAGCCTGTTACCATTATCTAGTGAGTAAGTTAGATAAGGTTGTTTGTTACTTAGATATGTATATCGTATTTTGAACTATAATAAACCACCTTTTTAAAACCTAAAAAAAACAGAGGAGGCAACTGTTTCGATAGCTCAAAGTAACACGGTTCTCATTTGGTCATCTTGGCAACGGTCGTACTTGGTAAAAAGGCATTTTAAAAGGCAGACATTATCTGACGGCTATTGTACATACATAAATAAATAAATAAAATTCATTATTACAAACAGTGACATGCAGAGCGGAGGCTACGATATTTTCTCTTCAGACTCGTGATATCTGCCAAAGGTTGATTTCGCAGACCAAGCTTTGCGGCTGTCAAAAGCAGTAAGATCCCCCTGTTATAAAGAATGCAACGAGCTGCTAGATTGGAGGCTCACGAGTTTGGAATGTTGGCGAATATATCGTAGCCTCCGACCTGTGTGTCTTTGTTTGTAAGCATGAATTTAAGTGAGCCCGCGGATTTTTATTATCTTACTTTTGTTTTTTTTGGCTTGTTTCTAACTTTTCAGTTCGCTTTTTATGCAGTCGGGTTTTTTACACTTTTTAATTAATCATTTGTTGTCTTTTTCTCTCTAGGTATGAACCTAACGTATATAGCCATAAAATCAAGCATATGAATCTGTTTCTTAATGTCTAAATTAGTTAATTATGTCACTATCATTAAGTGAATCTCATTTGTATTCTTGTAATTTTCTTACGCCGCAATTGGCCAATATTTGTTAGTTAATAACTCGTTAACGAGATCGAATTTCGAAAAATGGTATTAAACTTTTCGATTCAAATTAATGAGATGCACATGCCATTTCCCGGTGGGGAAATTCATTTGAAACACTCTTATTTCTAATTTATTAACCTTTTTTTTTTCCATAAGTGAATTATTGAAGTAACCAATAAACTCATCACTATTAATATCAATCTCCTAAAAATTCCATGATCCTTTCCTCTTATTAAATTCATCTATGAACATCTTCCCATGATATTTCATACTTTCCACTTCTTACATTTCTGTTATCTCTATTTCTTCCTGAGCTTGTGCTTGGTTAACATTCTTCAGCTGAAACTTCATCTCCTTGATTATAGTCTCTTACTGCTGACCATAAGAATGAACAAATTGTAATTTTTCTTTAAGTAAGTCTGCAACATCTCTTTGCCCATTAGCAACAGCAATGCATAGAAGTGTATTATCATCAGTGTTTCTAGCATTCAAAATTGCTTTAAGTGTATCAAAATCTTTTCCTTCTAATAAAAAATTAACTACATCTTTCTTATTATCTTGAACAGCATGAAAGAGTTTATCAATGCCATTAAGTAATTTCTCAACGTCCGATTCAGGTTTTGCTACCTGCAAAGGAGTTTTACCTTTCCCATTAATATCATTATAAATTGCACCATATTGTAGCAAAAGTTGTACAATTTCCAAAAGGTCTTGTCGGGCTGCAATATGTAGTGATGTCAATTTTGGCTCATAAGTATTGAAGCTTGTATGAACTAGTCCAGTTTTAGTATCTTTTACAACAGACAAGACCGAAATAGTTTTTTGATTAACTTTAGCACCCCTATGCAATAAGGTTTCAGTTGATTTTTTGTCACCTACTGTCACAGCACGGTGTAATGGTGTAATACCAAGTTCATTACTATTAATCAGCTCAGGGTCTTTATCCAAAAGAATATTAATAACCTTATAATCATCCTTCTTACCTTTCAATGCAAAGTGTAAAGGAGTCGATTGCATTGACAAAACATTAACATTAGCGCCATTTTTTATCAGGAATTGCATTAAATCTGGGTCACCACACATGGCAGCAGCATGTACAGGATACATGCCATCTTTATTTGGGATATTAACATCTGTTTCTTTTTTGCTTTCTACTAAGTATCGTACTATATTTAGTTTACCCCAAAGTGTAGCAAGCATCATAGGGGTCCGTTCGGTAATTTTAGTAAGAAGTTTAGCATCGACTTTTTGCTCTTCAATGAAGTACTTTACTATTTCCTCGTGACCATTAACAATAGCACAATGTATAGGAGCATAACCTCTTTCGTTAGAATAATTTTTTACATACTCCATAAAGTCACTACCTACGACTACGCCATATTTTTGGGCGAATTCTATAGAATTTTTTATGCTTGATAATATACGTTTAATTGCTTCTTTGTTACCGCTTGCGGCAAGTAAATGTAATGGGGTGTCATTGTTTCCACCATAGGTAAAAGGAAACAAAACATCCTCTGTTACAAAGAAAAGAAAATCACTGATTAGTTGATTATATTGACTTGCATAATTCCAAATAGATACAACGTGACTTTTATTTACTTGTGTTAAATTAGCACTATTTATTAACTTCAGAGCTTTTTTTAAAACTTTCTGTTCTTCGTCTTGCCTTTTTAATTCTAGCCTTGTTACTTCTTGTACTAATCTGTGGATATTTGATATTCCTTCTTTTAAATTAATCATTGAATATTTGTCAAGAAGCTCAACAGCAGTCCACATCTGTTCCTCGTCTCCTACTAATTCCAAAAAAAATCTTTCTATAGGAACTTCATTAGGAGCAAGATAAGCCATGATGTGCATTATTTCTAATGCTTGCTTCCCGCTATCTCTTTTTTGCTCTATATTTTTAAGTGTAGTTTTCCAAGTTGTAAATGCTGTTTTAATATAACGATCATTTCCATGCTTTGATTTAAAATCAAGTAAGGCTATTTTTTTTACTTCTTCCTTATATTCTGTCAGGTAATCATTAACTCCAAATTTTTTATTACTCCTAGTTTTCAATTTTGCACTTTTCTCCTTAATACATGCTGTAGCTTGTTGCAAAGCTAGTGGAAAATATTGTAGTTCTTCTGCTAATTGTGTTATTTCTTCATCGTGTAAATTATCTTCTAATTTTATACCTAAAACTTTTTTTATAAATTCTGTAGCTTCTTCTGGACTAAATTCACCTAATGGTACTTCTTCTATCTTTCCTTCTTCTCCAACTTCCCAATCTCGGTTACGAGAAGTAATTAAAATATGAGGCTTTTTATTAGTAGGATGTAAAGAATATGGTAAAAAGTTTTTAATATCCTTGTACTCCTCAGCATTATCAAAAATAAAAAGACTTGTTGTGTTCTTGAAGTACTTGTATATACATTGAGTTGTAGATTCCATATCTATGACATCAGTTTGAGGATTTTTTAAAATAGGGATTTTTAACACTGTAGCTAATTCTTTAAACGATTTTATTAGGTCTGCTTTTTTTTCAGTATTTATCCACATGACATTACCATCATAATCTTTTGCATGGTCATAAGCATACTTTCTAGCTAATTCACTTTTGCCTATACCTCCCAATCCAGTAATAACAGTTATTTGCGATATGGCTATTTTTTCACTTTCACTGTGTAATTTCATGTGTAATTCTTGTAGTTTACCTTCTCGTCTAGTGAATGATTTTACTGGTTCTCTCATATTAAACCAAACTGGATCTTTATTTTGATCTTTTTGTGGCCCTATTATAGCAATTGCTTTTTCTATTCTCTTTACGACTTCTTGAGTTTTTTCATGCTCTCTTTTATTATCATCATGATGAATATCTTGCTTCTGACTCAATTGATTAAAATTTTCTCTACCCTCTTCTCGGCTTGCTTCGATATATTTTGCTATTTTTTGACGTTCCTGTTTAGCTTCTTCAAAGTATTGCTTATACTTTTCCAAGTACTCATCTACCTGTAAGTTTTTTAAATCAGCTTCTATAGTTTCTAATATCTTACGATCATCTTCATAACTATGGCTTTGGTCTTTCAAAAGATTTATTTCTTCTATAATATCATCTTTAACTTGTTCTATTATTTTCGTTATTCTCTCTTCTACTAAATCTTTATCATCTAGATTAATTTTCTGTAAAATATCTTTTGATTTCTGTTTCAAATCTTTTGAACTTAAAATATACTGGTAATTTGTAAATTCCTCACTTTTTAGACCATCACAAGATACATATTTGTCTCTTAATTTATCCCAACTCTCTGATCTAAGTAGACGACGATAACCATATTTATTAGTCTTACTTTTCTCAACCACTTCATAGTATCTATTATCTTCTCTAGGAGTCTTTCCTTCTATTACCAATCCTATTTTTTCATATAGACTCGCAGTGCACCAATTTTTCTCATATGATTTATATTTATATTTTATCTCAAACCCAGGTGTTTTAATTTTAGTAGTAAAAATAGGTACTCCCAAAACTGGTTCTATTTTAGATTTACCTAAAAGAACACCTTCAGTTATGAATGCATCTTTTTTTTGTGTATAATAATTTATTGCTCTATTTGTAGCATCTTCTGCTAATAGCAGCATTGCTTTTTTGGACCCTTTATCTGTAGTAACTCGCATGAACTGCATTTCATAACTTTGAAAAATATCAAATCCAGCTTCTACCAATAGCCATCTAAGATTAGTCTTATCTCGTTGGGCAAGATCTATCAAATCCATTAGTTTAACAACTTTCTCTTCATGTTGTTTGCTGCCTATTTTACTTCCTACTTTTGTTCCAATCGCTTTTCCAGCTGTTGCCCCTATCTTTGCTCCTGCTACAGGTGAACCTAAGAGAATCCCTATAAGTCCACCTGTAGTTCCTCCAACTCCTTGTCCTATTTTCTCTGAAAATGCGTCTGAAAATTTTCCTGCCTTTTTTGTTTCTCCTTCCAAAATCAGATGATAGGCATGTAATTTAGCCTCAAATTGTTGCACTAAATATTTAACAAACTCCTCCAATCTACCACTCGTTTCATCATAATCAGTTGTTTGTTGTTTTCCAATTACCTGAAAGCTACAGCTCGGCTGAGGATCGCTATCAAATCTTGTATCCATTTTTCTCTGATGTGAAAACGCTTCACTACCAGAATACTTTAAACTAGCTAAATTATCAATCTGCTGCTGTAAATTTTACTCTTCGTTTATATAGAAGATTGGCGCGAACTTTTATAGCGAACGAATGGCTTTTGTATCGCTCCATTATAAGCGATTATTGAAGGTACAAGAAGCGCGTTGGAAGAGCAATTTCTTGGAACGCGAAGTGAGTGCGTATACGCACTCGTGGGTATACGATTCATACGTGGTGTGAATCTGTGTACCGAGCAGAGTGTTATCAAGTGCGCTGGATGCGAAATCCAGAAAGGACTGATGATTAACAGCACGTACCGGCTAAATGATTGTACATCGAGGGGCGAAGAGGCGGGAAATCGACCTTCGGAGCGCTAGTACGTAGAGATCAGTGTTGGGGCGAGGGGCGGGTTGGAGAACGATACGATAAGGAGCTTCGCACACCAAACGCGGTGCGGTGACCACGGCTGCCGAATTTTATATGAAGTTATATGAGACAACATTCGCGCGGTTGGCGACCGCGGCGCATTTGGATCTCCGAAAATAAGTGATAGGCGGTGAAACACGACCCAACTCGAGCTCAAGGCTAGGCGTGAGACGAAGTGGCAAGAGGAGTTTTCTACGAAAAACAACGTTATGTGCTACTGCTCGTCTTTGATGTCCGTGGCTTTCTTCTCTTACCACTGTGTCTCATGCCTAGCCTTGAACTCGAGTGAGGCCGTCTTACACCACCTACCGCTTCGCGATTGACTCATCTTTGTTAATTAATAACTCGTTAACAAGGCCAAATTTCGAAAAATGGTATTACACTTTTCGACTCAAATTAATGAGTTGCATATACCATTTCCCGGTGGAGAAGTTCGACTGAGACACCCAGTATAATACAATATGCATAAACGAAGCTAATACCGAGTGTCCAAATCTTACCACGTGGAGGTTGCTGCGTAAGAGATCTATATAAGTATAGGTATTGAAAGAATTCACGAAAATTCATTAGCTTGGAAAATTAGTAAAGTTAAATTATATTAGAATTATGTAGTACTGTAAAATATGTTTATCGATTTTGTAATATATATTCAATGTATTATACTGTAATAAAATGTATTACGTTATTTGGAGGTAATAATGTAGGCAATTAATTAGTATTCCTTGGTAGCGATCCTATTACAATCCTTGGTAGCTTTCGCTATCAACGGGGGTTTAGGAATTAAGATTTCGTCCTGAGGTGAGGAAATGTAACTCAGAGCAATGTTCACCGGTTAATGGTTCAATTATAAAAACGTTATTCTAGACTAGAGTGTCCGAATCTTTTTGTGACCGACTGTACGTTGGGTGGTATTTTTTCCTCTTCAAATTCAAAATTAGCTTTCGCTTACATGAAACTTCTGTAAAATAAGCCCCTCATTGGAGTAAATTTCAATTCCTCTTTTATTTAATCGTTCGTGCAATCGAAATTCAAAATTTGATTGCTAGGTAGCGTTTTAGTCATCGCGGAATTCGGCTCGATGTATAAAATTATGTGTAGAGATCGCAGAAATGTTGGATACTAGTAATAATAGATGAAAAATATTAGAAATACTGTTCGTAATGTATCGTTGTAATGAATTTTAATAATCGATATTATAAATAGCTTTCGTAAAATAATGAAGAAATCTTCTCTAAAACGAGCAGCGACGGTACAACAAGATCGAATTATTGTGGAAAAACCTTTCGGATTTTGTTGCGATAAGAAAAGTCAAGATCCTGCAACGCGCTACGATAAACGAAAACCTCCTTTTAAAAGTTCTTTGACTGACGTAGTCGTTGAAAATGGCGGTCCGAGTTTAAAATTTCGTATCCAGGATGTTGCTCCATTACCATATCCGAGTCAACGCATCGCATCAAGAATAAAAAGTGCAGCTTTTCTTGGAGATTGTAAACGTTGTCGTCAACCATTGCGTTGGTATATAGAGGATGAAATTAAACTTGCTCGAAATATCTTTGCTCGTGAAAGGCAAACAAGATACAACTTTCAAATGGATCAAAATGTTGAAATCGCAAAACAAAAAGGTAATTTCATTTATAAGAAAGATTATATGGAAATCTTACTACTTTTTGTATTTTATTCAATTTGTAGAAAAATTACGGAATGTTTGGAAAGCGGCACGCAAAACTAGAAGAAAATAATTATAAAATGAATCGATATAAACTTATAAACGCATACTTATTTGTGGACGAATGATATATTTCTAAAATATTTTATTAAAAAATATATTTAAGCAGAATACAAAAATTCGTACAATTTTATGCTTAATTATAATATATTATTAATTTCAATAGTTTATAGGTCAAATTTCATATAAGAACGAAACAAAACTGAAACATCAATGTCAAATCAATCTAAATTCACAAATAAAAATATGAATGGCCAGATCATAACACAGCTAATAATAATATTTATATATTCCAAACGACAATTAGTAATGTCATTCATAGCTTTAATTTATAATTATCTTTGTTACATTTTTTGTCTGTCCACAGTAGTCTTACAAAAATATAAGATATATATTTTATCATAACATATTTATTGAATAATATATCATTATGTCTTAAACTAATAATTAGGAAAGTAGTATAAATCAAATAACTTTGCTTAACATATATTAACAAACTATTTTCAAGATACATATGAAAAATTATTTAAAATATACATAACAAATCACAAAAAGCAGAAATGACTTATTTGTCAATCAGTTTATCACTCCAGTAATACTGACATATATTTTTTTATTTCTTTAATATAACAAATAGCAATTAAAAAATGAGTATATATATACATAGAAATAAGTGCTTCCTTGTATGAACAAAATAAATGTAGATATTTCCAATTCTTATGAAACACAAACGAACTTGTAAATATCTATAAATGATTGTTTTTAATATTGATTAAAGTAATATATAACTAGTTTTTAAATGAATGTAAAAACTTTTCATCTGTTAATATTAAAACAAAATTATTTGTAAATATTTATATCGATTTAACTATCGATTTTTCCATATTTAAATAATGATATTTGAAAACTATACTGTGGATAGAAAACTTGTCTTTGTAATAAGTATCCATAATATTAACATCGATGTAACGGATAAAGTTGAATTAATCTTTGGTGAAATAATTAGATTAAATGGTGGCACATGAAAGTTCTATCAAATAAGTATAAGTATTTAATATCGTTCCAGGTGAACAATAAGTTTGAAAAATGAAATAAATGTGTGTTAATATACTTGTATGTTCATATATATAGATGCATGCACATACATATTATTATAAAAACTTAAAAAAATAAAACAAAAATAACAACTTAAATTAATATTTATATCATTGCAACGGTACCTCGTTGACCCAGAGATAATTTCGTTTTCAACTTTGTTAATCTTCTTGTGGTTATACCATATGCTTGGGAATGTCATCTTCTACAGCCATGGTAAGTACTTTCTTTTTTCCCAACTAGTTCCCTTTCGATTTACCGTATCAGCTTTTCCTTTTTTTTTCAGAAGTATTTCCTGTTACCAGATGAAGTAATTCATTTTTGTAGATATTAGTACCATTGTATTTCCCGACTGTATATTTATAGAATTTATAAGTTTGCATGCATTTACAAAATCAGTCTTACATTTAAGCAATTATTCTGTCGAGTCTGTAATGTTTTCATTTTCAATTAATTTTCATAATAGGTAAATTAGCGACTAAATGCCGTGAAATTGTATATTGTAAATACTTACTGCTACTTTTCAATAGAGAATTATACACCAGTCTTATCTGTGTCATTCTTCACGGTACTTTCTATTACTGTACTTGTCTGTGATTCTTTCAAACAAGATGCATTTTCTGAATCAGAGAGTTCTTGCTTTTGAGAAGAACTTGTACTGATGTTAGCATTGTCAGTAGTTTTTGTATCATTTAATTCTTTGGATATGGATGTATCAGGAAAGCACTGCATTACATGTGCCTTTGGAAAATTCCCACTGATGCCAGCATTTTCAGACATTTTAAAGTCAATTGAATCTTCTGAAATGGGAAGCTTTGACAAGCATTTTTGTAGTTCTTCTTCTATATACGTCTTATTAATGCCAACTTCATTATCACTTTTGGAATCAATAACTTCTCGTATATTATCAGCTTTACAGACACGTTCTTCTTTAATAGATGTATTTGGCGAACACCCAATATCTTGTTGCTTTGATGATGTATCACTGATATCATTGTCAATAACTTTAAGGTCGTCTAATTTTTCTGATACAGATACACTGGATGAACATTTAGGTTCTATATTTTCTAATGCTTTGTCATTAACATTAGTATTACTAACTTCAAGGTCAGTTGTTCCTTCTGATATGGAAGCATTTGGTGGACACTTGGTTTCTTCTTGCTTTGATGATGTGACATTAATATCAATGCCAGTATCTTTAAGGTCGTCTAATTTTTCTGATACAGATACACTGGATGAACATTTAGGTTCTATATTTTCTAATGCTTTGTCATTAACATTAGTATTAGTAACTTCAAGGTCAGTAGTTCCTTCTGATATGGAAACATTTGGTGGACACTTGATTTCTTCTTGTTCTGATGATGTGACATTAATATCAATGCAAGTAACTGTGAGGTCGTCTAATTTTTCTGATGCAGATATACTGGATGAACATTTGGATTCTGTAGCTTCTAGTGCTTGGACATTAATATCAGTATTGGCAACTTCAAGGTCAGTAGTTCCTTCTGATATGGAAACATTTGGTGGACACTTGATTTCTTCTTGTTCTGATAATGTGACATTATTATCAATGCCAGTAATTTTAAGGTCGTCTAATTTTTCTGATACAGATATACTAGATGAACATTTGGGTTCTGTTCCTTCTAGTGCTTGGACATTAATATCAGTATTGGCAACTTCAAGGTCAGTAGTTCCTTCTGATATGGAAACATTTGGTGGACACTTGATTTCTTCTTGTTCTGATGATGTGACATTAATATCAATGCAAGTAACTGTGAGGTCGTCTAATTTTTCTGATACAGATACACTGGATGAACATTTAGGTTCTATATTTTCTAATGCTTTGTCATTAACATTAGTATTAGTAACTTCAAGGTCAGTAGTTCCTTCTGATATGGAAACATTTGGTGGACACTTGATTTCTTCTTGTTCTGATAATGTGACATTATTATCAATGCCAGTAATTTTAAGGTCGTCTAATTTTTCTGATACAGATATACTAGATGAACATTTGGGTTCTGTTCCTTCTAGTGCTTGGACATTAATATCAGTATTGGCAACTTTGAGGTCAGTTATTTCTTCTGAGATCGAAGTGTTTGGTGAATAATCGTTTATCCGTTGGTTTTCTGTAGATTCTTTACTAATATCCACATCACAAACTTTGAGGTCAGATGATTCTTCTAAACTAGGTACATTTATTTCGTGTTCCTCTAGTAATATTTGATCGGTAGTATTCTTATCGGCTTCCTTTATGTCATCATTTGCTTGGATATTAATATCAGTATTAGCAACTTTAAGGTCAGTTATTTCTTCTGAGATCAAAACGTCTGGTGAATAATCGTTTATCCGTTGATTTTCTGTAGATTCTTTACTAATATCCACATCACAAACTTTGGGGTCAGATGATTCTTCTAAACTAGGTACATTTATTTCGTGTTCCTCTAGTAATGTTTGATCGGTAGTATTCTTATCGGCTTCTTTTATGTCATCATTTGCTTGGATATTAATATCAGTATTAGCAACTTTAAGGTCAGTTATTTCTTCTGAGATCAAAACGTCTGGTGAATAATCGTTTATCCGTTGATTTTCTGTAGATTCTTTACTAATATCCACATCACAAACTTTGGGGTCAGATGATTCTTCTAAACTAGGTACATTTATTTCGTGTTCCTCTAGTAATGTTTGATCGGTAGTATTCTTATCGGCTTCCTTTATGTCATCATGTAACTCAATTGATACATCATTTATACTATCTTTCAGTTCACTATCTGTATTGATTTTATTCTTATCACAAGTAACATCAAAATTAGCTACTAATTTTGAGCTACACTGTATGGTACTGTCAATATCTTTTGCCTGAGCAGAATCTTGAGTTTCGTTATCTGCGTGGGTATCATCAATCATATTTTTTATTATATCTTCAACTGTGAGTTCTGTTACATTTGTAACAGAATTTGTTTCCTTTATCTCTTGAATGGAAGATGCAGTTTGTACAATCAATTTTTCACGATTTTTATCCGTTTCTTCTAGTTCAGGTTCCAGTTCTAAAGTATTATTAGCCACCTGTTCAGCTATTACATTTTTTGTATCATTGGTGTTAGCATTTTCACACAACGGTAATAGAATTTCTGTAATATCTTTTCCATCTATGCTTAGTTTTACATGCATAGGATCTTCATTATCAAGAACTTCAAATTGAAACATTGTTGCTCCTTCAGCTGCAAGATCTTTAAAGTTTCTGCAAGCTTCTTCAGACCATGAAGCAATATAATGTGGTATTTGTAGAGCACATCGTTTGGACAATATAGGAATATTTACGATATCTTCAGGTAAGATTCTTAATTCTGTTGTAACAGCAGTATTTCCATAATCTATATACAGAACATTTACATTATTTCCATTTTGTGATAATATTTTTGCTCGATACCATTGTTCATCCTCCGGATATTTTGCTGCACAAATTGTACCACTTTCCAAATTAGTTAATGGGAGAAAGCTTGGTGCAGTTTGTAAACGATCTGACATTGCTTCTAACTCTGTAATACTAGATTCTGCTTGTATCCAAAATTCAGCTGGAGTATTAACATGACTAATTACCACATTGGGTGAATTCTCTTCTCCAAGAGGTGGCAATCTTTCTTCAATATTTGTTATTTCTTGTTCGCAAAACTCTGTTAGTAAATCTGCTACATTCTTTTCATTTAATGTAAGTCGTACTAATGATATTTCTTGTTCCTTTATAACATCTAAAAGAAATATTGTTGCACCGTCTGCTGCCAATTTTATAAATTCTTTACATGCTTCATCAGACCATTGTGTTACACCTTCAGGAAGAGCCAAGCAACATCTTCGAGATAAAGGTGGTATTTTCGCTAAATCCTCTGGGATAGCGCGAATTTCAGTAGATATAGCTGAATTTCCATAATCAATATATATAACTTTTGTTTCGCCATTAATTTGTGATATAACACGTGCTCTATACCATTGCTCATCTTCTGGAAATTTAGCGACGCACAATAGATTTTCTTTTATCTCATCTACTTTTGGAAACATGTCTGCAACCATAAATCTGTCAGACATTACTTCTAAATCAGTAATGGATTTCTCTTCTTGAACCCAAAATTCATTTGGTGAATTAATATGACTTACAAACGCAGAATGTGGATCTAATTCTAATTCTACTATTTCATTTATTAGATCTTGTTCAGCATATATTCTTACAGCATGATTTTCTTGCACTAACATCTCACTGATACTTTTCTCATTTATGAATAATTCAATTCGTTTCGGTATACTATCCGCAATAATTAAAGCTTCTAAGGAATCAGCTGTTGTTACTAGATTATTGAACCGTTCACAAGTTGCTTCACTCCAATCTTCCGAATCAATAGGAATAATGTCTAATCTAGATTTAATTGCATATTTTTTCATTGATTTCCACTTTTCTGTAAGTGCCCGAATATTGTTTAATTTGTTATCAATTACATCTGTGTTTCCATAATCAATAAATCGAACTGTTGTAATATCTTCATCAGCATCAAGAACTTCTGCTCTGTACCACATATTATCAATAGAATAGGGTGCAGCGCAAAGAGTACCTTCTTCTAAAATTCCATTTATTACTGGACACGTAGTTGCTTCTGTTTGCAATTCTGTATGGTTTTGTTTAAGAATTTCGGCTTCAGCTGTTACTTGGATCCAAAATTGACTTGGCGAATCAATATGAGACACGTACACATTATACTTGTTACCAGTTATTAATTGATAATTTTCAGATTCTTTTCCAGTTGAAGAATTGACTAAATTGAGTGAGTGGAATTTATCACTAACTTTTTCTTCATTATCAAATAATTCAACCTTCCACTTCTTATTTACGTTGTAGAACTCTGCAGAAAGTTCTTTGTTTGATAATTGTTTTTGTAATATGTCTATCTGTTCAGACAATGTGCCATTTAAAGTCACTGTTAATGAAACATTAATAGCCAATTGATGTGGTACATAAAACTGTGGGTCTAGTTCCATCAATGACTCAATATTAATTTCTTGTGTGTTACCATAGTCAATAAAATTCACATAAGCACTCTTCTCAGTTAGTTTAATAATTTTTGCTCTATTCCAATAACCATCTACACCTTTTACAGCACATAGCATATCTATCTGTGGTTTTAATGCTTTTCCACAGTTAGGATAATATTGTCCCAATGCCTGGCTTAACTGTATGTCTTTCTCATAATCTACATTACGTTGTAGCCATATACTTCCTGAATGATCTGCATATGACACTATTACTTTGTAAGTTGTATTTAAAATGGGCATTGGACAAATTAAACATATCTTCTCATCTGAATCTTTACGACCTTTTATTTTATTACCTACTAGATCGTACAATTTTACAATAAGCCTGTGAAAAATAACAATTTATATTAGTTTAATTATCATTGTTTTTCATTAACTTAGTCTAATATTTTTATTACCTGTTATCTTCTACTTTTTCAATATAAATGATCGCTTCCTTATTTTCGATAATTTCTTTAAAATCTTTACTTGTTTCAAAAGATGATGCATTCACAAGACAACACTCTGTTGGTCGATTTTGTTTATCTGCTAACAACTGCGTTAAAAAATAAAGATCCATTAATAGAAAGCTCTATTATTTCATTATACTGATATAGTACCTTAAAGTCTCCGTTAGTCATACATGTATTACTGCCATTTTCCATTACTGATGAAAGCTGTATGTGAAACTTGTGTGCACTTTCCACATTACAAACTTTTACTTTTAATGTCTGTCCATCCAGAAGAGTGGTATCTATCTGTTGCACATCAACTTCTTTTTCTAACTCCATAGTGGAGCATTCTATTAATAAAAGTCTCTTTTACTTTTGAAGATATGCTGTAAAACTTAATATGAGCATCAATATGAATATACTTACCATTAGTAGATCTTGGAGTATCTGCTACAGTATAAGATGCAAGATTTTTGCTTACTAATGTATTAGCAACATTTTCGCCACAGTAGCTCAGTGATACAATGTACTTATCATTTTCCACATTATGAAATAAACATTCATATTTATCAGCATTAAAGCAAGCATCAATTGCTTTTGTATTAACTTCAGTCCAATTTGCATTTGTTAAAGGCTTAATATTTTGTAAAGAACAATGGCATGCTTGTTTTGGAAATTGCATTAGTTTCCTTTCAACTGGATAGATATCATTTTTATTCACAAAAGCCCGATTTCCAAAGTCAATATAATGGACAATATATCCATCATTTTTACTTTGTTCAATAATTTCAGCACGGTATAACGCTTTGTCTTCAGGAAATATCGCAATTACTGATGACCCTGCCTGTAAATAAAACATATTAATGTAATATATTATATTAACACATTAATGATTATATCGTATAAATTGTATATAACAGAATTAATACCTGTAATGTATGTGTAATAGGCTGTCTACCAACATACATTTTTTGTATTTCATTCATCATATTTCTAAATTCTATTTCTTTATCAAGTATTTGACAGTAAAAATTATTAGGATTTATAAACCATGTGATGATTACAGTTTTACGTGATTCAAGCTCACATAGTTTTGCTATCCATTTGGAATTAGGTGGTGCATAATCATGTTCGGTTGGCCGTTTTTTTATGTCCATTAATTTAATTTGATCTAATGCTGCTTCTCTAATCTTCATTACATCAGCACCATCGGTAAAATCTTCGTTTATATATGTAGATCCTGACACACCATCAATAACTTCACGTAACATAATCGCATATATATCATTTTCTTGCGTTACAAACTCGGCTTCTAAATTTTTTCCATCAGTTTTATTTAGAAAGGAATCAATTGCATCAGTCTGCCATATTTGATTTTTGGCTCCAAGCAATTTGCAATTAATTGCCTGTGTTGGTAGTTGTAAAAATTCTTTTTGAATAACTTTAATTTTGTCAAAATCAACTGACTGTATATTTCCATAATCTATGAATTGTACAACTACTTGCTCTTTTTCAACAGCTTTGATTACAGCTCTATACCATGTAAGATCTTCAGTATACTGAGCGATACAATATTTTCCAGGCTTTATATCCAAGGGTTCTAAGACATCACCACCATTTTCGTATATTGATGCAATAGTTTCCATAATAGAGTTTAATTCTAGGTAATCTGGATTTAACTGAATGAAGAAATCACTCGGACTATTTATAAAAACTGTCATACATGTTTTAGTAGCTCCTAGAATGATATTTGGTAGTGGTATTTCAATATTTTGAGAACTTGAATTTGATAGTTCAGATTTTTTATAATTTTGCACAGCAATATTGGATGTTTCTAGCATAGTTGTAGTTTTATTTTTATAATTTGTTCTATCTCTAGAATTATGCACTTTTTGATTATACTGATTATTTGTTTTTCCACCTTTATTGACATCTCTGTCATTCTCACTATCATTCCATCTGTTGTTATGTAATCTCCCTGATACTCCTTCTGTACGAGGTCTACCACGACCGCGACGATTACCACTGGCACCTCTACCTCGTTTACTACTACCTCTAGAAGATGTATCTGAATCTTTGTCACTCAAATTCTTGTCAAAACCACTACTGCGGTTAAATCTCGTATCACTGCCGAAGGATCTACCTCTACTACGAGAATCTTTTCCATCTCGATAAGATGAATTTGAATCATTATAATTCCTTTTATTATATGATTCATCCTTTGTAGATTTATTACCCTTATATCCATCTTTAGTTATTCTTTCATGTTTTGAAGTGTCATGGAAGACATTAGATTTTTCATATCTGTTATCTTGTTGTCTTTCTCCATTCAGGTCATTTTTCCAGGGTTTTGATTTATTATGTTCATGATAGCTACTGTCAATCGGCACTTTTCGTGTAGAATCTTCATGATTTGTTTTGTTCCACTTGTTTGTATTATCACTATAAATAAAAGTTAACTATTTATTTCTACGTACAATAAAAGTAACTATGATTTAAAGTGAACAACTGATGCAATGAAAAATAAACTGAAAATAGCAACACAAACATCTGTAATATATACGGAAAGTAAAGTTCATAAAAATTGCTACTGTTACTTATTCATGCATTTACGATGCAAATAATAATATGCGCAATGTGGTTGATATTGTTAAAATTTAATAGCTCTAATATACTTAATATATTAAAATACAAACAATTAAAACATAATATATCTATTTAAAGCAAAACTTTAAATTTAATGAATATTATATAAGTAAAGCATAGGCAGTATATGTAAGGTTTTAATTATTATTTAAATTTTTTCTTTAAAATCTATAAAGAAGAACAGTAAAAAGTATTTGTCATGTTACATATATTACCGTACTATTTTCACATTCTTCAGTTTATTTTTTTGTAGATGTTCTACAGTTAATGGTATCTTTATATAGGACCTATCATGTAACAAATTATATTTTGATTAATTATGTACTGTAAATTAAACTTTCAAACTTTAGATTGATAAGTAAAAAATGTATTATTTTGAATTAGAAGATAAGTATATTGTACTACCTTTGGATTTTTTTTGGTACTTCTTTAGAACTTTGATGCTCAAGTCCAAAAGAATCTTCCCTAAGAATCTTCCCTGGATCATCCCGTCCAAAAGAAGATTTAATGCTAGAATTTTTGTCCACAGCAAGAGTACGTCGCAATTTATTTTTTATGTCATCCATAAGGTCAGGATCATATAAATCGACTAATAAGCCACCAGGAAGTACATCAACAACTCTCATATATAAACGTTTATCCAAAACTAATAATTCAAACTGGCTGCAAAATTCCTGATCAGTTGGTAAAGTGTCATGACCATTTAACGAACACTTTATTGCCTGTGCTGGTAATTTGGTCACTAAATCATTGTGAATTACCCTCAAAGAATCTATAGTTACAGCTTCTTCATTGCCATAATCTACATATAAAACTCTTATTTTATCTCCATCAATATTAAGAATTTTTGCACGATACCTAAAAGTTAATGTTTTTATTATTAGGCTACAACATATTTATATAATTATAACTTACCATTGAGTATCATAAAGAGCTGCACAAGGTGCTCCTATTGTTATTTGATTAGGATGAAAAGTAGGAGCAGTTTGAGAACATTCAGCCAGACAAGCCATTATGGATTCAAGGGACTTTACAGAATTATCAAGTTGAACAAAAAATTTACTACAGTTTTCTATAAAAGAAACGTGTACAACTTCTTCTCCACCTTTCAATAATTGTCTTTGTTCTTGATATAACAGTGTATTCGGCACTGCCGATGGAACTGAAAATGCTTGCCTAAGAATATCCTTCACATTATTGCCATTGTCATATAAATCTCCATATTGTATAAGTGGAGGACCTTCTGGTGGACGGACATGTAAAACCAATGACTTTCCTGATACTATGTTTTTAAAGTAATCTGTCATTTCTCGTGTAACTTTCAGTTCCTTCACACCACTTAACGTAAATCTAATTGAAAGTACTCTAGGACTAATGTATTGTGGTGGTAATTGGAAGATGTCTGTATATGGTAATACCTCGGAATGACCAAAGTCAACATAATACAACTTACACTTATTTTCCATTACAGCCATTACTACTGCTCTACATAAGACTTTATCTACTGTGTAACGGCCCAAACAAACTGAGCCAGGTAATGGAGGTTCTTGCAATGGTTCTGTTGGATGAGCGTTTATGTCTCTCATAAGTTTACTCAGTATTTCTGATGTACTTTGAACTTGTACAGAGAACTTCTGTGGTCCATCCTCCACAAAAGATACATATATATCATGTTTCGAACCAACATCTAGAACTCTTGATTTAAATACTAATGCTTCCTGAACAGGTGTATGCGATACAAGCTTTTGTGGTTGAATGCAAGGTGCGGATACATTTTGCCAGGTACCTTGTTTACCAACACCTTGACCTTGCATCGTATTAAAAACTGTATTTGGGTTAGATTGATTGGCCATGCAAGTTTCATTTATCATCTTTCTACTTTGCATGTGATACGGCGGTGTCTGTATCGATTGTACACATTGTGGTCTAAGAAGTAATAATATTGCCATTTTAATACAATAATTCTAAGTACAATGAAGGTCTGAAAATTACAAAGGTGCTAAGTGCCAAAAATAATGTAAAATGAAACTTTACAAATATTGTGAAATAAAATGCTATTTCAACATAGAAGTGTAATAGTACGTCATTTTTAAAGATAATGTTAATTATGTTATTTAGTAATTTCAAATGTATATTTTGGTAATTGAACTGCTTGTAACTTTCAGGCTTTAATTATTAATATTTTTAATAAAAGACAAAAATCAATGTCTTTTTTATATAAAATATAATATTTAAAAATAGTTGAATGAAGGTTTCCCTATAAATAGTACCTGAATAATTCTTGTAATGTAGCGGGTAGTGCCATATGTCTTTTAACTAACAGTTCTGCAAAGTCTTCATTATTATAATATAATTTAATAAGACGGTGATGCCCGTTAACAGAGACAGGACTAGCTTTATATTCATTGTACCGTAATATTTTTTTAATGGTTTCTATTGTTTTATTATCCCAAATACCATTAACGGGTAGAATGTTTGCTAATGTAAACTCCATTGCTACTGGTGGGAGCGATTGGAGTGTGTCTGAGCCAAATATCTTTTTCAATAAATGTACCTCATTTTGAGGTAATACTTCGATATTACCATAATCTATGAATTGTAATACCACCATACCATCTGGACATACATTACATACTCTAGCACGATAATAACCATCATTTTGAAATCTTGCGCAACATAAAGCATTAATAGCCAGATCACTTGGTGACTTAGGAAATCCACGTCCACTTGTAAATTGGTCAATAAGTGGTAAAATCATTCTTTCCACATAGGTGGCAGAATGTTTATCGACTTGACCCCATATCTTTAGAAATTGATCTGCTGCTTCCACATGTGTTACAAAAATGACAAATTCCGAATTTGTTTGTAAGACTGCCATATTCTTGCCGTTTCTGCAATCACATTAAATTAAACACCAGTTGTTGAATGCCACATATGTTTTAAACATATATTAACACAATATTATATTTGACCCTGTACTTTATCATATCTCACAATTATTTATCATAAAATGTCTTTCTATGTCTATCTAAACGCAAAATTCTCGTCCGGCTTTTTGCTTCATTAATAAAACTTTAGAATATATTATAAATATACATTCAATAACATCTAAAATTGTTCAAAATGATGGCGAACATTGTAATCGTGAAATTAAAAGTATTAGAAAGTAAGAGGGTAAAAAAAGAACTTTCATAAATTCTAATAATTATATTCTTGTTCGCCACATTTTGTTTTTCATCGAACTGTTTTGTATCTCATCCTATTACCTTTCGGAAAATAAATATTACGTAGCGAGGCGCATATAAGAGATTATAATAAGTATTGGATTAACGAACCTTACGAATGCCCTACTTTACATGTCCTTCTCTCTATGCTTTGTTCCTTATATCATCTACAACTTTACACTATTTCATATATCTTATAGCACATCGCAACAATATTTCATTGTTCTGAATATTATGATTCCCTACCTAATTCTTCAACCTAGACTTATTTCTCTTGACACATTGACTATGCCGCCAACTTTGAACACTGCTCGTACGAATTTTTGCCACGTGCAAATTGTGCGTGTACCTTTATCTAATAAACCTAATTAATATATACGAAGTATAAACAATTAAAAAACTTTACAGTATCAGATTGCATCATTATTTATTAATGAAAATTTAAAAAAAATACCTATTCTAATTAGTAACCAAGCCGAAGTTCAAACGAAGGAGATGCTAATATTCGATAGTGCACTGTTCTTTACTTTGTTTTACTTTTCTTGTTGGTATTTGGACATTTCTGAAGTAATAAATCGCGTTGTATCACACATATGTTTACGAAATAAATTAGACTATGTTAAAGATAATTTTATGTACATTATAATGTCAACTTATTGATTTTTTACTTTACAAATAAATGCTATTTTACCTTTTAGCTAAAAATCTTCAAATTTCTGTCCATCAGAAGATATGATTGGTAGTTCAAGTAAATCAAAAGTGGACTATGTAACGTTTCATAAAAACGCGCACGTAGCTTTCAGGTAATAAAGGAAGACCAATGTTTATGGTTGACTTGTGGGAGGAGGGTGAGGTATCACCGAAATACGTGTTGATGTTTACAAAATAAAAATTTGAAGGGATTCCATGCCACATTGGATTACGACTTGCGCAATGGCTCAAGCGAAACATAATTTGCCGGAAAAATCTAGTGGGACGCTAAAAGAAAAGGAAAAAGACAATAGCGAAGATAAAGAAGGTATAGATTTACGTTATAGTAATTACGAAAACTATTAAAAAACTTGGCCGTTTGGTATAAAGTAATGATTCTCATTGTGATTTTATATGAAAAGATAAAATGTGAAATTTAGCAGGTTCTGTGACAATACCGGAATGTGCAGTTTGTCTTCAACCTTGTATACATCCAGCACGTTTACCTTGCAATCATATATACTGCTATTTATGTGTAAAGGGTGTTGCTAATCACAACAAGAAATGCCCTATGTGCCGCCAAGAAATGCCACCAGATTTTGTCGAAAGGCCGCAACTGGTAGAAGTAGATGAAGTACAAAAAGAATTAGAACGACCCGATGAAGAATATCAATGGTTTTATGAGGGCAGAAATGGTAATATTTTTTTCTTACACATTTTTATATATTTGCATATATCGATCATACTCATTTATATACACATCTGAATGCATTTAGATCCGTTAAGATTAATACATACATTTAGAAAGTAAAGTAAATAAGAACAAAAATGAAGTTGATTTATTACAAAAATATTTAGCCTCATTCATTCATTATTATAATAAGCATGATGTAAATATATAGAAGTAAATATAAGAAGTATACAGAAATTTTGTAAGGAAATAAGAATAGCAGTTGTTATATATTTTTAAGTTTAAGACAATTTAAATTGGCTTGTGTTGATTCAAGCATGTTAAGGTACCTTTTTGAAAAGAGCACATGCATAGAAAAGTTGATATTCTACCACTTCTTAGGTTGGTGGAAATATGATTCGAGGACCAGCCAGGATTTGGAGACAGTATATAAACTAGGTGATACCGAATGTGAAATTTTAATCTGTGGCATGCTTTACATGATTGACTTTAAAAACAAATGTCAGTACAGAAAATATCAGCCACGTTATAAACGAAATATCAAACGTGATAAAAAAGATGCAGAATGTAAAGGAGTTTCAGGCGTACGATAGATTCATTTGTAAAGTACGTTTGTATTGCATATATAAGCATACAATAATAACATATATCAAGTTTCAATGTATAACGGTTTGAATTAAAGTAGGCATTTGTAGAGAAAAAAAGGTCAAAATTAAAAAAAAAATAATGATAGTTCTATGCGTAGTTCTTAAGCAAGTGCTATTTATCTGAAATAACATTACAACGTATCCAATAAAATGGATAATAAATTTATATCAGTTAATAACGTTTATGTGCTTTATAAAATATAATCGTTATTAATAATTATTTGTTACGCAAGTTATATGTCAAACTTATATTTATACGTCTTGTCATAGTTATATTTTTTTAATAAAAAGTTCTGTATTCTCTCTAAACTTATATTTATTTCCTGAAAGCTTCCCGATTATTATGTAACTATGTATAAATTTTGTAATGATAAGTTGACAGATATATTAAGCATGATCAAATTTTCATATCATCGTATTAATATAAATATAAGATCTATCCATGAAACAAATTGTTTCAGGCTGGTGGCAATATGATCAACGTACAAGTCTTGAGCTAGAAACTGCTTACAAACAAGGAAAGAGGACATGTGAATTATTAATTGCAGGGTTTTTATATATCGCGGATTTTGGTTCTATGCATCAATTACGTAGAAATGATCCTTCTAGGAGGAGAAGAATTAAGCGAGATTTGTACAATGTTCCGAAAAAGGGGGTTGCTGGTTTAAGATTAAATTCTCAAGACGAAGAAATACTTAGAGAAATAAGAGGTGCAGAAACACCAGTAAGTCCTGAAAGCGATACTATGGGTAAGTGTTATCGGCAAAATGTAAAAGCGTAAAATTATAAAATTAAAAAACATTTTATGACGTAGGGGGAGATGGTACCAGTACCCCTGTACCTCCAAGCAATACACCACCAACACCAGCCGGTGGAACTGCAAGCGGAGATGCTACTCCTCTAAATGATAGATTGGATCAGAGATCGGATTCTTTACATCAGGTTTTGGAACAAATGCGTTCATTAGTGTTAAGAGAACACCTATCGTTTAATAGCAATAATGACCTTGAAGAAATGGCAGAGGATGAATCAGTATCCGAACATTCTATACTTTCCTGTTTACAAGCGTCGCATGAATCAGATGAAGATCATCTATAGAAAATATAAATATTAATTTGACCCTCTTACTATTTATGATACAACAAATTATCAGAAACAAAATGCAACCAAAGAAATATGTTATGGTTGAGGATCATAAATATAATAATAAGAAGTAAATGTTATTCTGTGATATGTGCAAGTCACAATCTATAGAGGGTCCTTTGATATCGGCTTGCGATCGGTAAGAAAAAGTCATTAAATTTGTATTAAAGAAACTATTCGAGTTATCGATTAGATATAATGTCGGAACATAGATCAGCACTAGAAAGAATAACAGTATTGAAATCGTCTAACTTAACGTATTTTAAATGTTCCTAGTATTCTTTGTATTGCATAAAGATGAAATATTAGAATAACTTCGGTTTATATAATTGAATAAATTTAGGTACTTAAAATTTCTTCGGAAGTAAATCATTTATTATATTTGTCATTGAATATCTAGTAAATTCACGAAGAAGTTAACGAAATGGAATACTTGAAGTAGCAAGATTACTTTCAAGTCTTACAAAATATTCTAAAACAAAGTGTTCATCTATGCAACGAAAGTTACAGTGCGAATCTCATGTGAAATTCTTATTTTTGCAGATTATTATGTATTTTATTATGTACATAGATTTATTGTGAGAAAATACATTATAATATTTTGCAGAATGTAAGAGCGCATATTTCAAGTTCTATATTTTTAAGAAATTTCATTCAGATACCTTGTATTTCTTATAAATAAAACATTAACTATTGTCTTAAATTGTTCATAGAATTTTTTTAAATTTCATTGTATTGGAGAAGTTGGGATGAACATTAATTTATTAAAAATTCTAAGAGGCCAATTTGAATTTCGTACTATCGTAAGAGAGCGCGTACATCGACGACGTTAGCGCACCCTGTTGACAATAAACTTTACTCTGCCAAGAACCGTTGTCATGATTGGTCATGATTATATCACAGACGCTTTCAAAAATTAAAAAAATCGTATACATCTTTTAAAAACTATTGTATCCTCTTTAGAATTTATTAATCTAAAATTGAACTACTTATTCTGATCGTCGAGTATTTCTTATAACCTTTGTGCGAAGTTTCCTATCAAGATCCAATTTGACTCTTTTTCGATTTTCTTTCGAGATCAGTTTATTTACCAGATATACAGCCGATACTCTCTGCATAACTGCTGAGGTTCGTAATCTGGCAGTGGTTCCAGTAATAAAAATGTATGGGATATTATTAAAATCACATTTCTTTTTTTTTCACAGCATTATACTACGTATTGAATGCGAACATTCGTATTACAGGTAAAAAAATTCTACTGACTTAGTCCTGAATGTATTTTATGTATCGCGTGTATAAACAATAAGAGGATATTTCTCATTCCTGCATCGAGCTGAATCAACGATGGTACTGTAAACTGCGGGATCTTTGATTAAAATCGTTGAAGGATACGTTTCGAGGAAATGAAGGTATGTATGTATGTACATACGTTATTTTGCGTAAGGAGTGATTGTAGGATGTTTCTTCTTTTTTTTTTGGTTTAAAGGGATTGATGTAAAAAAATCGTTTCAATGCTCCGTACACGTATATTACTGTATTTGTTATACATTGTTGAACTTTCTTGTATATTTATCACATGTTACAACAGACATTCTACGACGAATGCAGAAATGAGAAAGAACATCCTACTTTTATGATATCGTGTTTGAATCAAAGAAGGAAGAAAAAAAAAAGAAAAGAAAATGAATTGTCTTCCTCGTACACGCGCGTTCAGATTCACACAACACAAATGCACGTGGTCGCCATTTTCCATCGTTCTTCATATATCGTCCTTGCGTTCACACTTCCCGCTCAACATCTTAATCGTTCGTTCGACGTTTATAACGAGTTAACCTGCTTTACAGGAACACTATACAGGAAATCAAAGAGAACCTTGACTAGGTTAAGACGACGATTTGATATAATACACAAACGATACATTTAATACACACGCATTTTACGAACTCCATATGATTTTCGTCTTTTCTTCTCGCCTTCCTTTTCTTTCTTCTGTTAGGGTCGGTAAATACGATTGGAATCGATTAAAAACTTTGTCACTTTTTCAGCTCACGAGTCTTCGTAAATGGAGGAGAAGAAAAAAGGGAAATTCGAACGTCAAAGTTTATCGAACTCTTCTCGATTAGTCCAAGGACAAAACGGATTCTATCGAGTTTCTATTCCTTGGTTGCAGTCTCGGACCTCCTAGATAGCTCAGAGGATTGCCATATGTCCGGCATTCGTCCGACAGATAGAGAGGGCTCATGCGCAGGACCAAGGGTTTTGCGGTATCTACAAAATTAACAAAGAAGAAAAAAAAAAGAGAAAGAGTACTACTGTCCTCTGCCATGGAAAAGAGAAGCGTGCGTAACGAGGACCAAGATGGTGAAGGTCACTGACCTGTCCACGTCGGCGAACGTTCAGGAGCTTTCGAACGTTGTCCAGCGTTGCTGTCCGCGCTAGCCTATGCATAATGAATATTCCTTTTAAAAAAATCTCCTCTCCGCCTTTTCGCGTACGTTACCGTAGGAGCGAAGGATGCTATTAATCAATTTTTTGTCACGATGCAAGAGACGAAAGATAACTCTCTATTTTTTTGCTTCCTTGATTAGTCGAGTTAGTGAAATGCGAATGATATGATCGATCGATCATTCAAGCTGATGATCTTCACGCTCCCAGTTGACCGCTATACTTGGAGGTTCTTTTCTTACAAGCTAGTTACGTGCTCGTATAAAGAACTCGTAGTTCTTAGCTCTCGGGACGATAAAACAGCATGCAACGAGACGTTCCTGGTTGTGTTGCACATACACCGACCGATCCAAGCAATCGTTTTCCCTTCGTCAACGATTTCCACCAATGCGTTTATTAGTAAAAGCCGTTCCAATATCATGGCGAGCCGTTGCGAGGAACGTTAAAAGTGCTGCGTTTGAGAAGCTTCGTAAAATGGTTTCAATGTAACAAGGTAAAGGATAAGAGGTGTTAGGCATGGTGTTGGAGCGACGCAAGAAAAATGGATAGCTTCGGAAAACGTGTGTATATATATTTTTTTCCTTTCCTTTGTACTGCTGTATAATAACATGCTATATAAAACGTCCCCTTGTATGTCGATTCGAGCGAATCGTTAGAATTTGAACGTTCTTGTACATAACAGAGTGATTGCGATCTTTGGTCAACGCACTGATCACGCGTCTTTCTTGCAGGCGTCAAACAAAATTGCATTCTATCGATGGAAAAATCGAGAGAGGAAGGAACTCGACAGAGCGAGAGAAAGAGAGTGAGAGAGAGATGTTTGTAAGAAGAAAAAGAAAAAAGGGAGAGAGAAAGGAAGGAAAAAGGAGAAAGAAAAAGAAAAAAATAATTCACGTGCAGAATAAGAAACAAAACGTAAGTACCTCTAAGATTCGCACGTGGAATTCGTTTGGTAGCTTTCAAGAACGGAGTTCGATGGTATAACAACGCTCTCGTCGCTGTTCGTGCTAGACGAACTCCTTGGCTGAAATTATCATTGCGACTTCGATTAAATGCATAAGAAAAAAATCGAAGTCGCGCGGTGCTACGTAATTAGGTGCGATTGTTTCTTGCTGTTATCTTGGAACCTCGCACCTGCTTACTCCTATTCGCACGGCAACCCGTTGTACATTTATGTATGTAATGCGTATGGATGATTTGTATACAAACACGTAGAGATAATAATCGCCACCAAAAGCACACCAACGCATAAATGATTTTCTGCAATAGTGTCAAGCAACAAAACCAAACACCTACATACACTGGTTTGTATGTTCTATGTATGTATATACATATATACACGCATTCGAGAGAGAAAGTGACATTGTTTCATTTCTCTAACGTCAAATTTCAAAAATTTGTCACTTTCGCTCGTTGCGACATGTATATATATGATGGACCATGAACTTAAGATCGTCGGTAATAAAATGTTCATTATTGCAGTTTCGGGAAGCATAAGAAATCCTGCTTGTGCATGTAAGAATGTGTGTGTGTGTAACATAAATATGGGAAATATCAAGCGAGAGATAGTGTTCGATCGTAAAAATTCACACGTTGGAAGCTTTTTTCTTTTGGATCGATTAGATGATCCAAGTATCGAGTCCACTTTCGACTTTCTCGAATAACATCGTGCGTTATGTCCGCAAGCAGGCAGTGAAACACAAAGACGTGCTGTGAGTGTCGATTATGGAAATTATAGTGATGGCGATTAGTACAGAATGATTCATCCCTGATAGTATAAAATTGAACGAATTTCCGTGTATGTATATGTATATACATATTATCGATTCATAGGAAAATTATTATCATCATCATCATTTCGCGTTAATTCCATTTCCTACGTGATAGTACGACGAAGGGTCGAAATTTCTAACTTTTGTCGCTTTTTTATTTTCATTACGCGGATCTAGTAGAAAAATCTCGATAAATGCGATCGTTACTCGTCGTTGTTGTTGCGCTTAAACAATATATCATTATTTTATCATTATTAATACGCGATAGGCACTAAGGATTTTCAACATGTTAAACGATCTCATCGTAATCATAACAGTATTTGTCCAGTCTCTAATATGCATCCTAACGTAATAGAACGAGCGCTAAATCTCACAACATAACGATATGTATATTCTAGGCACTATTCGTATCTCATTAATTTACTTTCATCTTCGATTAAGACGAAGACGTCCTACTCGTGAAATCGTATACCTATGATATTGTATATTTTCTAACAATAAGTACGATCAAGTCTCTCAAGGCAAAAATTACTTGCGAACGTCGCGCTGTTTCGAAATTCCAAATGCTTGAAAAAAAGCTTGAATCATAGTAAACATTCGAAACCATTCCCGACGTCCACATAATCGTTAATTAGCTAATTCTTAAGCACGTTATCGTGAGGATCGATCAATCTCGCCGTTACCCTCTCGAAGCGAGCTCCTCCGTGCGGCTTTCTGAACACAATGGGGATGCTGAGATCTAAGCTCATTGGGCGTTTAGGTGCGTCCCTTTTGGTCGTTGGGACAGTGCTCGTAACGCTATTGCTGGTCGGTATGCACTCGGTTTTAATATCGTTTATGCCGGTCACGGAGAAATTCGTTTGGAGGAGACCCTTTTGCTCGGTTAACAATGGGTTATCGATCAAGGACATTCTCCGTGACGTATCATCTCTTACCGACTTCAAGAGGACCTCGTCCTCTTGATTGTTATCGTTCCCTGCTCCTTCATCCGTGTCTCTCTTCATCTCCTCCGTCTGCTCCTCTTGTTCTTCTTCTTCGGTCAACTCTGTTTTCTCGTCGTTCTCCTCCTCCTCCTCTTCGCATTCCTCTAACTCAGGCTCTTCTCTCAGGTCCTCCATTGACTACGCGTGTGTGAAAGGAAAAGAAAAAAGATGAAAATTAGTATGAGGATCGACACCTCGCCAACTCGTGTAGCAAAGAAAAGCTATCAAAATTGTCTAGGCAGTATCGATAGCACACGGTTTATAGCTTTTCCTTCATCGGTTGGCCTTTCATCGCACGCTTCTTGTACTATATTTTGCACGGCGAGATAGAGAAAGAGAAAGGGAGAAGTGCAATGTTCGATCACTCGTCAATCACCAGGAGATAATATGAAAAAAATGATGTTTAATTTTCTGTGAACGATGTATCAGTATATCTGAACGAAAAAGCCAAAGGGTGAAACTCGAAAGAGACATGCAAAAGCCAACCCGCAAGCCTTGCAAAAGCTTGGCATGCATTTGTTTTTTTGTTTTTTTTTTTAGGAAAAAAGAAAAATCTTTACGAATGGGTTCGGTTTCGGAGGTTTATTGACGATGCCTGTATTTACCCCTAGCAGCTCCTTCTTTTCTGGTTCCTCGTCTGCTGCAAAGTAACATTGACATCAGAATAATCTATAGAATCGGATGAAGTTCAAGACTCAAGAGGATCGTGGAAATGTCATCAGCACCTTTTATATGAACCTTCTTATCGTTCAGCAATTCCTTAGGCTCCGCATTAGGCAGTGGTTTATATTCTTTGGCTGTGGTCTTCATGTGAGTACCGTTTGGCCTCTTTTCGTCATCGGTAATTTTAAAGCCAATCGTTTTTATTCCAGTTGTAGTGACCAAGGAGTCCGTGTACTGTTGAGGCTGCCACCTTTGGGACCCCGAAGGACTCGGCGATTTTCCTGCGGTGGCAGCCGCGCTACGACGACGTCGTCGATCTTTTCTGGCACTTCGCCAGACCTCGTAGATGCATCCTATGACAGCACCAACGAACACGCAGCAGAGTGCTATAAAAATGTATGTTCCTGCGCCTTGTTCTTCTTGCGTTGCATCGGAGTATTGGGATTTATAGAGAATTCTTTCCGGGGGATCTTCGACCCATGCTCTATCTCGACCCTTTACAAAAGATTCGATGAGTTGGGATAAATCATTTTTGTATAAATAACGTATTTTATACAGGGTGTCCACTTCCATGTAGTCTAGCGGAGGACTACATGTACACATCAATGACTTGAATCGAAATGTCTAATACCATTTTTCGAAATTCGACTTAGTTAACGAATTATTAACTAACAAAGATCGGTCAATTACGGCGAGCAGCGACATGTGACGTTTTTTATTGTGGATTGCTCCTCCTACCGCTTCATTTCTTGCCTAGCTGCAAGCTCGAGTGAACCGCCTTCCTTTGTTAATCTCCGTAATTGGCCGATTTTTGTTAGTTAATAATTTGTTAACTAAGTCGAATTTCGAAAAATGGTATTAGACATTTCGATTCAAGTCATTGATGTGTACATGTAGTCCTCCGCTTGACTACATGGCAGCGGACACCCTGTATGTATGAGTTATTTCAAATCATTTACTCACAACACTGTCGTTTCTCTGTGGTTCTAAACCGCGCGGTTGAGCATGAAAACCGGCACATTGAGCGCTTCTAACGCCTGCCGGTATCGTTGCTCTAACAGTTTCGCTACCTTGTTTCGTAAACAACATGTACTCCTCGAGGGGTTTCATTCCTGGTCCGCCATTGATGGAAATAACGACGTCTGCAGAAGATACGATTTTAGATTTACGATATTTTTGTAATTTTAGAGATTTAAAACTTTGGTACTCACTACTGAGACAACCAGTATATCCTTTGTACGCTGCAAACCGAGAATCGGTTGTATTTAAACCACCAAGTTGAATTTCAGTGGATCCGGGACTATCGTCGTAATCACCCAAACTGAGTACTGGAATTGGTAAGAGTTGTACCTGTTCACGATCGATCTAAAATGAATCAAACAGGTTCACAAGCAAGGTCAAAATACCGAGTATTAAATTATAAGGTAATGAACTAATTGTTTTTAATTGACTTACCAACAGCATGGCAGTGTTGTTCTCTCGCACGTAGTAGACACTGTGTCGAGCTCCGTCCAGAAAGTTTCTGTCGTTGAGACGCACGCCATAAGCCAAACCTTCGGTATCCTCTTCGAAGATGAGCTGACCCTCCGACGTCAACGCCACGAGTAGGTAATAGCTTCTTCTGAAAAAAAGTTTTTCGAAAGACATCCCGGACTCCAGACGACGTCGAGAATCTCTTCAAGATAAGACTTTTCCATAAAAGAGGTATCTACTACGTTAACATTTACTAGAAGGGTCTAAAGGTTTTACTTGTTTTCCGTTTGCAGGAGTAACAGAGCCGTCGTACGCTGCCGAAGCTCGTTCGTCGAGAAGGCTAGTTGCACCTTTACTTGCTTTACCTCTCCGTCAAGATCGAATTCGCGTTGGAGCACGCTCTCACCGCTAAAGTCTGCACCTTTTTCTGTGTAAAAAAAATAATATGAACAACCTGTTGTAGTCGTATTCGTTAATAGTCTGTCATTAGAATTGTACCGTCAGCACAGTGCTCTCCAAAATAGGAGGTCAACTCGCAATTGCAAGAAGACTCTTGTCTTCCGAAATCTTCCGTGCAAATTCCTAGATTCTTGCATGGCATCGCATCACATTTCATTTGGCAGTTTGGAAGCACACCTTTACTTCCTTCGTGATTGGCTTCGCTGGCCAGGTTCGGTAAATCCACGTGATATTCGCCGATCATCAAACCTCTGAGACAGCCTACGTATCCTTGCGTGAGATTACCTTCTTTGCCGACTCTTAGAAGATCATCAGGATCGAAACCTCCCAAGTTCATCTGAAGATCAATGTCATTGTCTAATAAATTCAAAAGACAAGTAAATAAACGAATACTTGAAAAAAAGAAACATACTTGAAAGTAATCCGTCGGTGGAGCAGGTGGTCTTTGCGGTGCCAAGACTTCCCTTTCAGGATTGATCCAAGGCTTATTGGAATACGAATCCAAAAGTATAGGAGTCGCGTTAAGTGTGATGTTATATTCGTTTACGTGAAGAGTCGTAGACTTTTCTCCATGAATTATAGCTATCTGCACGGATATTCCGGTGTTAACACCTGTCAGAAAATTATTCAATAAATAAACAGCATCGTGTTTCCATAGTTTATGAGACCGAAGATCAGAGGATACATACCTGGATGTTTCACAGTAATATTTTTAATCTCATTGCCAGCATTGAAGAGATACACGATACTAGTACCGTTCGAGATGTAAAGATGTACAAAGTTGTTCAGGTGATCGTTCGCGTAAAGTATCAACGAGTGAGTATCATATGTTCTTAGATTGATCAATATATTTTGTTCGAACATACTCTTCAGGAGTAATTTTTCTCCATCATCGTCCGAGCCAAAATAATTTTTCTTCAAGAAAGCACCAGGCGAGGTAAAAGTCAAAGCTTTGTTGTTAATGTCTAACAAGAACAAATCGATTTTAAGCTTGTAAAAACAACTTACGTCTGGATTATTTAATAATACAAAATTTACTTGTTTCGCAGAAGGTTCCTTGATGAGCCCATCTGTTTTCACAGACACACTCGAAGTTGCTCCAGAGTTCGACGCATCTGGCACCGTTTTGGCACTTGTTGGGCTGACAAGAAGGTTTGCAGTCTTTGATAATTTCCGAAAGGTGTACCGACATATAACTATGGATGTCCAAGATCTCACCGTTCACGACAAGACCCCGGAAACATCCGATGAGTCCTTGTCGGACCGAGGAAGTCTTCAAGTGTTCTCTGTAATTAGTAAATCATTAAATCTCTAATAATTAATCGTACATTTAATTTATAACTCACGCTGTAGCACCACCGATGAACATGGATCCTTCGAAAGGGCCAAATTCCTCTTCCGGTAACAAATCCACCATTTGGAAATCAGTATTAATCATAAATCGAACATGGTAATCATTGTAATCTATCCAGATTTTCTGCCATTCTCCGTTATTCAGTTTTCGTTGACTCTTTACTTCCAATTCTCGAATGGTACCAGTGTTGAGAGTAAAATTGAAGGTTAGTCGATATTCCGAGGTTAATGCTACCATGAACGATGGGTAATTGCTTCTAATCGGTGGCTGATAGAGAAGGATAGCTTTCTCTCCTGTTGTACGGAAACTGAAAGCTATGTCACCTTTCCTCCAGCCGGGTACTTCGATATAGGATTGCGAGGTTGTAAATGTCACGACGTACTTTTGCGTGTCTGAAGGGAAGGAAGGAAAATGTATATTATACTATTCGGTATAAAAGCATTGTTTTTGTCGTTAATTTCATTTACGCACTCGTTTCGACGCATTCCAGCGGTCCTAAAGTTATACGACCTTGCGCATCTTCTTCCAGGTCTCTTTGCTGTAGAAAGACCATACCAGTGATACCTAACGAATCTGGTGACTCATAATAGCCTTCGTCCGAGAGCCACTTTCCAGCATTTCCAGAGGAAACGTCGCAGTTACAGCTCAAATTGCTGCTCACACAGGTTCTGTTCACTGCAAACAAATAAAGGAAGAAGGAAAATAACGTGAATTATCGGATTAACGAATGAGCAAACTTACTGCCGCAAGGACAAGAGCCTCGATTAACATTTCCAATATAATCTACGGTAGTTCCTTTAGATCCAAGAAACCAGGTCGCGCTATGAAGTTCCAACGGTGCCTTATAACAATCGTACTTAACATATTGACTACAGTAAAGTGAGTGGGAAATCAGTTCTTGAAGCATCTCTGCCGTGAATTGTCTGTACTTAATACTGAAGGAGAAATCTGATTCGGCAATCGATCTGACGTCGACCTGGGACGGTAAATTGTGTTCTACGATCGTCTTCGTTGAATCCTCGATTGATTGAAATTCGCATTTCACGAGTGCTGGAGGGAATCTACCGTTTCCATCTATGTCGATTTTGTAGACGTCGTCTTGGGTGTAGCCCAATAGAGCCAACTCCTCGCAAGTTTTTCTATATTGTGCTGTAACAATAGTTAATGATTACGATTGCATAATTGCGTAACGACACTATATTTTTGTTTAACTTAAAACTTTACTCACCGAAATGACAATTCTTTCCTATGTATCCGGTATCCGTGCAGTCGCACGTTATTCGATCTTCCTTCACTGAACATTTGCCACCGTGTTCGCAGGTATTTGGTCTTTTACAAGGATCAACAAATTGACAATTATCCAGAGCTACTTCTCCAACGACTCTCTCCGTATTGATGATGTATCTAGGTTCTATCTTTTGACCGTTCACTTGGATATCTCTCATACAACCTACCAAACCTGATCAAAGAAGATATTCAGATTTTTATTTCTTATTGTATCATATAAGTGTTGTTTCTTTATTATGACATCGTCCCAGAATAGGACCTACCGGCGTTACTCCTGCCACTTCCAATGATCACTTTGTCACCTAATTCGAATGTCATAGCAAAGAGTTTGCTCTGTTTGTTCCTGTAATCCACGAGAATGTTTAGCTCGCCCTTCGTGTAATTTAGCTCTACGGCGTGCCAGGAAGTATTGTAAGGTGGAAACTTAACAGCGGCCGATACCGTAATGTTTTCTGTTAAGACAGGTATCAGTTGAAAACGTATTTCGTCGGTTACCAATCGAAGCTAAAAACAATAAGTTCGACAAAAAGGAAGGTCAATATACCTCGTCCTTTTTTTTTAACGATTTATACATCGCTATTATCGTTTAAGGAATTGTGTTACCTCCCAATAACCGAGCCCGCGATTGCTCTTTACGTCTCCCGATGCAACAACGGCAACAGGTTTCGAGCTTTTAAAATCAAAGTTTAGCTTTAAAGAATCCGTTTTCTCAATAGGCCACCAAATGTGACTTCCTGCGAAAGGGTACGTAATGGGAATGACCTCGACGTCGGCCTCGTAATACTCCGGTTCTAGCACACCGATATAATGCACCATAGGATTCGATCGTTTCAACTCGTAGATGATCGACTTATCGTTGAAGAATACGTATTTCAAGGATCCTGAAAACGAACGGTTAGGACGATTAACTTTTACCAATTTTTCTTTAAACGAAAAAAAAAAATATATATATATTATCACGTCTTCGAGACTTTCAATTTATATTCTACATTTGCATTTATGAATTATTCAAAAGATATGGAGAGACGATGCGAGGACGAACCTGCAAAGTTATTATACGACACCAAACCCTTTTTCTTGTGGAGTTCCGGCCCGCCACCGATGTATATCTCCGGATCGATGATCATATTGTAATTCTCCCCAGGTATCTCGAGTACCTTTACTTCGTCGTCCAAGCTGACGAAGATCAGGGAGCCGTTGTGGAAGATGGTTAGATTATTCCAGTGGTCGGAAGTGACGTAATCGCCGAGGACCGTAGCGATTTTCGAGTCGTGACCGAAGTCCAACTCCACGTAGACGGATCCGTTCATGATCGATGCTGCTACGTAATGTGGGGTACCGTCGATCTCACCAGAGGCGTAAAACAATACAGAGTCGTCGAACTTCGTCTAAAAGATGTTTTTCATGTAAACGATTTTTTGACGATCGAATAGGGCTAACTCCTAGAAATGTTGGAGCACACTTAGGTATCGTTTTTCGGTAACTATTTACCTTGAAAGCCAAGCTGATCCTGTTCACGGACGAATGGACACGGTCTTTCCAGTCGTACACGCGAAAGGACACGTACGAGGAACCCCTCAGTGTTAAGATCGTGGCAGCTGAAAAATGATTTCACATTTGGAACTCCATTAGCTCCGTATCAAGAGGGACGTTTCCTGTCGTCGAAACGTTTCTTTATTGCTTTTCAAGAGACGACGCTTGACGAATCATCTTTTTATCTCGGTTCTTAAAACGTTCAATCCGTCGTACGTGTACATTGTAAAACGAGATGCACTTTTGGTCAGGTATAGTACGGAAATTTGATTAATGATTCAAGGGATACGTCTTAATGATAATGTATTTTGTATCTGTTTGATAATTGTTTTTTATTCTTTAGATACGTACTGTAGACGTCACAACGTTCGCCCTCATATTTCGTCCCAAAGCAGTCGCAAGTCAGGCTGTTATAATGATTGACGCATTGGTTGGATATAAAGCAAAGGTTCTCCCTTGTTCTGCACCTGAAGTACGATCAGATAAATGATATTTTTAAAAAATCGATCGTTAACCCTCTATAATAAATATTATAAATGCGTTATATTCGAAAAGAAAAGAAGCTTGTGTTATAGAGGATCAACGGTTTACTCGAAAATGGTATTATCGATCATCATTGGAACTTATCCTGCGATCAAAGCAGTTGGGACAATGGGTCCCTTAAGATCCGACGTTCGGGATTATACATGTACTTTGGCACGTAATCATAGAACGTATTATGAATGCGGATCACGGGAACCGAACGCCGGATCACAGGAAAGTGACGTACTTATCAATGCATCCCTCCTTCACATTTTCATGCTTCGTCGCGATCAATGGTCGAATGGGCAACAAGTCACTGGCAGACTTGCCGGAACTAAGGACCATGTCTCTGATGCAGCCGACAAAGGACTCTATGATGTATTTGACGCCATGCAGGCGTTCCTCTGAGCTCAACCCTGATCGAAGTAAAATAGTATCAACATTGGATCGAACGATTACATTAAAAGAATGAATTTCTTTCTATTATACCTCCTATAAGAACGACCGAAGCCAATTCTTCAGAAACCCCATAATTGACGACACGTTCGAGAACTTCTAGACTAGTTTCAGACTGTTTTTCATCGACTCTCGCAATCAGTTTCGCTCCATGAACGTCGATCCTAACTAAAACGCTATGCCATTGGTCTCTGTTAAGTCCCTCACCGACCGTCAGACTCGTCGATTTCTTTCCAAAGACATGAACCACCTTCAATTGGCCTTTCTCGACGATCACGTAAAGGGCATAGGGTTCCAAGCTCTCGGGACGATCTTTAACGCTGTGATAGACGAGCAAACCATGAGGCAATTTCGTACGAAATTTGAAGGATATCTCACGGCACAATCTGTGATGGTAAAAGAGGTATATTGAGTTTTATTTTTCCTTTCTTCTTTCTTTTCTTAGCATTTCATTTAGTCATACCTCAATTGGAAGGTTTTTATACCGCTGCCGTCTAGTTGAATGAACGTGTTACTCTGCGCGAACATGAACGTTTTCTCGTATCCGGATTCCATGAAAGTCAATTCCTTTTTGTCCGGGAAAAAAGAAAATCGGTCGTACGCGGGCAGGTTATCTCATCAACGAGGAGAGTGTCTGAGACGAGTCTGAAATTTGCCTCACCTTTCCTCGTTCTTCTTTTGGTACTGGTGGTCGCGTTGGTTGGGGTGGCGCGAACGTTGGTCTTGGAGTGCTCGATGTTGTCGAGGGTGGTGTGCTGCTCGTTGGGGTACTCGTCGTCACGAATACGCTGCCTTTTGTTACCAAGTAAGGCGGTAGCGTGTCTAACAATAATTTTGTGTTATACGCTAGCGTCTTAACGATGTGCCAGCTCGCGATAGTACGTCTACATTTAACCCTATTTACGATTATTCCCTTTATCATGCATTTTTAATCGTTCTGTTAATTTTCGATCACTCGTCACGATCTAACTCGAGAAAACATAAATCGCATGCACGACCAAACATTCTCGTCATTTTAACCTTTTTTAATGAAGGACTTCTTTTTCAGGCACCTAGTCATTCAGCAAGCAAGCAAGCGAGCAGTAAATTTGGATTGAAAGTTATCTAGCAAATGGATACTCACGATCGGGACCACCGACGCAATAGTGAAGACATTCGGCCTCCGAATTGAATCTGTTGTCGTTCCCCAAGCATCCTCCGTAAGGGAACATTCTACACTTCCCGTCAGCTTTATTAAAGGACCACTTGTAGACGTAATGTTTGCAGGGTCCTTGCTCCTGCTTCGCCAAACATCTTTCTGGTATGGGTTTCCTCGTCGTGGTAATCGGCACCGTTTCCTCGACCGATTCCACTTCCGGAGAAGCGGTGAGATTCGCTGGAACTTCTCGGAGGACGTTCAGTAAGACAAGGATCCCGAAGATCCTTTTCTCGCGTCTGGTCATCGTTCTTCATTCGCTAAAATGGACGAAAACATTGTTTCAACTCATCATAATTTAGAGGTGACTTATTTTTATTTTTTTATTTCTAATTGACTTATTAATTTAGAGGTATGCATTGTTAATGTTTACTATTTACTAATATACTATCTATTTTTAGAAGATACAAGAAATGTAATCAGTAGACGATTGATCAAGATAAATTTTTTTCATTGAGCTAAAACAATCTTTTGCAATTTTTAATTCACAAAATGAAATGATTACTATTTACTAATATATTATCTATTTTTAGAAGATACAAGAAATGTAATCAGTAGACGATTAACCAAGATAAATTTTCTTCATTGAGCTAAAACAATCGTTTGCAATTTTTAATTCACAAAATGAAATGAACGTAATATTTTTTATAATGATTTATGAGTCACTTCACGTTGAAGGTACCTACATATCTTAGATGATAATGATTTTTTTTTTTTCTTTCGCTTAAAATCGATCTCACGTTGTCACACCGAACGGAGCTTTTAAGATTCAGAACGCATTGACGCCCACGCATCTTTCCATAAAGCGCTTAAAACCTTCATCCTTCCGGTATACCTCGCGACGGTTAAAGCCCACCTCGATGCTATTGCAGATGCATTTTTACGATTGCGACCACCGCTTTTGGATTTACGACTTCCTTTCGTTGAGCAGGTACGTTTGTGCAGACAACAACCGCGTTCTTTATGGATTATATAACTCTTGGTATGCATCCACCGTTATTTCAATTCTTCTTCATCCACTTCTTGATTTTCGAAGAAGTCTTTGTAAAATTGGTGCCAGTATATCGAATTGAACCAATGACGCATCAAATTTTCATCGAGGCACCTTATTGGTGCATAATTGACACGAAGGTTTCAAACTACACGTATAAATTTTATCCAGTTTTTCTTAGGTTTTGATTAACATATTTTTAAAAGCGTGTAACTATAATAATTTATAAATTTAGTAACGTTTCAATGTAATCTTTTTCAATACAGAGTAATTACGGAAAATGCATATAGATTTGCATCAAATTAAGACGATCCATTGAATTATATTAAATCAAAAGGACGTATTTTTGCGCGAGAACCAGAGAAAGAGAGAGAGAGCAAGAGAGAAGTCAATTCGAATAATCGTGCGTGAGTCAAAGTCTCACACAATGAACGATTCTACGAGGTCAATTGAATTGGACCGTCGAAGTAGCGCTCGTCTTATGGACATAAATTTCGGTCCTCCGTACTTCCGATCCGTCTTCGTAATATCAATGACTCTTCCTGGAAGATGATGAGTCGACTTGTGACTGTTCGTACGGATGTATACGCACGTGAGATATCGAGTTCAACGAGGAATTTAGTGTACTTGTTTTGGGAAACCATCTATCTTTTTCTCGGAGGGATTTGAGTCCAGATTATATTATAGAGCACGTGAAACATGGAGCTTGAACATTGATGGTATATATACATGTATAAGACGAATGCACACGAGGACCTTGAGAAGAATAACGTGCTATCAAGAAGAAGAAACGAACAGAAAGAAGACAAGAGAATAAGAGTAGGATTCAGTGTCAAATGTAGAAGTTCTTTGCTCCTTGCAATCGACTTGATTGTTTGGAAATTTTGATATATTTCTTGTCAATTGTCAACCTGTTCTAATTTTATAATGAATAACTTTTTCATAGATACGAAGAGGATTATGAGAATAATCTGGTATCGTTCTAGGCTTCAGGGTCGAAAGGTGTATCGTATATACATAATACCGTAGAAAATGACGGAAACAATCGTTCAAGCGCAATCAAGAGAACCACGAGAGCGATCTTCGACGTTTCCGTGTAAGAAGAACGCGTTACGTTGGTTCGTTCAGTCAATGAGGTTGGGTTTGAAAAACGTATCTTCATATAACGAGGTTCACTTCACGAACGAGTGGTTTTCATGTAATTTATTATAGAATGTATACAAATTGATATTGTCTGCGAAATGCACATTTGATTAGTTGCTATTTTTTCTCTTTATCTTTCTTATATGGCATATGTCAGTATAGACAACGTTTCTTATTTAAATTTTATTCACGATATCGCGTACTTCAATTATTATTCCAAAAATTTAAACAGAATTTTAGAAAATATAACTTCTATTCTGTAAAGTCACTGTAGAAGAAAGCTTTTTCTTCCTCAAAGAAGTTTACACGCGGACATGCAAATTACATGGGCGACGAAGGGCCAACGGCGTCAAACTATTAGATAATGAAAAAAAAAAATATAGCGGGATAGAGAGAAAGAGAGTGAAAGAAAGCGAAAGAGAAAGAGAGAGGGAAAGAAAGAGAGAGCAAGTTCCAGCGGCAATTTCAATTAAATCACATTAAACTCAATCTAATTTCATCAGAGCGAAATCAACGTCGATCGTATAAGGGCTCAGGATGAGTCAAGTAGTGGGGTAAAGGTAGTTAGAATCTCTCGCTAGTCTCCGTTATTAGATCGAAGAAAAATGATCCAGATATCATCGAAATGACGAAACTAATCCAGAAATTGTTTTAAATCTCTAGATATTTCGAACGTGTTGCATCAAGGGCATTGGGTGCCGGCGCTCACTCAGCGCACAAATCTGCGTACCTTTGTGCGCCGTGGTCCAGATGAGATCGCGTCTCGTTGTCCAGCAGCAGCAACGGCAGCAGCAGTAGTCAGTACCAGTAGCAGCAGGGCAGCAGGATATGACGTCAGGAGGCCCCCACCAAGCACCGACGTTCGACGCTGCCGGCTGCGAGTCAATTGTCTTCTTCTCTCACACTGACGCACACCACTGCACGAATCTTGCATCGACGAAGGTAAACGTGCGCGCGATACAACCCTAGGCGACTCCCGATAGTTTTGTATCTTTTCCAATGATCTACGTGTGCGTGTATCAATTCGAGAGTATATCTCTGTCTCTTTAGGAATGCATGTGTTTACTTGCGTGTATGTGCTCTTACGAATGTATACGTACGTATATACGTATAATATTTAGATGCGTGTATTATATACGCGCGTTTACTAACGTACGCGGACCGGCGCGCGCGCGCGCGCTCGCACGCACACACCACGCGCGACACTTCCACCACCTCGATCGAACCTTCTGCCTCTTCTGTCTCTTCCACCACCTCTTCTTCCTCCTCCTCCTCCTCCTCCTCTGCCACCTCCTCCACTTCCAGCAACGCCAGCAGCAGTAGCAGCAAGTAGACACTAATTTATTAATGCCACTCTCTGACCGCTACTACACTCCACGGTTACTCATCACGGTTTATTGACTTTCATTGCGATCTCGTCTCGCACGACGCGAACCTTCCTTTCGTCCTTTTTCACCCCCATCCATTTACTCTTCTTCTTATTCTTCTTCTACTTCTTCTTATCCACCTCTTAAGCCTTTTTTTACCCTATTTCAACCCCTACACGTGCCTGACGTTAATCGTTACTCGCTTGGTACATCCTCACCTTCTTTCCTTGCCTCCCTTTTTTGTTATTCAAATTTGGATTAATTTTCTTCGGCTTCCGTAAGTTTCTTCAAGGGGATTTCTTCTTGGAAAGTAAATGTCTTGACGATTCGTGCGCGATCGAGTTTCCTGGAATCCCATAAAGCCAATCTGTAAGCAAAGAAATGGAAGATCACTTTAAAATGGTTCATATATTTTCATAAAATTTGTTTTACGATAAAAGAAGATTTATATAGAGACCTTGAATAACATTTGAAGTATGCGTGGTATGAAGAAATGTATGGTTTAAAGGGGTACTTTATGTAGCGTATGCATTATTTTTTATGAGTGGAATTTTTGTATGCAACATTTTCTCATACGATACAAACAATTAAAGTTATTCGAGGTGTGCAAGTTACGTGGACTACCTTATATAAGAGATTAAATGATAAATTTATAACAGCTCTTAAACGAAGTATACCCTAGTGACCGATGACTTATGGATCATTAGTTCATCTACTACATCCATTACGCGTACTAGTATTTTCGTATAACTCGAGACAATGGTCCTGAGCAACCTGTTACTCCTTCTCGTTCACTTGATCGGGAAATGTTGTCCTCAGCGAATAAGAAGAACGGACGAGGCGAGGTTCATAGCAACGAATGCCTCCGTAATTGCAACAGGCGTAACAATTGGAAGCGTGCAAGATGAGCGGCCTTTAGAAAAGGACACACGTACCTACATGCATACATACGTACATATATACAATGGTTCATATTTCTGAATTTTGATCATTATTTCAAAAAGACTTTGGTCGTCTATATTTGGTTCACTATTCATTTACTCGTTAACGAGGATGCATTGACGGAGGTCTTAAGCATGCATTATAGTCATTTTTTTCTTACTCCTTTTTTTGTTTTAGAAAACACGGTCATAATCGTCACGACGAAGGTCAGGTCGAGAACTATGGGTCTAAGGAGCTTTAAACAAAAGGAAATAGCGCTCGCGCGTTTTGTGCCACTAATTGCACTAGAGCTTGATCCATAATATAGTGCAGCATTGTTGCGTAAGTTCGTTCTTCGAACTTCGTTAATGGAATTACGATCTTTTTACATCACGAAGATTAGCGTACGTGTGTAATTAAATCCATCGGTTACGTAATCGATTTGGCTGGATTCAGAATGCCTCGATGATAAGACTGTGCCGTAAATATTTTTTTTTTCATACTTTCTCCTTTAGACGAATCGTTCTTATCAGCGTCGCGAACGTGTCCAAGTGCCGTTAAACTTTCTTACGATACTGTTCTTTTTCTTTCTTATGAACGTCCTTTTTTTTTCTCTTACAGCTCTCTTTAACGAAAGAATATGTCTCGTGTTGGCTCAAGGAAGGTGACTCGAATCGATAGGTCGAACGATCGCACGCAGATGTGTTTGTTACGAGAGCGATCACGCGTGATATTCTTGAAAGGGTGCGTTTTCATACATATGCTACGACAAAAGACATTAAACCGAGGTGTAAAATATTAGATCACTGATGAAAACATTCATTTGTATATAACAAACGTTCATCATTTTAAGTACTTTATATCGATTAGCTGCTCGGCAGTTTATCTTCGTGTAATCGACCTTCTTCCGGATTAGATACCTCCCAGGCTTCCAACGAATTATAATGACCCTCGCGTCTCGTGAATCTTTCATGAAGTTTGGCGGATTAACGTGAGTATGTTAAATATGGAACGTCCCTTTTTCTCGTTTTACGGATTAAGTTTTGCTTAATAAGTAAAATTGTTTTATTTCAGTTTGATAAAAATGAAACATGCATCGGTATTGATAAGGAGACTCGATAACGATACTTTTTGAGAGGGTAAAAATGAAATCAATGGCAAAGACAAGGAATAAGACAATGAGTTTCATTTATCAATTCTCTTAACGATATTTTCAATTGATAGGGCGATGGATGTTAGAAATCCTTGTTCTTTTGAAAAAAAAGAAATAATTGTTGAAACGAAAAGCAGAAGAAAAAAAGGGAAAGTATATAAATACACAGACACAGTTCCTGGTTCGGAGGTTGCTCTCATTGCTTTCGTCACGGCCTAGGACGCCAGGCCGCGTGCTCCGTGCCTCTCCTTTTGTTGCCGGAAGATCGATATATCGAGCTAAACCGGTGAGTGGGTCATCGTAATATCTACGTTTCTATATTACGCTGGTTTACGGAAAATGAAGCAAGTTTTTCGGTTATCCCTTAATTTCAATTCTATATTAACTTATTAATTAAATCAAATTTTCGATCTACAAGTATTCTTTTTTTAAATTAATCCATCGAGCGCAATTATTATTCGCAGTCTCTCAGATGTCCTTAAAAGAAACATCCAAACACTGAAACAATTAAAAAAAAATTTGCAATTCGTTGTACCCGCGGTAGTAATATAATCGCACATTTTGAGAAAAATTAGATTTGCGCTTTTATTTTCGCGAAATACAGTGAATTCCAACTCTGACCGACATTTTGACCGATGCTCTCTTTTACAAGAGGACGCGGGTCAACGCTCGAAGCTCAGCGACCGGGTTGATTAATAATTTTGTGAAGTAGACTCCCAAGGGACAGATTCGGCCATTCTCACGGTCCTAAAGACTTTTGCTTTAGGAAGAACATTATTCATCGCGGCTCCCGTAATTACGTGTTAAAACGGCGATACGAAGAGGTAATTTATAGCAGCATAAATTTCTTCGGTATGTCTATATGCAATTACGGCCTAAACGTGTTTTCGATAATAACCGATGCTAATTAAAGCGATTAATTGGTTCATTGCATCGAAAGGAACGTTCAGCTAATATTATAACAGGAACGTGAATGCCCATTCATAACGGCACGCTTTTATGTCTCTTTACTGATCATACAGAAAGGTGTAATGAGTCACGCCAGTATTAGTAGCAACCACTTTGCGAACCTCTGTTTACGTTGAAATGCACGACTCGGGCGTGAGCGCGCGCGCAACGGCGACACGCGTACGTGTTTTCTCTTTTCATCGCTAAACAAAAGTGTCTGATTTGTAGAGAGGAAGTTGGCCCGTGTAACATCAGCGCGTGGGGCTCGTGAAACGAATCGATTAATTAGGCACGATACGCGCGCATTAGCCACTCGGGCACGTGACTAAACTTATAAATGACGCGTGGTACTGTCCTTACCTGCAACTTTTTTCTATTCTTTTTTTTTCTTTCTTATGCGTTATCTCATGCATCAGTCTTTTCTTTCACAGGTGATCGGGCATAATAATTTGATCCAAGCATCTTATCTCATTATCACGTATTCTAATGCATCCGTTATCGTAATAGAAATAATTTTTTTTTATTAGATATTATTCTACAGATCCCTATATGTTTGATAAATAATATTTTCTGATACTTTCAGGTAGTAAGAGGAATAAGATCGAAAATTAAAGCTAGAAAGAAGAGAATTGCAAGATAGATACTGGGAGATGTTTGGAAAGTTAAACTTCGGTGATTATTGACGTCCAGTGTGCACGAGCGCACAGACACACAACGGTACGTGAACGTTATATTGCACGAGCGTTATCGGGAGTGTAAGCACGGCGGTCTTATAGGCAACATCTCGAATTTATGCAAGGTAAACATAGTCGTCCAGTTGAAACCAGATACGCGGCACCACGAAGCACGACAATTAACGTCGAAAGAGAGGTATAACGCGAGCGTGAACGCGAGTACGCGCGCGCACGCTCTCGCGTACTCCTCTCATCTACCTCCTCTTCGTGTCTTCACTCCTACGCGGCTTCAACGAGCGAGAGACAAGAAGGGAGAAGACGCAGCACGTGTCCTCGAGAAGTGTCGTGCTAAGTGCTCTCGCATTGTCGCGGATCGTCGAGAAGAAATAGAGGGAAAAAAAGAGAGATTGAGACACTTTTCCCTCCATTTTTTACGATTACAACGAGAAAGGAGATCAACGTTGTAACATTTTTTCTCATACATCCTAAAGTCATCGTTCGACAGTACGATTTAAGATAATCAAAGAAATTAATACGTAATTTTTTATTTCATCATTCGAACCGGCCAATCGTTCACGTTGTAATAATTCGTATATGATCTGCAAGCATTTTCTGTCACGTTCGTTTACTAACTTGTGATAACGATAGATCAATTTTTTTTCGAGGCTGCCTCTGGCGAATGGTGTATGCTTTAATATAATTTTGTTGTCAACCGCACCTTGATTGTAATCTTTTTTCACGTTCTAGGTATTTCAGACGATTGTCAGGAGTTAGTAAGGATACGGTCAATCGAATGATGGAGGAAGAGAAAAATTGGTTTTTAAGAGAAGAATTTTCTTTCCTTCGCAGTCGATATACATACCTACATATAGTATAAGGAACTTTTATTTTCCTCGTTTCACTGTTTCCAAGAAGAAACGAGATAAAGGGATACCACGATAATGTAGCTACTCACAAGAATTATCGTCCCTCGTAGCACCTTTGGTCCTTTGAAAAATACGGAGTCTCTCTTATCAGCTTCGAATCCAGTAAGGGTCTTTGGCTTTTTTTCGATAATCAATATTCACGAGGTCAAACGGTAAGAAAAGGTGATGGTCGAATGGGAAACGAAAGAAAAATGAAAAGAAAAAAAAAAAAGTTGCCTCGACGAGAGGAGAAAACGGGTCCTCCCTCTCGAGTGTTTCTGTTCTCGCTCGTTCTCGTCGAACGTGCAAGCCCGAGGACGCGCGAGATTCAACTGCCGCGTCTCCGTGCCGCTTCGAGAGTAGTTTCTCCTCCTTTCCTCGAGCTGCTCTCCTCCCTCCATTGGTGGGAAGGTGGTACCAAAAGAGAGAGGGCGAGAGAGAGAGAGAGGAGGTAACAGTAGCAACGACGGAACACGCACTCACCGCGTTGCTAGCACTCGGTCACCCCTCCACTTCTTTTTCCCCTCTCTTCCTGCCTGTATCCTCGCACTTATTTTACGGGGAGGATTACAAAAATAAATGCTCTAACGAGATTTTATAAAAATTATACCGCTAAATAATTTGTTTTAAATATTCAAAACTTAAAATCTAAACGTTATTCGATTTCTCTGAAAGATGTGTTTTAAAAACATGTCACCAGCGTAATTTGGTACACTTAACGTTCTCCTTTCTCAATTTGATTTTTCGTTCTCATTTTCAGGTATTTAACAAAAAGACATTTAACAGTATATTCTGGTCTAAGCAAGACGTTCAGGAAGCGTATTGGTTGATTTTCTTCGCGTCAGAGAGGAAAAGGGGCGCGCAACAGATTCGCGATCTTTTAAGCGCGCGCGTTTGGTCTATCTCTATCTCCTTCCCTCTCTCTCTCTCTCACCCACGCACGAGAACGACAATGTCGTATCAATGAGAGGTGCAGACCCGCAGGATCCCTTTCAACAATTTTTCTACGTGTTCTACGAAATCTTATCCCACCTTTTTTTATTATTCTAATCGCTATTATGTTCGGTAAGAAAACTTCAAATCTTCTTTCTTCCCTGTCAATGCAATTCAATAATAATATTTAATATAATTTTACGAAATTACGTGTTACTCTATCTTGTTTTATTTCATTTAGAAATACTATCGTCTCTCGATTGATAATTTCGAAGATGCCCCGCCGAAGGTCTCACGTATCTGCTCGGCACTCGTGGGAGACGTTAGAAGTATAATAAATAAAACTGACAACGAGATAATAGACAAATTGACCCTAAACACATCCGACCGCTCCCGGCTCTCTGTCGCAGTATCAGAAGGTCGCGTTTCGCCGGCACGGCGGAAGGGGCGCCTGACGTTTTCTTCCCGTCCTGCAGGAGCGAGAACGAGTCGAACGATCGCTTCGAGAGGAAAACGAAGAAGGATATGGCCACGAAGCTGCTATCTTAAAGAGAAGAGTGTACTTTGAAAAAAAGACATCTCGTAATCATAAATCAAAGAACTTTCATCTCGAAGCTGCATCTGGTAAAATGCAAAACGAAAGTCCGTGTATTTCCGATGCATATAAAATTTGGTGAATTTCGTTGTATCGTTTTCTTAACTTCACGGATACGTTTGAAACGCGTTTAGCAAATCTAAAAAGAATATATAAAAAAATTTATTATCATTATTACTAAAATTTGAGTATAGAACGTTACGTAGCAACCTTTGAAGAAAGTTAGGAACGATATGCTGACCGCTAGTCGCTTTAGCCGATAATAAGGAAAAATAGCCTGGGTTACCGACCTGCCAGTAGTGGTTACGATTACATCTGCCGCGTGATCGCGCGTGCAGGAGTAAAAGAGACACGTTCCACGTGACGAGATATACAATATAACGTGGTGTAGTGCATCCACATGCGTGCATACAAGTGTGGTCATTAACAGCCTTCGCGCAGAGACGCCTGCGCATCCTCCGATACTTTTACGCGGTGTTACTATGAGCCCCCTTTACATGTATTACGTGACGGAGGACGGATTTCCAGAATGAATTAATCATTATACTTGACGGATTATTTTTCAGTGATTTTTCAATGTCAGTAAATCGAATCAAATTTCGTTGGGTTTGCACCTTCTCTATTCGCTATCGAAATCGTGGAACGATCTCTCGAGCGAGAGTAAGCTAAACCGGCAGGGATTCGATACGTAAGGTCAAGGCATAACCGTAACGTGCGCGTGTACCCACTTTAGCGATCGTGCATCTCGTTTGCATCGATAAACTGCCGGGAGATATTTAGTGTAATGAGAAGCAACGTTGATTTATCTGTATGCGTGTTTCTACGTAGTAGATATCTAGATAAATTAATACGAATCATTTGTTCCGTATTTTGGGATTGGGACGTGTTTATTATATTTGATTCGTGTAGTATGTAAAAGGTTTACTTATCGAACGAAGCGGTAGGCGGGAAATTTGAAAATCACGCGAATGCAATATTTTCTAGGAATTCTCGAGCAAGAAGAATGAATCTTTATTTCGATTCTCGTTTGTCAAGGATAAGAAGAGGGCCAACCAGTTGTTGCTAATCACTTCGAACTCATTACCAGCCAGTTAAGATCGTCCACTTATCACTTTTAACGAAGGCCTTAGAAACGAGACGTGAGATCGTTATCGAGTGCGTTAATAGCTGTTAAAATGTCCGACCCATATGTTACGTCATATCTCGTAACGACTCGACTTCTTTTCTATTATTTTATTTTGCTCTCTTTGGATAGAATTTTACGTAAAGGGAGAATATTTTGAGTTTAACCGAAGTAACTTCCGTTTTCGATGAATGGTGTAACCAAGTCTTACGCCATTGGATATTTCTAAAAACCGAACTTTGGATCGTATCGTCATTGTTTGAAGCGTTCGCGTCTGTTACTCGCTAACGTACTTTATTCACGTTGCCTTAATATGTTCCGATTAGCGAAATTCACACCGAAGAACGCGTATGCGCTCTACGAAAGGACACGTGCGCGCGCGCCAGCGCTGCCGCCGATTAATCTTTGTCATAATTCGTTATATCGAGGTGTTTTACATGCATAGTCGCTAGTTAACTAATCAAAACTCTTTTATCGACCATACGACTATAATTAGTCTATGAGCCAGGCGAATGTTAGTAAATTGATGTTACTTATTTAAATAATAGATAGAAATAGACAGTTTGTATTTTACCAAACGAAATAGTAGTTCTTTTCGAATACGCGTTGCTAAGCGATTTTACCGACCGTAGTAATTAACTTGACGATAAAACAGGTATCTTTTCTTTGTTTATTCATACCACCGACGAGAATACTACCACAGACAAGGTATAAGGATAGACCTATCATCTTATGGGACTTCGTGTCCCATGTACTGAAATACCGATCGTGCAAAACAACAGACGTTTACTTACGCCCTCTACCATATGGAGCAGTGAATTTAGGAATCATATTCGACCCAATAATCGAAGTTGGTAACATCAATAGATCTGTTGCGATAAAGGACGGGAATCTCATCCCCCCTTGAAAATAATCCATACTTCGACACTTAAAATATTAATTTCTCATCATTGCTTAACGATATCGAAAAACGGACAACGGGACAGTTTTCTGTATGCGTTCTTCTTGAAAATGAGCCATTAAACATTGAAATCGGCGGTGGTGACCATTTTGGCAAAAATCATGATGCATACATCAGGATTTTTGTTAAAAATCGATCACTATCTGCAATGAAGCTACCGCGAAAAACGATTTTCTTTTTTACTACATTTCGATTCTATCGATTGATTCAACTTGTAATTCATGTCAGTGAAAAATAATTAACAATCGTTATGTTTAGTTATAATTCCTACTGATTCGGTAGCGCTGTTGCCTTTTTCCATTCTAAACCGATATTGTCGCATGCGACACTAAAATGGTAATGGGGCTTCGAAGCCCCAGGACTGTGGGACAAAAATTTACATTGCATGTCCGGTCTAATGCAAAAATATGTCTTAATTATTTTGAAAAGTGTTTAACCATACAGAAATAATGGAATTATCAATAATTGTAATTAAAAAGATTATTAAACACGTATATTGATAGTATTTATTTTTATATAATTTTTAATTTTTTTCATGGCATATTTTGAAATTTATTCTTTTGTTTGATACCAATTTGGTATAGAAAGTCCTTCATATAAAAGCCTGAAGTTATTAGTACGATTTTATATCATTCATCTTTAAATGAGAATGCAAACTATTATCATGGGCTAACATTTTTTTTAATTATGACCCTCTGCAAACAGAAATACACATATATAATAATTAATAACAGTATGATTTGAATCATATATAAAATACGTGATTCATTCGAAATTCAACATAACTGTCTTCTACGTTTTAAAACGAATGTTAGAATTACATAGACCTTCGCCAATAATCTTTCGCACGATACCAAGAATATACCTGTAAGGTTATTCGAAAGGGGAAAGGTTGTCTTTAAACTCATGGCCACGACTTTAAAATAAGAAGCAGAACCAAAGATGTACGTGCACTAGGTGGAAGGAATAACAAGGACGATGTAACGATACGCGTATCAGAGAAAAAAAGAGACAATAAAAGGCGGGAGAAAATAAATAAATAAATTTTATATTCGCTATTAAACGTAGTGACAATAAAAGAATTAATTTAACATTTCTTATTTTTCTTGTTCACGTGAAAAATATTACCTTCGTCATTAAGAAACGAACTCGACGACATTGATACCTCAAGTCCATCCTTGAAATGGAGTGAAACGACCGCGCTTCGAGGCCGCCATATTGGCTTGGCCATTTTCTTCCTGCGTGAACTTGGCCGACGGTCCACTTCGATGGACTCTGCCAAACACCACGCTTATGGACTACGTTCGTATCAGTATCGTATTGTGACGCATTGTGACCAGTCGTGGTTAGTCCTGACAGTGGCTGGTTGTGAGTAGTTGTATCGGCATACACGAGAAGGGACGCACGCGAAGACATTAGTGTGTCCGGTGTGTGCGAAGCTTTTCGCTTGCGCGTGTGTGTGCGTGTGTGTGATTATTGCGTATGCGTGTGTGCGTGTGTGCGTATGGAAATTGTCCATTTATTGGAGTAACGTAGTTATTTTAGAAGAAACAAATTTATATTCCCTCCTGGCACTGTCTTTCACGTGGTGATAAGTTTCGAAGGTTATACAACATATTCTATTATCTTGATTTAACAAAATAAATAATGGCGAATCTGAGACAGACACCGCTAACGTGTAGTGGACACACAAGACCCGTCGTGCATCTCGCCTTCTCCGATGTCACGGAATCTGGATATTATCTTATTTCAGCGTGTAAAGGTAAGATCAGATCTTGATACTTATTAGAGGATCATTTTGGTTATAGTCGTCGGACATTCTTTTTCTCTTTTACGATCACGATCGTCTCGATCACCTTGGCCCAATTCCGTGCGTAGAATATCAAGGCAACGACGAACGACTTCGAGGTTGTACACCGGATCTCGTTTTGATTAGACTTCCTTTGTTTTAAAAATATATTTTATTTTCTATCTTTTTTATTACGCTAACATTATTATGTTCTCATTGTTGTAGATGGCAATCCGATGTTACGGCAAGGAGATACAGGGGATTGGATAGGTACATTCGAAGGCCACAAAGGAGCAGTGTGGGGCGTTGCGTTAAACCCACAGGCTACCAGAGCGGCAACCGGTGCTGCAGATTTTAATGCAAAAGTTTGGGATGCTATCAAGGGAGAGGAGGTTTATTCGTTTCAACATAATCATATTGTTAAATCGGTCAACTTCAGCTCCGATTCAAATTACTTATGCACCGGTTCTAACGAGAAGCTAGTGCGTATCTATGATCTCAATCAACCGGAAGCAGCTCCACAGGTGATTACAATATATACCCTGTTTATATTAAAATTATATATTTGTGAGTTACGCTACATTATTTTCTTATAGATTTTCTCCGGTCATACAAGTGGAATTAGGCATGTTACTTTCTTTAAAGACAATACCGCGTTGGTTTCTTGCGCCGATGATAAGTCACTGAGAGTTTGGGATAGAAGCAGCGGTCAGGAAGTAAAGAGGCTAGATTTTCCTGCTATTCCAAGTTCCATGGAGGTTTCCAAGGATGGCAATATCATCACAACGGCTCATTCCAACATCATTACTTTTTGGGATAGTAAAGAGTATGTCTATTTTGATAAAAAATCTACAATACAAAGCATTTGTGTCGTATACTTTTAGTAAAGTTTAAATAGCTCAAGGATTTCATGACCACCTGCCATACTTTACATGTAGTTTACATGCGTCTGGTCCTCCGTTTAATTAATTTCCTTGTCATGCGTTTGTAAATTCACTGCCAATGCGCGAGCTCACCTTGGCCCCATAGAAAGTATTTCCTGCATACTAATTCAATGTCACGTGACTTTATACATATAACATTCTAGTTTTTTCTTGTTAAAGATATTTGAGAATATCTATGTCATAATGATATTTTTTAATGTTTATTTAACTTTTTGTTTTATTTAGATTAACAAAAATATGTGAATTCTCGGTGCCAACTCAAGCGAACAGTGCTAGTTTACATCCTGATCGCAGCATCTTTGTATGTGCTGGAGAAGATTTGAAAATGTATAAGTTTGATTATAGTACGGGTGCAGAAATAGGTATGTATTACCCTTTTCATTTAAATTCGTTAAAAAACGGAGAAAAATAGAAAGAAGACAATTCCTAGTATTATACTTGTAATTATATTTCTTAAATAATAATTATATCACTTATGACTATAGCTTTTTCAACAAAATTTTTCTAAATTTGTTTAAATTGTATCTCACAGAATCGTTCAAAGGACACTTTGGACCGGTACACTGCGTAAGATTTTCACCGGATGGAGAACTTTATGCCAGCGGTTCGGAAGACGGTACTTTAAGATTGTGGCAAACAACGGTCGGCAAAACTTACGGCTTATGGCGTTGCGTGGAACAAACGCCTGTCGTTCAAGAAAACGCAGCCGTTCTTAACAACAAACAAGAAGTTCCTGCCAGCTAAACTCTTTTTTCTAACACGTGAATTACGATGACGACTTTGCGAAATGAAAGGAAAACCTGAATGTAAAAGGAAAAAAGAATCTCTTCTCCGAAAAAACGTACTGAAATTTTTTTCACCGATAATTACCATCAAAGTACTTTGTAAATAACGAATTTCTGAAGAGGTTCCATCCCCTAATGAAAAAGTCTGCCGTTTGCGATGCTCCGGAAAAGTCTAAAAAAGAGAAAAAAAAAACAGGACCAAACTTTTGTAGTCTAGCGCGGAATCTACGAAGACACACGGGGCATCGATCGCTAATTTATTAGAACTAAAGGAAGAAAGAAAGAAAAAAGGAAACATTAACATTTATTAACGTTATACACGTCGTTATTATACTACAAAATTAGATAGAGGTGTAATGAGGAAAACAAAGAACATTTAAAAAAAATCAATTTCGCGTTGTTATTTCGCAATAATATTACCTATACATAATAAGTATAAAACATAGTGCTTGGGGGAGAAAGGAGAGGGAGCAGTATTAATTGCACTCCATTAATCACATGTACAAAACTTGGCACGACGGATCAAACGTGATAATTGTCCACTCTTTCCTCTTCCGTATTGCCTGTTGTTTTTTTTTCTGTTCAGCGGTGCCAGTAGCGGAAACACTCGCTATGGCGTTTTGTTATAGTCTTTTCCATCATCACACTGAAGATTTAATATATATTACGAAGACGAGGATCGCGAATCGAGTGTTTGCTTGTACTTCCAAGCATTCAGGGCACGAGCTTAACCGATTAGCTAGATAGACCTCGGCTTATCATCTATATTTACAAAAATACACGTGCTCTACATTCTTCCCTTCACTTTTTCGTCTCCGAACACGTACGCGTGACAAGTGCACGCGAGCACCATACACGACCTACAGACATTCATACACACACGTCGTTCAGAATCTCAAAATAAATTCTATACACTTTAATTTCTTTATCCCGTTCGAGATTGCACGGCTCGCCGGGTAACTCCGCGGAGCGCTTGTTAAATATCTTCGTTTAAATACACTCTTCATTGATAAAAGTTCCATTCGTTCGTACGTATAATTAATGAGCAATGGTTAATAGTTTGAAGATTCAAGTCCCTTTTGCAGGTTTTGACTCTTTGTCACGTCCCTGTTAATTCGAAATTCAACCTATGAATTGCGAAAGATCGGGCAATTTGAAGCCGTTAAATGTGAACGACGTTGGCAGACTCCTCAGGTTGTTTCTGCCTGATCCAAACCCGGAAAAACTGGTAGGCGTTGTGAACGAAGAAATACTTCTCGAAGAGGATTCAGCGGAAGCTAAAACGAAGCCGCATTGGGCGGTACAAACGTCGTCTCTCAGGATCGCTTCGCGGGATGCTTCGCGTAACAGCTGATTGCAATCCGTTACACGGAGAGAAGCACATTTAGTCTGAAACCAACATATCTTTAATATAATAAAATTCCAAGAGAATTGTTTATCTACTATAAATTAGACCTTTGCACTCGGTGTCGAGCGTAAGTCACGCCGTGACTCGACAAGACCGATTCTGATGACAATCGTTCACTTTTTTTTTCAAACTGTTTGTCAATTCACTTATTAGTGACACAAATTATATATAAATTGAATGACATTGTATAATGTCAAAAAAATGTTACTTCAGAGGCGACAGTTGAGTGCAAAGGCTTAAAAAATATCGGTGATTAAGATCGACAGTTAAAAATGTCTAATAACTAATACTTACACCTTCCGTCGTGCAAACACAACTGGTACAAGGTGTAGGGAAACCAGAGTCCCCAACTGCAACGTTTCTTCCTCCGATCTGACAGCCGTGTCGCGTTTCACGCCAAGCTGACAAATCCATATGAGGCATCGAACCGCAAGGTACACGGGGATTCAAGAAATTGCTTGGTAGATCGAAAGCTGCCCTCTGCATTTCAACATGGTCGTCCATGTTCTCGCACATGACCTTGGATAGGGTCACCTTTCGAACCTCTGCCAACTGTTGTTCGGTAAATCGTATATTCGGATCTTCGGTTTCGTACCAGAACCGATCACACTTTCTCAGCTGTCTGAATTGAATAGCAATTATACAAGCGAAGGTTGGACCCACCAGTCCACCTTGAAGAGGTCTTTCGCTCATACCACCAGGGAACAGATCTATATCGTCTACTGAAGCATAAATTCGCTTCATTCGTGCTATGACTTCAGGAGCCATTTCTCTCGACAGATCCTCGAACGTGGTCGCCTTTTTCAAATTGCAAAGAGCCCTGTATTGATTATACGACGGTAATCCGTGATCTCTTGCTCGGTGAACGTTCAGAGCGATTAGATCGACACCAGAATGTGGTATCCGACGATTTTCGAACAGGTGATTGGTCACTTCTCCCGTGATAAATTGATCAAGAGTTTCCATAGGAGTTGCCACCAATCCTCGAGTCATTTCATCGATCATACCTTGTTGATAGAGCATGTCAGGATTGAAGAATCCATCGCGTAAGAGGATCGGAGGATCGACGTTCTGGTAATTACGGTCCATACGTGGCAAATGAGGTCTCAGTAAGGAGTGTCCTATTCTAAAGGCAGCCGTAGCAAATTCGTTTAACACGCTGGGATTGCAGGTTGGGGAGTAGTCTTTGTAATAGCCTTGTGGAAGTAATTTCAAGCCGTAGAGACTAACAGCGTTCCATCCCAAAATTCTTGGCAAGAATTCGTTGTACGTTATATGCTGGAGCATAGCAGCTACGATACGTCGGGCTTCCTGATATAACTTTTCACCGTCCCAATGTGGATTCACTTGTCTTAATAATTCGGTTACTCTGTTGTGCTCTCGGATCCACAGGGTGTGCATGACCGTCAGAGCTGGTTGTTCGGATGCTCTGCCATCTCCACCAATGAAACAATACGACGATCTTGCTTTACACTCGGGATGTGTTGCCGATTGAGGTAATAGATCCTTGCCACCACGATTACCGTTGCTGGTAATATTCATACGACCGTTGAAACCACGTAAAACGTTCGCTATGCAGCTGTTCTCGCCGTAAACGACCGAAGCGTCCAGGTAAGCTGTATTTTGATTGACTTGCTCTCGAGGACCCAAATGTTGTTGACCCGGTAATGACCTCATCGATGGGAAACACATTCGTGCACCAGACGTGACATTTACCGTTGGATAGAAATGATCGCCCGGTGGTACGGGGAATGGATTACACTCGGCATGAACCGTTCGCGGAGAGTCGCACGACCTGCAGCTTGGTATCGATTCCGCGAAGCCCTTGTGAATCGGTGTCATCGTTAAATCGTGATCGAGGAATTGTGCAAACTGCATCATCATCAAACTGTATCTATTGTGAAGGTTCGATATGTCAGGATGAATGACAGTGGATACGACTCTCGGATTAGGCAAGGGAACACCTGTTACCGATCTAGTTCTTGGCTTCGAGACACCATCTTCGTAGACTGGAGGTAGCAATCTAGCAAACGTGGTCAAGGATTGACCCAGATTCGGATTGCGAAGATTGTTACAGTGTCCGGTCAGTGTTCTATACGGTGTGGTATGATCGCAAGGACTGTTGTCGCTAGGACACTCGATTTCTTCGTGATTCGTGGCCTTGCGGTTAGGCAAAAATCCAGAAATATCAACGTTCTGCAGTATGTCGGAGAAATCGTTATTTGGGAAACCGAGAACATTGTCGGTGGTGTCGAAGATCTGTCGCTTTCTGCGGCGAAGTCCGTGGATACCGTTCAAGAGTTCGTTAGTCGCAAGCTCGTACATAATAGATGAGTTTGCCAGTAACAAAGCGTCCTTGTTTGCTTTGGAAAAACTCGCGGCTGTACCAGCCGGTGATTTGGGATCAGCTATTTTTTGTTCCAACCAAGCGTTATACTCCAATTGTTTCCTCTCGATCAGATCCTGCTCGGCTTTCTTCACTGCTATTGCGATTAGATCTGGACTGATCTCGAACGATAAATCGGTACTCGCTGGCGTCGTTGTTAAGTAGTTTTCCATGACAGGAACGGGTAAAGGCTCGTCTCTCCAAGCAGATAGATCGAGTACTTCGTATTGTTCGCACTTGATTTTCGCATTTAGATAGGGATCTTGATGTATAAATGCTTTGGGTTGAATTTTACGAAGTTCACTGTTAGCACAGAGTAATCCAGCGAGGGAAACTTTACGAATCTCCGCTAATTGCGTCGACGTAAAGCCCGACGGTGGAATGTCGTTCTCGTACCAGAATCTGTCCGAGTTTCTCATATTAACGAATTGCTTCTTCAGAAGACAAGAGAACGTTGGACCAACTGCCATTGTTGTCGTCGGTATCTCCAGTATTCCTCCCACCAAAAGATCCACGTCTTCTAGCCTGGTGTAAATGGATTCCAAGAGTCTGACGTTCTCCGGTTGCATAAGTCGTTTAAGATCGTTGAAGTTTTTAGGCTGTAAACATAATTAATGTATAAAATTATCATCTATAAGTAACCTCCATCGGATCTGATAGAAACCAATAATAAGAGAACTCACCTTACTGCCATTGCCCGAACAGAATTCCACAAAGTCAACATATCCACGTACACCATGATCCCGTGCCACGTGAACGGACCTAGCAGCTGCGTCCAACTGCGAATTAACCCCAAGGGATTCAAGATTGACGCGATTAGCTAGCGCCGTGACTTGATCATCGAGACACATGCCGGTACAGGTGTTCTGTTTGCGGAGAGAGATCAAAGTGCGCAACGCGGCCAAAGCAACGGCATCGTACGTTCCTGCTTTATTGGTCGACGAGTATCCATTGTAGAATCCATTGGTCGCCGGCCTCAACTCGGAATCAACAATGGCAACCTCTCCCAAGATACTCGGTACATACTCGTTCAATGTGATGTGCTGAATTTGTGCGATCACGGCTCGGCGTGCCTCGAGGAAAAGTTTCGTGTCGTCCCAGTGCTCATTCATCTCCCACAATTTCTCGGCTATACGATTGTGCTCATTGAGGAGTACCAGGTAAAGCCGACCCAGCGGAGTCGGATGTGTTTCGTTGCAAATCTCACAGGCCGTTGGTTCCACTTTACCGCGTACGTAACTCCTGACCTTGTGCAGCTTGTCATCGTTACTCCCATAGAGATTCGAGCCGTCCAAGTAACTGGACTCACCGTTCATTTGCTTCCTACCTTCGAAGTTGCAATCTTCCACAGAGAATGTGGGTACCGATCTCAAGTAACCGATGCATCCTTTCTGATCATTAATCTCGTAGCACTCTGGGTGTCGACTCGTGGACTTTGAACAGCAGTGATATCTGTCGCTATCCGCGTGAACCGTCGATGCTATATCCTGTAGTACCAATTCGGACCATACACCGGATAAACTGGTCAAGGCTTCGTGGGGTTCAACGGATTTCTGTGAGCTTCGTATCCTATCGACGATCTCCGTCGCCGTTGGAAGACTGTGACTGCTCACCGATTGTCGTGGACTTCCGATACCTAAAAAAGAAAAATCAAACGTCGAAGCTTTCACTTTTATACGATGAAAAATGAGACACGATTAGGGAACACGTGCGCGTTCTTTACTTTATGTGTTTTTTTCTATCTTATTTTTTCTTTTTTTTTTTTAAGAATTCCTGCGTCATTGCTAAACGTGATCCGTTTTGTCTGGACCGGACTTTCGTATTGTATATCTCGGCGAATGTAAGTACTCTTTTACGATCATCGTACTCGTCAACGACAGAAAATAGAAATACGCCTACGCGGGCTATGTCCGTGAACACGGCACGTGACAGTATGCAAATTGACAGTGCGGCTATATAAATAATTAATGTATATTCGTACGTTGATTTATCGTTTGAATTTTGGAGGTCTGTGTATTTTATAGATTCAAAAGTACAGTGTGGTGTATTCAGATATTTTTTCCTCGATGTTAATTAAAAAAATACAAAGATCGTGAAGACGGAGTGCGATGAAAAGGATAAAAGATACGCGATCTTAGTGTTGTATTAAAATATTTTTTTTTCGACGTTAATTAAAAAAAAAAAAAGATCGAAAAGACGGAGTGCGATGAAAAGGACAAAAGTTACGCGATGCTAGCGGAAAAAAGAGGGTCGTCGACGTCGTACCTCACGCAAGATTCCGCATAGATGTAACGTATTCGAGAATGGAAAGTGAAAATTGGAACGAGCGCGCGCGCGCAGACGGGGGAGGAGGCCAGCTGTGAAGCCCGAGGAGGCAGAAGGAGCCTGATTTCAGTTGGACGAGCTGTTTAAAACATACTCGCTAGCGAACCCAGCCCAATCGGATTAGAAAAGGGAGATTAGCATGCTGAAAGGCGCGCGTGGATCGTTGAAATAGAGAGTTCCTTCGTGCAAGGCCGTTACGCCATCATTTACTGTCGTCGCGATCCTATAAATAATAAACGACTCACCTGCCCGAACCAAGCCAATCGTTTACATCCGGAAATTTGTTATTCAACAATTTCATTTAAAAAAAAAAAAATTTTTTCTTGGTAAAATAATAATTTATCGAGCCTACGAACTTTCTTCTTTTTATTCTGATTGGAATGGGACTTGAAATGTAATACATTAATTAGAATATTATTATTAACACATGTTTAGGATTTACGAAAGAAAAATTATAGTAATTCATTTTTATCGTAAATAAAAAATCACGAAAGATCAGAAGGAACGTAAGACATAAAAAATGTCTAATATAAATCTAAGTAATTCTGGTTCGTACGTCTTTTGCAAGAAGCGTGAATGGTGACATTGAAGTAAATTCATTGAATTGACGAAATATTCGACGGGGGATAAACAAGTGAAAAATCTGAAAGGTTAAGATTGTTGATATTAGCAGAGTGTATATAGAGAGCAGATGGAAAGGCCTCCGATCTAATAGCTTCTTCGTCATTCTTTGTTCTTTTCTCGATATTGACTTTCTCCTCTCAATTTTCACTTTCAATTCTCTACGTGGTTTTATTCTGGGAGGCTCCTGACCTCTGTCAATTGGAACGCCATGTAGAAATTAATTTGTCGTCAATTCGATATTCACCCGTTCAACCACAAAATTTTGTTTCGTTAAGAAAAAATCTTTGTTTTTTCTTGTTAAATATAAAAAAGTTTAAAAAAATTTTTCTATTAAAAATAAAGTACCATGAGACATAAAAAATGAATTGCTCGTAAAAATGATTATTGATCGACTACGTACCATCGGAATACGCAGGTGGTAATAATTTTACAAATGGAGAACCCCTTGCACCCCAATCATGCTGCCTCACGTTGTTGCACGTTCCGGAAGGAGTTCTATACTTGCTCGGTGGACAAGGTCTCCCAGATCTCGCTGTGCAAGGAGCACCATTTGATTCCATCCTGTTCTGCAACCTAAAACCAGAAGAAAAGTGAAATGTCAAAATGACATTCTCTGTGATCCGAGAAACGGCTTTTCGATCGGAAGAAAGTAAGAACTTCCGATTAAAAAAAAAAAAAAAGGTAAAGAAACAATTACTCGTTTTATAAGATTAGAAAGGAATTAAAACTGGTGTTAATTTCTTACACAAAAGAAAAAACTATTTAATAAACAATTATCATTATAACAGCTTTCACTTCGGTGAAATATTATAGTCATTAGTTTCTTTGATATATTTTAAATTGATTTACTTTTATTTGAAGAAATCAATATTTTTAAAGACATGCAAATTGGAATGAGTAATCCTTGGTAAAATTTAACTATCAACTAGTTTATAAAATTAATATTAGATCGATGCAAATATCAAAACAAATTTTTAAAAAATATAGATTACAAAAATAATACCTTATCATTGACGTTTAATTTGAGAACGAGATCGATTGTTTTAGAAAATAGCAACCGTTGCCATTTGAAGACGAGCTGATCGATCAGGTTAAAGATTCGCGAACAGGGAACGTACAAATACGTACAAAATGGCAGTCAAGCACGAAAGCGAGGGGGAACGATAAAGGAATACAATGGATCGATCGTTCGAAGCCGATCGCTCCGTTCGCTCTCTGTATTTCAAGGTCATCGATTTATCTTTCCGTCATTGACTCTCTTTACGTTCAAACGTTCCTTACACTCGCTCATTTAGATACATAAACACTCGTACACACACGTAAAAGGATGTACACTCTCTCGAGTGGAAAAAGAGAAGGTAAAATTCGTGAAAATCGCCGCCATCTTTCGCCGTTCCCGATTCCCCTTCGTGTCTTTCAAGAATCGAGTTCTTCCTGCTCGATTTTTCTTCTTTCTTCCGGCGAGGGACATCGTCGTAGTAGACGCCGGAGACTTTTACTTTCGCGGTCGAGGAAAGGTGCCGGTCGCGCGTCCGCCGTGCCTGCACCGGTATTTCAGTCACGAGGAAGGTTTCTAGTCCGACCATTGCCGGCAGTATCCCCTTTCCTCGACCTCGAGAAGGCTGCCGGCCCCGCCACGGACATAATCTACTGCCCGTACCGTCATCCGGTATTGAAATGGACCGTTAGCCGACTTGCGAACGAGTTCGGTCGTTGTTATCAAAAAAAATTACAACTATGTGCTATAATATTTCCATAATGATCTAACATAATTCCGATAATATTATGTAATATATATTTTCATTAATGTTTGAGTCATTTTAACAATGATTTCGAATTTGTTTAAGATTATATACACAATAAATCGATTTGAATACAAATTTCAATTACGTTAAATAATTTTACTTTTAGTTAAACAATTTCTTATTATAACTGAAAAATGGTAAATACATTTATAAGCCTCGTACACGTTCCCATTACCTATGTTTGTACGATTATACGACTTTTTTGTGTAATTGAAATGTTACCAGTTCATTCATAAGACTAATTCGATTAAAAAGAATTCTCGACGAATACGAGCTTTTAACTTAGCATTTTTTAGTGAAAAATTTCTTCCTCGTGTTTTTTTAGCCAAAGTGAAGTAGAGCCGGTCGAAATTTACCGGTTCGTAACGATAATTCGAGGAGATAGTTAGCTGTTCCTTCTTTTTTTATAGAGACCGATCATTTCGACCGTAACTAGCTACGTTGCGTATTCGATGACGTAAAACGACCTTCGAGGTTTTTGAAACTTTTATGAAGATTGGCGAATCGATCGACCCCACGAGGGAACCTTTTTACGAAATCATATAAATTTACGAGAGATAAAACGTAGATTTTTCCCCCTCTCTTTTTCGTCTCTCAATCGTCGGCATCATTTACATTTATACGATGAAAGCTCGACGATCGTCTCAAATCGTCGGGTTTGATTTAACGATTCGGAACTTCGCCTTTAATTATTTCATTCAATTAACCTCGAATGATCCATGCGTGACGTTAAGTAGTTTAATTAACGAGAGTTTCGTAATTTCAAAGAAATAAGGGTACTCGTTGGGAGCTTACCATGATTTAGATTGATAAGCGTTCCTCTCAGATTCGATCGCTGCTCTTACTCTCGCTTGTAAATCATTGTCCACACCATAAACGTATTCTACAAATAATTAATTCAAATTTGATTAAAAGAGAAGTATAATTAATATATCCTTTTATTGAAATCTTTACATATTTTCAAAGCCAATAAGAATGTGACGACTAACCATTGAAAAAGGAAACGAAATAATATTTAAACAATAAATTTATTACAAATGTTAAAATCTATAAAGCAGTCTTTGATATTTCCTTTCCGATCGATATATCGAATAAGGAATGAGTTATGAATGAGAGATATTACATGCGTTAATGCCAACAATAAATTCTGATTACGTAGCGATGCGCGCGATCACTTACCCGAAATATCGTACTGCCGGAACGTAGGTGAAAGTGCCAATCCCACGACAACCATCGTGGTGAGTAAGCCCAGGCTGCTCCTGAAACAATCATTTAATTAAACGCCACTGAACATACCAGGGAAATCAATCTCGTGATGATTTTTACATAATCGATGAAATGAAAATTTCGATAACATACTGAAACTTGCCATTGATTTTCTATGATGTAATTTACTTGTTTCTAAGGGGAAGAGGGGTATCGAATTTTTTTAAAATGCAATTTCTTTTTTTTTTAAGTAAAATATAGACTAGAAGAAAAACTTCTAAATCGAATTATAAGCAATGTTAAAGTATCTTTTAATATACGGACTATCAATAAAATAAAACTTTGTACTATCCGAAGGCAAAATTAAGAAAAAGAATAATAAAAAATGAAGTAAACCCTAACCAATCATTCTATCAAATATATGTATATATATTGTCATATTGCTTTCCTTTTGTTCAAATATTTAAAATAATCCATAGGAATTTATTTTCTCAACCTAAGTAGTAACAAAAAAAAAAAATGAAGAGAAAAGTAAAGTAAAGGAAAAGAAAAACGCGATTCAAATACGTTCCCATCGAAGTTGCCTATCATGGTGTGCCATCGTAATCGCTGGCATGCGGCGATCTTACAAAGGCATTCACGTATATCCGTGTATACTTTCTCTGCGCGAGAGAAAGAAGGAAAAGAGAGGGCAGTTGGAGTAGGAGGAGAAGGTGGTAGAGGAGGATCAAAAGCCGTGAGGAAGAGAACGGTCGAAAGATAAGTTTTATGAGAGAAAAAAGACAGAAAAAGAGCGAGGGAGAGAAGGATGAGAAGGGTGGGGAAAGAGGAGAACTTAAACGAAGATTCGACGCGATCGATTTCATTTCTTTTCTCGGCAAATTTCTCGATCATCGATATTAAAATTCCGTAGAGTTCGATCGCAACCGAAGAAAGAAAGTTTTAGGATATTTAGCCGTGTTCGATGGTTGGTAGTCACGACACTCGTGGTATTTGTTATTACCCTGATATAGCCCGAAGTCCATTTAGCAATAGACTTCTACTCGTCGAAGAGAGACGACGAGTGAATGTCACGCGTCAACTATGCGACTTGTCCAAGTGCAACGGGTACAACTATTCGAATAAACTCGGGTCGGTTTCGTTTTATTAACTCTGTTCGAAATTCTATGACCGAAATTCAACTTAATCTTATCTACCTACTTTTTGTGACTGGTTGACCCACTTTAATTTAAACTGTTTCAAGCGATTTTCAAGTTTTTAAGTAACCCTGGTTTGATCGATACTTTTTTTCTTCTTTTTGAAAATGCATGTAAACAGCATTCGATTAGTTTTTTAATATAACGAATTTACAATCTTTAAAGCCAAATAATCTTGGAACCTAAAATTTGTTAAAAAATAGTCGGTGCTTATTGAAAAGTCTACTAATACTTTTTACATCGACTGTATGCAGAGATTAACTTTACCGATCTCACGACTTATAACAAATTCCAAGACTCGGCGAACGAACGTTCGAACCACAAGAAAGGAAAAGCGAATAAGAGGGTAATGGGAACCCACGGGAAAGGCGAGAAAAAGTCGGAAGGTTGAGAACCTCTTCCTCGCGAACGGTGCCCGCTGACTTTCAACGGTAACACGTAGGTGGATAGAAGGTAAAGTTGGTTCTCATTTTTGCCCCTACGGGCAAATCGAAAAGAGCAGGTAAAAGACGGCAGCCCAAGTCCAGGGATGCCGGTAGCCTCGAGCAACGCGATCGTGCGTTCGTTTCCTCCTTCCGAAGAAGGAAGAAGAGCATGCTTCGCAAAGCTTCAACCTGATGTCTTTCTACCAACGATTGCATTTTTCTCTCTTATTTTTTTTTTCCATGTAATAAAAAACCGAAAATGTCACGTTTATCTGTAAAACTACACAGCTGCAAAAGCGAGGTTATAAACTTTCTTTTTTTTTTCGTTCTAGAAATTCGAAATACACCTATTAATTAAAATAATTCATATATTCATCATTGCACCCAGCATTAAAGAAACGACCTATAAAAAAACACGAAGTGAAAAGAAGACACGAATTCTCTCACTTGTGAAATCAATTTTCCCGCGTTTCCTGTCAGCCAAGATGGATTCCTTCCTACTCGTGTCCCTGACATTGTTCCCAGTAGAAAACCGCATATCTCCTCTTAGGAACTCGATCCGTGTGCACACGAAAAGGCAAGACGCCACGTATATGTAAACCTGCATACGAACCAGTTCGTACTTAAACTGATCAAAACTACAGACATTTCGTCTTACATGCTAGTTCCCTTGAAAAAAAGAGAGAAAAGATAAAGAAAAAAAAAAATGAGGAACATTAGATGAGCCAGGCACGTTGGACAATGTGCCACGAATATTCGAGGCATCGAAGTCTCCGACCAAATTTAAACGTGCATTGCACCGTGCCTACTACCGATCGCTAATGGCATTTCGAACGTAACGCTTTTATGGTCATTTGCAGGCTTGGGACTGTATAAACAAGGCACTACCTAGTAAGTAGAAACGTGCGCTATGGCACACGGTACACCGGTATAGGTACCACGCACAGCCATGAACGCAGTCACGACGCAGAGGCACACGCCAGTCGGCCGTCGAGCATAATTCAGTGTCAGTGGGTCAACGGAAACCGGAGAAATCTTTCTTCGAGAGCGAGACGCACGTGTATGTGTCTTCGTTCTTTCTTTCTCTCGTATACGACGAACCTGAAAATCTACCATCGTAGCCCAAAAAGTGCCAGCGAGAAACGTTACACGGTGTCAAGGACACACTTAAACCGGTAGCAAGTACGACGACATAAAACGATCTCGTTGAGTTTACTTGCGTACGTAGGTACAAGGCTTTTGATAATTAATCCAGTGAGTTATAGTTAGGTCATTGAAGGAAGAGAAGAGGGCCATCGGACACCGATTCGATCGATGTTACCGATAAAACGTTGAAGGAACGCGATGCTCTCGAGGAAGTGTCCGCGACTGGTGAAAGTATTTCTCGAACCGATCGTCGAGAGTGGTCGAACGCGTTCGCTCGCGAGAGGGACGAGAAAAGAAGGAAAAAAATATTGAAAGAAAGAAAAAAAATGGTGCCTTTGGTGTGTACGAACAATACTATCTTTCTTTTTTTATTATTATTATCAGTACCGGATTAAGCCTCCAGCTGGGCCTACACCAAATGTAAATCGGGGCCCTATTTATATCACTTTGTTTAGTTTCCTGGCAATTTAGGTCAACTAGAGGAATGTTTGTTATCAAAGTAATTGATATAATATAAATTTAAACAAAATATATATACAGGGTGCCCGCTTCCATGTAGTCAAGCGGAGGACTACACGTACACATCAATGACTTGAATCGAAATGTCTAATAACATTTTTCGAAATTCGACTTAGTTAACGAATTATTAACTAACAAAGATCGGTCAATTACGGCGATTAGCAAAGGAAGGCGGTTTACTCGAGCTCGCAGCTAGGCAAGAGATGCAGCAATCCACAATAAACAATGTTACATGACGCTGATTGCCGTGATTAGCTGATCTTTGTTAGTTAATAACTATTTAACTGAGACGAATTTCGAAGAATGGTATTAGACATTTTGATTCAAGTCATTGATGTGTACATGTAGTCCTCCGCTTGACTACATGGAAGCGAACACCCTGTATATATATAAATTCATCATTTTTCAGAAGCATAGAATTATGGGCCCTAAACATTTGTCTATAGGCTTAATCCGGTTACGATTATTATTATTATCTTCGAGTAGAAGACTCCCGATAAAACGATGCCATCATCTTCTATGGACAATATTTTTCCTTCCTTCTTTTTTCATCCTTTTTTTCTTAATTTCTTTTTACTTTCGGGGAGAAGAAATCGAAGGTCACCGTAGTGGATTACGTTAATCGCGTGGCTCAGTCCAACTATTTCGAGATACCCGCACAACGCGTGTAGGAACGCACGTAAGAAGAGTGTCGAGTCGTCGCGTGAAACTCAGAACTTTCCGATGAATCGGACGATAGCCGGCGAAGGAACAGAGAAGATTACCCAAGAAATTCCATTCAACGCGTGGATCCTGATTCAACGAACGTGATGGCGTTCAGAACTCTACGGAAGATGGAATTGGGTAACTTTTTCGTGCGATCTGCGCGCGTGAATTGTGCTCCCAAGAATTCTCCTTTATAACGCGCTCAGACACGTCAGCCTAAATGGTTAGGTTTCGTGGAAACGATTAGCATTAATTGATTGTGTCGTATGAAAGAAATTGGCCGATTATTTTTTATCTTTTCGTAATTTTGTGATCTTATTATTAAGCTAATAGGACGAGATAAGGCAATCTAAGAAAATTGACACGATATTAAATGATCATTTGTTTGCAAAAAAATGATGCGTTTGTATGAAATGAACAAAACATATTTTTTCCTTTTTTTTTTCTTTTTTTCTTATAATTAGATGATTTTAAAGGTAGAAAACTCTTTAGAAGTTACCCCACCGATTTAAATGGAATGCCAAACACACCTTAAATAAAACGTTTTATTCTTACCACGTCTCCTCTTAGATCTCACGACTGATGGTTACGTTCTCGTAAAAATTATCAAACGATAAATACGTATCAAAATTTTAAATGCAATTTGAAAATTTGTCTTCGATTCATTTATATAGGTTCTCAAACAACGATAAAGATTTAAGATTCCATGGAAATAAATCAGAGGTGAAAAAGAAAACCAGCGACGATGAAACACGACGTCGCATCAATAAAGTTAACACTATCGTAGGTGGAAACCACTCACCTCCCGGCTATCCATTTTAGGAGAAAAGTTGACATTTAGCTGGACGATCGAAACAATGTTATGGAAATCGTTATGCAAGCTGAAAGAAGTAAGCTACAGGAGAATAAAAAAATATATATAATTCCAAGAAGAAGAAGAAGAAGAACAGCCGGGACTCTTGGCATTTGTCTGGAGCTTATGCAAGAACACGTTTTTTAGCATGTAACTCTTCTAGTTCGACGAGAATGAGAGAGAAAAAGTAAAGCCGCGTGACCCGGCACGAATAATTTTTCCCAAATCGGATGTTCGCTCAACATCGAGCGAGGTCTTTCGAGGAATCGATCGAAAAAATGACGAAAGTGACAGGAGGAAGTTAGGAACAACGAAATGACGTTGAAAAATCAACGAAAATTAACCGATACTCATCGGAAAGAGTGAATGACGCGAGAGATTGGAGGAGGACGATCGGAGAGCATCGCGAAAACTCGCTCTCCTTGACTTCATCATCCGCGGCGTCGTTATCCTCCTTTGCTGGCGTTCCCTCTTTACTTTTCTATGATCGTCGAACGGCATTAGGCACGACGGTCACAGCCTCCTGACCCATTTAACTCGATTAATTTCATACGCTCGTCGATGACAGCGTGTAACGATTCCTACTACTTGATTTTTCTTCTTTATCAAAATGACCGTGATCGTGTTCAAATACCCGTATCGATATGCGTGAAATGATCATAATTGAATAATGAAAGTGATGATATGTGTGTAATTGTACGTAAATGTTATTTTGATGTTTTTAAGGAATAATTCCCTGAAATTCGTAGTTTACAATTATAGAATCGTTACGCTGTATTCGTATAAAAAATTAAGCAAATGATGTTAATTTCACAGGTAATAAATTCGATATTAGATTCATATCAAAAGAATTCGAAATCTTTATCACGTTTTACACGAATACTCGTGCGTTTTATCAAATTACGAATTATCATAAAATACAAGAGATCTTTACGTCAAAATACTTTGGTAATAAATTTCTAAAAATATAATAGGATCATCGATACACCGCTTGAAAAAATCTAAAATGATTCTTTACCGACTCTATCGAAATATTCACGACAAATAGTTTGTATTCACTATACAAATGTACATTTAATCGACTCATTAAGAACTATTCTTTTCATTAACGATACTCAAGCAACGATAAAAACCGATGTTACTACCGTTGAATACATAAGAACGAGCTCGTGCGACAATATATCTGCGCGCACTCACGAGGGTGAAAGTTTCGAAAATATGGAACTTTCTTGAATTCTTACCGTACGCATAAATAATTCATAACGACTACTACTAGCAATGGGATATCAAGTTCGCTCATCCTCGACCGGTGTATCTATGCCTAATGATGATATGTTACCTAACACGAAGGTAAATCGTTAATATACTGGCAAAATACATTAAGGTGGCGTTAACGAAAGGCTCATATCTGCCAAGTGGTGGGTTACACGAACGTTGTTGCATCGAATTTGCACGCAGATGCGTGACGTGTAGGGTATTATTTCTTACACGTCGTTATGCCGCGTATCATTATTACTACTTTTCCCGCTTGCTTCCGTGCAAATTAACTGTGCGTGTTATTATTATTATAAAAGAAAAGAATGGGAAAAAAGAGTAAGAGAGAGAGAGAGAGAGAGATACATAGAAAGGACGAAGAAAACGCTCGAGTGTGCGAGTTTAAACGCAATCGAAATTACGATCGTTCGCTAACGATTTTCACGTCGATTCGTTCTCGTTCTTACGAGAATTTCTTCAGTGTGGTTTGAAAATGATCAGATATCAATGTGAAACCTTAAGGAAAATAAGGAAAATGTTCTTGGCAGTGAACGGAGGAGGAGAGAAAGTACGAGTATCGTAAAATTCGTAGGTCAGTAAACGCGTCTTACGATACGATAAAGCTTTACGTTATTGATCGTTCTGCACGCATTCTTTCCAATCTCGAGGTTGTTTCTTTACCGAGACTTTGACTAGACGATATAATGAATTATCGACCGTTCGAAAGTGATAGAAATTGAGATAAAGTATGAAAAGGGACGGAGAAAAGTGGCAAAATAAATTTCTATATGTTGGTACGAAGTTTAAAATATTCTGCAAATGTGTGGGACCAGGGTTTCCTGTTATTCAACGAGATTTCACCGCGAGCTCTCGCATATTGCAACTTCTTATTTGATTTTTCTTAGACTTACACGGATACCCTATTATAAATTTTGCTTCGTCGATCACGTGAGAGAGAAGCTTACGCGATTCCCCAGACTCACGACTATTACACGCGCGATAATTACACGATCGATTTTCTTTTTCTCTCTCTTTTCTTTTTATTCTCGTGATGCATCCCGCATGTTAACGTCGTCGCTGCTCAATATATATAAAACAAAGGAAGGAAATCGTTTCGATACGAGATTATTTACGAGCAATTACGGTAATAATTTATCGAATCGTTCGTATTGTTTTTTTTTTCCTTTTCTAATCGTAAAATCGTACAGGTTACCTCGTTAGCGATTTAACACGAGTTAGTTTATCGATCGGTGAATGTCAGCCTCTTTGTTTGTTAACATTTGTTACGTACAGTTACTTTATACGGATAGCGAAAACCGTTCGAAGTCTTGATTACAAGTCGATCGAGTTAAAGCGATCGGATAATTGGATTCAACGAGACGATTGCAAAAGTTTAGACGTTAGCATTGCGCGATAGATGTTTAATTAAACGTCAAAGACTTGGACTTTGCGATTGAGCGATCGAAATTATAGCGAAAGTTCGGTATTTCGAGTTTACGTGATCGGAAGTTGTTTTGAAGTTTCATTGAAATATTGTTTATATCCTGAACTACTCTACTCTATAAAAAAGTTAAGAGAATTAAAAAAAAGATTAAAGATAAAAATCGATTGGAAAACTGGAAAGAAATCTCATCAAAATCTAATCAAAAAGAAAATCTCAGTCACGATGTTGAAATTTTATTGAAAATTTCAACAGTGAAATTGTAAAAAAAAGTGAATAAAATGTCTTAAGAAGCGTAGAAATTATATAATGCGGAAGTTAAAAGTGATACCGTGTAAAATTTTAATTTTGGTATTAAAATTGTAAAGCCCGAGGCGAGATTTCGACGTTCGAAAGATGCTTAAAATTTGTCTTGAATATCCTTGCAATGCATGCAATTATGATGACCGCGCGATATCGGCTATTGAGAATATTTTGCTACCCGGAAGAAGAAATTAAATTGAGCTAAAAGTTCGTCGTTTTTAAAAATTAATTCGTTTTTTTTAATTAAAATGACAATATCTATGCGTGTACAGCACCGGATTAAGCTTCCAGTATAGGCCAAGCAATAGAGATTTTTTCGTGACAAAATTAAATGCTGGATGAAACCGGTGTCAATCGACGCGGAATGATCCGTAGATATAAACTGCCATGTTTTGGACAAAAAATTTTCATTAGTTACAGAGTTATAAACAAAAAACATGAAAAATTCGTGTTTTTTTTCGTTTTTCGCTTATAAAATGGAAACTAATGAAGCAATCGTAAAACTCATAAAAGACGAAATATGGAGAATGAAAATGCGGACAAAGTAAGTGCTAGAACAACTCGATCGGATCGTTATTAACGGAAAAATACCGGAAAAACCGAAAAAATCAGCATTTTTTAAAAAATTCGTAACTCCGCCATTTTTCGATATGTAGCGCTGACTCTTTGCAAGATAGTAGGTATTGAGAAGTACTTTATTTATACATAATTCAGACCCATGTGGGATAAATAGTTTTTGCATTATTGTAAATTGAAATTTTTTGTACACTATCTTTCGGCAGGCCTCTATGCTCCGGTGATCGGTCGATTTTAATTTTCGAAACGGATTATGAAACTAGAAGCATTGTACTATATGGCCTCAATCTCACTTTTTCGTTAAAATACTGCCAAATAGGTGAAATATACCCGCAAACAGGACCTAAAACGGCCGAGCGCGTGCAAGACGGCGAGCAGTGGGGGTAGAGCGGCAGACTCCCAAGGCATATATATAGTAATAGAAGCGTGTCGCGCGCCTTCCCCGTGTCTGCCGCTCTAACCCCACTGCTCGCCGTCTTGCACGCGCTCGGCCGTTTTAGGTCCTGTTTGCGGGTATATTTCACCTATTTGGCAGTATTTTAACGAAAAAGTGAGATTGAGGCCATATAGTACAATGCTTCTAGTTTCATAATCCGTTTCGAAAATTAAAATCGACCGATCACCGGAGCATAGAGGCCTGCCGAAAGATAGTGTACAAAAAATTTCAATTTACAATAATGCAAAAACTATTTATCCCACATGGGTCTGAATTATGTATAAATAAAGTACTTCTCAATACCTACTATCTTGCAAAGAGTCAGCGCTACATATCGAAAAATGGCGGAGTTACGAATTTTTAAAAAAATGCTGATTTTTTCGGTTTTTCCGGTATTTTTCCGTTAATAACGATCCGATCGAGTTGTTCTAGCACTTACTTTGTCCGCATTTTCATTCTCCATATTTCGTCTTTTATGAGTTTTACGATTGCTTCATTAGTTTCCATTTTATAAGCGAAAAACGAAAAAAAACACGAATTTTTCATGTTTTTTGTTTATAACTCTGTAACTAATGAAAATTTTTTGTCCAAAACATGGCAGTTTATATCTACGGATCATTCCGCGTCGATTGACACCGGTTTCATCCAGCATTTAATTTTGTCACGAAATGCCTCTTTTTCAGCTCTGTTGCTTGGCCTAGTAGACCCTAGGTAAAATATAAATCGGGTCCCCATATATATCAATTTTTTTTTGGTACTTGGCAACTTATGCAATCAACCAGAGAAGTGTTTCGTATCAAAGTAATCCGATTTTTATATGATTTCATGAATGAAAATGAAATGTAAAAAATGTCTTGCCTTTGCCAGGATTTTAACCTGGAGTCCATTGAAACCGGCTGTATAAGTTTTAATAATGAGTCAATAAGTGATAATAATGAAAATTTGTTATTAACAATATATGTTGTAATATGAGCACGAACATGTTGTAGCACGCGCGAATTTCAAAACTAACAAGACAACATAATTTTGACATTTTGATAATAAATATAATAGAAATAAAAAAATATATATATGCATAAATTTTCACAAGCGCCGGGCTCGATTGAATCTGGGCCTTAGACATTTGTCTTATTTGTTTATAAGGTTACTCCGGCCGTGCGCGTGCACATATATTCTACAAGATTGGCAAGTCGTGAGGAAAGTATTTATTACTAAATGTAAAAATTAAAAATATGTACAGTTTGATTTATTGAATTGTTTCGAATGTTTGTACCGACTTTAAATGGAAATGCAAATAACATCATTTGTACATAATGAATTTTAGCGTTATTTCAATTATGCAGTATATGCTTACACACTTTTAATAATTATCATTAATTCATATCATAATTTAATAACGCTTAAAAATAACTTTAACCATATCAGAAAACTCAAAAAGACTTTGATCCAAACATCATACTACTCCACTGCTAAAATGAATCTCTTAAATCAAATGAAGTAAAAAGAAAAGAGAAATTTCACCGTGAAATCTTCCGTCACTTCGCCACAAACTTTCCAAAAAGAAAACCTAATAAAAATTAGAGCACACACTTACCTGAGAAAACCGAAGGTGGTCATTTCCCGCGCGATTCCGATCGCCATGGCTCTCCAATCGTAATTTCACGGATAAAGTGAAACGAAGAAGTAACTCGATCTTCCTATCTCTCCCTTTCTTTTTTTCAGAAACAAGCGAGAGATGAACGAAATCGTTTAAAAACAAAAAAACGTCCAATCAAAATGAGAAGAAACGAAATTGCCGAATTAAAGAAACGAATCATTCATCGATTATAAAAACGATTCTTTTCGATAGGTCCACGCGATCGCGCGAGCGTACCGATCGACGAAATTCACGAGAGTCCACGTCGGCTTCGCGCCAGTCCACGCTGCCGGTCCGACGGCAAACTGAGAGCACGAGAATGCGATAGTCCTTTCGTATGGATAGCACGCGAGAGTAACGATGACGATGATGACGACGAGGACTCGATGGTGGTGGTGGTGGTAGTAGTAATGGTGGTGGCGATGACGACGATGGTGGAGGAAGAAGAGGCGAGTGGACGCGAGTGAAAGCGAGAGCGCGCGCGTGCACGTTGTACCGCGTAAAGCGAGAACCACACGCCGTGCCGGTCGAGTAAATTGGTAAGACGAAGAAGAGACGATGACGAGGAAGACGAAGTCGAGGGGTTTCCGAACTGATCGACCGAAAGCTCTCTCTATCCCCTTACGTTTCTCTCTTAAAAGAGAGAAAGGTTCCTTTCAACGTATACGTTCATCTGTATATGTACAACATGAGAACACGTTATCGGGAGAGAAAGATGAAAGGTACTTCATCCGTTGATTCGAAGGCACCAGGAAGAAGAATTTTTTTGATCCTTCTATTTGTCTTCCTCTTCTTCTTTTTTTTTTCAAATATTTTCTTTCTTGACTCCACCTTGTCTTCTTCCTTTGTTTATTCTCACACTTAGCACACTATGATTCCGACAAATCCGGCGATCAAGCCAGGCTACTTAACAGTGAGTACGATTGCTGCACTTCTCTGTAGTTTAAAGAGATCCCCTTCTTCTTCCTCCATCGACGCTTCCACCACCCCATACCGGCTGACTTGTCCTCGTGGAACGGGGCTTTCTTTCTCTCTCTCTCTCTCTCTCTCTCTCTATCTATCTATCCCTGTCTCTCTCTATCTCTATTTCTTTTTTCTTGGTACAAAGTTGCACGAGCCTGTAACCTTCTTCTCGATCACGCGAAGATACGATCTCTTCCTACAGAAATCATCCGGATTTATTGGTATTTTGATATATTAATAATTCCTTTCGATCCGTGCAATTCTTGAAATTGTAGTATATTTTGACCATGCTTTTTTATAGTTTGATGCAGGAATTAATGTGGGATGAAAATTGGACGGGTTAATAATTTTTCGAAGTATTGGATTCAATTTTTTTAAAGATTGTTAATAAAATATAAGAGAAAAATAATTAAAGTCTTATTTTTCGTGGACTTTGTTTTAACTGTTAGAATAATGAAGAAATATAAACTATTACAATAATTATTATTATCTACTAATTATAATAATTAATTTTAATAATACAATAATTGCAATCACGTTCGTTTCTCTATGTAGATTATACAAGTAACTCACGAGTAAGGCGTGGGTTGAATATCATTGTATTCGAAAGTTCAAAATTTTTTGGAAATTTCACTTGGTCCTATAAAACCGTAACCTTTACAGGATACACGACTAATCTTATCGAATAAACATATTTTAGAAGCGGTGGTTAAGAAGTATGAAAGTTACTCTCATAACAGTCGTTATGATACTTCCTGAAAAACATATTTTTGCATATTAACTATCTGAAATATTAATTCCTTACGGATAAAAATAAATTGAATATCCCTTTCATTGCATATTTGCATCGGATATATCATGTTGACATGAAATTATCATGTATAAATGATGCTATTTTGAATGAATAAATCCTTCGATTAAACGCTACTTAACGTATGATTGTTTCAAATTCAACGTAACATCATTTACTGCTTTCATGAATAATCCAACTCATCACTGATTTCATTAACTCAGCTATAACCTAAAATCAACACCTTGGCAATAGTGTTCCTTTTAAGAGAACCGATGGCAAAATTTCAATAGAAGAATACAATTATCTCCAAAAATTGCAAGACCGGGCTTATGTGGAAATCGTGCAAAAGTTTCCCGGAATCGGCTGACGTTACCCGCAAGATAAAACTTTACGGTTTGACGTATTTCTGTATGTCATCGGTGAAACGGTACTAATAATTTCGATTTCCTTATTGTACAAAAGACGACTTTAATCTCTGACTAAGAGGTGTTAATAAGCGCATAACGACATTCCAAAATGGATTATGAATATTGCATGGTGGGCGATAAAAAATGTATATCCCCGGATTGTGACACGTGTTCGGTAAAAGGTCAGAATTAATAAAAGAAATTTTATATAAATCTTCGAATTCTATAAATAGGGTGTCCGGTTCCAGGTATCCAAGCGAAAAACTATATGTGCACATCAATGATTTTAGTCGAAAAGTTTAATACCATTTTTCGAAATTCGGCTTAGTTAACGATTTATTAATTAACAAATATCGGTCAATTACGGCGATCAGCGAAGGAAGGTGGTTTACTGTAGCTCGCAACTAGGCAAGAGACTTAGCGGCAGGGGGAGGGGGCAATCCACAATAAACATCGTTACATGTCGCTGCTCACCGTGATTGGCCCATCTTTGTTAGTTAATAACTATTTAACTGAGCTGAATTTCGGAAAATGGTATTAGACTTTTCGACCCAAATCATTGATGTGCACATTTAGTTTTCCGCTTGGACACCTGGAACCGGACACCCTGTATATAGTGATCATTGTGCATATTGACCGTTTAATCGAAAGAAGAAGAAGAAACCTTTCAAAAGATATTACTCGTTGTATCGACGAGAGATAAAAATGGAGAATATGCAAGAAACAAAAGTCGTCGCTGAACGAGAGGCGCGACCAAGTCCTAATGTATTTTTAATCAAAGATGTGCTTAACGCGTCTCGCTCTTTCTCGTGAGATTCTCGCTCATTAATATTCGTTAACGTAAGAAATTAATTTGACTATCGATGAATTAATATAATCTTACAGCTTGCTATTTGCGAAGAACACGATGGTGCGTTCGATACCTGATACCGGTGATACTGGAATGGATTATTCTATAAAACCAAGGTAATTCATTGCTGCAGGGTATCTACGACTTCCTGCTTTCGGAGCTTTGAACTCCCGATGATTGAACGTGAGATCACGTGGAAGGATACTTTTATGATCTCACACGAGTTTTCTCAACTTGCTTTTCCTCTCCTAAATAAGGACAAACCGTATCAATCGCAAATCAAATCGATCGATTATCAAGATAGTCGCGACTATTAGCCGATACAAGATCGTTAACGTTAGCATTAACGTGGTGAGACAAGGTGATCACAGTGTTAATGATTTTTTTTTTAATTCGTTTCTATTTTTATTTATTTTTTGTCGATTTAAAGCGGTATAGCATGTCGTACGTTGTTAGGTGATATATCCATGTTTAACCTGTCTTTCCAGTTTTAAATTACAAAGCAGAATTAATTGTATCTAATCAATACTTATTGTTAATCAATGTGTGAAAATCTACATAAACAGTAATTTTGAAAAATTGCTACAATTTCTGAAAAATTCCGTATATTGAAAATAACTATCACATTTTACTAGTTTACCATTTTTTAATCTGTGATTTGTTACGGTCCTCGAACTAAATATCTTTTCCATAGATTGTTAGTTTATATTAGGTCATATTAGGTTGGCTATACGTAGGAATAAACCTAAATATATATACTGAACATATTAAAAAGTATTCGAATACAGCTTTTACGAGAATAAGATCATCCGTTCGAGCTAGTCGACATTTTTTCCCAACAATCAATCCTCGTTCAACATAACTACGATTAGACGGCAAAGAGACACGCTAAGAACTCGGAACACATTGTTTCCCCATATTTGTAATCAATTAAACACTTTTTCCAGCACCAAGTAAACGTCCTTCGGCTTTCCAATTGACATAAAGAAAGCGAGTTCGGACAACGTGACGGGAGTCATGTGAGGCTATCAATCGTCAGTAGTTATGGCCCACGTGGTCAGCCGCGAGAGTAGTAGTAGCATCAGCAGCAGCCAGGCAACGGCACAGCACCGATGATGCCGGTAGTTCGTCATTAACGCGAACTGAAAATTCAATGTAACTTTTTTTCCGATCGAGAAAATATTTTCCCTAAGGAAGAACGACAATAGAACGGTAGATACCGATCATAAAATAAAATAAAGATCGAAGATAAAAGGAAAGCGAACTAAAACGAACGCATAGGAAGCCATTAAGTTCGTTAAACGATTGGAAAGTGAAATATAACGCGTGTATTACCTAATAAACGATTCAAATAGTGACGCCAATCGTTTTAGGAGATTAACGAGGAAGGTACACGCGTCGAAGGTCGTTGGAGTCTTATGAGGAATCGTTTGAAATCATATGAAACCGAATAGAAGATAAAGAAAATGAATTTGCTTTTTTTTAACGATCGAAATAACTTTATATTAATATTTGAGCCTACTCGATCGATCGAACGTATGCGGGGATCACGAGTACGGGGTATGTGCTCACACCGTGTGATCTTGAAAATGGTCCTCAGCTATTTTTCCTCATTCCGGACCAGTCGAAAATGTTTTTTCCATTCGACGTGCCCACGAGCAGGTGTAACGAGTAGGACTAAACTTTGCCGGCGAGCGCGCCGCGTCGAGCGATTCCGTAAGGAGGACAGGAGGGTGACGGGGCAAGGGGACCCGAGTCACGGGACTCGCAGTGAAAGTGTTGCGAGGAGAGAAAAAGACGACCGGTTTCTTCTTCCTTTTTCATTCGCGACCTGTAATGGCACAAACAACTGCAACACAACATCGTGCCATTGCAAAGGAGTCGGCTTCGCCGGCACTATCGGTGGCCCCTTGGTCTGCTTGTGGGATTCGACGGAGAGAGGAAGAGAAGAATAGTTTTAATGACGGAAGTTCCCTTAAGTCATTGCCTTAAATTATGCGGCTTCGCATCGGTCGCATCAAAATGAAGACGAGTTACGTTGGAATTCTTAACTATAGAAACTTATCCAGTCGTCCTATGTATGTCACAAATAAATTTAAAAAAAGGGATAAACAACGTAATTGAGCTAACAAATTTTTGACACTTTAAATAAATGCTTTTACGCGTGCTTATAAGATTTTTATGTTATTTTACTCGTTGGAACAGAGTTTCTCAACCTTCTTTTCTTTTATTATTTCTTTGCTTCTATCAAATTTTCTTTATTGCTACATTCTTAATACTTATGTAGCTTCTTTCTTTTGCCAATATATTTTGTCTCAGTAATAGAACCGTATACCACCAGATAAGAAGTTGACAAGTATATCAACATTTTTGCCATTAAAACCGTTTAGTCATCTTTGATATAATTCAGTCGTTTCACTTTGTTTCTACTTATATTTGGATTCGGAGTTACAGTTAATATTAATGAACTTTTCTGGGATCATTTCACTGGGCTGTTCAAAGTTGAACTTTAAATGAAAGCGAAAATGTGATATTTTAATATACGATTGATAGAAAAAAAAATGTATAAATATTATTAGAAATGCAGTACAATCATCATTACAAACTAACGGTAGTTAGGCCTGTCCGTCGCAAAAAAATAGGACTCACGCCGGTGGTATATTTACAGCAAAATCGAAATTTCAAGGGAGGGGGTATTTTTTAGAGAAAAAAAAATGTGTCTCATCTAAAAGAACCTTTATAAAATATTTAGCAAAATTGTGTAATGTAATCTTTTTTATTCTCTATATCATCCGGATTAAGAAACGTTACATATTCTTCTTCCGTCGAGACAACTTAGGATTCACTTTCAATTTTGTCATCGTAAACGATGAAACTTTGACCAAATTTCGAAAAAATATTCGTTCAACTAGACTCAGAGATAAATAATCTCGTCGAACGTCGGCGTGCCTCCGAGCCTTTTGCATACCTCTTACGAATGGATCCTCGTCACGCCAAAAAGGAAAAGTCGGATCCCAGTTTCGTTGAGATTTCTCTGGCCGAATGATTTAATTTATAAGCCCACTGGCCAAAAAGAAGAAAAAATATGTTTCGATTCATCGTGTTTTTTTGTGTCATAAATCTAAAAAAAAAAAAGAAGACAAAGGACAAAGAGAGGAAGGAGAGAAGAGGGAAAGAAAGAGAGAGGGATCATCGATATTTCAGTGAAATTCGAAAGGTTGTCTCTTTTTGAGGTTACTCCATAATCGAGCCCGCGCACATGCCATTCGAATATGCCTTTTTGTGAAAACTAATCTCCGCCTACGAGAGATTTCATCGATCGTCCTTTTTGCCCATAGAGAAACAAGTTATAATCTCAAGCGTATGAGTTACATGTGCTCGCAAAAAAATGAAGACGTAATAACGTAGATAGTCGAAGTTACTACACCGAGTGAGGCATATGACTTACTCCTAGTCACAAGACACAATGACGTAATGTAGGAACTGTCACGGTTACTTGAACCGAGTCTATATTTTCGATGTGACAAAAATCGATATTGTAAACATAATTATGGGTTCTCTCGAGACGAAAGGTATGTTTTAGAATTTGTACTCACAAAAACGCATTGTAATAGAATGCCCAAAGGAAGCCTATAACATAAATAATAAAACAAAAACTTTGATCTCCATTATCTTTCTCATTTTCATTCAATTTTTTAGCAAAGAACAAAAAAATATAACTTATTTATACTTATGCAGATACACAAATCTAACCTTTTTCATATACAAAAACATTATATAAAAAAATAAATTTCGCTTACACGTGTCCGATAATATAATTCATACTGACTATAATTGATTTATCGCAACGTTTATTCAAATCACATCTTTAATATGCGAAACCGCAAAAATTCTTTGTAATATCACAGGCGAATGAAATCGAAGATCCCATTAATTAATCCGACTTGAATAAAATGATCTCCCCTAGTTTGGTACAATGAACTCTTTATCCCAAGATTGATATCAATCAACTTTTTGGTCAACGTGGGCTTAAAAAAATTTGTTTCTCCGGTTGTCCAAGATCCTCGTCACCGAAATAGTTTCGAAGGATCTTTCGAGGTCTGCGAGGCAAATCTCACCTTCTACCCGGCCAGCCAAATAATTCGATTTCTGTGTCAGTGTGTCATACGGGCCGTATCAGCAGCGAGAGTGACTATGAGAGTTACTCAATGAGTAATCGAAATGTGAGTAGCATACCGACTCGTCACGTAGCGCCGCGACGCGTTGTTTTAGCTCTGGCGAGTCTCGTTCACCCTAACAGACGTATATACCACGGTGTCGGCGATAATAGGACGTTAACGTTCTAGCCGGCACGAAACTTACGAGACATTGTGGCTATGACATACCACTTATTATAACTATTTACAGTCGCCATGCTAAACGACAAAAGCGAAAGCGAGGCTAAAAAATCGATGCCGTGCTCGTGAACACACACATAATATATATACCTATACGTATGTATGTACATATATTTTTCTCATTGAAAATACGTATGCTTTACCTACGTACGCGCGTTAGGCGTTGTACCGTGTGTACCAGAATCGATTACTATGTGTCTTCGAAATCGGATCAAGGTTTGGATTCATCGTCAGCGCGATTAGCTAACATCGAAGACGCAGACAAGTACCGCCTTGTAATAAGCTTCTTTGTTAAACGAGTGTCTTTATTAGGTTCGGCGTGAACACCTTTCTGCCTCACAAAGGTAAAACACTGTGCGGGAGACCGTGTTCATTCAGCATACCTACATGTTGTTGGTAACACATTTCTTTCGTATCTATGACATCATAGTATCATCATTTCAAACTTCGTATATCATTTATTCTTTATCAAAATTGTGATGGTCGATACTTTAAATGAATTTATTTTTGAGGTAATGAAATAGGTCGTAGCTTAAAATATAAGAAAGATTTTATATAAAATCTAAAAACAATTTTGGAATAACCAGATCAACTTTTTGAGAAATAGTCCATTCACGTCTTCTCGTTAAGGATAAAGAGTCACGAGGAGAACAATTAGCCTGTTTTTCTCTCCCTCCCTCTCTCTCTCTCTCGACGTTTGCCCTTTCGACTATCCTCTCCCCTTTTGAACACGTGTCTCGCTAGATCGTTCTTGATTCTTCTTGATGATGCTCATCGTAGGATACTGCCTACCTGTTTGCTCGCTTGCCTGCACCCTCTCCTAGCCGCACCCTCCTCGACGGCGAGAGGATGATAGAACGTAAAACGTTCATATCTGTTGGTTTATATACCGTTATACTTATACATACAGAGTGACTCATGGTTATACGGATCATTGTCTCTAACCAATAAACATATCACGACAAAATTGTAACGAAGGTACTTACAACGAATCAGAAAAAAATAATTTCAAATCAATTTCCTAATATCTCTCCATATTTTTAAGAAATCATATTAATTTCCTTTTTTTTGTTATGAAACATAAAATCCGTAACAGATTGATTCACTCTATACATATTCATACACCCTGTATATGCGACATATTCGTACGTACTTTTGCGAATACTAAAGTATACATCGTTTATACAGGGTGTTAAAAGAAAAGGGTCCGTAATTTGAAAGGCTTATAGTATTCACCGAGAGGAGTAAAAAATGTCTAATAGACGTGGGTACTAAAATCAACCCTTTCGTTGTAAATTAACTTTTATTAACACTAAACCTACCAACGTTAAAGGCATACTCCATTTTCATTACATTTATCTATTCAACAAATACTTAAACAAAAACATGCTTTTTGCTATCATTAAAAAATATTATTAAATAAATATTATTGATAATGAATTTCTATGAAAGTAAATTGATTATTTAAAAAATCGAGAAACAAGAAACGTATAAAGGGTCATTTGACCCGTCGTGGTATGTTTAGTATTAATAATTAGCGTTCATTACCCTAAGTGGAGTCTCTTGGTAACATATTGAATGTAAACGTTTATTATGAAAATAACCAAAAACTATTATTAAAATCAACGAAAAACTACTTCGTAGACGCAAAACGATCACTTAAGGTATCGAACACTCGTTATTAATGAAAACACATTAATGTGTCATTAATAATAAAAGTTAATTTACAGCGAAAGGGTTGATTTTAGGACCCATGTCTATTAGACATTTTACCTCTTCTCGGTGAGTACTATAAGCCCCTCGAGTTACGGACCCTGTTTTGTTGATCACCCTGTATAAATGTAAAAATATACCTACCTACGTATATATATCGATGTATACTCATACATGCATATACGTACTTATTCATATGTATATATGTGAGAAACACACGCGAGGAAACAGGAGCGACATAGCGAGGAGAAACGATCCAGGAACCGGGCGCGTCGAGATAAACGAGCCGTGCACTGACCCGCTTTCCGCCGCGGACGGATCCTCGTTTCATAATATCTACCGTGTCGCGTCGTCGAATACGTGCGCCATCGTATGCGCGCGCTTCTCTCGCGCGTCCTCCTCGATTAGTGCATCACAAGGGGCATCGTTGCCCGGTTAGAGCGTTAGAGAAGAGGCGTGAAGCATCCTTCGAGTCTGTTCGATGCCTTCTGCGATAACTCCTTGAAATATTCGAATCTGTGAGGTTTCGTTCGTTGCTCTGTATGAAAGAGAATGAATGAGGCAATTGATATGGTGCATCTGCATATGACGTAATTCTATAGTTTCTGCATTTACTTAAGTTTTACAACCATTAGAAACTTCATTTTGCATTACACTCCAATATTATGAGGCAGTTAAATATGAAGTTTGATGGATCACTCGATATTGTCTGAGAGTTTGACAGCTGTTTGCTTCACAGAGCGGACATTTGAAACTTCTTGTTGCATAATCTCATAAATTTTATTACAACCGCATTAAAGTCATGAGTTTACATGTGCCTCACACGTTACACATTATGGAAAGCCTCAAAGCTTATGAAACGGTAGAACCGATGTTTGAAACCTTTCCAGATGTTATTTAGAGCCGTCGAAAGCAAATCGTACGCAAATTAGAAACGTAAGATTTCTAAGTACTTCGTATTGTGAAGCACTAGAAACGACGTTAAGAGCATTCTTCGATGCAACTGGCTGCCTTTTAACGCTGCTTCCATTTACGTTTCTTAGTAACCTCTTTCGAATTACCAAGTCGATGTCTCACCTGCCTCGAGTCTTTGTCGTGTGTAATTACGGTTAAAGGGACGATACGGAAGATAGAATATCTCTATTGAAATTAGAATCGCAAGGATTCGATCATAGCCATAAGTCTAAAGTCACTTTTACGAGTTACTTCGTACTTCCTCAATACGATTGTAATAACCTTGCTCCTGTCTGGATAATTCCTGATCGTTCCTTAATGAAAAAAAAAAAAAATAAGCAACAATATTTTAAACGATCAATCGTTACCAGAGATGAACGTAATCGTGACGACACGATCTTCTTAGAAAGCTCGACACCTTCGTAAAACGGGATTTGCATTTGATTCGAACTCGTAATTGATATTTATGGAAACTCCGGAATTGCGTCTGACGCCATAAGGATATGACCTTGCGGAGAGTCAACCGATTTCGCCTCGACTCTTTGCATTTATGCGTACGGCAGGTATGGAGGCAACATTTTGACGAGTCCACGGGATGAAAGGAACGAGTGATACGATAAGTACACGTGAATTCGAGCGTTAATTGTCGATAATGGATTCCTCGTTCTACGTTCAAATCACGAGCCAATTCGTCTATTTGATATCATCTGTAGAGTAATTGGTACCATATAGTCGAAGCGGTCTCGCGAATTGACCAATTCCTTTTTTGTCATCGATTGGAAGGACCTTCGTTGAGAAAAATACGCTAAGATTAAAAGGACACTTAACTTTGACGTTGCTAGACCGATATCTTGGCATGCCAGGGTCTTTCGATAAATAAATTTCACGCACGGTAACGCTGCGCGTGCACTGAATGTCTATACTAGCAACGATGATCACGAGGAAGAACAAAACAACATGATTCGCTCACGTGACGGTTATCACGAGGTTCGCCTCTTACGAGAAAGAGGAAAGTGAAGGTGCTAAAGACTATGGCAAAACGGACCGCAGAGAGAGGGAGACAGAGAGAAAGAGAGAGAGAGAAACTTAACAGCTAGGTAGATATCTACATTCAAATGAAGGCTCGTTTGCACAGAACGACTAATAAAAATGTTCGTGGAAATGTCCCTATGATTCGTTGAAATCAAAGTGAAAAATAAGTTTCTTCCTTTTGTCGATTATCTTGAAGCAATATGGTAGACACATTAGATTCAGGGCGACGTAGGATGGAAGAAATAAAGTGGCAAACACTTTTACTCTATAGTTTCATACAAATATTCGAGAAAGTTGCTCTACGATTTCTTCAAATAAAAATTAAAAACATAAACATTTCCCTCTTTCTCCGCTATATTAATTTCAGGACGATGAGGAATATAATTAATGACAGTGAATGTTTGTTTAATTAGAAATACTTAACTTAATTTCTTGTTAATCAATTATTGAATTAAATTGTTTGTTAATCAATTATTGAATTAAATTGTTTATCGGAACACAATTCTTCCTATTCCCCGCTTTTTATTGAACTTTTTCAAGGAACTCCACGATTCCTTGACGTCATAAATTCGTCGGGCCATCGCGTTACGAACGTTCCGTTTAATCAAAATCCCCGATTAACATTTGCGTAAATTCTGGATAAATCTTACGTTTAAAAGTCCCAACTGACGTTGACGCGATTGAAAGATGCAGTTATCTGAGAGATCGAATCTTCCATCAATATTAATAGCGTACCCGTAAGGAAGTTATTTCCACGATTTAAGATTTTCAAAGAACTTTTTTTAATCTTATCACATCACGATGCGTCAGCTAGGAACAATTACGATAGAAAAGCTACGTCATATATTTCGATTTCGCGTCATTTACCTACGTACGTATCGGTGCAACGAAGAAAAGTGAAAACGATACGGACGAATGCAACCGTGACGCATACGGAGATCCGGATTAAAATTGCAAATATATATGTGTAATACAAAACTAGAGGAATGTCGAAGAATTCGATTTTTGTCGTTATCCATATCATCGATAAATAATATTTGATTGGAATTGGGTGAATTTTTGAGAATTAAAAACACGGAAGAAGCGAAAAATACGCGATTGTGCAAGAGCAGAACGTAATAAAATGATCTCTCATTTTGGCAAGATCGTAGATTTATATACCAACCGGAATCCGTCTCGAAGGTGTTGTGAAATTTCGGAAGATATTTTTGCAATCGATAATATCATCGTATATCATCGATTCTTTACTTAGCGATGCATAGATAACTCGGGTCGCGTGATTCGATTTTTTTTTACAAGCTTCTATTTAGTTTATAATTTATATAATTATAATTTCTTTCTTTAAAATTTTAACGCAATCATGTATCGTCGATTAAAAAAACGGCAGTCATTGATGAGTACCAGGAAGTACCAAGAACACTAGACGCTACAAGTGCACTAGCACTTCCCCTCTTTTTTTCTCTGCTTCCTCTTCTTACTCTTTGGCTTCTTCGCGAATGATTAACTCCCGCACGCCATTGTAGTTTCCTTCGGGCTAAAAGAGGAATAATTCAGATCCGGTTCCGCAAAGCAATAACGTGAGATAAGGATGCAACGTATTTACCTACGTAATCTATTATGAAAGGAATAAAACGAAGATGTGTCCAGGTTTCTAGCCAATGGGGAGCGTTGATAATAAATAATCCGACCACATGTAGAGCAATAGCCTTCTAGTCTTCTCTCCGTTCCCCTGGTACCCTCTACGCCCCTTACATCATCTCATATCGCGATGGAATCACTCGTAAAGGATCCAGAGAAAAATATGGAAGGATAAAGAAGAAAAACACATCGTACGCGATTAGCTTAAAACGATCATTATTCGTGCGAATAATCGTGTTTCTCGGTGAAGTACACAGCCTCGTGAGTTACCGAGTGGTAATAACGTCGATATTCGTCCCGCTAATATCATGAATAATTACGAATAAGCTAGAATTGTTTCCAGAGTCGTTTGCGCGTCACCGCGATATTATTTCCTTTTGCGCCATTTTGAAAGTGCCCCATAGTTTCTCCTGTTTCCTCGATGGTTCTGCGTGAAATATGCAAAAATGTAGTCTCCCGGAACGTGATTCCGAAGATTATTCAACAGAAAAATCGAAAATAATATTTAGGAGTATGAGAAATATCTGTTGTCCTCGATTTCGAAAAAGAAAAAGCTTGATTCCTATCGATCTCCATTTTGAAGATAGATTTTTAAGGAGACGCGATTTCACCGAACGCAAGATTTTAAATTCGTCGAAAAATTCGCCCATTTCGACGTGAACTTTCGAACTTTCCAAAAAATGTATCCTTTCGCTGGCATAATGGACTAAAGTTTCTTTATTTTTTGGACGCTTTTTAATTAGGCTTAAGTTAATTTTTGGCAATAATCCTTTCTAATGTTCTTTCTCCAACTTTCTCACCAAAGCAGCCCGAAGAACGTTTCTTTCTTCGCGATACCTTGCTTCGTTATTTCCGTTATAAATTCTAGTTTATAATTAAATAAGAATTTTCTATTTAGCACAGGAAATGCTTGCACGTAGCAGTCGTGGCCGAGTGGTTAAGGCGTCTGACTAGAAATCAGATTCCCTCTGGGAGCGTAGGTTCGAGTCCTACCGACTGCGAAAAACGTGGGAAAATCGTTAACAATTTCCCCAAGACATTCTTTTTTTCTATCTTTAACTCATAAAAATCATTCTCTCAACGTTTAATCCAAAAACATCTGTCACTTTGTCTTCTGCATTCCACACAAACTTCAACAAATACACCTAATCCTTACCCAACAAAATCACAGACTTCCAAATTACTCGATCTTTCTACAAAAATGCTAAAAAAAAAAGCAATACTTTCCATCTATTCAATCCCTCCTCGCGTTAAACTCAAATAATAAATAATAAAAAGGATGGTACGACGTAATCGAAGATTACAAACGAAAGTAGAATTTTAATTAACCTAAAGAAAACAAAGTAGTAGGTTAACCACAAATTGCTTGCCGTGTGGTTTTGAATTTAAAAACTCGCGCTAAAACCTACTCGTCTGATTCCCATCCAAGCTGGCAGCCCATCCATGAAATAGGAAAAGGAAGCGTTAAATATCGGAATATAGCACGTAGGAGTGCAGTGCAATAGAGGCTCGTTCGCGAGGAGCGTGGTTATTTGTACATCCATGAGGCATCCCGTAGCACTGCAAGACTCCGATCACGCGCCACCTGCGCAATCCCTATTCCGCATCATCGCACGGTATCGAGCCAACGGAGACCGTTCGATACGATGACATCTTCTTGAAAAACGGACGTTCCGTTATCCATTCGACGTAAAAGCACTTTGCATGTCGCGCAAGCGTTACACGTGCCGTTATATCATGCAATCGATTATCACGTAGACTATTATGGAAAATAGCGTTAGACCGAGACATGTTCTAAGGAATGCAAATTATGTCATTATATTTATGTAACGATACGTAGAGAAAAGATAACGATCAACGTTAGGGGGCCCGTCGGCATCCGAATATCGATCACGTGAGATATCTTAAGATCACGTGACTCGCGAATTTTCCCAGAGATATTCTTCGAGTTGTTTCATTCATACGGGATGTTTCACTACGAATCTACTTCGGTATTTGCATTTCGTCTGCCTGGGCACTACTGTCATCGATATCGAGCCTTTGGATAAGTATGTATTTAATAAATTTCCTAGACGGGTCTTTTGGCACTTGAAAGTGAATGGATGTATGTAATTGTAAAGATAATCGTATTTAACGCTAGGTTTAGCAAGGGGATCATATTTGCGACTCTGAGTACACTTTTTATTAATTGTTTCTTTTTTTAATTCTTGTCGTATTTTATGACAATATTTTAGTAAATTATAGATTATTTGAAATTCGTTTTTTACTATTGCCAAGTTACGTTTCTCTTCGATTAAATACCAAAAATGTCATTGTGACGTCTTTCGTAGAATTATGTATACGTCAATTCGTAGTAAACCTAGTGTTAAATGTATAAAAAAATTCAGCACCTAATGAAGTTTTTGAACTTTCTTCGCGATAAAGATCGAAGAAACGAAGAAAGATCGTTTTCATGAATATTTGTCGCGGAAATTAGCGTAGCCACGGAAAGTGTTTGGTTAAACTTCTCGTCGCGGTGGGATAGGATAAAAGATGGCCGATGGGCATACCGATCGGCAAAGCAAATCGTCGATTTTTGCAGGTGCAACAACCCGTGGCGCGTTGTCGTCCTTGTCACAGTATTCCCATCAGGAAAAATGCAACCGGCACGAGAAGTTCGGTGTCCTTGCAGGAGATCGCTCCTCCGTTATTACCGTGATTTTCAGAATGGCTTTCTGCAATCCTTGGACGATTACAAAACTAGCGATTGCGTCAATGGCTCGTGTACGAGGCGCATAGACGCGCGCGATCGCTTATGTCGACTCAAATTAAGAACGTTTAATCTTCTCTATGATTCGTTGGAAATTGACGCGAAGTACGTTTCATTCAATAAATATCACCGAATGCATTTTGACAAGCCCTCTCTTGCCGTTAAGCATGAGCCATTGTTATATTCCTTTTATATTCTCTAATGACTATCGGATTATATTGTATCGATGATAATGATGATGTGAATAATCGAATCTTAAGAATGCCACGAAGTCGAAGTGTCCTCGTTCATCGATCCTTAACGTTTCAAAGAAAAATCGTAAGCTTCGAATACGCGTATAAACGTTCTTTTCTATTTCTATCGGCAATTAAAGATTGCGACTTCGGAACGGTTCGTTTGAGTTTTATTTAAAATCAGTGTTGCGTCAATACGATTGAGAATGACAGGAACTATGTCGGGACAAAGTTTTTTTAGCTACTTTTTATTTCATAATTTCTAAGTAGACAGAGTGTACGTGATTCTAAAGGAATCATAGCGATGCTGGTAAGAGTAGATGGATTTTAGAGAATACTAGTTTTGCAAATTAACATTTTATGAAATTTGTTTAGTTTTTGATACACCTGTAAAAGCATAAAAGAAATTGAAAATTCGATATTATTCGCGCGCGACTTCGACTTATAATCGATAGTTCTCTGACATGCCGAAATGTCGATATATCGAAGTAAAAATGATGGCGGAGTAGATATAGGTGGTATCTATCAGTTTTTAACACAAACGAGCCTTTTAGAGAGGGAAGATAACATTTATATAACTTAAACTATTCATAAATTGTAATAATGAACATCTTTACGAGACAATGCGTGAATATTCTTAAAACATCGTGTCAAAGGCAGATCAGTAGTCCTGTTAGCAACTTTTATTTTAAGAGTGCAGTTTCTCTTGAAAATTTATATCCTGGAAGCAGTTTAAAACTTTTTACAGCGAATTTCGTAAGTTTTTTGTTAATTAAGAATAATTTAAAAAGAAATAAAAAGAAGGTTCGAAGTACAGCTTTTACAACATAACCTTTCTTTTCTTCTACAGTAGTTTTTTGTATGTTTATAGATGATCATCTTTTTCTTAACTATAATAATCATATTCATAAATTTGCAGGTACCAGAAGACCCCTCTGCAAAGTTTAATGGATACATACCTGTTGAGAAGCTCGATATTACTTATAGTCGCAGTAGTGGCCCTGGTGGGCAAAATGTAAATACCGTAAATACTAAAGTCGACCTGAGATTCAATGTTAAAAATGCCTCGTGGTTGTTGGAAGAAATAAGAGAGAAACTACTAGAACAAGTAAATACAAACATTCGTTATAGCGTTGTTTGATCTTCACAATATTGTAATACATATACTTTCTTTTTTTAGCAAAAGACAAAAATTAACAAAGATGGTTTTCTAATAATCAAATCAGATCTTACGAGATCTCAGCAACTAAACTTAGCTGATGCGCTAGAAAAACTCAGATCAATGATAAGGAAAACTTTGGTAGTGCCACCGCAAATGACTAAAGAAACCGAGGAAATTATAAGAAAAAGGCAACTGAAGGCAGCGAGACAGAGAATTTTTGTAAAAAGAATACGTTCGCAGATTAAGCAGAGCAGAGTAGGCCCGTCATTAGATTCATGAATTAGAAGAACTTTCTACCTCAAAAAATATGTACAGTATAGAAATATAAAGCATACGTAATCATACATAAAAGATGTTTTAGAATATTAAATTATGAAAACCATAAAATGTAAATAACTCCTTCACAAATTTTTACGAAAAATGTCACCACGAAAGATCAAGTAAGTGCAGTTCGCGTCTAATAAAACGAGAGGAACATTTATTTCACAACGACGCGTTAAATCTATATTTCGTTAATAAGTATTGTAACATATTGTTTAACTAATCAAGATATTTTTCAAACGAATCTTAATAAAAATTTAAAAAATAATAACATCGAAAACAATCCTATGAATCTATCGATAATTACGGGGTATCCTCAATGTTAGGTTAGATATCTGTACTTGTCGTCATAGCAACGAATGGCGCGTAAATGAAAACAAAGTGAATCGAACACTTGTCAAGAAGCTCCTAAAACGATCGTGTGTAGTTAACCTCTATTGTCGTTTAATTATTTTAGTAAAAATAATGTCTTTCCGGGAATTACGCAGTACGTAAATGGACATTATTCCAACATATTCAACGTATCACCTATAAATCGTGCATAATATATATTAATAAGATAATATGGAAAACAAACATTTTTATATATAAAAACACAGTTATTTTTTTTAACATATAATTTTTGTATTAAAGTAAAACAAATTAAGAAGTATTAATAATAAATTAGAGCGTTCCTTTTCTTTATGACAGTCTTTTGAAAATTATATCTGTATATTATCAAAATTACATCGTTTTCAAGTTTATACGATATTCTGCAGATTTTACGGAAACAATGAGAGTACTTGGATATCCAAGATTAATATCCATCGCAAATTTTCGCACTCCAAACTTTCCTTTGGTAGCAGAAATTTTGGTTTGGCTCGTAAAAAGATTTGATCCAGATGCAGACATAACCTGTGAGCATAACACGGAAGAAGAACGGATCTTTCTGATACGTAGTGTCGCTGAATTCATGGTAAACGTGTATTATTTACGTCTTTTGTTAATTTTGATTCATAAAAAGTAAAACAAAACGGATTTCGTGAAGTTAAATCAAACTACATGATGCGGCAACCAATAGTTGTTTGACCAATGAAAATCGAATATTTTGAGTGGGAATTTTAAATTACGTTTCTCTCGTCAAATTGTTTTTATAAATTATTAAATCTAATCACAGTACATTCATCCTTAATTGAATATGTATTAAATAGGCTTTAAACACGAACGTGAAATTAAATACCAAGAAATTGTATCAAGCTGACGGTTATGCCGTGAAAGAATTATTAAAAATAACGAACCTACTGTACGAAGCTCAAAACCATGGTAGCGAAAGTATCGGTCAAAGTGATAACAATCGTAAGACCGTCGAGTTTAATATATCTGACGAAATTAACGAATTGAAATCGACGAGGCAATTAGCAAGTGTCTTGACCGTGAATGGTGCAACGCTCTTTGATCTTCTTGGTCGAGAAGCCGAACTACGTGATATTAGGAACAGCAAGGCTGGCAGACAATTCGATACTTCTGAAATAGAAATTGCGTTAAAGGATGTCATAGAAAGTATGCGAAAAGAAATAGAAGACACTAAAAAACAAGTTGACAATGTTAAGGTATACAAATTTTGTTGTAATTCACTCTACATTCGACTTTAACTTTATCAAACCTTATCGATATTCATTTCAAGATTGGTAACATAAAATTCCCGATAAATGAAAATTGAATGAACATAATAATAAATTACCACTTAATAACCAATACGATTAAACTTCTTTTTATGGAAAGGATACGGAACAAAGTCTAGATACAAGGATAGAAAGACGTCGTGCCGAATTGGACAGAAATCAAAAGAGACTCCAAGCATTAAGAAAAGTTCGACCTGCTTTTATGGAGGAGTATGAAAAACTTGAAGCTGAGTTAAAAATTTTGTACGATGATTATTTACAAAAATTTCGTTATCTCGCATATTTGGAACACTTACACGAGGATGCGGCTAAGGCCGAACAAGAAAGAATCGAAAAACGGTAAATAAAATAATGAAAAATACGTAGAATTTAAAAAAGGGAGATGAATGAAGCGAATTTTAAATTTTCTCACGTTCGATACGTTCTAGACAAGCGGCAACGAAGAAACAGCTCGAACAGTTGCGCGCAGAGGATGTCAGCTTTGAAAGTATGATGGAAGGAAACGATCTCGTATTCGGCACGGGTCTTCAAGAATCTCCGTTAACTCTTGGCGACGTTGAAAAGCAGAATTCCGAGAAAAATGTGCAGCAAACGGGAACTCGTGCAAAGACAGGTGACATAAGTTTTAATAAAGAGAACGAGACACTCGTCTTTTTATCCTCGTTCCTTTACCTTCTTTAAAAAGCCTAGATTTTAACTGAATAAAAAATAAAAATTATTGCAGTTAACGAAATAACGTTGAGACCACAAATGCCTCAACGACGGGTTTACGGCAGCATGTCGGGTCGTCAAAGAGGTAGCACTATTTTGGAATCGAACGACAGCGGTGGCTCGCTCGATAGCGACAGCGATCTACTTATCGACGGAGATCTCGATGACGATGACGACGACGACGATGATCTCTTGAATTCTGTTGGAGGAACGGAGATAGGATCTTTCGATCGAAAGGTTGCTCAGGATAAACGTTCCGTAAGCAAAGTCGATCATTCCGACGAAGATTTTTAGAAAGAACAAGATTACAAACTCAACCAATTTCAAAAATTGTAATTAATCTTCTAATCTAATTTCATAATTCGCAAAAACGTGTTGTTCGATCATTTTCTGTAGCTTTATTTAGTGTATCATAAAAAAAAAAAATTAGAAAAGGGTTAGGCATCATCGTACACCCATTCCGTACTTATATTTATATAATGTGTAGAATATAGCCAAAGATTTCGCACGGCCTCGAATTAAAAAACTTTTTTTTTCTTCATTTCCGATTGTTCAATATACGAGCAATGCATTCGTTGATAATGAATTAGCGGCAGACCGTTATAATTTTCTAATATTTCACCTATTGGATCTTTAATATTAAGAATTTCTAAGTACACATTGTACATACATGAACTACGTCTAGATATTGTTCCTATGGATATGCATAGGGAGTTCATTTAACACGTTGTGCGGATTTTTGGGTGCGTTCGTTAAAAAAAAGAACAAGAAAAACCAAACAAAAAGAGCGAAACTAAATCTTTATAATCTGTATTCACAATAATATGATTCGCCTTAAAGCTTTTCGTGTTATAAAATGTTCACAATGAAATGATCATACAAAAAGATAAATTCAAGATAACCATCATCGATTATCCTTCTACAATAAATTCCAAAATAAATAACAATCGCTCAACGAGAAAAGGGCTTCCAGAGTTGATCATATGTATTGTTTTTTTTTTTATTATTGCCAATCGTTAGACCGAAAAATTAGGCCATGGCTACCGAATAACAGTCTTCGATAAACAACAAAGATTCTTTCTCTACAACGATATAATTCAGCAGCAGTAGTAGCAGCATCAGCAATAGTTAACAATATTCGAGTAATTTCCTGCGGTAACCTCGATGGCAGCATCTTTGTCGTAGAAATTAGTCTCATGAATCCACAACTTAATAATTGATAGTATATAGCTCTTGTGTGTTTATGTGTCCGAAAAAAAATGTCCTGTGCGATGCGTTCAAGGCCTAACAGGCAGCAGCGTATTTATTTACATATCTACCCTTCGGAGTTTTGGATCATCGTATCTTCTACCTAACAAACAACTCAAATATCTCCGTCAATCGTCTATACATCAAATACCGATGATCATACTATCCGATTCGATGGCAAAAATGGACAAATGCAGTGAAACAAAGGCAACGTATCCCCGTTCGGCGTTAGCAGCGTTAAATTAGATCGTTCGAGATCACGGGTGTCTAGTATCATATTTTTTTCCCTATCTTTTAATACATTTACCGTACTTATAGTGCAACATTTAGAGAGGCTAATAGCGGCGCGGCGGTTGGATGCAGGATCGTTAAGCGGTAACGTGGCAACCTTGAAAACAGTCTAAATGGATAATCTCTATTGTCCTCGCGAGAATGATCCCAGACGGTAAACAAAAAGTGCTGAAATATCGCGAGAGAGAAAAAAAAGGAGTATGAGGACAGGCAAGAACAGAGATTCCAAAGTAGTCGTGACTGCCGCCAAGTTAAACCAATGAAACGTTCGAACGCACTCGTAAAGTTAGAAAAGGAAAAAAGGAAAAAGAAGAAAAGAAATACCGGCGAAATAAATACCGAGGAAAAGTAACGAGTAGAGAGAATCAACATGACTTCGGTTTGGGGCGACTCAGTTGTTTGAGTCCTCGTAGAAAAATATTGTTGATCCACTTTCACCGATGAGCAGCCCGGATCTTTTCTTTTCGCGGGCTACCATTACGACGAACCTTTCGAAATCGGACCTCGATCAACGAAGGCAACATCATCCGACGATATTCGTCTCGGTATTCGTCCACCCCAAATTGCTCCAGTCGGTCACCAACGAGATATAAGAATCTTTCGAACGTATCCAACTCGGAGGAAAGAATTTTGAGCATCCGGACGTAAACCAGCAGGGTAAAAAACGTGCACAAACGGTAACCCGATTATTTCGCTTAGACCTGCCGCGAAGGGTTTCTCGATGCGCTCGTTTGTTTCGGTTTATCAAGGGTTACCATGATTGTAGAAATAGGTCCTGGCGACCCTCGGTGTGCCGGTAAAATTGCCAATGTCCCATGGGACTTCGACGATGGTCTTTTGCTACCTAACTGACTTGCCCAGCGGGCTGGTTTTTATTCGTGGCGTCATTATTGGCACGGGATCCAATTCGGGCAAGGTACACTGAGCACTTAGCTCTGACCAAGTTCTATCGGCATTATCCGCTAGCTTGTCCCTGTACTTGTAGGCCGTTCTGTCAACTACGGATGGTGTTTTTATGCAATCGTCGCCGCCGAATTCGCATACTCGATAGTGATGCAAGATAGCTGCGTCCAGAGGCATGTTCAGAGTACCGTGTCCCGGTATTAACTCCCAAACGAAATGATTACCAGCTTCGACGACTACCTGAGGTTTGCAAACGTATTTCGATCGTTGCTTGTGCGGATGCAACTTAGTCCTTCTTCTGGTCTTCCTTAAAGTTATAAGTCCGGCTTCCGTTGGTGTCCGACTCATCACAACGAACGGATCATCGGCCCATTGCAAATAGAAAAAGGCATTTTGAAAGGAGAACGCTCCCGTCGATTTGGTGTTTATACGGCTGCTCATCCATCTGAAATGATATAGAAATATTTGTAACAACTATCGATTTCTAGAAATAATTTCACAGCTTTCTTCGATCTTACCTTATAAGGTCGACTATGGTGTCATTGTGACGGGGTATGATGAACTCGTCAAGATCGACGAGCGCGACATACTCGTATTTGTACATGGAACGATATAGGCAATCGTTCAAAGCTGCGAACAGTGCCTCCGTTCGTATCTCCCGTTGAGAGATCATGTCCAAACGATGCCATGGTAAAATACTTACTAAACCCTTATTCTTGTAATACTTTAGAGCGCAATCCGCCTCGGGGCCGACGGTGTCATTGTAAAGGGTAACGTGCGTGGCACCCAGGAGTCTGTATAGCTCGATAAATTCTACCAATTGCAAAACCTAAGAAATATCACCTCGTCAATTTTCTAATAAAGGATAATATATCGTGAAAGAAATGTCTGCAGTTGCAGTCAAGAATCGTATAAAGCGTACCCGATTATAATCGTAGTGCAAAGGTTTCACGCAAACGGCTAATGGTTCTCTCACTCTCAATCTATCCTCGGGTCGGTTCAAAACGAGAATTCGATTGGTTGGAGGTGCCCTCAACCTAGCTACGACGCTAACGGCTTCCGGTATACTGTCAGCCATGATGGATTCCTTCGGTAAAGGGCAGATAACGAAGCAGGCGCTGTATTTCAGATTCCAATTTTCTCTGATCACCTGGAAATCATATCGCACAGTCGAGATGGCACGAACGATTGCGACAAGTTGATGAAAGAAAAAGACAGGAAATATAAATACGAATAGTATCTACCTTTACTTTGGCAGCTACCGTTACCGAGGCTGTTACGTTTCCACTGTTCTGTTGACGATACCAAAGCCTGCACCACACTCTTTCTGGTCCTCGCGTTTTCGTTGCGCTTATCACACGTACTATCCCTTTGTGCGCGCTCCCGCCTGCACTGGCACCAGCTACTCTGTCATCGTAGTACGCCGAATAAACGAAGAATTTAAATCTGTAAATGGGTGTTCCTCGAGAGTACGTACAATAATTAAGAGCAGAGAGATTCATAGACACAGAAAACGTTAGAAATTTGATCACTTCGATGATTCCTTTTATTTTTCATTCAGAAATTTATTTTTCACAGAGAAATTCAGAAATAGTTGTCATAAAGTCGTCAACTTTTTAATTGAATGTAAATAACTCGAACTAATATGATTATAAAACGTATAAAGAAACTAATAAGAAAAATATACAGGGTGTCCGCTTCCATATAGTCAAGCGGAGGACTACATGTACACATCAATGACTTGAATCGAAATGTCTAATACCATTTTTCGAAATTCGACTTAGTTAACGAACTATTAACTAACAAAGATCGGTCAATTACGGCGATTACAAAAGGAAGGTGGTTCACTCGAGCTCGCAGCTAGACAAGAGATGAAGCGGTAGGAGGAACAATCCACAATAAACAACGTTACATGTCGCTGGTCGCCGTAATTGACCGATGTTTGTTAGTTAATAATTCGTTAACTAAGTCGAATTTCGAAAAATGGTATTAGACATTTCGATTCAAATCATTGATGTGTACATGTAATCCATCGCTTGACAACATGGAACCGGACACCCTGTATAACAAAAGTACGATTAGTTTGATGATCTGGATACAAGTTTACAAAATCAAAGATGCCAAGTTTAAATTGAATCAAATCTTGTTAACATTTCCAAGTCTAATAAAAGAAAAAGTTAAGACTCCATCGAAGTGACAAGATCAAAATTTAGGACCTCTCGTAATAATATCTTGATCCTGAAACACTGTTTCAATTACACCAAATCCCATAAGGAAAGTATTCGATAATTCGACGGACCTAGTATTTGTAACCGGTAACCATTCGGCATGCGTGACCCTCAAGCTCTGGTCTAATTGTGGTAAACGAGCTTCCAAACTGGGTGGTAAGCTTGGTAGGACCCTCGGATCTGCGTGAATCGCTGCCTTCTGTCCTCCTTCCTCCCCGTAAACCAATAAACCGATATGATCGTCGAAGGTGCCCTTTAAGCCGACGAAGTCTTCAGCCTGTGAAAACGATTAACGATAACTCGATAATAGGATAATTTATGGTCGCTCTTATCGATGGGAAAAAAAGGGAAATGAAAATTAGACCATATATCAATCGGAGCATGTGCTATATAGATAAAATCTTTGCTATCCACAAAATGAATAGACACAGACGTGCAACATAATATAGTCGTAGCTATCGTATACTTACGCCCACCAACCATTGCCAGCTGATGAATTCGCGAATATTGGCAATCATCGTAAGCTCGATTTTATGAAAATGTAATATAGGAACGTTTCCATGCAGCAAATCAAGCAAAATAATAATATCATCTTCGTGAAATTAATTCTCCGTGGTTACAAATATATCTGGTCTCGGTTACCGGTGTAAAATTAGAAGCCATATTTTCTGATCTTACCCAAATTACTCTCGACCGATGAAAATAATTACAAACAAGTGAAACTAAATAAAAATTTGTTAAATATAACTGGGAATGGTTAATACCGTTGACTCTTTATAAACTTGTTAGCTTTTGTAAGAAATATCGAAGGAAGTAGATATCTACGTCATAAAAATACATTAAACTTTTCTAAAGACGTTAAACTCAATTTGATGCGATATGTTACATATGCAAAAGTATTTGTTGCGACGGTAGTACCGAATGCAAGAGAAGTAAAGAAAAGAACGACATTTCCTTTCGAAATCTCCGTCACGATTCAAAGCGAAGGACGAAATATCCTAGCGGCACTTCGAAATGGATGAGAAATCGATGCAGAAAAGAAGGGGTGATGCGAGTAGATGGAAGATAAAGTTTTCCGCTTCCACTTTTTCTGCTTTTTGCACAAAGCAAGAGAGAAAGAAGGAGAGGGATGGTGAGAGAGCGAGGGTGAGAGGCCGAGTACAAAGTTGAGCCTAGGTGCTATTAGTTCAAAAGTCCTTTCTAAGCTTTCCCTCACTTGCGTCAGGAAACGTTAGGGGATTACCAGCCGGTAGGATCGCTGAATGGAAAACTCGCGTTTCTCGAACTTCAAAATTCTTTCATTTATTTCTTTAATCCTCTAATTTGTAAATATCGATTGAAACGTCGCGATAATTAATCTTTATTTCTTTTTTTTTAATTATGATTAAAATACTTGATGATTATTTTTAAATTCGAATAACAATTTTCAATATTTAAAAAAAATCGTTCTACTTACTATCCATTAGGTACATTCAAAGTAAGTAATCGTGTTTAATGACGCGAGAGAAAAGCGTGGAATGAAAATTCTCGAGAATAATAAAAAAGAAACGAAATATCGATTGACGTGGAACACTGCGTCCTGATCGATTACGAGAAGTGGGCGAAGAATGATGAACGACTACTCCAGGTGTCAAAATAATAAGGGAAATCCTAGTAACTCACTCCGATTTCTCCGTAGTCCGGACGATCCGGTGCCGCTGGCAATCGATGTCCATTCCTGTGGCCACCGAGAGCGCCTGTACCACTCACATTTACGCCGCGTCCTTCGTTGATCAGAAATATCTCCGTAAGGACGATCAGTCCGATTACGGCGAAGAACATGACGACCAGCATGAAGGACATGTTGGCACGTTCCTTCAGGATCCCGGCGTTCCCGCGGCTCCCACCGGAGCCTGATCGACGGGCACCCATCCTTGAACAGCTCTGGAAAATAAGAAGTTATTTTTTAAAAAGAGAAAGAAATTTCATTCTTTTTCTTTTATATGACGCTTAATTATTCGTCTGAAATTATTATTAATTTAATATTAACCCGGCGTTGTTGACGTCGGGTCTCAAAGAGCCGAATTAATTTAGAAACACGATATCTCTTTTTCAGCATCTCTGAGAAACATTAATAAAGTGCTTAAATTTTACTGTATCTTGTATTTTATTATTTTGATTTGTTTAAATAGAAACAAAGAACCGATAGAAATGAATTTTGAATCTAGTTTGAGCACAGTTTAATAATAATTATAATTCTTATATCGGGTCTGTGAGACCCACGTCAACAGCCGTGACATATTTTGCCACGTCAAAGACACCAGGTTAATACCGCTGGGTATCTTAACCCTTTATAGGGGATAACGAAAAAAAAAAAATAAATAAAATAATGGCCCGAGCAAAAAAAAATACTACCGGAATTATAATTTAGGAATTATACCATAATAACAAAGTGGTAAATATTTTCCCTTTACCTCAAAAGTAATATTCAAAGGCAAACATTGAAATAAAGAAATTTACTTTTGTACATTATTCATGTTTTCAAAGAATACATTGGAAAGTAGAATGACCCAAATACATTTTCTGGGATAAAGAGAAAGTTTTTTTAGTAGTTTTGTAATATCTTTAAATATCTTTTTCCTAATGATTATCCACGGACTACATATTTTTATAAATTGTTTATAAACGATTCAAACCTCCCAGCTTCCCTTTGGCACGTCAAGATCTCGTGCTATTCCGTGAAAAAAAGGGAGGAAAAAATATATATGAAATGTGAGGTCGCGGATCGTCGAGAAAATTAGCTTTCCGTTTGAGGAATACGCGAATTCCTAAAACAGATTTCTTTAACTCACACGTCTACCGTTCCATACAAAGTATTGATTTCCCCCTTTAAAATGCAACCGGAGTACCTTAACATTTCCTAAGAAGTTTCCGAGAGTGCGTAGGTTCGACTCCCGCTCGAGCGAGAAACTTGGATATCGAGTAAAAAGAAAACGCTTTCCGTTGACTTTATTTTTAGGAATGAGGTTCCTTTCATTCCTTCTTTCATTCTTTCGTTAAATAAAAGACTCACCTAGAGGAGACCCAGAAAAATTTCTGCTAAGCATGGGGACGGTAGCGTGTTCTGAAATAAATAAGTCCAATCAATACAATGACCATTTACATATTTTATGCAATTATTCTACATGAATTTACATTGTACTCGTAAGATTTATCTTACGTTTCTGTTATTATCGTATAAACGTGTTTATGCCATCACGCGATTTTTGTAGCTCTACAGTTACCAACCAAGTAAGACTTGAACAAGAAACTAACAATATGCTAACAAAAACTTATGCTATCTAACTAACAAGAAACTAAAGATTTTTGTCATTATTAATTCACTTTTTTTTTTATTCATTAACACGTTGCATTACTATGACGGTAGAAGTTATATGCGCGTTCCAAATATTCCTAACAATTTGACAACTGTACACTATTCACATTTGTCATTAAATCGAATGTAATATTATGTACATTTATCTTTACACACGAGTTACTTATAATGCGCTATGTTTACATTTTTCATTGCCAATGAATGATTCTTTCGAAAGAGATTACTATGTCACGATAACAAAATGAAATGAAGAAACTTCGCGTAGATTAAGCGTATTCAGACTAATGATATAGTTTCGATACGACGATGTCTAGTGGCTCGATAACTCATTTCAGTAACATATAAATTCCAATATTTTCCGTAAAACACGTGTATTTCGTATAATACTTGTTGCTAATCGTATCAGTTGAAACCTTTATGGAAGTAGGAATGTAGGTATATAAAAAAAAAAAAAACAATATCACAAGTATGCATGCATGGAATCCGCGTAAATATTTTAAAAATATGTTTGCACGTACCGACTATATTATATGTATTTATGCAATAGATAAACACGTCTGTTATATTTTTACTAGAACGTATAAAGGGTTAGTACTTTGTGGAATTAAAACAAGATAAACGAACAACGAGTACGGTATATTATCGTAGGAAAAGTATATGTATGTTGCTAAACATTTACTGTTTTATTGGTCAAATCCAGTAGTTCGTTAAAGTCTTCGAATGTTATGCATATTATGTTCCTTTTGTTGATTTTTATATTGGAAATTGATCTAATTAGTTGATCAAATATTTGGTTATATGTATACCAAAGAACAATGAAACAGTAATTAAAACGTTTCTAATTCGAGGTGTTACAGAAATTGTAACATAAAATAAATAAAGTAGCAGATCTATTATAACACTCTCGAGAAACTTTAACAATCGATTGTTTTAACCAATAAAATCTTTTAAAAGATTTCTTGAAATCACTGATCTTTCCATTTCCCTACAACGTATACATAATGAAAGGAAAAGTAATAATAGGTATATAAAACGATTCTGCAAGTTCAATGTCCTTTTCCTCAATTATTTAACTAAAACCCATTCCTTCATTTCCTCGAATTTAATTCAAATCGTCTGCTGAATTATAAAAAAAAACTCATCCTAATATTTTATCGCGCAGTTACAGTTTAAGTATCTGACAAGCGGAGTTTTATTGCCAAACGTCATTCTTATCTTCCATAAATATTCTCAAGTGTGCATAGTACTTAATCTTGCCATAACGCTTTAACGTTAACTGCGATAAAATGTCAATTATCATGGACAGCTGGTCAGATAAAACCATTCCACGACATTATAAATAGCGTTCGGTAGGTTCAGTTGACTCCGGCATTAGTTATAAATAAAATTTAAGAGTTGATCGTTGATCCCTTCGACGTTTTGCATAAATAAAACCGTTTAAAGGGGAAAAAGAAAAATATGGAATAAACTGTCGGACACGTCTACGACAATGAACGATGCCAAGATTATTCCATTTTACGACGTTAATACCACGTTAAGGTAGGTGTCGTGCTACAATCGGATTCAAAAGCTAAATTTCAAATCAATCTATGAGACTGTCCGTCATGTGAGTCTTGACACACGGATACTCTGCAAAATACTGATACACGAATACTAACGTATTTTAGCGGAAATGACGATCAACGTTATCAGATCGCAACCATTCGGGCATCGTTACGAGATTTACACTTCCTATATTTGTTTTTTTATACAAATCTTTATCATACATCTCTTTATTATTGCATAATGTTTTAGTTAAATAGTATGAACCATTCTGAAGTTATATGGTAAGGTATATTATGGCATTTGCCATTGCTTCGTATGACAAACGCATGTAAAGAGTTCCCTCTTTGATAAAAAATATCTCAGATATAAAAATAATTCGATATTACTATATCGAACATGCAGTTTAAATTTCACGTGATTGGTAATAAAAGTGTATTCGAACGACGACTATCTTAAATGGGAAATAAAAAAAAAATGGAATCGAGTCTGGACACTATTACTTCGTCTGTGTTTTATCAGCTAATTTCGAGCAGCTTGAGCCTCATCTCGAGTCGCATCTCGACCAAAAGACTCCAACGAGTGCGTCAGAGAAAAAGAGAGAGAGAGAGGACGATAAAGTATAGGGGTGGTTAGCCTTTTTACTGATATAATCCAAGGAAAAGGCTGGTTGGAAACACGAGTTGGAAATAACGGATTAAGGAATCTCGATTAACGAGCATGGTGATGGAGATAAAAATAGACACAGAGGAATGGTATTCGAAAAATTTAGTAAATAATCGCAAAAGTGTTTCAAAACAAAATATTTGAATCACGAGTGATATTGGATGAGAAAAAAAAAACTATGGGATAAGAGGGATGAACGGATCGACTTTCCATTAATAGATACACACACTTGTTACTTTCACATTATTTTCCGATTGTATGTAAAAATCTCGTCTCTTACATTTTTCCAATCCAAACAAATAAATTATAACATATAGGTTCTCTGAAATAAAAAAAAAAAAGAGGAAAACAAACGCAAAATATCGTCGACTAAAGAAGCTAATGCACATAAAGAAGATAGAAGAATAGCATCGTAAAGCGTTATCACGTTTAAACTAATTATTAACAAGTCCGTGAAAATAATGACGAACGATAAGAGAAAGAAAACGAAAGGGAAGATCGACGATCCTGGAGGTGATTCAAAAGACTCTCGAAAGGGGAAAAAGACATAGAGCAAGAAGGGGTGAGTGTTCGTTACTCACGTTTACAGGTCGAAATCGTCCCAACGAAGGGCGTTCGGTTCTAACAAATGTCGTACCAGCGTCATCCTCTTGCCCCTTGTCACTGATTCCCTTCATTCTCTTTCATGGACCGTCCCTGGTGAGAGTGAACCACACTCTCGGAATGAATCGATGAATGACACCCACCACCAAAGAAAAAAGACCCAAAAAAAGATATGTAAAGGAAAAAATAAGAGAGAAAACCTCTGCAAAATAATGTTAAGACCGTCACTGTTGCGAAAAATCGAATCTATGTCTTATTATCTTTTGTTGAATAAGAAGAAGGAAAGAGAAGTAAGAGGGGAGAAAGAGAGAGAGAAGATTGCAAAGGGGTGCACCATAAAGATAGAAAACACGGGAGAGAAACACTGAGGACCACGAGTAACGAAAGGAGTGCAAATAGTCCGGCCGGTGAGGATAGACGTTTGCTCGCGCCTTCGACGCGGATGCGAAAGCCCTCTCCTCCTCGGCTTTCTATCGGTTTCTGCGAAAGCGAGGCGCACGCTCCGCACGAATAGCGACATCGATCGGAGCACCCTCTACTTAACCGTCCCCCTTGATTGGTCCGCCAAACTAGGATGCGCGCGCGCTCAAATTTTATCTGACCGTGCGACCGAGCGCGTGCGCTTTCGAAGAGTCGAATTTCGAACGTTTCTTCGTTCACGAAATTTCGAAACGTTCGATTCTTTTACAATGAAAATATGATTATTTCTTCGTCATTACGAGTTAGGCTTTACTTGATTGTGTGGGATTTATAGAGCTGAGATTTTTTTAATTTTTTTTTATTAAATTTTCAGTCCGATACTAAAACTTAAGATCTTTGAGATATCGTTGATTAATTTTCTACGTAGATAGGGCGGTAGCATTGATAAAACTCGGAGTAGATAATATATCGTTGATTATTTTTTTAGTCGTTGATTTGATTCGAAATATTTCTTTCTGTTTCATTGATACGCTCTTGTACAGATCGTTTTAGTAGGATAGATTGATATTTTTTGAACGATATTTCATTTCCGCTTTTGTTTTCTCGTAAAAATATTATCGCGCAGGTATTATCGACAGAGTCATTTATAAATTCGCGAACGTAATGAGATTATCTACTGATAAAGTATCGTTGACCTATTTTTGCGTAGATAATTTAATTTTTCACGAGAGTTTCTCGAGAAATGTTATCGATGCATTTGTAATAAATTAAAGAAATAAATTAATATTTGTGTACGTCTTCCTCAGGCCGTTCTTTCCGTGAATATCTGAGATACGCTCCCACAATTCTTAAAAGACAATGACAGAGACGTGTCGTAGTTTATCAAGGTCTTCCTAACTTTCTCAGGCCAATTCCAGAAGATCAATTTCTGTTCTCTCGCTTCCAAATCGTAGTGAAGTAAGGCGAGATTCTTCGCGACCGTTGCGTCGATTCTCACGACGTTATGACCCTCTATTACCACAGGTATGATATCAGAAATGTTGTCGCACCTGTAATCAGTAAACAACAAATTTAAAACATTCCAAAGCATTATGTTCGAAATAAAATATCTCACCATTCCATCACTTGTTCTCTCAAATACTCCGCGGCTGGAAAACTCAAAGATTGCTTAGGCGAGACGAACAAGATGCTCATACCATCGACGACTCGTTCTTCGATCAAAAGACCGGGTCTTGCAGCGAAATAAAGAAGTAAAACGAGATTAATAACGATTCCCGCGATCATTCCGTATTCCAAGCTCCAAGCCAAACAGCATATCATAGTGACGACCAAGGGTATGAGATCTATCCCTGTAAATACAAACGGATTAAGATATTATTTATAAGAATGTAACATGATGAGAAAATGCAACAAGTACGAAAGAAAATCTTACTTTTGGTTCGCCAAAGTACAGAGAAGACCTCAACCTCGAACATATAATACATTGCGATGATTATTACGGCAGCCAGTGTGGCTTTAGGAATGAACTTGAAAGTCGATGTTAAGAGTCCACATGCCAGTAACACCAGGAGACCGGTGATTATGCCACCCATTGGGGTTTTCACCCCGGATGCATTGTTCACCGCGGTCCTCGTGAAGCTCCCGGTCGTTGGCATCGATCTAACGAAACTTCCAAAGACGTTGCATAGTCCGACTGCCAGCATTTCTTGCGTCGCGTCTAGAGTCTTTCCTTTTGCTACGATACAACAAAAAAATGTAATAAAACTAATACTACTACTACAATAAAATAAAACTAATACTACTACTACAATAAAATAAAACTAATACTACTACTACATTAAAATAAAACTACTACTACTACTACTACATTAAAATAAAACTACTACTACATTAAAATAAAACTAATACTAAATACTATTTTTGTTAAAATAAATTTAAAACATCTAAAAGTAAACATTGGAAAAAGTATTTCGTTAGGAAAACTTGGAAGATAATAACTCGAAAGAAACGTTATTAACAAGAGTAAATCTATATCGATCCATGTCAACACATTTTATAATCAAAATGTATACAAAGATCAACAAGATTCCGTACTATGTAAATTTGATTTTGTCTCAGACATTATTTTATAATCGTGTCAAGTACGTCCATAGCTTAGCTTCGATTATTAATGTACCTTAAAGTCGATAACAATGTTCTCGGTACTAGTCTATAATCCGGAACTACGTATACCCAGAACGAGTACGCGTCTATGGTGTATAATACGATGCATTATTACGTGCCTGTGATCTACTTTTATACTTGGATCTCATCACAAAGTATTTATGAAACGACGAGAGGCAACAAAATTAATTTAAATGAGAGACTCGTCCCACCGCGCGGCGTTAACGAGATATTAACGTATTTCTTAAAAAATATATCTTGTCGTAGTAACCTACCAAAAGCTTTAGCTATCGCTACACTCTCTAAAATAGCGATCAGAGGTATCGACGCGATGCTACCGCCGAGTTCTCCGATCAATTCAGGAAAATCATAGCTGCTGTTACTGGCGACTATGGAAAATGGCGGCAGACCGAAAGGTGGGAGACCCTCCGTAATGTTTCCGGTAATCTTGAACGGTGTCAGCTCGTACGAGGACAAGACAAAAGCCAAGACTATACCAAAAACGACGACGACGGCGTTCCTGGCCAAACAGGCGAGCCACATGGTCTTCTGGAAGACGGTTCCTCGCTTATTACCGGGCAGGTTCTGCATTTCAAACAAATTCATTCCAATTCAGAATGACGTACACCGTGCGTTCTGCAATTAATTGTACGGTAACGATTGTAATTATGCTAGGAGATTAATATATACAGGGTGTCCGCTTCCATGTAGTCAAGCGGAGGACTACATGTACACAACAATGACTTGAATCGAAATGTCTAATACCATTTTTCGAAATTCGACTTAGTTAACGAATTATTAACTAACAAAAATCGGCCAATTACGGCGAGCAGCGACATGTAACGTTGTTTATAGTGGATTGCTCCTCCTATCGCTTCATCTCTTGCCTAGCTGCGAGCTCGAGTGAACCGCCTTCCTTTGCTAATCGACGTAATTGACCGATTTTTGTTAGTTAATAATTCGTTAACTAAGTCGAATTTCGAAAAATGGTATTAGACATTTCGATTCAAGTCATTGATGTGTACATGTAGTCCTCCACTTGACTACATGGAAGCGGACACCCTGTATAATAACTACGGTCCACGAGAGTTGAAAGTTAGTTTATTTAATTTATTTGCCATTTTTTTCTGACTAACCTTTAAACCAACTAACATTACCATCGTCACAACACCGAGGACAGTATCCCACAGTGTGATCTGACCGACGTGATCGACTATTTTGATGACCGAGTCGACGAACGAATCGCTTTTCCCGCTTATACCGAGAAGCGTACCAAATTGTGAGGCTGCTATGATGATCGCTGCAGCGTTCGAGAAGCCACTGATCACCGGCATGCTTATAAAATCTACGAGAAAACCAAGATGAAAGATTCCCATGGCTGTTATTACACAGCCTGATAAGAAGCATATGAGGACCTGTTAAAAGAAACAACAATTCTTTGAATATAATCGCGTACAGTAATCTTATTTTAAAATCGCAAAGGATTTCCAAGTATTTTATCGAATATATTTTTTTCCATTTATATATCAAATTATTTCAAACAGATTGCACTAATAATTTTGGTAGTCTTAACACTGTTTTATATCAGCTTGTTAAACAAAGAAATTCTATAGAAATATTTAAATCGAAAAAGGTTGTTCATTTTATCTAATAGAATAACAATCGTTCTTACGGCAATATCACTTCCAAATTTCCCAACGTGATGCTGGGATAGTAATGCCATTATAGCTGTAGGACCAACCGTCACCTCTTTCGTGCTACCAAATATCAGATACACGAAACATCCCATGAAACTGCTGTAGAGACCGTACTGCAAATAAAGACAATTTATTATATAATAAATGATCGTTCGTAACGATCGATATCTTGTTGAAACCGAGTTACAATCTTTGGAATTGTTGATAACAAATGTTTTGATTTATAGTTATGTAATTAAAAAACGATAAGCGATGTACCTGAGGTGGAAGACCAGCAACCGTTGCATAAGCAATACCTTGAGGTATGACGGTCAAACCGACTGTCAAACCTGCCAAAATATCTTGCAGGAGTTTGCCCCAACTGTAGAGTGGTAACCATCTTAGAATCGGTATCCTTCGAACGAGAATTTCCTTGACGTTACAATTGAATGCAGTGGAACATGCGCTTCTCCCTGCGATAAACGAACAAACTCAATTAAAATTATCAGTTCTTCAAAGATTATCGAAGAAACAAGAATATTTTTTAAACAATTTTTCTTGAGATATTATCAACAATTTTTCTTTCCACATATGAAATCATCTTTATTTATTAATCGTAAAATAAAAGGACGTGCAATATTACATACTCAGAACCATAATATATTTCTTCGACGAAGAATCGATTAAAACATTACTGCCAAGCGTCAAAGTCCTTAAAATCTATTTGAAACAGGAGATAAAAATACAAAAAGGAGAGAATGACTAAAAGGACTCGGAACCGTTTACATAAAGACTTAGACGCCGAGCGGAAGTGATTAAGCCGGAACAATGTCGTTGTAACGAGCGACGCGAGACGACTGAAGCGTTTAACGGTTAGAAAGATATAAGCTAAGCTTTTTTTAATAAGAGGTGCTTAGATTAGATTTCAAACATGATAACACGATTGACGTACGATTACCAGCTCTGTTTCAGATAATAGCATTTCAGGCATATTACGAAAAGGCTATTGGACGCGAAAGCTTCAAAAATTTATCCGAGGGTGAGAAAGAATGAGCCTCTATTGTTTATCTTATGTATTAAATACAATGTAATCTCGACGATGATAAAATCTGAATCATGAGAAGCAAGATAAGAATATGTAGGTACTTGCGAAAATGTAAAACTGCACTCGTACCGAAAGCCATATCAAACACTTCTGTTAGGAACTTAATCAATCTTTATTAAATAAACATAAACAAATACGTAAATAAATCTACTATAAATCTAATTGGTCTAATAAGATAATATTCTTTCTTTTAACTAATATTTTTTCGATCCTGTATTAATTTATTATTCCAATGAATAACGCGAAGACTCTTATCTTTATTTGTTTTTTCAGTTATGTTATATAAAATGGTATTACGAAAACATTGATAAAAAGGTAATATCTAAATTATTTGGACGTCACGCATATTAAGATATGTATGCTATAGAAAATATTGAATATCATCGAGCATCTACGTAAATGCACGTACGTTAGATTAAAAATAAAATAGAGCGAAAAAATATATTTCCGACAACTCGAAATTTTCGCAGTCGGTAGGACTCGAACCTACGCTCCCAGAGGGAATCTGATTTCTAGTCAGACGCCTTAACCACTCGGCCACGACTGCTTGATATGACATCTTCTTGAGATGTTGAAAGTTCAAATGGCGGCAATTACAAAAGCAAATACATTTTGGAAACGACAAAAAAATCTGTAAGGCTGTCACTTTTTGAATTATTATTTTAATACAGACGAATAAGTGAAAATGAAGTTAGTATCACACTGTTAAACCATAAAAGATCTTCCTGACTAATTTATACAACGTTCGAAGAAAAAATGGTAATGAAAAAATCCATAGAAAAAATTCGAAACCTTTTTTTATCTAATCTGTTCTTTTCTACATTTATTTAACGGATACACGATCTTCTCAGTTAACGGTAATTAGTAGCGAAACTTCGAAGGTTGTAAAAGTCGAGCTATAAATTTTTAAGTCTCGTTGGATTGCTAAGTCACCGGAGTAAAAAAATCGAGCACGTGCACGATTAACGTCTTTGTGGTCACGAGCTCGTCTCAATCTCAGTAACAAAGTTTTATTTTTATAGCGTTTATACAAGCCACGATGTTTGTTATCTCATCGACTTTGCACGGTGAAAAAGGAAGGAGAGAGAGAAAGAGAGGGGTAAAGAACGAAAAAAGAGACACGACGATGCGAGATACAGTGTGCGTTTAAGAGGATGACTGTACCACGGGAAGGAAGAAATTGAAGCGGGGAGATGTACTTGAGAAACGTCAGAGAGATTATATTAATATTCACAAAATAAAATATATTATAGATAATCTATTGCATAGATTTATGCAATCTGAACAGTATGCTACAGTTCGTTCCAAGGATCAACATGTAAAGCAAATGAACAAAGAAATACGATACGTTTCGATCAAAGCGTCAAGCGTAACGTCTGATATGACATTCGAAACGAGAAAGATGGCGGAGGAATCCTTAGATATAGTAATCAATTATCAAACCCTAGCGATTATCCATCAATTGCAATAATTCTACGATAGCTTCGAAATAAAGTAGTAATTTTCTTATTATATCGAAATTACGATAAAATATACGAAATTGGAGAAAAACTTACTTGGTCTTAATAATGGCGTCCTTTCCCCGGGTACCTCTCCGAGAAACGGCATAGCTTGGAACCGTGTCGGCACTACTGGACTTCACGCAACATATCAACAGAAAATTATTGAAACGATCATAGAAAAGAGTTTATACTGTCGATAAGACAGAGCGTGAACTAGTTTTATCAACACGCGACAATAGTGTGCCGTTCGTTCGTTCATCATGAGTATGTATATTGTGTACGTTGAACGTTACGGGACATGTTTGTACGTTGGAAGTGTTGGGTTCTCATTACTCATTTCTTGCATCTCTCATTTAACAGTCATCATTGTTGAAATATGAAAAATAACATGGATGAATGTGTCACATGTAAATCACATGTTTATAAATGTTCGAAAGATTTCATACAATTTTACGATCTTTTACCACGTTCTTAGGATAAGGAAAACTTGAAGAATTTTCAAATCTTTTTCTTTTGCTCTACTCCTTTTACAATCCTAGGCGTGTCTATTATCGTTCGAGATTATCGTGACACTCTGTCGATAAAGAAAGGTCAAGGTCAAAAGTCAAAGAGTCGTAATATACCCAAACGGAAATAGGCGGAACCAGTCGAGTAAAAATGTGTATTGTCTCACCCAAGATTTCCAAGTAAAACCACCAATAAGGATCGATACCAAATTCACCGAAGACGGAAAATCCGTTTAGCCTACCGTTTAATAATTCTTCCGTTCCTTTGAATTTAATTTTTTATCCTAATTTCTGATTTTCCTTGTTTAAACCACGCAATAAAAACATCCAGACCGTTGACCAACGTCATTTCTCAACGACGCCGCGTCGCTTCTTCCTTCGAATTTCGATATAAAGAACTCGTGTGAGGAGACTATGTGATAAAAAATTGCAATCGGTAAGACGGAAAGAATATTTCAAAGTTACGTAATCGGCTACGTAACGTATGCGAATACGATCCTGGATAGAAGAGTCCGTTTCACTAATTCTGAAAAATTGTTTCATTTTGTCGAATGCTAATTGACTTAACAGCGAGACGAGAAATTCCCAAGCTTTCGCTGGTAAATTTCGAAATGGGTGATTCCAAATTTTTACGAATAAAAAAAAAGACCAAGCTTAATTTCGTACATACTCTTTTATACGATCATATCGAGATGCATTTTGTTGCATCTTATCGACAAAGGATGCATTTGGTCGGTAAACGTTGCATAAACTACGAAGAAGATTCCTACTTTACCGACGTTAGCATTTTATCATACGTCGGACACAGCGAACGAACTTTCCTTTTATATATTCTTTAAAACACGCATCGTTGCTTGAAATTTTATAACCGTGTAACGTTTATGGATATATGCAACGCGAATAGATGCTACCCATTTAATATACTATTTCGAGTGAAAACCTAGCAACAAAAAGCGGATCGACGAGGATGGGATTCGAACCCACGCGTGCAGAGCACATTGGATTAGCAGTCCAACGCCTTAACCACTCGGCCACCTCGTCGCTGTTTTATAAAGACTCCTCTTCGAGGAACGTCTTCTATTATCAATTTCTTATCAAATAATAACGTTAAAAAATTTTCTATTTAAAAATCAGCTTGATACTTTGACCAAACCATCGAAATAATAAAAGTCTCTTGAGTTAATCGTTCATCAAATAATAACTGCGTTTACCCGATCACTCTGTTTTCTTATTTCTTCAAATGATTCTCAAAATTGAGAAAGGACGTTGACTCAGTCACCTTCCTAACGGCATTTTATTGCTTGTTATGTATAAGATTAATTGAAGAAGGGACTCTATTCTGACTCAGAGATGTAATTGCGAGGGAAAGCAAACGGTCACGAGGAAACCGTACGATATCTTAGGAATTCACAAACGTGTTCGTCACGTGCCGATGACACGGATAATTTCTACGGTTCTTCCCAACACACGCTTCACCTAATTTTTTCCTTATTATTTTATAATTTTGTAGGTAAATTCCCAATTAATTATACTCTTTTTTTATCGATTAATCACCTATAAATAAAAAATCCTTCGAATCGAACAACGATTATCTTTTGTCCTTAATAGTCACCGACAGTCATCGATAGCCACACTTCGTCTCGATAGCGTATTATTATTGCAGCTAATACGAAGTTAAAAACAAATTATTCTATTGAGATTGGTTGGGCCTTCCCTCCCCCTCTCTCCCACTCTATCGTCAATTTTCTCAGGGGGAAGCATGCAAATCGCTAATTTTCGATCGCTATCATTTGCAAAGTACCAGGAAATCATAATGATCCAGCGGAAATAAGTGATCACGAACATTTTTCCACGAAAATCGTGCACGATCTCGAGATTGCCAAAATAACAAAAAATAGATCTCTTTTACGAACGATCGTCGGCGTGTAACGATCGCAATTTGTGCGAATTCCATTCGTAGTGTGCCGTTCGTAAGCGATCGGTCGTATGATGTAACGGAACCGGAAGTTAACGTAAGATAACAATTGAAGCACGCCAGAAAAAAAAGATCCTTTGCTTCTGTCTGCCGAACGGAGAACGTATAACGCATAACAAAGTATCGGCCTGGGCATGTATTTATACGTGCATCGGCATACGTATTTCGTAATATCGTGTTGATAAACATAGCTCGACTGTGCCGACGATGTTCCAATTATTTACGATAATCCGTTTACTCGAAGACTTATTCCTGGACGATCGACTGCTTTGGAATCTCTCGTCGCGATGAATTTCGAAATTGATCCCTCTTTTTTTTTTTTTTCTCTTACGCGTACCCTTTTTTTTGTTCTAAGCACGTATTACGTATGATACATACAGATTTATGAAAATGGGTGCGTACGTGCGCATAGAAATGAGTGAGTTAAACGCCCGCATAGAAGATAGCGAATTTCTTAAGCGTGCGATATGACCGAAGTCTACGCGGGTGTCTACCAGTCGGTTTATAACGCTTGACGGTGGCGGCTGTTCCTGGGTTTTTTTTTTTCGAAAACTGGTTTTAAAAACGAACGCTACACGCTTCATTCGGTTAGCAAGGAACTACGCAGCATTTCGTTGTCTACTAACGCGATCTAATCCGCTTTGAACTGGCTTCTTCGCCATAGTCCTACGAAGGACTTCGTTGATCACTTTTTGTACGTCGATCGACGATCCTGAAAAAAAAGGATGATTTAAACCAAACAAACTCGAATTTGTGTTGATTGTGTTCTTAATTAATAAAATGACATTATTCGGATGACCTTGCGGGGTCCATGTTGTTTTGTATCACGGATCGTTAATACCTAACTTTGTTCTGTTTATTTAAATGTCCCGTAAACGATTGTAAAGAATATGTAAAATAATAAAAAAAGGTTGGTTTATTAATATGTTTAATCTGTAAAATTAATTCTATTCGAAAAAAAATAAAGGATTACAAATCCTAAATATTCTTCATATCTTTAAAGAATGTCGCGCTAATTCAATTCCCGCGCCGTTTCATCATTTTAACACGTGGTGCTCTCGTGTATCTTGTTTTTTGTCTTCTTCTTGTATCTATCATTCCACATCTTATTCTTCTCTAACTATACATTATTACCATTTCAAATGTACAAGTCACATAAATATCTAATCGATATTTGCATTTTTATCGATACTATCAGACTCTTTTTACACGAACAAATTTATACGATCGGATCTGAAAATAAAACTCATTCTAGTGCATAAACGGTTTCAGTTGAAAACAACTACTGCTAATGAGACAACCGCGTGCACAAATCTTGAAAGAAGATCTCGAGGAATTGAAAAAACTCCTTAAGTCTAGAGACATATTATTCAACGCGGTATCTAATTCTCTTTTATTGCAAAAAGATTAAACGAATCGAAAAACATACATTCATTATTTCGTACGAACTTTCATATACAAGTTGGGACCATTTAAAAATGACGCGCATCCGAATCGCGTGGGGAAACACGCGTCAGGAATGAAACGATTAATTACAATTCGATGAATGACACATCGATTAAAAGATAAATAGACGGAACAGCTGATCGTTTCCCTGACGATTAACCAGAATCTTTGACGGAAGAAAAGGATAAGGAAAGTAAGAACAAAGGAACGAAAGCGTCTTCAAACGTAGCCAATGCGGAAAGAAACCCGCGAAAACGATCGAAACCAATAGCGTTGCACGGAACAATTTCTAACAGCGAGCACGTGACCGAATAATGGGGGCACGATGCTCGTGATGTCAAAGGATAATGGTGGGAGTGCGCATGCGCGAACCCGCTACGCGCAGAAAACGAAGGAAACTCGAGGGAGGCGAGTTGGTAGGGGGCACAAAACCCATGGCTGTCGTCTCTCGCGCGCAGGTGAACAGTTTTGACTCCCACACGAGAGCCATTCGTGCGTTCCTCTCGAAGTTAATAGCGAGAAGTGCGCGACTCCGACGTTTGGCATACATGCAAACAAGAGTGAACGTTTGCCACTCGCGTTTACTCCCGTCTATCGTTGCCTCGGGAAGATAAAAAAAAAAAGGAAGTGTCTCGGAAGGGTAATACATCGCGTCGTCGTTCGATCTACGCTGCGTATTTGCGTGTTATAAAAAAGAGGGAGGACGCGACGCAAGTTCGCCGACCGCGCAAAAAGTACGTTCAAACGCATTTCCTTATTTACTTATTTTATTCTAACACGCCTGAAGGGAATTACGAATCGATCGAAATTAGCAACGATGTATCGAAAGTGTGTTCAATCTGATCGGATGGAAACGTTGTCAACGTGGAGGAGAAAAAGAGATAAACATAAAAAAGAGTGAAAGAGAGCGGTAAGGCGTTGAGAAGTTATGCCAGAACGTTCACGAATCTTTTTTTTTTTTGAGTTTCACGACGCGGTGACGTTTTGTTTTGAATTGAGTCTGATAAACAAGCTCATTAGGAAACCCATTGACGCTGTAACGATAGAGAATTTTCTGATTTCGTAGAACAAACTGCTTGTTACGAGAAAGAGACAGGTGTCTTTTTAAAACGAACAAAATTACCGCCCTTCCATTCGTCTTTTTATCCGCGTATCCTACGAAGTGTCGCTTTCGAGCGCGCGTACCACGTGACCTGATCTTCTCTCGTTTTTTATACACAATTTTACCACGTGCCATCGTTTTTAAAGGTAAACGATTTGAAAGAGAGAAGAAAATGGAAAAAAGGTTCGACTTAATAATCCGGTAAACGTGCGTTATCGCGTCTTTGGTTCTCGTATCGTTATTGTAATTTTTTTATTATCACGAACCGATATACTTTCTCGTCACGAAGAGCATTAATTTTCATGCTTGACCCCAAGACAAAAAATGATTAATCACGAGCTCGTATCGTTGCTCGATCATTGCCTCCCCCCCCCACCCCCAACTTGTTACTTCTCCTTTTCGTATTTCCCGCGTTTCGTAATATAAAAAAACTTACGATTTAAATGTTATCGTAAAGATTTTTCAACAAACCATGTCGAAAAAAATGTGCAAAGTGTTTGGATATCGCGAGGGCTGATAACGAGCCTTGTCTAGTCAGCATTTTTGACAGATACCATTGCAATATCTGCAATTCAAATTTTGAGATAATTATCATAATACTTTATTGTACATCGTTCGTTATTTGCATCGTCATAAATAAACATTTGAACATTTAACGCATTTCGTAAAATTACGAGAAGATACGTATTACACTAAAACAAAATTATGAATCATTTTACACGACTTTATACAGAAATGTTTGTGTATCGGTTTAAAAGTCTTTGCGTTGAATTTTTTCGTAATAAACATCGAGTCAACATTTTTTTTTTTTTCATTTCATAGCATATTAAAAATTATAAACAAAACGGTTCGATATTTAATTTCTTTCTGGAAGATTGAATAAAACGTTTAATTTAATTCGTACGTCTCGTGAGAAGCTTGATGGAATAAAAAAAAGGAGTCGATGATATGTATTCCAACAGGAATCACGAGTTACACCATATTTGACATTAAACTCGTACGGGGAAAGCATTATCCGGCTTTATGTAGAATTATAGGCCTTCTAATAAACTTTCGCATAGGACTTACATACATACATACATACGTGCTACGACTGAAGAGCGGCAAGAGTAGCGCGCGCGCGCATGCGCCTCGCGAAGAAATTCCCGCGATGCGATTCAATTTCACGAGCAAAAATTCTTGCGTTCCAGACTACTCGAAAGGAATGTGCGCGGGCACGCATTTAGAAAACTTAGTAAGGAGTGTTGTTGAACAATCGTTATGCTCAAAATTGTATTAACATAATTAAATTGACAGGAAAAAGTTATGAAAATTTTCTTTCGAACTTGGTTACGTTCTTTTTGACAAGTACTTCATTAATCATTTCGATGCTAAATACTTTGGACATTAGATATAAATTTTGAAGATGTGTAAACGATCATAACACTGAAAAGGTTAACGAATAATATCGAATAACAATAAATTTCTATAAAAGTGATTGTATTAGGTATTGGAAAAATTGTGAGACATACAATCCGTCCATAAGACAGCTTCGGCAGTTAATAAGTAATCGCAAAGAGATCCTTGGAAGTGGGTATTAGAATAGTACCTATACTTCTTGAAAATATAAACAATTTCGTTAAGACGAAACTAAGATCTTTTCATATTAATTGGATTCAAGAAAGTATTCATTTACTTAAAGTTTAGTGAACGTCAACGACTTTGTAAGTTTCTTACAATTGACGTAAAATCACGGACTCGATTGGCTTCGCTTTCATTTCATTTTTGTGTCGTATGTTTATGTCAGAAAATGAAACGTTCGAAAAAAATGTTGCTTTTAAAAAGATCGCAACACGTCAAGTGACGCACGCGCGATCGATCGAGATCCTTTAAAACTTTTCACTTCGCCAAAGGCACTTTCTTTTTTTCTAGTATCTCTTATTTCTTTCTTAGCAGATCCGAGCAAGCCCGTCGTCGTTCGACGATGATGTCAATGATATGAGTGACACGGTAATACGAAAGATAGAAAGCTCGTAAAAACGTTTAAATTTAAACACATATACATAGATATTAGAATTTAAACGGAGCTCGTTGTTGTAACGTAACGTGTTCCACGTATAAAAAAAAAAAAACGTGCAATATAACAAGTCCAGATTTCGACTTTACAGGCAAAAGTCACGCTATTCGTAATATCTAATGAAGTATTCTTACAAACAGTGATGAACTTTCGGCGAATAAATTCCTCGGTCGAAGTATATCGCCGTGCGCGCGAAGGCATCTGCTCTACTCTACATCCTTATTTTTCTGTCGAGTGAAAATCTTCCTTGCGTTCTCCTATACGAAAATCAAGGGAAAAAAAAAAAATTGCAAACCGAGCAATACGCGAATAAAATTAATTCGACTCTTGAGAAATAACATAATTTATTACGAGTCTAAATCTTTGAATATTAAAAGCGTCGTTACGAGAAGGTAAAATCCACGAGAGTACCTTGTACCTTATACATATCTATATATAATTGCGAAAGAATCAGGAAAGGAGTTCTATGAACATCATCCAGGTGATTACCACCTTTTCCAAGGACTATCTTCCAACCATATACCACCTCGTAGAAATTCTACGAAAGGAAAGGATAAGATTCTTCTGTGGTTTTTGAAAAATTTATAGTTTAGATGATCAATTCATTACGGGAAACGGCTACTTTCCGCATCGTTGTGAATACATATATCAGCGAAGAGCGTACGGGTTACTAGTCATACTAGTTACGCGATTCAAAGATATACGCTTTCTCTTTTGCACTTATCTACAAACGAATGTTGCTCTTTCGATCTTTCATCTATGTATTTCCTTGTTCTTCTTTCCTTACTTTTCCCACTTTTTAGGCACGACCGCAGGGAGTTCCTTATATTTTTCTTTCCTCCTATATTCCCCGTGTTTATTTTAACCGTATTACGTCTTTTCGATCTTTATTTATACTTCAATCATATCCATCATCGTTATATATAAAAAGAAAGTATGATTCATTTGCAAATGATTATTACTTGAAATTTATGCCTACAAATAGCTAATCTTCTGATTCGAAAAAAAAAACCATTAACAAATCTCAATCCTTTTCAGTGCGTTATATACACGCATATACATATGTATACGAAGCAATTCTTATCTTTACTTTATTCAATTTTGTTATCATACATCGTTTCACAAATTTGCAGGAAATTATTTTATATAACGATCGCGATCTATCGCATTGTTTCGGTATAGCGTCAGACAGGTTACACGAACGGCGATACGATGTAAGATAACATAGGAAATTCCTTCGGAGATCGATCCTCCGCGATTGCGTATAATGAGGCATCATTTTTGCGCTCGCGATCGTAATTTCGTCGTCGAAAGAGAGAAGAAAAAGTGTCGATCCATTGCATAATATAAAATCGTCATCGTGTATCGCGTCTGTTCTTTACTTTCCGGGACACCTCGAAGACGACGAAAGTATTAATAATTTGTCGTTATAAACGATGTCATGGATTATGCGAGCTGTTACAAAAATATCTAAGATCGTAGCGAGTACGATTAATCTTAGAGAATAATCTTTGACGTCAAGCGCATAATTAAGAGAGCGTCGATGTCGCGTTCGTTTCTTCGTACACATTAACGAGGATCGTAACTAAACGTGAAAGGAAACAATTTTCAGACGGTTATCGATAATATCCTTAGGTTCTTTTGTATTACATTGGAAAAATCGATACGGAACAAGATAGAAGATTCTACCTTGATAATGAAGATACCATATACGGAAGAAACGTTTTTCAAAGCAAAACTACGGATGGGATAATAATAAAACGGTAATGGATCGATTCATCATCCTAATCGCTCGATCGCATTAAACGCGGTACAGCTTGTAAGCGTCGATAACGGTATCGAATTACACAAGCACAACGACGAGTGACAGTCTGCTCATCCGAGAACCTTGCGATGTTCAAATTCGCGGCACGAACGAAACGTTCGACGTATATATGCTTTCCGTTACTGTTTTTTTTTCTTTCTTTGTTTATTCGACAATCACGAAGTATTCCCCGAAAGAAACTAAAGATGTTGGAAAACAGAAAGAGAGATTATCTAGAATCGAACGTAATAGACGATTCACGAGAATAAGAGCATCTGTATCGAATCTCTGTTTACGATTCGCGGCACACCTTTAGATTAAGGTTCAACGTGACCGGGTGGTGCGCGACGCGTCAGATCGTCGCGTAACGTAAAAGAAGCAAATCGAGCGTATCCGTGAGTTCCGGTATTGCGAGGAAAAAGAAACAAACAAAAATTAAAAGGAGAAGAAAAAGCAAAAAAAAAAAAAAAAAAAAAAAGGGAGGGGAACGTTCGAGAAGTCGTTCATTAAGTTCGACCTGAAAGAAGTCGGACGTTGTTTTTTTTTTCCTTTTCATTTCGAAGCATAAAACGAACGATTAGACATTTAAATGTTTCGATGATTGGGCTGTTAGCCAGATAAACATAAAGAAATAGAATTATGAAGACGAAAGAAACCGCACCGCGGACGTTAACAAAAGGCCTATCCCGCCCGGCGATTAATCCGTTTCTTTTTTGTGAACATTTTTTCGCCTCTCTCTATTACTCTCCCACCGATGACTCGCACATAACGCAATTAACTACGGTCTTATGTAATTACCGTCGGTCGTAATGCATATGGCACAAGAATGAACGGATAATTACTTTATAGTATCCACTTTGCGATGGAATTCAGGTGAAGTTTACACGTACGGTGCATCGACGTTAATCGTTTATCACTGACGTAGTATCAAGCTCGTAAGTAGGATAGATCGTGGCACGAGCCAAAAATCACCTGTTTTCTAGATCGTAATTTGAATATTCTTTCTTCTCTTTGCAAGATGGAGAAGCGTCAAGTGTTCGAATGAAAAAAAAATTTCTTCTTTTTTTTCCTAGTTACCTACATTTCTGATTACTACTTTTTCATTCTTATTACTTTTTTTATTATATATTTGTGTAGCTACATCGGTCGTAAAAAAGATGTTCGTCAAATAAATTTGACGTTCACGTTTTAACAGTATATGATTGTGTAACCGAAATCTTTGGTAATTAATTATTTAGATAATGGTACATCTCACTAATTTCAATAATTTTTAAATGCATGCGAAGATTACATCAATTTACTTTCAGAGATATTCATACAAATATTTTTCATACTTTCTATCTTGGTGTGGGTTGCGCTTGGTTGAATTCAATCTATAGATATAATATCGTTTATATTCATGCTTTGGATTCATTGTAGTATTTATCACCAAGTAGATTATTTCTAGGATTTACTTGTAAAGACGGATTATTTGTAAATGACAGTGACAGCTTGAAACGTTTCTCTGAACTTCTGAAACAGCGTCTACCCGTCTGTGTACTTCGAAAGATATAAATCTTATAGATTCAAGTAGAGATTTTCGTCATACAATTATATTTTTGTACAACGTATACGAAAAACATAAGAATAATTCTAGGATGTAGCAATAATCTTTATGATCGCTTTTCACAGGCTCGTCACACATGAAAAGTCGAAAAATGGAGTCTACCTGAGCGAACTCGAATTCTACGTGACTTTGACCGTCATCTTGGATACCAAAGGACGCAAGAACAACAACTAAAATCCTATTGTCCTAATACAATCTCTCGGAACCCTAAACACCCTGTCCTCTCCCAGTCCCTCTTTTCTGCCCCTATCACACCAAAATGGCCAAGTACACCGTTAAGGAGGAATACGATCTCGAGAGTTACAAAGAAGTCAGGCTGACCGGTTTCAACAACAACGATCCCGATCTAACCAATAACCTTGAAACCAGGCTAGCCATCGTCCATCTTCCTAGCAAAGACGATAAAGAGAGCAAGGATGACGGTGAGCTTCTTCTTTTCCTCCCTCCCTTCATTCTTTTCTCGTCCATATATCACGAAATCAAATCGAATCGTTAAAAATCCAAGACACGAATACGATAAAATTAAAGGACACGTAAAGCAAGTATCGCTCGGCATATTTAAACAGTACCTACTGGCACGTGCCCCAGTGTGACTAGAACATTTCAAAGGAACATTGACTCGGAGCCATCTCATCGGGCAACCTTTCGCAGTAGTAGTCAACCATCGAGATATTCACGAAAGTCGACTATATAACGAGAAGTCACGAGGATCGTTAGCAATTTCCATGAATACACAGATCCTACGTACCTTTAACGATAAATCGCTCCACATACATATAGTCTTTTCCTTCTACTACCAACAGCGATGCATAACGTCACCGTGGAATTTCAAATGCATTATTTTCTTTATTTTTCTTCTCGCGTGACCAAACGAATCCTCGATTATTTTACAAGGTAAATCCCATCGATCTTGTTTTACAACATTAAAAAAAAGTCACATGCGGGTGACAAAACAGCACGTGAGAATACGCATAATAAAAGAGGGTCACATGACGGGAATCCGCTCGAGATAGGTGACATCACTGACCAAGACCACTTTACCTATCCTCCCTCTTTCATTGATGACATCAGAGAATGGTAAAAAAAAGGAGCATGATAGGTGCACGATCGTTCGATGCACGGCTATCGTTTCCAAAAATAGCATCGTCGAGGAAGCAGGTTTACTGTGAAAACCCGTTTCCCGATCGACGAGTTGACGTACGTTTTGTAACCGATTAGAAAAAGGGGGATCGAATTTTTTTGGAACATATTTTGTTCTATCGTTTTAAAGAAATAGTCCATCAAAGTATTATTAAAAAATAGAAATATAGTTTAAATAAAAGAACTAAATAAATCAAACTTTGATAATAAAAACTCACTTTCCGTTTGAATTCTAGAAAACCAGGCCAACAATTTCTTATGTTCGTCGATGAGGGATTGGTTCTGCCTGCGAATAAAGAGGACATGTAGAAAAAAGTTACTTTACAAAAGAATACCCATCCTAGCATGGCTTCCAAAATATCGGAAAGAATATATAGTGAGCGACTTGGTAGCTGGAGTCACCGTCGGTCTAACAGTCATACCACAGGCCATCGCTTATGCCAATGTTGCTGGTCTACCTTTACAGGTAAACAGAATACAGATATGAGCCTAATCATTTATTATCTTCATCTTAACGATCTTTTTTTAGTCTTAATGATCGTAGTCTTTTTATTTGCTTAGAAGAAAATGAAAGAGATTAAGTGCTATGAGATTTATTAACTATATGTTCGTATGTTGTTTTCTTCTATTCACAGTATGGTCTCTATTCATCCTTCATGGCGTGCTTCGTATACACTATCCTAGGTTCCTGTAAGGACGTCCCGGTAGGACCAACAGCGATAGCAGCGATCTTAACGAGAGAAACTCTTCAAAAAGCCCACCTAGGACCCGACTTCGCTGTTTTATTAGCCTTCGTTTCGGGCTGCATATCTCTGCTAATGGGGATACTACAATTAGGTAATATCGTAGATCATTACGACACGAAACGATTTAAAGGAAATGTCATCGTATCTGTGATCACGAGCGGCACGTGCAATTAACACGTTTCGGATTATGAGCACACATTTCTTACCCGCCCGTCTATTCCATTCCGTACAGATCACTTAACTTAATCGTTCGGATCATGTACCGATCTCGATTGTCTGGAACGAATGGGACTGGCATTTTATCGTTTGTTTTTCTATTTTTTGCTTTTCTTTTATTCGACAGGTTTCCTGCTCGACTTTATTTCGGGACCGGTCTCGGTTGGCTTCACCTCAGCCGCGTCAATCATCATCGCTACCAGTCAAATGAAAGACATCTTGGGTATAAAGATATCTGGTGGGAAATTCTTGGAAGTCTGGCGTATGATCTTTGAAAAGATCAGTGATACGAGACCGTGGGATGCTACGCTGGGTGTCGTTTGCATCATCGTTTTGTTGCTCCTCAGGGTTGGTCTAAATGTCATTTAATTTAGAACGATTAAATTGATCAATTGTTCTTATTACGTAATCCTTTTTATTCGCAGAAAGCCAAAGACTTACCGATTATGACGAGGGACGTTAAAATGCCAACGAAGATGCAATTGTTCTTGCAAAAATTTATCTGGCTGATCTCGACCGCCCGAAACATTCTAATAGTCGTCGTTTGCGCCGTGATGTGTTGGCTATTGGAAATTCATCTTGGTTCCTCGCCCGTCGTTTTAACGGGCGAGGTGAAGGCAGGCCTACCGGATTTCCGTTCGCCGCCTTTCGAATCGACCGTCGGCAACGAAACCTATCACTTCATTGATATGGTTAGCGAGTTAGGTTCCGGATGTCTAGTCGTACCTTTGCTGAGTCTCTTGGAAACCATATCCATCGCCAAAGTGTTCAGTAAGAGATTCTTTATATCACGTTGAATCTTAATCAGAAACTGGAATTATTTGTATATCGGATCTATCGTCAGAAGTATCGACAATATTCTAATTACATAGATACATACATATCCGAGTAATGAGATACAGATATAAATTATTCAAAATTCATTGATAGAACTCGAGTACTTATCAAATATTGAAATATTCACTTATACAAATACTACCAATCGTACCGTTAATTTTTTTATATCGCACCTTACTCACGAGACCCGACTATTTTTATTGCTCAGACGACGGTAAACCTATAGACGCTACTCAAGAGATGTTAGCGCTTGGTGCATGCAACGTTATATCTTCCTTTGTGTCATCGATGCCAGTAAGTGGTGGACTTAGCCGAGGTGCCGTTAATCATTCATCCGGCGTCAGGACTACCTTGGGTGGAGTATATACTGGACTTCTTGTCCTGATATCACTCCAATTTCTCACTCCATATCTACGATATATTCCTAAGGCAGCACTGGCAGCTGTCATCATCGCAGCCGTGGTCTTTATGGTGGAATTTCACGTTATCAAGCCGATGTGGCGAACTAAGAGTACGTACAAAGAGTGCCGGTCTGTTAATAATTCAGTTAAAACAATATCACGAGATCTTAATCTTGAAATATGCTAATACCTTGTCCATAGATATCTGATATTAGATTGAAACACTGTTGCGAGATTCAATCGCCAATAAATCGTGTCCTTTTTTTCTTTTCAGAGATCGACCTTGTACCCGCCATCGTAACTTTTCTATGCTGCCTCTTCGTAAGATTGGAGCTGGGTATAGTGATCGGCATCGGTGTAAATCTTCTTTTCTTGCTTTACGCATCGGCCAGACCATCGTTACGAGTCCAAAAAGCCACAGTGAGTGTTGTACCGATCGATTCCATTACTTTATAACAAACAAAAAAATAACTAAAATAAACACTGCATTGGAATTAATTTTTTTTCTTCATTCTATGTTTTAGAGCTTAAGCGGCTGTGAATATCTTGTGATAACACCGGATAGGAGTCTCGTGTTTCCTAGCGTCGAGTACGTCCGTGCTGTGATCAGCAAACAAGGATCAAAACAAGGTGTTACTGTACCTGTCGTTATCGATTCTACGCACATTCAAGCTGTCGACTTTACCGCGGCTAAGGTGAAACTTTCGAATATTTGTATTGTTACTACACTATCGATGTAACGTAATGGAAAGTTCATGTTTCTGACGTAATCTTCGTTTCATACTTACAGGGTGTGAAGAATTTAATAGAAGATTTTTCAAAACGTGGCCAGCCCTTGATCTTCCATAATTTAAAGCCTAGCATCATTGAAATCTTCAGAGGTGTAAAACCATCGAGTTTGAAGTGTAGTTCCAGCGAACTCGAGTTAAACGACTGCCTTAGAGGTAAATTTATTAAATTGTTTATTCGTACTCGTAGTTTGAGTTGAGCTCGGCTCTTCAAATCGTTCATAATTGATTGTTTACCTTTCAGAGTATTCAAATATCTCGACGACAACTATAAGCAGGTATTGAATAAGTCTTTTTATTATTTGTGATGATTCCGTAAAGACGCATTGCCCTACGTTTTTGCTGGGCGAGTAACAGTATTATGTCAGCACTTTAGAATGAAAGTGCCAACTGCGTTGGATATAAGCATACAGAGTTTTTATACACGAAGCACCAACGTGATCTATTTTACTGTTGCTTACGTATGAAAAAATATTATCTATCGAAAGTATTATATATTTAAACAAAAAAAAATGTCCTTCTGTATCGACGTGCATTCAATTGGTTGTTCAGTGTAGGATAATCGCGTGAAAAAAGTTCGACAAACATAGTACTGCGGTATCACAGTATTGTGTCATCTAATAAACTACTTCGATAAAAAAAATATATATATATTAATAACGAATTAACCTTTTCGGTATGGAAAGAAATTAACATTTTTTATTATTATTATTATTATTATTATTGTATAGTTAAACCAAATATTGTCAAATTAAATACGATAAATTACAAATGAGATTATATATCCTCTAATCGAGGATTCCTATTATGTTAATTTAAAAAAAAAATGTATGAAATGTAGTAATAACAAAAGTAATAAAAAAAAAAACGTAAAGCTACTTAATTATTAACCATCGATTATATAGGGACTCTGTGACGAACGATTATTATGCTATTAGCTATGACCGATCGAAAAGGTTAAACAAAAAAAAGATGATTAGAAGATTACATACGCATATATGTATAAATAAACTGTGTGTATCCAAGCATAGATTGATAGAATGTCTGTAGCAATACCTTTTATTGTACATTGTATTATTAGGTACTAGGATACTTAATTAATTAATATATACTAAGTTATTTGATATGCATAAGATATACATCTTATTATATTTTTACAAATATAAACATATGCTTATTTCTCATGTCTAATAGATATTTGACAAATAAGGGATTTGTACATAGTCTTTAAAGAAGGTCTTTGTTCAGTTCCTATCCTTTTGCTATAATTCTATTTACTTTAAATTGTATTTATATTTAAAATAATTCTATATGAATGCATTAGTAATTAGTTTTAGTAAGTGGTCTCATTGATATTTACAAACGTCATTTACATATGTACATGCATGTTGGAAAGCCGTAATATTATTAAATGCAGATCTGAGTTCATTATAAAACAAATCATTTTCTGCTATTAACATACCTTTTTTTTAGATTATAACATGCTTCCAATCTTTGTATTGGTATAATCTATTTTATTTGATTTGAGGCATCAATTCGTATATTTACAGTATTGATAGAAAATTGCATTCTATAAAAAGTATTGTTTCATCTGTTCCTTAAAATTTCAGTTCTCTCTAATAGAGATAACCTCTCTCTATAAATGTTTAGAAATTTCTATGATAGATTTATTATATATTATTTAAAAAAAGATGAAGAAGAGCAATAAGAATAGCTGCCATAAACTAGATACAGAATTTATTATGCACAAGGAAACATACATTTAACACTTTGTATCCATTTCTCTTGCTCCATTAGATGGTTTTGCAATATAAAAAGATGGAGTTCCTGTATATCTAAAGAAGAAGTAGATTTTATTTTATAATTGTATTAGCCCAGAAATTTAAGGAACATAAATACCAACTAAATACTAACTTTGCTTTCATGTTTTGAATAACATTATTGATTGCCTTCCTTTCCAATAAAGTAACAGTGCAACCACCAAAACCTGCCCCAGTTAAACGACTTCCTAAAACACCATCAACTTCTCTAGCTGCTGCTACTAAAGTATCAAGTTCTTTGGAAGAGACTTCATAATCATTTCGTAAAGATTCGTGGCTTTCGTTCATCAAGCGTCCAAATTGTACAAAATCACCCTTTTCAAGAGCCATTGTAGCATCAATTGTTCTTTGAATTTCCGAGATCACATGACGAGCTCTTTTCAACATCTCATCAGAGACATTTTGTGATTTTAGTACTAGAATAAAAGCAACATAGTTTAGCAAAAAGTTATTAATATTACAAGCAGCTTTCATTAACAAAATCACCTCCGATACTATCCATAGCTGCTTCTCTCAAGCTCGCTATGTTTAGTTTTTTTGCTGCTGCATAACAACAATCTCTACGTTCGCAATAAGCGCTACTGCTTAGTTTATGAGGTGCATTTGAATTTGTTATAAGAAAAACAAAATCATTGATTTCGCGCATAGGTATTTGCTTAGTCGTGAGATCTCTACAATCCAAGAACAGCGCGCAACCTTCCTTTCCCATTACAGAAATGAACTGATCCATTATACCGCATGGTACTCCAGCAAAATCATGTTCAGCTCGTTGACATGCTATAGCCTATAACTTTTATTTGTTTATCCCAGTTCAAAAATTTCTTGATTTAACATTAATATTTTATCTAACTTTTCCCTCATTATAATTACACGTGTTAACATGCAAAAATGAAAAGCATACCTTGTCCTCGGCTTTTTCTAACTTGTGACCACTTATTGCTTCAAGAAATGTATATGTTGCTACCTCTAATGCCGCAGAACTACTTAGGCCTGCTCCCACGGGTACCGTTGAAATTATAACGGCATCAAAACCTGACAAATCATCTACAAATATGTTCATGAGACAAAATTTATTCACACATAGCTAATCTAAAAGTTCTTTGAAACAATGTTAAACCTACATGGAAACTGTACAATACAGCCTTTTATGTAATTAGCCCATTTAGGTTCACCTGGCTTTATGTTCTCTCGAACACTTATATCAAATTCAATTTGACACGACGAACCGATATTATCATTTAGAGAGATAATTTTACACTGTTTACTACTATTTGCCTTGCCAGCTATTATTGTAACCATAGGTAATGCCTAGAAAAGAATATTAATGAAACTAGAATATAGTAGAACTTCACATAATATAATACAATATATTCTTTTATGATGTACTATAGATGTTATGTAAAATCCAAAGTTATTAAGTAAAACAGAATTATAAATTATTATAATTATTACTACTGACTAGTCAGAAAAAATGTATTATGAATACTATTGTGATTTTAATAACATATATGATCTAAGAATACTTTAAATAATAAATAAACTTATTTTCTTGTCCTCACTTTTATTTACATTGGTCTAAAAACTTCGAAATTTATATTCTAAGAGAGAAGTTGTTCGCTACGCCTAAGCGGCAATATTTAAATTGAAATTCTTTTCGCGCCGCAGAATCTCGACCAGCGATAAGTCATTGCATTCACATGATTGGATATCAGCTTATTGCTAAAAAATAAACTAGTAATTCTTCGAATGGGTACAATTACGTAATTCGTTCCGTATATAAAAATTAAAAATCTACGCGTATCGTGCATTACTTGATTAGACCTCTAGAGAAGCAAAAGCTCATGCACCAATAATGGCGATCAAAAAACTATTACACCATTGCACAGTAACATATAATATTATTTAGAAAATTTTGGAAATTACCATTGGTAGTACGAATCCTTCGTTATAATCCGTGTGTTCGCCGATTAAATTCACACGACCAGGTGCACAAGCGCAAACAGTTGCTTCGACACCGAATTTCTCAATAAAAGCTTTTAACGCCTTTGTTTTAACTTCCTCCGCATCCGGAATGATAGCTGCCATTTTTTTACTTTACACTTACAAATTATTTCGGCTTCGTGTTCTTAATTTGTTTCTTAATTCTTAACGAATTTGTTTAGAATATAACTTAGACCGATATTCGGTTTAAACTATCCCGTTTCGCGGTTGATTTTACTACAACTAACGACGAACCTCTTTCACAAATCACCTTGAAATAACATCCACTAAAATTGCGATTCTCGAAGATCCGTGCAATCGATAATTTTTGATCTATGAACTTATCGATAAAATCGATGTACGCCAATGTTGTTTTTAGGCGGTTTATTCAAAAATCTATTGTTTCGTTACCATAGCATATATGTAGACATATAGTCTTACATATTAACTATGAATATTATACTTAATATAAATATATGTATGAATTATAACACAGGAATAAAGAATATAATTTCCTGTATTTAGTGTTCGTGGAATAAACCTACAAGCATAAGCACATATTGATACATTAAAATGATATCCACATAAATTTGAGTAGTGGCATAAACAACTTCATCTGGATTTAATTCTATTTTTCGTCCACCCATGATAGTTTGTATATCAAAAAATAGATACTAAAAAGTAATGTATTAATGTTTAAAATTATTATAACTATTTTTATGTAATTAATAATAAATTATAAGGAAGAAAATAAATACCATTGATAAAAGTAGGGTTGCTATAATGCCCATTATTATATGTAATGTTCTTATGTATGTAAAAATCATTACAATCATCATTACAAAAAATGAAACAATTGTAACCAAACCAATTATTGTTATTAATCCTGCCCGCATGGTTAAATCAAACTGTAAAAATTTAGTGTGATATAAAAATAATCAATTTACAAAATCTGTTTCAATATGATTTGTTTAACATTGTAAAAAAATTTAAGTAATAGAAGAAAAAATACCTTCGTGAATGTGGCTATAAAGCTAATTGTGATGGCTATAATTGAAGTCATGCCTATTGCTATAAGAACCACTTCAACAGTATAAAATACAGAAACAAAGGCAGCTAGATATGACATGGCCAATGTCTGAAATATATGTACAAGTATAGGGCACAATATAAAATTGTATAAAAAGTTTGTGAATAAATGTAAATCTTATTGTTGTATAAATAAATTTCACCAGCAAACAGAGACAAATGTAGTTATTTGGTGTCTGACGTCTCGCACATTCGGAACACGATATAGCACAGTACACGACCGTAAAGAGTATTCTAATAAAATTAAAGGACGTAATGTATATTACAGCAATTTAATGGTTTAATGAATTATATTTACATACAGAGCTATTACCCAAAGATACCAATTTAATAGCATGAACTCTCGTGCAACGGGTCTACAAACAAAAAAGCATTAATAAATGTACTTAAAGTATTATAATAACTATAATCTAATGCTTAGATAATATATTTATGAATTGGCTTATAAATTTAATACTTACACGAACATAAAAAATGCTATAACAGCTGCTGTGTACATAAGCTGTATTCCTAATATGCAAAAGACTTTTCTAATAAAGTTTCTTCTCACTACCGCATCTTTAAAGTCTCCCATATAATCATCATCAGTCATGTTTCTTCTTCTCTGCTCGTTGAGCCACGCTCTATATAATTCCTGATTTTGTCGTTCTCTCTGTGCTACCATTTCATCTGTAACAGTAACTGTATATGGACCCTATAAACGAAAATGTTTGTTTAATTTATAATACTACACATGTACGTGATTGTCATATATATTATTATAACCATATCTTACACTTTGTATTTTCTGCCCTTTATATAAAGGTGGTAGCTGTGGTGGTCCTGGTGCAAAATTTTCAATTTGTTGCTCATTAGGATTAGTTGATTCCATTAGTTTAATATGACAAAGATGAGAAATTTATGATTAAAAATTTTTGTTTCAAATAATTATTCAAGTCTCATATATTCCGGCTTATTTCTTGTCGATGTTAGTATCATAATAATATTAATATTCAATGAAATAAAAAAGTTATAAGAGTTATTTCAAAATAAATAAGTAAATAGAATTAATTCACAAGAAAACAATTGAAAAATACATTACAAATTACATTAAATGAAGTTGTACTTTTGAGACACAATCTGAATAGTACAGCATATATTTTGGTATAATTTTTCAAGTACAGGAAGTATACATTCTAAAAATTTATCTTTTGAAGAAAGAGTCGTATAGGGATACCACATAATAAACACCATGTTTGATGCTTATACTAAAATACATGATTAGAAATCAGAAAGCACTGATTTATTTTTCAATTTTTCTTTTTAAAATAAAGTCCTACAATTGCAAATAGTTCTATTATAGTAACAAGCGATGTATGTATTATAATAATAATCGTGTAACATAATCGTAAACGATTTTATATAAATATAATACTTATGATATAAATAAAAAAGTGTGCGTTTTTTTCAATTATAGTTTGTTAACAATTTTTTAACAATTATGAACCACTATATATTAATCTGTTTATAAATTATGGAAACAATTGACAGAATATTTGACTATACAATAGTGAAATACAATATGAATTGAGCAATATTGACAAAGTATAATTCATGTATAAGTTATTATACGAATGCTTGTTTGTATATTTAAAAAAAAAATAATAGCAACATAAAACTAGATTTAGTCAACTCAAGTTCTATAATTCACTAACACGTATCTTGTATGCTTATCTTGAAGTAATATATTTTAATATTTTTTATTATAGTCTTTTAAAAGCTAGTATTTAAGTCAGTCTTGCAAGTAGTATTTATAAAAAACTAGTTGAATGTGCATGAAAATTATGTAATTTCAATTGCAAAGCTTAATGCAAATAGAGCTTTGAGGCACTCGTTTGCTTAAGCATGATCTGTCGTAAGTATTTTGTCAATATACCAAGCTCTCTTTAATTTTCATCTTGTAAATTACTGTAATCCATATTGATTCACTTGCTCTTGTATTTTTCTGCAAAGTAACTGTAAAAAAATAATAAAGTAAATAATTATTATTTATTAGATATAGATATTGTGATATAGGAGCTATCTTGCTACTAACCTGTTTTATATTGTAATCTGGTATTAAGATTATTTTAGATTGCTCTGTACTGCCGAACAAATTTCCCAATTTCTTTCGTTTTGTGGAATCTTTAATGATGATCTGTACTCCTTTATCCACTACTTTTGGTAATTCACCAAATTCTTGCCAAGTATGAGTCCACTCAACCTACCAAATAAAGTTTTAATCATATACCAAATAATTTTATAATACAAATTCTTTACATTTGGTAGCAAGAAAACATACCTGCCAACCACCGAACATATCACTGTGCTTAAGATATGCTAAGCGTTTATCAGTAAGCAATAGCACATCCTTATGAATATATATATGATAGAAATAGATATCTGTGCTTGCATATTTTCCTTTTTCAAGTTCCTATGGAGAAATGCATATATCTCATTTACTAATTGAATTTATTGCAATTTGCCATATAATTAATATCATAAAAATATATAAATTACTTACAACTAAGAGTTTGTTACCCTCTGCTTCATCTCTTATGTATGGTCGAACAAGACTATCTGGCTGTAAAAACCTTGGTGGACGAACTCTTTTAGCTTCTTCACTTAATTCAGTCGCACTACAATAAATTTTTATTACAATCAATATACATATGTATATATCAAATATCAAATATTATAAAAAATAATTTTATACCGTCTGACTGCACCAAAAGATCCACTAGCAAAATCAACAACTCCAGCAGTTGGTCTGGTTACGAGTCCAACAACTCCTTTTCCAAAACCTTTGAAAAAGCCTTCAAAACCGTCTTCCTTGGCGCCAGATATGGGTTTCATCCATACACCAGACACACCATCCACAACACCCTATATGAAAATTAAATTCTAATATTTATGTTGTAATAAAAAAGGAAATTAAAATATTGATTAAAAATAATAAGATGAATTTAGATAATAAATAAAATCAGTTATATGGCTTATAAACATATATACCATAGCCAAACCCTTCACACTTCTTGCAAGTCCTTCTTGCAAATTTGCTGGCTGTTTGTTTAACTGTTCTTGCCTTTTTCTTTGATAATCCTTATCAAAAGTTAAAGCAGCTATTCCCTTACCTTTAGATATAAAAATATTATTACTATGAATTTCGAACCAGTAAATAAAAAAGAATGTTGTATAGTGTTTATTTACCCATAGCTCCTGTAATTTTTGATACAGCTCCTGCCATTCCACCAACTGTATGACCTAACATACTTCTTACACCAAGATATAAACCTTCTGCAAATTCTCCAGGACCTTGTATAGCACCTTGGAAAGGTTCATAAAACAAATCCTCAATACCCTTCATTGTGCCAACTACAAGGCCATATGGATTACCAATAACATCAAGACCCAATACAAGAACATAAGCTTGTTTAATAGCTTGCCCTACATAATGTGTAGTTGCCTCTGCAATTAATTGCTTATGTGTCATGAAAGTATATTCTCGTTCAAAGTATGCTAATCTGCAAAATTAGAAATTTTATATTCATTCTTATACCATGTAAACAAAAAATGTATGAAATAAGGAAACATACTTGAACACAATATCATTAATATCAGTTAAAGTAACTCCAATGCCTTGTAATAATACATTCAACACTTGGGGTACAGCAGAAGGTCCACTTCCACTACCAGTCATTGAAAAACTAATGTGTATCTAATAAAGTAAACATAGCATATTCATCCTTTGTACAATCCATAGATAATGAAAGAAATAAAAAAATATGTTTAGAAACCTTAAGAGGTGAAAAATGCAATAAGTCAAAGAAGTTCTTTTGTTCAGCTGTTGTGATTAGATTAACATGATACATGAGTGATTCATGTACCAACTTCATATCTGTGCGGAAGAGTTCACTCTGTAATAATGAAAAAAATGTATCAATGCATGCTTAACACCTTTGTAAATAACAAAAACTATATAAATATAAAATTTTACCTCTTCTGCATCATTTGCTACATTTGCTTCAAAAAGTGCCATTATTGCATTTATAAAAGCTATATCTACTTTAATATGAAATTCTTGAATAAGTACTTTGAAGTAACGGAATTGTTGCACAGTACTATGTTCTAAGAGGCGTTTTACCATACTAAGTTCAGCAAATGGCTTTGGAACTGTACAATCAATCCAAATTTATGAATATTAATAATGCAACAAAATGTTATAATAAAAAAGAAATACAAAATATTTCTTACCTGTGCTTTGTGTAATACTTTTAGGTAAAGGAACTGGTGCTAGAATAACTGGGAAAATACAATCTGCAAGTTGGTTATCAATCTGCAATCGATTAATTTTTGCATGCAATTGGACTTGATGTGCTGACGTTTTATACTGCATCCATAAACCAGTTTGGAATGAACGTCGCATATAACGGCGGTGTGGTTTTAACATTTCCATATTCAAGTAGTCCACCTAAAATTAATTACAACATAACTATGGATTACTCTTAATTAGTGTAGAATAAATAAGATAGCAAAATATATCTTTACCTCTAACTTAGGCTCAAGCATTACTCTATAAGGTATATCTTTCTCAACTTGTAATTCACGCATATATTTTTGGTATCCCTCTTCAATGATATTAACTTCTCTTGCATTAAGAGCACGCCATCTATTTCCAACAGACTTACGTATTTCCCATATTATACCAGAACTACAATGTATTAATTGATGAACTTGTTAACAGATTATTATTATTCAAATATTCATAATCATAAACACTATTTCATAGGAAACTTACCTAGCTATACACATGTATAAAAGTTCTGACTTAGTAATATTATTTACAAGTGAAAAACCTACACCGTGAATACTGAGTGTTATTTCTTGTTCAATAGCTTCAAGATCACCGACTAATTGACAATCCTCAGCTATCTTTAAATTTGTAGTAAATAAAAGTACTCTCTGTGTACCATTAAGAAATGATACATAATATATTTCTTCTTCCATATCTGAAATTTGGAAGGCACCCAAAGTATCCTAAAAGTATAATCAAAAGAATTATTATCTAAAAATAAGTAATCTGAATATCAAACCGAAAATCATTATACCTTTCTTAAATCATCCTCTATTTCTTTTTTGCTTCCATCTTCCCACATTAACTTTCTGGCTCCAGCAGGATTTTCCCATGTATAAAACATTCTATTGAATGATTGAACAGATCTGCAAGAAATATAAAATTTTATTTTATTAACTTACATATACTTGGAAAATTTACATATAGGAAATTGTATACACACCTTATATTCATAGAACCTTTTTCCCAGAAATTAATTGTATAAGGGGTATGATTTATAATGAGAGCTGGAGCATTACCAGGACTGTAACCTGACATTGAGATATACACTCCAGCTTCATTGATTTGTATATCCACGTTAATACCGCCATACTAATCAAATAAAATGTAATTATTGAGTGTTCATTCAATCTTTTGGTCATAAAACTGTATTATTTTATAAAAAATAACAAACCTTGTTATCTAACTTTAATAAAGTAGTATGACTATCTGTATATATGAAAGCTGCTGTTTTTTCAGGGTATCCTGCAGCCTTTGCTTTCAAAGTCTTTTCTTCATGTTCTGAACGAGGCCAAAAAGCAGAACATTCTCCAGGGGAAACCTTAATTATATAAAATAATCTATAATTTTACATATATATTATATTATACATGTATATACAAGACTTTTGTTCTTTTTACTATATACCATAATAAGTGGATCAGCAGGTCTATCACTTTCTTGACATTCAATAAGGAAGTCACTATTATTGATAATGACATAATAAGGTGTAAATGTAATTTGTTTGGTTAAGGAATTATAGGTCAGTTGATTATGTACACCAATCTGAAACATAAAAATGTATTACAAAAGGAAGTTCATGCAATTATGATATACATCAAAATTTTATACTAAATAAAAAATATACCTGATATATCATTCCATTATATTTACATGCAACTACACCTTCGCTTCCTGCAACATCAATTGAGAACTTCTCTGACCATTCTCCATCCTCTACTCTCACCATTGCTTTCTTTTTACCGAAAAAGGCTTTTGAGCGGAATGAAAATAATATTGGTCCTTTAAAGTGTTCTGGATGGTATAATACATTTAAATGGTCTTCCCCAGTCTGAAATAAAAAGAAAGACCATTATAGTTTTTTTCATAATAACATGTTTTAATATACATAAGCAATGAAATTAAAACTACAATACTGATAGATATATTACAACACGATTATTTCCATCAATGATGCTCCTATTTAATTGCTCATGCATATATAGTAATAAAACACTGCTGCAGATTACATATGAGTATACTAAACACATATACTCATAATATATCAACACATGTGACAATTTATATTCAAACAAATTTATTTTATATTGCCATTTTATTTGTACTTTTTTTAATATCAAAAGTATATTAATAAATATAAAGAAATAGAATATAAATAGCATGTATTATTAAAAATACATTGATCAATTGTATTTGCTTAATAAGCAGTGCATAGTAAATGTTAGAACAACTTCTATATGAACAAGAAATATCATTAGTAAATATCATTAGTACTGCAGTTTTATATATACAGTCTGTCAAAAAAGTCTCCGTACACCCTTTAAAGCGCTATAACTTGTAAAAAATGGATCAAATAGACTTGAATTTTTGCAAGCACGTAGAAAGATTAGTTTACTATATATCGTAGCTTTTTTGGTAAACAAATATCAGAATCTTCAAAGTTACAAAGCAAATAAAAAAAGTCATTTTTTCAACTTTTTTATCAGAGCCAATAATGAAAATTTAAAAACTGCCTTCTGTAGATTTAAGTAAAATCCATGCATACTACAAATTTCATCCAAATCGGTTAACGTTGTTTAGAGCTATAAATGTTTAAAGATCACAGAATTAGGTCGAAATCGATAAATTGGCTCTGATAAAAAAGTTGAAAAAATGACTTTTTTATTTGCTTTGTAACTTTGAAGATTCTGATATTTGTTTACCAAAAAAGCTACGATATATAGTAAACTAATCTTTCTACGTGCTTGCAAAAATTCAAGTCTATTTGATCCATTTTTTACAAGTTATAGCGCTTTAAAGGGTGTACGGAGACTTTTTTGACAGACTGTATATATATATATATAACACTGTAGTTTTGCATTTGTCAGCATTAGTGCAATTTAGTGTTATTTAAACAAATTTAAAGGAATTTAAAAATAAAAATATCACCGAACGTGCTTTCCTCTTCCTATACTGTGCACGTGGATGACGAGGTTTCATAGCAGAAACCAGTTTCTGAAATATACCTTCACATGTATATCCATAGAGATATAAATAATTAAAGCGTACTATTTTGTATTTTATTAAACGGAATAATTATCTTAATTATTAGATGCAAATGAAACTCGTATAAATGCTACTTAGATATCAAAAGCACTACTATTCTTATAAATTAAATAGAATTATCATTAGTATTTGTTTTGTTTAAATAAACCACTAATACATATAAGTAGCATCATATCAAATTTATATATTGAAAAGTTACTATTGAGAAATACCTTAATCCACAAATAATATGAAAGCAACATATTTTATAAGATTCTCAAAATTATTCTATAAGAAGCATGAAGTTAAAGTGCAGTAATAAGAAAGCTCTACCTTCACTGGACTTGAGTGTTCTTTGCCACCCTTACTTGACTTCTGTAAAATAATAGTTTTAATTCAATGTCGTAGAGTGAATTTAATGAAACACCTTATCATGTAAGTTTACACCTACATGATAAAATAAGATTACACACAGGTATATCAAGTTCAAATCAAAGATAATACATATATTAATTTAAATATTTTTTCAAATCATGCAAGACAGTTGTATTCAGCAATTCCACGCTCCAGTACTTCAAAAACATGATTATCATTTTTGAAGCATCCTATAAATTTGAGTATAGATCTATGAAGTATATAAAAACTGGCTGCAAAATGTAATTTAAATTTATACTGTACATATACATAGAGCAGAATTAAGAATAAGAAAGCCAATAAGTACAGTTAGTAAGAGAATTTGCTTCTATCAAAAGATTAGTAAAAAATTTCTATGGATACATATTATATAAAATGTTGTTATTTAAAGACATCTACTTGATCGAACTCTTACATGAAATTTGTTAATGAAAATATTAATTAAAAGTATTAATTATCGGCATACAATGAATAAGAAATATACACTAGCAGAACAGGCTGAAGTTATTATATTATTTAAATTAGTTCCTGTAGTGTGAGTTGCAACTTTAGCAATGTTATTCAAATGTTATAGAATATAGAATAGCTTTCTTTGATATGAAAGGGCTTGAAAATTTGTGAATCCAAATGATTGTTGAAAAGGATTTTTTCTACATAAACAAATACATACACATAATTCATTTCTTGCACTAACCCTATAAGACAGCATTAATCCAGTTTTATTCAACATCCAGAATGGACAATATAGTGCCATTATAACGGACCCATGTTTGAATGATGCATGCATTCCTAAATCCATAACAACCCTTTGTGCACTATCGAAGGACTCGAAAGACCAAACTGAAAACTCAGGTGGATTTGCTATTATGTCTCCTTTGCATGACCAATTTTTCTCTAAATAATTTGGTAGCTACAAAAACAATACAATTTCATTATTCATACATATGTAATATATATTAAAATGAAGTAACAGCATCATTGCACAATAATTTTGTTTACCTTAATAACAATATTTGATTTTGAAAAATCAATCGTTGGAATTTGTAAAGTAGCACTGGCTTCCAACAGTTTTTCTTCAATAACTCCGGGACAAGAAATAATAATGTCAATTGGTAAAAAGTTTTTCAGATATACAGATGGATATAAATGCACATTATAGATAGTGCTTGCCATTGTGTGACGACTAGTATTTTCAAAGTAGACCTGTTCTATTTCTCCTACAACCTGCAAATTAATACAACATTAAAATATAATTTTAATTAACACTATATATTTATAATATTTCAAATAACAATACTAACTGGACATAAGAATCATGCAAAAGAGATTGGTAAATAATGAAATCATAGTTTTACAAGCAACTGACATAAAAGCAATAAAATTAAATTTTAATTCTATAATGACAATCACTTTGAGATAAATTAATATCTATTGAAGGATACATAACACGTTCAATTTCACGTGATTTTCTAAAATAGCACTCACCAAAACTCTAGTTTTCACTTTATCGTATATACATACATGATATTCATCTCTTTACTAATCATATTCTCAGTAACAGGAAAAATGATGCAAGTACTTCTAATTAAAGGATATACAATTATAAAAGATATTAATCTACATTCACATTTAATAACAAACAATCTAACTAACAGAAACAATGCAAGTACATTTCTTATTCCTCGTAAAATTATTACTATTATAAGACTGCAACATATTAACTGAAGAATATGATAGTACCTGAATAGGTGTTTCCACATATTTTTGGGGCTCTGAATTTAAACAATTCAAGTAGAAATGTTTCACACAATCAATAAAATGACAGAATTTGTATTGCCAGTTCATAGAATTTAACAATAAACTGATTGTGTTGTTATTATAGAGTATACTACCAACCACAATCACGACGAAAAAGATCTAAAAGTAAAAATCGCTGCTTGTACAAGCATATGAAGCATTCCAACAAAATTCTTAGAAATATTATAAATAATTTTACATAAAATTATCTAGTTCATCACGTATTTCCATTGTATTCATAATCATAGGATTGACATAATAATATAGTAACATATATGTTAAATTTAACTATTATAAGAAATTATTTACAAAAAAAAAAGGAAAGTCTCAGAGAAGTATAAGACAACAATTTATATACAATAAAAAAAAGTACCTGTATATAAAATGGTTCTATAGTCTCTTGTTTTGATCTTGCTTCACATTTTAGAAGTTTTGTCATAGAAACATTCTTTTGAAGATCTTTCCACACAAATGGTTCTATTGAAACCATATATCTGCAACAATAATTAAAATTTATATATTATACATGAAACTAAAAAAATAATAATTTAACATGTTATATCTTATAGTGACTGACCCATTAACACTGAAGAACAACCAATAAATACTTGTAGGTGTATATACAGCATCCAATGGAAGATTCAATCGATCATCAGGAGCTACTGTGCCAACACATTCAACTTCATTTCCTCGTTTTGTCATATAATATACAGATATGGGTTCTGTGAAATGGTTATGTACCTATAACAACCATCATTACCAAAAGGACAATTATTACGTATATAAAAATTTACATTGTAATAATTTAAAGAAATATTTACCTGAAGAATGCTTCTAAGTGTAACAATAGTGCTGCCATCGTCAACTACAACATCAGAAACAATACCCCATTCTTCAGAACTATCTTTACGATACTTCAATGAAAAGAATCTTTTATCAGCTCGTAGAACTGGTATTGTGAGCCTTTCACAAATGCCCTTAAACTAAGAAAAATATAGTTACATTAATTAAGTTGTATGAAAAATGTAATATGCACATGTAGTATTATTTATACATTATAATATTTATTATATATTGAAGGGTCAGATACATTACCGAAACAACAAATTTATTGTCTCCACTATCTTTAACTGTGTCAGCTTTTAATTGTTCCAGGAGATTTGTTTCTACTTTTGTAATCTTTGGTACAAGTTCCACTGATGCTCCAGATTCAAGAATTACTTCGGTATATGTATCCGCATCATTACCTGATCTTGAACCACTGTCAAATATCTACAAAAATAATATATTTCATTATCATCTATAAGTTTTCATGCAGTGCAAGTAAATATAGTAATCCACAATATTATTTGTTACTTCTACCTTAAAGTGACTAAGTTCTAAATCTAATATCATTGGCAAGCCAGTTTCATTTTTCAATAGATAGGGTGCTGCTTTTTGAGTTGCACTTTTTCCCCCAGCTTCCATAGCAGAAGAGAATGCATTACCTAATTGTTTTAATACATCGAGACAAGTTTTGGTTACTGTAATTTCTAGATTTTCCTGTTTCAAAAATTAAATAAAATCATTATAATGATATGTTTGCCGCTTTGAAGAGTACTAATGAACTCTCTTACAGAAGATGTTATGTCAATAGACATTTTAGCAACTTGATGTAAATCCTCTGGCTCACTTTCAACACTTGGGCTGGTTGCACTAGCTCCTCTAGAACCTACTGCTACATCATTGAATTGTACCTGAAAATAAAACAGAATAATTGAAGTGTATTTAAAAATATATATATAATTAACAAAGTATTAAATCATTAGCAAACTTACTTTTGTCTTCAGCTCCCAAGGAGTTGAAATACGCTTTCCATGTTGTATTCCTTCCATTGGTTCTATTAATGGTTCCCATAAAGCCAGGCGACTATTGTAATATGCCATTATAAGTGTCATTGTACATTCCAAGGACATCTACAAAATATAAGTGCGCATAACAATAACAAATTTTTTTCTAACAATTTATGTATACATATGTACGTAAAAAATCATACAGATTTAGTACTCCAATCATTGACATTGCTCTGAAATCCAATATGCATTAAAAGCATTGGCAATGTTTTATTGCCAACACCTGCTTCCAATGTTAATAAAATTGTTGGTGCAGAAATTATAGCTAATTCAGGTTTATAAACAGCATTATCATCGTAATCAGGATAAGAAAAATCTTCAAATGCTTCCACTGCAACCTCTATAAAAGTATAATACAACATTTATTGAAACTTTATTGTAAAATTTCAATGTAAGAGAAAATTTTCATTATTAGTTAGTATAGCATCAAACCTGTTTTTAAAAACCAATAATTTTGTTCCTGATATGGAGTAATTAGCCAAAGTCCTTCATAATTTGGTTCAGGCTTTACCACTTCACTATCTTCCTCTTCCGTTTTAGTAACAGTATGAACAACATTGTTCAAAATTTCAATTACTCCTATAATATATATTTTGATTTTATTACAAAGAGACATCTTTAACATTAGAAACTACTAAACTTTGCATAAATAATAATAATACCTGGTGAAACAGATATATGTATATCAGTACAATTTACATCTATGTGAAGGCCTTTTCCTTCAGGTGTAGAACCAGCAACACTAATACTACAGGGTCTCAAAACCTAATATATAAACACAATAAAATATATTTCATAGTAGGTAATTATAACTGTGGAAATGTCTCATACCTGATATATCCAATCAGCTCTTTTAGCAGGATTATATATACCAGTTAAAAGAGAAAGATCTTTAATAGAGCCCGTGATAACTTGATGTTCACCCATTATGCGCATTTTTAGAAGTAGCTCAGTCTAAAGGAATAATATGTATATATATATATATATTGATAAGAGCTACAAAACATTCTACGTATAAAAAAAAATATATATATAAATTTTGTTTATATTACGAACATTTAATACTATGCAATTTGAATTGATATCATCCATATTCTCAAGAAGAATAATATCTGGCTTTTCCACATGTAAATTTAGAGTTATCATTTTAGAAACATTTTCCGAAGTTTGAGGTGATCTTTTCTTGGTTGCTGCATCGCTGTAACCCTTTTGTGATGACTGAGACACAGTTTTATTTGTTGTAGAAGATTCGATATTAAAAAAATCTTTTATCTTCATCAAATAATCAAGTGATACAATAATGCTAAATGAGAACACTCTCACATCAACTAAAAATGTATATAACACATTTCAGAAATTAATAACATAATATCTTGAAATTAATAATTTAATTAATTAAATAAGGTTTACAATATTTACCAAATATATCATTAGGACCCTGCCTAACTGTTACATCTAACATACTTCTCACAGACTTTGTATCCTTTTCTATGTCATGTACAGGTGGCAATGCGGTTGTTCTTTCCATAATTCTTGTTAAGGAACTTTCTCTACTAGGTCGTGTATCATCCAAAGTACAATTCATGAGAAGGATAGAAGTCGCTAACAAACCATCAGCAAATATTCGCCCTTTAACTGCAAAATGTGCTAAAGAAAACTTTGCTAATCCATTTTCTACAAGATGCAGAGGTGATGTTTGAGTCTGTAACTGTAATAAAATATATAATCACATAGAATCTTGAGAAAATATGTATTTTATTTATTATTAATATATTATAGTAATTTTTTTATTAATAAATATCAATTTACCATTTTTGATCCTCCTGTGAACAAATTAATAACAAGGCTATCCATAATGAATTCGAATTTAATGAACGTATGTGCATGCTTTGGTTCTTGTAACTCTGTAATTTCTGCTTCTGTATTAACATCCACTTTTATTTGATCTATTGTAAATTAAAATTAAAATTAAATATAAGCGAACAATAAATATTTCAGAACCAATAATTCATTATATCCACTTACTTAATTTAGGCTTGTCAGGATAATCTGATAAAGCTTTTTTATCGTAAGGTCCAGGAATCTTTGCAGACGTGGATTCTTCTATTGATTCTCCTAAATTTTCTTCTAAAACTTTCATTATAGTTGCATAATCCTCTTGACTTAGTAACAGGTTTATTTTATTCAATCTTCCCGACATATCAATATCTGGTATACAAGTGAACCATGTAGTTGACAAATTACGTTTCATCAACAACGTGAAACTAACTGGTTCAAGCAATAAGACCTCATTTTCAATTGTAAGTTCTGTCTTGTGTAATCTTATTCTAATAAAAAATAAGATGTGTTAAAGCATAAATGTATGCATAAAAAGGTATTAAATTGATAACTCTAATTTATACCTTAATAATTTTAAATTTTGTAATTCAATCTTCATCTCATCAACTATAGGGTATTCTCCAGATTCAGTGACAACATCTAATGTTTTAAAAACATTACAAATTGTAAGATTACCCATATCTAGCATCAAACAATGTTCACTTTTTGAGTTTCTAGGTACATATATAAGAGGAGCCTGCAATATAATAATATGTAAGTTTATATACATGTACACATATGCAATGTTGCAGGTCATATAAATGAACTCAACAAAGGCATGTTTTGAAAAAAAAACGCGTTTTTAAATTTTAATAGTTGGTAAGTACATTTTATGTAAGTACTTCTATCAATATATACCTTAATTTTTATATTTAATTCTACTCTTGTTGCACTTTCTTGAACATCTTTAATATTAGTTTTTGCTGCTTCTGCTGCAGCTGCTGATGCTTCTTTAATTGCTTGTTGAGCTGCTTGGAAATTATTTAGAAAATTCTGAAAACATTTAAATAGGTTTATATATATTGCTCTTATAACAAAAAAAAAAATTGGTCTCTTACCATAACATTTGTAACAAAGGCATTTAAAAATACAATACGATGACAACCCATAATAATTTTTATAGACATATTGTTTTTATTAACTTCGTGTGGTTCAATATTGTACATCACTGCCTCAATTTGTAAGGACTCTTCACTTTCAACTGCTACAATCTACACAAATAATAAAGATACAATTATTATAAACAATCACTTTGACTCTACGTTATAAATGCTTAAAATCTTACATTCTGATAATTTGATGTAGTGTTAAGATCTTTGATATTAATAGAAGTAAGATTAATGGTTGCTTGTGAGTAAGGAGCCTTCATTATAAATCCAGCAATAATGCCTTCAATAAAAAATGCACTGATATCTCTTGTATCATTAATCATTTTCATACTTATAGTGCCAACTTTAGCTTTCACTTTTAAATCTATAAATTCAACCACTCCTCTTTTTCGTCCTGTAGATAAATAATAATTGTAATTTCCAGAAACAATAATGCACTATTTTAAGAAACAATTTTGATTACTTTCCAGTTAAATTTATAAGCACACATACTTGAAGTTGAAGGTTTGAATTTCTGCTTTTGAATGTGATCTTTGATAAATGTTGAGGTTTCTTCTTGTATAGAAGGCAAATGACTTGGGCGAGATCGTACTATGACTTCTTGATCATCATTTATTACAGCTGCAGATATAGACTGCACTTTATCCTAATAATAAAAAAGATGTACAACAATAACGATTAATTAAATTGAAAATTCTATATATATTAATACTTGTTCCAATTTATTAATACCTGTGTATGTGTTATAAATTTTAGAAGATTTATAAGGGCTTCCTGATGAAGTAATACATCTAGTGTAGTAAATTCTAGTTGTAGTAATTTTACAACTGAACCATGTCGTGTAGTAAATTCTGGTGATCGTTTATTCACCTATAATATAATGAAAAAATGACATGATATGAATTTCAGATGTAATATATAATAATATATATACATGTCAACATTCAACAATATATTCCAAAACTGTAGTTAATACAGATTAATTTAAACCCTAAAAAAATAAAATTAAACTTACATTAACATACTTCACAACAATAAGATATTCATCCTTTCCAGTTGACATAGGAGTATTTATCATATAAATTTCTCCATCATTGTGATATTGTTTCATTTGAGTACCACCTAATCTTAATAATATTTCTTGGTCATAGGAACGTTGCCAAACTTCTACTTCTAACTGTAAGATCTCAAATCTAACAAATGGTGTAACTGTTTCATTTTCTTGTTTAGAAATTGATAAAGTAAATTCTGAAAACATTACAATAACCTTTTAGTGACGAAATAAAATTAATTATCATAATAATGATATAATTTAACAATTATTATATTTCTGAAGTTGACAAAATGATTACCTTTCATTTCAAACTTCATCTCTAAATCAGTTGACTGCTTAAGTGGTATATCTTCCTGCCTCTTTTTTTCATTAGCTGAAGAAATTGTAGTCAATTCTTTAAATAGAGACAATTGGGAGACAGATTTGCTCTAAAAATAAAGGAGTATAATAAAATATCCATAATGCAAAAATAATGCAATATTTATTGTTATTTTCAAAGTTACTTACCAGTGATGATTTTTGAAGTTCTGCAGGAGTTTCATCTTCAGGAAATGGAATGCTTTGAACAATAGCAAGAGCTTCTAGCAAGCGTGCATCTACAATAAAAATTACATTTATTCAAACTCTGGACTGTCATAAGTATTAAAATGTCAATTACTAAAATAATTATAAAAATAACCTGTTATATTAATAGCAAGAGATGGTAATTCTCCTACTAATCTCATTTTAGGCAATAAAGGATCATCTGTTATTAAACACTTATGAAACTGAATTTCTAAAGTAGTAGGATATAATAATGTCATTGAGTTTTGTTTCATCAAAGCTTCCCGCCAATTTTCACTTCCTAAAGAAACAAGTATCTGCAAATAAAAAGTATAATAATTTCATATTTTGTATATTGGACACACATACATTAGAGTTACATACCTGGAAATTAACAATATTCAAAGCAAATTTGTCATAACTATGTTCCCTTAAGTGTAACAAAATATCTTCTTCACTTTTACCCATGCTAACAAGCTGTTTAACAGTAGCTTTGGATGTATCACTTTTTGGTTTCTCAATTGAATGCATCTTCAAACTACCCAAGTTCACTACAAATAATGACTTTGGACTCTTGTACAATCCACCATGTGGTATGATTAATTGAGATGCTTGCATATCTACCTACATTTGGATAAACATTCAATAATTGATTCTTTATTTATACCCCATCAAAAAAACTCTTTTATGCACAATATAAATTTAAAAACAATATCAAACCTGAAGATCCAATACAGAATGTTTTTCAATAGCATATTCTAAACCTAAAGCTGACATTTCTTTTAAACCTTCTAATTGCTCTGCAGCAGCTGCTTGAATTCTATATAAAGTAATATTTTTATTTACCGCAACATATTATTGATTATATTAAAAAATGCATATAGAAAATATAACTTACTGATTTAAAGCTGATGAATTTTGAACTTTAAACAACTTAACTAACTCTATTATTGTTTGTGCATCATACACAATGTCTACAGATTTGGATTTTACAATAACCCGATCTCCACATAATTTATCAAGGGGATTCTTTTCGTAAGATACAGACAATAAGACGTTATCTGAACTTCCATGCTCAGAATTAAAAAGTGAAGGAATATAATCATCTTGTTTTACTCCATAAAGTTTCATATCACTAATGGATGTCGTTACGCTGAAATAAAATCATACTATTATTGAAAACAAGGATATTGTCTCATTCTCTATATTATAAGTACTTATTGTTGAAACTTACAAAATAGCATTGGCAGAAGGTCGTGACTTAAAACCAGCTTTAACACCATTTAATTGTAAATCCATAATACTAGGATGTTCTTTGTCTGTATCTAAGAGAAGTATTTGAAGTCCATGTAAGAAGAAAGAGGTATCAATCATTTCAAAAGTTTCAGGGTAATGAGCTGGTGAAGTGTTCTCTTGATAATCAATTGCACGATACAATTTTTCCTTTTCTTGTGGTGTCATGGCCTCCTCAAATTTACGCACTAAAATAAATAATAAGTAATTTTATAGTAAACAAAAGTAATCACACGCTACTTAGTACACTTTACTTGACATAAATATGATTATAGCATATTTTGTTCATACAATTGTAATAAAGAAGTAAATGTCTGTTACTTAAATTTCCTACGTTTCATACAAAAAAACAAAAAAAATGTAAATTCAGTGTAAAATAATTACTAATAGCTGCAGCAGAATTTAATTCTTGAGTTTCTTCTGTTTGTGGAGTGCCCCACAAAAAACCAAACCATCCTCTTTTTGCTTTAAGGTTTTTTTCTTTTTCTGCCAATCTTTCAACCTGTTAGAAAATATATCAAATACTTTAATTAGATACATTTGAACGTATAAAACAAACACTAACGATCATGATACTTACTTCCATTTCAATTTGTTGCCTTATTATGACTAAATTAAAAAGATCCAACTTTGTCTCATAATGCGTAAGACGTTCTTCAATATCTTGCGCTACTTTTTTAGTTGTTAATTTTGTTTGATAGACTTTTGCATATTCACGACACATATCTCTATGTGATTTCATATGATTCCAATCCCAATTTCTCTGGCATCTTCTTACAGTCTCTTCTAATACACAAGTATATGCGAATAACCACCTATTAATAAAAGAATACATAAAAGTATATTATCTTGTATAGTAAAAGAAAAGATGTATTAACTTATTTTTCACTATTTTACCATTCTTTATAATGACCCCTATATGATGTTAGTTTTGGCCTATACTTTCTGTATGGTGCAGCTTTTTGAGCCTGATCTAGACCTTCCCCTAATTGTACTAATGTTCGATACTGTTGTTTCGTTAATGCTATTCGTAATTTTAACATTTCCAAGTCAAGCCATACTTTTGGAATCGTATAGTTACTACCATCTGTTTCAGGTTTCGGATTGAGTTTTAATTTTGAATTAATATTTATTGGCCCCAATACTATAATAATGAAAAGATGTATAGCGATTATTGTACTAAATATCTATAAGCGATTGAAAAAATAATATAGTAATATTATAATACAACAACAAATAACTTACAATACAAGTAACCAGGAGGAGTATAATCTATTGTTGCTATACCATCACAGAACAGTTTTGAATAGGTGGACTGTGGATTTTTACTAAATTGTTCTAAACCAGTATTAAGATATACAGCTAAGCCGTCTAGTGTACATAGCTGTAAAAATAGCATTATATTAAAGAAAAATATTTGTACAAACTTGTACAGTAAAACCTATATAAATTAGACCTGCCCTAGATATTTATAAAACATTTTATCCTTATTTATTGCATATAGTAACATCCCACATTTTTGTCCATTATTTACCTTATAAATCTGTGGAATTAAATACATGTCTTTCATATTACCAGTTGTACTCCAAGTATCTGTACAACTTTCTAAGATAAATTTATTTAACGTAAATCCAACAGAGAATGGATGGTCTTTGAATGTAACATGATCTTCATAACGTACATGAATTCTCTTAATTTCAACATGTATATTTTTAATCATACGGGCAATTAACTTCTCTATCATCGAATCATCTATCTTTTCTTGTGCTATAAATGAAATAAATATGAAATTTATAATGTACCACAATCGTTTTTGCCTTCTTTCATATAGGAAAGTTATATTATAAAATAAATGTAAACTATACGTTTGGTCTCCGCTAACTGTTTAGTTTTCTCTATTCTCTCAAGTTCCGCCCTTTTTGCATCTAATTGTGCCTTTGCTTCTTTTTCAGAATTATATGCAACTTGACTCGAAGGTACAACAAGTACAAATAATTCTTCAACTATTGCATCAATTGGAGCATTCCATATATCTTTATATGGAATTTTTAATATTAATTTACCTAAATGAATTAGAAAATATGAGTTTCATTAAATTTTTTTTGTAATGATATAACTATCAACCCAAACATTATTTAAAATATTTACAAACCTAATCGACCAAATTCTAATCTTATAGGTAAATCCAATACATCTAATGCAGTTTCTTTTATTAATAAATCTGTCAACACTACATCACCTGAAATATTGAAAAATTACTTAATCATACAATAATATAAAATAAAATAAAATATTTGAAAGTGTCATTCCGAAATTATGATATATCCAATAATAAATAAAAACAAAATAATATGCTATTAAATAACACTGTAACATTGTAATATTTAAAAAATAATGTTTCATATATAGCAATTATGGAAACTGGATGACAATACGAATAAGGGATGGAAAGATGGCTTTTTTTATTAATATCATCGGATTAATAGCGTATGTACATTAATTATAATTCGTATACGCCGGTCACAGGCACAATCGGTACAGAAAGTATTCCAATGCCGTGTCCAATAGAATGCGCGTGGCATGATGTCAGAAATAGAAGGTGATGTCACATTTACGCACCAATAACATCATGTTATATTTAATACGTTTCTCACATTCACATATTGCGTAAAGGAAGGCGCGGTAGGTGATACGATATCGGCTTTCAATTTTTTTCCACTTTCATCGAAATTTACAAAATGCGCGAACGTCTTTCGAGAACGATGATTTAATGATTTATTAATAAAAATATATTATACTCACCTCCCCATAGACTAAGTTTCAATTGTTTATAATCCAAATTCTGAATATATTCTCCCAACACCTTATTAAGTAGCTCCGCTATGATCGATTCGAAAACCATGTTTGCGACTTGCTGAAAAGTATAATTTCACAAGCAAATACACTTTATGCACTTTGTCAAGCACTCTTTAACATGACGTTCGCCTTTCTTCTGATAAACTGACACTGTATATAGCAATATATCTTTTAACGGTGCGATAAAGCGAAACAAATGACAATGCAACGCTCATAACCTTAACCCGCGCTCTAAACCGCATAAACTAGGACAATGTGATCATCGTTAAAACTAAAACGTCAATATACAACTGGCTCCAAATTTTGTTTTATGCAATTTTCTATATGATCTTTTATAAAATACCGCTCTGTTATCGAAACTGTCCTTGTTTATTTTACACCTCAATCACGTTTTTCTCTGCTACACGTTTCTAAACGTTAAAATATTTCGCAATAAAATTGATCCCGCATATGTATTATATATCACGCGCACAATATATATATAAACTAATATAGGTTGTCACGGTCACGTTAGATTGTATAATTGTCATACAATAACAAGTAGGATATATAAATAATGGTACCTGTTAATTCACACTATCGTCTTCGCATAACTATCGATAGCCTATTCGTAGATCGCTGGTTAAAACTCGTAAAAATTACGAAATTACTTTATACTGCGACACTACCGACATGCGCGACACTGTAGGAAAACAAGCAATATGCATAAAAGTTACTCCAAAAAGGAGGAAACACTGACCGACCGTAACACTATCTCTTTAATTTATAAAAGTTCATGCGTCCAATACTTATACCACGGTATAACGATTTGTCATTAACAATTACACTGCGGCAAAAGTCCCGCCAATCGGGGGCGTGCCGTGTTAATGTCCGGAGCTGCTCCTATTGCACCTTCGAATGCAACTGTCATCGAACGTACGAATTATAAAAGGCAAACTATTTTACCGACGGTCGATAATATATCTTTACAAGATTAATGCACCATCGATAAATAAATATATACATATAACAAAAAAATTCGCATCGGCTAATTCTTCGAATCACCACGATACGGCATTGAGAGTATCGTTCGAAGCGTCAAAATCGACCGGTCGACTCTCGAAACTCGGTAGCGCGTTTCTGCTGCGCGAAGGGTTTCTTCGATCGACGTGAGAATCGTAGCCAAGTACGCGATAAAAGAGGTAGAACGCGGCGAGGATCGCGTCGGTCTTTTCCTTTGCTACGAAAGGAAGCTATTGGAGAAAGAGTGAGAGGGGGATAGGGTGTGGAAAGTATTCCGTGAAAAGAGAGAGAGGCGTTTGAAAGGTTTTAGGCGCGCTGCCTTCCCCCTCTCTTGAAATACGCACGAAGAGAGTCAAGGCACCGGTCGCCGCAGTGCGGATATCGCGCGACTCGCGAGACAAGGAACGCGCACAAGGGAGAGAACGTGCGTTGACGAGTCGCAGTGTCTCCGGTTTAATCGGAACTAGCGAACGTTCTTCTCTTGTGTGATTTTAGAAAGAAAAGGGAGAAGTGTGAGAGAAAACACTCGAAATTGTACACTACATGTACGTGGATATGTGATTTTTGATTTGCTTGTGTGTGTGCGTGCGTGTGTGTGTGTGTACACCTGTGTATGCTATGTTACGACTCATACCAGAGTATAGTCGGCACGCGTTATTATTCTTCTCATAAACAAGAAGAACGTTTCTGCGTCGCTAAAGTAGCGAGCTCGAAAGCCGAGACGTTTTTCGATCGCGAAAGAAGTAAGACGATATAGAAAAGGAAACGCGTCTGACGCGAAAGAGCTTGTGCAAGCGGCACAAGTCTTTCAATGCCTTATGAATAATCGCGTAAGCGGAAAGATGCCCGTGTCTCGTGGAGGCATGGTGCATGGCGTTATGCCACCGCACTACCTCCACGAGCTGCCGGCACAAGACGAGGAGCGCCTAGAGAAGATATTTCAAAATCTCGATCTTGATGGAAACGGTAGGATCGACGTGCACGACCTCTCCAAGGCACTTCACGAGGTCGGCGTGCACAAACAATATGCCGAGGTAATTATTTTCTTTACCGAGATCTCGGTCAACTTTTACTTATAGTTTTTTTCAAACGTTTATCGTGTTACGTATCGATAGCACTGCGATCGATCAAAGTACAAGCTTTTAAAGAGAATTTCATATAAATCGATAACGTGGAAATTGCGATTAGTATTTTTCTCTGGATACGAAAAAGGAGGGGGGGATTCGAAATTATGGGGAGAAAAAACTGTTAACGCTTGCGCGATAATATTCAAATCGTAAGTCATGACAGTCGCTTCTTCGAACGATGACAGAACTCGTAAGGGTGGGGGAAGGTAGACAGTTTTTTCTATTCCATCAGGAGAAACTAAACCTCGTATTGTTGTTAACTTTTACGTTTAATAAAAATCGATCAAAGAGGTTTAGCTTTTCTTTCGAACAAAGCTTCCCTATTGTCTCGACTCGACGAAATAAATTCTAAACGTTGATGCGTATATACATATATGTGTATTCAAGATGGCTGCCCACGTCGTTCGAACGTTGATGAGTTCTGCTTTTAGTGTAACGGTAAAAGAATACGCGCGAATTTTGTATTGTCCCATAACGGAAATTTTTTATTCTTCGTATCCTTCCAGAAATCCATTTATGTCATTTTCTTTAGAGTTTATATTATTTAATGGTATGAAATTTAAATCGCTGACATATCAATTTTCTCAATACCGGCTTTATTTTCTTATCGCAATTACATCGATGGAAGTAGGTCAAGCGTGCTTTTGGCACATGTACTACATACATACGTAAGCTCGATGGTCTAACACTTTATATAACATTTTGTATGGTTTCACCAATAGACAAACAAGCGTTAATCGTTGTTACGTCGATGTCTCGGCAGTACGAACAACATATTTCCGATTGTAGATCGATCGCTATACTCTATGACACTTTTTGTTAGAAGTATGAACTACTTTTAGTTTTGAGATGAATTCACGTCGCACAGTCAGAAAATTGGGCGAATTTTTCATTCAATTGAAACACATATGAATGGACGATTATTTCGTAATCCAATTCGTTATCGAGACTAAGTAAATTTGATTTTAATTCAATTACAACGAACAGAATCATTTTCTCTTTTTCAGAAATTCCTGGCGAGATCGGATAGTACGAAAAGCGGTGACATTAGTTTAGCAGAATTTATACATTATGTTCGCGAGCACGAAAAAAACCTTCGTCTTCAATTTTCTGATCTTGATAAGAACAGAGACGGTGAGTATATTATCGACCGTATGCAGGCATGTGAAAAATATGTTTAGCAACCATTTTTAGTTTAAACGCACCAATTCGATACGGCCCAGAGTCGTTGACGATTACTTTTTCATGGTAATGTTCACGTAATCATATAATTTAAGAATTTCACCAAAAATGTATATCGTTTGAAACTTTCCTTTTTTATTTGATTTCCCTTTTAAGCCTTTTAATATACAACTCCCTTTAGAGGGAAAAAGATTGATCTTGTTTCGAAATATTCATTACCGTATCGACCAATACAATGACGTTTCGAAAAGTGATTCTTTTAAAAATATTCAACACTTCGACCGAAACGGAAATTTGTATCTAGAAAAACAAAAACCCGAGTCACATCGATGTGCTTCCGCCATTTTATCAATAGCAGAGTGATCGAAATTTGAATAAACGCTTCTTAATGATTCTTGTAATTGTTAATTTTATTCATAGGCAAGATCGATCTTGAAGAATTGATAAGAGCATTTAAGGACTTAGGAATAGAAATGGATCGCCGTGAGGCAACCAAGTTGTTACAACGGTAAGATAGCGAATGATTTATCACATTTAATATTAATAATACGATCGAGAATTGCGCGACGCTATGTCAGATATTTCAAACGTAATAATCCTTGTTTTTTGTTTTCCAATCGATTCACAGAATGGACAAAGACGGAAGCTTGAATATAAGTTTCAATGAGTGGCGAGATTTTCTACTATATGCGCCGAGCACGAATATCCATGAACTTATACAATATTGGCGACACTCGACCGTGAGTATCGAGATCAGTTATACAGGGTGAAGCATTTAAAAGGGAACAGCGTAGTGCCCCACTTGCGCGTAAGTGCTAACAGAAACTCTCTCGATATTATTTCTTTCCAAGAAACTATCACGTTCATTTACAAAAACGATAAAAAATGTTCCCATTCAAATGTTTCACTCTGTAGATCGATAATTGAGGAAAAAAAAAATGGCAATAATAATAGCGACGAGTCGTACACATGTTGTACGCCGCACACTCGTTTTCTACGAAAGAGCTTTTTCAAAAGAGTCGCGCTCGCGCGCACGAAGACGTTAGTCGTATTGTGTCGACCAATGGAGGCGCGACGTGCCAGTGGGAATGGTTTTACGTGCGTGAAACACGATCGTCCGCAATTTAGGGCCCTGATTCGTCGACGAAGAAGGCTCGTCCGAGGGTGTGACGTAGCGATCGTCATTCAAAATGACCTTCGTAGTCTCCAGCTGTTTCCAGAACTCCTTCTCTTCCTCTCCTCTATCTCTCTCTCTCTCTCTCTCTCCCGCACTCTCTCTTTGCCGTTCTCCGCACAGCGTGAGTGAATACCACGCATGCGTACGAATTCTTCCTCTCCTTCTCTCTCTCTCTTCCTTCTTACAGTTACATACTTAGTTCTCGCTCATGTATCGGGTGTACCAACGGTTTCAACGAAACCCAATCAAGTTTATTGAACCTTCCGTTCCGTGACCCTAAGAACGACCCTAATTGGTCTTACTTTCGAAAGAGAAGCGAAAGATATTTATTAAGTAGTAATTTATTTTTAACTACTTTTGTACAACAATCTCGATAAATTTCGTTCTCGTAGCGTTTCGGTATTTTTTTAAATCTCGATACATAGTTGAATATGATAACTATTGTTGATAACCGTGTTATTGAATATTAGCCTTCATTGCTATTTATTTTTCAGCATCTGTTTGTCAAAACACGAACGTTTCGATGATTCCTGCAAAATGTAAAACAGATTGAATGAGTGGCGTTGTTACGCAAACTTGGGAAACAGATGCCGTGTTTCTTCCTAACAATATTGATGACGAGCGTGCAACAAAGTTTCCGATCATGCACGATTATGACGCTGTGTAGCGATGACGTGACGATACACTTGCTGCGTCTGCACTTCGGACCACATCGATAACGTAAATCAACGAGTAACACGCACGATGTCTGCTGTTCAACATCGAGACGCTACGTATTGTCTAAAGTTACTAGTCAGACACGTAACATACGTTTTACTTTGTGGATATATGGAAAAAAGAGGGACAGAGATAGAGATGATAAAATGTTCGATTCTATTAACGGTCGTTTAAATGTTAATGATTATCCTGCGATAATCAGACTTTTTAAACGATATGATCTTCTTCCGTATATTACTGGAAGATTTCTTTCGGTAATGATTTCAATCAAATTTGAAGAAATTTAAATCCCTGTTTCGATAATCGGTTCCGGTAATACAGCGACTTCCCTTTTTTTTTTCTTTTATTAACGATTAGTCAGATATTTTGCACGAAAAAATTTATTGAATTAACTTTTACAGCGACGATGAAATGTCAAGTGGAAGGTTTATAGACGCGATTAGGTACGGGTAGCGGCCTTAACCGACATTAATCTTTGCAATCACACCGTTAAGGTCGACACGATTTGAATTTTTTGTATCATAGAAAAATAGACAAAAATGGTATTTGTATAAGGTGGTGAAATCTCTCGTAACGTTTCATCAGCCGTTTATAAAGCCGCCGAGGTCATCGTCTTGCGGCTGCTCGGAGTATTTGCAAGTGCCGTATTCGTGTATTCTCGTACCCTTACTCCAACGGATACGATTGTCCTTTCAAAGAAAAAATCTTATTTAAATATACTATACTTTATGCGAGACTCTCATGGTCGGATCTTTACAAACTTTGGACGAAATATCTTTTGCATTCCTCCTTTTCTTTGGAAAATTGTATGAAAACATATTTTCGATACATCTGTTCGTTCTAGACAGCTGGAAAGATGCAGCTGCTATATGGTCAATGACCATGCACAAACCGATGTGAGGTTAACTTTCGTCCAAATTCCAAGAAGCCCATTAAATTTCAAGTCAAGAGAAAGGAATGATCACGAGCACGCGGTCCCTGAAAATTTACTTTCACGAAACTACCTGAAACGAAAACCTGGGTAGCCGATGGATTTAAAAATAAGACGAATTCTTAAAATTCTTGAAATTCTTAAGAAACGTGTCTATTGAAATAATCTAAACAGAATTACAATGACGCGCTAGTAACGTCGTTTGAAATTCGAAAATAACGTTTGAAAATAATCCCACGATGCAATAAATTGACAAGACTTGTTAAGCCTCTACCACGTGACCGTTAACTCGATTCGATTCGTTGGTAGATAAAATCACGATTACGTAATCACCTGGCTATGAAAAAGACGAAAAACTCAAAGTTCGGCTCGGTGGTAATACCTTATCAAGTGGCATTTCGCTTCGATGCTGTAGACGTGAATATTAGTGGTGGGGGAAAAAGTGACGTTGCTCGGTCTCGTTCGGCGTCTACGGCTATGCCGGCAACGAATCACGAGAGGTGGGAGTAACTATAGAGTAGTGGGGGTTTCCCTGTAGAGCGTGCGACATCTTCGTTCGTATAACTTTGCCTCAGTCTCGAGATCAGACTCCGAGCTTTCGAATCGTCGGCTCGCCGGGCGGGGCTCGCACATTTCCGCTCTCTTTTTGCTTTGTCGGTTTGTGCGGGATAAAAGCGTGTACAGCGTGGAATATCGAATTAAAAAAGAAAAGAAAATTTCGATTCGCGTTAGCCCGTTCGGGAAGGACGCCTTTACGAAGAGTGGAAAAAGTGAGATAACCTATATTTCTCGCTTTTTTTTTCTCGTCGTTTCATTCACCCCGTCAATTTTCTCACATGAGGCCGAAGGATTATCATAAGGGTCTCGTCATGTTGAGACAAGAGAGTATACCGTCCAACTGTCAAGTTTGCGAGGAATTTCTTCAAGGTTATCATGAGCTCTTACAGCGGGTGAGTGTCTTTTTTATGGAAGCAAAGTACCAAACGAGGGGGGATTTCCTTTCTCGTAGCGTGTGATTTTCGATGGAGTGTGCGTGCGCACGCGCGCGCGCCCCTGTGTGCATACGTCTGAAGGTGTATGCAAAGCCGGTGAAAGTCCGGGAGAACGTGGAACGTCCTTCCTCCTCTTCTGCGAAAACGTGCTATCGTTCCTCTTTCTCTCTTCTTTTTGCTCGTTTAGCTCGCAGATATTTCTCTCGACCTCTTTTTTTCCAACGAAATCACCACAAGCGAACGATTCTCTCTAATGAGGCGTGCTTGGAGATTTTTCTCTATAGTAACCGAAGATTACAAAGAAATCAGAAATGTTGTCCGAACGTTACGTAAAAATTTTCAATACATATTTCGAGCGATGTCACGTGACAAAGCCGCGAAATACGGTCCTGAAATCCTGCTTCCCGCCTTTTTTCGAAATCCGGCTCCTGTTTCACCTTCGAGAAAGATGATCCTAACCTATAAATATGCAACTAGTTTTCGGCTCCTGTATCTAATAGGAAAAGTAGGACGCTAGTACGTTAGGCTCTTCCGATCTTCGATATCTATGCATTACCGATGATGTTTCTTCAAGGCTGTTCGTTCGTTCATCTTTTTCAACAGACAGTTAATATTATGCATGCGGTAGACGATTCAACCAATGACGGCGGCGACGGCGATGATTCATGCTTTTGTAGTAAAGCGTGACTACTCTTAGGCTTTAGAATCTAGATTAATTCCAGATTGTTCTGTATGCATTTCCATTGTCAATGTCGTTCAGAAAATCGCTAGAAGATATTTAGTGTGACGAGAACAATTTTGCGATACTTATGTTACTCCGCACATAACCTAAATATTACACACTAAAACTACACCGGTTAATGTACAATACGTGCAATCTTTTTATTATACTTCGAGGAATTACGAACGTTAAAAACATTAAATACCTCAGCTGTCAGTCACTGAAATGTTCGACCTTGTTTGTTTAAATATAAAAAATAGTGAAGGTAAAGACAAAGAAACCGAAACAGATTGTGTGCACCTGGAATGTGAAAGTTAGAAACCTTGAAACTCGAGGTGCTAGTTGAATTTAAACTTTTCATTTAAACGACTTCTCGTCGAGTTACATAATAATGGAAATTTCAATCATCTTTATCGAGTACGAACTAGAACGTCTTGGTTACTACCTTGGATTCGACTAAAAACCGGATATTTTTCGAAAGAACGATATGTCAGTAACGAGTTTGCGAATTATAGATTTAATTTTAATCGATTTTATAAAAATTTCTTTCGCGTGGTGTCTTTATATACATACCATACATGCATCGACGTATATTTCTTAATAATTCACTCTATTCTCGGTATACAATAGATTGATTTAAGAACAACGATTGTTCGAGCAAGGGCGTATAAAATATACATCGGTCACTGATAGACGCACGATATCGTTATCCGACACTTCATCTCAATTTTCTTTTACCATTAATACATGCTCACGGTTTAACTTGTGCAATGCGATAACAAACTCGTCTTTGAGACTCCCTGGTCATTGTTCATCGTTTCTGTTATTTCAAGTCGTTACTAATTAGACTCCACGAATGCTTTCCTTTTTTTGTTTTTTCAGACTTCAAAAGCAATGTGACATAACTATATTTTCCAATATTTCTTTAACTTGAATTACTTATCATTTTTTATCATACATTAAGAAAAGCAAGAAATTATATTACCGAGGCAAATTTGCGTGACTTTTTTGCAAGAAATTTGTATTACTTAATTTAACTAAGCACGTTGTATAGCCATTTAAAAATAATCTCAACACATTTATCGATTCCATTTAGCAATATGGTGTCCTTGAAAAATGGCGGAAAGATTCGAAACGGTCGACTTTTATATTCCGCTTTTTTACGCTACTTTATACAGCACAATTGAAATTGATGTCCAACTCATTCATTTTGTTCTTCGACAACTCAACAAGAACGCGGAATAGAAAGAATGCTTAAATCACCAAAATAATCTTTTATCGCGAAAGATAACTTTGGTTATGTTCGATTATCGACGTTCAAATCCTGTTCTTAATCATCCATCGATTCTTTACATTCCATTCTATATATGAAAAAAAAGAAAAAAAAGGTCATGTCTCGTCGTCATAAAAGAACTATGACGTACGTTATCGTACGTCACAGTCGGTCAGGTTCAAAGTAAAACGAGAGCTTCGTGTCCCCTGAATTTCTGGCTGACTTGGCGGACGCGCGCGCGCGCGGTTGTGCACGATATTCTCGAACATTTCCTCGCTGTTTCTCGCTCCCTCTTATCCGGGCCGATTTGAAATAATCGCGATTCGCGCCGTATGAAGAGGTGTAGGGATGTAGCGGCGGCGTCTTGTCATAAGGAATGGAATAGGACCGGTCAGAGATAGAGGGAGAGAGAGTATACGTATGAAAAAGAAAGATATAGGACGTTTGCCGAATAGGAAGATACGAAGAAACCGACATTGGGCGTAGCACCAAATAATTCGTTTTTGGCCACTCGCCCATGAGCATCGTAAAAGAGATGCTTCCGAGCTTAGTTCTTTTTAGTCGTCCTTTAAACGTGCTTCGGGTTCTACGTCAATGTTAATTTTCCTTCTTTCGAACGAACGCATGTCTCTCCGAGAATTTTCTTTTTTATAAGAGTTGAAGAAAAAAAGGAGGAAGAATATGGATAACCTCGATAGTTTGGATAGCGATATCTTGCTCGAGTTTTATGTAAAGTTAAGTACCTGCTGAGTGTACCCTTTTCCAAATTGGGAGGATCAAACGAGTGGAATGATCTCTTAGCATGTTCGATGGGAAACCTTACGAGTCGTGTCTCTCGTAAAGTAATCGTTTTTTTTTTCTTTTTTTTCTCTTCTTTTCATTTACGTCGAGGAAGAAGCCATTGTATTCCTTGGATTAGCCGTTATACTAATTATAGGACGCGTATAGTTGCGTCATAGGACATCGATCGAACTTTATCAGTCTTATGGAGGCTTTAACGGAATATTCCGTATCAATAGCCCCGTGTTAATGTCAATGAGCAATATTGAAAAGAGTAATAAGAATGTCTAGGTTAACGCAAATGATGCTCGGTAATTGAAGATAGCGAGATAGGGGGTGAAATATTCCGTTTATGAAAGCAATTACGTTTGAATTTGCAAGCATCGTTAATGGATGAGAAAATATCGACTTTAAGTGCACGGATATTCGAGAATACGATAATTAGAGCATTACGAGTAGAACGAGTAGAACGTATGCAAATTTGTTAAAATGACGGTGGAAAAGTCGAGTCACGTGGTCAAGCGCGCGCACTTGGATCAGCAATGAATATGGTTTGAAACATCTGTGTCTCGTCTAGATTGTCGATAAATATTAGCTTTATGGAATACATTATTTTCATTATACTCTAGTTATATTCTTTATTAAAAAAAAAGTTAAATAAATTTTTCGTAACAAATTTTCTTTGATTAGTTACCGGAAACATTGTACAAAATGTTATACATATGAATGCGACGTATGTTAACAACTTCTTCGAACGAAGCAAAGAAAAAGGAATTACACGTGTGGAGTTTCTGAATTTACGTCAGCTCTTGTCCACATAATTCCAGTTTAAAACCGGTAAACGACTTTAACTTGGAACGCTTTCTAAATGTTGAATCCACTCATTGAGCTACGATTTCTTCGAAACCATTCGGAAGTATAGCAATGTCGATTGTATTTCTTTTAATATACGTTTCTCGTTAATCTAATTTTTATCAAAACTGTCCCGTACGCTGTACTATGGTACGATTGTGTAATTTTTCGCAATGAAGATGGTCTTTTTAAGTTACGTGAAAGACTGGCCTTGGAAATCTATGAAAAAAATGGAATATATCGTACCGTTTATGCACGTGGATCGCATAAAAAAAACTAGCGTGGTCAACCATGCATTCAATTATTGTTTTACTTATGCTCATTGTATAATTGAAAGATTCTCGTCTTCTAATTAAAATTTTTGAATAACGGTGCGATAAAAATGACCGAGCTCGGACAGCTGATTTCGAATGGCAAATTATCTGTAAAAACGTGATTGGTTCCCGGGGCACAGCAGCGACCCGTTGTGGTGCGACGAACATTGAGCAATGACGACAGGTCCGATATGGCGAAGCAGGCCTACTAGTTCGAGCCGGATCCGAAAGTACCGGCAAATAACGGCCTCCGGAGAAGGTTTCCCCCCAAGCATGCGACCGAATGCGTGTATATGTTTATACATATGTGTATATACATACCTCTACGTCATGAGAAAATGAGCATGTGGGTGTGTGTGGTGGTGGTGACGCGTCCAACACGAACGTCACTCGTTCCCAGACGACTCATGCGAATGCCGACAGAATTATTCGCCGGACGTTTACCGGAAAAGGATTTGCTAAGAACTAAGAGATTTTCTTACCTCGTTACTGTTTCAGAACAGAATCCGTGTGGATGGATACACTTTCTTATTAGAAAGTCGGGAAAACCTATCACGTGGTCTACGCGCGGGAAATGTATACGTTTAAAAGTACATCAATATATCAAGATACCGAAATTACGGGGAATTATTATTCTGCTTCATTTTTATAGTAACTGTAAAACAGAATTTTATTCTCTACTTTTTTGTTAATCTTTGTAAGAAATGGAGTAAAACGATTTTTCTCGATCACACGTGGTGCGTTTGGTAGAGAACGCACGATTGGTTGACTTGCGCGGGAAAAACCTTGTGATTCGAACCGGGAAACGATAAATATTTTATAACTGAATTCGACTGGGAGATTTTCTTTTATTCTACGGCTCGTTCCGCAATCAGTGTTTGCGTGGCACGCAAAAAAAGTTTCTTATCGCGATGGGGAAAGCGGACGCGTCACATAATAAATTGGACGCGAAATATGCGTGCAATTTTTCCTCCCCCCCGTGACGCACGCAAGAACTTTCAAGCGATTACGTTACTCGAATGATGTTTAGATCGTCCCTCTTCATAACCATGATTTGTTTGTGTCTTATGTCAGAAACGTAGAAATATTTTGTTTCGTTACCAATTAATTACTGCGATCAGTCAAAAGCCGTCTTGCGTGAAGAGGAAATAAAAAAAAAAGAAGCAGAACGTGATGTGCGATTTTAGCGGAAATCGTAGCAAACGGAAGAAAATAACCATTCTCTGTTGCCCTGTAACAATTACCGAAATCATGTATTTCGTATATATAAATAGAAAAAAAAAGGAGAAAGTGAGACGTTAAAATTAATACAAAATACCATTCGAATCCTCGTCAATACTATTCTCGTATTTAAATACTATACCTCGTATTTAAAAAAACTTAAAATGTCCTCGATGACCATCGATGGAAGAAATAGTCATCATGTGCGATTTAATATCTTATTTCTTCATGATTTTCATGATCTCTCACATTCGAACATCACGCACGTACACCTTGGTGGGTTTATTACATATCGATATACGATTCATCATCGTCAGATTACTATAGAAGTCATAATAAAAAATGTTTTTACATATATATATATACATACATATATGTACGAGTAGATAGTACATCGATAGACCTTCGATAATGGGATCCTTTGTGTTTTCAGTACATGGACATCGGAGAGGATATGGGAGTTCCCGACGATTTCACGAACAGTGAAATGGTGTCAGGAATGTGGTGGAGACATTTGCTGGCCGGTGGTATTGCTGGTGCAGTGTCACGAACGTGCACGGCACCCTTGGATAGAATCAAAGTTTACCTGCAGGTAGAGAGATATACCCTATTCTAATCACGTTCACGGGAATTCCTCGTGTGCTTTGTACACTATGAATCGCTAATAAAACGTATGTATATACGCTTACAGGTTCATGGAACACGGCATTGCAACATTACCAGCTGCTTCAGGTACATGATGCGCGAAGGTGGGGTCACTAGCTTGTGGAGAGGTAACGGTATAAATGTACTTAAAATTGGACCAGAGACTGCCCTAAAGTTTATGGCCTATGAACAAGTAAAGAGAGCTATCAAAGGCAGCGACACGAGGGAACTTGGACTCGGTGAGAGATTTATTGCAGGATCTATGGCCGGTGGTATTAGTCAATCGACTATATATCCTCTTGAGGTACGTAGCACCATCTCGTTTGAAGAATTTCGAATATACTATGTTTGCGTAGCGCTACGTGAACATGCGTCATTAAAATGATAATTATATGCTTCCAGGTACTCAAGACGAGACTGGCCCTTCGCAAAACTGGTGAATTCGCGGGTATACTTGATGCAGCAAAGAAGATATACAGACAAGGTGGTTTGAAATCTTTTTATAGAGGCTATATTCCCAATTTAATTGGGATCCTTCCGTATGCTGGAATTGACTTGGCTGTGTATGAAGTAAGTACTCTTTTTCTTATCGTTTTAATTCACTTTTCGACTACGTATTATGGATCGATAACAACGATGTACATTTTTCTTTGCAGACACTAAAAATAAGTTATTTACGAACGCATGATAACGACGAACAACCGGCGTTTTGGTTGCTTCTGTCATGTGGAATGGCTTCTAGCACCGCGGGTCAAGTGTGTTCGTATCCGTTAGCTCTAGTCAGAACTCGATTGCAAGCCGAAATATTGCCGGAGGCTGGTCCCAGTACGATGATCGGTGTTTTCAAGGATATTCTAAGGAGAGAAGGTTTTCGCGGCTTGTATCGAGGTTTAACCCCGAATTTCCTTAAGGTACGTATCAATATTAACAATTTTTCATTTAAGAAAACATTAATAAATCTTTTTTACAAACCAATCTTTGCACCTCTGTTTATACCTAATGTTTGGATAAGAAAAAAAAACAAATTGAATTTTTTCATTACAGGTAGTTCCAGCCGTATCCATCAGTTACGTAGTATACGAGCATTTCAGGCAGGCACTGGGTGTTAACATGACGTGATGAATATACATACTAGGAGATATTAATTTAATTAAATTATTCTCTAATTATAATCGTAAGACTTCGATCTACGATGAAAGTTCGAATGGTCGTCAGGTTTGCACGTCGTGCAATTTGCCGTTAACGGTCTCTCTTCTACTATAACATTGCTTATTTATTACAAACTCGAAGCTTTCTCCATCGCGCAGGTTACTCAACATTATGGCAAATAATGATTATGAAAAGAAGTTCGTCAAGCGTTAACTCTATTGAAGGAGAATTAAAAACTATTAGAAGTGATCGAAAAAAAAAAGAAAAATAGAATTGACAATATTATTGAAAATGCTGCGCGCTGTGTTCCATTTGTAAGGCGTTATTTAACTTAAAAAGAAGGCAGGTTAAACTTCCTCGTTTAGTAAGTTCACTTTCCGAAGAAAAGCATTAAAGGATAATATATAGAAATACAGTCCAAGACCTTCAGTTAAAAGAAAGAAAGGAAAAAACCAACAGTACAAAGCGTTCTGTTCGTGCAAAGTACTAATATGTATAATAATTGACTTTTCATTGGAAGGATTCGTTATCATTTTGGGCACCTACAAGTGTTGGCAGTATCGGTACTATGAAAAGCCAGTTCCTTTTAGCTATACATTATTTTTACTGTTTTTCTCTTTTCGTTTCACTCCAAATAATTCACTCCAATCATTAACGCATAGGTAATATACAATTTTACCTCATCTTTATCGAATTATGTACACACACTTTACGAGGAACGCTAAACGATTTATAGAAGTAAAGGTTCTGGCTGATAGAAGAATTCAATTATATTACTAATATTAATTATACACTGTGATAAATATGATTATAAGCTACGTTTATGGTTCAATGTATGACGATATAACAACATAGAAACATCCCAAAAATCTTGAGTTAAGTAGAATTAGTTGCGGTTATTATCGGTTACGAATTTGTTGCGTCTTACCTTGAATCATATAAAAGGACATCTTGCAGTTTTGACTAGTGCATTGATTTGCTCGTTGAGCCCTATGCTCCTTCTTATTTTTATTTTACATACAAGCATATTTGTTCCGACACTATTCATTCCCTAATTAGTGATTTTGTGAACAAGCTGTGTATATTATATGTATTATAAACGTGTACAGTTAGATATTATGAAAGTATAGAATATGTTGTGCATTAGAGGTGTCTAAAATGAATGTTAACGAACACGGCTCAACAATGCTTTTTCTCAAATCAATGTTTACCGCTAATTTGATCGCTGTCTTCCGTGTGTCCGTTTCTTTCTTCCTTTGCTACTCGTAGAAAACGAGAAATAGAAAGGAAGCTTAAATGAGATCGACTAGGAAGTAAAAGCAAGAGCTCGTTAATTAATAGTTGGACGCCTCTATGCCTACATTTCTACGTATTTGTTTCTTGTCATGGTAATGTATGCGAGAATCAGATTAGAAACGTGGAGAGCATTAATAAAAGGTACTGACAAGTCACAAGACATGGCACAATGAGCTTTGCGTAAATATGTTGAACATACTTTTATGCAAAGAACATTGTTAGTTTTATGTACAGATAATAGTGTGAACAGGTACGCTTACATTTGTTAGGCTGCTTTATTTTGAATACAGGCTATAGCATTTACACTGCAAGCACTTGTATGTGAGAATGTTATTCACGAAATTCAATTACTGTAAATTATTGTAATTGCTTATTAATGGCGATTTGACTCATTGAAAACAATCTCCAGGCAGTGAAAGAAAACCATTCTGAAATGTACTGCAGGGAATCTTGATGCTTTTAAATGTGCATACATGTCTTAGTACGATAAAACTAATTTGACTTTTCTGAAGGATGATGTAAAACGAATTTTTTTTTAGTTCTTTTTTTATGCCACCGTATTCATGTACACGAATGACTATTTTGTAAAAATAAATATAATTTACAAATTATTAAAAAAATTTGGTTCCTAAATAGTCCGTTGATAATATATTTGACTTACGGCATGTGCCATATATATTAATTAATGTATACATATTCAACGTGATTCTCCTATCTAACGTAATGTATATTAGATCAGGCTATTCTTTTTACGAATATGCAGATATGTACATTTTAACGTGTATTCATTCTGCTATTTAAAGTTATCGTACGTACATGCATAAATCACCAAAGAATATCATTTGTGATCTGTCAATCAAATACAATACCGTTTACCTCATTACTTTCTATGCATTCTACTTAATTCCGTATCCAAGTAGTAACCTAGCATTTATTTATATAAGCACTTAACATCTTTTTTACATATTAAAGCTCACAAATAGATCCTATGACCTTTCTATAAAGGAACCAAATCTATTTGAATACAAGATTAAGCAGAGGAATTTAATTTTTGTAGAATCCCATATAAAAAATCATTAGAAAAATGTACATTATAGAAATCAATCAATTTTTTATTGAATACAAATAGCCTGATTTTTTATATTGATTTTATTTATACTGTTGTTTTTTTGGATTGCAATAACTAATGCAGTATTGTAAAGAGTATATATATTTATATATACATATATATTTCCATGAGAAATAAACTTTTTAGAAAAATTTTAAAGAGTTACATAAAATCCTTCGTTTTCAAAGGCCGCTTTTCTCGATATATAAAATGGTTAATAAAAAAATAGGTAGAAAGTGCAGACTAGATTTTATTTTTAATTCACATTCTGGTATGTTCATTAAATCCTAAGCCTCGGTATATACGGCAACTTTTAACTCCACGTATGATCTACCTTACATATAAAATATATTCCTTTTAGAGCAATGCAGAATTATGCATTGTATATGTTGACCATTAAACATAATAAAGAACATATGTTTAATCATGAATCTAATCTTCCCTCAAACTGATAATAGCCTTCTCCTTTTGTAGTTATTTTCCAATACATAATATTAAATTAATCTTTCCTCACAGAAAATAAATAGGCATAGGATTGATCATCATGCATTATTAGCATATCATTTCTGTACAAATTTCATATTGTTAGGACAAATAAATTCAAAGAATCAATAACATAATATTTTAAACAGAAAAAAACAAACCGAATGTTTTGTGTAAGCAAATAAAAACTGATAGTGACCATTTCAAATTATAAATAGTAAAATTATAAATTTTCTATCTAATCAGATCTTATTTTACGCAAGTTGTATGTGTATATATAAAATAAAAAGCTCGACGAATTTTATAAAGCATTGCCAGGAGCAAGGAAAGATACAACATGGAATGTTACAAACACTTAAATCAATATCTTCTTAGCTGTCTTTAAGTGAAATTTTATCCATATATAGTACGTCAGCTGCATCTGAATCTAAAATCCAATATAAGGAACCATTGACTGGCTCCACTCGTGCAGCTGGTAAATTTTCACGATCTCCTAAGATTCTCTGTAATTAGGTACATACATTGTATGAACAAATTTATTCAAATAATTATGATTATATGCTGCAATATTTTCATACGATTGTATATCTCTGTTAAAATAAAATTCTCTTCCAAGAAAATTGAAGACTATTTTTGATAATACCCAGTAATTAATATTTACCTTAACTATCTTTGCTTTGCTGGATCCTACTACAGCAAAAATACACACTCTAGCATTGTTAATAACGGGAAATGTAAATGTAATCCTAGACTGTGGAGGTTTAGGAGAATCATTAATAGGGCAAACCCATAAACTGGTTTCATCAAGAAGTTTGTGATTGGGAAATAAAGAACATGTATGTCCATCTAGACCTAATCCCAATAACAATACATCAAATCTGGGTATACTGTCCGGTGGAAAATAGACAGACATTTTTTTTATATAATCCCGTGCAGCTTCTTCAGCTATAAGTAATAAATTAAATCCAATGAAGAATTGTTCTTAAAGTTTAAGAATTGTAATAGGTTTTAAGCATGAAGATAGGTATAATCACAAATAACAACCCTATCAAATGAAATTAAAGTAGACATAAAATATAGGTACTATACTCTTATCACTGTACCTGAAAGTTCAGGATCAATTTTTATGAACTGATCTTCAGTTATACCAGGAACTGCTGGAATAAGTTTTGTTTTACATAATCCATATGTTGATTCTCCATTATCAAAAGGAACAACTCTCTCGTCGCAAAAGAAGAAACGCCATTTGCGCCAATCAGTTGAAATAGAAGGTAAACATCGTACCAATATATCTATGAGGGATCCTCCTAATATTGAAAAATCATATAAAATGTCATAAAGTCAATGAAACTAATATATTGATAGAATAGTTATTACTAGACTGCGGATCTTTATGCAAATTCATACGAATTATAATTCATGATTCGTCAAATATTGCAAGTAGAGCTGATAACTGAATAAAAATATGTCAAATATAAAGGATACATGTGACATATTCAATGGTTTGTCTTATATGTAAAATTTGAAAAACATACGCAATAAGAAACATGTATATGCATAAAGATCCGCAGTCTAGTTATTACTATGGTCTGAGATATTAGTGTTCAGCATAAAAGAGTTAATTTTTGTTCTTGGGTGTGACATTAAAATATTTACCATTCTAACATTAAATTTAAACGATCTAATTAAAATATAATTTTTTAAGAAAATTACTTCGTCATCATTTTTGCTATAACCAAAATACATTGAATAGGGGATAAATAAATTAATTGTAGATAAGAAAAAAAAAAAAATTGGACATTTTCAAGATATTACGAGTTATGTTGTTTAGTAGAATAATCCCAGAGAACGATACATTTGTTTTCATGACATTCAGAAAATGGCCTTTAAAGTACTAATCACCTGATAATCCAATTTTGAAAATACCATCACGTGCGATTGCTTCATCGGCATTTTCTTTTAAAAGCGATTCTAAGCGTTTTATCACGCCTTCGTAATTTGGTTCAAAAATCGTATTTGTCGGTCCTGCCATTTCTTTTTACAAAAAACTTTTATCTTTTCAGATATAAGAGAACAAAAATGACAATCCTGCAGCGGCTTATGAAACTGATCAGCTAAAAACGTCAGGTTACCAGATGGGATACGTTACAATGCGTTATAATGCTCATTCTGCAAAATTTGGTACTTTTTGCGCGTTTTTTGTTTTTCGTGTAGATACAGGAAAAATAGAAACACAGAGAATAGTGTAGTCTTATATCGCGATAGATGTCATTGTATCGTATGTCTTATAGGGTCTTTTGTGTCTGGCAGAAAATGAATAACAAATGTGGAAAACGAAAAAACGAAGAAAGAATAAACAAAAGATCTTATAAAATTAAACAGATAAGCGTTCAGACTGACTTCCGATAATTTAGCCCCTCAAATAATATAAATAATATAAATATAAAAATGATTGCATATAACAGAAATTGAAATTTACTCCAATGAGGGGCTAACTTTTCGGAGGTTGTACAGAAACTTTGCATTACGCTCTGGTGTTTGTATCACTGCTACCGTCAATCACCGTCAACTATACCATCTTCACATCGTTTATACTCATTAACAGTTGCCGTACACTGCACTGATCAAAACACGAGCGCACCTACAGTTAACGATAGGAATTACTTTGTTTCTTTGAAATTTTTCAAATACAAAGTGTCTTTCTATTTTTTTTTTCACCAACTCAGCAGGCGATTCTTTTCGAAATCATCTTTGGGTATTTCTCTAAAAAGCATTATAAGATAGTCTTACATAAATTTGATTCCTTGGCCTATCACACAAACGTCCCGCATTTGAGCTACCAACTTTTATGACATAAATCGTTTGTGTTGTATCAATACAATGTACAATCGATAAGTATATATCATTCGTTGCATTTATATTATAAAATTTCATTGAATCACAGCGGTTTTATTTTGTACACTCACTTTTACTTGCAATTCATAAACATTACAACTGAATGCTTTTATAAGTTTTAGCAGTTTTTATCTTTTAAATATAGCATAATTAATAATGGAAATTATTAATATTATTTCATCATTAATTTCATCATAAAGGGATCAAATAAAAATCATCAATCTTTTATAGAATTCATCGCAAACAGGGTGGCGTTGGTGCTGACTGACGTCAACCACCGTTCGAATACGGCAGCCATTTTGAGCGCGATCCCAACGTGTTCGCTTCTAACTTCACCAGCGAACGTTTGGTGTGCTTACGAAAAGTACGGTTCATGGCCAATCAGACTTTTTAGTTTGCGCGGTATAAGATAGTTACGGTATAGGAACACGCGAATTGGAACGCCGCGTCGTATCGTGTGTGTGTTTTCGACATAACGTGCAAATGGCGGCTTTCGCGATGTTTTGTGCAACATTTATCGAGAGTTAGATATACGAATTATTTACAGTTTGTGGTGAGTAGCGGGTTAAGTACGTGCTACTGGTGTTGAAGTCTGAAAAAATTTATTATAAACATGGTGAAGCTGCTAAAGAAGTTCTTTGCCGGTGACAAAGTTTTCGCAAAAGTTCGAGGTTACCCGCCATGGCCAGCTAAAGTAAGTACAAGTTAGTTTATCTACGGCATTTCGTCGAGTTCATATTAGTTTACCCACAATACATCGTATATCGTCATTTATTCCCTGATATTTTTTAATGTTAACTTTATTAATAACATTATTCACGAGAGAGAACTGATATCAGTATGGAGCCACTGTTGAATTATGTTTACATAAAAGTAGTTTCTATATACTAGTGAGATGAAGTAATTATTTGTATTTTATCATTTCATACGCCTCATGTTTTAACCATACAATGATTATGTTCACAATAAACATAGTTCCAATTAAAATATTATATCTTATATACGTTTCTAAATGGGTTTCTATGTCATAAGCTTTATTAATTCTGCTTATAGGTGGAGAAGGTTACAGATCCTAACTCAAAAAATGCAAAGTATAGCGTCTACTTTTATGGTACAGGTGAAACGTGAGTAAAAAAAGAATGTTTTGCTAGATTACATAAAGTAATAAGCATAGCATATATCTACACGTTAACATGGAGTATGGGACAATTAATTATCATATTTATTTTTAGTGCTGTATGTAAAGTAGAAGAGCTATATACTTACAGTGAAAATAAAGCAAAATTTGGTAATAAAGCTTTACGAAGAAAATTTTTTCACGAGGGTTTGCAGCAACTCGAACAAGAACTTAAAAATGATAGAAGTAAAACTGCTTCGGATATAGATGATCTACAAGGTAATTTGTAATCTATATAATATAATTTGCCTTAATACATTCATTAGATTCTAGAAGATTACTCTGATATTATAGAATCTGATATACCAGAAGAAGCAACCACGAAAGGAAGCGATGTAACTTCAGAACTACCTACGGCAAGTGCAACAGATAGCGATTTGGAGTCAGGGTCTTTAATAATTGATGAAGGAGATAAAAAGAAATCGTTAAAACGGAAACCTCTTTCTGCAACATCTAATAATCCGGTGAGTTGTTTATTAATTTATTTCATTGAAGTGCTCTATGCAATTGTATTGAACATGTTACAGAGGTTCTGGCTTTTTTAATACAATATTGTTTACGATATACAGTTATTGAAACAGTACCTCTAACAGAAATTTAGGAATTGCCGACAAACTTTTGCGGAGTTTGATTAGTTTGTGCGATTATTCCTTACATCATATCATTATTCAAGCTTACATTGAATATTTGTAAATTATGATTGCTAATGGTTGTGTTCTTGTGTTTTAAGAACCTTTGGACTTAATATGTTGGTGTATATCAGAATTTAAATTATAAGATATTTTAATATTTATGTTACATTAAATTGAACGTGAAAATGTATTAGGATACACCAGAATTGAAAAAGAAGCGTGGAAAGGCAAAAGTATCGTCTACGCCGAGTGAAGCATTAAAGCAAGAATCAGCTCTGGATTCTCAAGGAGAAGAGTCACCAAAAGAAGTAGTAAGCCGTAGTGGACGAAAAATAAAACCAAAGCGTTTTGCAGATTTTTCAAGTTCTGAAGAAACAGAAGGTGCCGATAAGAATGGTATTTATAAAGCTTATTTCTTTTATCTTGAAATATACATATACATATGTATATTTATATACGTGTATTTCAAAAAGCAGAATAAGAATTTCCATCTAATATATAAATTTCATGTTACTCACACAATTGTGACAAAAGTGAAAAAGTTAATTTAATGGATGATGGTCGACATGTGACATGTCTTGTATTAGCTAGCATGGAATTGATTTGGGGTGATATATTTGGATAAAATTAATTGGTTAATTATAGATGACTAAATACATATATATATACATGCTGAAGACACAGTACATGACATACTCTTTTTAATCTCACCTTTATAGTGGTTTATTGTAGAAAGCAAATATCAGAATTTTAACCATATTTTCTTATAAAATAATAATGTTTAAAGGTTCAAGAAGTGTGAACAATGTTTCAACTGTGTCATGTTTAATGGTGGAAGAAGAAACGCAGACTATATCTTCAAATATAAATGAAATGTATACAAGATTTATGGAAACTGATGAAACTCGGAATTTATCGACAAAAGAATTGAAAAGACTGGTTCTTTTGGAACAGCTACATTTAACTCGTTTACAGAAGGCTAAATTTTTAAAAGATAACTGTATTTCTTAAAATTGTTTTACTTTAATAAAATTTCACTATAATTGTTTTTTTGTAGGCACCACTTATTTCCTACCTTTTGTTTATTGTATATTCAGTTCTCTATAGACTTTTTTTTATTGTATGTTGTTAAATATTGTTCACACGTACGAATTAACAAATATTAAAACAGAGCCTGAGCATGTTTCCTCATTGTATTTTCATAAGTTTATGTACAATTACATGTATGGATTTATGTTGATTTTACAAAATTAAAAGGTTCCTCCTTTCGATATACAAAAAAGATTGACTCAGCAGAGGTCAAGTTTGCTATTATATTTGTGGTCGATCATCATTGTAAAAAAAAGAAAAATAATTTGGTTTGTTAGCAAATGTTATGGCTAAACATTATATGTGTAATTAGTTGATTATGTAATTTTATATGGATATTTATCAATGCCTACATAGAACATTCTGCAAGAGGACGTGGAAAGATAAAAAACGAGGAAACCAATGAACTTGTATCATCTACCACATCTTATAAAAAGAGAGCTATTACTGCAGAGAGTAAGTGCTAAAAAGAAACATATAATTGTGACAATTATTTACGTATACGATCTATGTTACAGAGAAGAATAGTATCGGTGAAACGGCCCTGTTGGAAGGTACAGTAGTTTCGAATGTGGCATCTTCCGATACGCCAGGACGATTTCTTCTCGCACGAACATTTGCCGGTGAATATGTGGGTATTAAATTAGACGTAGACAGGCCGAAATCATTTGACAATGAAAAGGCCCGAGCACAGTGGGATTGGACTACAGCTAGAAATGCTATGAAATTGAAAGCCCAATTAGAAAGTGGTGAGATTTTGCCGGAACAAGTAAAAGACTCATTAGATTTTAATGTACATGTACCAGAAGATGAAAAACGTCTTTTGGCAAAAGATGGTGCAGTTCATCGGAAAACTTATAAACTAAGGTAAAAGAATTATCGTAATCACGATGTTCACCCGATTATATGGCATAGCGTGATCATTCTATATTATCTTTTTATGTCTTTCTATTTCTAGGTGGCTTCGTATAGAAGCACAGTTATTGCAATTGGATGCACAAATAAAATCTAATCTTGGTCTGGACCGAGCTAATACGGATAAATGTTTACAAGCGATGGATGAAATATTAGCCCTTCCTATCGATCCATTAATGTTAAAGAAGCATCCACATATTGTGGAAACTGTAAAGAGGGTAAGTATTCGTAAGATTAGAAATCATCATTAAAAGAATTTAACAATATTTTACATATTTCCTTGATCATTACAGTTAAGGCGATATATTGGTAACCTAGCCGATTGGAAGCTGAGTAAAGAAGAAGAGGTAATTATTCGCATAATCGTATGAATAATTTAATCGATAATTTTCTATATTAAATCACTTGTAATTGTTTTTAAAGGCTATTTTTAAACAAAAGGCAGAGCAAATTAGACAGAAGGCTGAGCACATATACAACAAATTTAAGGTAATCATTTTGTTCATTTTAATTCGTACATAAGATGAAGATAATAAACTCGAAGCTAAAGGATGAGTAAAATAATATAAATATCATACAGGCTATGTTTACCATACCGGAGGGACAGTCGTTTTGGCAATCATTTTCCGATCAAGTGGACCATTTCAAGGAATTAACGAAAGATATGCCCGAAGAGAAAGTCTTTTCGTTAATGTCCGACCCTGCTTGTCCAGGTAAAATGATTTTGTAGTAGTTTAACTAACTAGTTTGAAAAAGGCTTCGATGGAGACGTTAAAAAAAATAAGAAAAAAATTTGATTCCTAGATGCCGGCACATCGGAGAATGCACCTGCGGACGATAGTGGCAGCCAGCCAGATACAGATACTACTGCAGCGAAAACAGATTCGGAACAAGTGCCTACAAGATACGAAAGCCCTAAAGAAACAGAAACCAAGTAACATACATCTCGTATGTAATGAATGTGAACGGTAGTTCACTTTGTTTTGTGCAGTACTATACTCTACAAGACAGCAGAGTGTTTTGCAACTGACAAAGGGAGTGGCTTTTGCACGTTTAAGGATAATCTATGGATAAATTTTCCTACTGCAATAATTCTATGAGTTTCTATGAAATTTTTAGTGAATTCCCTCTAACATTGTTACGATACTACCGGAACGTGCACGTGTCAGAATATTTACGATTGCAGGTCGATAATTTCGATGACACTCATGCTGCCAACAAATTTTGACCGACACAGATTATAAAACCTTAGAAAAATGAATTACCTTTCTATAACAATAATTGTTTCTCTATCTTCGTGAGCGTAACTTATCTCCACATCTTTTTATCATACCAAAGCAAAATTTTCCGAGTGACCATACCAAGGTTTACTATTTCATTATTGATGACACTTCTGTTAAACTGTTAATGTAAATACAAGAATTACGAGATTCAAATCATACACTTACGTTATATCATCAGGCAATGAGTAATGCAAAAGTGATATACTTCCACGAGACACTCCATCGGAACGACATTGGTTTATCGACATTTTGCGAAACATTTTCGGAAATTCACGTTTCCATGTTTCGGAAATCCATGTTTCTCTTGCACTTTAAAGGCGAATTTACGTTGTCCGAGCAATAAGAGAATTATACGTTTTATAAATATGACGTTCTTCTCTTTTAATAGCTAGACATACATTTTTGACTGTTGATTATACATGAACAAAGAAAAAAAAAAAAAAAAACAGTGCGTAGCAATAAACTTTTGATCGATATAAAATGCAACGTGAGATAACACCGTCTCGTGAGTTATCGGTAAGTATTTTGAATTTACTAAATCGCTCTTATAAAGCGAAATACTACGCTCGAATGAAATGGAATCGTTATCAATTTATAATATAGTTTGTCATACGCAGGAGAATATTTGTATAATTAGGTTTGTTTATTAAACGAGTTAAATTCGTGGTTAATTTTATTGGTAATTTCATTGGATGTTAAAAAAAAAATGTCCAAGCTGAAATCGTCATCGCGAATGGACGCTCGTTATAAATGTGCAAAGCTGATAAAATTGATTATATTATTGTTAGATATTTTTATTAACGATGATACACATATAATGATATATAATTTAGTTCATTGATTTTATGAACGCTCATAAAGGTACCATTATCGATAAGCACATAACGAAGTAGGGTTTCTATCAGAAACTATGAATGAGTTACCGATAGCGGATTTGCCTTGCTCCTTTAATTAAAGTTTTGTACAGATAGAAACGATTCAAATATAACATATCAAAAATACAATTGAATCTTGTTCTATGAAAATGGAATTTTGTTCTATTTTTAAATGCACAAGAATAAGTTCGCAAGCGTATTTAAACACGCAAGATTATGTCGTTACGATCGACATAGGGTTGAGGTGTGGTAGGGGTGGTGGAGCCAAGAGTTCAATTCTTGTCTCTCGAACGAACTTACGATGTTGGAAAAGTTGCGAATTTATAATTTTATATTTTTTATAAACTGTGGTTTAGTAAAAAAGATTCGTCGAACGATCGAAAGATAGTTAAATTTCCACGTGGTATGCCTTATTTTAAGATTTGCCGGTCTCTTTATCGGTGAAGCGTCTTGCATTGTCACGACGCGACGGTACGCGGATTCATCGATAATTCATCGCCGGGCTGTAAACGGAGGCCTTTGAAGTGCATTGAAAACATAAATCACTCATCGTATTATTCTTGCACCGTACGTTAAACATGATTTAGGTCGATTCATTGAAATCGATCGATGGTTCGATTTTTAACGCGATGGAATCGCACCCAAAATTTCGTTTCCTACAAACAATGGAGATAGATACAATACTTCGTGTGTTTATTGCAAAATAATCTCGTTACGATGAAAAGAAATGTTTATTTCAAATGTATTTCAAATATTTTGAATAAAAAATGTTACAAGGCATCGACGCTCTTTTTCTACGAACATTTCTCCTCAGCTATTGTCGAAGAAGTATTCGAGGGAAGCTAGAAGGAAAGAACGAATTACGAGTACCGTGTCGACGGAAGATGAATTATGTGGATGGAAAAAGTGTATAACGATGTGGATATCGGTTGATGGTAGGAGGGTGGTGGTTGTCGCGAAAAAAAGTAAACTTCGACACTTGTTACTTGCAATTTTTGCTCAATAAAACTGGTCTAAGAGATTTTAACCTTTTTTGTTTGTTTGTCACATTGATAGAATTATCAATTATGAAAGACATCTGATCGTTAGAAATGTTCTTTATGAGAAAAAAATAATGTTGACCAGTGTTATTAGTAATGTTATGCAAACGTGGATGAACGAAGTGGGACGAACGAAGCATAATCCGAGCAGTTTGAAGAGAATTTATAAATAATAACGACAGATAAGAATACATCGACTGTGTGTAACTGCGAACTCACTTTAAAACGTTCTTAAATGCTACATATTCATACATTATTCCCTCTTTTAGGCACGACCCCACCCACGGGAGTGTCCCATTTATTCTTACACATATACGTATTATATACACAACATCCACCCTCTTAATCGTTAAAATTTCTAAGCCTCTAAAATGTGAATATTCTATACATTGATCGGTACACATTGGATCGATTTATCCGGTAACACACTTTACTCGCGCGATGACTATAATCGTTTTCTCGTTATTCGCTTATAATTTGCTCTCTCTCTCTCGTCGCGATCGAATCGACCTCCCTCTCAATTTTCTGTCAAACCATACCGTGGTGTAACGAAAAAAAGCGTAAGTATTGTCGGTCTCTCAACTAATTTTGTACATACTATGTTGCATATGTATATTATATGTTTTTCTATACAAGAAATGATGCGAACGATTTTTCGTCCGTTACTGTCCTTTAAAAAATTTCGCATTAAATGCGACACACACACAGCATTTAAAGTATGACGATCGCAAAATTGTCGCTTATCTATACGACTCGGAATACCTTGGTTTCTTTTTTTTCTTTGTTCTTCTAAAAATTTCTTCGAAAAGAATCTCTCCTCGTATAAAAGAAACTATCGCGGCTTCGGCAGCTTCTCTATTTAAGTGACGTTCGATTATACGACGATCTCTTAAAACTTAGTTTTATTAAAGTAACAAGTAATTTCGGTGTAGCTCGCGAGGTCCACGTATTACTCGGATTTTTAATCTAATCTATTATTCCCTTTCGTATAAAAAGCCACTTGAAAAGAATTATGTTTCTTTTTTTGTCCAAAACTTTGACCAAATACGAAAGCTTTCTCTAACGCAAGGCTAATGCCGTTGCTTTTGTTCTCCGATTGAATCCATCTACGTTAATCTCGTTGAAATAACGCGCTCGCTAAACGGATGTCTCTGCCGACGTAGTGCCATTCACTTTTAACGGGCCGATGCTCTCCTTCGATCGTATCAGATCTACCTAAAATTATACAAGTTTAGGTTGAATGTGCTATTAGATTATATTCGCGGGTGATTTCTCGCCAAAAAAGTCCGAAAGATGAGGTTCGGTTGGAAAATGACGGAGCTTCCTTCACAGAAACATTTCGACGATTAAATGTTAGATGTGTGAGTGATGAAAATATGTGATGCTATTATTACACTCAACTAGTTATGGTTAAACTAGTTATTTAAATTAGGTCACAGGAAAAAAAACAACGAGTGTAAGTTAAAAGCCATGCCAGTGGTGCGGGAACATTGAAAACTGAAATGTAAGTTGGCGAGATACACGATTGAACGATGTCATTTCATATTAATGATTTTAAAGATGAGGAAAGGATTACACTCGAGCCGAGGATATACGAGGCAATTTTAGTTGAGCGATTATTTGATTGTAACCAATTTGGAACACTATAACGAGGCAACCGTTCTAGCCAACTTAAAGAAATCTAAATGAATAACAGCAGATACATTTACAGTGGGTGTACAAAGTATTCTGATACCTTCTAAAGCAGTACTATAACTTTTTTATAATTGAACCAAATGACTTGAATTTTTGCAGGAAAAATGAAAAAATCGAAATTTTCGAAGAAAAAAGGTGGACGTCATTTTTTTAAATTTATTATTCGAGCTGATAATAAAAAATTAAAAAACCGCCTACTATAAATTAAAGTAAGATATATGTATATTGTAAAGTTAATTTATATTGGTTAACTTTGATCAGAATTACAAACGTTTAAAGATTGCAGAGAAGGTTGAAAATTAGTAATTTTGACTGATGTTAGAGATTTTCGACTTTATTTTGTAATCTTCAAATGTTTGTGGCTTGGAACGACATTAACTTACTTAAATCTACAAAAAAAGTTTTTAAATTCTCATTGTATGCTCCGATAAAAAAGTTGGAAAAAAAGACTTTTATTACTTTTATTTTCTTTGTAATCTCGATTTTTTTTTTCAAAACAACGAAAACACGATATCTAGTAAACTAAACCTTCTATATTCCTACAAAAACCAAAGTAGCTTAGTTTAATTATCAAAAAGTTATTCTGCTTCAAAGAGTGTACGAATATGTACTTTGTACACTCACTATATGTATCCCTAAAATTGTCTTCAAGCATTACCCAGAGCAAACAACGTGGACTTGGAAAGTTTTGTATCTCATTTTTTATTTATTATACTAGTTTTTCGTGTTATTTTTGTATTTGCATCTATCTCTTCGTTATGTCTCTTGTTTATCAGTTTATTTATACTTCTTGTCACATTATGGACATAATACGCACATCAACTAGTTGTCTACTTTGAAACATTACAGTGGTCAGTCCGGACCTCTTAAGTTTAACGAGCGATCGCGAATCGTTAGCTACGATGGATCTAAATCGTCCAGGTGGATGTTTATTTCGCTATGATTCGAATATCGATTTCAGCGACAGGAACGTTTGTAAAGGGTACTCGAGAGGTTCTAAGGATGTAGGGCCGGTGTACTAGCCGATAGGGTCGCGCGAGGGCAATGAAACATGCCACCCTCCTTTGTAAATTTACTCACAGCGGTGGTACATGGGGTATGTCGCATGCCGGTGTATTGGTGCTCTTGCTGTGTGTCTTGGTGATGATGCTTGTTAGAATTTAGAGTCATTTACGCTCGTCACCTTGATCGATATGCCACTGTCATCCTCATCCTCCTCCGTCATCGTCGTCAGCCTCGTCGTTTCGTCGACCAGCAACGAGCCCTCCTTCTTCGGATGCTTCTTAGCTTTGCTCACGCTGCGGGAATGAGAAAAAAGAATTCTAATCTCGCACGAATGGTGTTCTTTATTTATTTTTTTCTTGCATTACGTTATCTTCCCAGCCTCGTTAGCATCATTTATCAAGGAACGATACCCGTAGAAATCTCGAGCCGGAATCGTACGTACTTAATTAATTTAGGTTGCTTCTGTTTCTCGTTACTTTCGTTAACTTGTTGCCAAATCCCAGTCTTATTAACTTCCTCGCTGATATTGATGCTCGCCAGTGGGATCTTCATGATATTCCCGTTCGCCAAAGATATTTGAATGTTTTCCGGTGCGTCATAGCCAAGGGGATAATTTTGATGTTCCTGTGCCAATAAGAAAAGATGATCTTACTATTAATCGTCAATCGTTCGATCTCCACGATTTCTGCCGTTATGATCAACTCAGGCCATGCACTCGATCGCAGGGAAATGTTAACGATGCCTCCCCAAACAGAGATTTCCACGATGTGGCGAACGCTAAAAGAAATTTACTAAGAACTATGCGGCTTAAAAGAGCGGTTTATCGTTGCTTTCGATTGATTTACTTATAAAAGCGTTCGAGATACTCGGATGATAGATCGACGATGTCTCGTTACGATTGATATGTAATCGGCGTGCTCTCTTATGATGACAGGCGGATGGTATGCGGGAGATACCTAGAGTCTGCTCTTTTGGAAACCAAAAAAAAAAAGAAGAAAAAAAAGGTAGAGTAAATACGACTCACTGTCCGTGCTCGAGGAGTCAAAGAATCGATCGAGGGATCGATCGACGTATGGGAGTAAGATCGAGGCTCCTCCTCATCCTATTGGTTATATCGGAGTACCAACGTGCCGGTTGTGTAAATTCCTTGTTACGTGTGCGACGAGTATTTCACGGTTTCGTTTTAACGGCTATAGATGCCAAGGGTTTCGAGCGAAACTCTTCTTAAAGCGATATATCGTAGGGATTCGGCATCCGTGCCGATTCTGCTTGAGTTTTCTCTTTTTTTTTTTTTTTTTTTTTTGCTTATAAAACAAGATCTGGAATTATAGAGAGGTGTTTGTATTTGTGTGCTTTAAAGAACAATGTATTTGGACACGTCAGGTCTGACGATGTACAGTCTTCCTCACTGACTTTACTTTTTTAACGCATTCCATTTCCCACGGCCTCTTCTTCGAGCCGCTTTGGCGATCGATGTTGGCTAGCTAGAATCGTATCGAGGTAGGTCCGTGGAGAAAGAGAAATGTTCCAATCGTTGTTGTTAACTTTAAAATCGATTTAAAAGAACGCCGCGTGGCACAATAAGTTTCATCCTCGTCTTACAAATAGAGATCGTTTCTATCAGATTATTTACTTCTTCGTCTATCGGAAAAAATTGGTCGTAATTCTATCGTGCGAGCGATCGTCCGACAAGGGACGCATCGATACGCCTTTATACTGTCTTTTATTGTCTAAAGATTATTTCATATAGGTCATTATAATTATTACAACGTACAAAGGTAACGAAGAAGTACAGAAAGATCCACGATAATCCGCGAGATCGAAGCTTTGGACACTCTTCTAACGTATATGGGATTATCATCTCCCATAAACGAGATTATCGCGAGAGCGATCAACATTTAGTATATTATTGGCCTAATTAGTTGCTAGTACAACAATAACAGCGATAACATCTTTGTCCGTCGTACGAACGCCTGATACAAAGCCGTTCAAACGCTATATACCTACTTAAGAATTATCTATGAGCACGATCGTAGCATTTATTTTAATACTGTTCTAATCAATTGGAGTATCGGTTATTTCGGTATTAAATTAATATTTGGCACGGGCTTCGAGAGAGATCGCGCGATAGAAGACACAAGAAATTGTCGATATACCTAATTACGTAGATCTTAATTTTACTTCACTGCGCCAAGTACCGATTAAATCTCGCGTATAAAATTTTCCAGGCGTTTAATCATTAATTCTAATAATAAAAAAGGAAGAATCAGGACGATCAGAAACGCTTTGTCGTGGCTCGAGTTAATTGTCGCAGTTCGATTTTCATCGAGAAGGACGTTCGAATTTTGTCCAATTTCTATTAAAACGCTTTTAGGTAAAAATTTTCGTCAGGCCTTTCGTTAGGCCGCAAGTGGGTCGATTAGTCTACCGATGGAAGGATTAGACCGATCGTAATCGCCCATAGTTATAGTGACCACGGGAATGGCTTCGCGCGCGTGGTCACTCCTCGTTCGCTATTTACGATAAGCTAGGGTTCTTAATATTCGTCTGACGATGCTAACCTCGCCGCTCTCCAATTGGCGAAGATCGTCGGCGTGCTTCTTGCTCGGTTCCGGCATCACGTCGTCGAGGATCTTCAGTTCTCGCTGAGTGAAGAAGAAGTCAAGAGACTTGCGTATGCCGATCATCACGACGAGCTATGCAAATAAAAGTTTGACGAGAATGAAAAATGACATTTCTTTTGTCTCGAGGAACTTACCATTAATGGAAACAGGATGGAGGTGGTGCTGAAAGATTTGATGATCCAAAGACAAGCTAGGCAAGTCAGTTGTATAGCCGTGAAGAGGTGGACGCGTTTCAATGGCACCTAGAGAAGATTTTCGATATACAAACTATTGGATATTTCGCACATTTATTAAAACAAAGAAATAATTAAAAATTTACTTTTTTCGAGTTTTGACAATAAAGTGAATACGTTAGGTCCAACAGACAACTTGAGACGATGACAATGACAGAGATAGATTGAACTCGTTTAGGTCAACATGTCCAACTTTAACCTTTAAACGGAATCGTAAATTCTACCAAGGCATCTGGAATCTGTATATTTGTAAAAAAATCTTGTGGTTTATATAAAAATGGACTAAGAGTAAAATTAGTCCATTAAAATTAAAATTAGTAAAAATTAGTAAAAAAGTAAAAAATTAGTAAAAATTTAGTAAAATTTGTAAAAAAAGTCTCATATTTGGCAGTTAAGTTTCGGTCCTCTATGGGCCGGACCCGACGATTCCGATTAAGGGTTAAATTGCGTTTTCCCATAAAATAGAAACTTTGAATCATTTCTTTTTTGGAACAAAGGTGCGATTTATTGGGACGGATTTAACGATTGATTAGTATACCTGTCGAAGGAACATGTAATCGGGTTGGTATTTGACCGGCATCAGCATAATAAGTATCCTATCGAAGAACTGCAGACCCTTCAGAGACGCCACCCCCATGTAGAGAAAGACACCGAACAGAACCGGCATCGGTATGTGCCTTAGCATCGGTGTCAGAAGAACGGAGCAACCGATCATAAGAAAGATCAATATGTGCGTCGCTCTCTGCTCCCGAACACCAAGAAACTGTGGCTTCTCTCCTGGTGCCGCACATTCCGATTCCAATTTCAAGGAGTTCACGTGATTTATCGAAAGTACGGTCGCTGCGACGAACCACGGTAATCCCATAACCGAACAGATCTCTATCAGGATGGCGAGGACGAACAGGTCCAAATGATAGCCGCATCCTTTCTAAATGATCATTCGTTTCGAATTAGTTCGACTCGATATCAATGCGATCTCGACGATGGTATAGTAATGGATTCAAGACAAGACAAGAATCGAACATACTTGTCTTGTCTTGATTTTTTACAATCGAGAATTAGTATGTCTTGATCTTGACAATCAATTTCTTGTCTTGATTCTTGCAAGATTCTTGCAAGATTCTTGATATTTTTATAATATCTATAAATATTTATTTACCACACCTTGATTTATTATTTTTGAAAATTTTTATAAAAATGATTACAAAATATTTTTAAAACATTCTACTTGTCATCAAAATTAAAGGAACCAGAAAATTCTTGAAATTTTTAGGTCCATTTCAAATTACTCTATATTAGCTACAAATGTTCGTAGAAGAAAATTTTAAAAACTATTTCGAAGCTTAAGGTCTCTAGTTTACTTAACGCACACACTTAAGAGCACGTTTGGGGACACATCTTTACAACATAGAGATTTCCTATATTTACAATAAAAATAAACTGCAGTTTTCAGTAAAATTCTAAAGTTTATTGTTTTGAATTAATTTAAATTTTGCATTTAATTATTTAAAATTGAAAATAGACGGAAGGGTCTCAACATGATTATAATATTACATAACCCTGATATATATGGCCCTATATATAAAATTATAATTACATAATATATAATTATAATTACATACGTATAATTGTAGTTTCAGTTATCAAGAATCAAGAATCTTGATAGATTTTTCTTGTCTTGTCTCGATTTTATCAAGAACAAGAAATTGGTAATCTTGTCTTGAAAAATCAAGTCTTGTTTTGTCAAGATCTTGAAATTCTTGTCTTGCCGTCCATCACTACGATGGTACCTACCTTCAACTTATTCTCTTTCCTATTGACGATCACAGCCGTGATCTGTTGATCCATAAAGATCAGTATAGTGCCCAAAAGAGCGGGTAGAATAGCCACGATAGCGCTCCACCATGGATTATTTTGAAAAGGCCAAATCATCCATCCCCGACCGTCCAGGGTCGGCTTGAATTCTTCAGGTACTTCTAGCTTTGGCGTTGGGATACCCACGAAGTGATCCAACGTGGACATCGAGAAGATCGCGATAATAACCGCGAAATCGCTCACCACTTGTCTAACCTAATAAAAAGGACAGATACTTTCTAACGTGATGGCTGTAAAATTAGAAAGATATGACTCTTCCAGTCTATTTTATTCGGGATCTTACCTTCGACGGAAAGAAAAGAGCGTTCTTGAAGTCCTTCAGCTCGACGGATAACAGGAAGGTGCCCATGAAGAGGATAATTGACATGAGGAACACATCGGGTACATACTGAGGTATGTTACAACCATCTCCTATCAGCGTGCCGTTGTAGTTCTGAAGAGAGCAATAACGAACTGTCGTTTTTTCGATGCATCTCTTTTTTTTATTATTTACTTTATATAGCCACTTCGATCAAAGGTTATTTCTCACTTCTATCTCTCACCAGAGAAAAACAAGAATCTTTTCTCTGGAAGTACTAATCTCGACTAAGGTCTGGAGTTCGGCTAGACTCTTTGATCTCGTTTAATTAGAGGCTATATAAATGTATATACCTATATAAATCGAAAGTTTCTACATACCTGGCACGTCGTCCGGTCGAGCGCCGTCCAATTTACGTTCTCGTAGCTGTAGGATGTACTGTCGTTCGGCGGTTTGCACCAGCACTCGTAAGCCAAAGAATCGCCAGTGTGAGTGTTCACGGGAAACTTTTTGCCGATCGAGAGGACGTTTTCTACAGCCTGCGTTTTTTTTTTTTTTATTATTTTTATTAGGGTTATAGACGATTTCGAAGGGCGAGCCGCGATTTTATCGGGGGAATACGTTTCGATCGGTGACCCAGATATATATACTATACAGGGTGGTTCATTCAAATAAGGCCATCTAAATATCTTTTCAGGTTACCATGATGCAGAAAAGTATTTGTTATGTAATATGCGTGGTATCGATGGACCAGTATTTGACAACAAAATGTTTTCCCAAAGTCATTTCTTCCGAAGTTATCAAAGTCATCGGTGTTCTATTTTGACATATTACCTTTTCTAGGTACTACTACCTTTTTCTTTATTGCATCGTATAGCTGATCGAAAAATACATTGAGATATGTATAATAATATGACCTTGATCTATGAAAATGAAATATAAATATATGAAATAACTATATTCTTGCCAAATATTGGTTCATTGAGTGAATGAGTATTCGTTTAGTACATCTATGGGCTGAAAGCCCGTAAAGACGAAAGTAACAAGCGTAGAATAAGGTATTTACAAAAAAAAAATAAAAATGTAAAAGAAATACAAAATAACAAGAAAATAAAAGTAAAAATTAAATAAACTATAATAACAATAACAGTAACAATAACTTACAACCAAGTTTGGACGAGAAAGGAAACATGGTCCAGGAGATGGAAAGAGGAAAAAGAAAAGAGAGAGCAGTGGTTAAAACGAGACCTGGAGGACACCATACGCATAAAAAATATTTGTTTGCATCGCACCAACCCGAAGAGATATTTAGGTGGTCTTATTTAAATGGACCACCGTATATACGAAGGTTTTGCCGATGGTGCAATTTGCGAAGCACGCGCCTTCACCGAGATCCAATTAACTTTCCGCCGTGGATCCGATCGGGAAAGGATAAGGCCGTACGATCGAAGAGAGGATTTGCGGACGTAACTTGGAAAAGGTGGAGGGACGTTAAGCGAGATTTTAAACGGTTTTCCGTTCGATGCTTACCTTGTAGATAAAAATGAAGGCGATGAGCGTAGCAAAATTTTCTTCCGTAAATCTTGTTATGTAGCAAACGAAAGCGCTCGCGTCAAGCGCGACCAGCGTCAATAAAATGAGAGCCGTCCATGTACCGATCCAAAAACGGAAAGACATGTAGTTCCAATCGGATTGCCTGTACCATAAACGACAAATAGTCTATGAGTTTTCGAGGAAGTAGAGATCAGGTTGATAGGATAAGAATGAACTATAGATACATACTTGCAAAATTCATAAACGATCGTCTCGAAGACCAAGACCGGACCAGTGGAACCAAGGATGGTTAACGGTTGACCCGAGAAAAAGCCATAGCCCATGCCGCAAACGAAGCCGGAGACCAGCGACTCCATCGCGGCCATGTTCTTTCCCGTGGCCTCGCTCAAGAGACCGCCGAAGGTGATGATGGGCGAGAGGCAGGCAAAGTATAAGAAAATGAAGGACGCGACGCACTGAATGGCCAGCGCGTCTTTGAAATCTGACCAATAAAACGGTGCCTTTCTCTTCACGTCGTTTATCAAGCCACCGAAAAGTCTTCCCGATCTCGAGAGTCCAGATTCTTCTCTCTGTTTTTGTTCGTCGGCTTCCTCGTCGGCATCCTCTTTTGGTTTTTCCTCCTTTGGCCTTTTTCGTACCTCCTGGAGAAGAGGATCAGATTATAGGTATACCCAAACGAGTTTCTGGGGTTTTGAATAACATTCTTTTGCTCTAAGAAGAACTACGATGCTTTACCTGCGATGGAATAGCGGCTGGTGGTTCTATCCTGATGGTAGGATCCCATTCCCCTGGTGGCAACACCGTAACGGCGTCTAGAAATTCGTCGATCCCTGCAAGTAGGTGATTCCTGTTTTTCGCCTTGTACGCCACATCGTGGAAGACCTCGTCGGACATTAGCGTCGCCATTGCTCGTCCGATCTCGTGGAAACCAGAGATCCCACCCTAAAGGAATATCCTTTCTCCTTTAACCGATCGAGGTGAATATTTTCATTACTCGGTTAAAGTCATACCTTGGGTCCTAAAAGTACGAAGATGAATCTTGTTGGCACCGGTACCTCCGTAAGGTCACCCATTATTCCCGCTTGGCTGAGCCGGATGAAGGCAGACAAGGTCTTATCTAGGAAGTCGACCTCGCCCACAAGAATGTTGCTTGCTTCGGCGCCTGCCGGAATCTTCCTCATGAAGTGTGTATTGGTCTAAAATGTAACGTCGTAGTGTCAAGACCGGGGACAAAGGAAAAACGAGGAAGATGTTAAATAGATATAAGCGAGAAAATGGAAATATCAACGAACCCTGTGATTGGCATCTCCATTTTCCAGAGCGGAAGAGCTATGATTTCTGGTGATCGAGACGCTGCTTGGACTTCGATCCATCCCGTTGGCACCTGGTTCCTGACCTAAAAGTGATCTAGCTTACTGCCTACTGCTTTTCATTTTTTACGCTTAGCCCAGATCGGAACCCGTGAAGCTCCCCATTTCATTTCTTAAAAGCATGCACACTTTCGAGCTGCTGTCATCGATTTCAGGTGTTTCCGTTCTAGTGGAACGGTGTTACTAGCAAATGTCAAAGGTAGTTCGTTCGAACGGCTCTGTAGAGGACCGTTCTCCCATCGTAAATCCTCCAGACAGTTTTATCGCTGAAAATGGAGCTAAGGCGTACCTACTTCGATTTACATGCCAGTTACACTTTTATTACAGCCTTTCGTATAGAATCACTACATCGTTAACCCTTTTCACTCGCCTGTAAGCGACACGTTTCATATAGAATTACCAATTTGTCACACTTTTATGAAAAAAATGTTCTAGTATAGAAAAAAAATGTAAAAAATAAATCGTTTTTTTCGGCTCAGGCCCAACACCGAATGTTAAGGGTTAACGTTTAAATTTTATTAATTTACGGTGATAGCATTAGTCTTCTACTTTAGTAAATTACTCTTGAAAATCGTATACAGCAATAGACAGTAGAAAAATTCTCGAAAAATAGACAGCAGCCCGAGGTGTTTTCGCTTCCGGTCTCTTTCCCCATCGCACATTCATGACCGCGTAACGAACCAGATTACTGCAAGCACCTTTACGTATATGTATATCTACAGGGTGTTTCCAAAAATGTAGGCATAACTTTACAGATAGATTCGATATGCTAAAATAAGAAAAAAAAAATTATACTCGTTTTTATCTTCCAGTAAGTAGTAGGTATGAGTTATTGAGTGCTTCTTTTAATTGTTTAGAAGTAATAAATGGATTTGTCGTGGACGGCCAATTAATAAACCAACACGATCACCTGATCTAAATCTATTCGATGTTTATTTGTGAGGGCATCGAAAGTCTTTGGTTTACAATGCATCAGTAAAGAACTGCGATATCGTATTCAAGAGTGTTGTCGTCGAATTTAAATAACACCTGGTAAATTTTACATGAAAAATTATGATTTCTTACAAATTACCCGTTTAACACATCTGTTTTAATCATCTTTGTTCTCCCAATCTTTCTGTCCTGCTAAATTGCACATTTATTTTTAATATTAATAATTCCCCGGGAATACTTTCTTGTTGTGCTTTATACTCTCTCATGATTATTTCAGATGCTGTGATTGGTTAACCAATGTTCGAATAATCCAAGTTTTATTATATCTTTGAACCAGTGAAAAAAATGTTGTCACTGGTTCCAAAATATTTGATCATAAAATTATTAAAATCATAAAAATTTACGATGTGACGTTTAAAACCCTGTATTCAAACCAAAGGTGGCCTCTTCGAACAGTTTCTATAACACTGATCAAATAACCAGTTTCACATAAAAACGTCTATAATTCGGAAACAAGGTCATATCGGGCACACGTTCAAATAATCTTTTTTTCTTATTTTAACTTACCACATCTATCCCTAAAGTTATGTCAACATTTGTTAAAACACCCTGTATATGCACCTGTGCGATGCGTGTGATATTACGTGTATCGCGTGTATGCTCGAGCGTGTATAATACAAAGTAAGAGATAGAACGTATCGCGGCTCGATTAACGGGGCGTGAAGGAAGGAAAATATGCTACGTAGAGCGCACGTGGCACGTGTTAATTATTAGAAAGAGTAGTAGTATCTAATAGTAATAAAAAAAGGACGAGTATATTAAAGTGGAAGCAGGCAGAGAAAAGCGGTTTACCGGGATTGCCGGGTATGGCAAGGAAGCGGCCGCTAGCATTCATCGCTGCTCCACCAGCCTGACTTGCTGCGCCGGCGATCGCCGGGGCGGAATTCGATTCCTCCACTACAAATGAGCATGAAACACACACCAGGGTCGTTCGTTTATTTACAAAGGATGGACTAGCGTTACCCCTGCACCGTCGTTACTCATCGTTATGTAGATACGTAGAAAGGACGAACGTATTGGCCGATCGATCTCACCGAACTTCCTCTTTCTAACTTTTCGCGCTTTATCTTGGTTAAGTAATAGCTGGTACATTAGAGACAGGATACATTGAGTCACGTGCACATCATACAATAAGAGCGAAACGTCATGCCTCGCGATCGAACGTTTGTGCATTGGGTATCGCCACGCGATACAATTTTATACATGTATGCCGTTGGCTGGTAAAGACCGTTACGTTATCGCGGGAATTTATTGTTTCTCTTATCTTACGAACAATACCTGTGAATGTAAAGAAATTGACGATATACTAGCAAAGTATCGAATCGATCTAAGCTAAATCGAATCTTTGAAAATTTCATCGCGAACGTCAGGACCCCGACACAAAGTCGTGTCTGCTCGTTCACAGTAGAAAAGCCCGCCATTGGTCAAACGTACCGTCACGAGCGACGAACGATGTACTTAGGTACCTATGTTCTATGTCGTATCGATCCTGACGAACGAGATATTGCGTCAAGATAATTATTCTAAACACCGAAAGAGAGAAAGAAAGAGAGAGAATCATTCAAAGGTAAATAGATATACATTTACATTATGATATAATTAGGCTACATTAAACGGGATAGATACAATTAAAGAACAGTTATAAAAAAGTGATAAGAGAGAGACGGATTTTCTGTGCAGAAAGATAAAATTGATATATCGATAATAACCAATTCGACGATCTAACCTTTTAGTTGACACATGGCGAACCACGCCGTAAATCCCACCACGTGGGGTATGCCAAATTCGGCTGACGCATAAACAAGAAATCAATGGCAATGTCAGTTATCTTTGCTCGTACCTATTCGAATTTTAGTTGAATTTTTAATCCCTAATTTCGAATGACAATTTTCTCGTCCGATGGTCTCGGGCAGCCATTACGAATTGTAGCGTTGTTGTTAGTATCGTTAGTATACCTGATTAGTAAACGCACGTTAATCGTAAAGTTAGTTGGAGGATACGTGGACAGATAAAAACGGGAAACAAGCGACACAATGTCTAGCGAGAAAACCAGCTCTGCTTTAGCGGACTGGCCTACGTTGTACCTGGAACCAGAAGGTATGGCCCTTTCAGATCTTTCGCCTCTTTCGAAAGTAGGGCCGTGTTCGAGTTCGGGCAACTGCTGCTACGGGCGACGGAGGGCGCATAGGCGTCCCCGGCGTCCCGAGGCTCCTGCAAATCTGACGTCAACAAGGCATGCATACCACATGTACAGCCGAATTCTGTAAAATGTCGAGCGTGTTGTTGCTTTAGCGAATTCCTCCTACGTTCGTACGAATTCAAAACCGATTCTTTCGTCGTTTCACCGACTTCCGGTCGAAAGTGCAGGTACAAAATAAAAGAAAATGCATAATCTAGATCAGCGTTTCTCAACCTTTTCATAAATACCTACGTATAACTAAAACGTAATTGAAGAATTTTATCCGTCTCGTAACTAGGAATTCTAAATTATTTATATACAATTCTAAAGCCTCTCCCATGAACTTTTGAGAAAACTTATATGTTACAGTCACGATCCAGGTGTTTGATGAAAGCTCTCGAACAGGAGGTATGTGGAAAAATAGTTGAGGGGGGTGTTACCCCACGATTCGTTAATTACTCTATATTTGTGCAATAATTTGGGCAATGTACAATTATTGTGTAATGTGTAATATATTGTATATTCAACAGATCGTTAATAATACACGTATCATTGGTTGAGAACTGCTGATCTTATTAATTTAACGGAAAATTAAACGACTTAAAGAAAACAGAATGAATAGGAACAAACGAACAAATATAAATAATGTAAATAAAAATAAGAAAGGGAACAAAAAATAAAATAAAAAGTTCATTGATTAAAAACAATAAATCTCTGGTACTTCTTTTCACTCGAACGAGCGGACGCGTACGCCGTATAAATCGTTACCTGTCTCCAGGCACGATATCACCTTCCGTTAATATACTTCACCCTCTTTCGTAGAGATAATCTAAAACGACTAAATCCTCGAATTTATTAGAAATCGATTGAGTCGTCGTTCGTACCCGTTGATACCGTTCAAGATAACGATTACTTTATTATTATTATTAATTTTCCATTGATATTTATGCGAATAAAAGTCTGTTGGGTTAAAGTGTAAGCGTGAAGAGATCGAAAACTCACTCTTTGAGGACGAATGATTACGTCCAATCTCCGCCAATGATCTTATGATCGGTAATCTCGACATGTTGTTGTCTTTGCGTCTCTCGTGCTGGTGTCGATGTCTCACTAAGAGAGCTTCTCTCACCTAATGAAATAAAAATTGAGTAGGCACTTTATGCTTTAAGCTAGTGATGGATTCAAGACAAGACAAGAATCGGACATATTTGCCGTGTATTGACTTCTTAAAATCGAATATTAGTACAGTCTAGACAATTAGTCCATTGCATGTCTTGATCTCGACAATCAATATCTTTTCTGGATTCCTGATACTTGATTCTTTATTTATATGCGTCGTGGGAATTGGACCAAGGGGCATCTGGGTCAGGCTATCTTTTTTTTAACACACCGTGTACGTTTTTCCTACTGTTTAAAGTTGTAGGTGTTACTATGACTATCAAACAACGTTCGTTGATTTATTTAATGGTTCGTGTAAAATAAAATAAAATAACAGCCAAGTTATTCCGACACACAATACTACATATCGATTTATGATTTTTGAAAATTTGTATACAAATTTAAATATACATATTATTAATATAAAAATAAACATATTATTAAAATAATATGTTTTATAAATTTTACAGCTTGAATTATACCATCAATGTAATGAGAGTAGTGAGTAGTAGAGTGAGAAAAATCAAGACAAGATCTTGAAAGTCTTGTCCTGCCGTCTATCACTACTTTTTACTTCGAATTCTCAAGGTTCGCTTACCTTTTCGCGAGACTCGATCGGCAGTACACCTTTGTTAATCATGTTATCAAGAACGAGATCGGCTATCTGTTCTAGACTGTTGGCCTCCATGTCGAGCATCACGGTACCGTTCAAAAGCAAACTTCTCAGCTCGAAGAGCGAATGTAGAGATAACGTTGCTACGTGTGGTTTGCTCCATCTGTTTCCGCCTTCTTCCACATCTTCCTCGAATTTGATCCACCTGCAAGAGGGCCCGCCAGTCTCATTAGGTACTCTCGATCGATAAATCAATTCTCCGGCGTGATTCTTGTTTCATAAAAAGTAATTAAAAAATAAAGGGCTATGCATTGCCTCGCGGTTTCCTTCCACTCCATTTCGTCCCCATCTTTAACGAGTTCCTCCATCTCGGAGAAGAGAGGATGCGATTCGTGTGCATCGTCCCCGACTTCCTCGCCGAGAATAAATTGCACTCTCTGCGCCGGCGGCGTAACTGAAAGAGCAGATATTACGTTTTTTTTTAATGATCTTGTTTGTTTGTCGTAGTTTGTGCGAAGAAAAAAAGACACGTAGAAATAATATACGATGGGATTAAAAATCGAAAAGATCGAAGGTGTCCAAAGTAAGTGTCGTGCCTTGAAATGCCTTTGCGCCTTCGTGCAAGCTTTATGATCAGTTGGAACGATTTTTCGATAATGAGATATACGTCGAGACGAGCAGCATACTGGAAATTGGTTAATGCGGTGCAGAAAGTATGCGGCAAACCGTTTTAATCTTATACCTAAGGATAACGACGATCGCGACCATCGAACGTTCAAAGGATTCAGTTTAAAAAATATAGTTGGAATGTGACGTAAAGTCGCGATGAGTCTTCGATAGTTCCTTAGACTCCTTTGACAGTTTCAGCGAGCCGACGCATGCAATAGCATCTAAGAACGTTTTTCCCAAAAGAACAAATAACGTAAAAGCTGTCTCCATTAACAACAAACTCTCTTGCCTCCTTTGTACTATGATATACAATTTATAATCGGATAATTGGTTATGCGTTTGGTACAAAGAAAGTACTTATCGTTTAGCTGGAGACCATTCGTATATGATCACTGTGGAAAAATTCAATACTCGTAATGAAGTTTCTCAAGAAAAGGCAGAAAGAGATGAGTCTTCGATAGTTCCTTAGACTCCTTTGACAGTTTCAGCGAGCCGACGCATGCAATAGCATCTAAGAACGTTTTTCCCAAAAGAACAAATAACGTAAAAGCTGTCTCCATTAACAACAAACTCTCTTGCCTCCTTTGTACTATGATATACAATTTATAATCGGATAATTGGTTATGCGTTTGGTACAAAGAAAGTACTTATCGTTTAGCTGGAGACCATTCGTATATGATCACTGTGGAAAAATTCAATACTCGTAATGAAGTTTCTCAAGAAAAGGCAGAAAGATTGCGGCAAGAATGGCATAACCATGTCGGTTTCACAAGCGAATGCATAATTTATCAGAAAGTCGTCACGCGAGACACGATAACGCTTGTTTAAGATAGAGAAGGGAAAACGCGTTAGGAAATTTGAACGTAAGTACGTTACATGAAACGTGTTATCACATAATAGAAATAAACGGAACTTCGATCGATCGGATCACGCGGACTGCATATACGAGTGGTCCTTCGACGAATGTAGGTATGTAATAGAACAGGTGTGAGCATGTTTATGTACGTGCACGAAAGGATGCGGATAATCGGGACACTTAAAAGGGCTGGCTTACATATCATCTCGCCGTCGGGGTCGCAGATGCTTGCGAGACGACCCCTGCGCGTCATCACCAATTGTCCTGCAATGTCACGAGACAAAACACAGATCTACCGCTTGGAAGAAAAAGAAGTGATTCGATCTTCTTGCTCTCCTATACACGCGATCTTGCTATTTTCAGAAGCTTCTACTCGAAGCAAAGAAGAAGTAGAAAAAAAGGGACGAAAAGAAAGGAGTAAGCAAGGTTTTAGCGTTTGAACGTCATTCTCCTACAGAAGCCTCGTCTTATTCTTCGCGCTTATTTACATCATCCTTCTCATCTTTGGCGGATCCTCGGGCTCTCGACGCATCGATCGCGTTTCAGCTGAGATGAAAGAGAGAGAGAGGTTGAAGAAGACCAGAGAATCGAGGCGAAGTAAGGAGGAAAGTGGAAGACCGCTACGACAGCCTCCGGAGAGAATTGGGTTGAAAAGCCCTTCCAGAGAACACGGAGAGGCGTATCGATCAGTGGCCCGCATACCCGGTGTGCCAGAAGGAGGGTGAATACCCGTCCGAGTCTCGGGCACAAGTGGTTGGCGCTTTGCCACGCGCCGCTTCAAAGTGCAATGCAACGAGCAACGATCCGTGTCTACCGTTTATACGCTCCTTCCACAACCTCCTTATTCTCGCTACCCTAAAAACGCCTCTTCTTTAATAAGGAGAGGCCTTTGCTCTTCGAATTATTTGCTCTAAAATTGTTACTTTCTATTTATCTCTCTCTCTCTCTCTTCATCACGAAATCGTACTTTTATCATTCGCGAGAGAAAAGCTATCGTAACTCGAACTTTTCCTTTAAATAATCATTCGCACGTATCTTTCAAAATTTGAGCGAATTCGCTCGCACGAAACGGCAACGACGAGACCGACGACTATCTCGCGTAAATGACAGTGATAATCGACTTACTTGGTCTCTCGTTGTCGGCATCCTCTTTAGAGTCACCGTAAGACTGCCGCTGAGCATGATGGTGTTTATGGTGCCGACGATGTCTCCTCTCGCCTGGTAAATGCACGCCCACGTAGACCGTGTGCGCTCGGTGACCTGAAAACAGACGAGAATTTCGCATGGGTGCTTCCCGATCTACGATTCGTCGATTTAATAAGTTAAAAAATAGCTGAATAACAAAGGCATAGTCAAGGGTACTACTAAGGGGTTGAAAATTGTTATGGTATTGGGTCGGTTCTTGAAACGGTTACGAGAATCAAACAAAATGTTATAATTGGTATATCTAGATATATGGGTTCTCAAGAACTGAAACCGAAACCGAAACCGATATGGACCAGAATCGATATTGGGTAAAAGGTATAGTGATTGCCTGCAATAGACACAGGTTTTTTCTCAATATAGCCTTTATTATAAAGATCAATTACTTAACACTAATTTCTATGGTAACTTATATGCTTTAACTAAAGGAACATTAACTAATAATTCCAGCAAGAATATCTTTGGGATCATAAAAATGATAAGCAATAACAAACAAACTCCTTTAAAAACATAGTGATTTCCAGGGCGGTTTATTATAAAAAAAGTGTAACTCTTTGTGATGGAATTCTGAGATAACGAGCTTTTTGCATATCTTTCTTCTTCGCATTAATGACTGGTCTTCTTGATGAATACAGTACTTAATGAATACAGTGGATCTTGTCAAATATTATACAAGCGGGTCTGTCGTCCTTGCTACTTTTAGATAAATCTACTTTACAAAAGGATGTGTCGAGATTAAGTTTTTTTTTTTTAAGTTAAAATTCTAAAGGACGATTCCTTTCAAATCTCAGCCATCTAATATTTAGCCAGTTAAAGTCAGCAAGTTTAAAATGAAAGATATGACAAAATGTGATTCCATTAAGCAAACAAATACATACTATTTTAAAAATATGGAGTTACAATAAACGACACATTTCTAGGTATAACAGTTACAGCATTTTTATAATAACGAAATTTTTATAATAACGATAATCACGAAAATATTCGGACGCTGTATAAAGTTAAATAACTTTTTTATAATTTAATCAAACGACTTAAGTTTTTGCAAACATAAAGGAGTAATTTACTATATATCATATTTTTGTTGTATTGAAAAAATTACAATCTTCGAAGTTACAGAGAAAATAAGAAAACTTATTTTTTTAAATTTTTTTATCTGAGCTTGTAATAAAAATGTAAAAACTGTATTCCGTAGATATAAGTAAGATATATGCTTATTGTAAATTTCATAAAAATCGGGTAACCTAGTTCCGAGCTACAAATGTTTAAACATTGTAACATACGGTACAAAATCGCTGAAATTCGCCAAATTCGGTGATTTTCGACCTTTTTTGGAATCTTTAAACGTTTGTAATTCGGGACAACCTTTGCGGATTTTGATGAAATTTACAATAAGCATATACCTTACTTATATCTACGGAATGAAGTTTTTAAATTTTTATTACAAGCTCAGATAAAAAATTTAAAAAAATTAAGTTTTCTTATTTTCTCTGTAACTTCGAAGATTGTAATTCTTTCAATACAACAAAAATATGATATATAATAAATTACTCCTTCTACATGTTTGCAAAAACTCGAGTCGTTTGATTAAATGATAAAAAAGTTATTTAACTTTATACAGCGTCCGAATATTTTCGTGACAGACTGTAGGTACATAACAGTTTGAAAGAGTTATTTTCAGAACCGTTTCAACCCCTGGTACTACTAGGTACCCGAAAACGCGGAAAGTAAATCCTCAATTCGATTGCACGTCGCGAGGCACGGACCTCTTCTCGATCGTTCGAAACTTTGGAATTAAAGATCGCTCGTGCGCGAACGACCTCGATTCGATCGCGTCGTTCATCCGTGTCCAAGCGATGATTATAAAGACATCGAAATAACGATTTTTGAAGCACCTACCGCTCGTGTGTGCAAACACCGAAGCCAGATCCGTATTGGCCTGACCTATGCGCGTAGAAAGCGGAAAGGTATTATCAGCGATTACAAAGTCCTACCCTTTACTCTTTCTCCCCGTCTATAGTAGGTAGGTACCTATCTACATATATGTATTCGCTTCGGATACGAGGTTAGGGCTGCGACCTTGAATTCGTCGATCTTACCTTCGTAATCTTTCTCGGTGTAAGACTGATGGGTGATACGAGCACCCGGATCTTTCGGAGCTTCATCGTCGCCTGTCCCAGCCGCGTGGGCTGCGCCAGCTCCTCTTGCGATTCCAGGCTGCATCCACGGTCTGACGAGAGACAGAAACCAGATCATTTTAATAATCGTTTTTCTTCTCTTAAGAAATTAAACTATTTTTTGACAACTTCTTTCTGGAGATCACCAAAGTTACGACAATATTACGCGTACGTCTTGACACGATCACGAAAGATTTCTAAAAGACGCGACCTGGACGCCTCCGTGCACGCGATCGCGGTCATCGCACCGTTCGTAATAATTTCATTTCCTCCCTGGGAAACGCTTTCTTTCGTGCCGTCTCGTCTCCTTCCTAAGTGTCCACCACCGTTGTCGTCTACCGAATCCTCTTCACGTTTTATCGCTTCGATCGATCCCCCCCTAACGAGTCTCGTACGCATGGGAATAACGACGATTTCATTAAATTACCTGATTACTTTATCTCACGCATCTTCCCTTTCGAATATTCATTATGGACTCCCCAATGGTATGAAATTTTTATGATTGTGATAGACGAAATAATTGTTTGGAGATCACGGCTTCAGTCTTTGGACTGTTTCTAGGTCGAGTTTGACCTGAAATTAGTCCAGAAATTGTCCAGAAAGTAACTAGAAATTGATTCTTTTGTCAAGATGATTTAATATTTTGTATTATTTTTAGTGTTACAAATACACTCAGTTCTCCTATAGCGCAGTTGATTCGTTCCGTGTTATATCGGTACTTGTTGAGTATTATCTCGAAACCGTGTTATCAAAGTACAATGTCAATAAAAACAGTGCGATGAAATCATTCGTGCTACATGAATGATATACTACATACGAGTTTTAAAATGTATAAGTTTATTGATATCGTGTTATAGAAAGACTCTCGCAATGTTTGCTCCGTGAAACAGTGTTTTCAGAGTACCATATTACAAGAGGATTGAGTGTATATACAACGAGGTTTGTTTCCCATGAATGGTCTCACTTAAAAGTTTAAAGCACCCTTGGCTTTTTTGGACGAGACACATTTTTTGTATACCTATATGTAAGTGGAAGTTTTATTTGAAATACTGCAGAGGGTATATTTTTCTATAGTCACAAAATACTGAAACAAAAGTCTGTTCTTAATAAGAAAAGTGAAATGCAACGAGTTAACCTTAAGATCGACCAAGACGAGAGTTCGTTCGTAAATCAGGAAAGTCCGATAGGTTTTCTCGACGCTCGATGCACGCAAGGTTGTGCGGGAGAACGATAGGCACTGAATTAACGGAGCGAGGATGTCGTTCTCAACGAAGAACAATGGATGGACTGTCCGAGGAACGCCTACGACCGATATTCCAGTAAAAATGTGACAGCAAAATCGTGATAATTACCTCACATGTTCGAGGACGATTCGAAGGAATCTAATTGTCGAAGATACGTGCGTAACTCGAGCGCAAGCTCGATATCTTGCATCTGTAGAAATATAAGATAGCTTCTTTCAAAATATAGATAGAAAACACTTAAATGCGTTAATTTGATCTTAAGGAAAGATCGAAGAAGAATTTTTGATCGATAGGTAGGTACGTTACTCCTCGATATCAATGTCGATATCATTTTACCGTTTCGAAAGGATTACGCAAGCGGCGCATCCAATTGGAACGTGGTAACCTCCGTGATAGATTGATTTTAACACGCCAGCGTCGCGTGGCCTAAAATCACATGAAAATCTGCGTTGTTTCCATGTACCTAATTCTGCTAAACATCGAACCGAAAGGACGTGAAAAAGCATTCTTCCGTGCAATGCGCCGGCTGCCCACGAAATACTATTCGACCTTGCAGGATTTGCATAGTCGTCTACCTTTGCCTTCGGTTTAATCTCGGTTACGTAAGAAAAATTAATTTTATGCCGCGGAAACGTAACTCTTTGTTTGCCACTTAACGAGCAAACGTGCTATGACCGAACCATAAACACGTTATTAACGATTACGACGCTAACGAGCGTCTAATATCGACGTTCCTTTTTCGTGATTATTCTCTAGATTTACTTTATTACGATTTAATGATAATCTATCAACTTAAAGATAAAATAAAGACGAGCAAAAGAGCGATTTCATCGCGATCGATATCTCTTCGCGTAGGTGTATCTCGATTATCTAGTGATGGACGGCGAGTCAAGACTTTCAAGATCTTATCTTGTTTTAATTTTTTTTCATTCTATTATTCACTATTCTCGCTACATTGTTTTCATAATTCAAGCATTAAAATTTAACAAACATATTGTTTCAATAAAAATTTAAAAAAATGATAAATCGATATGTAGTAAATAAAGAATTAAGAATCTTGCAAGAATCAAGAAAAGGCATTAATAGTCGATTTCGAGACATACAATGAACTAAATATGTACACTGTACTAATTTTCGATTTTAGGAAATTAATGCAGGACAAATATGTCTGATTCTTGTCTTGTTTTATCTTGTCTTGAATCCATCACTACGATTATCGGGCTCTAATCGTCATTCGCATTAAGACGTTTCGCTCGACGAGATCTCGCTTAAAAAACTACACTAGTGTTTATCCACGAAGAATGCGATCGCACTTTGCTCGCTATTTCATAGCACAAGAGGGGTATACTTTATCGGAGATAAGAGCGACGGTAATGATGATGACGATGGAAGTGACGATAGCGTTACGGCTAACGACAGTGTCTGTCTATTTATGACCGGATCTCGCCAGGTGATTTTATGATCGATCTTGCGACGACGGTACGAGCTGGGAGCAATCAAAAGGATGTTACGAAAGCTGCGTACGTAACGAGGTTACGATATACGAGGGTCGAAAATTTTGTCTAAAAAAAGTATCTTCATTTACGAGATGGGTTAGACCCTTCGCGATTACCACAAACCGTTTTAACCCTTCGCGTTCTGCGTCGAGTGTGACCAGACATCTTAAGAGATATAACCAATATTTTTAACAGTACGGTATAGAGATTTAAGATTTGATAACTGATTTAAATGATTTTGGTTATAAGTAACTATTATAGATGCTTAATTTTTTTTTTGGTTATCTATAGGTATAACCATTATTGATGAGAAAAATTATTTTGTTACAGATAACTCTTATCGATGACAGGAATTTTTTTTGGTTATTGATAAACATTAGCAGCGGCGAATATTACCAATTGCAATACATTTTCTCGTGGATAATGGTTAAAGATAACCAAAAAAAAATTAAGCATTTATAAGGGTTATTTGATATAAGAACAGTAAGACTTATTTTTTTTTTGTAATTATTCCATTTTCGGAAATATTTTCAAAATATTTAATGATGACTTTAAGTCATTTTCAATTTTGAGTAATAGATTTTTTCTACGAAATTTAAATATAACTCTTATTTCGGGTCTCTGGTGTCAGTTGACATCGAGTGCAAAGGATTGCTCGATCGTTTAACTCGTCACTATCGCGATATACCTTTTAATCCGATTGCTTATCTTGACACTTCGCGAACTCGATCAATTGTGATTCACGTTGCGATAAAGAGATCTCTTATACCTATCGTCGTTATAACGATCGCACGTGTTAGAAATCGTAAAGATTCGTTTGCATCTGGAAAATGACTGATCTGGTTGTGCCTATTTGGAATCGAGAAAATTACATGATTTTCAAGAATTTTTTGTACCGTTTTAATAAGTACCTACTTATTGAAATTTATAAAATACTATCTACAATATTTACAAATTTGGTTATGAAAAAATATTAAGAAATGAAGGAAATATGGCTCTTCTCCTAAAACGTTCGTTTTTGCGTAACCGAGATATCTTCGGAGCGGCTTATCTGAAATCAAAATAAAAGAATATTGCGATAGTATACTGTGTTATGAAGGACCTGAACAAAGGATTTTTTTATTAAAAAACAAAAATTAGTTCACCTTGAAAAATTGACTTTTTCACAAAATTGTTGTCATTCTTGTACAATTCAAAATTGTACCAAATCCTTCATCCAGGCCCTTCGCAACACAATATTCTTGTATTTTGATTTCAGATAAGCCGCTCCGAAGATATCGTAGTGACCGAAAGTGATGCAGAAAAACAGCGAATGTTCGAGACGGAGAAGAGCCATATTTCCTTCATTTTTTAATATTTTTTCAAACAAAAATTTGTACATGTACATACTTTTTGCTAGCGTTTTGTACATTTCAATAAATTCATATTAACAAAGTGAAAAAAAATTCTTGAAAATCACGTAATTTTGTCGATCCGAAGTAGGCATAACCCTTTAAGCCGAGCCGTGCAGAACGGAGCGTGGATCGCGAGCCGTCAAGTGGATAATTACCGCTACGCGCTACGATTACCTCTACCTCTGAGTCTACCTATCAATCGTGTGCCTTCGCGTAACGTAACGAATGCCTCTCTCGTCCGTCGCGTCTGCTAATAAAGGAGGGACGAAGTGGGAACGATGATCATTTAATTGTCGGAGGTCGCCCGACGCACTCGCCGTTTGCCACGAGTCGTCCAAGGAGAAAGTAGTTTAGTAGGTACGTTGGAATGACGATCATCGAGACAGATAGAGAGAGAACCCCTTTTAACGATAAGAGCAACTCGTCGTCGCTAACCAAAGTAAGGTGGAACATGCTGGAAAAAGATTCTCAAGGTAGATGCAACCCCGATCGCGGTTTACTATGGATGCTTTGCACGCGACGAGCCGACATTAACGAGCAACAACAACGTAGAATGAAAAAGTCCTTGTATTGTACGACATTTTTTCTCGTCCATCATCGCGCGGACAGACTCGTCAGCGAAACGATAATTAAACCATAAATGTTCGACGACGAAAAGAACATCGAGTCATCAAACTTTCCATTCCAACTTCCTCGCGGAAGTCGATAACGACGAGTTTGTAATTAAATCGAGCGAGCTCGTCTATCTTCCAGCCAGTTTTCTATATCTCTTGACCGAGTCTCGTCTATCAAAAATTCGTTTCTCCTTGTCGTCGCGAGAAAATCTCATCCGGCTTCGAGCAAAGGTCCACAAGAGAGAGAGATTATATCGGTCGAGCGTCGATACGGCTTAACGACCTGGAAAATTCATCGAGAGAAATTATCGATATGGCGTTCGAACGTAAAACGTTCATGGGTCATCATCGATTTTGAACAAGAACGCGGATATGCGGAAAACGATATCGTCGTGCTCTTATGTTATTTATCGATCAACGATGTATATTCCCTTTTTTTTTGTTGTGTTCTCTCGAGCATCTTTCAAAATTGATACGATATTTATTTTCCGATTAAAACTCGATGTCAATGTAAGGATAGACGAATGAAAAGCGTCAGCCGATCGATATACAAACGTTCGCGTACTTGCATCGCCTTGCATAATAAAATGCAGATTTATGACTTACGCATAATCACAAATGGATTCTATTCCAAACACCCACGAGTGTTCATCGTAAACTTTATAAACGTTGTCGACGGTGCGAAGTAATACGTAACTAGTTCTTACGTAAGGGACATGAAGCCGATGAATAAACTCGAATTCTTTTTCCTCGCATAAGAACTAAGAGGAATGTCTTTTTAGATAAATTGTTGAAATGATCGTGAACGATCCATCGATCGTTCGTTCGAAGCAGGAAACACATGTTTTTTTTAAAGGTCAACAGTTTCATAATACATCTAAACTTTTTATCGATGAAAGCTCGGGATTGCAGTTACAATTATATCACGGAAAAAACGGTAGGTGTAAAGATTATGAGCGTGAACGCTATCCACGTCGACGCTGTGCGCTTCCCCTCATCGACCGAGAGCTTTCGCAATATCGCTGTTATTACGTAAAAGCTTTTCACGTATGCGGAAATAAAATAGAGAGAATAAAGTGACCAGCATCTTCCCAAAGTCATCTAATCGCACGAATTTTTTGATTTCGCGTAAAATTGATTCGAGCAGAGAGAGAGACGAGTATACTCGCGACGAAAGTTCAAAGACGGAAAAATCGTCGGATACCACAAATTGAAATTAGTCAGCCTTGAAATCGAATTAGTCGATTAGGTCGAACGGAAGAAGCGAAAGCATCGTTAGAATTCCATTCTACTATTATGGCGTTTAACGTTTTGATGATTCGATCGTTATCTCTGTTATGGCTTAATACATAGACAGATAAACGGTACGCATTAATGTGGCTATTGTGCGATAACGCGCATTATGTTCATATAAGGACGGGTTAATTTTGTTGCGAACGATTAGGTATTTGGAAACTCTGAGTCTAAATTGTTAGATAAAAGCGTCCCTTTCGTGGGAAAATAATTGACATCCTCGTTACGATCATGTTACATTGTCTATACGCACCTCGATTACTCGTTTAATATTCTACCACGTTTTACGAAGATTATAACGGAAATTTAAATTGACGTACGAAGTTTTAGCATGCAAGGGTCATCTTTCAACGATATTCATTGGAGTTTATCGATTTTGTTTTAAATGAATTAAAAACATTTGAACATAATTGATAGAACGAATCTACGGAGATTAACGATCGTTGCTAATAACTCTAATCGAGTACGCCCTAAGTCGAACTAATCTTTAGATATATTTAAAAATATATCGTTTACTCGGTTAAAGCTAAACGCTAATCTTTCAATGTATTTAAAAACATACTGTTTACTCGCTCAAAGCTCAATGCTACGCCGTGCATCATAAAAAAGACTGGTCTACTCGGAGATAAACCGCATCGAAGCGATTATTCGCGATGAATAACGAAAGAGTCATTATCATAAGCGACGTTGGATAGAATCTTACTCGTGACACACCTTTCACGCGATTTTCCGAGCATTTTATAACGTTAGATCGTGCTTACGAATGTTACGACTGATACCATGCGTGTAGTTAATCGAGGACGAGGAAAGTATACTCGTTTGAGCCTATTGACATTTGTGAATTGAAATTGTTCCGCAATATCAACAGTTTTTCAATAACCGTTTTTATTATTATAGTTATTTCTTAACACACGTGTTAATGAATTTATAAATATATAATTAATTTCTTGCAAAGGTGAATTCATTGTTTTTATGTTCACAACATATTACAAATTTAATGAAAGAAATAACAAGCATGGAAATTTAGCGAACGATAAACTCTAGTAGGATTATGATAATAATTTTTATTAATGATGAAACTTCGTGGAAGAAATAATATTTTTTTCTTTTTTTAAATAGCAACTATCTAATTTTTGTTATAATAATTTTGTCTAAGAAATGTATGTGCAATAGCGTTTAAATCCATGTTTTTTTGTTTATATCTACTGCATTTTAACGGAAACAAATTTGGTCACCCTATAATATTTGCCACACCTAAATATCTCGAAACATTGAATAAATTCGTTCTCGTTGCTATGTCATCGAGGATTCTTCGAATAATTAAATAAACGATCGATTAAACGTGAACCACGATCGATAAATCAGAGTAGCAACAAACTCGTGTGAATATTTTACGAGTGAAACCTTTAACAAATTATTATTTGACGAATGGATCTACCTCCGTTTCATTTTTCTTCCATCCAACCAATGGTTTTAACGCTTATCAAACTGAAAAAATGTTGCATAAAGCCACGTAGAAGAATAATAGCTATTTTCTCATTGAACCTGACAATGACATTAATCGGGACAACGGCGATCGTTGAAATCATCTCCGGCTAATCCTCTTATCTCATCCTTTCACGGGTCGAAGGTCGTCACAATAAACGCATCATTAGTTTTTAACATCTTTCGCGTTGGATAAACAACGTTCCATGAAAGCCTGCAGCGAAGAAAATAAAGAAAGATAGGAAGAGAAAGTGAAAGTGGAACGAGGAGATAAGACACGACGAGTTTAGTTGTCTCGTTACGTTTGGGGACGAAACTATTTCAGGTCTATGATTCATCCGAAATACTCTACTCGGATTTGTTATTTCTATGACATTTACACTCGCGTACTATCAATCCAGCACTGAGGTATTCGAAAATATAAAACTTTCGTGGAAGCAAAACAAACGTTTTTACCACGACCGATATCATTTTTATCTCTCGTATGCGCTCCTTATCTAAGCTTCGATATCAGTCAAAATGCTCATCTTCCTGAAAATGGCTTAACGAAGAATGCTAAGAGTACCTGAACTTTGATCAAGGAATTGGATGGGAATGCAAGACGCGATAACGGTCGATAATATAGTGCAAAATCGATAATTTAACCCTTTATAGATTATATATATTATTTTTGACTCGATTCATGCTCACTGAACTATAACTAACAAGAATAAATCATAAAAACTGAACAAAATTATATGTAAAATTGTGCCCTATAAAGGGTTAACATCTGCTAGTCCAACGAGCTCGATAATTCGACGTTTTCGAGGCAATCTCTAACAATAAGTCTGTTCTACAGTTTACCAGTTCTTCGTAAATTATCGCTGTCTAGTTCGACGATTCAGCTGTTTACTTCGAAATTGTTTCTCACGGTGTGTAACCGCTAGGTTTACTTATTGACACATTGATTCTGGTGTACATTATACACGTACTATAATCCAGGTTGAAATAACAATATTTTTGTCATTACAAGAATTGAGCCGTTTATTTTGAAAGTGACCTAACTCCATTTTTTTTATTAATTACAATTTATATCCAAATGCAAATCTAAGGTAGAAATGTGAATATTAAAACAGCTAACTTGATTTTTTTTGGAAAATGGACTTAGGCCACTTTCAAAATAAACGGCTCAATTATAATATGATTAAATAAAACTACCAACAATGCACTATCAAAGACCATCATTAACGACTACCAGTCTCACTGATAAAATAGGTAATGCTCACGAGTGACCACCGTGTCAGTAAACGTGTTAAAATACAATTGAATCCAGTTATTATGACTCCGTTTACAATGAACGACTGCATATTGCCTCTTACTTATACCCTTTGAATTTGTTTTTTTATACATATATTTTTATATCGCTTATAACGTCGTCCGTTCGACGACGTAATATCACCATTCTTTGAACGTCGTTATAAACGGATTCTACTGTATTATTTGAATATCGTTATCCAATAATTCGACTCTAGCCTAGTTTCTATGATGTCAAACAATCGAGCTCGTACCATAAACAAAAATAAAAGAAGAGTCAAGATAATGTCCTACTTGCAAAAGAAACTCGTTTCTTCCATTCTTTAACAATCGATCACTGCCCTCGATAAAATTAAATAATTCGTTTGATTCTTCTTCCTGAGCGTCATGTCATAGAGAGAAAGAGACAGGGAGAAAGAGAGAGAGAAGAGCGCGTAAAGCTCGAACTCACGCGTGGATCACGATAACGGTGACGAAGATAGCGACGATGCCGGCGCTAAAAGTTCTTTCGTGCACTCCACGCGCACTCTACGCGCACTTCACACGCACTGCACGGTGTCGTACGTCGACTGTTTACTAGCACATCGTTCCTGCGTTTGACGGGACGACGCGTCTCGTCTGATCTTTTCGACCACTCTTTATTTCTCTCTCTCCCTCTCTTTCTCTCTCCCCCTCCTCTCTTTATAAAGATAAACCAAAGGACTAACGTTCAGTGCTTATCTCTCTTCCAATCTTTCCGTATCTTAACTCACAAGGAGGATAAGTTCAAAGACAGAGAGAGAGGAATAAGTTGCAAAGACAGAGAGAGAGAGAGAGAGAGGAATAAGTTGCAAAGACAGAGAGAGAGAGAGAGGAATAAGTTGCAAAGACAGAGAGAGAGAGAGGAATAAGTTGCAAAGACAGAGAGAGAGAGAGGAATAAGTTGCAAAGACAGAGAGAGAGAGAGAGGAATAAGTTGCAAAGACTCGTCTCGAGAGTTTTAGTCATCGTGTCGCAAGATGAGTAAAGGACACCAATATGCATGCGTTCTTGCCATCAGTGAGACTTTCGATCGATAACTAGAAAAAAAAGAACCGTCTCTTTCTATCCAATCTCTAAAGCTTTTCGGTCACCCTGGTGGAAAGTGGACGCGCCGTCTGCCCAACTCGGACGGCGGCGCGGAGACCACCGACCGCCAAGGTCGGAAAGCAAGGATGATATCCACTGAGAATTCTACCCCTGTAAACGTTTCGCGACTACCTGTCATTGTTCGTATGGTGACGGTAACAATTGGATTCTATTTATATCGTAAAGTGACTTTTCCTCTTTCTTTCTCTTTTGCACTCATTGTATCAATATCAGTATTATTTGTTATTTAAATGTCAAGTCGTTACTTCGCATCGTCATATTTTTCTGTAATTTTTAATTTTTATCTTTAATTCTATTGGTTTAAACTCGATTTATATTTATTCTTCTCTGTACTGGAGTTTATTATTTTTCTATTGTTGATATGCTTGCGCGGTGTCTCACTTTTATAGATTTCTTTTTATGTTGTTCTTCTGTCGTACACTTTTGTTCTCCTATTTTTGACACTCTGTATACAGGGTGTTCCACCTTAATATCTTCTTTATTTGTTATTACATAACATTTGAGGAGTGTCTTTTCAAAAGGACTTATTTTATCACTAACATATTTTTCAGAAAATCAAAAAATCTTCAAATAATTGAAATTTAGGACCGAATTGCATTAAAAAAAGCTTTTTCCAAAATGAGAAATAAGTCCCTTTGAAAAGACACTCCTTATTTGTACAATTTTTATTTTTTAGTCTTGGCAACTTAGGCCATCAACCAGAGTAGCGTTTGTTATCAAGTAATCAGATGTTTTGTATGATTTCATAAATGAAAATTAAAAATTCCATAACAACATAATTTTGATATCTCGATAATAAATATAATATCTGAATAACAGGACTTAAACATTTGTCTTATTTGTCTATTGGTTAATTCAGCCCTGATATAAGTTCATGGTATAATGAAGTCTTCTATCTCTCTCTCTCTCTATACTATCAGTAAGCATGGTAGCGTCGATTCTACCCGTTACTTTCGCGCATCGAGAAACAAGGTCTCGTCATGCTTTTGCAAGAGGCACGTGCCACGCGTTTTACCAGGTACCGCGTGCCAAGAGTTCTCAACAATTCGTTTCTGCTCCGTTGAACTGGACCTTCTCGAATTCTCAGCTCGATAATCCGCAAATAGAATCATCATCCCTCATACTTTTCCCTCCTACTCTTATCTTATTATAACTTTGACTCGTTATCTCGTGAGAATATTCATCCAGATAGAGAGAGAAAGAGCGTGCTCGGTTATTAAAAGTGGAGAAATAAGTGTTGAAATGATTAAAATGATGACTTACCCTCTGGTTCACTGCCACACACGAACGTAATCTCGTGCTTCGTTCGTCGTTTCCTTTTTTTTTTTCTTCAGACACCCTTCTCTCGAGTTTTCTATCAAGCCCTCGGCATAGCCGTTCGTCGAGAAGAGTTACACACACCCGATGCCGATTAGAGTTTCATCTCGTGATTGGACTTGGTCAGACGCATCGATTTTTCTTCCCTAAAAATCAACGATCGGCGAAGATGAGAGACATCGTTGTCGAGCCTCGACTCAATCCAAACTCGAAGGACTATGAACCAAGATCGAGTTGATCAGGAATAATAAAAAGAGAGGGAGAGGGGGGAAGCCTCCGCCCTTCGAGCACCGGATGGACGATAACAAGGAGGGATGCCTCGAACTTTTCCCTCTTTTTTCTTTCGTCGATTTCGGAGGAACACGAAGGGAGGAAAGTATCCTGCCTTATATAGTCGGCAAGTTCGGTGACACGCGTCGCGCACCTCCGCGATTTCGCGAGCATCCCCTCGAGAGACACGACCCTTTTTCTCTCTTTCCAGGAGCACGATATTCCAGTCGATTCCCTCCCTTTCGAACTAGTAAAGGACGTTTCCTTCCTTTGTGTTAAAGGGACACCCGAAGTAACAGCGAACGGTTCACGTTAACTCGATTTAACCCGAACGTGGATATTAATGAGATTGAGCCAGGGCGATTCACGTGTTTCCGCGAGAGGGGCGTTTCATCTGGACTTTGCGAGTTGTTAGCCATGGCGCGCCCTTTCGTGACCCGATCGACACGACTAGTCTTTTTTTTATTAATTTAAAATTGAAGATTGGAAATAAAAAAGAGTGAGTAGAATTTTTCTAAAATGTTCTTTTTTCTGCAAAAAAGAAAATGTAAGTTCCAACGTCGATGCAATGAAAAATGAGATTGAATGTTATTTAAAGATTGATTAATTTGTTTTTAGCTACCGTGAAATTACGGTTGCTCTATCTTACAAGTTTGAAATTAATTTTTCTTCGGAACTTACATTTTGGCACTTCGAGCCTTTTTTAATTTCCAATCTTCGATTAATAAAGTTCGAACGCACGAGTTCTCGAAGCGTCGATCCATCGTAGAAATGACGCTCATTCTCTTGTAAATATCTCCGGTCGTCGAGGAAGAAAATGGAGGTTTTAAGAGATGAATGAGATTGATAGACGAAGAGAACGGGAAACGAAGAGAGAAGATAGGGATAGATAGAAGGAAAGACAGAAAGAGAAAGAGAGAGAGAAAGAGGCGCAGGAGAGCGCGGATTTTTTGGGAGAAATTTCTCCCCCGGATTCGGAGATGTCTCCTGCGCGGCGTGCGACGCGTATCCGCGACGCGAGACAACTGCTCGCCGCGCGAGGAAGCGAGGAAGCGAGCCGAGCCGCGTCGAATCGCGCGCGCGCCGGTATTGATCCACGTGGAGCTGAAGCAGCACCGCGGGCACACTTTGTCACCGATTCGGTTTCGAGAGGGCCCGCCTTTTTTTTTTTATTCTCTTTTTTATTATTACGAGTACCCATAAGTAATGTCGTTACTTTTATATTGTTTCTGCTTTAGATCGTATCTTCTTCAGTCGTTTCAAGCAACGGTGCACGTTCGAAGCTTTGTCGCTGATAATTGAATGGTTTTGCTTGGGATCAGCTTTAATTCCAGTCAACGCAAGATTAATGGGTTTCCCAGATTTTTATCCGTAGATTGAGATCATTGTTTTGGAATTTTTTAAATCAACGCTAACACGTTTTGATATACAAAATTAATGGCACTTGTGGCATTAGTAGAAAGTATAGCATCGAATGTCTAATATGCATCTTATCTACAGTTTAGCCTTTTATAACGGTACGTTCCAATTTTTTTATAAGTTCGCAAGAGGCATAGTAAATGTCTTTAAATTTAATTATTAGTTGAGTTTTGTAGTAGTAAATAATGTCCATGAATAAGATGACGTTCGATCTAAAAATAATGATATTATTTATGGGTACCGCTAAAATTATTATTCTTACGTTCTGATCCCTCCAGTTGAGACCGTGTAACCAACCGAACCCTTCTTTCTAAAGCTTCCCCTCATACTCGTCCTTTCCTCGGGCAATTTAGGTTTCCTCTTTTTCTGGCTTTCTTCTTTCTCTTCTTCTACTTTGCTTTGCCTGGAAACAACAGTAAACTGGTAAATGAGACATGGATCGATGCTGCTTCGGATATCGATACTCCACCGATTGAGATGAAGCAGATTCCTACCTGCACTTACGAGAGATAAACCTAGCAGCACAGACGACGTATAGGATAGACCTATGATGCAATGTAAATTTTTGTCCCACGGTTTTGGGGCTACGTAGCCCCATTACCATTTTAGTGTCGCATGCGACAATATCGGTTTGGAATGGAAAAAGGCAACAGCGCTACCGAATCGGTAGGAATTATAACTAAACATAACGATTGTTAATTATTTTTCACTGACATAAATTACAAGTTGAATCAAGATGAGTAAAGTTAGCCCCGGACTTGAACCAATCTTAATTAATTTTATTTAAAAAAATTGCTCGCAATTTGCTCATCATGATTATAAAATTGCTCTAGCGGTAGCAATTATTAAAAAAAAGTTATTAAACAATTTCGTAACAAACACTATTTTGACGATTTCTAAGTTATCCGTGTACGAACGGGATCTTTTCTGGGCTCAACAAATTGCGATCAATTTGCTCATCACTGCCCCACCTTTTTATTTGCGTTTTATTAACGTTTTTTGAATTATCGGAAGCTATAACAACGATGATGCTGAGATGATACGGAAAAAGCCGCCATACCGAGGTGTTCTCTGGACTTTCCCCTTTCGAACGAGCCATCGATCATGCCATTCGGCCGAAGATTGGGGGGTCTGGACTTTAATTTACAAAGGGTCGATCCCAAAAAGTCGATTTTCTGACATCCGGATTTCGACTTCGTCCGCGCGAACTCTTCTACCGAGTGCAATTTTCGACCGATCTGCACGTTCTATGGCTCGTTCGAAAGCTAAGACTTAAAGCTACAAGCACGTGTAACTATCATTCGGCTATGGAAATTACTTGAGGAGATATAAGTGTCTAAAGTTGAAAAAAGGAAAGTGAAAAATGAGCATTTTTAGTGCTCGCTTAAACTCTTCTAGCTCCATGAATTCTCGGCCGATTCTAATGATTAGAAATGTGTTAGATAGATAGAAGTTCAACCTACAAGATGATACCCGCACGGTATGGCTATGACAATTAGAACGAGAATGGCAAGCTTCCAAACTTTCGGAAGCTTTAACGACGATGATGCTGAGATGATACGGAAAAATCCCCTATCCTATGGTGTACCCTGGACCATCCCCTTTCGAACGAGCCATCGATCATGCCATTCAGCCGAAGATTGGAGGGTCTAGACCAGGGTGTGGACACTCCATACCCCCACCACCTTGGCAATTTAACGTAGTCCCCGCAGTTCACGCGCATTGTGGAAAATAATCAACTGGAGGGCAGCATTAACGAACGCAAAGCTGCCAACCGTGTTTATTGCTTCTGTTCGTACAGTAACTAGCCTGCCGAGGTCGAGATCCCCGAGTAGAAGTGTAGTCCCCGAGAACGACTGCAGTCCCCGCTAGCCCCTTAAACCTGTTAACCCGTTAGCCTTTTAAACCCGCCAGCCAGCTAATCAGAAGGGGCACATGAGATACATACATGTTAAAAAAGCCGTCTGTTTAATAAATAGTGAGATAGATTCATTCTTCGAAATTATTATTTTTTTATTTTACTTTTAATTATATTTGGGTATCCTATAACCAGATAAATTCGTCAATGGATATTAACTTACTGAACAGAAGAATGGTTCGTGAGGAAAATGGTTTACATAAAAGAACGGGTTCATTTTAACTACAACGCGCTACTGCTCGTGCACTATTACGCGATAACTGGTGTCTACTAGTATGTTTAGGTGAATAAATGACAATAATTTGATTATTAATTACCATCCTATAAATATAGAAAGAAAAAATTAACAAAAAAAGTCTCTTCTTTACGAATATGCAAGTCGCGTTTCGATAGTAAGACCAGTTCGGAAGTTACAACAGTTTAAATCTTATAAGATTCATCTCAGCATAAAGTGCAATATAATAATATGTTATTATTTATTTTATGTGTATTTGAATAATATTTAAGTATTGTATTTATTTACAATAAGAATTATTATACATTATAACAAAAGTGCGTCCGATGTATTAAAAGTTATAATTATTCTATGATTTATATTACTTTCCGACTATTTGTAAAAATGTACATATATAAAATTGATATAAATAAACAAAAATAAGATACATTGCAAAAAATACTGGAATTTTTAATTGAAACCATGAATTAACCATCCAATTCCCTTATTTGTTCAACTTCTCGAGTTATTGACTTTTGACGAAAACTCCATCAATGGAGAAAGTATCAGAAGAACATGAGCTACAAGCAGGAATTCGGATTTTAAGACCCACCTCTTAAAATAGTATGCTTTCCTGGTAGAAATCCCAGTTTACGCGGAATTTGCCGAATCGCTAAGAATCGAGAAAGTATCATGAGAACGTGAGCAGCAAGGAGAAATTCGGATTTCACGTGCCACTTCTTCAAATAGTATGCTTTCCTGGTAGAAATCTCAGTTTACGGGGAATTTGCCGAAACGCTGAGAATCGAGAAAGTATCATGAGAATGTGAGCAGCAACGAGGTATTCGGATTTCACGTGCCACCTCTTCACATATTATGGTATCCTGTTAGAAATCCCAGTTTACGGGAAAATGTTCCGAAAGCGTTCGGGAGAACATTGGCAGCGCCATCTAGCGGTGGAGACAAGAGGCAAAATTTAATGATTTTTCAGGGGGGTCTTTAACAAATTCTCCTGGTCGCTATAATTAACCGATTAATATGAACGATACCTTGTTGGAAAGCTGAAAAAACGGGCTACAAAATGGCTATCTCAGAATTTTTATAATACCTCACTTTCAGTCTCTAAATCGCACTTAAACTTTTCAAATGTAATTTCTATGATGATGCTAACGTTAATAATAAAATTTGTTATAGCTATCTTATAGCTTGTTCTTTTAGCTTTCCGACGAGCTATTGATCGTAGAAATCGATCAAGAATTGCGGTCAGAATTAATTTTTAAAGTAAATCTCTTGAAAGTCGATAAAACAGGGTCTCAATTGCACGCTGGCGCCATCTAGCGGTGGAGACAAGAGGCAAAATTTAATGATTTTTCAGGGGGGTCTTTAACAAATTCTCCTGGTCGCTATAATTAACCGATTAATATGAACGATACCTTGTTGGAAAGCTGAAAAAACGGGCTACAAAATGGCTATCTCAGAATTTTTATAATACCTCACTTTCAGTCTCTAAATCGCACTTAAACTTTTCAAATGTAATTTCTATGATGATGCTAACGTTAATAATAAAATTTGTTATAGCTATCTTATAGCTTGTTCTTTCAGCTATCCAACGGGCTATTGTTCATCAAAATCGATCAAGAATTGTAGTCAGAAGAATTTTTCAAAGTGATCTCTCGAGAGTCGGTAAAAAAGGGTATAAAGTACATGCTAGCGCCATCTAGCGGTGGAGACAAGAGGCAAAATTTCTTGCATTTGCAAGGGGTTCCTTTAAAACACTTTCCTGGTCGTAATAATTAACCGGTTCTTATGGACGATTCCTTGTTTGAAAGCTAAAAGAACAAGCTATAAGATAGCTATAACAAATTTTATTATTAACGTTAGCATCATCATAGAAATTACATTTGAAAAGTTTAAGTGCGATTTAGAGACTGAAAGTGAGGTATTATAAAAATTCTGAGATAGCCATTTTGTAGCCCGTTCCTTCAGCTTTCCAACAAGGTATCGTTCATATTAATCGGTTAATTATAGCGACCAGGAGAATTTGATAAAGACCCCCCTGAAAAATCATTAAATTTTGCCTCTTGTCTCCACCGCTAGATGGCGCCAGCGTGCAATTGAGACCCTGTTTTATCGACTTTCAAGAGATTTACTTTAAAAATTAATTCTGACCGCAATTCTTGATCGATTTCTACGATCAATAGCTCGTCGGAAAGCTAAAAGAACAAGCTAAAAGATAGCTATAACAAATTTTATTATAAACGTTAGCATCATCATAGAAATTACATTTGAAAAGTTTAAGTGCAATATAGAGACTGAAAGTGAGGTATTATAAAAATTCTATAATAGCCATTTTGTAGCCCGTTCTTTTAGCTTTCCAACAAGGCATCGTTCATATTAATCGGTTAATTATAGCGACCAGGAGAATTTGTTAAAGACCCCTCTGAAAAATCATTAAATTTTGCCTCTTGTCTCCACCGCTAGATGGCGCCAGCGTGCAATTGAGACCCTGTTTTATCGACTTTCAAGAGATTTACTTTAAAAATTAATTCTGACCGCAATTCTTGATCGATTTCTACGATCAATAGCTCGTCGGAAAGCTAAAAGAACAAGCTATAAGATAGCTATAACAAATTTTATTATAAACGTTAGCATCATCATAGAAATTACATTTGAAAAGTTTAAGTGCGATTTAGAGACTGAAAGTGAGGTATTATAAAAATTCTGAGATAGCCATTTTGTAGCCCGTTTTTTCAGCTTTCCAACAAGGTATCGTTCATATTAATCGGTTAATTATAGCGACCAGGAGAATTTGTTAAAGACCCCCCTGAAAAATCATTAAATTTTGCCTCTTGTCTCCACCGCTAGATGGCGCCAGCGTGCAATTGAGACCCTGTTTTATCGACTTTCAAGAGATTTACTTTAAAAATTAATTCTGACCGCAATTCTTGATCGATTTCTACGATCAATAGCTCGTCGGAAAGCTAAAAGAACAAGCTATAAGATAGCTATAACAAATTTTATTATTAACGTTAGCATCATCATAGAAATTACATTTGAAAAGTTTAAGTGCGATTTAGAGACTGAAAGTGAGGTATTATAAAAATTCTGAGATAGCCATTTTGTAGCCCGTTTTTTCAGCTTTCCAACAAGGTATCGTTCATATTAATCGGTTAATTATAGCGACCAGGAGAATTTGTTAAAGACCCCCCTGAAAAATCATTAAATTTTGCCTCTTGTCTCCACCGCTAGATGGCGCTGCCAATGTTCTCACGAACGCTTTCGGAACATTTTCCCGTAAACTGGGATTTCTAACAGGATACCATAATATGTGAAGAGGTGGCACGTGAAATCCGAATACCTCGTTGCTGCTCACATTCTCATGATACTTTCTCGATTCTTAGCGATTCGGCAAATTCCGCGTAAACTGGGATTTCTACCAGGAAAGCATACTATTTTAAGAGGTGGGTCTTAAAATCCGAATTCCTGCTTGTAGCTCATGTTCTTCTGATACTTTCTCCATTGATGGAGTTTTCGTCAAAAGTCAATAACTCGAGAAGTTGAACAAATAAGGGAATTGGATGGTTAATTCATGGTTTCAATTAAAAATTCCAGTATTTTTTGCAATGTATCTTATTTTTGTTTATTTATATCAATTTTATATATGTACATTTTTACAAATAGTCGGAAAGTAATATAAATCATAGAATAATTATAACTTTTAATACATCGGACGCACTTTTGTTATAATGTATAATAATTCTTATTGTAAATAAATACAATACTTAAATATTATTCAAATACACATAAAATAAATAATAACATATTATTATATTGCACTTTATGCTGAGATGAATCTTATAAGATTTAAACTGTTGTAACTTCCGAACTGGTCTTACTATCGAAACGCGACTTGCATATTCGTAAAGAAGAGACTTTTTTTGTTAATTTTTTCTTTCTATATTTATAGGATGGTAATTAATAATCAAATTATTGTCATTTATTCACCTAAACATACTAGTAGACACCAGTTATCGCGTAATAGTGCACGAGCAGTAGCGCGTTGTAGTTAAAATGAACCCGTTCTTTTATGTAAACCATTTTCCTCACGAACCATTCTTCTGTTCAGTAAGTTAATATCCATTGACGAATTTATCTGGTTATAGGATACCCAAATATAATTAAAAGTAAAATAAAAAAATAATAATTTCGAAGAATGAATCTATCTCACTATTTATTAAACAGACGGCTTTTTTAACATGTATGTATCTCATGTGCCCCTTCTGATTAGCTGGCTGGCGGGTTTAAAAGGCTAACGGGTTAACAGGTTTAAGGGGCTAGCGGGGACTGCAGTCGTTCTCGGGGACTACACTTCTACTCGGGGATCTCGACCTCGGCAGGCTAGTTACTGTACGAACAGAAGCAATAAACACGGTTGGCAGCTTTGCGTTCGTTAGTGCTGCCTTCCAGTTGAGGATTTTCCACAATGCGCATGCGAAAACGGCGAGGACTACGTTAAATAAGGCTCCCATGCTTATGCATTGAGTTTTTTTTTTTTTTTTTATTAAAAATATATTTTAGGCCTAATTAAAGGCCCATATACAAAATAAAACAACAGTCTGTATCGGATAAACATTTGTACCACAAATAACACTTAGTCTATCGAAGTTAACTTCTAGAAAATTATAATTGTATATATCACTCTTCTACGTTATATTTTTATATTATGTAAGTTTAAAAATCTATTTATTATACTTATAGCTATTAAATTTGGTCCGCTTAGAAAGACATTGATATCGAACGGAGGTTTCCAATTGTGCTTTAATAATTTGTTTATCATTATACTTCTTCCATTTTCATACTGTGAACATATCCAGAGTATATGGTTAAAATCTTGCATTTCTTCTCCACATGGGCATGTAGCAGAATTTATAATGCCTATTCTGGCGAGCGACTCCGCTAGATTGTAATGATTAGATCTTGCTCTGCTAACCCAAGAAACAACCTCTCTGGGTAGCTCTTTTTTATAGAACCACGGCTTGCTTTTGTTATCATGAAATATCTGAAAGTATATTTGGCCTTTGGTAAGTCCCTGCATCCTTAGAATCTCCTCGGTTCCATCTCGCATGTCCGTTTTATGTTTCTTATGTAGGTCTGTGAAAGGTATTTTAATATTTACATCGTGCATTTCTTTGGTAGACTGTTTGGCTAATTCATCAGCTATTTCATGCATTGAGTTACAACACCCTGGTCTAGACTAAAATTTCCAAAGGGTAGATCCCAAAAATGTGTGTCGGTAAAAAATGTCATTGCCGGTAAAAGAAGGAAATGTCGGTAAAAAATGTCATTGTCGGTAAAAGAAGGAAATGTCGGTAAAAAATGCAATTGTCGGTAAAAAATGCAATTGTCGGTAAAAGAAGGAAATGTCGGTAAAAAAATGTCATTCTTTTACCGACATTTCCTTCTTTTACCGACAATTGCATTTTTTACCGACATTTCCTTCTTTTACCGACAATTGCATTTTTTACCGACATTTCCTTCTTTTACCGACAATGACATTTTTTACCGACATTTCCTTCTTTTACCGGCAATGACATTTTTTACCGACACACATTTTTGGGATCGACCCTTTGGAAATTTTAGTCTAGACCCTCCAATCTTCGGCTGAATGGCATGATCGATGGCTCGTTCGAAAGGGGATGGTCCAGGTTACACCATAGGATAGGGGATTTTTCCGTATCATCTCAGCATCATCGTCGTTAAAGCTTCCGAAAGTTTGGAAGCTTACCATTCTCGTTCTAATTGTCATAGCCATACCGTGCGGGTATCATCTTGTAGGTTGAACTTCTATCTATCTAACACATTTCTAATCATTAGAATCGGCCGAGAATTCATGGAGCTAGAAGAGTTTAAGCGAGCACTAAAAATGCTCAGTTTTCACTTTCCTTTTTTCAACTTTAGACACTTATATCTCCTCAAGTAATTTCCATAGCCGAATGATAGATACACGTGCTTGTAGCTTTAAGTCTTAGCTTTCGAACGAGCCATAGAACGTGTAGATCGGTCGAAAATTGCACTCGGTAGAAGAGTTCGCGCGGACGAAGTCGAAATCCGGATGTCAGAAAATCGACTTTTTGGGATCGACCCTTTGGAAATTAAAGTCCAGACCCCCCCCCCCTAGCAGTATACCTCTTTTCTTATTAAAAATTATAGGCAGCATATTGTTAGAAAAAAAAAAACCATTAACTACCAAGGATATATTTGCAAAAACTTGTACACTGCTTTCATTTAAAAAAATTTATCTATGATAATTATGAAACTTTCTCTCTACACTTTTACCGACCAATGGTATGTATCCAAAATCACAGACATAGACGAGGTATAAGAATAAATACGGCATCTTATGGGACTTCGTGTCTGATGCACCCACGAGATACTTCTAAAGATTGCCAGTGGACCCGATGGGCCTGGGCTCCGCCGGTAAACGCATTTAATATCCCTTATATTATCGATAATATAACCGTTTTAAACGTGTAATCATATTATTTTGCTTTAGAAGTTATTAAACCAACGATACTGCACCATTTACTCACGTTACAGACAAGATTTTCTGTATTTCAGTTTATGTTTCTTTCTTTAACCGCAATATATTCTAGAGGGGGTCAGAAAACTGTGAATTTTTCTTGCTCGCGAAGTCTCATAAGGCTGGAAGTCTTTAAAAGTATCTCGTCGGTGCCAAAACATCTTTTACCATTTGTTCCAAATTTTCAAGTTATCATTGGATAAAGATTAACCAAACAGATATTTTTCAAGAGTAAGCGTCTCTTCGCGAGGTGTCAGCACCAGCTTCGTCGAATCAGCGCGCTTTACAAACTATCCAAATTTATTCGAAGATCGTCGCATTTTTTATATAGAAAAAGTTTGATTAACAGATTTATATTTATCCCCTTTAACAAGGAACGAGAAAAGAGAGAATACCAGGCAAATTTCGATTTTCCTCATAGATAATTACCGAGTCATCCATTCTCGGTCAATTACGTCGTGGTCGATCGTAAAATCGTTCGTCTTTCGGCAAAGATCTCTATCGGCACCGACTTAAGGACGCACGAAAGGATACTTTCATCCTTTTCTCGGATTCGCGATCCGTTGGCCGATCTTAAGAAAACATTTAGCGAATTTCTCGCCTTCGTGCGAAGGAGGAGCAAGGGATTCCCTGTTGGTGGACGACGCGTCGGGTGAGAGACGGCAAAGCTGGCAACGAGGTCGAAAGAATAACACGGAAGCGGATCGAGGAAGATCAGATAAGAAGTTGTGCCTCCTCTTTTCGACGTTTCTATTGTTTGACTCTCGAGAATTAAGATAAGGAAGGCGAGGACGCGAAGGACGCGTCCAACCCCACACCTATTTGAGTTTCGACAGGAACAAACCGGGCGCACCTACTTTCTTTTCTTTCGAAGCAAATATTATGCACGGATACGAGAGGTATAGATAGGCAAGGTAGACGCGTTTCCGCACCTGTTCTTTATCGTTTAAGGGGTTACGCCACCCTAAGACTCTCCAAAACGTATTGAAATTGAAAAATTATTTAGTTGACAACTATATTATTTAAATTGTTTCTTTTAATCCCTATATTTACAACATATATGTGGTAACAATTTGTAAAAATTTTGTTTAAAAATATTAAAAAATAAATGAGTTATACGTTATCTCTCTCAACTTTTTCTCGCTGGAGGCTGTCACTTTCCCGGGGTCCAGGTTTATCTAAAAGAAAAAATGTTCTTATTCAGTGATGAAATAGCTCTAGTGTAAAGTACTATGTAAAAAATTCAACACATACAATAATTATTTTACAAATAGGTATATAAATTAAGTCTTCATACAAAAAGACATAACTGATGTTGTATTAAAAGATTATATGTATAGAACTTAAAATGAACAAGAAATTGATTGGGATATGTGATATCCCAGAAGACTGGTTATGATTCTACATTTTCCCACCGCATAGTCACCGAGTTAGAATCATTCTACCCATTTACCTCGTCCGCGAGCGAACTCGTAAAACGCGCTAATAAAGCGATCGAATTCCGTTCTTTCGTTTTTACTCAAATAAACTCTTTTTATCTAGTCAAAATATTTTATTACTACCTGTCACATAATACGGGATTATCTATACGACCACGGGTTATCGTAAATTCCGTGAAAAGTCGGCCTTTTTTCGTATCCGAACGTTCTCATATTTACAGTCCACTTGTGATCGTCGGAACTCGAAGGGAGCGAACGACGACAGGAGAAGAACCGCGCGCGGTTTTTCCGACAACGATGCCGGCAAATATTTACAGGAAGGAAGAGAAGAAGAACCTTCGTCGTTTCTCAAGACAACCGACGCGACGAAGCGAAAGCAGCGTACGCGATTCTTAACCCTTTAGGGTTCGGTACAACGCATGGCGGGAAAACTAATTTTTTCTAATGGGTCCTATGTCCGGTCTGACCGGATAATGATTTTTGTTTCAGCGATTCTTATGTTTTTTAGACTGTACATTATGAATATTTTTGCCAAATTGAGTGATTCTACGAAAGAATAAGTGAGCCGTTTATTTTGAAAGTGGCCTAAGTCCATTTTCCAAAAAAATCAAGTTAGCTGTTTTAATATCCACATTTCTACCTTAGATTTGCATTTGGATATAAATTGTAATTTATAAAAAAATGGAGTTAGTTCAGTTTCAAAATAAACGGCTCAAGTAGAAGAAGAAGAAGAAGAAGAAGAAGAAGAAGAAACTATTTATTACACTATGGGCAGGGTGCCCGTAGGGTGAGCAGAAATACATGGCATTATAGAATATAATAGATAAAATACATGGCAAAACATAACAAAAATAAAATATGAAAATAAAATAAACCAAAAATAATACAAAATAAAGTAAAGTAAACCAAAATAATATAAAATAAGTTATGGTAAGATGAGATAGAATAAGGTAAGATAAATTTCTTGTGGATATCGAAGGCCAGAAGTAGAGAGAATTTATAAAGTCATGTTGGGTAGAATCGGATCACTTTCAGTTTGAGGGCGAAAAAGTAATCCTAGTCTGTTTATAAACTTAATTTTTATTATAAATTCGTAAACAGCATACATTTACTACTGACAATCTACAATCGAAACAAACTTAACATTGTTTCTTTTATAAACAAAAGATTACAAAGTGCGAGATAAAAGATTATTGCCTATAACATAGGTTAGTGTAAAGAGGGACGACACATTGTGAACGAGCACAAAGTTCATTTCTGTCATGATATTGAAAAAATATCAACAGATCTTTAATTTTAGTTAAAGGCTTTAAAAATTCTTGTCATTTAAGAGTAATAAGCCTAATTAAACAATTTATTTTAAATACCCATAATAATGTTCATTATGGTTTTACATTTTCATTAATCGCGTCCTACGGTCCAAACGACTTGTAACCTTACACACATACGTAACTTGGACGACGATACATTTTTTTTCTATTTTTATTCTCATCTCTGGTACAATTTACAATAGATTGGATTCACATTATAATACACAGGCTCGCAATGCAATTTAACAAAGCGTTTACCCATTAATAAATAAAAATTGTCGAAAGTAGAAAAGAAAGAGCAAACGTAGGTATGGCTTCGCGGCAGGTCGGCTCTCAAAAAGGGTTTTTCTTCGCACGCGCCCACCGACGGGATTAAGAGATCGAGGATTCCTTCGATAGTAGTTCGACGCTAATGTCGAGTTGGAAAGGGCCGAGCACGCGTTTATAGCCCTTCCGTTTGCTTAGGCAAATCGAGGAGGAGATTTCGCGTCCGGCGCTGCTTCGCTTCTCTCCCGGTAATAAAAAACTATTACGGTGGTCATCAACCTTTTTAACGGCGAAAGCTACCATTAGTAGGAGGCACGCTAATCGCGAACGTTGTAACGTCAAAAATTATGGGCGCGCGAGGATGTACCGCGCCGTCGTAAAACCGACGCACGATTTACATTTGTATACGACGTGTTTATTTCGTTGCTATCCCGTTCGTCCGCACGGAACGATAGAGACGTAAGCCCTCCAAGGATAATAAATCTTCTCCATCTCTTCCCCTTGTATCCCTCTACCACCATACGAGCGACGATCGTACGTAAAACTAACGCGCGCCGTCGCGCTTCGCGACCGACCCCGCTTTACGATATTCTTTATCGTCTAACGAAGTCGATCGAGATTCGGTTTAATCGGCTAATTTAACGAGTAATAAATTCTCTCGATACATTTTTCCTTTCTAAAAACCGGTATCGAGGCGCGAAAATAATCGATTACGACGTCGTTATTATCACCATGATGTTGTAACGAGACGTCAACCTTTGATTCGCTCGAACCTCGTTGAATTCTTTGTCTTCTTTATTAAGTGCTGGATATTATAATTTTAATCGCTAGTTCCAAATCCAAAGGAAGGAAAGGCTCGTCGATGCAACAATATACTCCATATGTTAACAGTACTTTATATCAAACGAAAATCACTTTTACATTTTGAGCTCCGATTCTTCTTCTTCTCTGAACGGACGGTCGGGAACTTCTACCTCTCGAACTTTCCCCCTCTACCAACTCGTTCGCGATTACCGTTTTCGGTAAGAAGTGCGTAGAGACATCTATGCCCTTTCGCATTTCTTACTTAAACGGTCGGCTTATGGTCGTGTCATTACAATGTTGTCACAGAAAGAGAGAGAGAAAGAGTGTTTTTTCGTCCTCTCAATAAAATAGAAAGAACCATGACCGATCTAACTTTAGAAAGAAACTTGAAAGATGGCAATGATGATCGAGGATCGATGATCGATGATAGCGCGAGGGTAAGTAGGAATCGGCGTGCGTCGAATCGCTCGAATCGATCTCACGCTCCCACAGTTTGTCGGTTCCGAATCACGGTGGGTGATTATGAAATTCTGTCACAACAGCTCGAGAGCTTAATTCGTCTCGATGGCTTCGTTCGATGGCTGAGCGCGGTTCGAGCTCCAAAACGATCCGATCGTTCGACTTCGAAGGAGATTCTCACGCGATTCCCCATCCTCTCTCTCTCTCGACCAGTGAGATTTCGTCGAACGGTTCTTTCTTTCTTGGCCCCACCGTTTGGCCCGAAGCAAGTCTACCTCGTCGACGATGAATTTACAAAGACGGACGCGTACGTTCTATCGTAAGGAGTACGACGACGAGAGGTTGAAGAAGACGCGTGAGAAAAGATAGCCGAGTCGGGCGTCGATCGGGAAGGAGAAATCGGTAGGAGGTGGAGAAGAAGAGAAAGGTAGAAATGGAGGAAGGAAAAGCTTGAGAGGGTTGCTGGCGATTAAGTCTTACTTAAAGGGCGCCTCCGCCCTTACCGACGTTCTTCGATGTCGTGCAACAATGGGGCACTTAAACGCCGCGAAAGCTTGAGTCATCGTAACGGGCAATCAGCGGGCACTGCCTCCCAATTATCTCGGGGCAAAACAATTAAACGCGACGCGCGGATGCCTTCTGGGATCGACTAACGCCCCGAACGTACGTAGCCGGTGTTCTCCACCCTGGTACCCCTCGATGCCTTCTTCGAGAAGGACAAAGGGAACTGCATCTTCATCCAATTAGACGATAATGGAAGACGGACGCGCGTTTTGCCACGGGGCCCGCGAGCCAAACGATCTTCGATCTGGAGGCAAGCCGGCCGAGGCTATGCTCGAAAGTGCCGTATCCTCGACTCGCTCGAGGGTTCGCACGACGCGCTCGAGTGGGCTTCACCGGAGCTTATGCCAGCCGGAGTTGTTTAAGCGCTTGTACAAATAGAATACAAAGCGGCGAACAAACAACGGCTAAAAGGTTTGAGTTGTAACGCGCTCGAACGCTCTTCGCGCTGGCAAACAGACCAATCGGTAGAAGAGTATCGACGTGCCGCGCGTCTTCTTGAGCGTTGGCCGGTCGCGAGGCGTACGACTTTGTCGCCATTTTGGTCTACCTACGTCTTTCTTAGCTTCGATGTATTCTCTTTGGAATTAAGGTTATTGCGATTGATACTATAGAGGTGCTGCGCTATGGATTATCGATACCTTATTGACATCATGCACTAGTCAAAAAAATTAAAGGAACAAGAAAATTCCTAAAATTTTGAGGTCATATTCAAATTATTGTATCTCAGCTACAAATGATCGTAGAGGAAAATTAAGCAAACCATTTTGAAGCTTAAGGTCTCTAGTTTTCGATCTTTAGGAATTTCGATTTTAGGAATTTTCTTGTTCCTTTAATTTTTTTGACAAGTGTATTTTACGATATATCGATAATATTGTTTAGATATCGTTAAGGTGAATACAGAGGAATGATTTAATTAGAATTTGGCATTATTTATTGTGGTTTGCACTTATTACAGAAAGGATGTTATGAATTTTTTTAAACAATTTTTTCATTGTTGAATAATGATTCAATCTTTCCTACCTCTAGTCTGTATTCACCATAACAATATTATCGATACTGATCGATAACAGCACTTTTAATTGATACTTACTACTTAATATTTTATTTGTTTTTATTTATGAAACACATTTTTCTCGTTTAAAACATTTAGCAGCGTGCTACTTTGCTTAGTACGCGTATGTCTACGAATGTGCGTATAGTGCGTTAGGGTATCTGGATCATTAATTAATATATTTTATTTTATTTTACATTGATCATTAAATAAATAAAGGAATGTTGTTTGTTAGCCATAGTAATCAATGAAAAATGTTGCAAAAACGAGAACAAATTATGTATCTAAATTCGATCCACTAACCAAATCCAATCGGATACAATTGTAACCGATCGAACGGTCATTTGTACTGAGACTGACAGATTTTTTTCAATGATCTAGTTCCTCAACTAATTTAGACAACCAGCACCTTCCTGACAAAAAATTACCCACAGTCCTACTGTAAACCTTTTTTAAACGAACATACAGGAAGATGCGCTGACAAATTTGTTATACTCGGAATCATAAAAAAGATGTTATTGTAAATAAGAAATCTTAAAGCTTGAAATTATAAAATACTTTATTAAAATCAAGGCTAATATTGGTCTATAAGTTATAAAATTTCAAATAAAACTGAATCTGTTTAAACCGTACTCTAGTACCGTCCACGAGCGACTCCATTCCTGTGGTTTTTATTCCGATTGATGTGTTTATGAATAAATAAAGCAAATTGTCGTATTACGTTGCTTTGAAACGACAAAAAAAGAGTTTAACACATAAGAATAAATATTTACATGTAAATTTGCTAAATGCCCACTTTCTCTAAAGATTGGCACAATTATTCAAAGAACGTTACCCTGGTTATAAAACAAGCGTGAAAATTCCAAACACGGACCAAAAGTTTAAAAAAAATGATCTAAAATTTGGAGCACAGCCATCGATATATTAAAAAATTCTCTCAATTACCCTGTCCCGAGGTCGCGTCGCCTCGCATTAAGTCGACCGAATCGCTACCATCTTCGGTCTCGACGTTCTCCACGTTTATACGTCTATCTATTTAGGTATGCGTCACGTCGGAGGTGAAAGAGAAAAAGTCGAAGAAGGAGTGGGCCGAGAGAGAAGAGTCGGAAACGTGGTGGAGGAGAGGAAGGAGGAGGCAACATTGGCCAAGTGGAAATAACGATTTCCTCTCTCTCTCTTTCTCTTCGAGGAGACAGGTAGGTGGATAGGAAGGATCGCGCAACGGTACGATCACTAAATTAAGCCGGATTAGGCTAATCTGAAGCCGCGGATCGTTAATTAATGTGGCTATTAGTCAGAGACGTTGACTATTAATTCGGGCCGATAGTAATGCCCCAGCGATACGTTATGGCAATATCGTGTATTTGTCACTATCGTTCGGCTCACAAATTGGTTACAGCGCACCTGGAATGCCGTGCGTCCTCCCGTAGGGATTCGACCTTCCCCTCGTGTCTCTCGTTCACCCTCTCTCTCTTGCTTCTTTCTCTAGCTATTCGCGCCAATCCTCTTGGTCGTTCGCGCAGCGATCGCGAGAAGGCGTCGATCGTTATCGTCCCTCATCAACGTCTATCCGCTAGGTCAATTTATTATCGTGTCGCAGGGGAGGCGAGTCGTGGTCGGTTCCACCGAGACCACACTCCGCCACGCTCGGTGGCATAAATTATGGAAGGACGGGCAAAAGGATCTTGCACGAGGGAGCGCTTCGAATCCCGATCTCCTTCGATCGCGAAGAAAAAAGAAAAACTTTACAAAGACGAAATTCCAAATTGGTTATCCTTCGTGATTTTCCATCGACTTGAGCTGTCTCCTTGACGGGCGCGCGCGCGTAACGGCCCCACCTTCGTCTTTCGCTGTACCTCTCGCTCTCTCGAATTTGTCATAGCCAGCTGACCGAAGAAGAGAGAGAGAGAGAGAGTGGAAAGAAGACATAAGTACCTTCTTATCCCAGGCAAGCTGGTAACGCTCCGCACGGAACCCGGATGCACGCCGGTTAGGATCTCTCTTTCTTCTTTTCCCCTTTCTTCGAACCGACTGCGGCCCCTCCCCGCCAAAGGTCTTACCTGCCTCTCAATGTCCGTATAAAGTTGTCTTCGCGCAGCATCCCCGATGACACGTTCTTACCGATTCTCCTCGTGAGAATCCAAACGTTTCGCGCCCTACGATCCATTGCCTGTCTTAACCTCGACCACAGGAATAACGACTCTCTTCGAGATAGAGACGACGAACGAATTTCGTCCGAATCGTTTCCGAAAGGAGCTTCTTTCGCGAACGACGAGCTCGCCTTGGTCATTAACGATTCTTTACGCTTCTCCGAGAGGCGGAAAACCGCCGGCGTAGAGAGGTAAAATGAGAGAAGCTCTCAGTCTCTTTCTTTCTTTCTCTCTCCTTCTCGTTGAGCGAGTGGTTTCGCGGCCAAAATCACGAGAGGATGGCTAATTATCTTTCGAAGAAAGGACGGCGTTTGGCGCTTTACCTGGCAAGACGCGTAATCGATTCGCCGCGGACGGCTAGATGGCTGGAAGCTCCGGACACCGGTAAGTCCCTTTACCGAGATTCCATCCGGCATACGATTCTGCGAGAAGTAAAGACGTCTCTCGCTCGTTTCGTCGAAAAGGCAAATTTCTTGAAGACGGAACAAAAGTAAGTCGAAAAAAAATAAGTTAGATATACCTAGTCGAGCGAATCGGAAGTCCAGGAGAAAAGCGAAAGCGATCTATAATGTTTTCGACACAGTCACGCTCAGGGAGTAAGTCGATCGACAGGTGTATTCATCGTTGCTGTTCGTCGTCGAAAGGAGAGGAGATTTATGCCGTTTCGCCGGACGGACAAATCGAGGAAACGAGGAAGGCGCTATTCCCTTTCTCTCGCGGGTGGTCAAAAAGGCCGAGCGACCGTCGAGTCAGCGAACGAATGAGAGAAAGAGAGAGATGGAGAACCGAGACGAGGCGGACCGGTGCGCATAACCGGCACCGGAGTTACACCTATTTGTTCTTTGGATTCCACGTAGCCTAGGCATTTCTGATTTTCCACGGGCTTTAAGTGGCGGTGCTCTCTCGCGGGTGGCCAAACCGGCCCAGATGCTCTTCGCTCCTCGTCTCGCCATTTTCCTTCCTCCCTGGTACCATCTTCTAAGTACCACCTTGTATGTAGAAAAAGGTATGGGTACATCTTCTTGGAGTCCATGGGTTTTGTTATTAGATTAACGAAGAGATGATTATTCAGAAATGGATCTCGAACTTTGTTCTGGTCTATTTTTACATCTATATAAGTTATTTTTTCTTTTCAGCCTATACAAGGTGGCCTACTTAATTAAGGCCACCTAAGTATCTTTTCAGGTTATTACGATATAAAGAAATATTTGTACCTAATTTTTGGCAAGAATAGGTCTATTCTTTATTATGTATTATTTAATTTTCGAAGATCAAGGTTATTTCTGGAAAATGCTATTATACATATTACAATGTATTCCTCGATCAGCTACACAATTTAATAAAAACAACAATTTAGTGATGTGTTAAAAAACATTTCACATGCAATTTGTTAATTGCAATTGACAAATGCACATTATAAGTAACAAATATTGTTTGCATCGCAATAACTTGAAGAGATTTTTAGGATGGACCATCCTGTGTAATTATAAATTATTTGTAATGCGACTAAGACTATATTCTTGTCAATAATATATTTGTATCACCATCATCAGTAATCAGTGTGGACCCTGTTATTTTCTTCTATTGCTTGATTCTTCTAATTCCCTTTATCATTTCCGGGTTTGCGTTCTGGCTTGTTTTATTTCGTTTTATAATATATCTTATTTTATTTTATGTTGTGTTACTTTTTGTATTATTATTGTTCATATATATTCTTAATTCTGTTTTTTTTTCATTTATATCATTACGATTCTGTATAAAATCTTGTATATTCTTTGCCTAACATTGCTATAGGCATAAATAAACCTATCTATCATCACAGTCAAATAAATGTTGGTCACATGTGTGTCCATTGTAATAGTCATTGCATACTAAATAACATTGACAATTTTTTGAGGCAAAATTTTCCTTCGTGAGACATATCTTTCAACGAATTCCGAATCGATCGAGTACAAGAGGCGAGAATGCGGTCGAGCAATTTGCGCCAACCATTCGTTCGAGGGATTATGTTCGTGCGAGCGCGACTTCCATGTAAACCGAAGGACAATGTCGAGAAAACGATTACCGGAAGAGACGCGCGAAACGACCGCGAAGTAACCGCGAAAAAGGTGATTCACGACTCGTCTCATCGGCGACGCGCGAGAAACTTTCTTCCGAGAAGACCACGATCTATACGATCTTATCTCTTAATCGATCATCCGATCGAAGGATTCCTCCGTTCCCCGTCTCGGTTTCCTTCCCGAGCGAAATGGCCGACATACCGACGAGGCTTTTTCATTCAACCTTTTCGATCGGCTTCTTTTTGCGCTTCCTTTGAGAGAAATTTTCGCGGAAGACGTTGCTTCCTCAGAGATGCTGTTAACATTATTTACTTATTAATAGCAAAGGATGGTTTTTTAATACTTGAAATTTGCAATACAATAAAACGTTATGATTTAATGGACTTAGGGTAAGATTGTTCAAGTCGTACCCCCTAAGAAAAATCCTGCATAACAATGAGTATTTAGGAAATATGTAAAAACTATATTTGCTATTCGATTCTAGTGTAAATATTGTTTTTATTTATTAGAACAACTCTGAAAAAATTATTGTGTTGTTATATAAATTAATCTAAATTGAAAAAAAGACTCCAAATACAGAACAGGTACGACTTGAGCAACCTTACCTTAATTGTAATCGTCTAACGCCATCCTAGAAAGGATGAAAGGAGACTCCTTTTTCGACCACAGCTGTGGGTCCTCTTCAGAAAGTTTTTACAAGTAACATTCTGTAAGAAAACGGTGAGTATGACATCTAATACAAATTGGTGGAATGAACCTTAAGAATTATAATTCTTCCACCCTTTCACTCTCTCCAGGATTGCATTAGGTGATTACACTTAGTATATAATAAGTTTTTGCTTACTAATATTAATATTCAAGGAGTGTTATTGGCAATTAGAGCATTACATTTAATTTCTTGAAAAGGATCATGCCATTTGACCAAAACGTCGGCGAAATAATATGTAAAATCTACATTTCTTAATAGAAATGAAATGTTATGCTCTAATTGCCAATAACACTCTCTGAAGATTACACTTAAGTACAATATAATTATCCCAATCCGAAGATATAATTAGACATGTTATAATTTGATCGATTTTTATAATTCGGTTGTTCATATTTGCCTATCTGTCTGTGTCATTTGAGTCTTCTTCTTCGCAGCACGACTAAGTGATCTACGACCATACGAGGCACAAGTTTAGATTTAGAGGAAACGAGTAAGACAGAAGAAATTAAATTGAAATCCTGATAGACATTACCACGTAGACTAATGAGTTAACAAAAAGAGTACGAATGGTAGATATAATTTTGATTTTCAAAAGAAAAGTCAACAGAAATTGAATTTCACGAACGATTAATCAGTGCTTCCTATCTCTTAAAGTCGACGAGATCGAGAATACGACGACATCTAACTCAACCTTCTCGATGAAAGGAACTCTTAGTTTTAGAAGAGTGAAATCGCAAAGCGGTAACTCGTCTTTTCTTCTCTTTCTTCTTCTTCCGTTCATCGACTCCGTTCATGGGCCTGCCCAAGTTTCTCTCGAAGCTGACGCAAACTCGTGCACGCGAGAGTGGGACCGAGAGAGAGAAATTCCGCTGCCAGCTGCGAGGAACCGGATCCTGACGGTTAATTAGTAGCCGCGATCATTCGACGATGAATCAGACTATGAGAACCATCGAGTTCTCTTTCTATGGGTGGCGCATCGAGAGGAAGAAAGAAAGAAAGAAAGACTAATAGCCTAAAACGTTGAACGCGTCGTGGTCAGATCGGAAAAGACGCTTCTCTAAAATACCTTCTCGAGGACAAAGCTACTTAGTCATCGATTTCATCGCGAGTCTTTGCTACGTCATAATTCGATGAACAGCTTTGAAGAATTCCTACAAACGTTTCACCAGGTATCGCGTTTGGCTTCATTTCCACGCGCACGAGAAATAAACCTAAGAAATGGTGCAAGTGTTTTCGATTCGTCGTAAACGCCAACTGTGTGAAAGAAAGAGAGAGAGAATCGATGAGACGTTAGATTTCTAGAGACTATCGGAAGAAACGAGCAAGCAGTCGAGAGGATTCGTAGGAGGTAGAGAGAAGAGCCACGGCGGGTATTCCCGATATTGATGATGCCGAGAGAGCGCGTCCTGCCGAGCGCTAATGGATCGATCCTGGGTGGTTCCGAATCCACGCGATCGCGAGCGAGGAGAAAGAAAAGCGCGGTCTCTGCTCGGTATATATCTTTTTTTTTTTTCTTTTTCCAAGCGAGCAGAGAGAGACGAAGGAAGAGGAGAAAGAGGATGAGAAGAACGAGAAGGAAAATGTAACTTCGAAGCGAAATCGCGCACGGTTCGCTTCCCTTTCGCCATCTCGTCCTCGCGTGTCAACGTGGGCGGCACTGTCGTCGGGTCCTTGGTGAAACGAGACTTGGCGTACCGACGAAACTCGGCCCGCAGCAAGGCCCCCACGTCAATTTACCTCGCGTGTCGCGTGATTAACGCAACCTTATTAAAAGGCGCGTTCGTTCGGCCGCTCGGTCGGCCCGCGACGAAACGTACGGCCGCCCATTAACCCTAGCGAAACCGTGGTGGCTAATTAATCGGAGCAATTAAGAGGAGAAGAAGAGTGGAGGTTGCGAGGAGAAGAAAAGGAGAAGAGTTTCGAATCCCCGCGTGGATCACGGAGCCGCGACGCGATGATCTACGTTCGGTCCGCGTCCGTGCCGATTTATTAATGCGAGAGCATCGCGAGCTCTTCCGCGCGCGCTACGGGGTGGTCCAGAACCGCGAATCGAATCCTCCAGCCGAAACGATACGGCGAAAGGAAAGAAACGATAAAGGCCTTCGATCGAGCTGGCTCGTCACGTATCGATCGAGGCACGCGACGAAACTTCTCTTCGTTTCTCTTTCTCTCCTTTCTCGTCGTCGCCTCGATCGATCGATGATCGAAGGAATGTCAAAAATACGAGCTATTCTGGTCGCGCGGGATCAACCGGAGAATCGTAAATGCCTGTATAAAAATAGTCTCGGAGCAAAAGGGCGCCTGTTGTTTCGTTCATGGTAGGACGAGGTGCAACGCGTCGCGATTCGGGCACGCGCGGCAAAGGGCACGCGCGAGAAGCCTTCTCTCTTTCCTTCTTCTATCTCTTCCTCGTTCTCCTTTGTCCTCGCACGGCCCGCGCCTTTCGCCACGCGACCTTTTTTTCTCGCGAAGAATCGGTAGGCCCGCGGCGTTCGACGATACGTCATTTCTTGGCAGATCGTTCGATCGTTCCTTCGTTCGATCGATCGATCGAGCGCGTATTAACGCGTCGCGTCACGCCAAGAATGCGCCTATTTCTTTATCGTCTCTCCGGGCCCCCCTCTTTTAGCCGGGCCCTTTTCGCCGAACGCCTTTTATCCCTCTTTCTTCCCACCCACCGACCGAGAGGACGTCGACAAAGTCGCGCGATCGATGCCATGCAAGAGATTTATCGACCGGTTTTGAGTCCGGCTCCCTTTATTCCCTCATATCGAGTAGGTACCGTACGATCGGCCTTGGCTTTCGTTTGCGAGATCGTACAACTCGAGAGGAATACCGAACCATCTCGTGCAGACGATTTATTAAGAGCAGGTTTGCCACGGGTATGACCGTTCTTGATAATTAACGAGTCGAGTTTGAGATAAGCAACGACGTTAACGCCATAGATTTCTTTAACTCTTGTGGGTATGATAAAGATGTTTATCGTTCTTGGCAACAGGGGTACTCGTTTCTTGCGATTGTCAGAAAGAATATAAAGAATGTAGATGTGGAACGGTTTTGCGATATTTTTGTTAAAATTATTATATTCTGGGGATTTCAATGGTTAAACATAATACATTTAATATAATTGTTATAAGTAGACTGCGGATCTTTATGCAAATACATATTTTTCTTATTGCGTATGTTTTTCAAATTTTACATATAAGACAAACCATTGAATATGTCACATGTATCCTTTGTATTTTACATATTTTTATTAAGTTATCAGCTCTACTTGCAATATTTGATGAATCATGAATTATAATTCATATGAATTTGCATAAACATCCGCAGTCTAGTTATAAGATACATAGGATAGGCAACCTTAGTTTCCTCTGAGCATGTGCCCACTAACAGAGACAATAGCCTGTAACGTACTGTACCGAACTGCTCATCTCACGCGTGCGATCTTTCACCACTCATACTCAGGTGTCCTCGATACATATTTGAATTTACGTATATTCTAAGACATTTGACAGAAATATACAAAATTGACCAATTGTACCCGGTTGACCACGTAAATGTTAACCATTTAACGTACAAATTAAAAATTTTTGGAAAATTAATTGATAACCTCCAACATGGAACATCAAACTTTGGTTTTTATGGGTATGTGAATAATACCAAAGATAGAAATGAAGAATTTAAGATGACTCGAGACTACACAAGCCAGAAAGAAAAGATTTAGCAAAATATCGATCGAAGATTCACAGATTTTCATCCGACGGATTCGATCTCCTTCGCGAGAGCACGCGAGCGCACGCTCGAGTATATCGAGCGAAGCCCGCGGGACGAACGGGATTAATTAATATTAGTAACACTGGGGGAGGCCGTAATTAATTACCGGAGCGACGTAGCCATTCGTCTTAATACGTGCGCGCTATGCGCCCCGTGGCATTCGCTCGTTTGTTCCCGGTTGAGCCAGATAATGATCGCGACCTAATGAAAACATTATGTTCCTCGAGGCTCCTCTCTCCACCTTCTCCTCGCTTCCCAGGCCGCTAGCACGCGCGTTATCCCTCGTACGGAGCAGCGCGCCATTATCCTTTCGGCGATCTCGGCCGAGAGAACGGGAAAGAAGTTCATCGCGAGAGGCAAAAGTGACTCGGGTCCCGAATCCTTATTATTTTATTATCGTTATTACGACATCCTTTTAATCGTACTCGACGGGTTTCGACGAAATTAACCGTAGCTCTGCGTTGCCCGAAATGAAATTACCGATTCGGCGAGTCGTGCGGCGAATTCTTCCTCCTGGGCACGAAGCACGTCTCTCTCCCCCCCTTCTTTTTCCCTCGCTTCCTCGGTATTACCTTCGTTGAAAGAGACCGAGAGACCGAGAGGCGGTAGTAATGCGCATTGATCGCGTCCGTGTCGGCATTGTGCCAGCCGTTTGTACAGCAATAAATACATAAATGTTTGCCCATAACAAAGGGGATAATTCGGCGTGCAGCCCCGTGGGTGGTGGTGGTTCAGGTATACGACGGACGAGCGTCGCCCCTTCCTACTTCCTTTGGTAATCCGTCCCTCCTGCGCTCTTTCACCTTAACTCGAGGATCGCTCGCACGCTTCTCGCGTAAAGAAATTTATCGATTCGCGCTCTCTTTACTTCGATTCCTTTTTCAGATTGTTGACTGTGACATATGTTTGTGAATAAATTAAGAATTAAGTTGAATAATATTATATATTTTAGATAGGTACGATAGATGCGTGTCCTACTGGACAGATGGTTCAAGAAGACTATAGAATTGATAGATTGATTGATATCTATAGGTTATATCATTTATATAGGTGACGTATCGAAAAGCATCAATACTTTCAAAATATTGGTTTACTAGTTTTTGTCCGCGGCTTCGCCAGAGTGGATTACAAAATTTGCAAAAACTCGTGTAATATCGGTTAGATAGTTATCCCGCAGGAACCACTTGATAAAACGGGGTAAAAGATAGCTTATGTGTCACCCCAGGGTTCAAACTATCTCTGTACCAAGTTTCATCACGATTAATTAAGGTGTTGAGGCGTGAATAGGTAACAAACAAACAAACAAACAAACGTACTCTCGCATTTATAATATTATAGTTACGATACCTGAAAAATAAATAATAGAAGCATTATTAACAAAATGGCACTCATTCGAAGAACGATTATAGAAAAATTGTCAGTATTTATACGCCATTTTGCTAATGAAGTTTTTATTATTTATTTTTCAGGTATTCGAATTTCATACGATTTCAAACTTCTCTAACCCCATAAAGGAGGTACCAGTATCAAAAATTGATACCGAGCACCTAAAATTTCAATACACATCGATACTTCTCATTAATTATTTGGGTATCGAATCGATTGAATATCATCAATAGCGTTGGTATCAGTTCCAATCCTCGTGCACAAAACAAGTACCTATCGAACATTACTTTATGTCACTAATATGACCAACTTATAAAATAAACTCGTTGTTGCCCACACAGATAATCTTTGGTCAAAAGACAATCTTTCGTTGGTGGAGCGTTAATCTTTCACTTTGCCGGGCGCCACCCTGCTCACGGACCGATAATTGGCTCTCTCGCTGGTTCCTTTGATGTTCACCGACGTGTTCGCGCCCCGTCCACGAAATCCTGCCTTCGTAGATATCCCTAGCTATCCTAGCGATCTTCTTCTAGCCGACCTCGCTGCACCCGTTCCCGGCTGCTTCACCGGAAGCAAAGGAATTCGAAGACAACTCTTTCGTCTTTCACGCTTTACTCGTTCGGTTAACGAGGAAGACGAGAGTTAACCTATATTAGACTAATCCGAGGATCCATCCTACGGGAGTCCTCGTCGAAACGCACCTGCTCCTTCGCTCTGACTCGCTTGGCCGCGTTCTCCACCGTCTATTCTTCCGAATAGCCAATTAGAAAGGAGATTCGTGTCCGTGGAAGCGTTCTAATGTCCGCGTTTCTTCGCGGAGGCATCTTGGGACGAGAGAGTGAGAGACTGTGTGGGGGGGTTAGTAGGAGGAGGCGAGACGAGGTAGCTCGTAAATCTAAAAGCCGCGTTCAGGAAGGCCGAAGAGGCTGTGAATAGGTGTAAATGAAGTTGCGGCCTGCGGGCCGCCGCAAACTCGACCGGACCACCCCGCACCTATATTTTGTCGTCCTATGCGTGGCGCTCGGCCGCACCAAATAAATAGTCCCACGCGCGCACGGTGGGCTCCATCACCACCTACTACACGTTCGCTACCTACTACCTTTTCCTTCACCGACGATGACGATGCCCGACCGCACGACCGCTCGTCTTTCGCTATGCCTCCGTGATATTTGAATTTGCAATTTTGGTTGGGCTGGAGAAGAAATTGTTCGTTATTGTATTTACCGTTGCGAACTCTTGGGTTTCTATGTTGGTAAAAAGCAACGAGAGTGTGGAAGCTGGCTGGGTTTCTTGGACGAAAAGGAAATTGTTTTAGTAGGTAGATATATTACAAGTTTCATACGTACAGTCGGCGTCTGACATGGCCCCCAGTATAAAATTAGAAATGGCAGAAGTATTATAGATATTCCCATATAATTTAATTATAGGCAATTTTATACTGGGGAGCCATTAATGAAACTTAGGGTAGATACCTATTGTCTAGAAATATTCTGTAAAAGAGAACTTTGAGATTTATTTTTTTTCATTAAAAATAAAAATTGCTCCAAGTTCTTTTGTAGTGAAACATGGAGTAGTTTTACATAAAGAAAAAAAACGATGTTATTTATGATTGAAACTTATACTCAATGGTTTCTGAATTATATTGAACATGAAAAGCTGGGCTCGAGGTATTTCTGCGGTACCAAAAGGGTCAATAAGCATGAGTTCATTTGTGAGTAAGTTAGTTACCTTTAGGTAGTTGCCAACTGATTAGAAACAAAATATAAACTTTGCAAAACTTATATCACCCACGTACAAGCAATTACAAGATGATTTCCGTTCGAGAACCACGTTGGGTGCTTACAAAGGATCCATTTTCCGTGAGGTATTGTCAGCTTCTCTTTAGGCACCGGTCGATTTCTTTGGTTAGCGTAACGTCTGGTCTTCGATAAAACTATTTCTGAGGCAAGGACGCAAAGTGGATAGCAAATTATCGAGGCGTTCCGCTCGCGGGTTCCAGATATAAACGGAGAAATATCTGGATGATTTACAAGACGGTCATCTGCGAGGCCATCGACGTTAAAAGCCAGATGCACCGAAACGGTCGACTTTATTTTTATCGGTGTGCCGGAGAAGCTGCAAACGCTCTTCCTGCGCGTTTCTTCCAGTATTTCGATTCGATAATAAATTTGACCGAATCATGTCGTTTCACATTCGCGGAATTGGTTCGTCGCTCGAATATCGCGTGGTAGGTGATCATAAGTTAGGAAGAGGAAAAAGGTCCATCATGGTTATCCCTTAACCCTTCGTGGCTCATAATTATTTCCTAAGCGTTGTTCGGTAGACGCAGGAATCGTTCATAGGCCAAAGCGTTTAACTTCGCTTTTAGAATTTTTAAAAAAATTGCTAAAGCACGTGATCGTTGCCTAATTTGTTATAGGTATTTAAGATCAATTTCCTTAATAAGCTTAATAGCATTGAACGATACAGATATCTCATTTACCCCAAGGATACAGGATCACCATTTTTTTTTTTTAGAACAAGAATATAATTAAGATTCACTTAATAATATTGAAGTAATCAAATAATTTAGATATTCGGAAATAGATTCATATGCTTGATTTTATCGGTAGGTATGTTAAGTTTACTTATTTCTAACATATACGTATTAAGAAAAGGTTCGAGTTGCCTCGATTGGACCACTTGCAAGCATTTGGAGAATTAGTTATAAATCACGTTGCATAATAGATACGTCTTCCCCTACATACCTATCTCGGTCTATCGTATATAAATATGTAATTTTTATTTTAACATATAATCAATTAGTAAGTACCTATTTGCAATTGGTTATAATTTATCAGGTTTGATCATAAGAAAAAGAAATTCTTAGGATAATAAATAAACCTGTCATTAATATTTATTGCCAGAAACAGAAATAAGTTATGATTCGACCTAATATATTCGATTGATTTCCCGCTACTCCGAGACGATCGGTCGCGCGTATGTCATCGGTCCGCTAACCTATATAATTTCTTGGAAAGCACCTGCTCGTCGTCGAGACGTCGACAAAAAATGGTCTACGCTCGTCCGTGCCTAGGTAGATATATTTGCTTCTCAGCAAAAAAATCGTTTTGCCTCGTCACTCGCGAGTAGTCTCGGTGACTCAAATAAATTCGTGGAATTGGCTTAGATCGATGATTCCCGTTAACTCTTTCCAAATAATGTTTTCCATATTTTATGATTTATTCTCGCTAATTAAAATTCAGTGAAAACGAATCGAACTTGTCAAAATTAATTATACCCAAATATCGGCCGGTGTCCTACAAAGAATTAAATAATAGGTACCGATTCTTTTTTCGAAGTACCTACAATAAGCGTCAGTTTATCGGCATGAAACTGCTAATAATTAAGTAATATAAGAATTTTTATATTATTTTAGCTCCATACCGGTGAACTTATCTGACTCTTACCGTACGAACTCGTATATTTGCGAGAAAAAATCGTACAGTGTCGAGAGTGGGATCGTTTGGAAGCTTTCTCTTTGGATTCGAGGGAAGACGACGGTTCTCCATGGTATGCGAGAAGAGACGAGGACTTTTGATCCAAGGAGAAAAAGAGAAAGAAGAATGAAAAAAAAGGGAGTTTGCTCGGCGTTCCCGTCGTTGTGTCCGTGGAAGCAGCAAAAGAGGTTTCTTGTTCTCGCGCGTTCTACCAGCGAGAGAGAAGGCGAACGCTGCACCTTCGTGGACGGGCATTCCAAATGTAATTGGCTTGGATTTTGCTTGGCAACGATAAACCGCTCGCCTCGGAGGATCGGGGACGGAGTTTAAACGAGTAGTGGATGCGCCGAGGTAAAAACGTAATTGGAGTCATTGCGCGAAATTAGTCGCAGGACTCGAGTGGTACGCGTCACGGAGATGGCGCGACTAAACCTCTTGTGCACCTGACTCTTTACAAGCTTTCCGAGAGTTTCGTTGCCAAAATTGTGGCTTTGTTCGTCGTCTCGTTGTCTCGGTAAATACTAATAATCTATCGAAGGTGCCGTAGCGTGGAAAAAGCTACGGAAAGAAGAAGAAAAAACGTAAAAAAAAAAATAAAGTCGTAGGCGCACCAGCGACGGGCGAGCGCCGCCAGTGGAATAGAGGTGGGAGAGAACGACGGCTGGCACGAGTAAGTTCCTTGCACGGTAAGAGAAAAGAGTGGGGGCGAAGGAGAGAAAGGCGTGGTCTCGCGTCGAGAACGGACCGCCTACCGCTGGCGCTTCCCTCGACGGCCACGTGCTCTCAACAGAGAATTCTCCGTTTCTTCTTTCCCCGCGAGATTCTTTCTCACGAGGGGGAATCCTTGAACGTGTCTGGTCTTGACGGAAGATAGCTCTAAAAAGATATCATCTTTGAAAAGAAATTAAATAAAAAAAAAATAGAAATCGTGATCGAAGATTTCAACTTTTGACCATGCTCGATCGGCACGATCTCGATGTCTATCCAGCTTGTCGCACCCTTGAGTTTCTCGAACTAGATATCCCTGCCAAAGGAATAGAAGAAGAAGAAAAGGAGTAGGGGCACGGAGGCTGCTCCTTCGCGTGCGAGAAACAGAGTGGGAGAGCGAGAGAGAGAGAGAGGCGGGCCTCGATTCGATCGGTCTGGGGGGGTCCCGAGGGCCTCACCGGTGGAAGGGGTGAACCTCTCTCCGTCGCTGCTTCGCTCTCTCCTCGCGACGAGGACGAAGCGACGAAGGAGAGGAGGAGGAGGAGAGATCGGCTCCTCCGTGGAGGAGCGCGTGCAGTCGGCTAGCCGAGGCCTATACTTGTTCGTCGAAGGGAATTGGTCTTGCCAGCGATTCCGTGTATCTCGAAAGGTCGACGCGACGGAAAATCGGCGGGACGAGATAAGCGCGAGACGAGGAGGCGACGACGCGCGAAAGACGGAATCGAGGAAGTGCGTTCGCGCGCGCTCGAAGCACCCCTTTGGTATCTCTCTCTTCTCGAAGAGAGGGAGAAAAGGAGCACGAGGTCGGTTCGCGCGCCGACGAAGAGGTGCGAGATCGAACGGAGGGTGCCAGGTAGAATTCTCGTCACCCCCACCACCATCGATACGGTTCGTCTCTTCCAGCGGCGTGCCGTACGACGACACCCACCCCTCGGAAGGAAGGGCCCCGGAGGGTGAGTTTCCCTGCCCCGAGCAGACCGATCCTCGGACCCTTCCGCAGTCGGTCACGCTGGACTCTACGAAGAACATTACCGGTCTCGTCTCTCTCTTTTTCTTCTTCTATCTTTCCGCTCTCCCTCTTCATCCAACGAGGACCACCGCGGGGAGAACCGCGAGAAAAAAATCGTGAGGGTGTGGGCGAGAGAGAGAAAGAATGCCCTCGAGCTGAGACGCGTTTTGCTCGTGTGATCGCGACGTATGCGTTACGACGACGCAACGACTCGTGCGAAAGACGGTGCGATGTCGAACGGACGGTGAATTTCGAGCCGAGTTTGGTGAACGGTGTCCTTTCACGATATTACGGATAATCATCTATCATCCAACGACTCTCCGAAGATACGACGTGCCTCGTTACTGGAACGAAACGAGCTGATAAAGATGAAACTCTGGTTCCTTTTCGGTGCCCTCGCGATCAACGCGACGCTCGCTGAGATCGCGAGAAACAAGAACCGTGGAAGGGGTTCGATGTGGTGGTGAGTATTCTAAGGATTAATCTTTTTTGGGGGGATGATCATTATTTTTGCACGTTTCTTCTTACGTTACTTATCGATTTAACCCTTAATTGCTCGCATGGGGTCATTACAGTTTCATCGGGTGTAAAAAAGTGCTTTTTTATAAGTTAAACGATTTTTAAGTCTATAATAATAAAATTCTTTCGCAACTAATTTGATTTTTATTTCGTAGATATATCATTTTCACCGCATAAATGCGAGTAGTTAAATCATTTTCTTTGTGCGAGTAGTCAAGGGTTAACGGCATGGCTTTAAATCTGCATTGAATCTGTTAATATTTATGGGAATAATTATTAGTTAGAAAAAGCGTGAAGTCTAATGTAAAAGATAAATCTTTTATATGTTTATTTCGAAAAAAATTATCGAATTAGCTTAAAACTTTGAATCCTAGGCTGTTTACATTTATGTGCACATTTTTGTTATATTACTAAATAAATAAAATTGTTTTTTCATAAATTGGAAGATCGAGCTCGTGCGGAAAATTGTGCGTCTTCTAGTCCAAGTGTCAGAGCGTTTTCGTAAACGCATTTGCCAGCGGTTACTTTTCTAGTGACAGTGCATTCTTTTTATCATAGTCAAGTAACATATATCGAACGGCTTTTGCTCGATTTTATCAAACGAATTAAGTTTATTAAGAATGCTAGTAGCAACACCTTGAAATATAGACCGTCATCGAACGTGTTAACGTCTTACCTCTAGATTTAATAGCGTTTGGCTGATCAACATTTTAACCTCGGTTTGGCGTTTAAAAACCTAATTTCTTTTAAAGTTCCTATATGCCGCTTGAAATAAACATCTTAGAACATACTAACATACATTGTGTACGTATTTTTACAATAACGACGAGTGAATATTATTTTTTTATTTTTTATAATCCCTTTAAATGAATAAAATATAAATACGCAAGAAATTGGATAATTTCCTTCCAAATTTAAGAATTCGTTCTTGAGAAGGTTAAGACTCGCGTTCACTCTACAAGATCTTACGTTAGGCCTAGAAGTTTAAACTTCGATTTGACCATACAAAAGGCTAAGACAGTGCGAATAAGAGTTAAGAACTCATATAGAGTTTTATAAATCTCATTTTGACGTTTAAAGAATTTACATTCATAAAATTTGAATGGCATAGAATATCGAGGTCTAAAAACATCGTTTTGACACTTGGAAATCTCCATTAATAGAATTTAAACTATAATATCAAGGTTTATAAATATCGTTTTGAATCTGTTCAAAACCGGACATAACTGCTACTCGGATGTCTAAACCGATGTTTACATAACGTACAGTGTTCCATTCCACACCCTTCGCTTTAAATCTCAAACACCTTACAGACCATTTTGGAGTCTCACAAAATATTACAAGGCAAGGGGTTAATGAAACTTGATGGGTGGTCGGGTGGAGCTACGATCGGCTCGCGCGTGCTCCGTACCTGTCGACATCGATATTATCGCTTTACTCGAATTTAACGCGACCTCGGTCAACCTTTTCAAGATCACTCGAGGTTGATACTAAAATTTCGATGATAAATATAGCTCGTCGAGCGTTGATTCTTAGTTTAGAAAGACGGAAGAGCTTCTATGCCGCGAACCGGTAGCGTTAAGCGAGGTCGATTTATTGCACGGGCCACTTGGATACCTACGCGGTAGCAGGTATATAGGTAGAGAGACCTGTCGAGAGAGAGAGACAGAAGTAGTACAAGTCGGTCGAAGAAGAGAAAAAGACATCCAGCACTGACTCACGTCGTCGTACCTACGTCGAACCGAATGATAATACTTGGGGTTAGAGAAACGTCGAGACGCGAATTCGATGATTTTTCAAAGATCCGTGTCGCTTTCGACGCGACGAAGGTTGCCCCTTCGTGGCTTTCCACGCGACGTAAATTACGCGCGATGGACGTATATCCTAACCGGTCCGGAGAACGGCTTATTTATGGACGTCGGTTATTGAATGCATCGTTCGGGTAGACCGCTCGCGCACTCCCGCGCATAATCGTGCGCTTTCGCGAAAAGGGTCCTTCGTATTTCTTCTTTCTTTAAACGAACGGATCGAAAACGCTTAGATCGTCTTTGTTGCTGCTCGTCTTACCGCCTGCTCGAAACAGTCTCTCGATTTATTTACCTCGCGTAAATGTTGGCTCGCGAGATGAGTCCGTCTCTCGGCGCACGGGTAAGTTGTGGAGGAGAAAGAGGAAGAAACGTCGCTCGAGATCGGACGACGGTGATTAGCTGTTTATTATACCACGCGACGACTGACTCGATCCCTGTACGCTCGAGCTATTTCGAATTTATGGGGTTGCGTCCGGAGCTTAAGGAGAACATATATGTATATCCAAACCGATCTGTCTCTCGTCTCGAGAGACGTCAAAATGAGTTGGTGCCTGGTAAAGCTACCAAATCCTGCGAAAATCCTGCGTAGCATCCAGTTTCGCTCTTGTCTCTTATTCTTTTCCCACGGACACACCGAACACGGAGGTGGAACACGATGGAACAACGCGCCCAAGTTCGATCGTTTTTCTGTGCGACGCTCGTTCGACCGAGACGCGAATTCTTTCGCAGGCTTCGACTGGACCCACCCTTCTACCCCCCTTTTCATTTATAAGTATATATATACATGTAGTATCACGCACACGGACGGAAAGTAGTATCGTCCGCCGAAACAGTTGAACCAGTTTCGTCTTTCGACCTAATCCTTCTCGCTCTCTCTTTTGCTCTACCTCGCGATACCTACTCCTTGGGATGCTCCGTGTCTTTTTTCGCGAGTACCGCTTATACCGCGTCGCGTAGTGTCGACCCGAACGATCGTTCCGAACGCGTGGAATGCTCGAGAAAAAGTCGCCGAACCGTGCAGGCCCGTGCGAACCTACTCAACGATCGATTCCAAATCGATTTGTTTGATTTAACAGTGAAATTTTAATCTTTTCGCGAAGAATATAGAACGAGATCCGGGGTCCCTTTAAAAGAATCTTTCACGGAGGCTCGACGTCGATGCGATCTCTGTTTGAAAACACGTCCTTAACGCTTGCCCCTACCGGCTTCGTTAAAGAGACCCTTTTAAGACGTTAGCCGATACTCTCTCTCTCTTTCTTTCTTTTCGTTCGTTCGAGCGCATAAACTCGAGTAAGAGCCTCGAAGAGAGTTTCGAGAGGATGGATTCGAGTGTCCGGCCGCACGGAAAACTATTCTAGAGACTTTCGAGATTAAAAGTCGATCCAAAGTGTTTTATTCGATCCAAAGTGTTTTATTCGATCCTTTCTCCCTCCCAAAAATGATCGTTTGTTAATTAAAGTAATTTTTCCTTTCAGGGGAATCGCGAAGGCCGGCGAACCGAATAATTTCTTACCGTCGCTACATATGGATCCCACGGTTTACGCGACCTTGAGGAGAAAGCAGAGACGACTGGTCAGGGAAAACCCAGGGGTGCTGATGGCTGTGGCCAGGGGTGCCAATCAGGCGATAGGCGAGTGCCAACATCAGTTTCGTAATCGACGATGGAACTGCTCTACGAAGAACTTTCTTCGAGGGAAGAATCTCTTTGGGAAGATCGTCGATCGAGGTAAGATTCGAGTACAGATTTTTGTGAATTCTTCGATCGCTCCCCGACTAAACCGGGAATCGTGATTCGCGTATCTCGATGAAACGGCAGGTATATAACGGACCATAAGGTGGACTCGTTCCACGTTCCAAAAAAGCGTCCATTGTCCGTGCTCGTCTCTGACAACCGGTATTCCCGATAGAGATTTACAGGAGACGAGTTTCGAGCGGATAGTGGAAGAAAGAAGAAAGGAGGAGGGATATCCCGCTCTCTCGCGTGCGTTAAGACGGAGATCGAAAGTATCGTTCTTCCTTTCCACCTATCCATCGAAACGTTCTCAAAAAGTCGCGCGTGCTACGGACCACTTTATAACCCGTACCTCCCTCCCATTTAATCCTTATCACTCCAACCAGCAGTATTCCAACCAAAATTGTCTACAACACTATAAAACGAAGAAAGTTTGTTCGGAGATAGCTAAAAATCATTCATCCGCAATATTCTTGGAGCGATAAAGGTTAGAAGAGCACCTAACGCGTCAGTTCGATCTCGTCGTCGAAACGGAGCTCGCGTTTTTCGTCTTTCGTCGCGAGTCTCACTCCCTCTCTCCTTCTTCCATCTCTCTTTTTTTCATTCGCAGGCTTCTTTTAGTTTTACTAAGTGGCCATATGGGGACATTCGACATAATGGGGTGGGAGCGGCTCGAGCGAAAAAGCTCGGCTTACAATCGCCTCGACGAGATCTAAAAGAGCCGCAGGGGAGCCAGAACTGGTACGAGAAGGTCCATTATCAGGTTGCAAAACATACATCTGGCCCGGCGAGGGCACGTGCCCGGGGCCTTCGGACGAAGGGCACGCCTCTTTCGACCCCCCGCGCATCACTCTCTCTCTCTCTCTTTTTCGTCATAGTCGTCTTCTTGTCTCTTTCTCTCGCCTCCTGGAAGCTGGTGCTCGTTCACCCTACTAATGGATTTGATCCGAATCGTTTCGTAACTATATCGAGAAGAGAGGTGGACCATCCCGTGCGCGCAGCCACGTAACGCGGCTTCGGTGAAACGAAGCACGTAACGCGGTTTTGTATTTCGTCTTGGGAACGATCATCCTTTTCTCTGGAACGTCCACTTCGCGGGGCCTTCGACCTTTCACCCTTCGCCGTCCTCGTTGTCGCTTCGTGCGAACGCGGACCAGTTTCTTCCTTCCCTTCCTCTTTTCTTCTCTCTTTGTCCTCGAACGAATCCTTCAGATTAGATCTCGAGAGGTCCCGGCGCGGGTTCGCGCGCCACAGAGACCAAGGGGAAAGCGCAGATCGCTATCGACGATCCGCGCTTATGCTCGCGGTAACGCTCGCGCGCGCGCATACTCTAAAACTGGATCTTCGATGCGAAAAAGCATTCGACTAAACGGTCGTTTCCGGATTACGCCTGGTTCGTTGCTTCTATCCGAAAAGAAGATCTCGATACTTTTGAACGAGTTTGTACTCGACGTTATAGCTGGTAGTGAACGCGCTTTCGTAGCCCTGTAATCATTCCGCCGGCGAGAGGCACCTACCGCATTGGTGGGTCCTCTCGATCCCTTCTCGTTCCTTTTTCTACTTCGGCCGCACGCGCGAGAAAGAGTTGCGTGAAATGTTAAGAGAGATAGAACGATTCGCACTTTTAGTCAAAAGTAGAAGTAACTTGAAATTTTATTTTTATTGAGTTTTTAACTTAAAGTGAATTAATTTCGTTAGGAGAATACGTTCATCAGCTAACTCGATAGGATGAAAATGATAGAGATAGATGGAGATCGTCTAACGTGTCAAACTTTAAATGAGTTTTATTACAAAATTGAAATTTTGAATTATTTCTTTTTTTTTTTAATAAAAGTGCGATTTATTAGATCTTGGGCAGAGTGCACGTACAGATTAATGGAAATTCGATTCGTTTATTAAAAAAGAGTGAAAAGAGCTTAATAGCAGCATAGACGAGCGCAAGCAAAGCTAAATACAGTGTGTAAAATAGGAAAACAGAAATGTGGAGCAAAACTAGATAGATAGATATGGCAATGTTGGGCAGATGGTATAACAAATGTAAAAGTACCTATAGAAAAGATAATACGTAAATATAAAAGGTATACAGGTAACCCTTTTATAACACCATAGATAGGTTCCTTGAAAATATCGTGTTACGTGAGTACCAGAGATAACTAAGTATTTAACCCAATATAACTAAGTATTCTCATTTTAATAACCTTAATTTGGTAATCCTAATAGCCGTTAAATAGTAGAAGCATAGTATAATACAACCATTTACGCAAATTTCTGATCGTGTTAGGTTCTTCCAAAACTGTCTTTCGCCATCTGCATGCAGCAGTTTTATGTGGCAATGTTTATACAAATATGAAAGCTAATCCGTCAAATGTCGTTTGTCTAGCTGTCAATAGAACAAAATGAATCATAAATAATTCAATAAAATAATGTAAATCAAAAGATGTTGTGCAACTATTATTTTCTTATAAAATGAAAGAAACTTTTCAGAAGACCTAATCCAAAGAAAAAGATAAATGCAAATATACGAGATAAAGAATATAGAAAAATACAGAGTCCTAAGACAACTGCTCCTCCATATCGAATAAATAGCGGTAGAGATTCAATTTAAAGGAGCCCACCGAGGAGACTTCTGGACATTCGTAAGGATATTCCAAAAAGAGAGAGAGAGAGAGAGAGAGAGAGAGAGAGTAGGTAAAGTAAGTTTATTACGTCAGTGGACAAAAGCCCCTACAAACGAATTATAGCATTAGAGCAGATATAAGTGGGAGTGTATAACAATAGTACAACAGTATAAAAAATACTGTATGACTGAAGAGAAAATATAAGCTTAGAGTATACCTAGTATACAGGGATTACTGTGTTATTAACAGTCCAATCAAAAATGTTTTCATCAGCTTTGGCATGCGATTATAAGCAATTATTTGTCAATTCTTTTTTTTAGGTTTTTACAAGGTTATCTTGAATTTTTTGCAAAGAAACATAATTTTTGTATGCCTATCCATTAAAAGATTTTAAGACAAATTCAGTAAATATCACAACATAACTTTTTTTCATCTAGGTCAAAAAAAAATGTCCAAACTTTGTATTACAAAGAGCTTCATTTTTCGATAAAATACTCTACGAACAAATCATGTTAAAAATTGTTTGAAACCATGCAAAAAGTGATATAAACATTTTCGATCTTGATAACGGAGTAATCTCTACCGATCACTATTCGTGGTTCACCCTGTATAGCGATAGTGCAAGAGAAAAAAAGAGAGGAAGAGAAGTCTAATCGCTAAACCACGTCGCTGATATCGGTTTAAATCGCTTTTCGTCGAGAAGTACTAAGGTTTTGGCGGTGAGGCGACGCGCGAGGACGGAGACGCGTCTTATATGGCGGAGGGAGCGCCTTTTTTGCCGCGGCGTTGCGCGGCCATAAATCGCTGCCTATGATGGGCTACATGTGTCGACGGCACGCCACGGTTTCTTGCGAAAACGTGATCCGCGAGTCAACGAGTCGCGGCCCCCGGTGCCTTCTCCTTCTACCGTTTCTCCTCCTGCTCGTCTCGTTGCTCTTCTCCTACCCGATTACCAGCCTCGATTAGCCTTGGAAAATTAGAAATGCTTCTCGTGCCTTCGGGGAATTTCCGTCCGTCCGGTAGAGTCACGGTGAATCGGTCATCCAATTTCCACGATGTTTTCGCGTTTCCGTGTCTCCCTGGTCCCTCTAGTCTCGCGTATTCGTTGCTTCGTTCATGGTCTGTTTGAACGAGTCGATAAAGACAAGCTTGAGTCCTCGAGCGCAAACAACGTCACCACGGCTCTTGGAATCATCGAGACACGCTTTCCTTTACTTTCCTTTCCCACATATAATAACGTCGATTCTTTCGTCCGTACCAACGAGTACCGACCGATAACGATTTCTCATCTACTACGCCGCCGCTCCTCGGGACTTATCTTCGTCATCCGGTTGTTTGAAAATCGTAAAACCGCCCGCACCGAGCGAGCGCTAAAAAGGTGAAAAACTTGGGCCGACCGTTTTCTTCGAATCGCGATCGTCCTGGAGATGATCTCATTCGACGTGCTCGATCGTTATTTTAATCTCTTTAGGCTGGATCGAGCGATCGATAAGGAACGTCGAGCGAGAGTTTGCGAGAGTTTCGATTGAGTTTGCGGATCGTAATGTTCGTGTCGTCGCTCTTAACGCGGATTAGCGTCGGTCGTTTCTAGAGCAAATATTTCGAGAGATTGGCCGCGAGTGCGTCGATCCTTCTGCCCCTCCTTTCTTTCCTTTTTCAAATAGGTAGAAGACCTTTTTCTTCGTCACCCTTCGCGTTTTCTCTAACGGGAGAGCGACACGTTTTTGCTCTCGGCGTTGGAATCCTCGCGGTGACATATTCTTTCCAGCGTGAAGAAAACGAAAAACGTTTTCAACGGCGACAGGCATAATCCTCTCGGTCATGGCAGTCCTAGATGATGACAAATAATATCTGGAACCAATCAAATTTAGGGGACGCTTCGGACTCCACCGGAGGATTCACCGTGGTAACAGGGTGGAACGGCGTAAATCTTTTCCAAGGGAGCCTCTTCCTTACGAGTAGCACCGTTTCTACTTGACTGAAGTAAAGGACTTTTCTCCTACCGTTCGACCTCTTCTTCTCTCTTTCTCACTCTGCACGGGGATTAGGGAAAATCGTTTCTTCTTTCTTCCTTTCTTTCGCCCTCTCTTTCCTTCGTTTCTTCGACTAACCGCTCGCGCGAGTCGTGACGAATCCCGATGTTCGCGCTCAAAATTTCGACGTCTCACTTTTCTCCATTCTTGGGACTGTCTTCCACAAATGGCAGAATCTTTTTAACCCTTTGCAGTTGGGTGTCGGTTTTTAAAGTAACCCATTTTCAACATTATGGCATTTTATTTGGAATTATATGAGGTCGACTCCGTTTGAAACGTTGGCACAAATTTCTATTGAAAATCTATTGGCATTATTTGTTCTATTGACATTGTGACAATGTGATTGCACAGTCGGCGTCAGATATGGCTTCCCGGTATGAAGTTAGTAATAATAGAAGTACTATAGAAATTCCCATATAATTTAATTATCGCCAACTTCATACTGGGGAGCCATTAATGAAGCTTAGGGTACATTTGTTACCCTAATGATAACTTTTTTTTACAATGACATCCTATAAATTGTAACAAAAGTCAATTCTAAAATATATAATTGATTAAGATAAAATTGTCTTCTATTTTTAATTTAAAAAAAAATATTGCGGTGTCGATATATTGCAATATATTTTTGTGCTGGTGAAAAAATAATTTCCAAGTACAACAAATGAATTACCAAGTCCTACTCGAGATCGTCCTACCATTAACACTAGATTTGCAGACATTTCTTATATCGCATAAAGAATTTCAAAATTGGAAAATGCATTTAAGGCGTCACACAGTGGTCGGAAAGGCCAATCTAGCTGATAAAAATTCAAAAATTTAATCATTCGCTATCACTCAATTTCCAATCAATTTAAGTACTTAAATACCTATGGATTTGAAAATATAATACCATTTACCCGTAACATTCTTTTAAGTAGGCAAATATATACGTAAAAGTCAGCTGTTTCTACCGACTTTGAGGTTAACATTTCACGCTATATATATTTAGTTTTGTTAAACGGTGATGTTAATTGTGATTTATTCGGTGAGTCATGGATTTTATACAGAAAAGTACAAACTTTCATTTCCCAATAAAGAAATTTAAAGAATTCGTAGAAACTTCAAGGAACATCTACGTAAAAGTAGCTACTTTTTTATATCACAAATTTTCGTTTTTTGAGAAAAAGACAACGGATTAGCGCGTATTACTCAAACTTTTTGCATAAATCCATGACTTACGTGTTGTTCTTTGAATCCTGCAAAAATCAGCTGCATATCTCTGCCAGGTATAGTTTTATAAAACTTTAAAGTTGTTGGAAAATTTTTGATCACCTATAAAGTGGGTTTAATATTTTTGTGGCTTATAGTTCTTATCGAAAGAACGAAAAAATGCTTAATAAATATAGCATTTAAAATTGATACTTTCGGCATGAAATCTAATTTTATCGAAGTTGCCGAGATTTACTAAAGAAATCATACTCATCACATAGAGCTTTCTAGGACACTTTAAATGGATTTGTTGTAAAGTAGAAACTTCAATCTTTAAAATAATGCTTATTAAGACCATGAAGAACAATTTTTAAGTCTTTTACAGTTATTTGAATTATACATAACTTTGAGACAAAACCTATTGCCACTTTCTCGCTCGTTTGTTAGAGGATAAGCATGTTCGAGAAAATTTAACTTAAAGACACGAAACTAGAAGGTTCATCCCAGGTTCTACTTTACAACAAATCCATTTAAAGTGTCCTAGAAAGCTCTATGTGATGAGTATGATTTCTTTAGTAAATCTCGGCAACTTCGATAAAATTAGATTTCATGCCAAAAGTATCAATTTTAAATGCTATATTTATCAAGCATTTTTTCGTTCTTTCGATGAGAACTATAAGCCACAAAAATATTAAACCCACTTTATAGGTGATCAAAAATTTTCCAACAACTTTAAAGTTTTATAAAACTATACCTGGCAGAGATATGCAGCTGATTTTTGCAGGATTCAAAGAACAACACGTAAGTCATGGATTTATGCAAAAAGTTTGAGTAATACGCGCTAATCCGTTGTCTTTTTCTCAAAAAACGAAAATTTGTGATATAAAAAAGTAGCTACTTTTACGTAGATGTTCCTTGAAGTTTCTTCGAATTCTTTAAATTTCTTTATTGGGAAATGAAAGTTTGTACTTTTCTGTATAAAATCCATGACTCACCAAATAAATCACAATTAACATCACCGTTTAACAAAACTAAATATATATAGCGTGAAATGTTAACCTCAAAGTCGGTAGAGACAGCTGACTTTTACGTATATATTTCCCTACTTAAAAGAATGTTACGGGTAAATGGTATTATATTTTCAAATCCATAGGTATTTAAGTACTAAAATTGATTGGAAATTGAGTGATAGCGAATGATTAAATTTTTGAATTTTTATCAGCTAGATTGGCCTTTCCGACCACTGTGCGTCAAGTGGAAAATACTTAGTACAAGTAGTAGGAAAAAAATATTAAAGTGTTAAACAATGTTAAGTTTTTTATGATTTTAATAAAAAATAATTTGTCCTCATGAAGAATTTAACGAGGTTTAAATCAGTCCTGTCGAATCACACTTGATACGCCGTAAGATAATCTCGCGTAATTTTCAACACTTTCGAACATCAAATAATTTGCTCGATCCAATCTTTGTTCCCCCATATAGAGAAGATTCGCTTCATCTCTCTCTCTCTCTCTTTATGTCTTCACGATGCAAAGGTGCCGGCATTTTATACGCGGGCGTACAGGTGCTTGCATCTTATGCAGATAAGGTCGAGGTGCTCGAGGGTCAGCCCACTCAGGGTTAAGGTCGCGTTACCTTCTCTCTCTCCCGCCTCCTTTTCTCCCGCGGCTCGTTCCACCTGCGCGCGGCACTCTCATGCAGGTAGTCCCCTACGGGGGATTGAGACGTTCGTCGATGTCGGCGCTCGCGACTCCCACGCGACTAAACGTGCCGGCTAAAGTTTTGTTCCCCTTCCTTCTCTTCCTCCTTCCCCTAAACAAGAAAGCATCGGTAAACCGATCCTTCGTCCGAAGCTTCCCGAGTCGAAATTTTAACTTTGATTTGGTCTTCTAAAGTCTAGTTTATTTTCAAGTTACTGTATGCTGCTCGAATTAAGAGTCGCTTTCATCCTATGAGATGATGTGATAGGTTAGGTTCAAATCGAAGTTTGAGTGATCTAAACTTCGGTTTGACCTTAAAAAATAATAAGAGAGTGCGAGTAGGAGCTAGGCGAGATTTATAAACTTCGGTTTGACCCTCTAAAATCGACATTTTATTTTTAAGGTTTTTATTTTATTTATTTACTTATTATTATTAAATGGGTAGAAAAACCCTTTAGCAATATAACAAGAGTATAGAAATAATAACAGTAAAGAACAATAATAAGTAATTACAAGGAGTCACAATGATTCAGATATATTTTGAAGGGTTCGGAGTAGGGATGTTCGATTCCGATTCGATTCTCAAAAGAATCGATTCTTTGGTGCAAAAGATCGATTTTTTGAATCGATTCTTCGCCTTCCGATTTTTTAGAGAATCGATTCTGCACCCCGAGAATCGAGATTTGATTCTTTAGTATAAAAAGCATCAATTTTTCTGCGACCCTAGCCGATCCGCGGAAGAGAATCCCCATTGAAGGGAAAAACGAGCGAATATTCGTTGTTTCTTTATTCTCGTAGTAATCGATTTCTTAACGAATGAATTAGAGACTTTTTTTTTTGCTCGTCGATTTGAGTCTTTCGTGGCATTAGTGGAAGTTCAGGGATCCGATAATCGATTCTGCGAGAATCGATTCTTCAGTTCCGGTCTTTTTGATGAATCGATTCCGGCGATTCGATTCAGGATCGATTCAGAAAATCGATTCTTTCAAGAGAATCGAACATCCCTAGTTCGGAGTTTATAAGCTTTGTTTTAACACTTAAGAATCAACAAATGGGTTTAGAGGTTCATATTGAAGTTTATACTGAGGTTTTGACCCTCCAATTGTTAAAAGCGGTTATAACGGCCACTTCGAGGTTGAAACCAAAGTTTATCAACCATATAGACATTTTTCTTATTCCATAATCTTCATTTTTAATCTCAAACTCCTAAGAGAGATTATTGGTTGGCTTTACTCAAGAGTCCCCATATTTCGTTCGATTTACAGGATGCCGAGAGACCGCCTTCATCTACGCCATCATGAGCGCGGCGGTGACTCACAGTATCGCGAGAGCGTGTAGCGAGGGCAGCATCCAGTCCTGCTCTTGCGACTATACCCACCAATCGCGCGCACCCTCCGCTGTCCGCGACTGGGAATGGGGTGGCTGCTCGGACAACATCGGATACGGTATCAAATTCTCTCGGGAGTTCGTCGATACCGGCGAACGAGGGCGAAATCTTCGCGAGAAGATGAATCTGCACAACAACGAGGCTGGCAGAGCGGTAAGTCTCCCCATTTTTTATTATCAATGAGATTGTATATAAAAAACCGATTCTACGGGCGTAGCACCGGATTATGTATCTAGCGGGCCCTAGACAAAATATAAATTGGGTCCCATTTATATGATTTTTTTTCTTTGATCTTGGTAACTTGGATTAGCAACCAGAAGAGTCTTTATTATCTACTAATCAGGTGTTTTATATAATTTCATGAGTTAAAATTAAAAATCCCTTTCCTAATAAGACAACATAATTTTGATAATAAATATAACATAAATTGTAAAAAAAATAATACATTTTCACAAGCGTGGGGCTAGATTGAATCAGGGCCCTTTCCAATTAACTAGATATTTGTCTTATTTGTCTATTGGTTAATTCGACCCGTCACGGCAGCTTCCGTAATTTAGCGAAAGTGGAATAGCGCGGCACGCTCGATGACTTCCTCCTATGTCGCGGTCTCGCGATGGTTAAATTATTCCAAGCTTTGCCTACATACTCCTCGACTTTATTCCGATCGTAACCATGCGAAATTTACATCGTAAGCCTTATCGAGACTCTCATAATATCCATTTAGTTCTTCGAGTCTTTCGGCGCCGACTCGCTTCCCGATCGCCATCGTCTTTTGCTTTTTTTATTCGAATATCACGATATTCACTTTATTGGCCGTATTGAAATACGGCAATGCCTCGCACAGCCCGGTTTCGATTAGTTCAATTAAAAAAACTTTTTTATTTCACTTGAAAAAAAATCTATTAAAAAGTTTTTCTTAACAGAAATTTAAAAAAAATTAGCAAATTTTGTGTATAAGCAAATTTTAGGGTTTTCCCATTTATTATGTACAAGATAAAATAGCTGAACAACTTACACAAATCATGGAAATGGTTGAAAGTGTCAGATTATATTATGGAAGTTATAGTAGCTATCCAAGAAATGCAATAAAAAGAAAAAAGTGTAGGCATCGTATTGAAATGTTTTGACAATAAAAAATAAATCATAAAAAGATGCATCTTTAAATAAAAACATTTAAATGTAAAATGAATGTATAAACTCCTGATTTTGTTTTGGTGATAGATACATAAATTGGAATATATTAACCTCTAAAAAAATTTTCTTTGGAACCAATTAACTTTTTATCTCGTTAGTCCAATTTCAAATAATCCGACTAATCAGTAGAACCTATAGGTCTTTTTGTACTGTATTTCGAAGCGATAAAAGCCAGCAGAATACAGAGAAAATAAATCAAAATACCAACGAAAATTAGCAAAAAAAAGTACGACGTTTCTTTCTTCTGTTGCAGCACGTTTTCTCGGAGATGAGACAAGAGTGCAAGTGCCACGGCATGTCCGGTTCCTGCGCCGTGAAGACCTGCTGGATGAGACTTCCCAACTTCCGCGTAGTAGGCGACAATCTAAAGGATCGTTTCGACGGTGCTTCCCGGGTGATGGTCAGCAATTCGGAACGCGTTCGAGGTAACAGCAACGCCATCGTGAGTAATTCGGCAAGCAACTCGGTTCACGGACATCGGGATGGACCAGGCCGACGTCATCGTTACAACTTTCAACTGAAGCCTTACAATCCGGAGCACAAACCACCAGAACCTGAGGACCTAGTCTACTTGGATCCCTCGCCACCGTTTTGCGAGAAGAATCCAAAGCTGGGTATTCTTGGTACGCACGGAAGACAGTGCAACGACACGAGCATAGGCGTCGACGGTTGCGATCTTATGTGCTGCGGAAGAGGCTACAAGACTCAGGAAGTGACGGTGATGGAGAGGTGCGCGTGTATTTTCCACTGGTGTTGCGAAGTCAAGTGCCAACACTGCTGGAGGAAGAAAACGATACACACGTGTTTGTAGAAAGAAGAGGGAGTCCTTGGACGTATCGCGAAACCTTCGCCTTCCGGGTGAACGGTGATGGTCTCGTGAGGAAAAGGAACTCTCTCTCTCTACCTCTCTCTTTCTTTCTCTCTTTCTGTTTATCTTTCTCTTCTATTCGTCTTTCCATCTTTCGCCTCAACGGACCGATTCCTTCCTGGCGAAGGACCATCCGCGCCGCCCAAGAGGAGCTCGGGCGCTCCTCCTTGTCTTCAGTATTATGCGACACGGTCTAAACTATATACATATTTATTGCGATCTTTTAAAGACTGACTCCGAATTCCCGGGAGCGTTTCCCCGACGCGATTCCTCCCACCCCTCCCCCCCTCTTAATCGAAGACATTTGATGTCTACGATAGCGATTACATTTCGCTTGTAAATATACACGATTAAGAAGATTAGACGATTAAGGACGACGACGAAGCGATTATCCGAACGCCTTCGCGAGTTTTTACGATAAAAAGAATGCTCGTATTTGCTCCCATCGATCGATCCGACTCTTATTTATTTCTAGCGACCCTTTTTTACCCTTTCTTTCTAATTTTATTTTTTTTTTGTAATTTTATATCGACGTGCGCGCGAATGACAAAACGCGTCTACCTGCATGTACATAGACGGAACGTGACTCCAAGTTATTTTTCTCTTCGAGTAACGTTCCTTTAGAAAGTACTATTATATAAAATAAAGCACGAAAGATTCATTGTAAATAATCGTTACGCTCGTAACTCCCAAACTCTTACCAGTGTCACGTACTTGGGCTGTCTTTCGATCGAGAAAACGATGATTTTTAATATTGTGTATAATAGATGTATTAGTTATTAATCATAATTTATACGAATAAAGATATCGACGAATAAACGATGCAAATGGTACGTACTCTATTCTTATCGATCATTTTTTACCAAATAATAGGTATAAGAAATATGTCTTTTCGTGAAGTCGAGGAAGAGTTTCAAGATCGCGGATCTTCGTGACGAGATCTACGAACCTCTCTCTCTCTCGATCTTTGGCCCTCCCTCGGAGCACCGTCGTAGGACCATTCAATATTTTCCCATTACACGATGCGCGCACATCGATGTAACGACGCGAAATATGGCCAACTGGTTCTCCAGCTGGACGACTTCATAATTCCTCCGAGGAATATCGTGGGAGGCCCCTAACCCGAGAAGACTGGTTCGACTCTCCTCTCTCCTCTTCTGCCTCGTTCTTCCCGCTCGCACGCGCGAGACAGATCTTTCCCTCTCTTTCTCACACGGATACATACACACGGCGAGCGTTCGGAGCGCTCTTACCCATCTCTGACCCCCCTCCTCCTCCCCAATCCCTTCTACACGCGATGATAACGCCCGAGGAATCCCGCAGGAATCCTTGCTCGGGATAAAAGGATTCTGACCGCGTACCAATGGGAATCCGTGCTAATGTTTCCGACGATCCTTCTAGCCAACTTGTCGTGTTCTTCCCTTCCTCTTTCCAATATCGTTTCTCGTCGAACGACGATGCACGATTTTCTTCACGTCCATTGTCTCTTTTCTCTCTCTCTCTTTCTATCTATCTACGACAGAGTATCACGAACGGCTTTACCGATCGGTATTTTCAGCTCTAAGTGCATTCCGAGGAACCATCGATGAGAAACTGCGTTTTGTGAGTATTTCGCGTTCTCTCTCTCTCTTTCCTTTTATCTAACGTCAATGGTAATCCAAGGAAGAAATTGTTAAAACAAATTCTTGCTACGAGCGAAGAGAAACTTCTCTAGTCGAAGACGAGTCCGAGCAGCTCGAGCATCCCGAAGCAGACAAGAATCTCGGGCAGCCGGGCCACTTCTCACGGCGGCTTCTTTGATCTCGGAGCAAGCGCACCCCCTCCGTCCCCCTTCGTGCTACCATCGTCGCTACCATCGCTGCTACCATCGCCACCATCCCCTGCCCCAACCCTCTCCCCCCCCCCCTTCTCTTTCTCTCTCTCCGTTCCTCTCAAGTCTTTCGTGCTAAGATCAACCTTTTTACCCCGGGCCATGGTCTCGCCCTCCAAAAAACAGGAGATCGACCGTCTCATGGCTTTCATTCAGTTTTACTATTATTACGCATACCGTCACGCATTCTCAAAACATCTCGCATCGAGGAATCTTTCTCTTTTACCAACCCCCTTTGCGAAATAACGCGACAGAGACGTCATCGTCATCGAATTTTATGTAAAAAGTTGTAGACGTTTAAAAATTGTTACACAATTTTGTTCGGTTTTGTCTTAATTAATTATAAATTGGAAAAAAAAAATTGCTAGATATTTATCATAGGATGAGCCCAATATTTCCATCGAGGTCATCGGCATCTGTATTTTCTTTTAATTAAGAAAGCACGTTGCAGGTTGCAATCTTCTAGAATGCTGACTCACGTTGCTATCGTTACTGCTATTCGTTCGCGTGTCTCGAGATTTAGCAATACCTAGTATTTGAACGTGTTTTATGGGACGTGAGGTAATGTTTAAGAGGTCTCACGTTCGAGGTTCCATCTGGATCTTCTCTTCATGAGCAAAAGACGTCCCGTTCGCGCACCTTCTTAAAAAAAAAAAAAGAGACGAGTGACCGCTACAGTCTCGAGCTTGCTCCTCCGGGCCATTATGCCTGACGAATACGAAATTCGTGGCTGGGGGTTGACGATCGAGCCGTCCCACGACGAAAGATCAACTCGAATGCCTCTCCCGTCGCATCAAGGATGCCAGCCGCGTGCGATCCGGCGCGTCGTTCCGCGCCTTCTTCCGCACCAGTCCTCTTTCCTACGCCCCGCACCGATTTTATCGTCGACGAGGCCTCTCATAACCTCTAAATGTTTTCGTCGCCTCGGCCGGATCCCTATCGCGAATCCTCTCGCGCCCGCACCGTCCACGGAAGCGCGCAAACTTCAAACATCTTCCGTGGAACGACCTAATGACTTTCCAGAAAAAAATCTTTGCTACTATCGAGCTTCGTCTTTACTTTCCGAGCTTATCAACTAGTCGGAAACTATGATATCATTCGATCGTTATGTTGGCGTCTAAAATTTGCACCAGAGTTGCGTGTCACCGATTTTGCTCAAATTTTTCACAGAGCTTCTTTAGCCGAATTTATTCGACACGTATTTTGCCAAAAGTCGCAATACTCTGTCGTTTTTGAAAAATTTGCGTTAAAAAGCAAAGTCCGATTTTTGCAATTGTCTAGAAAGTTTTAAAGAATGGAGATTCGAAACGGTTTTGCGATATTTTGATAGAAACATAAGATTATTAAAGCGAATATAATAATGGGTACCCGGTTGGGTCACAAGAAAATTATAAGAAATCGTAAGACAGTCTTGAAGATGACTGTTTCTGGACTTGCAGGGAAACAGCAGGTAGGAAGCAATTTGGACATTTTTCTACTAAATTAGCCTTAGAAAGTATGATATATATAGAAATTTTTATAAACGTTCATTCCTACTATTTCTATAACGGAGCTATTTTCATCCAATGCATGCGGAAGTAGTTAGATCCTTTTAAATGTGTAAGGGTGATCGTTCTGAAAAGCGTAAAAAACACGCAAGTGTTTCCAGGATTGCCAGCAACTGATTTGTGATAAATACGAGAATGCAATTACAATTTGCAAAAATTCCCCTTTATTATAATTTAACTTGTAAATAAATACTTTTCATTAAAAATTCGTCTAAAACACTCCACTATAACCATATGTCTCATACGGATACTCGAATACCCTGATCACCGAACGAGCGTCTAAATAAGTTTTAAAGATTTGATATTTAGGATTCTTTATGCAAAATGTTATTGTTAAAGTGAAAATAGTGATCTGGTGCAAGATATTTCCATAAAAAAAAACATAAAAAAAATTATTATAGAAAACATAAATGGGTACCCGATTTCCAACACGAGGGTTAAAAAATGTGACTTTAGAGATCTCAGCTTTGCCGGTGATTCACCGGTGGAAAAGAAAAAAAGTTTCAGTAAAAAGCAGGGCTACGATGACGTTCAGGCACGAGGAAGGTATAAGGAAGAAAAGGAGCACGAGAAGAAGAAGAAGAAGTAAGCGAGGACGATGACGAGGAAGGACGCAAAAGAGGCGGTCGCCGAAGTGACCGAGGCGGAAGATGGCCGCGGATGGCACGAACGAGAGCGTTTTACTCTCTCTCTTTCCTTCTATCTCTCTTGCGTGCGCTCACACTCGGTCATCCTTCGGATGAGAATTATCTTCGATAAAAAAACGAGCGCGCGTAAATCAACTAATTTATCGTTTTTGCGATTGAGGAGAGGAGGTGGGCCGTCGTCGAACATTCACTGGCGGAATGGCAGGAATCTCTTTTGGCGGGTTCTACGGCTTGTCCTCGCGCGGACCAGCTCTCTCTCTCTCTTTCTCTCCCCCCTCTTTCTCGCGGCTTCTCCGTGGGAAAGAATATCGGCTGACGTTTGGGACCACACCGTCGAATTATCGGTGTTTTGGCATGTTATAAGGGCCCACGTTCCTCTCCTCCTCCTCTTCTACCTCCTTCTTGCTCGTTCTCTCTCGTTCCAATCGACGGTCAACTCGGTCCAGCTCGGTCCACCTTAGTCCAGCTCTTCCCCCATCTTCCGCACGGTTCGTACGGGAGTCCGAGCAAAGAGAATCTCTCGCAGAATCCGCGTCCTCTTCGACTGTGGGAACGATGGGGCATGGGATACCTTGGAACCGTGTTTCCACGCGTCGACGACACGAGATTCCTTTTCTTAGAGGAAGAGAATCCGCGAGGTCGCGAGCCTCACCCTTATCCACCGATTCTTCCTCTTTTTGAAAGAAGAAGAAGAAGGAGACTTCTCGAAGGACGTTCTCCCGGAGAGACCACCCCGATAGAGTTTCCGCGTGAATCCCATGAGAAGAAAATTGCCGAATCGAGCGTATCCCGTACGGACATCGTTAAAGGTACGACAAGATACGAACGGACCTGACGCGTTTCTGCCCCTACGAGAAGCTCGTTACTTTTTTCGAGCTCGTGGAGAATGAATGACTTAATTTCAGGCGAGCGAGAGGGTGGGAGAGCCTGAGTAGCAAGGGTGGTCGCGCCGGAAGGCACATTACGCCGTACGGTCAACGATGAGAGCAGCATCGCGAACAGCGTCGCGAGCACCGCGACGAATCACTGAGGTACCGCCAGGAAAATCAACGATACGATTCTCTTTTTTTTTTTTTGTAAAACACACACGCACGACTCTTTCTTTTTACTCTCTTATTCTCTCTCTCTTTCGTAATCTCTTCTTTTTCGTCTTTTTCTTTGACTCTTATCTATTATTTTCTTTTATTATCATTTATTTTTTGTAATCTTTATACTTACATTGTTCATACTATTTTGTATTTACTCTCCTTGCACCATAGCCGGATTAACTCTATAGACAAATGAGACAAATGTCTACGCCTATAATTCAGAGGGACCCCGGATTCTACGAGTCCTGTGCTTGTACAAAATTATGCATATATATATTTTTCTTTTAATTTATATTATATTAATTACTTTGATAACAAACACTCTTTTAGCTGATGGCCTAAGTTGCCAAGAAACAAAACATAATGATATAAATGGGGCCCTGATTTACATTTTGTTTAAGGTCCGCTGGTGGGCCTTAATCTGACATTGTCTTGCAGCGTATAATTTATGCTAATGCTGTAATTAACAATGTACTTATATATTTTACGGGCTTTTAGCCTATAATATAATAAATGGTACAATCTATCTATCGATTTCTCTTACTGTATAGTGCTTTCAGAACTCCGGCTCTGGATTGCTTCTTACTCGATCCTTATCCGTACTTGCGCAACCCTTTTATAGGATACTGGTCGATATCTCGATATCTATACTTATCTATTACTACATCTATACTTATTTTTGACAAGCTCGATGCATCTTTACTGAACCCTAATTACCGAGAATAAACCATGAAAAGTGGAAAGTTGTCCCCTACAAAGGGTTAACGACGTACACGATTCACGGAAACGAACTAAAATGAAATGAACGAATGACTCAATGAATCAATAGAATGACTTAATAAACTTGAACAGCCTTCATACAGCGTGAATTTGTCCATCACATTTTTTTTGTTAACATAAACAGGGGATTACTCATAGGACTGCAGCTTCGATATAATTCGATAGAGAATTATTACTTTTATATTGTTTATTATTGTTGCACTGTACGAGAAACTTCATTTATGAAAAAAGTACAAATTTATGGATTCCATGATTGTGTCGTCGCACTCATCGAATCATCACCTTAAACCTCCACAACGGAATGTGCCTTTGAAGACACATATTTACTAAATCTAATTTGATTTCACCACGAAAACTACCAATTCCATTTAGAAAATATGTCCTAAGTATTGTACTTGCTCATGTGTTTTGTCCTCAAACACGAAAAAACTGGGTTACAGAAGATTAACCCGAATTTTTCATCATCTCTGAATAAAATCCATGAGCAAAAGATGTATCCAAATAAGTAGATCAAGATAGAGAGGCTAAAACATGTCGGATCCTCGAAGAAGAAGCCACTTCCTTTTATTTCATAAACGCCGAAGAGGATCGACGTTATTATTAATGTCGAACAAAAAGCCCGAAATACATCGTTCGGGTGGCCACCTAAGTAGCCAAGCTAGGAAGGATTCGTGGGTCGGTCGACCGACACCACGACCACGATAATTAATGGTTTTACGATATTGGAAATATCTCGCGTTCATTCGAGCAGAATTCATCGAGAGGCGTCAAAATAAAGACTCTTCCCGGCGTGTCCACGATCGTCCACGGTGGCCTTTCGTGAATCGCGGATAGCCCATTTTTTTTCTGCGACATCGACGGACGATCCACTTCGTCACGGCACCTCCTATCGGAGGACGCTTTTTTTGCTAATAATTTAGGCCGAGGGCTCGATTGGAAAAAAAGATTCATCTTTATGAGTTTCGAAGCACGTAACGGGGATTTCGTGATGCGAGCGAGAGAAGCTCGCGCTGAGAAGGAAGATGTAAAAGAAGAAGAAGAAGAAGAAGAAGAAGAGGGGAAAGAAGAAGGCACTCGTCGCAAGGCGCGGAGACGAGACCACCTGGTCATCCGAGGACTCGACTCATTCTTCTGTCCAATGTTGTAGGAGGAAGAAGAAGAGCGATTCCTGGTAAATTAGCATATACCGCTGGGATCAGCGACTTCGGGGGGGTACCTGGAGCCTCTTTGTTCTCACTATACGATTCGCGGTGGATACGATCGTCTCGAGAACAAAGCACCTCGACATTGACGTCCCTACTAATGTGACTCGCTCTCGTCGATGAAGTTTCTTAAAGAGCACCAAGAGCTCTATTTCAAGAGAGAAGTCTCAAGATCGATGAACGACGACGAAACGATCGTGTTCTATCGCCTGGTATACCCCTACAGGTGGCAGATTAATATCGGTTATCGAAGATAAAGAAAAAGAACGACGAAGAAGCGAGCTGTCTTGAGATGGAGTAAGGGTGAAGGGGGGTGGAGAAGAAGGGCGACGACAAGGGCAACGAAAAATTACGTGGCTCGGCTGCATTACGCGGCATGAGTAGCAACTCTCACCAGGAAGCCATCGGCTCGGTAAGAACACCCATATCGCCGTTGCCTCCTTCGCTTTCTCTCTTTATGCCTCAGACCCAGAGATTACGCTCGTAATTAATGTACACAGACTGACGCCCTTGGTGCCTGGGAATTCTGGCTGCGTTCTTTCCAAGATACTCCGCTACCATTCGAGCGGAAAGGAACGAGGAATTAAAAATTTAATGGCTGCTTTCACGGTGAACGCACAGAGCCGACGGCCGATTCCTTCGGAATTTGTTTAACTTTTTCCTTCCAATGTTCTTCGGAGGGAAATAAAAAAAAAAGGAGAGAAATTTCGCAATGTCGTTACATCGAGTAAAAGCGAACGGTGATGCTCGGTAGAAAATGAAATCGATTAATTAACGTGACGCAATCGTGTCGATCTCTCTGTAAGATTTCCCGTTCGGACTATACTCCTTCGTTCCGCTTCGTTAGCGACAAAATTGTCGTCGATCGAGAGCTAATCGCGAAGAGAAGTACGAAGCGATTCGAATCGTGGCGCATTGTCGGTGGTCGCCGACGTTCGCGTCACAAAAGAGGACCATCTCGAAGAGCGGAAAGCGTTCGAGTATAGAAAAGAGAGACGATCGGGGAGGAGCGGCATCGATACGCGAATGGACTTTCGGAAGCGAGACTCAACGAGAGAAGAACCTCCTGCCGTGGTTGCCAAAGGATGCCAAAGAATAGCCGACTTCTTTATCCTTTATTCCTCTCATCGAGAGATCCGTCAAGTCACTCCTTGGTGTCTCGAGCGCCCGAACGCTAATCGACCTTCTCTCCCTCGATGATATACGGACCACCGTCGTACGGATCGATCCGAATCGAACCTTTGCTCTCACTCTCTTTTTTTTTTTTTCTATTTATTTCTGTACTTACTACCATTGTTATCGTTTTGTGTAACTACCGCGTGTATCGCGATGTACCATATTCATCTTACGAACACTCTTCCCATGATGCACAGTGGGCTAGCAGACCTGATTCTGTGGCCAAAAGTCAAATTTTCAAAAATGTTTAATTTAAAAAACTAATTAGCACAATATGAAAAGTGATACTAAAAGTATCTGTGAACAAAAATTTTCACTTCAAAATTTTCATTTTTTTTTCATTTTCATTTTTTTTTCATTTTTGAAAATTTGACTTTTGGCCACGGAATCAGGTCTGCTGGCCCACTGTGTGATGTAGTAAATTGTTATTTCTTCTGTCTCTCTCGTCCTGCTATTTCTGGAATTTTCTGTTTCTGATATCCGTCTCTCACCAACTCTTGCTAGTCTTTAAAACTAGGTTGTATAAATTTCTCCTTTGCAGTAGCTAGTCTGTGTTTTCTTTCTAAAGTCTTACTTCATTTTAAGTCTAGCCTTTATTTTATCTTATGTCATTTTTTTATTACTTTCTTAATACTATATTATGTAATACTATCCTTTTTCTATTAACATGCTTATATTAGCTTCACTTGTAACTAACCAACTATGTAAGCAAATCTTGGAAGTCGATTTTAACCTTCTTCTAATTGTCGTGTCAATTTCAAACATTGCAAGTATATGTAATCAGGATAACAATACAATAATTTGGTACCATCGAGCTGTTCTGATGATGGAGCCAGGATGTGGTGTGTTTTTTATACAATTTTGCATTTACTTTTCGTAATGCTGATTGCATTTAATTTAATCTGTACAGGCACTCTGCCCAAAGATTTAATAAATGTTTATTCTATTCGAATTTAGCGTATCTCTATCGTGAAGAGCGCGGTTTCTCGATACGAAACGAGGTCGAGTTGCCGTAAAATCCACAGAACGAACGTCGAGAAGACTCGAGAATGGGAAACGAAGAAGAATAGAAAGAGAAAGAGAGTCGAAACAGCGGGAAGAGTGCAAAGGGGAGGCAAGGGAGCGAAAGCTTTAGGCCCAACTCGGACCCACCGCCGTGTTCCGCGAGATTCGTAATTACGCGGCAAGGCCGCCGCGAAAGAGAGGCGTCAAAATCGCCCTTTGGCTCTGGCCCTTTCTCTTTCCTTCTTTTAGGCTTCTCTCTCTTCTTCTTCTCCTTCGACGCGGTTCTTCACCAGCCAGAGACGGCCATTATCGAAATTGATATTTTATTGATGGGCCGCACCGTAATCCACAGGGCCTTTATTGAGTTATTTCCCGATAATTACGAATCAATAACGATAATTTAATGCTCTCCGAACGCTCCGACCGACACCACAGCCCCCAAACCTTTTCATTTTTTTGCTTTCTTGGCAAAAGAACGTGTAGCTGGGCCTCGGGCAACGGAACTCTCTCTCCCTCCTTTCGATCGTTCTCGTCGGCTTTGCCGTTTCATCGAGCGGGACTCTTTCAAAACCGATCAAGATCCCTCGAAACTTGGCTACGTTATCCTCGACCGATACTACTACTTTTGTATAAGAAGGATACGTTTTACAACGAGCACCGATATTTTATTAGGGGAGAGATAAGTTGAAAGTGCCGATTTTTAGTCATTTCAAAATATAACCGTGAAAACAGTAGCTAGTTGTTTGGGTTTCAAATATATGGTGTAATATTTAGGACACTTTTTGTGTTTGTATCCAATTTTTGTTCATTTTCAATAAAATTGAAGGAAAATAGGATTTTATGCTACGGTGTGGAAAGGCTAATAGATAATTCGCGACGCAATTTGACAATATAGCTATCTCTTTCTATCTTTGAGATATGGTCATTGGCACAATTTACCCCCGGCACTTTCAACCCCGCACTTCCCTACGCGTAAACATCCCGAGACATCCGCACGTACGGTAAAGGCCAGATCTAGCTCATTGGCATAAAGTTAGCGATAATAGAAGTAATATGAATGTCCGAATCGAAATTTTGATCGCGATTTGATCTTCCAAAATGCTTATATTAAAAGTGAAGCTTTTTTCAACAATTTCGCTTTGTTTGCCTATAGTATCAACTTTATGGTCGTAAGCTTTAAGAAAAGGAACAGTTTTAGTAAAGGTCCGTCTCTGTTACAACTGGCCCCCATACCAAAGGCGCTTGTAACAGTGATTATATTTAAATCAGTTTTTTTAATCAAAAACTTAACAAATGTAGTTCTACATAGCCGAAGACTATACGTCAGCATTTCTTACATTTTTTTATCAGACTTACAAGACTTGAAATTACTTAAATTTAACAAAAAAAGACCAGAAAACAACTCAATACCCTATCGATATAATTAAAACAGCAATTCGACAAAGAAATCAACTGAAAAAAATTATTTTTGGTCACCAACACAATATGTGCAACACTGTGAATCACGTTCAGATAAGCAAGATGCACATTTATCTCCTTGGATTCATCATCGTAGCATTTATAATTTAGGAGATAATCGCTTCGTTACAACTGTAACTTGTTACAAATTTACCCAGTCTCCCTTACTATAAGTCTTCTAGAGTTATGTCCACTTTTAACCATTGGATGGCCAAACCGAAGTTAAAATTTCGACTCGGGTCTCTATCGACTATCAAAGATCTTTTGACAAGAATTATTACATCGGAATTGATAGTAATAATGAGAGTATCGATCGTAGATAGACCCTGCCTTATGACACTTCGGTGGCGCTAATACCGTTGTAAAGATCGTCTCTCTTTTTCTCGAGCTCGTTCAGGTGGCACGGACGCGTCGCGTGTCACGATCGGCCGTTAACGCGTCATTAACGATTTATTGCTGCTTCGTGCGGATAGTTCGCTGTGCTTTTTCCCAACTCGCTTAATAGTTCGTTCGGCGTGCTATAAACACGATATTGGTACGATAAGCGGTAGGTATAGCTTACTGGTATGAAATTGACGATAGTTGAATGGGTGTCTAGAAGAAGAGCGTATGCTGCAAATTTGTCGGACAGGGTTTTGCTGTGAAGTAAGGTCCACTGTGACGATTTATCAACTCTTTGAATATGCATATGGTAATTTTTGGTTGAAGTTGTCGAAGTGATACAACCTTAAAAGATTACGAACGAAAACAGACCTGTGATTCAACATAATATCATAATTAATTGATCAAATATTATAATTTCGTAAATTATAATATGTCTGATTGGAATATTGAAGATATAACTTATTCAGAAGAAATATTAAACGTTCAAGAGGCGAGTTCGACAAATAGATATGTTACCGTTAAAGTGCGAAAGCCATTAATGTGCACATTACCTAGCTAATCTGCAGATGAACTGAATTGCTCCGTTAAAGTGCGGTATCAAGAGTTTTCCGCATTTTACCTAGGTAATGTGCACATTAACGGCTTCCGTATCGTTAACGTTAAAAAATTTCTTTCACTCATTTCTTTTCCCCTTTTTGGGCGTGATTCTTTATTTTAAATCACCTTTTTTCTTACTTTGAGTTTAAGATCGAGTAGATTCTGGGTTGGGTCTTGGGTTAATTTTTGGACGTGGTTCTTTATTTTAAAGCACCTTTTTTCTCGCAAAAAGACCCACCCTCATCCGAATCATTTTATTGCCTAAATAAGAGATTATTTGCACTTTACCGAGTGCCTAGTAGGTAATGTGAGAAATGAAACAATTTTCAGCACTTTAACGGATCACCCAAGTTAATCTGCACATTACGTGGATACTCTGCAGAATAGGTAGGTAACAAATATATTGTTCCTATTATCCCATATAGGTACTTCACTTTTAACCCTTGGGCTATAATCTCGAGTCTGACTCGTGGCAAAGAATTTTTTTTTCAAGAAGAATTTAATTTAAAGAATTTTTATTTTTAATTACTATTTGTACCTAAACATTGTTTATTATTTCACAATTCCTTTCGTTGCACTGAAATATATATGTCATGAAAAGTATAGGTACTATAGCTCGCGCAATTGGCAGATATCGTGTAGGTCAGATAATTAATCTAAAAACTCTTAAAAGATAATTTTGGAGGGTCAAATCGCGATAAAAATTTCAACTCGGGGATCCGGGTAAGAAGGTGGACGAGTCGATCGTGTCTCAACGTGGGAGGTGGCCGAGCAGGCGCGCGGCCCGCTTCTCGAGCACGAGACGCGCGTTCCGGGTGGAACGCGTGTAGTTGGCGTGTCGCCTTATCGTGGACACGCATGTAAAAGCGACGTACTCGCTTGGGGGGGAGAGGAGCGTGTCCTGCCGACTAAATGCTCGCATCCATATTCCTGGGATCGTGGGTGGACGCGCGACACGAACGGGAAGACAGGGGGACAAGTGCGAGACAACGGCCGGACTGGCCTTCCTCCTCGTGGATTTTCATACGCGGCGACCTCCCTCGCTCGCTGGCCAAAGCGGACCAGTCGGTAACGCTGACTCGCAAAAAGGACCACGAGAACGACGAGATTAATATCGTCTCTTTCTCCGTGAACGAGATCGGGTTAACTCTACCGATGCGGTGGTGGTAACGCGACTCGATCTGTACACGTCTAAACGGGATCGGTTCATCGTTGGATCGAGGGTAAGAAGTAAGGACTAGGGCTTGCTATGAACTCTTTTACTCTTCCTTATTATAGATTTTGCACAAAATGGCCTCGTTAGGACCAGATCAGGATCCCCGGAATGCTAGAAAAGGAAAACACCCTGTGTTCGGAAATAACGATGTTGTAATGAAATGAAATGTCATTTATCTTGGGCTAGGTACCCTTATATATTAACTCTTTGAGGCACGGTGGGATTAAAAGTGTCCCTCCTTTTTTATGTATTTCACGACATGGTGGGACATTTTTAGTTCCACCTCGGAATCAAAAAAAAAAAAAAAAAAAAAACAAAACAAATTAACAAATTAACAAAAATTAACAAAAAACCCAATAAAATTCCTGTGCAACATGGGTCTATTTTTGATCTGAAATCCTGTGCCTCAAAGTGTTAAAAGAGTAATACAATTACATAGGTTAAAAGCGGTCCACTAAAAGTGGTCCACCTAAAAGTAGCCACTTGAATATCTTCTTTACTTCTTATAATATAATAAATATTTTTATGCAATGTAAATGGTATTACAAAGTAAATACTTTGCAAATATTTATTTTAAATGGCATTGTTTTTGGAGTTTTCAAGTTCATCGAGATGTAGGTGGCTACATTTAGCTGGACCACGGTGTATAAATAGGCAACAAAAGAAGAAAATATAAGTGTGACTCAAAACTTCCCTAAAAACCATCAGATTCACTAGACTAGTTATCGACAAACCGCAGCTCGTGAGCCATATACGACTCTTTAGCTACTCGATTGCGACTCTACAATAAATAAGATTATTATAAAGTCTATCTAGTTTGATTCAGTGCATCAAATTTCAACCGATTTCCAAAAATTGGGTTCTTGTTAAGAAATTTGGCTCTCAAAAGAAATCTAAATCGTACTGCTGATATTTGGCTTCTTTGACCAATGAGGTTGCCAATCACTGCACTAAACAATAGAGCTTAGATTTAAAACTAGACTCAAGAATTAGAATAAAATAAAATTTAACCGAGGTCGAGAAGAAATTTGTACAATTTCCTTTTAAACCTAGAGAGTATCTCGATACTCGTTGACAAGTAGTACTACAGGTCACGGTAAAGAAAGAGAGAGAGAGAGAGAGATGATACTTCGTTGGAAGCAACGCGCGAAACATAATAACATCTCCGATGACTCTCTTTATCATCGACTCTCATCGTTTCGCCGTCGCCCTTACCCCTTCCACCCTCCTTAATTCACAGCCAGAGCTCGACCATAACTCGCCTTTCACCTAGCGGTGTTTATGTACTTTTAATAATGCCTGATATCTCTCGAGTCTCGGGAGATGGCCAAGCACCCTGCTGAGAGAGACTCCTCTTGCCTTCCAAAATCGCTATAGCTTCGCGATTCGTTTGGACCGCATGGGTGTCGAGCTACCTCTCTCTCTCTCTCTCTTATTTTCTCTTTCTTTTTTCTCTCTGGGTCCCCATGGGCTCCCTTCGCACGCGTACGCTTCGAGATCGGACACCGCTCGTCCGCGTTCGCACATGTTAACAGGACTTTAAAGTTTTATTAATAAGGATAAATCAGAGGCGCCCCGCGGATGAAGTTGTCGGTGCCACGGTGTAGGCCTCCTCGCGTATAATCCGACCTGGGTAGAAGGAAGAAACGAGGGTGAGGGGGGAGAGGCTGGGAAGGAGAAAGCACACAGCGACATGCCGGTTTACGAGCATTGCCCACAATGTCGTGCGCTCGCAATGGCGAACGCGCAAAATTATTTATCGTCCCTTCTGCGAGCACGGCGACCAAGCCGCATCGACTCCCTTTCCTCGAGCAACCAAACTTCGAATCTCTTACCGACTGCGACGAGAATCGAGCCGGCGCGAGCCATGCTCGGATTCCTTGCGAATACGATGTGAAATTCCTAAAGCCGACAGGGGATTCGCTTTTTTTCCACCTTCTGCTATCCTTTTCTCTCTTAAAGTTGCCTTCCCAAGGAAGAGAAGAGGGAACCCGCAAGATCGCGTGTAAATTCTTCGCTTCTGTCATAAGTCGAGACCTTAAAGGGTTAATTTGCGTGCGTCCACCTCGGACGCCTTATCGACTCGCATAGTAAACGAAAATTACTCCGGACCGACGAGAACACCGACATGTCCGTAATTTTGTTCCTCTTCTTCGTTGAACGCGGAGAAGAGTTCTCGAGCGGGCTAATTACGCAAGTCGAGTATATCGGTGGCGACGAAATTCCGAGAAGCTGGAAGAACCGTAAAGATTTCAACGACCTTCTCCTGGCTAGCTTCGCCAGTGGCGTAGGATCTACAGGCGAATCCGCTTTCTTTTCTCTTGGCTAAATTTTCATCCAATTAGTGTTTTTTCTCTTCTCGTGAGAGAATCGATCGTTTTGTTTTTTAACTTTTCTTTATTTTATCGTGAATAAAGAAGGAAATGAACGTGGTAAGCGAACGATACCTAGAGGAAATGTTCGCGGTAGAAACCCTACGGCAGCAGCCCCGTGGAATTATCCTCCTGTAAACACCTACCTAATTAAGATTGGAACATTTTAACGTCCCGCTCGGGGAGCCCAATAAAGCTCCTAACGTACGGCCAGTTTGTTAGGCGCTTATGGGATCGTTTAATTAATATTGGCGTCCGAGCAAACGCGCTCGGCTCCAACGAGCGACCACCTCCGGTGTCTCGATCCGTTGCTCTCGCGTCGACTCGCGCGACGGCCACCGCGTGCTCGATTCCAACGCGAGCGAAAGTTGTTGAGGGGTAAGGTGGACGAACGAGAGAGGAAAAACGGCAACGAAACGACTATACGATCGTAGTCGTACCTACTTCTTTCAAAGGAACCATATTCCATCGAAAAGAGTGAGACAGAGTTCTACCCAAGAGAGGAACCACACGACGGCAGCCGAAAATTAGCCCGGTTGGACCACCCAGTCGAGTAGTGCCGGACCAATCTCCCGAGCATGGACTAATCGAGCTTCGGACGGTCGCTTCGCTACGGTGGTGGGGCTAATTGCGGCTCACCACCTTCCTACCTTCGAGAGGTCGACCTCTCTATTAAGAAACTTTTACGCGAGTGCGTCTCGGCACGTCCCCCTTCTTCGTGCTCGCGCGCGACGACTACTTTTCGAAAGGGAAAGAATTATTTTAGGGATACTTTTCTTTTGGAATATTATCAGAGTTAGGGGAGACTGGGTACGGTTGGAACTAAGGGATTATTCGTTGAACTATAAATGCTACGATGATGAGTCCAAGGAGACAAATGTGCATGTTGCTTGTCTAAATGTGTTTTGCAGTGTTGCGCCGGTCGTCTCGCGTTGTACAGCTTGTAGGAGGCTATATTGTATTTTGGTGATTACAAATAAGTATTTTCAGTTGATTCCTTTGTCAAATTGCTGTTTTAATTATATAGATAGGGTACTGAGTTGTTTCCTGGTCTTTTTTTGTTAAATTTAAGTAATTTCTAGTCTTGTAAGACTGATAGAAAAATGTAAGAAATGCTGACGTATAGTATTATGCAATGTAGAACTACATCTGTTTGAATACAATCACTGTTACAACCGCCCCTGGTATGGGGGTCCAGTTGTAACAGAGACAGATCTTTTCTGAAACTGTTCCTGTAAGAAAATTATAGTGCTTAGGTATAAAATTCTAATTTACATTTCAAGACAGATGTATACTCTTCCATTTTAGACACTTTTCTTAAAGCTTACTAACATAATGTTGATTGTAATTGTAAAATTTTAACATCCGTACCCAGTCTCCCCTACGTCCCGTTAAAACGAGTACCCATCTACTATCTTCCACGATATTTCTTTTTAATCAATTTCGAAATAGGAGAAGGTTACTATATCATGTAAAACAAAGAACAATCAATTTTGGTATAACATTTTCTCATCCGGGGCTCCGTTTTTGACAAAATCGATTTTAAAGTTTGTTTAACTTGTAAACGATTTAGTACAATCTCCTTGTCTTGTATTCAACTACCGCGCGATAGACTATGACTCCTCCTCGTTGTCAATGTTCGTAAATACTGTTATGAACGGAGATAACCACGGTACATAGAAAAAAACACGACAAACAAATTCTACTCAATTATTCTCAAGTTCAGAAAATTGATGAGAAAATGCTATACCAAAAAGTTGTCATTTTTTCTTACATAAAATCATCCCCTGGTACTATGATTTCTGACCCACCCTGTATATTATTCGAGAAGTACCGCAGCGTTAGCACGAAGATAAATGTCCATAGTACTTTTAAAACGGGCGCGGCGTTCGGCTTTTAATCTCGCTAATTTTCGCGCCTAATAAACGTCCGTTAATCGGATTTTCGAAGCGTTCCAAGAAGAAGAAGAAAAGTAAACAGATTGTAAAGATCATCCCTTCCCGTTTCGGGTTTACGGCTTTCTCTATCTCGGAGATGGTTGCACGAGAGTGTACGAACCCACCGCGATACGACGCGAGTCTCGAATATCTCATGACTTTATGGCCACGCCAAATTCCATCCTCCCTCTTCTTTACCCCGTCGACTTCTCGAGCTGCCTCTTTTCCTACCCCCTCCCACGCACCAACTAAAACTATTTTATAGGAGATGTTAGACGGAGATTCTTTATTGCCCCTTACGCGACTTCTTCTCTCGCGTAAAATTAAATTACACCTAAAAGCCCGTGTTCTACACAGCCACGAAAATATACAGGTTCTCTCTCTCTCTCTCTGTCTTTCGTTCCGATTCACTGCCTTTTATTCATTTATTTTCCAAAGCTATTAGCGCGCCTTCCTTTACGGACGACGACGCGACACGCCCATTTTCAAGGATACCTTAGGTAAGGCCCCCAAAAAATGGATTATAATTTAATTATTACCAGCGTCGTTAGAAAGATTTTTTTTACTTACCTACGCCATCGAGGACGGAATTGGATCGTTGGGAAACGGTTGGAAGAAGAATGTTCGAAATAATTACGCGTAGATAGCTTTGTATTTTTATAAACGCTCCGATAATATATATTTAAACGAAGAAAAATGTACATAAACCTACGCGCGACTCGGGCGAGCGATATAACGACGTTTTACGAATGCTTGGGAGATACGCGGAAAGCTTTTTACGCGAAGACATCGACGATTTACTTTCTTAACGCTAAAACTAAAGCTAAAGAAGAGTAAACGTTATCTTTCGACGATATGACGATAATGAAAAAAAAACAAAAAAAAAAAACTATAACGATAAGGCTATTTAAAAGTAATCCCATCGACGCGCGTTAACGTCGATTGCGAGCGATAAACTTGTGAGAGTCCACTCTATCGCTCTCTATTTACATCCCAACGTTGACTTTGTCGGAGAAGCTTTAGTATTATTATACTCTTAAAACGACTTAAGCGATACTTAATAAAATATAAATCACAAGATGCTTGGGTATAAAGAAAACGCGTCGATCTCGATCACGATCTCGATATCACGAATTTGTTAACCCTTCATAGGACCCACTTCTATATTTTTGACAAGTTCAATGCACGTTCACCGAACCCTGATTAGCAAGAAGAAACTATAAAAAAAATTATGTGAAAATTTGTGATCTATAAAGGATCGAAGGAAGAACAAAAAATCACGAATTTGTTAATCCTTCATAGGACCAACTTCTATACTTTTGATAAGCTCGATGCACGTTCACCGAACCCTAATTATCAATAATAAACTATACAAAAATGGTATGAAAAGTAGTGATCTATAAAGGGTCGAAGGAAGAACAAAATAAAAAAAAAAACAGAGGAGACATCAGCAGGAGAGCATCAGCGACAAGTATTGACGGTGGTCTTGACAAGGCACGTTTCGCACGTGACCTCGCAGCAGTATCTGAACCTACACTGACAATTGACCTTCTCCTTGACTATCCTTGTGTCGTAGCCCCTGCCACAACAGAGAAGCTCGCAACCCTCGACTCCGGGACTGGTCGAGTTGCATCGTCGACCAGTGGTACCGAGAGATCCCGTCTTCCGATTCGGCTTGCAGAAATCCGGCGAGTCCTCGCTATAAATCAGATCGAATCTACCGGGTGGCTTGATGGTCGGGCCCTCGGTGATGAAGCTGTGCCCGTCGTTGCTCGGTATCACCTTAGCCGCCCCGTCGAACGACTCCTTCAGTCGATCGCCGACCTCGCGGAACGACGGCATCTTTCGCCAGCAGGTGCGCACGCTGCACGAGCCCGATAGCCCGTGGCACTTGCACTCGATCGTCATGAAGTTCCTCACGGCCTGTGTATCACCAAACTTATCGTCAAAATCTTTTTACCCTTCGTTCCATCTCGAGTCAAAATTTTAAGGGGGGAAATACCTTTATACTGCCGAATATAAGTCAATTTTTATGAATTTTTTTAGAAAGGAACATTTTGTCTAACATTTTCGAAACTTTGGGTATTATTTATTAATAATGTTTACTATTACAGTGTATTATTTGTGATAAAAAATATTAAAAAATGGCGAAGTTATGGTACTATCTTTTGGGACGGTCACGGTATGAGTTGGAAAATGGCGTAAGTTCTATTGTCTGTTGTATTCATCTGAGACAAACCACAAATAAAAGTTGTATTGTTAATACACATATGGAGTACCTAAACCAAAAAAAAGTGAACAAAAGCGAAATTTTAAGAAATAGTACGTTTTTAAAGAAAAAGTTTAAATTTTACGCCCAATCTTTTCGTTATTTTTCAGTAAAAACATACTTTTTTTCTACAATTTTTTAAATCTTGTAGGTTTGGCAACAGGTAATACTGTTATTTACATGTATATAAAATTTCAACGAGATCGGTCAAATATTTTTTGAGTTATCGCTTACGCCAATTTCCAACTCAAACCACGACCGTCTCAGAAGATAGTACCATAACTTCGCCATTTTTTAATATTTTTTAACACAAAAAATACACTGTAATAATAAACATTATTAATAAATAATACCCAAAGTTTCGACAATGTTAGACAAAATGTTCCTTTCTAAAAAAATTCATAAAAATTGACTTATTTTCGGCCGCATAAAGGTATTTCCCCCCTTAATCACGATTTTGCCTTCTTAAAATGCTTTCTTAAGAGTTTTAAGCTTATGGAATAGAAAAAATATATTTATATACAGGGTGTTCCACGTAGATGTAGATACCTTAATATCTTCTTTATTTGTTATTACATAATAAATATTTTTAATGCAATGTAAATTTTATCACGAGTCCAATGCTTTGCAAATGTTATGTTTTTCTTAAGGCCATTTCTTCCGAATTTTTCAAGGTTATCGATATGTGGGTGACCGATAATGTTTAGGTGGCTACGTTTAGGTGGACCCATGAGCGTCCGCAGGGGAGGGCACTTGCACCCCCTGAAATATGTTTTCGGCTTGACGCGTTACAGATGTCAAAGTTAAAGAAGACTGATTTTTCTTTTTGATTAAAATTTATTACATTCGTGCAATTTACTATTACTATTAAAAATTTTTAAAAACTTATTATTTCTACCTTTATTTTATAAAAAATGATTAAAAATTTTAAAAAATAACAAATGACAAAAAATCTTTCTGACGCGTTACAGATGCCAAAGTGAAAGAAGACTGATTTTTCGATTAGAATTTATTACATTCTTGCAATTTACTTTTATTATTTAAAACTTAAAAAAACGTATTATTTCTACCTTTATTCTATAAAAAATGATTAAAAATTCAAAACAATAACAAATGACAAAAAATTTGTCTCAATTTAGATCTACCTTGTCGCGGTGAGAAAGCTTTAATACTAAAAGATGTATAAATATCAAAGCATACATTTCAGTAACATTTTATGTCATGCCCCACCCTCTGAAAAAAATCCTGCGGACGCCCATGGGTGGACCACCCTGTATATGGTGAATAAACATCAGTTTCAACCTCCAAATAGCAGCCACGTCCGCTTTTAACCATTACATGGCCAAACCGAAATGAAAATTTCAACTCGAATCCCCGAAATATCCTTCGAATCGAATAATTTTGACTTACCAACCGACCAGCCGCGTTGTTGTGAAGCTTCACCAGCGTCTTTATGTCGCTCCGTTTCCTATACGGCGCGTCCATGAAATCCTTCGACTTTCGGAAGCCAAAATTCACGTTGTCGCCGCATCCTCCCCATTCCCATTCGCCCTCCGTAAGGAGGCTCTTCTTAGCGTCCGCCGTTAGCGCGAGCTTGCTCAGCCGATTCCCTGAAACGAACTATGTTCGAGCTGCGATCTCGATAAGCTACCCGATACCTAAGAATTCGGATAACTGTAATTTGGATATTCGGAGAAAGAAGGAAGGTGTGCTAGTCCACGAGGAAATATAAATCGCCACACGGCTGAAGAGAGTAAGAGGCGGGAGGGAATTTTATCTTTGGGACAAGCTTTTACCCTTCGTCGTCATCTTATCGCACGAACATTCCACAAGGTCACCCATGGTACAGGCCCTGGTAACCGCATAAGTAACTCCGGCGGCGGTGATGGCGTTCACGAAGCCAGTCTCCCTGGTATCTGAAAGCATCGAGGGGGGAATCCAGAATCAATTAATGGACTCTTGTTAAGGGAGCGAAATCCTCGACGTAAATCACCGATCGAAACGGAAAAGAAGAGACGCGCGTCTCTGCGTGCGTACATGCGTGCGTGCATGGTAGCGCGGAGGCGCTTTAAAAAACGGTCAGAAGGCTACGCGAATACTCAAGAGGGGATCGAGGAGAATGCCGTGAGATAAAAGTAAAAGAGAGGGCTCCTTGCAAGCGGAAGAAACAGGTTGCAGGAGGAGGTCGCGGAATCTTGGATCGGCCAACGAACAAATCGGATTACGCGTCTTCTCTACCTACGAACGATCGCTACCCTGCGCGCGCGCTTGGGGTGAATCGATTAATTAGCTCGCTTTTCGATCTTGAAGTATGCAAGAGAACGGCCCGTAGATCGAGACGCGATATAATCCTTGAATCTACGTAGCGATGTGACGTGATTAGGGATTCGAGTCAAAGAAAATGTCGATATTTTTATCGAAGTCTCGTAAAAATGGATTATCGATATATCGGTTGTCGAATGCTGGTATTATTGATACAGTGGAATTCGGTTATCATGATTTAGGTTATAATGAATGACTGTATATTGCTTCTTGGTTTTATCCTTCGATTTACTTTTTTATTCATATATGCCCATATATTTTTATATCGCTAGTACTTTGAATTTTGTTTTGTTTTCTTTTCTTGCGTTGTTTCGTTTCTCATTCAGTTTGTTTTCATTGTACCTATGTGCATTTGTACTAATGGCATTTCTCGTATAAATAAATAAATATATGTCGTTATAAACGGATTTGGCAGCAGATGGACCGACTAAAAAGAAGGTCGTTCGTAATTTCAATTAGCGACTATAACAATTTGAAATTGAATCGTTCATTTTATCAATTTTTATTATATCACAATGAGTCTACACGCGTGTTTTATGGATTACTTGCTTATTTGTTGCTCTTTTTTTTACTTACGTCAACGATCACGAATTTGGTTTTCAAAACTAGAGATCAGAATTTCTAATTGCCGTAGCTTATTATTCTTACATCCCAAACAAGTACCTTTGGTTCCAAAACAGGTACATGTGCTCTTTTTTTTTAAGAACAAACAAGGTCTTTCGTTCACAAATTTTATATTGTTATGGTCAAAAATTGATACTACAAAAAATCTTTTTTATTTCTATTAGTCATAAAAACTATTTCCAAATATCGATGTGTCGATATTATCGATATATTCTTGCAACCCTAGAATCAAGTCAAACCTCATCCTACTTTTAAATCTAAAATTGCTACATTCCTGCATACCATTTTCCTTTTCTATTATTCTATGCTTCATCCTTATCTCTAACAGACACTCGTATATGTTTCGCTTTGCTACTTTTCACCAACATAAATGATATTCTCTTCTAATCAGTACGAGCACTCTGCCCAAGATTTAATAAATATATATTCTATTCTATTCTATATTCGGCTAATTAGCATTTACGTCGATGAAGAGAGAGGGGAATGGTCCAGTCGGGAAAAATTCTCGGAATGTCTCTCGGCTCTCGGATTATCCGAAGACGGTTCTCCGCGCGCGATAGGACTAATTACGACGGTAAATCGGGAAAGGGGGCGGAAGGGAAGAGTAAGCGAATCGGAGGCGATTCGAGCTGGAAGGTTTCCGGCAGGGTGCGCCCGGAATTCGGATATCGAGTTGCCGATTTCTCAGGTGGTTCCATGACGCGGGTGGTTCCGACGTAGGAACGGTTCAACATCGAGTAAGGTCTCGGCTCCCACGCGAGAACGTCCTCTACCAACGAAATATCCTATTCCGTTTCACCTGTCACGTCTCCACTCCATCATTAAACGAACAATGCGACGGGCTCGTAGTAGTTGCACCCCTTTTTTCAATAGAGCAGATCGCATTTGCCTCCAGCAGTGGGCGTTCGCTGGAACGTTCTTCGCTCTCTGTCTTTCAATAAGCATCCGGGCTTTTGCGAATCTCCACTACCGCCCACCTCCTTTTTTCTACCTTTTTATAGATCCGCGTGGATCCCTTTTCTCTCCATCCAAACCTCGTTGCCCTTTTCATCGATCTCGCAGGCGCCCATTACCACTACTTTGCGATATCTCGTACCAAGGATTCTCACGCAAGAAGAATAAGAAAGAAAGCGATTCTCGTGGCATGGATCGACCAAACGTCGATAAAGATCTCTCGAGCGTAGGTGCGTTCAGAAGCCAGCAGACGATCGTCGTCGATCCGAGTGACGCGTCGATGATCGACCGCGAGCAAAAGTCGAAAGATATATAACTCGTAACAAGAGTGAGGGAGAGAAAGAATAAGAAAATAAGAGAACGAGGAAGAGAAAAGGGGTTATACGCGTTAAGCCTGGTTCTCCGTGGTTCCCATGGATTCCAGGCGGGTATCTTTGGCGCGGATCGACGGACGAACGAACGAACGGACGGACGAAGCGAGGACGTAGGCCGAAGGAAGCTGCCACCGCCCGCGTATCTTCTGATGCATCGCCTCACCTTTCAGTGCGTATTTAAACGATACGATAGTTTTATACGAGCGATCTGATATCGAGGTTCGAGAGCGAAAGGCCCGCTCCTCGACGGATCTCCCTCTCTCGACTTCTCCACCTTCCATTCTCGACTCCTTCGGTTACTTCGAGCACGTCGGCCTCTCGACATGACGGAAGCGACCGTTCTCCCTCCCGTCTTTTGCGATCTCCCGTTCGCACGATTTCTCCATCGTTTACGAAATTCTTTCATCGACTTTTTTCCTCCTCTCTTTACTCTCCTTCTTTTAACTCCTCACCACCTCTACCTTTTACCGATTACCGGCGATGAATTAACGAAAAATAATACAAAAAAAAACAATCATCCCGATGGAATTCTTCGAGAATTAACGTCGCGGGCACCTTTTGCCCCCTATCATACGATCGTCGAAAAGGTAAGAGAGACGATGATCTCGAGGGAAGGAAAGAGATGCATTCATTCTCGAGGAACATGCCTGAATTATCATAACATCTCGGTGGAAGAGAGCACGAGTTCCATACTCGACGTAAGAAAGTCGTTTCGTTCCATCGAGATTTTTCCGTTCGGTCGATCGCACGACACGCACGTCCGTCTCGGTGGATCGTTGTTCCTCTGGATCCTCCTCTTCCTCGTGGCAGAAAGAGAGAGAGAGGTTCGAGCAGAAAAGGAGAAGAGGCCGGGGAATGCTCGAGGTGTAGAGGAGCAGCGGGTAATATAAATCACTTCGAATCAATTAGACACTAGGGATCGCGAGCCGATGATCTTGCAGTGCCTTTCTCCGTCTCTATCTCTTTCTCTTTCTTACTGCCAGGTGCATGGTCTCTCTTCCCCTCCCTATCCTCGCCCCTTCTTCTTCCTTCTTCGACTGGTTCCGACGGCTCGGCCAATTATCAACATTCCGGGGCATTATCCTCGGAGCGAGACTTACGCCGTGTTTAATTGCGAGTGCTCCTCTCTCTTCTTTCATTCTTCTTATCTTTTCTTTCTTCCTACGAAATCTTCCGTTCGCGAATAATCTCGGAACGATAATAAAATGAAACGGTGGTGAAACGTTTATATTCGGTATAATATACCCCGTGTACAGGGTGTAAAAAAATGTTTTGTCTTGACTACCATAGTTGGATTCTTTCAAATCGGTGAAGATCTAAACTCGCCGCAAAATTGACCTTCATCTCGAAAATCAGCAAATATCACACATTCGTCACGCATAACATACGAGCGTTAAGTTCAATATATGGAGCTATGTAACATAAAATTCATTTTGCAAATAACAATATTTCAACATAAATTTCTAACGAAAGGGTTGCTTTGGAACATATGATTCTTTTGATGATTTTGGCCTAAGAAAGAGTAGAACGTCACATGGTTAACAAAAAATTGGACCTTGATTTTCGAGATCAAGATCAATTTTGCGGAGAGTTTTTTTAGTAGATCTCCACCGATTTGAAAGTGTAGAATCCAACTATGGTTGTCAAGACAAAACATTTTTTTACACCCTGTACATTGCCGGATTAACCCTATAGGAAGATACAACAAATGTCTAAGGCAAGGGTTGCCAGATGCAATTTCTTAAATTTTTCCGAATCTGATTTTTTTTCCCTAAAATGATATTTTGATACTGTTTTTCCCGCAAAGAATTCATAATAAAAAATTACGTATAGGATAAGATACACTGGGGTTTTCTAATTTAAAAAAAAAAACCAGGCATTCATATATTTCTAGAAATCAAATCTCGTTTAAAAAGATGGCTCGTAGCCATTCAAATAGATAGATTTGTGTGAGGTTACTTTTATCGTAAAAGGTTAGTAGGACTGCTGTATTTCTGATTTATAGGGGCCTTATAGGTTTGCTGTAGGACTGCCCATTCGCTCAACCAATCCACCACAATTGCATTTTGCATAATGATACATAAGTATTTTTGTTTTTTTCTATCAATAGATCAAGTTAGAACTTAGTTACATTGTATCGATTGCTGCAGTACCCAGTTATCCTTTAAAGACCAAGTGCAAATAGAATTAATCTCTTTTAGAATTTGCTTCTACTTAATAACCAGTTAATTTACAGAATTACTGCATAAAACCATATATATTCCATACTTGTAACTCTACGTTTAAGCTGAATCTTCAATTCTGAAATACTTTTTTCCTATAACAACGTACATCATCCATTTTGTGAGCAAAATATTTAAAACCCTACAATAACCGTCCGTTCGAACACTTTTTGACAGATGTCAGACCCAAAGCCTATGCCAATACATTAACACTTTGAGGTACGGTGTGATTAAAAGTGTCCCTCCTTTTTTATGTATTTCACAGCATGGTGGGACATTTTTAGTCCCACCTCGAAATCAAAATAAAAAACAAAACAAATTAACAAATTAACAAAAATTAACAAAAAACCCAATAAAATTCCTGTGCAACATGGGTCTATTTTTGATCTGAAATCCTGTGCCTCAAAGAGTTAAAAAACTGTATATTATATCGATTACTTTGATAACAAATACTCCTCCAATTGATGACCTAACTCGCAAAAAAAATAAAACAAAATGATATAAATAGAGCCCCGATTAACATTTAATCTACCTCCCGCTGGAGCCTTAATCCGGTAATGCCCGTGTATCCATTTTTTGCTTTAAAGAAGAAAAGAGAAAAACGGGATGAAGAAACGATGGTAGAAAGAGAAGGAGAGACATTTTATCGACGTTCCCTAAGAAAATCTACGATCGTTCCACCGAACGAGAGACGTCAGAAGGTTTGGTCGTCCTTGCAACCTAGCTGCTGCTTGCCGATCTCCTCGTCGATCGCGCTCACCATTTATGGTGGAAAAGAAATTATAGCGACGACTCGCGACTACTCGCCGCTAACTTGGATGTTATCCATGGCGATTACCTCGGCGCTCCATGTGTATCGCAATAAGCACTCGCTGACATATGCATAAATATCCACGGTGCATCCTTAAGCGATGCGTTACCTCGACGAACGGCTAAAAGAGAAGAAACGCGGAATGCGCGTTCCATCGGAAAGAAGAAGGTGCCCGTAAAACGTACGGACGTTCTATCGCGTTCGTGCCCTCGAAACGAATCGTTACCAAGAGTGTAGGTACTACCATTACGTATATACACTTGCCGCAAAGACGCGATCTCTTTCTCTCTCTCTCTTTAGTTCTTATCTCTTCGTATAGTCGCTTTCGCGTCGCCAAAGGCTACGTCCGCGGTCCATTGGGATCTCTTGATTTATGGAATCCGGTATCGAATCCGGCGCGTACCACAGATCAGCCGTAAATCGCGAGAGACGATTAATCGATCGAACGTATTACGTAAGACGGGTGCAATTTGCGCTTGGGAATTCACGAGCTCGAACGTCCTAGGAATTATGTCGCGCGTATCTTCTATGGAAAAGAGAAAGAAGGAAGGAAGGAAGGAAGAAGGGGTCTCGATCGTATCGATCCCACTCGCGCAGTGATTTGTTTGCTCGAGCACGTCGATTTATCGCGCGCGATGCGCCGATTCCTCCGTAATAGATCCTACCTGGCGTCGCCGAGACGTTCGTCGATTTCAATGGAACTCCTCGAAGGATTTAAGGGGACTAGGGTGCTTTGAAATGCTAAGAAATTCGCTTACGTTTAATTGTTCTTAACCTTTAAACTATAGCGCGGGTTGCAAACGGTCTATGAGGGTAAATGTTAGAGTTTACTATTCTCGCTTGCTTTTTTATTTGTTGTAATCTTTGATGTTTTTTATAAAAAGGATTTAAGTAATTAGATCATGGGTTGGTAAGCTTGGTTTTATTATTAAGGAAATTTACGTTGTGGTTGGAAGGTTAATGAGGGAATGGATATGAAACTTTTTCTTTATAGAAGACTTTGGAATAAATTTGTATGATTTTAGTAGATATTTGATAAATACTAAAAAAAAACATTTTATTTCCCATCATTAATGTATAAATATCAATTAAATAAAATAGATAATAAATTTCTATAAAAGTTGTTTTGTTATTCGAAAAACGGTGAAATAAGAAACTCCCCAACCCTGTCATTTTGACTGCTTCGGTAGTTCTAGCACTAATTTCATTTCATTTCATTTATTTAGTAAACGGGATAAACCCTTTAGTGATATAGAGTAGAAAAATAGGAATAAAGATACAAAATACAAAAATACAGAAATACAATAAAGCAAGTAGGATGAAAAATTAAAATGATCCGTAATGATACATAAGGAATGCAATTACTTTACGTTTAAAAGATGGTCGACTACAAAAGAAGTCAAGAAATTTCGCAAACTTGTTTACGTTTATAAATATACGATTCAGACAATTACGCTGACCATATAAAGTTCTATGACTTTCGCAAACTAATAGAAATTTTTGCCTGGAGACGAATCGAGGTACATATAAACTGAAACGTGATACAATGGATATACAGGAAATCCTACCAGTTAAAACCTTATTTGCAAAAAGCAGATCATACATAATGTCGTATTAAAAAAAAACCATTTATATCTAAAGAAAAAAGTTTTCATATTTATTCCCGATCTAGTTACGAACAATTACATTTTAAACCTCTTCAGTACCAAGCGATCGCTCGTCGCGAACTCCTCACTTTGTTTCGACGAATAAGAGCAAAGTTCTCCTCCTACGATCGTCAACCTCGACGCGTACACAAAATCCTGGCGAGAAATTCTTTCGTCCTTCGTTAAAGTCCGATAAATATTAAGAGAATATATCCGTAGTCCGCGTAGGTACGCGAAAAGAAAGACCGGAGGGAATTTCGTCCTCTCTCTACCACGCGCTCCTTCTCCCGAAGAAAGAGCATTCAAACGTCAACGGCGAAGAGTCCTCCCGGTCCAACGGGCTAACAGATCTGTCCTGGTCCTTCGTCTTTCGATCCTCTTCTTTTCCCTTCTTCTCCCTTCACCGCTCGGCGCGCGCGCGCGAGCGCTCCGCCTAGCCATGCCAGGTTAAACGCACGGTAGTCGAGATACAATAAACGTACGGGACACTAAACTGTTTGCCGCTGTCAATTCTTTGTGCGAGCCACCGGCCACTCGTTCTTTTACTCTACAGTCCTTCTTGAAAGTAAACCAAAGTCTTGCTGCATCGATCTCGCTTTAATCTCAATCGATTTTTTTTTTTTAATATTGGAAATGGCTTTCCTTACCGTCTCCTTGAAGAAGCGAAAAGAGAATTCTCGATATTTTTAACCCTAATCGTACAACGTGTTTTTCTAACGAATCATACCACGATAATTTTATGATTAATTCCAAATTTCCAAATAATTATTTCATTAGTATTAATTAATTTAATGTAAAAGCTCCAAAAAAACTTTTGGGAATGCAATATTTTATATTTTGCAAATTTTGAAATTAAATGCAGTTTCAAACATTATTATTATTATTTGTAGCTTAGCGTGGACAAAAATAATAGAATAGTAGGAGATATTGCTTCTAAAAGAAGGTAATTAAGCCATGTAATAAACGACCAAAAAAGAGTCTTACTGTGAGAGTCAAGAGTTTTTCTTAAAATAAAAGATTCGCTATCTTTTATATTAAACTTCAAATTTCTTATTATAAACGATGCTTTAGAAAGGTTTCAAACGCGATCCGACGAATCGAGTGACCCTGTGACCTTCGACGCGTTAATCGAGTTTCTTACGAAATCGGAAGTGTCGCCTACTTTCGAAGCGAGAAAAGAGAGAGAAAAAGAAAGAGAATGGACCCTTCGGTCAAAGGGAGCTACCGGTAAGAAGCTCGAGTGCCCGCGGGGCTTCCATTGTCGGTCAATATTGCGAAGGGTTTGCGCAAAATATTATTGAAACCCTGAACCGTGACCGGGCGAGCGGAACAAAAATCCTTCGAAAAGTAGAAATCTCGTGGATTTGCATGACTTATTTATGGGAATACCGTATGGCTACCTTCTCTGCTGGAAGTGACAAAGAAAAGAGGATGAACGACGATGATGGACCACCGTTTCGGTGAACGAAAATTAGTCGAGAAAAAGCCTTCCCGTTTGGTCATAAAATCGGTAGGAACGAAATTATCCGTAACTAAAGGAAACGACTCGATTTTCACGTGGCACGCTCTATCCTCGCGCGTCGTTGGCCTTCCTTAATACTAAACCTACCGACGCGACGTTAAACCCATACATATTTTTACAAGCTTTTATTTAGTTTCACTTGTCCGTATGTATCTATCTATGTCCTTTACAAATCTTCTTCTTCTCCTTCTCACGCGCGACAAGCTTTTAAGACAAATAATTCAACATAATCTATTATATGTGTTACAGCCATAACTTTGATACTACTTTTAACAAGGATCCACCCATTCGAACTATAACCACTTATAAATAGCATTCAGCACTGTCTTAATAAAAAAATATTGTTAGTATTGTCTTTTTAGTACACTAAATAAAAGCTTGTTTTTAGAAAGTTTTTTGTATCATATAATTATTTCTCTATTTCGCAAATACTAATACAAAAGTATGCTTTTTGCTATCATTAATAAAGAAAATTGATAACAACTTTCTATAAAACTAACTTTATTATTAAGATAATCGAGGAATAAGGAACGCGTAACCGGTCAAATTGACCGGCTTGGTACTTTTAGTGTTAATCCTAACTGTAAAAATAGCAAGACTACTCTCTCTCTTCCTATCCCAAGAAAGGGACAGAAGAAAGGCGTTCGTACGAGCGTAAAAGTCTGGAAACGTCGAAGGAAATCGTACGCGAGTTCCACCTAGCGTATTAGTTAGCACCGAGTTCGTTAAGGCGACAAAACGGTTAGCGCCATGGCGCTAAATTCGCCTTAGCCTTTCATTATCATCCTCCACATTCTACCGGATGGAAGCACGTAGCGTGGAAAATATAAACGACGAACGACCCCGAGATGCTTCGAATCTTCTTACTCCTTATGGTTTTTGCGCGAACCGATATCGTCCAGTCGAACCAGATTCCTCTCAACTTTTCGGCAAAATGCTTGGGTAAAGGAGTGCCGCGTCTCGTACGTTATCGAATTTACTGGAAGATTCCGGTAGATGATATCGCGGTGCCAGTGAGATATTCGGAGGTACGTTTTTACGGACCATCCGTGCCGACGAGCCCACCGCCAAATAATTAGCCTCGATTTAGTGTCGATTCCATTTAGCTCACCGCTCCCGTTCCCGCTCTCGCAGTCGTTCTCTGGTCCTATTACCGATAAACGTGCTCCTCCTGGGAGATCGTCCTCTTCCTTTTCCTCCGAACGGTCAGGTGCGGGCGTATCGCGGACCGGACCACCGCCATCGACGCCTCCCTACCTTTTTTTTTTGTTTTTTTATTATTCGACGTAAACCGTCCTTTTTATTCCCACACTCGAGATATCTAACGGACGTCTCCTTCTTCCTCTCTTATTTTATTTCTTGTTTTTCTTATTCTTCATTGTAATTTCAACTAAAATCTATAACTTGTATAATTACTGCTTATGTACTTTAATGTTGCATTCTTTTTCTGTTCTTAACTGTATTTTTTTTTCTTTTAATTTTTATCTCGTAAAACTACAATGTATTATTTGTTTATTTTTTCGACGTAAACCGTCCTTTTTATTCCCACACTCCAGATATCTAACGGACGTCTCCTTCTTCCTCTTTTATTTTATTTCTTGTTTTTCTTATTCTTCATTGTAATTTCAACCCAAATCTATAACTTGTATGATTACTGCTTATGTACTTTAATGTTGCATTCTCTTTCTGTTCTTAACTGTATTTTTTTTTCTTTTAATTTTTATCTCGTAAAACTACAATGTATTATTTGTTTATTTTTTCGACGTAAACCGTCCTTTTTATTCCCACACTCGAGATATCTAACGGACGTCTCCTTCTTCCTCTCTTATTTTATTTCTTGTTTTTCTTATTCTTCATTGTAATTTCAACCCAAATCTATAACTTGTATGATTACTGCTTATATACTTTAATATTTTATTCTTTTTCTATACTTAACTGTTTTTCTTTTATTTTTATTTTAATTTTTAACTCGTAAAACTACAATACCTATATCATTTTCATCCTACGGGTACATCGCCCGTGATGTAATAAATTGTTCTTCTTTCTCTCCCTTTCTCTCTCTGCATTTTTGCCCATTTTCTTCGACCAATATTTCTTTTAATAAATATATTTACTTATTTTTTATAAATATCGTTGCGCTTCGAACGACTTTCGCTTCATCGATCGAAAGTGAGCGGTCGAAAAGAGAGAAACTCAATTATACCGATGCGTCAAGGTGAGCATCCTCGTTAGAGTTGAGAAATTTTTAAGAAAAAAAGATGGAAAATTCTTGATTCTTTAAATCGTCGCATGAAGAAGTATTTCGCCTCGGAAAGTTAATTTGTAAACTACCAAATACTCTATCTTTCATTTATTAAATATATTTACGTTACATATACCTGTAACTGTACATGTCCCATGTGCAAATAATAGAATAATTTAAAGAAATTTTTCATCATGGTACATACCTCTTTGCGAATAACATACAAAATTTCCAAGTAACGATCACTGAAATTATTGAATCAAAATAAATTTCCCTAATAATTACTCTCAACACTTCCAAACGATAACGATTTTTATCTCCGTTAAATAACAAACGTACATAACTTTATTCTTTTGCGAAGCTAATTGATTCAACAAACGAGCCGTTCGCGTAACAAGCGAAACTTAGAGACAACGAGAGAAAGAGAGAGAGAGACAGAAAGCGTGACGGCAAAGACGATAAATTCCATCCTCTTCTTTCCTTTCTCCTGGTAGCCCCTTTCCACGGGGTTTTTGACGCCCGTGTTCGTCTTATCGCGACACGCGGCACCCCTCAATTAAGAGGTGCTGCTCGTCCACGAATGTTATACCAGTTTCCAGTACCGTCTTCGTCCGGACCACACAGCGGGAGCTACCTGAAAGGCTCTGACCTATCGGGCCAGATCGCGCCCATAAAAATTAAACGTCGCCAGATAAATAAACGTCAATCGGGAATTAAGATAGGCGCCGCCGCTAGCGGGTGCTTCTATGCTGCTTTTTCTACGATCCACTCGTAAGGAATTTTTCGACCTCTCTCTCTCTCTTCAAAGAACGAGAATAGATAACGCGCAACATCGAGCTTTAATATATAGCCTAAATTTTCGGCTTTGGGAAAAGGACACCCTACGTATATGGATATCTTTCTCGTTCAACGTAGCCTTTCTTTGCTACCTGCCAACGCGAGTAATTAATTCGTCGATACGCTTAATCGGGTCTTAACGGGAGGTACGAAGCTTAAACCACCGATTTAAGATCTAAGATATATAGTAGACGTTTGGATGATTCTTTCAAAGAGCTAGGAGATATCGAACGTCCACGCGTAGATCCCGATACGGTGTGTAGATATACAGGGTGAGTCGTGATCGGTAGATTACTCTGTTATTAGCGGTCCGATCGAAAATATTTTTATCAGCTTTTGTATTGTTTTAAGAGAGATTTAGCGTGATTGGAAAAAATTATTTATGGACTTTTTTCTTTGTTTTTTTGAAAGTCACTAAAATAAACAATTTCTTTTACGCATATCTGTTATAGGATTTTAAGATAAATACGATAAATATCGGAACATAACTCAATTTTGTTTATCAGAGTCGAGAAAAAATTTACAAAAACTTTGTATTCGTAATCGATGTTTACAAATCGTGTTAAAAAGCTCTTTCGAAATCATGCAAAAGTGGATAAAAACATTTTCGATCGGACTGATAGTAACAGAGTAATCTCTACTGTATTCACCTAATGTTGTGAATTAAATGCGATTATTTGTATAAAAGTAATATAGAATTGAAGTTCACAAAACTTATGAAATTAGCCTCATCGATCAACATATAAAATTACTGAATATTCTAATGATATATAATTTATACATAACATTGTATTTGTGGTCCAGCCCACTGATTCCACATGGAATCATTAATATAAAAATCAATTTTTGTCAGTTTAAAATTGTTTTACAATAACTAATAATATTTAAGAAAAATGTATTTTTTTTGCCATCTCTCCCTATTTACACACAGTATGTGTCCAATGTTGTCAAATGCAATACTTATTTTTTCTAAGGGAACAATAAAAAAGAAAATGAGGTAAGAAGTTTTAATAATAAAAGAAGAGCTTTGGTAACGTTTTGCATAAGAAAAAAAAATTTTGTCTCGAATTAAATTATTTGTATTCGCGAATACCATGGCAAATGATTTATTCCCAAATACAAATTTATTAGTATTCGAAACATCTCTAGTAGATATCCAACACATATTTACGTATACACCAACCTTATCGAGTTTCATCGTAGGGAGAAACGAATGTACGAAACTCGAAAGAGAGCGAGAATCAAATTTATGCGCTTTTGAGGGCCACTCGAGGTAGGGAGCAAGAAGAGAGGGGAAACGTTTATGTCTCTTTTCCGACGTGTCCCGAGTGGCCTAACGGTGAGCTCCAGTGGCGAGACACCATTTGTTCCGTGAATAGCGTTCGAGAGACTACCACCGAACGACAACTCGAACGGACCTATATATTTTTCCTGTCGGGATTCCTAGGGCGAGCTGTCCTCGCCTCGTCTTCCACGAGGGTCCATGTATTCTGTGGCTACGAGCGGTAGCTTTGCTCGAGGTAAAGCTTTACCTTTTCGACAAAAGGATCGAAGTTAAAGGACGAAAACTAAAGTGAAACAACAAGGTGAAGAAGAAACGTCAGTTAGTTTCTATCCACGAGTTATCCTTTCGAGAACGCTTGTACTTACCCACGTGAGATAGCGTGAGCTCGCGTGTGGCATAAAAAGATTCGAAAGAAATTTATGCGGCTTAACGTTTAACCGCTCGTAAATGCAAGGCTAATATACACATTATAGGGAACGTTGCAAATTATTTCGAGAGCGCCCGGCTCGAGAGCCGTCATCGTGGAACTTTACGATTTTCCAATGAAGCGTATAATCGGACTTTGTCGTCTTTACGGCGTGGCGACCGTCTTTATGGGGTGAGGCAAGGTCGTAAGCGTTGGGTGAAACGCAAATTAGCTTCTCTCGTTCTCCTTCTTCGCTATCCGAGTTCTCCTTCCTTCGATTCGTATTAAAATTTGCTTTCTCTCGAGATGCTTCTGCTAATGGACGATAATCTGGCACAGTGGTACGCGATGGTAAATATATGGAAAACAGTCCAATTTTCAAAGTGTTTGAAACAGCGATTTGCTTTTAATTTAGCAAAGTAGAATAGTTAACTTGAACGTTTCAAGGAATTAATCAGATAACGTACCTTCTTTCATTAATATACAAGCATTTGAAATCGATGCAATGGATTTAAGAACACTCTTTTTGGTATAAAATGTAACTTTTTCTAATTCAACTAAATTTTGCACTACGATAATATCATGGCAATGATAGATTTTTGTTATCGTTAATGACACATCTAAGAACGTAACTGTAGTGAAACTGAAAAAATATCTTCGTTCTTTAATAAGATATTGAATTTTGGAACAAACTTTAATAGAATATATCTTTCGAGTTTCATCTAGCTCCATGTTCTACCTTATTTCTAAATACTCTCAAAACTCTTATTTATCTGCGGCCCTTGTTTTGACGGTAGTTCAACCTCAGAGAGTTCCTATGCACTCGATAGAGCAAAAGGTGTAATGAATGATTTTCTAACAAAATATACAAAATACCTATCCCTGAGATTCAAAACCTAACATATACGTACTCTAGGAGGTTATTTTAAAATTATTGTACGATCATTTTTCACAGAAATACAGCCCTTTGAAAATTTCACAAAATTTTAACGTAAACGAATTTCAATGGAAAACTACATTAAAAATAATTTTCAATATCTTCTAAATCGCACCGAAACATCATAAATAAAAATAAAAAAAAAAAACTATTAATTTATACTGACATTTTTGAAAATAATAAACCTTTTACATAATATCCATACAGTCTAAACCACCGTGGCTCGCGTGTAAGCGCCGTTCGGCTTTCAATTAACGCCGCTCGTTTATTGCCTCGCTTATCGATCGTTCGACGAAGCTCGCGCTTTTCCAGCATCGACTTTAGCTAGAACACCGATTAGGTAGTATCCAGTCGCTATCTTACCTCGCATCCTCTTATTATCGTATTAAACGTATTTTGTAGCGTTTATTACTTCCAAGATATTAGTAACGACCTGTCTCGTTAATGTACCTCGCTCGCGTAACGCGAGCACGCAAAATGTCCTAGCTACACGAGCATGGTACCTACTCGTGTAATTTAAATATCGTTTAACTCGAACCCGCCAACTAGAAATTTCCACGCGCGATCGAGCTTAAGCGTTACTAAATTGATTCGAATCGTTCGATATTAGGTAGATAAGTAGTTGGATATATAGCAACTTATGCGAACGTGACTCTCTCGATGAAAGGCATTGGTTATTTTTCTCGAGTAAATCGCGATAATCCGTGAGCGTATCTGGAAGGCTGGTAGAAGTCGAGACTCGTAGGTAGTATAGAGAGAGGGGGAAGAGAAATAAAAAGAAGCTTCTGCGAAGAAGGAAAAGGTAGAACGTAATATCGCGTGGAAGGAGGGGTATGTACTTGTCCGGATACATCTCAATCGGGATCCCTCGTCATCGTCGCTCGAATGCCGATCCACGGGCCGGGGATAGTCGTTCTTAATTCGATCATCGATCGTCCGGCAACGTGAATTCCATGCGCTCGCGCATGCCCGTCGTACCAATACCACCATAGCTGGATAGAACGGAAGGAAGGGCTCACGAAGTAAATAATAATGATAGAGAATCTTTCTCTCCTCTAGTCGGTCGAGAGCTCGCATCGAATTCGAGGATCGATAGAGATCGAGTCGAGAGATCGGGTCGTGGGCCGATCTAAGGAGGGACGCGGATCGTTGTCCGTTGAAGCGAAGAGAGAGAGAAGACGGCGGCCTTCCCGATCGTCGTTGGCAGTCAGGGCCTTTAATTAAGGGAACATATTGCCACTAATATCCGACGGACAGTGTCAATCTGTCAGGCTACCAAAAAGGCACCGATCTTGATAGCGGTACCTAGGAGAGAGCAGCACGGCCTATTGGACACGCTGTCTTCGATTTAGTTGTTCCGCCAGATCACCCGGAATTAATACGTTCGACGGCTAACTGAGCCCGCGCGCGCTCGGCAGTGAGACGAGCGGGACGGCTTCGCATCTTACCACTGTGAGAGAATCTGTCGAGATTATCGAAATCTCTCTCTCTCACTTTCTTGATATCTTTCTCTCATTCGATCATACGAATAACGTTTACTTTATAACCGTTATCGCTTCCCGTCATAACATTATTACGTCTTCGCGTTATAGAATCGAGATCGAATAATTACGTCTGTATTATACGGATAAGCAAATAGCGTCGCAGGTATGAAGATTTTTTTTCTTTTTTAGGTTTATATTTATGTAGTAATTTATTAGCTTGCGTGTAGGATGATTCTTTGGCTATGAACAGAGGATAGACGTGTTATGGAATAATTTTTATTTAGTGATAGAAATATTTTTGTTTTGGGAAGAATTTATTCTTGTTTGCTTTAATAGTTGAGTGTAAGGGACCATGTTATTAAATATAGTTGTTGGGCTCACGGGAGTTATTGGTCATCTTAAAAGAAAATAGGAAAATTACTCATTATGTAGTCTTATGTGGCATTTAATTAGGATCATTATAGAAAACATTTTTTTCAATGAAAGATAATGATTTTCGATAATAAACTTATTTAAAGTTGCATAAGTCTACAGGAGGAATAATTTTTATGTTTTATTTAGGAATTATTTTATTTATTTACCTAAAGATTCTTGTCTTTCTACCGTGTTAATTTATCTACTTACGTTCGCGATTCAGAAAATTCCCTATTTAAGAAGCTAAATTTGATTTTCGAGGTATTATAAACAATAAAATAATATTCAATTTTATTTGTATAATCGAAATAATTATTAATCTTGGCGATACTACGATCAAATAAACTTAGATCAATATAAATGTAACTTTTTAAAATTCATCATCAATCTTAAATCATACACTTACCTAATACAATAATTACAAATGTAACAAAGAGATTGGATACATTTTTCTCGAGCTTAAATAAATAATAAATTTCTACAAAAGTTTCATTGCCACTTTAATCGCAATAATTTGTTAATCATTCCAAACCTTTTCACCTGCTAACCTTTAAGCCACAGGTACTAATCTCGATGTAAACGAATTGGCGAGAAGAAGCGTATAAATGAGGACGAGGAAAGAAAGATCGAAGGACGAAAAGAAGAATTTTCTATCTTGTCTCGACAGAATCGAAAGTTAAACGAGCATAATCGCGAGTCACGAGGGGCCCCGGTAGAAAAGATTCCCTCGAAGCGGACCCTTCCTCGCGCGGGGCAGGCCGCTTTCAGGAGCGAAAAAGGTGGTCGAGCACGACAATGCACACACTGCCGGGAGATTACAGGGCGCTTCTCCGCTTCGACATTGGCCGAACCGGATGTCGATTACACACTAGTTCTTTCTCGAGCCTCGGCTCCGATTCGTTACGATTAAACGTTGCTTCTACATCGGTGTACACACACACACACGTCTCTCAAAAGACCTCTCTTATCCACGAGTTTGATCCGCGAACATGCCGTTCTCTTACCTACTTACAAATTAATCGTAGGATCTCCTATCGCCTATCGAATTATTCGAGTCGAGATTTTAACTTTCGTTTAACCCTTTAATGGTTAAAAGTGTACATAACTGCCATTTGGAGGTTGAAATCGAAGTTTAACACGTTGAATGTATAATAAACCCATTATGTAATTTTATTAATAATTCTTTTCGGTATAAACATATTGAAGAATTTACTATCACATCTCTTATATCAGACCTTACACTTTTTATGGTCAATGGTTACGATCTCCTAAATATTGATGAACAATATTGAGTGACGGTCACCGGTGACCCCCATGGCATTCAACGTGTTAACGGTTGATCTAAACTTCGTTTTGACCCTCCAATGGTTAAAAGTTTTTTAATACATTTTTCCATTTACTCTGTATTTACTTATGTTTATTGCAATCTAAATATCGATAGAACTCATTTGATTCTTTATAAGATAAGGATAAAAAATAACATTGTGAAATGAAATGTGTATGTTTTAACCTCCTACTAAGATCGCATTGTTAGTAAAATCAACGCAGAATTGTGAATATTTAGGAAATGTAAATTTGAAATGTATTATTCTAAGAAGTAGAAAATGATTACTGGGACATTCAGTTTCAAGCCGGTCCAATACTTGGTCTATGGATAAGATTCTCAATATAATACAACAAAGACCATATATGATAAATCTCTGGGTTAAAGCAGTCCAAAGTCTTGTTTACAAACACCATTGCACTTCATAATACCATTAGTCTATACCTAAATAAAAAAAAAATAACTGAAATATACTTTCAAAAGGTCCATAACTGGTACTTAAACCTTATAAGCTTCACTTTGACTCTAAAAACTCCTAATAAGAGAGCATTTTACATGGTCAAACCTCGATTAAAATTTTGACTCGGGTAATAAAAATCGGTAAAAAAAAAAACTGAGTCAGCTTACCGTGCAAAAGAATCTTCCTCAGCGATCGTCTCAACGATGTGCAATTCCACCTTCGATTTCTAAACTGATACTGGCATTCCCTCGTACCAACGTGAACGCCCTTCGCGATCTCCTTCAACAAGGACGGCTCCTTCCGGCAAATATCAGCAAGTTTTCCCTTGAGTCTTCTCGTTTTCTTGCAGACGAGCATCGGGTCCATCACCACCTGACTTCCTACCGTCCTGAAAATGTCAAATCGTTCCTTACTCAATCGTACGAACTCTGAGTGGACGAGAAAACTCATCGACGCGTTCAAGGTTCGACTTTCGCGCTTGAATAATCACATTCACGGTTTTATAATCCGACAGGGCATCGCAAAATCCCGCGATAACGCGGAAGAACGGTCTCGTCGAATAATTTTATCTCTAGCCTGGACCAAATTCGTAGAAACGAACGTGTTCCTCAGGGGCCGTGCTCTCGGTAACACTGACAAATTACGATCGAAAGTACAAATGCATTCCGCGAGAAAAGGGGAGGTACCAACGCGAAGAGAAGGAGAGAGATGGACTACGATATATATTTTCGAGAGGAGCTACGACCAGCGAAGATACAGAGAGAGTGTAAGTTTGCGCTATTTGTTCGAAAGGCGAAGAGAAACGTGGAAAGAGGAGGGAAAAGGATAGAGAGATAGATAGATAGAACGTAAGAAGAAAAAGGAAAGATGCCGGAGAGTCGGAATAATTTACGGAAGCCACAAATCCCTCGACTCGACGTTCGCTAAGTTGCTGGTTATTTAGCCACGCCATATCTTTCGTGCCCGATGAAGAAAAAGGTAAAGTTTCGCGGTCGAGATTAAGCGCAAAGTCCGCTAGAGCTCGCGTTTCTCTTGGAAAATTTCCGGAATGCAACGGGGCGTGTGCGCGCACGTGCATTACGCGAAAGAGCTAAACGGAGGATTCGCTTCGATTTCATCGCTCGACGGTAGGTACCGATGCTTCTTCGATCGACGAAAAAGTTGGAAAAGTAATTAATGGCGATCGGGTATCCCGACGCTTTCTCGTTCTTAAAGAATCGTTCGAAAAGAGGGAGTAACACAGGACTGGATAGGAAAAAAAAAAAAAAGCGAGGCAAGAAGAGGAAGATTCTTCGAGACGACACGATCGTCGGTGGATCGCGCGTATAATTTCGATCTTCTCGGAGAAAACGCGAAAGTCTCGCCGGTAAACGAGCATTCCTATCGCTCGTAATTTCTTCTCAGTCTCTGGAGAATTCTTTCCGATCTTGAAAGAGAAGGAAAGAGAGGAAGGAACGCGCGTGTGCGAAGAGAAACGGAAAAAGAAACGTTCGTCTGTAGAAAAGAGAGAGAGAGGTAACGCCGTCGCGATAATTAAATCCGTGCGAGCCATTATACCAGCGATAACGTAACTCGCGTCTGGACGGGAGGATGTTCCGGAAGAAAAGGAGGAATTCAAACTACAGAGGAAGGAGAAGAAGTGGAAAAAGAGACACGATACTTTTCTTCGCGAAGAAGGAGAGAGAGAAAGGGTAGGATAGAGAGAAGAGACGTTCTCAAAGTCGACCTTCGTTACGAAACGTTAATTAAGATCATTAGTTCTGCGTCGGTAGGATGCCGGGTCGCGTACACGACGGACTCTCGGGAATGCAACGACCTTAATGGCAATAATTCCGTTAAGGACGGTTGCTCGCTCGTGTTCGCGTTGTGCCGCGGCTTCTCGAGGTCGCTCCAGAGATATCGAGCCCTACGACTTCGTACCAGAGGAGGAGAAAGAAGAAGAAGAAGAAGAAGAAGGAACGCCAAGAGAAGCCAAGTCGAGTCGCGTAAATGCGACGTGAGAACGGGCCGAGGCGCACGAGTGACATCGTCATTTGGGAAGAGAATTCCTAACGCGAGCGACAAGAACGTCGAATAGGCGCGCGAACGTACTCACCGATTCTCGTGGAACGAGCCGGAAAAGCTACGAACGAAATTTTCCACTCTCGAGTTCCCCCCTTTTGACTTCCCTCTTGAGATCTCTCTCTTGGTTCATCGATATTTCCGGCGATGATCTAGCCACTCTACTACCTACTCGCGCTTTCCTAGAACCGTCTCCCGCGAACTATTTCGCGACGTGCATCGATAGGAATTTACAGAGGTTAAGTATCGCTCAACGAAACGGTGTTGACAATGAGAACGACCGAGGAAAGCGTCTTGATAATTTTTGAAATTATAAAAAAGAAGAGGGGGTAGGGGGGGGGGGTAATTAGGGTTCCGTACCAATACAACAGAAGGCAGTCGATAGGTCAAGTAAAAATTTTATTTATTTATTAATGATGAACGGGAAAACCCCACTAATATACATAGAATTTAGATAATGCACAGAGGTAACTGTGGAATATCGAGGAATTATAGAAATTTAGTTACAGAAAATAATCACCTAAAATATAAATACAAAATAGAAAAAAAAAAAGGAAAAAAAAGAAAGAGAAAGCAAATATTATTCCTGCTTACATTTTATTTTATTAATATTTAAATCTTGTCCAGATTTGCTTGTGATAACTGAAAACTAAATGCATTCTCCCATATAAAAAAGTGTTTTTTTTTACAGCAGTAACTATTACATTGTGGAAAATTCTGGCAGTTTTCCAGTAATCTATGGACTACCTACTGACCCTGTTAAAATCAAAATTTTAGGTTCAGAAACCTCGAAGAACAGGAGAGAGGGTCATTTTTAGTAAATGTTGAGCTGTATCATCAAGTCCATTGAACCTAACATTATAATAAAAATATTTTAAGAATCCCCCACACGATAAATTGATCCAAATTTTTTGTTTTCTTGAGACCAAACTGACCACCCATTTTAATTTCAAATATTGTTTTTTCTTATCGTTGACTGGCGATATATGCGCGCATAAGTTCCTACATTGTATAGTTTTTGAGAAAAACACCTCTGTGACAAACGGATGAACGGACACCAGAGTGATCTTATACGGGTTCCGTTTTTCTTTTGAGGTACGGAACCAGGGGTTGAAAGGGTTCCGAAAATAACTGTTTCAAACTGTCATATATCGATTCTGACTGAAACAGTAACGAGAACCGAAAAATGTTAAAACTGTTATAGATATATCGGTATTGGCTCATATCAATTCCGGTTTCGGTTCTTAAAAACCGATATTATATTGGTTCTATAACTGTTATTTTTCGGTTTTATATCGGTTACGAACTGTAATCGGTTCTATAATTGTTATTTTTCGGTTCTCAAGAACTGAATCCGAAACCGATATGGACCAGAACCGATATATCTATAACAGTTATAACAATCTTTCGGTTCTCGTAACTGTTCTAAGAACCAAAACCGATTTTATAACTGTTTTCAACCCTTGTACAGAACCCTAATTACTAGACTGCGGATCTTTATGCAAATTCATATGAATTATAGGGGAAGAGTGGCATGAAAGAGCCACTTCTTGAAAGAGCCACTATCATTTACACAGTAGTTTTTGAACAAATGTTGGATGAATTAGTTTTTGAAAAACTAGTAAAGTTTTTGCTAGTTTAACTAGCAATCAGTTTTTCTACTTAAAAACTATAATTCGTCCAATATTCGTTCGAAAACTACTGTATAAAATGATAGTGGCTCTTTCAAAAAGTGGCTCTTTCATGCCACTCTTCCCCTACTTCATGATTCATCAAATATTGCAAGTAGAGTTGATAACTGAATAAAAATATGTAAAATACAAAGGATACATGTGACATATTCAATGGTTTGTCTTATATGTAAAATTTGTAAACATACGCAATAAGAAAAATCTGTATTTGCATAAAGATCCGCAGTCTACTAAATACTAATGATAAGTACCTATAAATTTTGAACGAGCCTCGTTTGATTTTTGATTTGAAATTTTTTAAAAATGATAAAATACATTAGCTAGTATCGCTAGTATCGCTTTAGGGAAGAACTGCCTCGATCTATCACTCGCTCGAAAGTAATACACTCGGCAAACGTCCTTTCCACCGAAGGGATAATAAAATTACGACGTTATCGCAAACACGTCGCGTTTCACGACCATCCTGGTTATGTCAGCGCTTTTACACCCGCGTGTGCACGCTGATCTATTAATAAACGCGAGGAGAACTTCGGTGCGACTCGAAAGTGTCCGGACGACGCGGTCTACGCGGATGCGTCGTACTATTACGTGGTGAACGCCTCGACGCGCTCTTCCCCCGAGGAGCAACCAAAGAGACCATTAACGATTCGCTTTTACGATCGAGAGATTCTTGAAAGATCATGCCGTTTATTCGTATCCGATAAACGATTTCCGCGTTTCGCACGTGCCGAAACGTTTAGTTTCTCCTTTGATACTTTGCTAAACGTGAAATCCGCGACTTGATTTGCGTTAAACGATTCGTTTAATTTCTCGCGATAAGGGTATAAACAATTTTACGGGTGTGAAGCTAAAGACGACATTAGTCACATATCGTTGAGATATATCGTAACCTTCATCGGGATAGAATGATTTTTTATAGCGCAAACGGATAGAACAACCTCACAGGCTACGTACAGAATGGATGGAATTAATAATTTTTAAATATCTTATTTAGATTAATTAATGAATTAACGTTTTATTTATTTAGAAAAATAGTCTTTTAGAATTATAGAATAGGTTTGCAGGAAATTATTTGTTTAGGGATTCTTTCGTCATGAAATATTAAAGGAGATTTAGAGACTCTTTTATTCGGATCAAAGTTAAAAGTTTTAAATGTGAATTTGTTATCTCTATCGTGCGAAGTACAAAATTAATATTTTGAAGAGAACAAATTCTTTTTATGCATTAACCCTTTGCACTCAGTCTTGAGTGTGATTCGATAAGACCGATTTTTATGATAATAGGAGGTCGAGTGCCACTCAAAGCTTAATTTTTATTGTACTGGCAGATTTTCCTTCTCGAACATATTTATTTTCACAACGTATCGAGTGATATATCATTTGAAATGAAATAATATAATGTGAAAAATATGTCGCCTGAGTGCAGAGAATTAACCTCTGAAAGATTCACCGAATTTAAAAAGAAAAGACATTGTTAAATGTTTGCACGAGTCATCCTACTACTTCCTTTCACCCCACTCCGTAAAACACGTAAGTAGTACCAAAGAATAATATTACTATTAGGTTTTGGAAACCTAATAGAATAGTGGACTCAGAAGGATTAATCCGTGCTAGAAAAAGGCCTTGCACAATTTTTGCACCGTTTTAACACATTGCGTGCCAAATTGATTTTTATATAAATACGCCCAGGGGCTAACAGGAAATATTTTGTTGTTGGTTTCTGGCCTAGGAATAAATTTTATAGTACCTAACTTACAAAGCACCTAATAGGGGAAAAGTATGGTATATTGGACCGGCAACTAAATTGGACCACCTTTGTATTTCAAAAGATAGTTTCTCAATGTCAATATTCGCAACACCAAACGATATGCATCTAACTTCATTACATATCGGCCGTATTGTTTTCGTTGTGACATTGAACGTTTGTGTTTTGTTTTGGAAAATCTATGTTGAAATACAAAGGTGGTCCAATTTAGTTGCCGGTCCAATATACCATACTTTCCTCTATGATAATAAATCTAACTTTTAGTAAAATTTTATTATTAGCCTACTGCGAAAATCTACTGTCATAAACATATGTATGACGTGGCACGCAATGTGTCGCCTATATACCCTACTTCCTAAAACTAACGTTTAGATTCTCCTAAAATATGAATAACCGAAAACTATAAACGTTCGGAACGCGAAGAGTCGAGTCTGTCTCTACGTGTTAGCAAGAGCTCACCGACTCTTCCGAGAACGATTCGATCTTTCACCCGACCGAAAGCAAAGCTAGCCTTTCTCATCGCCTCCGCGTTCGTTCTTTTACGACTTGGATCCGTTTGATACGTCCCTCTATAGATAATAAACGTTTCTCGTCGGTGCTCGTCGTTAGCGAGCGATGCATTAACCTAGATTCGTCTGTTAGACTTGCCTCGGTCGCGAAGTGGACGACGAAAGGAGACGAAAAAGAGAAGAGAAGGAAGAGGAAAAAGAAGTGGAAAGGGAGTTCGAGGATAGGGAGGAGAAGATGAAGTAGAAGACGAAGAATAAGAGCGAGGTCGTCCTCGCGTCGCACGGTGGAGGCAAGAAAAGGAACTCGGGGATGGACACGTCGTCGTCGCGAACGAAAAGCGTGGAGAGGCCGGTTAGGGCGGCCGACTTATTTATTGCCTCATTAGACGCACTCACTTTGCTCGAAGGCAGCTCCACGCTGTCTGCTCGGATAGACAGTGACGAGAGCAGCGTAGCGCTGCTGCCGTTTCGCTGCTCGCTCGTTCGCTAGCTCACCGTGCTCTCTCTCTCTCTCTCGTTTCTCGAGAGAGAGAAAAAGAGAGAGAGAAAGAGAAGGACCGTTCCGGACCGCTCCGGTCCGCCGCGGACCGTCCCGGAGAGGAGAAGAAAAAGAGAGAAGGATCCGTTGCAACGGCCGCGACTACTCTTCGGCTCGACCGAAAGGATGCGTTCTTTTCTCTTTCTCTCGCGGGCGCACGCTCTCTCTCCCCTGTCCTCTCGACGCTTGAAAGAGGGAAGAGTCGTTTGGTCCAGCGGAATTCTTCGAATATCTCCTGCCGCAACGAACGAGACCCTCGAGGATAGGAAGAAACGACGACGGAAGTTGGGAACCTTGCGATCAAGGACGCCGGACCGGAGTATTCACCTCTGCTCTTCTTTCCTTTATCTTTAATACCTTTCTTTTCGACGAACGGAGAAGACCGAGAAAGCAACGATTAAAGAACAACCACGATGGACTACCACCCACCAGCTTCCCCAGACGTGCTTTATTTAAATGTAGTATACGAGACAGTCGAGAAAACGGAAGAAGTGGTATAATACGACGACGAAAAGTGGACGAAAGGGAAGAACGTGGTCTCGACTCTCCGCACGGTAAAACTACGATGATGGAGCATCCTCGTGTGAGCGTTGTCTTGCTTCTTTTTCGCTGTCTCTGGCACGACCGTCGTTGGAAGCAACAAGAAAATGATTTAGATTAACAGCACGTATTTAGCAGCCGCGAACTGTTGTGACTTCGGATTTCCGCTTACCGGTACTGCGAGACGCTTTTTTGTTTTATTCTTTCGTGCTATCACCGGTGCGAAAGATCGATGATGTCGGGAGAGGTTAGAAATTAAGGGAGAAAGGCGGAAAAATGGTAGTGCGATTAGATAGAAACGTGGGGATAGGGCTACTGTCCGTCTGGACTTTGTCCGGGTTTTAATTTTTAAGGATTTTTAACTTAGATGGAAACATTTTGAATGAATGTTTAATTTTCGCGTTAAGAAACTTAAATATAAAACATAAGTATTAAATTCTTCTTCAATCTGTATTAAACTACATCCAAGTAATTCGACTAGTTAATTTTATCTCAACTTAAAATAATCAACTTCTAGTTCAAACATAAAATATTAATCTTCTTTGAACAATTAACTTAACTAGTTCAAATATATAATATTAATTATCTTTGAATAATTAACTTTACTAGTTCAAATATATAATATTAATTTTCCGTTACTAACCATCTATATCGTCCGCTATCTCTGTAAAATGTGCGCAGCGCGGCGAATTTATTATTTTATTTTGTGACTAAATTGTCCGGCTTTTTCTCCGGACTTTTCAAATACCGAAATGGTAACCCTACGTGGGAAGAATTCGTGTTGAATAGAGATAAGATCAAGTGCAATATGTACTTACAAATCCAAGTCAATTTCAACAACCAAGCTTCATTTCATGGGTTTCGATCAGTACCTACTCAAAAACAGTCAAATTTTGCTAACTCTAAAATCTCTATAATTTGAATTTTTATTCATTCTCCAGAAAAAACCTTTAAAAGTCGATAAAAATCAAGAGATTAACTCGAAGTTTTCTTAAGTGTAACAGTCTTCTTAGTTCACCTCTACAACTCGAATTCTTTCGGGACTTAGAGATCAATATTACCAATTGACCTCTATATCTCAAAGTTTGATTATTAAACCCTCTATAACTCGAAGTAAAAAGATTCTGCCATCTACCCTCTATAAGTCAAATTTTTTTTCGTACCTCTATACCTCGAAACCTTGCTAACTCGAATTACTCTCTGCTCGACTTTACTAACCAAAGGTTCAAACTTTTCTCATCTAAATTCGAGTCTACTCAAAACAACTGTTTTATCATTTCAAATTACTCCTAAATTTTCCAAACTATTCAGTAAGATTCGAAACCTACTTGTAAGATACTCGATCCCATCCCTATAGTGTTACGGCTTTGGCGAGGCGTGGAAAGGGCGGGAATGTGTCGAACAAATTGGTGGCAAGGGTCAGGGCACGCGAAGGTCGCTCCCTCCACGAGTTCTTTCGGAATCTTGGAGAAATCCTTCCTTCTTCTTCCATACTAGTTCTCTCGAGCTGGTGAAAGGGATATCTCGCGAAAGCTCGAAATCACGCGCGACGTTCCCCGGGAAACGTCGTCGTTCTTACGATGAGCGAGCGGCCGGCAAAGCGTACGGTCGTAAATCGTCGTGCTTATTTCGAGCGACGGTTCGCCGCCCGATGAAAAAGAGGGGACCGGAGGGATGAAAATCTCTTCATCGAGCGGGACCATAAAGCCGAGGTTCCTCGCAAGTGCTCGGACAATTATTCCTGGCACGTAACCTTAATGAAACCGATAATTGGAAGGAGCCCGATAAAATTAGGATAATCCACGATAGAGGCGGAGCTCTTAAAATTCCGTACATAGCAGGTGCACGGTGCACGCGCCGTCGAAACAATTTCGAATTCTTCTTCCCTCTCGGAACGTAGAGCACGACGGTCTCTCTCTCCTGCCCTAACATTCCAGGAGAATCGATCGCGGTGGATCTCTCTCGAGAGAGAGAGAGCTTGTCATGTTATTCGAGCTAGGAGGATGATGGTCCATTTTAATAAAGCTGATACGAACGATCGAAAACTGAGAGTCCAACAAACGCGACTTCTTCCTGAGAAACGAGGAGACCCGCGAGACGAAACGCCGAAAGCAGAAAATTGAAAAAAAGCATCCGGCACTAACTCACGCCTCGCATAAAGTCGCATTAGTACCGTGCCATTGGCGCGGCAAAACCGTGACCGATCGGCCACCTCGAGGGGGTTAACTCCCGGTAAATCATTCGTAGCCATTGTGGTGGTTCGTGAGAGAACGAGAGGAAAAGAATGGCCAAAAAAAAAGCCGAGCGAGTGAGTCAAGTGCGAGAGGAGAAGAAAAGGTGCCGTGTACGAGTAGGTAAAATGAAAAGGAAATAGGTAGAAGAAACTCGTGTTCGAAGAGCTCTATCGTTTCGAAAGATTTTGCGAGAACTTTTCGCGTTAAAATATTTCTTGTTTCGTGTGCCATGTTTTCTCTCAGTACCCGAGATAATGTCGTTCTTCTCTCGTAGCTCGGGAGAGTCGTATGAGAGACGAGATGAAAAATATCGTGAAAGTTAAATGGAGAGGCAATTATTTCATCGGCAAATTAATTTTTTGATATTTGATTAACGGCACAATGGGACCCACAAAATAATTTGTAGGCAATATAAATTATTTATAGAAGGAATGACTAATCGATTGGTGGAATTAAGAGATTACAGGTAGAATAAATTTCGATCGACCAATAAGATAATCGATCGTCTGGTTGCGTCTGTCCAAACCGTGAAGGTCGTATCATTATTTTTTTTATCCACTTATACTCATAAAAAGAATTAATAGCCGATCGTTTTTACTTTATTTGCTGATAAAATTATGCCGGTCGACCGCTAATTTTAGCTGATCAAAACTTGAATAAAATGCTGATCAATTAATTAGGGGGACTCGTGTGCGGCGAGCGCGCTATCGTCTCAATTTACTGAGAAATTTCTTTTAGCAATATCTCTCATTCATTTCCATTAAGAAATTTCCATCGATTCCCATTCATTTCTTAATAAGATTTCTTTTAACTCCATTGGTAATCCTTATCATCGATTCATTTCCATTTGGTTGCCATTGAAACCCAATGGGAATTAAAATTTATCATTCATTTATAATTGAGAGGCTCACGAGCTTTTGTACTTCTCAAAAGCTCTCAAAAACCTTTTGAACTTTTTGTTTTATAAAGCTGTAATTTGATATTAACATTTTGTTGATACCTATCTCAATAATTTTTATCGCGTTCAAATAACTTAGTTCTCCCCCAAAAATTATTATCGACTTAGCATGATCAAAAATAATTATGTAACACGAAATATTGCTTAACCTCTCGCCCTATGATTTAATTTGACACGCAATGAAACTAGTATTAGAAGTTGAGAAAAAAACGAATGTAGTTACAAACAATACAGTTTGTAAACTTGTCCAAACAAAAAATTCCAAAAATAAATTCATTAAAATGAAATCATATAGGTACAACTCTTTGTTTACACCTTTGTCGTAACATCTGCACCACGAGTCTCACACGATATTATAAGGCAATAGATTAAAAGAAAAAAGGTCATTAATCATGTAAGTCTCCAAGTGTTAAAAACATTGCGAATACCGTGCATTTCGCTAATGATGTACACAAATGCCCACTAGTAAGATAAATACACTATCGATAAGAATACAATCTTATCTGGTCATATCGCATATGATTTATTATTACATAGGTACCTAGTTATAATACTAAAAATATCATTGCCATCATCAAGAGTAAAATTAGTGTGGTACTCAAAAGATTCCTCCAAGACGTCTTTCTCTTACCCGAGAGAGAGAATTTCGTTCGCCTCTCACCGCTCGAGCCGGTGAAGCGCGAGTGCGAAGGATTATTCTCGAGCATATAGTCGTCGCGACCGTGAACGATCGAGCGCGTTCGAAACGAGCTCGAAGGACTATATTTAATACGAGACGAAAATGATTCTTACAAACTCCTCGCAAAAGTCGATCATCGTTCGACGGTGGCTCGCTTTTACGAACGCTCTCTTTATGATCTCACGTGAGAAAGAGTGCGATGCGCAGGTGAGAGAGTACAAAAAATGGGGGGAGAGAGAGAGAAGGAGAGAGTGAGAAAGGGGGAGTATCGAGTTGTCCAACCAGCGTGAACGTAGTCGTGGACTGCCCACCGCGGCTCATTGGCCGACTTGGCGAGAGCGCGACCGAACGCTATCGCTTTATCGCTCGTACCTCGAGCGTACCTCGAGTAGATACTCTTACTAGTCGATTCCGTTTCTTCGAAATATACTTTAGAGAAGGAGGGAGAAAGTAAGAAGATCGATACGTAGGTATAATAAATTTATCGATGTAAAATGGAATTCTTTGGAAAAAAGAAAACTTTTCGAAGACTCGAAGCCATCTTAAAAGATCGCTCTCCGTAGACCGACCGCGTTCTCTCGTCTAAAAGAGCTAAACGCCGTAAAATCGAGGCAAGAAAAACGCTGGAAGTGGATGGGGAGAGAAGAGAGGAGGTGGTGGTAGAGGAGGAGAGAAGGTAAGGAAGAAACGTGGAACGAAGCTCGTGTATTCCCAGTCCTCCGTGTCCTCGCGTTTCTCCGGATACCACCGAGCGAGCGAACCGACGGGAGAGAAGAGCGAGGAAAGGTAGAAAGAAAGGGAAAGAGAGAAGGAATACCCGCGAAGTCGAGAGAAAGAAAGAGAGGAGAAGCCTGCCGACTTACAAATTATACGCGCTCAACGAGATTTACGGGTGACGCTTTGAGCGAGACCATTGTCCATCCTCGCTCACTTCTTTGCCTCTTTACTCCTCCACTCTCGGTCGTCTTTGTCCACGCGAGGGGATCCTTCGTTCCCGAACGTCTTTCTACGCTTTCGTCCCTCTGTCCTTTCGAACGGCCCAACGAGAGAGATGGAGAACCAGAAAGAGAGAGAAAGGGGGTAGTATTCGTCGCGAAAAAAGCGGGGAATGCCGATCGACGAAAGAGAATCCGGTTCCGATCGGAGTAATCGGGCCCTCGCGTCCCGCGGCTCTCGTGAGAAGGACGTTACTCGCGACTCGATGACGGACGATCTACGATTTACGATCTCGCCCGAGCCTCCCGTGCCTTCGGGAAGTTCCTTCTCTCGCTTCTCGACGAATACCCCTGAGTCGAAATTTTAATCATGATTTGACCCTCTATAATGCTCTCTTAGGAGTTTGAGATTAAAAGCGAAGCTTATGGAATAAGATAAATATATGGTGAATTAACTTTGATTTCAACCTCCAAGTAATCGTTATGTCCGCTTTTAATTTACGGGTAGTCGTGTCTGGATCGAAAAGATTCCTTGTTCTTATAGGGTAAGAAGTAAGATTTAGCAGTGATCTCTTGATTGCTGTGATATAAAGTTTTTCATTAAGTAATAAACATTTGTTTTATTATCTTCTTTCTATTTAATTTATAAATAAACCCAAAATTCCATTAACTTATGGAAAATGAGACGCGAGTACTGGCGAGTTAACAATTGGAAGGTAAAAACGTAGCTTATTCGATATGAACGTCCAAACCCAACAAATGTAGGTTTTTAAGTGTCAAAACGAAGTTTGTTCAAACTTAACAAATACACTACACTTGTAGATTTTTAACAGTCCACTGTTCGTCTCGGGGTAAAAATTACCTCACTTGTTTTCTTTCGCGTTACTTTTTTACCCGATTGACCCACATTCTTCTGCACTCTTTATATTCTACCCAGGCCACACCCTTTTTTAATTTCTAGAGCTTATCAGTTCGAAATCGGCAGACGTAGTGATCGAAGTCGACACTTTGTAAAATTTATCTAAAGCGAGGTGACCGGTGGACTGTCAAAACGAAGCTTTTAAACTTTGTTTAGATCCTCCAAACTCTATATTTGTAGATCTTTAAGTATCAAAACGAAGTTTATGAACTTTAAACATTATTATACAGGGTGTCCGGTTCCAGGTGTCCAAGCAGAGAACTACATGTACACTTCAATGACTCGAGTCGAAAAGTCTGATACCATTTTTCGAAATTCGACTTAGTTAACGAGTTAATAATTAACAAAGATCAGCCAATTACGGCGATTAGCGAAAAAAGGCGGTTAACTTGAGCTTGCAACTAATCAAGAAACGAAGCAGTAGGAGGAACAATCCACAATAAACAACGTTACGTGTCACTGCTTGCCGCGATTGGCCTATCTTTGTTTGTTAATAACTACTTAATTGTGCAGAATTTCGGAAAATAGTATTTGACTTTTCGACTCAAATCATTGATGTGCACATGTAATTTTCCGCTTGGAGACCTGGAACCAGACACCCTGTATATATCCAAAATAATCGTGCCTTCACGCTAACAATAACCTTATCATCTTACAGACTACGAATATCAAGTTTCCTCTACACCATGCAAATGGAAAATCGTGCGTGGGTACGTAACGAAAATACTCGCCGAGTGGCGTAGCGTGAAAGAAAATTCTCCGGACGACCGTTAAATACCTGTTATCAAAACAAACGGTCGACCTCCTAATATATTTATCAAACACACCGCGACGACGACAAGGGCGACGACGAGAGCCGCGACGAGTGAAGCGAACAGGTAAGCGAGGTGAGCTCGGGAAACCAAACGCAGCTCTGAGACATCGGTGAAACGCAGAAATCCCCTTTAAATCGTAAACTAATATTTGAGGGGCCTTTAAAGGTCCACCTCTCGCCCTTTTTACGAGTACGGCGAACGCGAGCTTCAAGGTCGAGGATCTACCTTCGAACGTTTCTCGATTCATGGCACGATCGAAAAATGGAAAGTTAGAAAATTGATTAAACATTAACACGAGTTTTCTAGGGGGGGGGAAATGTAGACATTTGGTGGTCCGAGAGATAGAAGATGACAGTTCATCTCCGGATGCTGAAATCTCTCTCTCTCTCCTTGGGATGGCAGTTACGCGATAACGCTCTATCGTCGTGCAAACATTTACATACCGAGGTAAAGCACGTAGCGTCTACTCAACGAGCTACCGAGTAATTTACCGTTTCCCAACGTTACTCTTTTTCTCTCTCTTTCTCTCCTTTGATACAAGAACGGCGTAAAGCGCGATACGCCTTTCTTTCGCATTTTTTTTTCCCCCATTTGCCCCATTTGCGAATTACATACCTTTACTAAATAAAGAAGAAGAATTCCCGGCGGAAAGAAACGGGTAATCTAGCCGGAGTATTTAGATAAATCACCTTAATGAATAATTCATTCAACGAAGGCGTAAATCTTTGACGTTCTCGTTCTAGCTGCACCACGAGTAAATATCGACTTTCGATCGTCTCACGGTCGTAGATCTCATTCTATCTTACTCTTAGGTAGTACCTAAGCGCGAACGAATGATCGAGAATGGATTTACCGCTTGTCGTTATACGTTTTACGCGAACGTAACACGCTTATAATTGATAACCCAGATGACGAGCACGAAAACTGGAGCGCTCGTTTCATCGTCTCGTTACGCGTCGCGTCGCTGAAAGCGAACGTCTTACGTGTAATTACATCGGAGATACAATTTTCTAATCGAGATTCAAACGATTCCGTTTATCTTAGATAGATCCAGACAACTTCCTTGCCAATCTGGAATATTAAACAAGACAACGTTTCGACCTGGAGTCATTAGAATAATTATCGAGATCGATAGCACGTACATTCACCTTAGTACGACTTAACTTATTCGAGATTGATAATATATCGTGTGTTTTATGTAATACTTGTAAAATAAAAAAAAATGTATGGGACACCGTGTATGTTTTAACACTAGATTTACGGACTGAGCCAATTTGACTCATTAAAAATTGGATTACTATATATATATGAAACTTTACAATTATTTAAAAAAAATCATACGTGGCTTTTTAGTTAAGTAATGAAATATATGTAAATGTTGATTCCTCTTCTTTTCTTTCCTCTTTATATTCTTTACATCCGTAAATCTAGTGTTAGAGATGAGTTTTTATGGTATTAGTTGAAAGTTACAAATGTAACGAAGTAACAGGGTAATAGAAAAGTGTGAGAATTGATACGACAAAATATATGTACTATAAAAGTAAAAAAAGGAGAGAGCTAAATAGAGTCAACCATATTCTATAGATCGAGTTCTTAACTAATGAAATCGTTTGAACGAGGATAAAATAATATAAATTGATATATTAGTCGGCATAACAAATATGAGTAATTCAAAAATAGAAACGAATGTTCACTCTCCGTAGGTCGTTTTTATAAAACTCTCATCTCGAATGGGTTAACGGGAGATTCGTCGAAGGAGAAAAATTAGATGGAAAGGAGAAAGGAAAATAAATTGCGTAAGAACGAAGGAGAAGCGGAGCGAGATGGAACAGAGATAAACTCGCGAGAGCGAGATTCCAGTCAAAACTCGTCGCGTCGTCTTTCGTCTGCCGTTTAGTCGTCAAGGTTAGTGCCACTTAAAAGGATGGAAAAGGGTTTCCCTGCTTTTTTCTTTATGCCTACCTACGTAAACCGAGCTACCAGATACCGTGCCGTACACACGACTCGTGTTTGTTTTAACCCTCCTTTTTATGGTCGTCACGTGTCACGGCGCTAAGGACGGTACCGCGACACGGTGCAGTCGCGCCTCGCTCTTTATCTCTCGCCTTTCGAACGTCTTCGATGTCGCTTCGGGAACGTCACGCTCTTTCGGATAAGAGCTTGACAATGAGACGAGCGATAACTCCTTTATCGAGAACAGCTATTCTTCGCGGCTTTTAACGGGACGCGCTTTACTTTCTTTTCGGAGTAAGTAGGTACGACTGACTCGTCTCCCGCGAATCGTCTTCGATTTATTGAAGGATACCGACACACGTGTGTACGTCTAGTTTTAGTTAATTATTAATTATTTTTAATAATTTAACACCTTGAAGAAATCCATGAAGGTAGGTGAAGTGGACTTCCTTATGTTACGTAAATAATAAAGAGGAGGATCCACGCAATTGGGTCAAAACGTAACATAAGGAAGTTTACTTCACCTACCACTATTGGTTGCTTCACGGTGTTTAATTTTTAATTATGATTACTTCCAAGAAAATACTACTTTGTTTAATTAATTATCTATAAATCATTTATTGAATGTTAATTATATGTATAAATAAAGAATTATTGGCGTCTATTGGAATCGGACAAATTTTGTTTCTTATTTACTTGTGGTGGGAAAGATCTGAGTACATTTTTTTAATGTCACTGTGAAGAGGAAATATCTTGTTTTTTTGTAAGATAACAACATACATTTCTGATTCGAGACTCTGGCAATTTTATGGAGGTCGTTTAACCAGTTATTTAGTAACAAGACTCCGTCGTTTGTGAAATTATCTTTTTAATGTGTGAGAAACGGGAGGAAGACGATTATGCGTTATTGTTAAAATTCGACATTGGTACTAGATTCATTATGTGTGAATCATCGACCGAATGGTAATTATAACATGAAGTCATACACACTTGAATAGACGACCTACAATGAATTCTTTAATTCCACGTTTAGTTTTAATTTACTCCTAATTTAATGAAAATATGTAATAGAAAATGAAGATTAAATTGGTACTCGCTTATCCACGTTCCCGAACAAAAATCTTCATCAAAAATTGCTATTTGATAAATAATAAAAAAGAAACATTTTATCTCTCATCATTAATGAATAAATATTAAATAAATAAAATAACTTTCTACAAATATTGTTATATTATTCAAAAAATACTGAAATAAGAAACACGCAACCAATCGTTTTGACCGCATAGATAACTCTAACGTTGAAAATGTCAAATAATTTTGGAAAAGTCTCCGAAATTTCCTTTAACCAATCATCCGAGAAAACTGTAACAAACGATGACTTACCAAAATGATCCGGCAATGGGGGTGACGAGGAGGAGGCAGATCGCCACCAGAACGGGGCGCATCTCCATCCCCTCTTCCCCTCTTCGGAAACTCGAATACGTTCTCTCTCGCTCCGACGGACTTTTCTCAAACGCCAACTTCCTTCGCTTTTTCCAATTCGACGACGTCGCTCGAAAAATAAGGCAACTCCAAACCGAGCACTCCTCGACGAACTTTTCGATTTTTTCCCTCGTCTTTCCGACTTCCTCTTACTCGTTATCACTTTCGTTACCACCGAGGGATTTCTCGACGCGCTCGCACTTTCTTCCTCTTCTTCATACGACGACCGATACGTCGAGTCCGTCTTTTTCAATCGTACTTTGCCTCGCGATCGACTTTGACGCGAGAGAAAAAATGCAAAAAAGAAGAGAGAGTATCGAGAGAGACGGAGTAGGACGAAAGCTTCATGACGGGATACCCCTCCCTCTCGCACCTTCTCAAATCGAATCGAACCTTCCACGTTTCGAAGAAGCGTCTTCCGGATCGCCGAAGCTCTCGTCGATTCGGGGAACGGTCCGGAAGAAGTTCGACTTCCGGTCTCGCAAAGAGGCTTCCCCCTCTCTCTCTTTCACTCTCTTCTCTTACCCCCACCCTACCCAACTACGGGCTTCTCCACTTCTTCGCAGCCTCCCTCTACGTCGATCTTTTTCGTTCGCTCTCCTCTCTCACTATCTCTCTCTCTCTCACACTCTCTCTTTCCCACCCTCCCTCTCGAAGACACCGGCCACCACGGAAGAGCGCGAGAAGAGGCAGTCGTGGTAAAACGGATCGTAATAAAACGGTCTTTTCTTCCGGCGGGGACAAAAACGCGTCGCGTTCCTGCCAGAACTACGTCACCACGATCTTTGAGTGTTGCTTTACCCCCACCAAAGCGAGTTCCGAGGAGTAGAGAAGACCTGCCCCCACCACGAACCGTCCACCTTCTTCTTCCTCCACCTCCTCCGTTTCTTCTTCTTCCTCCTCCTCTTCTTTTTCTAGCCTTCTTCCCCAGAAGAGACGCCGCCACCATCGTGGCCCCGGCATCGAAAGAAAACGGAAGAGAGAACGTTCGTTCGAAAGCACACGTAAACTCGGATTTTTCTCAACGCGATAAACGGAAGGAAAAAGAGAGAGAAACGTGGGTAAAGAAGGGTGGAAAGGGTAACGGTGGCACGTGTAGACCGGGGCCGGAAAGACGGCGACCCGATTCCCGCTAAATGGAGAGAGGGAAGGAAAAGGAGAGGGAGAGAGAGAGAGAGAAAGAGCAGTGCGCGATCGCTCTCGGTGCGAGACTGGGCGAGCTACGAAGAGAGAGAGGCAGGTGAGCGCCGCGCGGCGGCGCCGAGCGGCAACCGATCCGTGCATGCCAGCACTCCCTCCCTCGCACGCTTCGCACGAATCTTCCGAAATTTAGTAGATAGAGAAAAAGTAGGCCAGCCTCGCTCACTCGCGATTCCTTTTTTTCTTCTTCGTAGAATTGATCTTATCACAAATTCTCGGAGACCGCGGGCGTACCGGCGATCGTGTCAATTACTCGGGTCGCTCTTTAGCGGTACGGGTCAATTGCTCGCTTCGTCGTTGTAGATCCGACGAGCAAAATTTAAAAAAAAAAAAAAAACGATAACCGTAATGATCTCTTATCGTATATAACGAGAAAGTGATGGGAAACCGGTGAGAAGGTTGAAAGAGAGCGGTAAGATGGAAGAAGAAGAAGAGGTAGAAGACGATGCGATAATAGCGACGATGAAAGAAGAGGAGGAGGAGGAATAAAAGAGATATGGGAAGTAAAAATATTATAGGAAGAGCGACGGGCGAAGAAGTCGTTTCGTGCAGCCGTATCACGAGCTCGAGAGGGTCCAGCGGGGGGCCGCATTACAGCTCATTTAGCAGCGGGTTCCTTTCTTCGGCGCCCCGAGAGATCCAAAGATCTACCACGGACCTCCACGGGCCTTTCGGGCTCTCTCTTTGCGAACGCGAGACGAACCTTGCCCGAACGAAGTTTGTAAAAGGGATGCTGCGACGGGGATGCCGCGAACGAACGGTGTTACCGACTCGCGACCAACACAAACGCGGAATAGCCAGTAATTTATGGGTGAGACTAATTACCGGGGAATGCAGCTCCTCCGACTCTGGACCGCGAGTTCGCCAGACCAGTTTTCAGAGACGCGGAGAGCTAGCCACGAAGAGGGCTCCTTTTCTCTTCTCTTCTTTTTCTCCCATCCACCACGCACTCTCGCTTCTGAGTTTCTCCTTCGTTTCTTTTTCATTTTTCCTCCCGACACTACTTTACACGTGTTCTCCTACTCTCGCGGTTCGTGCTACGAATTTCGAATCGCGAGTTATTCGAGGAAATCCTGGAAGAGGAATCGGTCGCCCTGGGGGCGTGTTGCTAGAGAAAAAGGAAACGGGCGTGTTCCCACGCGCCGCCATCTACCGCTGCCGTTACGACGACCAAGCTACGGAAGGGTGTTGGAACGATACTCGGCATCTCTCATTTCGACATTAGTCTGAGCCAGCAATTTCGAGCGAGCTCGATGGCCCTGCTACCTCGATTCTTCTTCGTTAAATACCATTATACGTTTCACTCGAACACCCGGTCGCCGCATGAGTCGTGAATTCCTGAGAACCTGCTCGAGCCTGCCTGCCGTCGTCCTCGTCGTCATCGTCGCTCCTCCTCCTACCACTGTAACCCTCTCGTGGAATATCGACTATGACCGACTACGCGAAATAGCTCCTAGATTGATATACGTCCGTTGTCGTCGTTGTCCAATCTCGAAACATCCTTTTTTTTAAATGTTTGTTATTCATATTGACAGGATACATTACATACACAAGTTTTTCTTATTATTTTTATTTAGTATGTCTGAGTTCAGTGATAGTGGCCAAAGGAGCTTAAGTCATCTTTTTGTTTCTCATTTTTAAAAAACCAAACTTCGTTGAGCTTAGAGTTAGCATCCGTCCGGATTTGCTCGGACATGTCCAGACTTTCGGCCTTCAGCTTTTTGACTTAGATGGAAAAATTTCGAATAAATATTTAATTTTGGCATTAAAATACTTAAACATAAAACATAAGTATTGAATCGTTCCTCAATCTGTATTAAACTACATAAAAGTTATTGAACTAGTTAATCTCGTCTTAACTTAAAGCAATCAACTTCTAGTTCAAATATATAATTTATTTATTTTTTATTTATTTATTTATTCATGAGTATCACCCTTTGATACAGAATAGTAGAACATAGTTTAGAAAAAAAGAACAAAAAGTTCAAACTAAAATAACAATAACAATCATAAAATATTAAACACAAGAGGAAAAAAAAGAGATAGAAAATATCAATTTATGCTAGTGCCATATATTTCTAACCTTAAGTTGTGCCTTAAAGAATGAACAGAAGTGTTGAAGAAGTTTATCCTATGTGCCCAATATTAGCGTTTTCGCAAATACGATTTAGACAGCTGTTTAGCTATTCAGTTCTGCACAGAAAGGACTCAAATACAGGGAATTTCTGCAAAGGTCTGGATGGAGCCCTTAACAAAATGAGCAGTAGGAGTTCAAGACAACGAATAATACCGTTAACTATTCCTTGCAATAAAATCATGTCCGTCATGAATCTACGTTGCTGGAGTGTAAAGAGGTCAGAAGAGGCAAGGATGGGATCATAATTATAACAAGTGTACAGAATTGGTCTTCCAGATTTACGGGCAAAGCTTCTAAAAAAATAATATTAATCTTCTATTACTAATCGTCTAGATCATCCGTTATCCCTGTAAAACGTGCTCAGCGCGGCATATTTATTATTTTATTTTGAGACTAAAACATCCAGACTTCAAAATTTGAAATGATAATCCTAGTTGAGCTTGATATTATACCGAAGCATTACTCGCTCTGCTGACGCTCTTCTTGACCTTTAACCCTTTGCACTCCGCGTCTGACTCGACAAGACCGATTTTGAGGATAATACGATGTCGAGTGATCCTTGAAGCTCAATTTTTTTTTTAAACTCACAGATTCTAGTCCAATTCACCTACTAACTCGAACAATTTTTTTTTTTTACAATATAAGTAATGATATATCACTTGAAATGAAATGATATGATGTTAGAAATATGGTGCCTCGAAGGGGACAGCGGAGTGCAAAGGGTTAATTAAATGCAGAAAAGCTTGAGAACAAAAAAAACTGTATTAGAATCTCGAAACATCCTTGACCCCTGCACGTACGACGAATATCTACGAGCATACGAGCAAGGAGAGAAGCTGTCGACCGAAAGTGGAACGAAGTGGGGGAGAAGGGGGACCTCGCAGAGGCGGACACTTTTTGCGAGGAGGGATCTCGCGAAGGCAAGGACGCCTCGTCTCGCGAAAGAGCTGCTGGAACTCCTGACCGAGTAGCCGAAAGTCCCGCCGGTTGGGCCACGGTTCGGCCACGGTTGGGACCGAAGCCGTGTCATCGGTCCCACGACGAAGAAAGAACGCTCTCTCTACCACGAGGATGAACCCTTTTTCTACCGGCCGCTCCTGACGTTTTCTCGATTTATTACACCTCCGCTCGTCATCCACCTTACGATATACTCCAGGAATTTTGCATTCGTCCGCCGAGAACGGACGACGCGTTCCAAGAGACAGAGAGAGAGACAGCCTATTCTGGAAGCAGCGACCGAGCCATCGAGACGGAAACTCGTTCGACTTGGAACGTCAAACTTTTTGCCTCTACGAAAGATCCCATCGACTCGATTAAATCGAAAATACCTAAATTGTGAGTCTAGCTTTTAGAAAAAGGAGAAATCAGATTTGACATCGAAGAAAAATCGACTCGTCAGGTAATGGTTGTTCTTTATCGTAACGATATTCGCGTAGATTTTCACGGACAACCGGGAAAACGGTTGCCTCGATCGATCGTCCTGAGGCAATTCGGAGATTTCGAAATTACGGAGGCTGATTCCAGATTCGACCAAGAGATATGCCTATAGGTGATCGGTAGTAGGAAAGAGATATAGGCAGAAGCTCGCCTTTTCTATGGTTAATAAGCCCGGACAAACCGATCCCCAGGCAATCTTTCTCTCTCTCTCTCTCGGCAACATTCGAGCGGTGCTGTTTTGCTCGATCAAAGTGGGTAAACGGATGCCCGGGTAAACGCGCCGTTTGCAATTACACGCCACTTACGAGGCCGCGTCTCGACTCCAGCCTTAAGACGATTCACGCCGCATTCTCTTTCTCCCCTCCTCCGCGTTCGTCTTTCTCTAGCGAGTTTTCACAATGGTAATTACGAGACAGTCCGCTCGTAAATTTCACGTAGGCTAAACGTACGCCACGGATAACCCGGCAGCGTGCTGCTAGCACCGCGTGGCTACTTTCTATTTCCCATAAGATCCAACCGTATAGGACAACGTCGATACGTTTCGCCATACCGACGGATCGAGAATCGAAGAAAAGGGTAAGGAGGCTAAGCGACCGACCCGATCGAGCTGGACCCCGCACCATCGTACGTTCCGCTTTCTCGATTATTATTTCCACGATTTCGATCTTACAGGATGTTGCATAAATACGAGCAGAGTCTCTTTCGTCGTTTTTCTATCGTCCTGGTACGTGGATAGATACAGTAAAGTCCTTTCGTTCCTTTCTCCTCCCTGTTCAACGAACGATACACGATCGCGACTTTACGTCCTCGTCGTCGTTGTTGTCGTCGTTCTCACAGCTTTTAGCGAGATGGATCGTCGACGGCACGGCGAACGATGTTAACGAAAGGGGAAAGGTGATCGTGCGCTCGGAATATGTCGTGAAAAGGACGAAAGGACAAGCCGTGTGCGTTATGCCGACTTTACGACGACTTCCACGTTCTCAGGGCGAGTTCCCCGAGACCGCCGGCGCTCGCTATGTCCACCGATATGGAGAATGTACACGCGTGATATTACAATGGGCCGAGAGAAAACGGTCGTGCCTGTAAATAGCGCTATTATTCTACGCCACGGTTCTATGGAAGAGAAAAATTGTGGAAAATACGAGTGCTCGATACCAGCTTGAAATGTATCGAATAATTCGAGATGTCGTGGTACGTGAGAGACGACCTAAGCCACAACGCGGACCAGTTTCGCGGACCTTCCTTTCGTTCTAGGAGATAAAATTAATCTCCTATTTCGACGAGCGCGATTTATCCTAGACTGGGTACCAGTCGTTGTTTTTCTTTGCTTTTCAGACCAATGCTTCCGTAATTTTATCCAAGGATAGGAGAATAAATGAGGAAGTAAGCCATCGTCAGGGGTTGGAACTGTTTAGAAAATAACTGTTTCAAACTGTTATTTCAAGCTATCCGAGCAAGAGTGGCCTGTTCAATTGAGATAATTGAATATTATTATTAGACCACTTTTTATGGACGACCGCAGGAAATGCCTTATTCACTTTTGTTCACGTTTACAACTTTGCGATAATTCTTTGCCTTTTTTTCAATAGTACAAAGTGAATTTATTTTTACATGAAAATGAGCACTGAATATAATTATTATAGAGTTTGTATGTTTCTTTTGGATTAGGCCACTCTTTCTCTGGTAGCCTCATATACCTATAGGTGCACGAAATCGGTTTCGGTTTCGATTATTGATTCTTTTTCTATGACTGTTATACTTATGACTGAAGGCTTACTGTAAAAAGTGACCAAGTCAAAATTCATGAAATTTAATTAAAATTACATAACCTGATATACTGTGTTGGCATAGAGGTTAAACTAGATTATATGGAATCTCTAAACTTTAAATGTACTTAATTCATGCAAAATTGATTTTTTTGACTTGGGCATTTTGTGCAGCAAGCCCACGATATAATAGCTACATAACTGATATAATATCGGTTCTTAAGACCCGAAACCGATATGGGTCAGAACCGATACCTATATTTATAACGGTTATAACATTTTCTTTTCCAAAACCAAAACCGATATCATAACTGTTTTCAACCCCTGCTCAACATACTTTCTCTTTCTGACTTTGACAACGCGCGTAAGGTATTGATTCGATGTAAAGTATACAGCGGAAGCTTAGAAAAGCATAGATAATCGTAGAAAAGCATAGTCGAGAGAAGCAGAAGAATATGGGTGCGGAACTAAGTTCGATGAGGCGCAGGGATGGAAGAAAGGAGTACGGTGGCGCGGTACCACGGTATAATAACAGACCGCCACGGGCCGGGCTAGCTGATGACTTCATTGAACCCGGCTGCTGCCCCAGGGCTCGGGGCCCGGGACCTCCCTGAAACCGCCTCAAATTATAACGCCGCCCTGGACCCGCTTCTGATGGGCTCGAGAAAAGAAGACGAAAACCTCGCCCTTTTCATTTTTAGCGATTTTAGCGAACGTTTGTCTCTTTGTGAAGTGTATCGGAAAAACGTCGTGCTCGAGACGACCGAAACCTTCGATATAAAAGAAGGTGAACAAAATTGTTGTATTTTCCATTGAAAATTCTCTAATTCACTTGTTCAACAATGTCTCTAAGTTTGTTCTTGGTCAATATAATAAATCCAGCCCGGGACGGTATAAGTACTTAAATTTATTTTTTTTGTATTTTCTGATTTTATAGTCATTACATTTTTTGTTTATTACTTTATTTATGGCAAAGCCAAATTTTCTTATTGCTCCCATTAATGAATTGAAACCAGTATTGAATTTAATAAAATTATATTTACGTTGCCATAACATTGTTACAAATTTTATTTAATCTTTCTATTACCAAGCTTAAAATAATTAATTTGTTTATGAAATTAAGATTAAATATTACAGACTAATATAATGTTATATTTGACGTTTACGAAGAAAGCGGATCGTTGCGTACTTTCTACGAGGTATTTTACAGAGATCGTTATCTTCGTAAAATTGTTTAGAGAAGAATGTGTAATTTATGAAGTCAATAACGTTTAACATGGTTTAAAGAACTAATGTAGAGATCGAAATAACAGATGTTTAATCAAAAGTTTGTAATAGAAATGCGACGCATCATTGATTCAATATCTTCACGTTCCAAAAAAAGCACAATTATTTTATTAACTACAGCCCACTTTTACATTGTTAATATTATTTACGTTTATTATCTCTTTCTCTAAAAAAAGCAAACTTAGTGCCCGATTTCTTCATCGAATGTAGCAAAAAAAGGATAAATACCTACCTCCATAATCTTAAACGATTATATCACACGATTAAACTTATTTCGTCATTTCGTTTTTACAGAATCATGCAACGCATGAATTTTTCAACGTAACGCTTTTGTAAATATAAACCGATAAAATTGTTTCCTCCGGGCCCCGCCCAATCTCCTTCCAAAGAGGTATAGAAAAAGAGCGAAGGTGGTCGCTCGTATCGTTGAAAATTCCTACGGCTATAGCCGGTGCGGTATTAGCCGAGATAACAAAACCGATAACGATACGTCGCACGGAGGCGACGGAGAGGAGGGAGAAGGGCGTACCGATCACGGCACAGTATGCGGAAGTAACGATTAGGGCCGTAAAAGCGATTGGAACCCCGAAGGAAAGGTGGGTAAACACAGGCAGGTTCTCTCTCCGCGACAGGTTGAAAGCCGACGGTTTCTCGACGGACTCGAGAGATAAACTTGCCGAGGTATAACCTATACGCCTGTAATACCTATGTTATTAAAATATACCCAAGCGCACGCACACATACGGGACACTATCCTAATCTCGATGACGGCAGCAAGACCGACCGACCGACCGAAATTCCTTTACAATCGAGTCCCGGCCAGCAATTAGATCCAAAGTTGTTAATCCGTTTATCGACGATGCCTCGGCGAAACGAGATACGCGTCGACCTTTCCTTCCGGAACGTATAAACTCTCGTCGAGCGTCTCGAGATCACGGAGAAACCGTAGATCGCGTTAATTAAGATAAACTAATGTTTTAAACCAGTTTTGTACTAACTTTTAAGAGACTTTATGCTCGAGTTCTCTATCCCGTGAATACCATGCGAAGTTAACCTTCGTTGGGATAAAATGATTTTATAACACAAATGAATAATTTATAAATATTTTATTTAATTTAGTAAAATGGTTAAATACCTGGTTTTTGAAGATACGGTCGGTTAGGAAAGTATTCGGATGCCGTATAAAGTTATATAACTTTTTTATAATTTAATCAAACGACTCGAGGTTTTGCAAACATATAGAAGGCATAGTTTACTTTGTTGTATTCAAAAAATTGCAATCTTCGAGATTTCAGAGGAAATAAATAAACTTATTTTTTTGTAACTTCGAAAATGCAATTTTTTCAATAGTACAACAAATATATGATACATAGTAAACAAATCTTTCTATGTGTTTGCAAAAACTCAAGTCGTTTGATTAAATTATAACAAAATTATTTAACTTTGCAGAAACTATTTAACTTGCAGAAATTTATTTTGTTGAGAATTCTTTTCATAACTAAATCATAAAAGAGTCTCAACGACTCTTATACGAATAAAGGATAAGAAACGCTAATAAAAGATTTTAATATTCGCGAAAACTCGACCCATAAGCTCTTATCGGTATAACGCGGCATGATCTTTTCGGGTGGAACCTTTCTCGTTGGAAGAAAAATATTCGCAGTGCGGAAGCAACTCGCATCATTGAAAAAAAAAAACGGGACTGGACACGTTGATCCAAGAACACTAAACGTTTGAAAATCCAAACGATACCTTCGGCAAACAAAAGGAAAATTCGTTTATCGCTCATTGGCGACGCAAACAGTGATGGAAAAAAAAGGAAAGGTCTTTTCAGAGGAGACGAAGGGAGAAAAACGACGTCTCGGGGGGTCTCCAAAGAAAAAAGGTAAACAATTAAATGCCGACGCAACGCGTCGTAACGACCACGCTTATTCGCGTTCTTAAAGCTCCGTGGCGTTCGCGTTTGGTAAGCCGAGCCGCGTGGACCGCGAGAGGGTTCGCGAAAGGGTCCATCGAAGCGGTCCCCATTACTCTTTCGAACTCTCCTCTCTTTTCTCTTCCATCCAAACAACCCCGTAAAGTGATGCGAGCTATCGAAAACTCGAATAACAGAAGAAATTTTCATAAACTCTGAATCTCACAAAAATACATCTTATTATTTTTAACACTAGATTTACGGACTGAGCCAATTTGACTCATTAAAAATTTGATTAGGGGAAAAGTGGCATGAAAGAGCCACTTTTTGAAAGAGCCACTATCATTTTTTACAGTAGTTTTCGAACGAATGTTGGACGAATTATAGTTTTTAAGTAAACAAAATTGGTTGCTAGTTAGACTAGCAAAAACTTTACTAGTTTTTTAAAAACTAATTTGTCCAACATTTGTTCAAAAACTACTGTGTAAATGATAGTGGCTCTTTCAAAAAATGGCTCTTTCATGCCAATCTTCCCCTACTATATATATATGAAACTTTACAATTATTTAAAAAAAATCATACGTGGCTTTTTAGTTAAAGTAACGAAATATATGTAAATGTTGATTCCTCTTCTTTTCTTTCCTCTTTATATTCTTCTTTTTTTACTTCAGTAAAAATAGGTATATAAACAACATCCGTAAATCTAGTGTTAATACAATATAATCCACGTTCAATCTTCGGTGCATCTCGATGATTGATTTCTTCGTTCGAACGAATGATATGACAAAAAACGTGAAGGTATTTCGATGGTATCGACGATGTGTATCGTATATTATAGCGACTAATAACCTTATTTTACGGTGTAAAGAAGTCGATAGGAGAAAGAAGGAAGAGGAGAAAGAAGGATCTCTTACTTTTGGTCCTGGAAGAAGAGGTATGCTCGTTCCTTCTCTCTCACACACACACCTTTCTCTCTCGTTCATCGGAGTACGGTGCAGAGGCACGGTGTGGAGCCGCACGGCACGGCATTCGTGTGGATATTAGGGCGATTGTCGTGCCTGATTCGATACGGTCTTGAAATAAGGCCCCCGCGGGCTGGCACCGTCAGAGGGGCCGCCTCGTACAAAGCCGAGTAACAGGATCCACCCTCCGACTCTTCCACGCCGTAGCTGCCTCGACGTCGCTTCTCGTGTCCTCTCTCTCTCTCTTTTTATTTTTAAACATATCAGTAATCTAATGAAAATAATTCTTTTTCTTCGAGACTCCTTAGAAATTTCGTGAAAATTCGAAAGGAATCGCGATGGAACACGACGGAGAGATCTCGAAGGATGGCAGGAGGGATTCTTTCCGCGATTCGAGAACCTCGCTCGGAGGTCCGTTCCTCTTCTGTCCTTCTTCCTTTCCTTCTTTCTCTTCTACATGTATATCGACGTTCCCCGTCCCACCTCAGCCCCCACCTCGTTTCTCCTCTAGCTCTCTCTTTCTCTCACCGTCTGAGGTCTGTATCATCCTCCGGGCCGGTGTACCGGTCGGCATCGTGTGAAGTCCGGCCAAGCCATTATATCCCCCTTGGCCGCCTTCGAGGTGTATATACCGCGTCCACAGGCATCTTCCAGCACCGAGAGAAGGTTTAGAGGAAGCTCCCTCTATCCTTCTCTCTCTCTCTCTTCCTACTCCTTTTTCTTCTTTTGCCCCTGGAGGACTCGCTGGAATACGCGAGAAGAGAAAGAAACGAAGAGAGAGAGAAAAGTGCGTGCTGGATCGCGGAGTCGAGGTGTCGGGGCCCGCATTAAGGGGGCGGTACGCCTCGAAGGGGCCCCGAATTATGACGTCACGGACCGCACACGTCGCGATCAGGTGAGCCGAATACAAAATGGATTGTTAATTACGAAGCCGCTCGGCGTTCGCCACACCGATCTCTCTTCGAAATTTACGCCTTCTCTTTTCGAGCAAATTTTCCATCTCACGGAGGGAAACCTTTTGCTCTTAATTTACTTACTTCGAGTCGTATACGAGAGGGTATCGTAAAAAATGTTTTTACATAGTTCGAGAATCATCGATGGAGATATTTCGCGAAGATTTTTACAAAGTGTGTGTGTTGCGTATATATTCGAGTCGGCAAATTTAAGGGTTCTCGGTAGTTCTTCGTTGAGATAGGGGGGCAAGAGGAAGGTGTATGTAAACGAAATCGACGGCGAATTCCACGAGTTCCACGAGCCACTAAAAACACTCATCAACGGCAATTCGATTTATTGCCACGATCGTAAAGACATCGGGTTTTACGCGATGCTGCAGATATAAGCTCCGGGCGTGGAGAGCTAAATGGAACGAGAATCGAAGAAGGGCAAGAGAGAGAGAGAAAAAAAAAAGGGAGAGAAGGTAGGAGATATACTTTGGCTAGAAGGAAGCGAAAGCAGGGAGAAAGGAGTCATCAAATTCATTAGATCCACTCTCACGGGTGAACATTAACGAACTCGAACGTGTGCTCGGTAGGCCGTGCCATTCCGTCGAACGGCAGAATCATTCGCTCGATTATGAGATAATGCTACCCCAAAAAGAAGATGAACGAAGCCCGCTCGCGCGTCCATCAGCTAGAAGGGGGAGAGAACCGTATGGTGGGATCATCTTTGGGATATTTTGAAACGACCGTAAACGCGTGAGAAGGAGAGAGGATGGATTTAGAGAGGGCGGACATCTCGTAGAGAAAAGAGGGAAAGAGAGAGAGAGAGGTCGAGAAAAAATGGCAGGATGCTAGCTACGGGGATTAGTTTCATTCACGAAATCCTTTATCTGAACGAAATCTTAGGAAAATTGGTTCCCACAGGATAGGAAACAATGAGAAACATCTTTTACGACTCCTTACCCCATAGGTGGCCGTTGCATTGTAAGCTTTAAGGTTGCATTACACGGCGCATTGGATCGGGTTCACACGGAAAACGCTTTGTCACAAGTACTCTTCGTCTTTCCTTTGAACTATCCTATGATCTTCGGGAGCATCTTCCTACGAAAAGAAACGAAATCTGTAAATGAAATAAATAAGTAACGGCCTCGAACGATCCGGCATAATTTATCGCTTCGAGAACCATCGCGAAGATTATGCGATCCTGATAGGGTATATCGAGGCTCGTGCTTGGACGCGAGCATCTCTTCGACGAAAGAAGCTGCTGAGAGAGATAGGATGCGGTAGCGTGGGAAAGGGTCGACTATCGTGCCACGAAACGAATCGAAGATTCGTCCGATATGCTTAAGATCTGCCTAAGATCTGGCAATCGTACGAGGAAAGCATGTTAACGACGCTCGATCGATTCGCCAATCGACGAGATTCAACGTCGACCTTTGACACGACGCGCGCGAAGGCCGTAGCTAAACATCGTGCATTCTTCATCGCACCGAGAGAAGATATACCATGTTGGATAGATAGGCGAAAGCTTCTGTAAACGAGAATCGACTTTATCCGTCGGATAATGCTCGTATATCCGGCCTCTTAAACGAACCAATTAACGGGCTCGTTAATTCCCACGCGAATTCGTAAAATAAGCCTCCTCGTATTCGCATAAAGCGTAACGAAGCGAGTCGACTTGGGAGGGAAGAAGAGATTGTCCGCGCAAATGAGTATTTACGAGGCCGGCTTGACTCTATATTATGCCTCATTTCGCCGTAGGATCGATTAGCTCTAATCGAGAAGTATAAACAAAACGTTAATAAACGGCGCTTCCCTTCCTGCTTACTACCTCTTCTTAATTTGACTTCTTGTTCTTTTTTTTCCCTCTTCTCTCCTTCTTTTCTTCTCTAACTTTATTTTCCTCTTTTCAACTTAGTATATAGACTATCCGATGTCGTTCTTTTGAATTTAAAAGATGAGAAATATTTTCTGGACGTGCGGTACAAGAAAACTTTGAGCAATTGAAAATGACCTTGAATGACATTTCAAGGCCAACATAATATAGGTCATTGAATTCGTTTTGACTTCAGCTATCACTTTCCGATGAAAAAAATTAGTAGTTCCGTTTAAAAAACAAAAAAAAAATAGTGTCCACCATTAAATGTCCCCCTCGAGACAGAGTAAGTTTTATTTATTTATTTTTTAGAATTGTTTTTTGCGAGATAAACGCGTGGAAAGATTATAATGGGACACCCTGTATTTATGTATATTTTTTCATTACTTTTTGTAAATATGTTATATTATTTGTTCTACTTCTATATCATATCGTACTCTCTTGTCTTTACGTGCATAGCCCATACATACAACTACTTCGTTCATTCATTTCATTCATCCATTCGTTCTCTCCCTTTCTTTCTAAATACATTATACTAAAATATGTTTATATCTGAATATATCAAGAGAGAATTTATATATTTATTATATAATTATTATTTATATTTATAATTTATTATTATTATTATTATATATTTATTATATAATTATATATTTATTATATATTATATATTATTATATATACGTGCATAGCCCATAGATACAACTACTTCGTTCATTCATTTTATTCATCCATTCGTTCTCTCCCTCTCTTTCAAAATACACTACACTAAAATATGTTTATACCTGAATATATCAAGAGAGAATTTATATATTTTTTATTGTAATCGCATGAAACTGTTATCATTTTGTTTTATTATATAACGAAAGCTATATCCATCTATTTAAAAAGGAAAAAACGCGAGAAGGTAGAGCCTCTCTTTACCTCCCATCGCGATTCACCGTCCACCTTAGTACAACGCGAGAAGAGTCGAGAGAACGTAAACCGCACGCGCTGCTCGAGCACGCACCTTACTACTACCTTCTTCTACCTTTCGAAACGATCATCGAAATAGAATGAGATCTTTAAACGATCTCCCTCGTTGTCGTGGAATGCGAAAGGCCGAGAGATGGATAGATCCGATGTTGGACGCGTACGTAGAATCACTACAGCGGATCCGATCGCGCTACGAGATCCACGACGACCTACGGCGATACCGGCTCTCTCGGCGATCGAGACAACTCCGATACGATAGAGCCGCATCATCCTATTTAATAATCGTACAATGGCCGCTTTGAAACCGATAAGATCGCGATCGAAGCGATCGCCTCGCGATGGTCCACCATCGAGATCGATCCGCTCCTTTATAATAACGCAATTAACACTTCTTTGTTCAAACGATTTTCGTCACTCTACCATCGCTATCTATCGTCTAATAAATCCTTGCGAATCGTAAAGCGTTCGAATAGACACGGTACGTTATCGTGTCGAGTAGATATATCGGCAAAGACGATATACCTACCTAAAAGCATTTACATTATATCTTGTAATATATATCTCTCCGTAATTCTCGGACACCCTAAAGTGCTTGATACACCGACGAACCTCCTCTCCGGTTGATTACGATCGTTTACGACCGGTAAATCACCAACAGTCTCCTTCCCCTTTATTCGCGAAACGTCACGATATCCTTAATCGTCGAAACCGGTAGTAAAAGGATCGTTACTAGTCGTGACAAAGAAACCGCCACCTTGGAGAACAAACGAGCCAATAAAATCATTTTATCGGCCCCTTCCGTTTGTCCTCTGACGATAACTCTCTCTCTCTTTCTCTCTTTAAAGGCACGCGCGTCAGAAGAGGCAAGCTTGTGCACGAAAAAGGAAAGCACTCGCGGCGAGAGTCGCGTTCAAAGTTGCTCTTCTAAGCGATGACACGCACCGTCATCCGCACGAAGGCGGCGTGGGTGTTGAGATCCTAATCGGATGGAGCTCCGCGGGTAGTACAACGACGATTAGGCTTCTCCGCTCGAGGGCGGACGCCGAGGATACACGACCGGATCTAATCTCTACTCCCGTAGGTGGCTACGAGATATTCATCGCGATCCAAAGGAAAAAAAATTGCAGCGGCGCCGAGTTCCTACGAACGTGTCTACGAACGTGCTTAAGAGGTTTCTCTCGAGGACTAGCGAGTACGCCCTTGCCTCGGTGCAACGCTTTGTCAACTTCAACCCTTTGCGAGACGATCTAGATTCTTCCTTTGCTCTCTTTCTACTGCTTGCATCCATGGGCATCCACCGGGGACCGGTTAAGAAAAAGGAAGTAAACGTTCCGTGGTCGTACGGGGGCACCGAACGTGCTTCGTGACCGTGGACGATGTTTCGCGGCGAGCCGTACAAATTGTCCACGACGTCGAATAACATTAATATATTCGCGCCTCTATCGCTCTTGGTGGTCCGGGTGTAGATATTTTTTTATATAAATATTATTTTGCGATGGATCGATGAAATGAATGAGTATAAAGTTGGGTACGAATTTTTAACTTAATATGGGAAAGTATGGTATATTGGACCGGCAACTAAACTGGACCACCTTTTTGTATTTTAACATAGATTTTCCAAAACAAAACACAAACGTTCAATGTCACAACGAAAACAATACGGCCGATATGTAATGAAGTTAGATGCATATCGTTTGTTTTTGCCAATATTGAAATTGAAAAACTATCTTTTGAAATACAAAGGTGGTCCAATATACCATACTTTCCCCTAACGTGTATTTGTAAAATACTGTTTCCATGCTGTTTCTACTGGGGGTTGGGCACTAGATGCTTCGGGCAGCGGATTACCACTCAATGCTAAAGTATACCGATCTTATTTGACTATCCCGTTCCGAAATAATACCAACTTAAATGGCTGAAGCAATAAAGGGTCGGAATGAAAGCAGATATTTTTAGTTTTCCACCATTTTTTGTGACTTTGCCATTTGCTGTAATGATTTTCTCTCATTTTAACACAAAACTACTTTTCTAACTTATCAACCCAGACGCAACACAGATCTGGGTGTAAAAACCCAGATAAACCCATAAAACTCGATTTTATTTTTTTATATTATTTCTGTTGTTGTGGTATTGCTTTGAAATGGATAGTGAAATAGGAAAGTGGAAGGGGTAAGAAGTGTCAATCCACTGATAGGAGTCAATTTGGGCACCGAGGTGTGTTTTTCACCACTAACCTAATTATGAGAAACCGATAGTTTCTAGGTTTCTATAGTAATTTCGTATTACTGTACCAGTAAAGTTAGCATACCTGCGATACTTGTGGCGCTTCCTTCCGAGTAATGTCTATGAAAAATAACAAATATTAATAATTTTCCACGTGTAATCGCAGTAAAAATGGCTGTAAGAATTTTTCCTATTTTACAAGCGTTACTTTAGAGCATTTTTAAGGCTAAAATCGTGATTAACCTTTCCCAGCCCAAATTATTCGGGACTTCTCATTTCACAGTGTAGGTTAAGTGACAGCAACTTGATACATAAAGTTGTTTATCTTTCATCTGCTACACCTTCCATACGTATCAAGCATTACCAATCATTAAAAATATGTCTAATTACAATTCAAACTAGACGATGCCACCAATCTAATATGTCGATAAATAAAAATTGCATTTCAATTAATGATTCCATTTGACATCACTGGGCTGAAAATGTTTGTTCGAGCATGATGCAATAAATGGATCTATCTATGTTTTTCATCTCACTCTGAGCCGATTGTCGTAAGAAACGACGAAAAGGATAAACCATCGTACGAGCGAAGGATCGGAAAGAGGAAGGGAAAGAGAGAAAAAGAGGAGGGTCGCGTTCGAAAGATCGAAGCCGTAGGACGAAGTCGGGCCGGGACCACCATAGCTACGCAACATCGATGGGGAGTGCGAGATCCGACAGCTTCGGAGGTGGCAATGAGCCCGGGTCCCGCCCGCCGCCACACCCACACGCATATATCTTATTTTCCCTTTTTATTTATTCGGATTGCCGTTGGTCGAGGCAATCCGCTCTTCGAATCCCCACGACTCCGTTGGCATAATAGGCGAGCACGGTGGCCTCCTTCGCCCTCCGGCAGCCTTTACCTCCTAGGACCTAGACAGCCACTCCGCGTCTACGAGCGGGTCTCTCATTGTCCGACATGACACACTTCCATGGACGTCTTTTCAAAAATCTTGAAAAGATGAGAAGAGAAGAAAAAAAAATAATAGAAGAGATTCTCGAGGCTCGCAAATACGCTTATAGATCCTATTAGAGAATTATCTTTCGAGAGGGATAAAGAGATACCGATCCGATAGCGATACACCGTCGATAAGACGATCGTAAAAGAAAGTTTCCACGTTTTTCGAGGATCTCGTTGGGGTGAGCGCGCAAGCGGAAAATGAGCCGACTAAAATCCTTCTCCTTTTCGTTGCACGACCGATAGACGCGTAGGCCGTCGGTAGCGATCGGTAGTCCATGGTGCTAAGCAACCGGAACGTCTATGATCCCCGAAAGCAGATTATTCGAAGGGACTACTTTTAGCGAGTAAATCGATCATGCTCGGACGCACTTCGACAAGTGGCTTTTAGCGAAAATGATGCCGATGATCCATCTCGGCTCGATCTCGTGCGATCGACCGTTGCCATTTTGTAACGGATATCCGACACGAACCAGTGGCGTAGCGAGTCACCGATTTCTCGCCTCACCGTTTCTATTTTCGACCATGCGAATCGATTCGTTTCTCTTGCCACGAATGTACCGCGTGTATAAATTTTAAATGCGATTTTAACCGAGAAAGTTGAGATTAAAAGGGAAGCTTATGGAATAAGGAAAATATACGTATGTTAAATAAAGGTTGGTAGGTGTGTCCGCTTTTGAACAGTCGAAGTTTAGAAACGTTTTTTAGAAACCTCGATGTTAACCTCCAAATTCTACAAGTTGAATCTAGATCACTCGCTTAATTTCAATTTAAATCACCTAGTCCTGCCACGGAATTTTATAGAATAAAAGCGAGGCTTAGTTTCTTTAAAAGATCAGGCCCTTCTTTGAAATCAGGCTACCGAGGGCCAAACCACTGTTAACCCTAGATCACTAAACATTCGTCCAATAACATTTTCCTTTCTTTTCTATCCTTAATTAAAGACTAATAATACATCCTTTAAGTTTTGCTACTTTGTAATAAATAGTGGTAAATATAAGAAAAATACCTATATGTTTTCATTTCGCAGTTTATGAGTCGATGATTAGCGACAGAATACCACTGATAAAAGTTAAGTGATCTAGGCTTAAATATTTCGAATCTGTCCCAACGTTGTCCGATCGATATGTATCAAGAGACGTTAAATATTCCTTCGAAAGTTTTCACGACTAAAAGACAAGAGTCGAAGAAAAAGATTCTCGGACGTTGCTCCTACGACGTTGCTCCGAAGAAAAGGACGAGAGCGATCGGTGGCACGAAGAGAACGATCCGTTCCACGGGTAAACGATCCTCTTTCGTGCGTCGCTTGAAAAGCGAACAGAGAAGGAAGGAGGACGACGATCGACGGCCGTTTAACGACGCTGAGCTCTTTCAATGGCTCTCGATCCTCTTTGCCGCTTCGACAAAGCGTCCATCGACGCGCGCGCGCTCCTCGTCGATGCCGAAAAATCGAAAATTTCGTTCATCTGTGAAGTCTCGAAGTGGAATAGAATAAAAATGGGATATAATCGGGATAATCCTTCGGGATAATCGGCGATCTATCGAAAAGTATCTCGAAAACGCGAGAGACCAACGACGCGCCGCGCATCCGAGGGATTTTGAAAGGAGAGGACGGAGGCGTGACGACGACGTCCACGAGCCTTTCTTTTCCTTCTCTTACTTCCTTTCACGTCGAACGCTATTTACCGAGCTTCTTTCTTACGAGAGAACGAGTAGCTCGCGACACAATGCTCCTAATAGCTACGACCAGTGTACCAGTCGCTTTTTACCAAGGGAGACCTCGACGGGCCTTTGCGTCAAACTCGCGCGATTAGAGAAGAAGGAGGTTCCTCCTTTGAACGGTATATGCAAACTAGATGCCAAGTTTGTCTTGAGTTCGCCTCCTACTCGATGAATAGCTCGCGAACATCCGCGAGTACCTATACTTCGCTCACGGCACGCGGCATGGTAGCCCTTTCCTCTGAATCGATCGAGACATGGAATGCACGTTATTAAAACATTCCAAGCGGTAACCCCAACGAGAATTCGCTCGCTTCCTACAGTATTAAGACCCTTTTGAGGTTCCTCCGGTTTCATACCGAGCGTACTTTAATTTTACAATTAATCGACCTCTTCTTTATCCGATTTCGACCGAACGCAGAAAATGTACGTTGTAGTTCATCCTCTCTGCCGATCTTTCGTTCTGCCGATTTCTTGCTAGCCGCGGAACCGACGACGTCTCAATTAACGAGTCGAACGCGTCCGATCGAGGGCCGATTATCAACGATTTTCACACCAACCACGTCGGATCTTGGCCCTTCTTGCCGTCCCCCCTTTTTTTTCCTTCGATTTCTCTTCGATCGGTCTCGCAACAAGTAATATGCCGCGATAACGCGACGCGTTAAAACGAAGCGACCAATCGATTTTCACGCTTTGATCGAGATTCGTTTTTGCGATCTTCTGAAAAAGAGAAAGAGGGGGGGTAGAGATGTATTTCGCGGTTCACGGAAGAGCAACGGGAATCTTATCGTTTTCGTGAATATTTGCGTCGCGACGTCCCTCTACGCTGAGAGGAGAGAATGAAAAAGGGATGGAGGGAGGACTAAGAGAGGAAAGGGTGGGGGTGAGTAGGCGGAAGGTAGGGTAACGGGAGATAAGCCTCAATTATGTCGATCGACTCCTCACCGAGGGATGCTGGGTAGGGGAAGCTTGCTCCTCCCACTCGTCCTGTCACGTGATATACCGAGGCCAACTTCCTTCCTTCCTTCCTTTCTTCCGCACTTTCACCCTTAACCAAGGAACATGAAAATAGGATCTATTTTATGAAACATTTGCTTCGGCTGAAATCCATTTTTTTGTAGGGTGAATTCTGATTTATGAAATATGTTTTAATGTAATTATTCGTAAACATGGCATAGTACTGGAATTATTTGATTTACGAATTTAGATTTTATAGAATGCCTGCTCTAATTTTGTACAACATATTGCGAGTTTCCTTTTTCATATTTATTTAACCCTTAAGACTCGTTCAGACTATGTTAGTAATTTATTCGAGTGGCGAGTAATAATCTAGTAACTGAACTCGATGAATTGACATTTAGTTGCTAAATTTTTCGCCACTCGCCTAATTTACTAACATAGTCTGGAGGAGCCTTTAGCAACCAAAGCAAAGAATCAATCTGATCGTCTAGTTTACCAAGTCAATACGCTTCTGAAGTACACAGGATTGCTAATGAGACTTTACAAGATTTGTTTTAAATGCAATTAAATTATTTCGTTCCCTATACTAGTTAATAAAAAATACTCTAAAATAGGAAGAAGAAAATTACCGATGATGAATTTTATTTAGATTCTTTTAACACTTTCAGTAATGTAGAAAATGATAACGGTTGTTTTAAAAATGTTTCTGTACCAGTAAAAAGATGAATGGCAGAATTAGTTTTGAGGAACAGTGAAATATATAGAAAAACAATAATAAAAATAATTTACTTATATTTAGTTCAAGTTCAATCGTAACTTAATAAATTTATTACCAATTTTATTTGTCCGATATTACTTATTAATAACAGCAAACAGCATGTTTCTACTTAACTATTCGTCAAATAGATAAACGTGACGAAAATAAGTATTCGTTTAACTATGGAAGATTTAGCGTTAATACAACCGCAAAGAATTAACGCTTGGCCTCCCTCGCACTCGACAATCTCACGTTTCTTCTTTTCTAGCAAGCTGCTATCCAAAAAGAAGAGTCGCTATCATCGGCGAAGAAGTTTAGAAAAAATCAAGAGGGTGAAGGGAGGCGATGCAAAACGGAGGAAGGAACGGAGGGACGAGAAAAAGGAGGAGCAGCGATGGGAGGGCGCGCAATCTCCTCCTCGTCTCGTCTCCTTGGCGTTCCTCTCGAGTCTCGAATCTCGATCCCCCGTTGTCGGACGGAGCTCCCCCGGTCTCTGCCCCTTTGGAGCGGAGGGTGGTGGCTGAGGCGCGTTGCGCCGTCGCTCGTACCACTCCGGATGATGCTGCTTGGTGATGGTGGGGGTTTCCTGGTTCCTTCATAGAGTGAAAGAGAGGAAGGGTGAACGAAGGAGGGAGAGAGAGAACGAGAGACATCTCGCTTTCCGAGGAAGAGCGATGAAGAGAAGGGTGCGGGGACGCGCGCAGCGCACCCACCACGCGCACCGAGTTCATCATAGACGGGCCGATCATCCTGACAGCTCTTCTCCTCGCCGCTTCGTGCCGTTCTCGAACGCGAGCCTTCTCCAATCGTCAGATTATCTTTGTCTCTCCCAGTCGTAGCAGCATCGACGACGGCATCATCTCAAAAGAGAAATAGCGAGAGAGAGAGAAAACGAATAACGAGTGCGCGAATCAAGCCGTATCGTTTCTTTAGATCAGCCTCCTCCCTCTCTTCGCTAGCCCCCTTTTTCTTCTTTTCCCTTCTTCCTTTCAAAGTCAAGTTACTCGGCCCGGCGAGATAACCCTCGTCGATCGGAGATCGTTCTCTCGACCTTTTTCTTCTCGTTTGCTCGTAAGAATTTCTCTCGCGAGCCGAGCCTCTCCTTACCTCGTCGTCAACCTCATCGTCGGCGTCGTTGTCGTCACCATTCGCCGTAAGCCGGACGGGAAGTTTGCATTCTGACTGTTTGCACGAGTGAAGCGAGAGATAGACGTGTGCTCGAGCGCTCGTGTTAGAGAGAGAGAGAGAGAGAAAGAGAGAGAGATCAAGGAGGAGCAGGAGGTGAGGGTGGGGGGTGGGGGGTGTCAGGGTGGGGGCGTGAGGGGCGGGGAGGGGAAGGAGGAGGAAGAGGAGACGAAGAAGGGAGAGTGTGTGGGAGGAGTAGGAGGGAGCCGGAGGGCGACTTTTCTTTTATTTAAGCTTGACACTTCGCCGCGAGCGCACGCATACCGGAAGTACGGAGAGCGGTAGATACGCTCGTCTTCGACGACGTCGTGGAACCCCCGAGGATAAGTTTCGAGAAGAGGAAGACGAAGAAGTCGAAGACTAAGAAGAAAAAGAAGAAGAAGAAAAGAAAGAAGAAAGAAGGGAAGAAAACGGGCGGAGAAGGTTCTCCGCGAGTGGTGCTTCTTCTTTGTGCCGGTCATCGCGGTCTCGGTAGTGGTGGCGGTGTCGGTAGTGGTGGTGGTGGTGGTTGTTGTTGTGGTGGTGGTGGTTCTGCTGCCGTTGCTTGCTTCGGGACTGGACCGATCGAGAAAAGGGTGAAAGGACACGTCGCTGAGAAAATTTTGAAGGAAGAATTTCGCGAAGGAGGATGTCGCTTCGTGTTTTCCCGTCTGGTCTCTCGGTCCGGTGGATCTTCCTTAGCGTCATCGTCATCTGTTTCTCCTCTTCGTCTTTGCCGTAGAGAGAAGCGAAAAAATGTCGAGGTGCTTCGACTCGGCGACGCTCGGACACGAAGAGACGTTCGCGAGTTTCGCGAGAGAACGAAAAGATCGTTGAAAGAACGAAGAGATCCGTGCAACTTTCCCTCTCTCCCTTCTCTTTCCTAAACTATCCGTCTGCCCCCACCCGTTCCCCATTTGTGAACCCATCTTATCATCACCCCACAATTTCCCTCAACGAGCACGAGTACAGTATTTTTTATCCAAAGATATATATAAAGGAATAGCTCGGAAATACCAAAAAAAAAGCAAAAGGAATTAACTAAGAAGAGGTCAGGACTCCAGAGAGTTAGGAAAAGAGCGCGTTCGAAGGCAGAAATCGAAGAGAGACGGCTTACCGAAGAACGGGGTGGGAGAATCGGCCGATCGTCGCAGGGTAGTTTTCGGAACGACCCTCGAGGAAAGTAGGAGCTCTCGAATCGGAGAGAACGTCAAAGGAGAAGCGCCGGTGCCCGGGGCGAGGAGGAGTCCTCGACGCGTGCCAGGCTGCTGATCACAGGCACCGCGCGCTAAGAAGAGAGTAAGAGAGCGGAGTACGCAGCGTACGGAGCAGAGCGGAGCTGGAGAGGAGTCCGACTGGAGAGGAGGGAAGGAGAGAGAAGAAGAGAGAACGGGAACGAGTAAAAGATAGAGAGAGAGAGAGAGAGAGAGAGAAAGCACGAGGGAGAAGAGTGGGGAAGAGCGAGCTCAGCGGTGCCGCGTCTCGAACGAGGGGTCCTTCCGTTCGGGTGCTAGGGGTGTGCACCCCTGGACGAGGGCTCGACTCACTCTCTCTCTCTCTTGCTTTCTCTCTTTCTCTCTCTCTCTCGGTCTCTTTAAAGTGGGTAAAAGGCGCGCGGGCGCGTGAGCGCGAGCGCGCAAAGGGAAAGAGACGTCCTCGGGGCGATGACAGGATGCCTTCGTCTCGACCAGGCCGTACTCGCTACGAAGGACCTCCTCCACCTAGAATCGCCACTCGGATCGCTACAAGGATCTTCCGTGTCGTAGCGCTCCTTTTCCTCCTCTTCGAGCATCGTCGGTGAGTAAGGCCTTTATCGAGTGTTCGGGGCCACGTGGCCTACGAGTCGTCTTTTCGACGCCAACTCGTTTCCTCTTTCTCCATCTGTTTATTTAACCTTAAGTCTGTCCGATCGTAAATCGATCGTGCACCATCACGATTAGACGTCTCGTTTACGTATCGAGTTTCGTATTAACCATTCGTTACGACTTTATTAAAGTCTCTCGATCGGTTCTCGTGATATACCAACGTCATCGATAGTTAGGTATATATATATCTACCTGCTGGTATTAATTGCAAGCAAACGATTTCATTTTCTCCATCGATCCAAACGCGTTCTATCCGCGAGCACCGTTAATAAAGACGTCTCAGCGTCGCTCTCGTTAGCTTCGTCTCGACGGTAATCGCAAAGTCGCCCGAGGCTATTTTAGCCGGTATGGAGTACTCGTTTCGAAAGAAGAGCAGCTTAGGTCTCGATTTCTCTCGATCGGTTTCACTCCTTTCAACGATTCCGTTTTCTTTGGTATTGATAACCATGATTATTTTAGTATAATGTTGTTTTTAGCCAATAAAAATTTGTCTGGCAACTTAAACTGTTCTCCTGAACTCTTTAGTCTATTTTTTATCTTGGTACCTAAGCTAAATTCAAAGCACCGTACCATTTGTGGCTATAATAATTGCATCAATCGCATCGTACCTACTGCATGTAAATTCTCTCTGTGATGATCTCGACTTCTTTTAATCACCTACTAGATTTAACCCTAAATCACTAAACTTAAATCAGTTGTATTCTGTCGCTAATCGTTCGACTTATAAACTACAATTTTTTGTATATCATCCTCGATTTATTACAAAATATAGAAAAATTTGAAAGATGTAGGGTAAAAGGTATAGTGATTGCCCTCTTAAGGAATAGAAACAAGTTTTTTCTCAATATAGCCTTTATCATAAAGATCAATTACTTAGCACTAATGTCTATGGTTACTCAAATGCTTTAACCAAAAGAACATTAACTAATATTTGCAATATCTTTGGGATCATACAAATTATAAGCAATAACAAAAAAACTCTTCTAAAACTATAGTGATTGCCATGGCGACACAGCTATTGCCATATTCATTATACATAGTTATTACCCACTTGTAAATCTTGCTTTAATCATCCTAAACCTAAGCCAAAAAAAAAGTCTTTTAGCCTACTTTAGTCTTTTCTTACGATAGGCAATTACTGTATGACTTACCCTATTAGTAGTTATTAATTAAAGAATAAAACAAAATGAAAAGACTATTGGACAAATGTTTAGTGATCTAGAGTTATGTCTTAACTATATCTTAAGCTCCTACAACAGTCTCAATTAAATTTATCTTTACTTGTCCACTACCAATGACTGCAATTTTGTACTTATAAAAGGATTGTCCCGTTGATAATAAATGATTTAACAAAAATTGTCTCGCGCTACCCGGTCACCTCGTTCTCTTCTCGGATCGTTCGCGTCGGCGACGAGACGCTTCGATTATCACCAGGCGAGAGAACGTAAATATCAAGGAGCACGAGGTGAACGTCGTTAAACGCTTCGCGACTCGATAACGTATAATACCGAGATATAACTCGTATGAGCGCGATCGAGCCCTTTTATCCGGTCCCGTCGAGAGACACAGTTATTTGGCGCTAGCCGAGCGACATAGCTCTTCCTCCTTATGGTATCGAGGCCGATACGTTCGCCGGAATCCCCTTGCTCGAGCCGACTTCTCGTAAATAATTGCACCGGCTCGTGCACCGCTCGCTCGTCCGCCCCGTCCGGTGCAGGACGCGAGAACGTGCGCGCACAATGTATGCGCGATGTACTCGCTACGAGGCATTGAATTACGTTCCCGACGATATAATAGTCGATAAACTGGTTCGCGCGACGCAAGCCCCCTTCCCTTTGCCACGACACGCGCTAACGCGAACCTATACCTCTTATCCTTGACTCTTTGCTTCGAACTTACGACCTTTCTTCGACCTTCGTTGAATAGTTCAATCGAGATCATTTTTAGGATGTAAAGGAAAAGTTTCTTTGAATTAGATTTATTAGATTTTCTGTGTGTGGTATGGCGGGACTCGAAGGTTCGCGGATAAATGGTCCACTATACTTTTCTCTTAACACTAGATTTACGGACTGAGCCAATTTGACTCATTAAAAATTTGATTACTATATACATTGTAGAGACAGACACACTATATACATTGATGTATATATGAAACTTTACAATTATTTAAAAAAAAATCATACGTGGCTTTTTAGTTAAGTAATGAAATATATGTAAATGTTGATTCCTCTTCTTTTCTTCTTTTTTTACTTAAGTAAAAATAGGTATATAAACAACATCTGTAAATCTAGTGTTAACACGTTCGCTGCGGCTTTAGCAGCATTGTATCAAACTAGGATTTAGTCTGTAGTGGCTTAAGCAGCTTGTGTTCACAAAAAAAGAAAAACCTAATAAAAAAAATAGGAAAACATTTCCTTGTGGCATACATTATAAATAACAAACAAAAAAAATCAGTAATAGTGACAAAACATTACAAAAATAATTCCACTGCCAGCTACGAGATATCTCGTAATGTTTTTTTTATTACTGTAAATGGCTATTAGATTTTGTGAAATTTCATGGTTTCTTTAAAATAAAATCTTGACGTCCGAAGCAAGATGTTTTAAATTTATCTAGCAGTGAATGAGTTAACGCGTTGACTGAAAATCTTTGTAGTTATAAGTACATAACCGTAAATGATGCGTAAGTAGTATGACGAGATAAGATTGCATTTTTATTAATACTGGACTCATATCGCACGTGATAATTTATGTCTACTATCGGTAACCGTCGCAGTCGTCCTGGAAATATCCTGGGCGGTATGATAGTCAGCTTGTTAAACTGAAAGATTGTGGCTTTGTTTTGTTAGACAGGGAGAAAGGGAAACGCGGTTGGATGGGTGACGCCACGTGGTCAGTTTCAGAAAATGAGAAGCTTGTTGCGGGTTCGTTATAGATATACGCGAAAGTAATATTTTTAAGTCTCGAATATTTTGGTAGTGTCATCCTGGTAATAGTATTCCTCTACTACTGTGGACAGAGTATTACGATGGGAGAAATAGATCCAATATGTCACTTTCAAAAGTTAAACCCATGAAAATTGCATCGAATCTTCTGAAATTCTTTATTACACTTCTAAGACTACTTTAAAAAATGTATATTTATATTGTCATCAAATTGCTATAGATTTATTCGACACTAAAACAAATTGATAAGTGAATATTTCTTATACGCTAATCTTTGTTTAATTTTTTTGTCATATAATATCAGAGTAATATAACGCAAAAATTTGATTTACCGATTCATAAACACGTCAACTCGATTCAACCGTACAGCAATGGCATATTGCATAGCCAAATGACAGTTTAATCTAAACTACTTCGATTCTAATTGATCGATAAAACATCGAGTTTTATCACACCCTTTTAACTGTCGTTATCGAATAACAAAGAGGAGAGCTCGTAAATAGCATTGAAAAAGACAGAACGCGAGAGGCGTACGATGTTCTCGCGAATCGCTTCCAACAAGATTTCCCTCGGCCACGGCGAGCATACCCCATTAAACTTGAAATTCCGCAGAGATTTCTTCTCGTAGGAAGTAAGTATCGAATGAAACGCGTGCACAGCCATCGTCGCCATTTTGGATTCTTCGAAAGAGCGTATCGTCTTCCCGATTTATTTCTCGAGCACCCGTGAAAATGGTATACGAAGAGATCGAACGTTTCACCAAGATAATTACGCGAAAATATCGAACGCAAATCGATTCGTCATGGTGAAATTATATTGTCCGAAGATCTCGAAGCAACTTCTCGGACTTTTCTTTTCCGCTTTTGTCGTAACGCGAAACGGTTACCATCGATTCGATCTGTCCGTCGATCCAACTATGACTCGTTATCTTTTCGAACGAACGGACGCACGATGTTTCGTGGAGGAATTACTGTAACGCGAAAGCGAGTTTCCACTCGCTGGCAAAGTCCTTTTTCTGTAGTAGAAGTAAGACACGGAACGGAGGATGCGGTCGGAGAAGAAGTCGAGGTAGCAAAAGGAATCCGTTGATAGGGTCGACCGTCCGTACGGTGTCTTCGGCAATTTGTTGAGCGAGTTAAGATCATTAATCTGCTTTCGGTAGATCATCAATAGCGCGAAAGATAGCGTAGGGGCAAGGATGTACCGGTAATGGGAGCCCTCAATAACCTCGACGACCCTAAAAACCCTCACCCTCCTTCACCATCCTTTCCCACACTCTGCAGAAACCGAGTAGTCCCGAGTTCCCCTTGTCCCGCTTCACCTCTTCCTTCTCCAATCCTTTCTACTTCTTCTTCTTCTTTTACCATCGTTTCTCCCTCCGCTACTCGTCCTCGACATACCCCCGTATCATTCCTTTTTTTCTTTTCCTTACTCCGCACGGGTGCCATACACAGCTTTTACTTTAGGAGAAGCTCGTCGGCTAATTTGTACCTGCAGATAAGCACCGAGAGAACCAGCGAGAACCTCGCACCCCCGTGACGTTAGGGCACTGCCCGCGAGAAACCTTCTTCTTGGGTACCTACCAACAAAAATTCCACCCTGACCGTCGTCGTAGGAATCTTGGAACGTTTCGTTCGCGAATGCAAATCATTGACTCGTTTTCCGTTGGTAATCAAGAACGATCGAGAGCCCGTGGCACGCCAGTTATGGCGCGTGCACGCATCTGCTTTTCTTTAGTCAATTTTACGAGGCCGAGGTCAAGAGGTGCGAAACGCTCTCAAAAGAAGCGATAAAAACGTACCTCCCTCTCTCTCCTCCCGTACAAGCAGCCATTCCTCTTGCCTCCTTCCTTCACCGTCGTGATAACGCCGTTCGCCTCTTCGAAGAAGAGCTCTTAGAGCGCTATCTTAAGCGACGGCTTCTGCCTAATGCTCGCGTATTACGACGAGTCGAGTGTTAATTAATTTCAAGGTAGAGGGTAGAGAAGCTCGCGCGTACGCGGCGCGCGTGCACTCGAGCCGAATCTCCGAGGTCCTTTCTTTCGGGAAAGGAACAGAAGTTTCCTTTATCGGAAGAGTGACCTTCCAGAAGCGAGCGATCCTTAGGCCAAATTTTAACTTCGCTTTAGCCATTCTATGGTTTCAAACTAACGTAACTGACATTTGGAGGTTGAAACCGAAATATAACGATTGATCTAAATTTCGGTTTGATTCTACAAAATGCTCGGAGAGTGCGAGTATGAGCTAATGAAATTTATAAGCCTCGTTTGACCCTCCAATTTTTTTGGTGGTATTATTTATTTACTTAAAAACTGGCAGAACACTTTAGAATACAATAGAGAAATACATGAAAAAACAAAATAAAAAGTATAAAAGCAAAAGAGCTTATAACGAGCCGCTATGCGAAAATAAGGAGGTTAACGTTCGATTGAATTGCGGACAAGGACAGAACATATCGAGAAAGTTCGCAACATTATTATCGCTAATGAAGATCCAATGGTTAAAACCGAAATTTATTCTCCATATACAGGGTGATCCACCTAAATATCTTTGGTCACTCATATTTCGATGACCTTAAGAAAAAAATAACATTTACAAAACATTCAACTTGTGATACCATCTACATTGCATTAAAAATATTTATTATGTAATAACAAATAAAGAAGATATTAAGGTGGCTACGAGGAACACCCTGTATATAGATATATTTTTCCTATTCTATAAACTTCGCTTTTAATCTATAAACTCCTAAGAGATCATTTTGGAGGGTCAAATCGCGATTAAAATTTCGACTCGGGATGTTCGCGATCGGGAATTTGATAAAGCGAGAGGTCCGACTGGTCTCCCGACCCAGAGAGAGAGAGAGGTGAGGATGTTGGAAAGAAGATCATGGCATACCGTGAATACGAGGAATCCTCGCAACTCGGCGAGACATTCCCTACGACCGAAATCACTCAAACCGATCGAACTCGCGTCGGTACTCGTGGGAAGATCGGCTTTCGCGCGATTCCGAGAAATTCGCAATGCACGAGAACGATAAATCTTAAGGCGTCCCGTTAATAAAAAGATCGCTATCTTTTCCTTTGCAGCGGCAGTTGCTTGATGAGCAATTCGGTGGACGACTGGGTGAGCGGCAGTGCCGTGGTTTGCAACGGAATACCGGGATTGACGAAGGAGCAACGAGAACTTTGCCACAGAAACCCGGACGTGACGGTGGCGGCTTTGAAGGGATTACAAATGGCGATATTCGAGTGTCAGCATCAGTTCATGTGGCACAGGTGGAACTGTTCCTCTCTCACGCCTAGCAGCAGAACTCAGCAGAGCAGTGTGCTTCTTCAAAGAGGTAACGATGATGTTTTTTTTTTTTTATGTTGGAAGGGCGATCTCCCCCCTATGACACGGTAATTACGTTCCAAAACAATTCCGAAACAAAGAACTAGTACAGAAAAGGGGGCTAGGTTCTAAAAATTAGAGAAACATCCTTACATATTTTTATAATTAGGAGATGCTGGGTTCTTCGTCATTGGTAACAAGATACCCTATCTTCTGAACTTTCTTCAGCACAATCTTGAATTATAAATACAAAGAAATTAAAACATTCTGCAGGCAAATCTAATACGACATTCAGATGTCAAATTTCTAATGACATATCTTGTGCACATAAAATCTCTTATTTCGTTCCGCATTATAGTGGGGTTTCCATAATTTCGAATTTTGCTCTTTAAAACGTTAACCGTTGTACGGGGATTTATCTACACCCATCCTTCGATTTGCACGGTTTTTAAATGAAACCAAATTTTAGTTTGTTTTTCATTTTGATTATATCGCATTATACCAATTATAATTTAAGAGAGTATACATATATAAATATGCAGTAAAACGTTTAACTGAATGTTAATAATAACTAAATAAAAAACACTTGTGCATTTTAAATAATAATATCTTTCTATTTTTGTATGAATTCTTCTTATGATTTTTCGAGAAACGTATCTATCGTGTAAATCGAGGGATGGGTGTAATTCTCAAACCGTGTTCTAGAATTCTATATTGTACGAAGGTTTTCCCCGATTCACGAACCGTATTATACAATAACAAACTCTATCTCGATCGATCCTCGTTGACACGATAGATTATAGAAGCACTCGTGCGCACGTAAAAAATTGAGAGCGATACTTTGGGTCCCGCGTTACGGAACGAGCACTAACTCAAAGAGCATAAAAGAGTCGAGAGGCGCGTAGGCGAGACGTTTCATTAAATCACGAGATCACGGTGCGTGTCTTCCTCGTCGACCGGGGGCACCGAGCACCGAAAACCTGTCCCAATTCCATAAGAAGGTTCGAGGGGAGCGAGTAAAGGATGAGGGGGGATGCGTGACATATAAATTCGTTGTGGCGCGTACGTGCACCGAAAGAGGAAACATATATCGTGTCGGACGAATGCGCGAGAGCGCGACATCGAGCGCACCTGACCTGAAAGCTTGAGAGCTCCTGCGAGCGGGACGTTTCTCGCTCTCCATGTCCTTTTCTCATTCGAGAGAGGGGTCCTTATCTCTGTTCTTCCATCGGTCCTACGATTTCTTGCGACCGGCTACCACGAGGTGTCGATTCCATCCTTTTTTCGTGTATTACGTAAAACGGTAAATCCGCGTGATAAAAAACCTCGCGCCATAGAGATCTCCTCTCTTTCTTTAGCTACGAATTCCCCACCATCTCGAAGAAACTTTTCTTCCTTCTCGTCGAACTCTACGACCGATCGTGGAAAACGACGTTAAGGAGAAGCGGTCTTTTCTTAGCCGTTTATTTAATTCACGAGAGGAGACGATAAAGAGACTGGAACTTAAGGAGATGTACCATGGCGAAGAAGGTCGCCGAGGTTGCGGAATCGTTTTCTTGCCCCTTCCTGACAAAGACGCGAAAGGATCCGAGTAGCAAGACGAAAAGGGATTTTCCCGTTCCACCGATTAGAGCTAGAATGCGAGAAGCGCGATTCTCCGATTTGCCGATTATCACCAAAATAGAGTCTTCCACGACGAGTACTAGCTCGTGGCACCTTTTCTAATCGAGGAACGAAGAGTTCCACGAAAGCAGGTAAACGGGACCGAGGTTTGCGGGCATTACGAGCGATCTTTGCTTTTTAAACTCCGTATCGTTGCTCGGTCCGGAGAAACGGTCGGCAAGAAATCCACCGTGTCGAATTTCGAGTCCAGAAGCGCATCTCGAAGCTGCCTGTTAAATCTTTCGGACACGCTTCTCTTCCTTTTCTCTCTCGCACTGGTTACTTCCTTCCTTCCTTCCTTTCTTCAATCATTCATTCATTCCATCTTTCCTTCGACCAACTACGCGCATCGTATTATAAAGGATCGAACGTGTAACGAAAACGAACGCCCAGGAGCCCGCACAAGTAGATTCCATCGGTCGAAAAGGTTGTCCTCCTTTGCTCGCGACAGGATAATCCAAAGATACGATATGTCGGTCGACAAAGTAGAACGATCGCGACGAATCGCGAGCCTCGCCTAACGGCAAAAGGTTCCGAGGTGGTCGTCATATAAAAGGCAGATCTATCGCAACGCCATTAATTAAGAGACTAGTAGCACCGGTTCGATCCCGTCTCGCTAAAAGACCTCCCATACTCGCATCCCATGTACACGCCCCCGCACATCTCTCTATCTATTGAGTTATCTAAGAGTAGCGATTTGCTCCTGACACGAGGTTAGCCGCCGGGGAAGCGACGCGCCATCGCTCACCGAACGATCGAAGAGGGTAAAGAGACTTCGCTAAACTCTCCTTCTCCCTTCCTGCCATCTTCTCTCAGCGCCTCTTGTCCACGAGGAGAGAAAAGCACGGCCCTCGTTGGAGGATTTATTGCGAGTCCCTGGTGCGCGGCTATCCAGCGCGCTCTCGCGAACAGTCCGCGACGCCGGCAATAGTTATTCGTGTTATAAAACGGTTCCTGCCAATATCCGTATATAGAGAGAGGACGTCGAGAGGAGAAGTCCCCCTATCGTTCGGTAGGGAGCAGTCCATATAAAGATCCCTTCTCTCTTTCTCCTTTACAACCTTCCTCGAAGGAGACAGTGAATTTTGTACCGGGAATCCCTTCGAGGATCCTTGGAAGATCTCTCCACGATGGAATCATTACGAATTTTCTTTCTTTTTTTTCCCCATCCTTGCGATAAGATACGAACTATAGTCCAGGGAACGAAATCGTTTAATACGTATATCATCATCGAACGCTAAAGTAACGCGTGCTGTTCTCTAGATCCTTTGCATCCTCGTTTATTTGTTCGTTCATTCGACCGTTCGTTCGCACGTGTCCCTCCCTCTTTACTATGGACGAAAGAAAAGAATCGTCCTCGTGGAGGCGGAGGTAACGTAACGGCGGCAGCGTGGTGCCTCATCGGGTGTCGAGAACGAATGCCACAAATCCTTTTAGGAGCGCCTTTAGCGCGTCTCCTCGGTATCTCGTCCTCATGAATACTGCAAATGCCGGTTGGCTGGCCAGTACCCATGGCTTCGGAGTAACTTCACGAGGCAGGAGAAAGGGTAGAGTAATGTGGGCATTGTCAAGAGGGAGAGAGAAAAGAGGAGCCCGGTCCAAAGGTAGGCAGCGCTCGTGTGTCGTATCGTTTGTAAGTTGACAGCCACCACTGCGGTTTGACGGTCGGCCGTCCGTCAATCCAACTCCGAGGAGAAGGGCCCGCGACAACGAGAGGACCTTGGACGCGGGAGGGCCCGAAGAAAAACTGCGCTCGACGTCGCATCGCTTAACGAACGTCCAGTAGAAGCTAGCGATGAGGGCGCGAGCCTGCTTCTTGTTGTCTCTTCCGAAATATTCTTTCTCTCCGTTGTCGACTTGGAAGGATATCTAATTAAGGGAAGCGAGAGGTGCCGTTCGAAAATCCCAAAGAAATAAATCGATGAATCGGATCGTTTATACACAGAATGGGAAGAAGAAACATCGACCGATACCACCGCTGATGGGCACGCTTCCTTTTGACGGACGGCTGAATAATCTACCTCCGAACCGCTGTCTCGCTCGGCTGTCCACGCAAGCAACCTATCGCCATTCGTAGCTCCTTCTACGGAAGCTGCCCTTCCCGCGAGAAACGACGACGACTTTGCCTACGCTTTATATTCCAGCTTTCTCGTGGACGAGAAGCAATTTGCTAACTCGACGTCGACGAGACGCCCTCCCAAGTTTCTCCGATCTCCCGATCGTTCCTCCTGTTCGGTGACACGCGAGACAAGTAGTCGAACCACTACTACTATTAGATACTATTATAACTACCACTATCATCATCGTCTTTGACAGCTTTGACACGTTGTTCTATCGTAGGTTACAGAGAGACGGCATTCGCTTATGCGATATCGGCCGCAGGGGTGGCTCACAGCGTGGCACGAGCCTGTAGCATGGGAAGATTGCTCTCCTGCGGATGCGACCCGTCCAGCTACAAGGGTAAGCCGCCGGCCAAGGCCAGGGGCACCCAATGGAAATGGGGAGGATGCTCTCACAATCTCGACTACGGCGTAGAGTTTTCGAGACAGTTCCTAGACTCGCGGGAGAAAGCCGGTGACATTCAGTCTACCGTTAACCTCCACAACAATCAAGCAGGACGTTTGGTAAGAGAAGGTTATATGTCAAATTCCTGTTTTCCTTTGGTCCGTATTATTCCATCCATCTTTCCTCCGAGTTCTTCGCTTTTTAGCGATGCACGAACTCTCAGACTCCGCCCATGTGAGAAACTACCAAGGCGAGGAGAAGGAAGTGCGAATGGAGGAGAGGAAGATGGAGGAAGAAATAGGCAAAGAAGAAGAAGGAGAAGTGGAGAAGAGAAGATGGTTGGCTTCTCTCTTTCCTCTTCTTCTCCACACTCGCTCTCGCCTCGACGTTATTAAGACGAAGCCCCGGGCGGGACCACCCAGCCGTAGACTCATTAACTGTTTTGTACGCGACACCTCTTTGTCTAAAAGAAACCGCTGGCCCTCTCCTAGTTCGCTCGGCTTCTCTCTCGAGCGAACCGTTCCTCGACGGTCCCGTCCGAACCCACTTCCTTCTTCCCTACACCAACTCCTGTTTACAAAGCGCGTTAGAATCGGCGTTTTTCTCGAGACGCGTCACCGATTCGACTCGCTCCTACTTTCCTCGATGCTTTTGTCCGAGCTCGAAAAAATGGGCAAGAGGGATCGTGTTTTATCCTCACTCATTTTATCAAAGATAACTTTTGTTTCAGTCGGTGGCAACCAACATGCAAGTGAGATGCAAATGTCACGGTATGTCGGGATCGTGCGAGCTGAAGACCTGTTGGAAAGTGGTACCAGACTTTCGAATAGTCGGCAAGACCCTCAAGGATCGATTCAGAAACGCTGTCCTGGTAGCACAGAGTAATCTTGGAAGCGTCACACCGTTGGCTCGCGCTCGAGGCTCCAGAGGATCGAGAGGATCGAGAAGAAGGAGACCGGATCGACAAAGACAAAGGAAGCATCGGGATAGAGGAGAGAGGGGAGGTGCTGGTCGGAAGAGAAGACCAAGGGATCTAGCGAAGCAGCTCTTTTATTATCAAAAATCACCCAATTTCTGCGAGAGAGATCCAGCCGCCGACATCCCTGGGACAGCGGGACGTAGGTGCAACAAGACCAGCTCCGCTGGTGACGGCTGTGGTAGCCTTTGTTGCGGGAGAGGTTATAACGTTGTCAGGCAAAGGCGTACAGAGAGATGCGGATGCAGGTTCCATTGGTGCTGCTACGTTCAGTGTCAAAATTGCACGGTGGAGGAGTGGATCACCGTTTGCAAGTGATCACCTCGAATAGCGAACTTCTCGCTCCCCTGCGTAACGAGGGGGAGCAACTCGTTCGAGGGACTCGATCTCGTCGAACGCGATTCGAGCAGAGAGAGGACGACTTTTAAAACCGATCCGCTCGGCCTTTCGCGTTATCGTGCTATAAGCGAATCGCCTAGGCTAAGAAGCTCTTAATTTATTTATATCGACGTACTATTTAATTGATATTTAACTTTGACTTTGACACACCCACTGTAACACCTCCGTCGCAGTATTATTAGAATCAGGACGTATGCGTGCGCGCTCGACCGAGAGAACGGCCGCGCGCGTATTATAATACCTACGATTTAATTATGCGCGTACAATAAAGAGAGTTCCTGTAAATTTACGTCTACGTCATTTGTTGAACGAGGAAATCGTCGTACCTAAACAAAAAAAAAGCACACACAGGCTGATAAAAAAATAAATAAACGCGCTTATGGAACCACTTCCCCTATAATTGAAGCCCTTTTTCCAATGCTCTAATTTCTTACGGTTGATGGCCGCAAGCATAGTTCTTTTCTATTGATCGGCCAATGGATTAACTCGCGAGTCAACCTTACAAAAATCTGTGCCAATCCTTTTTATACCCCACGAAAAAAGGTATGAAAAAGATGCAAAGACGAGGAAGTCCGACGTCGTCGCATTATCTTCATTTTCCCAACGTTCGCCGACCAAGATGAGTACGAGGTAAAGGAGGAGGAGGACGACAACAACGACGACTAGAGATCCAACCAGAAGGGTTTTTGCAGAGAGTGCGAGCTACGCCCGCAGCATGTTTATTCGTCGTCGAGTAGTCGCTCACGTAGACGCGCGCGCGTAGATGCGCCTACTCCTTTGATTCTAGCCGCCAATAATACGAAGTGTGACCGGTACAAGCTTTATCGTCCGATCGAGGACGATTCGTCTTGCGCACCGTGCGCTTCATCGTGCGGTCGACCGACTCCGAGGAAAGGAGAAAGGAGGGGAAGATAAAAAGGGTGAAAGAGAGAAGCGAACGGAAAGGAGGAAGAACTTATTGATTTTGTATGAGAGGATAAACGAACGTAGGGGGAAGAGGGAAAGGATTCGCGTTTCGTTCGCGTCTTCTACGTGATTCGCAGTAATAGTAACGCTTTGTCTTTAGCGCGAAACTTACTTTAAGATTAACCTCCCACGATCGTTCGGAATTTTCCTCTTAAGAGATACCCTATGCCGTTTACGTTGAAGGTTCGTTCGTATTATCATGCATCAATCGTTTCCTGCATGTAGCGTTAAATAAAATGAAAAAATTAATTTACTCGAGTATAGAACAATAAAAGTTAGGCTTTGTTCATTCTTTGTCAAGTACCTATTAAAAAAGTTTTATAATTTGGAGACTACCAAACCGATTTTTACCGAAAATGGCTAAATACCTTCCCGGGAATATACACTTTAGAACAAAATGAATTGCATACAAATCTGATCACTCGTTGATGAGCTACGGAGCCACGGACAAACAGAAACGTCTGACTTATAACAGTCTTCTTTTTTTACGTCGGAGATTGAATAAATAGTTCTGAGCAACGTTTGTTTTGCAGTAGGACAAAACTTAAAATCTAATACGATTATGGCGAATGAAATATTAAATATTGAAATATATTTATCACATAATTTTAATTTGTTGGGTAGAATTTTGATATTTTCGACACAGATTCATAACATTTTTTTTACATTTGATTCACTATTTATTAGTAATACTTTTAATATACGCATAGGTAACTGCGTGAAAATATCTACTCATCTTTTTTTAATCAGAGGAAATTAAATAATTGCTAAAATTAATTTGTTCCTCATCAACAAGCTTTTCAAAGAAGATAGCTGACGCTAACCGAAGAATGGCACAATCGTCGGAATTATTGGTGGGTATAAGCCTATACGTTTCAAAAAGAAACATAGCAAAAAATTTGTTTCAATAACTCATTGAAGTGATATCCAATCTTGAGATCCAAAGAAAATCCAATATTCTCCTTTCATCTTTCGTTTTCCAAGTATTTTGTGCGCAGTGACGCGTTTATGCCTGTCGTTCGTTCTTTCAAATTTGTTCAATCTTGTAATAAAAGTGTCAATAACCTCAACCGTCTTCGATAACTTCATCCAATTAATAACAATCCAAGTTTTTATATTATACACCAATTAATTATTGTGCTCTTAATTATTCGTTTAAATTATTAATAAAATTAAGATATAAACTTGTGTTTTTAAAAGCATTTCCAACGTAGAATAGACCTTTTCCCATTATCTTCTGAAAAATAAAGCGAACTATTGCAATTTCATTAAAACTAATTTCGTATCAGTTAATCTTTACCGTAAAAAGTTTAAGCTTAATTGGTTGCTAAGTGTTCGAAGAAACCCCCAAAAATAGGATGACTTTAAACCATTTACACCGATAGTTCACGTTCGCAAAACGTTTACTTACATAACGATAAGAAAACTCGTAGAAATGTCATGCCGCAAACGCGACGCGTTGAAAACGATTGATGCATGATTACGCCAACGTACCTTAATCCTTTATATGACACTGATCAATATTTCGACCACTTTTATTCTTATTTTTAACCGTCTTTGAAAAAGGAAGAGATTACTCAACTCGTCAGTGAGCGATGTCCTTTTTTTTGACAAATTTAATTCATGTTCACCGAACCCTAATTAGCAATAAAGCTTTTTTTCCTTACAAGCAGTATACTTTTTGGTGTACAGAGAGGTACAAATAAAAAATAAAAAAACAGTAATAGCATAAGCAAAGTTTTAACGCATAACAAATAATTAGACTGCGGATCTTTATGCAAATACATATTTTTCTTATTGCGTATGTTTTTCAAATTTGACATGTAAGACAAACCATTGAATATGTCACATGTATCCTTTGTATTTTCCATATTTTTATTCAGTTATCAGCTCTACTTGCAATATTTGACGAATCATGAATTATAATTCATATAAATTTGCATAAAGATCCGCAGTCTACAAATAATAAAATGAATAAGGTAATTAAAGTTGTGCCAAATAAAGCATTGAAACGTCTCTTAATTTTTCTCAAAGACCAAACTGCCTCAGAATCATTAGATTAGATAAAAAGCACGAAGCTAGATCGACCAACTCACCTCCCTCTTGTCGATCGCTCGTAAAGAACCCTTCCACGCGCCGCGACAGGTCGTAATCGTGGTAGTAAACAAAGTCGACTGGCGTTTAAGATCGGCCAGCTAGGTGGAGGATAAACGACGCGACGCCTATGCGCTCGACGAAAATCCAAGAGAGTCTCTCTAGCAAGAAGGTAGAGAAACGTAGACGCATATTCGCATTAATCGAGGCACGTTCGCGGCTCTCTTTGACGGCCGGCTGGACGACCCTGAAGAAGCCGCGATAAAGCGCATTAATTTATCGCGACCCTCCTGAGATCTTTTTCAAGGCGCATCGATCCGAGCAGAGAAGATTAGAAGCGCGAGCACGATGCTCCGCGAGAAAATTTTTACCTTCCTCGAAGCGACGACAACATCGGCAACTGACTATCCTACGCGTCCTTTCTCTCCACCGACCGGCGGCGTACACTCTTCACCCTCTCGAACCGTTAATCCTAAAGCGATCGACTTATCGTCAATTTCCAGACGTTCTTCGATCGACGAATTCGGACGTACGATTATCAAACTTCCTTTATACCATTCAAAAAAGACAATTTCTTAATCGACAATTTCTATTCGAACGATTCGGAAGAAAGGAACCAATCTTCTTCCCTTTTCTCGAAAGACGGAAAAGCCCGTAGGTAGGTACGCGGTAGAAACGAAATCAATGAGCTAACAGGCTTGCGAGTTAGCAGTTAGTTAATTAAGTCGGCGTTATTGGATCATGGAAGCCAAGCACCCTTCGCCCCTTCTCCCGTCGTAGTCGTCCCCCTTTGCATCGTGGAACGTCGGGGCAATCCGGGGCGGTCGTCGGATGCCGCTCATCGGGTCCTCGGGTGCCGCTCGCCGGGCCGCGCGGTGCTTGTCGGTTCTCGCTTTTCGCTTGTCGTCCCTAACTGTCGCCGGCGAACCGTCGCCACCGGCCGTAGTCGAGCTGCTGCTCGTCAAGCTCTACCGGGAGCACTGCGAGGGCGGACGCCGTAGGGCTTGCGCGACCTGCCAGACGTCTTAATTAGAGGTGAGTTTCCGAGCGCGAGTCGCGAGTCGGTTAAGAGACCACTCTCGCTTCCACCCTTACCCCTAACTGCATTTCGCACCATTCCTATTGGATCTTGGCGCCTCGTACCGCGTTACATCGTTTTTTCGAAAAAAAACAAGAAATTTTTATCGTCACTAACAACGACCTGGTCCACGTATCTCCGACATCGTCGAATAATTTTTTTAGTCTATTCCTATTTCGAAACTTTGAAAGAATTCTCGGTATATAACCAAAGAGAGAGAGAAGAGAAAAAAGAAGAAATACGGTAGTTCGGAACGGAAGAAAATCGGACGTATCTCTCGAAGCTCATCGGGCTTCTCGAGGACGACACGTTCGATGTAACGGCTCGGTCGACGAAGGTGCCGGAACACGTGTTCCGTCGCGATATTTTGCGAGGACACGTAGAAAAAGAGACGTACGCTCGATCGTTTCCCTTCCACACGCTTCATGGACAGGTGTCGCGTCTCTTCCGCGAGAACAAAAACGAACGAGTAGTCCTACGGTCTCGACTCCGGCGTGTCTACCTCTCGACGCGCCATGTTTTCGGAGAGAAAAGGAGAAGAGCGCTTCTTCTTCGTCGATAAAACGGATAAACGTTTTCGAAGCGAGAGCCAGTCGGAGACGTGTTCCGGAGAAACGAGGAAGAACGAAGAGGGAGGAAAGGAAGAGAGAGAGAAAGAGAGCGTACCGGGAAGTTAAATGTTGCATGAGCTTCGAGGAAGAAGAACGAAGCTGAGATTCCCGGTAGCGATTAAGCCCTCCGACGGAAATAACGTACGATCGGACCCGCGGGAAAGATTTTTCGATTCGCATGGAGTTAAACCGAGAGAGAGGCAGTGTGATACGTAACGCGCGAAAAGAGCGACACCTTCGCGTCCCATGGAATTCCGAGGAGGTGAGCGCGTTATCTACCGAAAGGATCGATCTCCGGCTGTCTGCAAAAGGCGGACTTGGCAAAGACGACAAGGTGGACGAGCTACCGACGACAAGAAACGTTCGACTCTCTCGTCACCGCCTAAGGACGTTCCCGGTCTCTCTTTTTCCAGGTTCGAGCGCGTTACCGCACGCGCTTCGCTTATCGACGCCTCGCACGAGAGATTCGGTTTCCCTATCGCTAGACTCGTACCACTCGAGATCCAGGACGACGATAATTACAAGTTTCTCATACGATAAGAAGAAGAAGAAACGAGAAGTACTTACACGGTTTACCGTATTTTCTGTCGAAAGGATCGTCGAACCCTTTTCAAGAGTTCTCGATCTCGTCCATTGGGCTCACGACCGGCTTCGACGTTTTCGGCCAATTCCTCTTTCTTCCCTCTTTTATCTTCTTTCTTCTTCGTACCATGCATTCCTCCTGCTTCACGAGATATCGACTTTCCCACAGTCCCTTACGGAAATTGAGCCCTCGAAGACGCGGCGCCATACGGCTCAACCCCTCCACTTCCCAACTTTTTTTTTTTTCATTTACAACAAAACGTAAGAAAACGAAGGTAGAAAAGGAGACGTTGACGAAACGTGCTCCGATTCGTACGGGTCCATCGAAATTCGTAATAATAATACCTCCTGCTTCGTAGGAAAAAGAAAAAGGTTCGCGATGTTTCCCGCGAATTCGTTTAAATCTTGTCGGACAGTGCTTCACCGTTCGCACCGCGTGGCAGAAAGAGAGAGAGAAAGGCTGTTCGTACTTTGGGAAAAAAGAGCGAGAAAAGAGACAAGTCAACGTCGTTAGCCAATTCATTTATTCCCGGTGGCTCGACGCTCGTCCAGCATAATCCGTCGATTTGTCGGCGCGGCGTGTCCCGTGTAATGCCGCTTCTTGCCGCTTGTAATCGAAGAGAGAGAGAGATAGAAAGAGTGGCGAGCGAGAAGACGAGGCGAAGAAAAGACGCGTCGGTGACTATATGTGAACGACCGTAAGAAAAGCACGTTGATCGAGCGAGATCGAGTAGACGTCCACCGTGCCTCCTGCCGTATTCTCCTTCTCTTCACCCTTCCATCTTTCTCTCCTCCTTTTACTAGTCGCTTTGTCCATCGTCGCGGGTTTATTGGTACGACGGGGCGCTAAATTATTGATGCTCGACTGCACGCCACGTCGAAAGAAGAAGAAGAGGAGAAAGGACGCTGGTGAGGAAGGAGTAGGAGGAGAAGGTGGAGTCGAAGGAGACAAGGTCGGTTCGTCCCGTGATTTCAGAAAAACTTTTTTGTCCTCGCCTCGACTCGTCCCCCTTCTCTCCTTTTTCTCCTTCTTCATTTCCATCCTCATCCACCTTTCCTCTCTCTTCAATGCGCATCCAAGAGGGAACCAGAACTCGCGCTCTTTAAAAGGGTAAGAAGGTTGGAGGAGAAGGTCGTCGAAATACGCTTTGTGGGAAAGTTTCGCGCGGCCCGAACCTAATGAGAGGTTTAAATGGATCATACCGAGAAGGTTCGTTATTCGTCGACTTGACGGAGAAATACATTATTCAAAAATTCTCCGTCCCCTCTCTCGCTTCGTCTGTCTGTCAAGAGTGAGGAATATCGTCTACTTTAAGCTAGACTCTGGACGATGATCCGATTAGAGAGAGAGAGCTTTCGAGGAAAGAGCTTTTCGTGTCGATGAAGCTTATCAACTGCACGGTAAAGAACGGTCGATGGAACGATCGAATGAACGAGATGGAGGATTCTCTCGACAACGACGGAGCGAAACGAGAAAAACGGTAAAACCAAGAGCTCTTCGACGTGGAGCGGAGAGAGAGACGGATGAGACGGTGTACACCTGGATCTCTTTTTACACGATTTCGTTAAGACGTTTTATTTATTCTTGCACGACCTTTTAAATACGTGAAACGTATTTTTACACGTTTGCAATGTTGCAAAAACTAATTAGTTTGCAAAAAATTCATGAAAATCATGCTGATCCCGTATTTCAAATCTATCGTTTCTTTAGTTATACTACATAACGCACCTGTGCTTGTTTTATCATTCTCCCACAACGCTTACAGTAAATATTAGCTCTTCTACGCAGAAAATACAATCTAAAACTAACATTCAAAGAAGACTTAGACGCGAAAATCATTCCTCGACTCATACAGTTCATTAAAGAATCTCAACTAATTAACCAATTATTATAGTATAATAAATTCAAGTCGTCGCTAATAACCACGCTGTTGATGCGATGCTAAACTTAAAGGAAAAAAAATATATATATTAGCTCGAGTCGAATCGTAATGATATATTTATTATCCTAGCGATTTTTATTATGATCAAGCTTTATAAACGGTAACAAGTCATTGTAAAATAATATCGTGTGTATAATTTATTAATATAGAGTTATTTATAATAGAAATTGACATACTCGGGAAACAAAATTATTTATTACTCCACCTAATAATTATACCGAAGTTCTGCATTACTTGACGAACATTTTAGTCAGGCTGTGATCAGCTAAAAAGAACGATTGACCATGTAAAATTGATTTATTTATCCCAATCAAATGATATTATTTTACCGTTAAAGTAATTAAATTGATAGTAAAAAAATAACAAAATCAACCTGGTCAAAAATTTATTTAACTGATCAACTCAAAAAGTAAAGCTGCTAACCGAGTAATTAATTCTCATCTACTAATTAATTGCCATGAGGAATCGAACACAAAGAAATTAAAATAAATTTATAGTAAAAATATCGTTTCGTATAATCTATAAAAGTTTACGAGCCACTTTTCACTTCGCGTTCTTTTTGCTTTACACGATACGCATCAACCGTGTAAAAAGAGTCTCATGTGTCTATATGGAGGTGCGTAGAACGTTCCCGACATCGATCGGTCTCTATTCTTTCTCGCAAAGCGCGTATACGAGTTCTATCTACGCCGTGGATCCTCGTACACACGTTAAATACCGTTACGTAATCCCTGAGATCCGATAAATGGGATATGTACCCACCTACGATGTTTCCGTAGCCCCACAAGTACCTCGCCGCATGACCGCCGTTGAACGGCTCGCGAGCTCATCGAGAGCCAACAAAATTCCCTTATTCGACCGCCTACGTTCCGGAACGATCGACAAACGCCGAGAGGAATGAAAGAGCGCGACCCGCAAAAGCCAAAGTAAATTTCTTCGAAGCACCACCTAAGAAATTGCGTAATTGTTTCGAGCCGATGCACAAATGTAATTGGGAATATTTCTCAACGCCAAGAAAAACGCTGAGGATGATCTCAGCGATGGAGAAAGAACGCGAGACATGATTTCATGAACTCTAGATTACGATACTTTCGTTAAATTGACTAGGGTCATTACGCCAGTAATGGCCCCATCAGCCAGATAAGGACAAGATCATAGTCTGAATAGCATATAAATGAATAAACGACATTAAACTTAACCAAACACGCGATATTTGAAATATTTGGTTATATCGCTATTAGTTTATCAATTGATCTTTATCGTACCTATGCATAATTAGCTTAACCCCTTGCCTTATGATTTAATTCGACAATCAATTAAATTAATACTTGAAATTTAGAAAAAATGAATCATAAGCTTGTCCAAACAGAGACTAATGAACACTAAAAGCGAATAAATAAGAAAAATAAACTTGGAAGAATTGAACCATGAGTTTGACTCGACACAACATTATAAGGCAAAGGGTTAAGTTTGACATAAGGATAAAAAAATTAAAAAGTTTCAAAAGGCAGGCATAAAAAAGAGTGTCTTAAATCTACTAAAAACCATTTTACTTGCTTTTTTGTTATGTTACGCCCACTATTTTGTTAACTTCTTCAGAGAGAACGTAAATTCTATCACCCACAACATAAACTTTAACCGCTTTTATTTAATGCAAATTTCCACCACCAGAGATAAGTTATGCATTATTTAAAAGAGAAAAGTTGGCTGAATAATGAAATCTTCCAGAATTTGCAAGATATTGAATATTCGCACTATTCTTTAAAAAATTGTTTTCTTGCTGGCAACTGACGCAGGCTGACCTTAGAAGCATGCACCCTACCTATTTTGAAGAATAATATGTTCATTAATTTTCGGTAAAAATTTGTACAATACAGTTGGAAGACATAACGCTAGTCAATGTCACGCTTAAGCGCGCGTTAAACTGTCGATTTCTAAGAATTTTGTATTAAGAGTCCGTAATTTTGAGAATTTCGTAATCTAGGGTTAAAAAAAAAAGGAGGAGAACGCTTTCCACGGAGATGTGAAATTCGAAAGAAAGGAGAGAAAAAAAAGAACGCGATATCGTGGCATCGACGATGCCGTCTACTACCTTTTCCTACATTTTTCCACCCGTGCACTCTCGCATTTCGTCGTTCCCTCGAAACCGTCGAAGCTGTCGGGAGGAAGGCAAGCCACTAATTAGCGATTACCTCTCGTTCACGCTACTCTCGAGGATGAATATAATTAACACTCGGCTTTGTGATGGAAGCGCAACGAAAGTCGAATCAGCGACGTCGATGTCGTCGTCGTCGTTGTTAGTGGCGTTGGCGTTGCCGGCGGCGGCATAGTCTCTTAAAAATATTCCAAGTGCGTTCGAAGAGTCATCCTCGAGAGGGCGGCCGATGCGACACGGTCCTCCACGCATCGGCGAATCATCGAGTGCCGTACGTGCACTCTGAAAACCGCTTCGTCGTCGACTCCTTCGAGAGAATCCTATTGGCGAGCTCTTCGCCAATATTTTACATATCTCTGCGAAAGTGGCTAATTATTTCTTTACGACTCGATCCCAGGGTGATTTCTTTTTGTTTCAGATACGCCGCTCGATAGGCCGATACGATGGACGAGTACGATTACGAGAGAAGAGGAAGATCCGGAGGTAGACGCGAGGGCGGATCTCGTGCCGCCGAAGAGGATAATGATTTCGATATACGCGAAAGAAACACGGGTCAAGGTACTCTTCAACGGCTTGATAGTATACAAGACCCGGGAAAGAGGTACGCCCTGAAGGATCGAATCGGTTCCGGCGTGTGCGGCGACGTTTATGAGGCGATCGACCAACAAGCCGGTAGGTAAACCCTTCCTTTCATCCTTCTGTTCCCAAAAGATTCGAATTTATGCAAAGGAAACTTTTTACTCGCAGGCAACAAGAAAGTTGCGATAAAGATACAAAGACTCACGCCGGAGACTCAGCCCTTGATCGTGGAAGAGTACAGGGTTCTACGAGATCTCGCCGATCATGCAAACCTACCAGATTTTTATGGAATTTATCGAAGGAGATCGGGAAAGAAGACCGAGTACGATCAAATGTGGTTCGTCATGGAGGTGAGTCACGATTTTCGTTTCTGAATAAATTAATACAAAACGGCGAAAGAGGGTGTAAAAGATACTTTTTCTTAAACTTTCTCTTCTCTCTACTTTATCGAAATATTCATCTCGTCTGAGCCTTGAACCCTTCTTCCACTGAACGCTAAATTAACCCGTCATACGCTCATAATATTATCATTACACTTTATATAATAATATATTTATTAATGAGCGGTCAGAATAATAAACCAAAGAAGATAAATTTCGGAATACCGTAGAACAACCCCGATGTCTTAAACCTTTGTTCCACACTCTCGCATGGCTTACACCACACAGGCATTACAGGACTATTAAACAATAAATCTGAGAAATTTAGTTCATTCTTCTAATCAAGGTACTTCATAATACTACCACATTCCAACAAGAGCTAATAAACTGAAGGAATGTACTTTACACCCTTATTCGTGGTTTTGATTGAAATTTCATGGGAAGAACCGCGCGTTATCGTTGGCGATCTCGCGAGGAAATTCACGACGCGTCTCTCTGTCCCTCTCCCCGATCGTTTCGTTCCTCTCTCGAGACCGAGAGGGAGGGAGGTCGAAAGAAGAGGAAAGAAGAGAAACGAGGCCAGAAGCGAGGGCTCGCCGCGTATATGACCGTGCCTGGAGCCGGAGGCAATTTCAAGCATTTGAGACGGTCGAATACACGGATAATTTACGACACGCGCGGCCATTAAACAATCATTAAACTCGTTCGTGTACGCAGGTGAGGCCTGGCACGTCGCGGCCCTAATTTACGGACGGACCTCCGCGGCGAACCCAAAATATTATTACTTATCTGGGATAAAGCGACGATGCTTGACGCAAGAGCCATGGCTCGTTGATCGCTCGACGATGTCCGCTCGGATATTTCGTACGAGGGATCGAGGAGGAGCGAACGAATACGCTTTAGCGTAGCCTGAAGTATCGAAAATACAGATTGAAAGTTAATTTATAGCTAATCAGCGAAGGAATAGCTCCAATCGATGTATTATAGGCGATTTGTTTGATTTTGTTTGACTTTATGTGTATCGAAACAATGATTAATTTAGAAACGAAACAAAATATTTAAAAAGTACAAACACTATTTTGTGGGGAATAACATTCTCACTCCATTTCCTAAGAAATTGAAATATTATTAAAATTGTAAAATGAATAAGTGAAATTTATTCAGAAATATTTTCTTTATATCTGTAAGAAAATAGGAAGGGGGGAAACGTGGGACAAATCGAAAAATTGCATACTACCTTTTTTTAGAAGGAGAGAGGAGGAGAGTACAAGGAATTTCATGCAAAAGAAATAGAAATTTTTTTTCCCCTGCTAGTTTCACGTAGATTGAGTTCTACCTAAATATTTTCTTCGGTTGTGTCGATATCGGTTGTGTCATTAATAATTGCTATTTTTTATAAATCTTTTTAAGTTAATAACACATTTTCGATACTTTTGACTAAGCTGTTTGCCTCGCGGGCAAAATACGATTGCGCGAAGAGAGAAAGAAGAAGAAAAATAAAGTTGAAAAAGGCGCGGAAGAGGCGCATCTCGCGAACGACAATGTGGCAATGATTTATCGACGGTTATATTTCATATCGTAGCGTGTTTCAAGAGCCCGCCTTACGCCCGCGGGATCTTGGCCGAAGTTGTGGCCGTAGAGATATCGCGTGCCACACCGGAAAAATCGTACGTGTTGCGTCGCGGAATTCGAAAAGTAAAATCGATTCTTAAAAAAACCTACCGAAGAAGTACATGTTACGGATAATGTGTTTAATGTTGGCACTTTGTAAAATGCTTGGACATTGTATAAAATTCCCAATTTTCAGGGCAATATGTATAATATCTTTATTTTAACACTTTGACGTCCGGTGACACCACTGCGATGACATTGATAAGTCCTTCGTTATTTACCGTTATAATTGTGTGCTTTATATTTGTAGATTTTAATAAACAACTTTGCAAAAAGTACAGAGAATAAGATTTTAGTGAACCGTGCAGACGTCAAAGTGTTAAACAACCTGTTTGCTCGCAACAAAAGATACACTCCTACCCTAACCACTTTATTTTCAACTCCTATCTCCTATTTAGAAAATAAAATGCTTTGGGTGGGGGTGTGTCTTTTGTTGCGAGCAAAAAGGTGGTTTAAAATAAAAATATACCTTGGACGTTTTATAGTAGGTATAGAATTATACCTTTATTTGAAACCACTTTTTGACTCGCAATAAAAGACAAACCCCCCACGCGAAGTATTTTATTTTCTACATTAGAGGAGTTGAAAATAAATTAGTTAGGGTGAGAGTGCGTCTTTTGTTGCGAGTAAATAAGTTGTTTAAAATAAAGCTATTATACCTACACATCGCCTCAAAAATTGGGCATTTCACAAAATGCCAACATCAAACACATTATTATTAATATCAAAGTGAAAGTCGAGCTTTAATCGAGGCCGCGAAGAAACGTAGGACGATTAACGCGCGCGATGAAAGAGCCGAGTGCTAATCTCGAGAGACTCGCGTCCAGATTGCTTCCGCAATTACGAAGGTATTTTAATCGCGGTATCTCCGGACCTAGAGGACTCGGATAGAGACACGAACCAAATGAACTATGAATTGCATCCGACAATTTCTTTACGTTCACTGGTTTTTGCAGCTTTGCGAAGGCGGATCCGTAATGGACTTGGTGAGAGGTCTCATCGCTTCGAACAAGAAGATGCGCGAGGAGCACATAGCCTACATCCTTAAGGAGGTAATCAAGGTGAGTCGAGCAAAGTCGAACGATACTATCTAGGTAGACGAGCTATTGGTAAGCTGGTAGATTCTCAATCTCCTTCGATCGAACGTCCTCGAGACCAAGCGTTTCGAAGGATCGCTGGAGAGCATAAATCGCAAATAAGACACACGGTCGAGCTGGCTCGCTAATTAACCATCTCGCGAACGAAAGCCTTTTTATACCTTCCTACCGTCGAAAGACGTGCCTTTTGCTACAGAGAGAAGGTAGAATTCCTTCCTCTGAATCTTTTGCGATCGATACTCGATCGGGAATGTCGAGATTTCCACTCCTTTCCAACCAATCCTTCGAGTTCTTCTTTTGTCAGTGCCTAGAAACTTATTCGGAGAAGGAAGAACGGAAAGGTAGAGAGAGTAGGTCGTAAACCGTACAGCCTGCCGAGCTTATGATACGGTATAACGGGTAATAGAAGGCAGGATTCGACGGATTTACAATGACACGATCCTCGAGAATTCTGCTTGGTCGAGTCTACGCGATGTGTAATTAGCAGAGACGCGCGGCGCGGCGCTCGTACGAGCGCCCGAGGAAACGTCGCCCCTCGGAGGCGTGCTTAGCGCAGGAAGCGTAAAGAAAAAAAATTTGAAAACTTGGAAAAACGTAAGGTCGCAGGATATACGGACGGTCGACACGCCACAGATAAACGTCCATTTCCGTTTCGAATCGTTTTAAGCGCGATGTGTGGTCCGGTGCCTTATCTCTAGCGATTGCTTCCATTCCGTTAGCAAAATTTATCATTGATTTGTATTAAGTAACGTTCATTGATTATCACTGCCCTCGAGTTTCTGATAATGAATAATGATTTTTCTTAAGGAACGAATTCTATATTGAATCTGCCATTGTTATATATTCATTGAGATTACTATCGGCATTAGAATCACATTGGATTATTATTTTTCTATCATTATTGTCCCAAACCAAAAGAAATTATTATAAATTAATTAACTTACGAGACCTTTTGAATAATTTTGAACAATATACTTTTTATCTTCATTATTTCTTTCTTTCGCAAGACTGCGTCCTGTTTTATTCCCTTATGGTAATTTAATGATATCAACGTACGAGAATTACCTTTTTTTCGTCAATGTTTTATCCCTTAGCAAAATTCCATATCCGTGCTCATAAACAAATTGCGATTCATTTGTTGTGAAGTTAACGATAGATAATGAATGGATTTTTACCGAAGAACAAGGCTCTTATTTCCATTCCAACTACCATTAATATTACCAGTAGAAACTACCAATAGTATTATATACCTATAATGCGATATTGCAAAAGAAGCCGAACGAATACATTCGTTTCACCTTCCAACAGCTTCTTTCCATGAACAGGGAAGCAACAGCAATTTCAGAGATCTCGAAGCTTTGTTGAATTTCTTTAACTTGTGGAAACACGAACGTTCCCTTCTCTACCTCTCGTCTGCGATTCTTTCGTCTCTCTACACCGCTCATCTCGCGAGTACGCGCGTTCCATCGGTACTCGACACGGTAGCGATTCGAGCACGCTCGCTCGTGCGGTAAATCAGGCCACGCTGACGTTTAATGCCGGCAAATTACACGCAAAATAAATGGCCGCGAAAGAGCAGCGCGGCGCATCTCGGTCCATCGCTGCGCTTCGAGGAGAAGCGAATGCATCTTCGCCGGAGGAACGTCCGAAGAGAGGGAAACCCTTACCTTATCTTTATTTATATCTTCCCTTTCTCTTCGTTATCCTCATCGAGTAAGGTTTAAAATGACGGTAAAAATCTTTTCGCGAAATTTCTTCGATAAATTGAAATGTCGAACGTAGAAAAAGAGAAAGAAAAAAAAAAACATCCATGCGAAAAACGAGAAGAGAAAAAGTAACTTCGAAAATAGGTTGTCGGGTGTATGAGACGGTTTCGAACAGACCTTACGGTCCGGTCGATGAGGCAGGTATTAATGATTTCATGCGCATGCCAACTTGGAGCTCAGTCTCTCTTTCTCTCTCAGGCGAAGAAACAGCGCTTGTTACGCGAGTAGAGAGACGGCAGGCCGCAAATTATAGATCGTTCAATTTGCAGTAAATCTATAAAGAGGATTCTCGTGAGGCGCCGAAGGTGCCGCGTAGCGAACTACAGCCTCCTCTTTCTCTGCTCCTCAACCACCCCCATCTACTGCTCGTTAAAAAGCGACCATTTTACAGGCGCTGATACATCTACACGAAAATAACGTCATCCACCGAGACGTTCGTGGCAGTAACATACTTCTGACGAGGGAGGGCGAGATCAGACTGATAGATTTCGGCCTCTCGAGAATGATTAAAGGCGAACTGGGTAAGAGACATACTTGTATAGGCTCGCCGAATTGGATGGCACCGGAAATGGTGACCAGCAAGCCTAGCGGACCCGACAGCGGATACGGAAGTCGAGCGGACGTTTGGGCGATCGGAATCACGGCGATAGAATTAGCGGACGGCAAACCACCTTTTCAGGATATGCATCCAACGCGAGCTCTTTTCCAGATCCTTAGGAATCCTCCGCCAACGCTCTATAGGCAATCCAACTGGACGCAAAATTTCAACGACTTTATTTCGGAGTACGTTTTGACCTATTCTTTTTTCTTGCAAGGGAGTTACCCAGATGGCGAATTTGTTTAGAAAATGAATAAAGATTGGAAGTTATTGTATTTCGCTGGCTGAACTCTTTATATTAGCTAGAAAAAAAACGTATAATTTTGCAAGCTAAAAGTAATTGATTATCCGGGTAACTTACTTCCTTTTTCTACATAAAATCGATCGAAACCATATTTTTCGTAGATGCCTCGAAAAGAATCCCGATAACAGACCGTTCATGGCCGAGATCATCGAACATCCTTTTCTGTCGGAACTGCCAGACAACGATTATTTGGTAATACCTCATTCACTGTATTGTAGAAATAGATGTTAAATACCATGGTTACAATTGCGTTTGTTTTTACTCGTATACGCACAGCTGGCGCAAGAGATCAAGGCACTGGCTATGGACGTTCTGGAAAAAGGTAAAGCCGATAGACTGCCGGAAGCGATCGTTCGCAAGAACTTTTTAAAGGTTGGTACTTCTGATATTTACTGTTCGATCTAAGGGTGAAATGCTCAAATAAATGTGTATATACTATGTCTGATTCGTGCAAGTTTAAAAAGCGTACATGTATGTATATTATTGCTTTACTAAGCAATAATAAAAGGCAAAATATTGGTAAGCAATGAACAAAGTACGAAACACATACGCTTTGTCATTAGACTCACCAAACCGATCCACCGGAGCAAATGTTCACGGAAGATCTCGCAGCGCTCGAAGTCTTAACGGAGGATGCGATTTTGGACGAGTTGCAGGAAAGACTTCAGCAGGGTCATTTTCATACCTTCGTTGGAGATGTTCTTTTAATACTTAACCCCAATGAAAGACACGACATATACGGGCCTCACGTAAGAATATCACGATCTATCCAAACTTACACACGTACTGTGCAGAGAAGAAAAGAAGTCCTCTGGCAGGAATGCCAGTTTTATTGGGCAGAGTTCACACGAATCTTCTAAAAGACAGTGATTAATCCTAGCAAGAGACCGATCTTTCCCCTGTGCCATTTCGGGTGCCAACTCAAGTTCTCTGCACAGTACATATATCGTTACGGAGTTTATTTCCTAACTAGAGTCTTCAAAAAGAGCTCCCAAATTGTTATTATCATAATACTAGAAGATATTTATCAAATTCCTTCGCACATTTACTTGACTTTGCCACTTTCTTTTAAGAACCATGCAAACTGTTTTTAGCAACCCAGTACTACTTCCGTTCTATGAATAATTCTTCCTTACATTGTATCAATCTTTTTTGTACTTGTACTTAATTTTACCAAAGGGTTTAACCCATATAATACAATAGTAATAATATTTAGGAACTTGTTGGTAATACAAAAGACTTGAGATAAAGATTTACTACTTTCTATAACCTTGATGAGTCAAATCCTAGTTAACTGTCTTGAACTTTAATAGACTGAGAAATTTGTACCATCATTTTAAAGATCTCCTTTTATAGTGTCTTAAACGTAAGGCATACGTATCATCAAGGTATTTTCTTGTGCATTCCCTCGTTATCGTATTAGCTTTTATGTTTTGAATATTGACATCAGGATTAATTCACATATGATCCCCTAAAAATATTTACATATAAATCTCAAATTGCTTTACCAAATATCAATATTTCGTAGGATCATGCCAAGTATCAATGCAAATCGCGTTCCGACAACGCGCCTCACATTTACTCCGTGGCGGATAGCGCTTATCAAGACGTTCTTCACAACGAGGAACCCCAGCAGATTCTGTTCGCCGGCGAGAGCAATTCGGGTAAAACGAGCAACATGCTCTACGCCATCGAGCATCTCATGTTTCTTGGAAAGGCGAGTACCTACTCGCTAAATGAGCCGAATGACGCACGATCGTCCAACTCTTAACGTTAACGGACTTCTCTCTTCGCTCGTAGAGCTTACAAGACACCGGAGCTAGACTGATGCGAGCTTTAAAGTTGGTCCACACGTTCTGCAGTGCCGCGACACCTCTTAATCCAAACTCGACGAGATGCGTTCTGCAAGTTCAAACGACTTACGGCTCCTCTGGAAAAGCTTCCGGCGCTATATTCTGGCTCTATCAATTAGAAAAGTGGCGAGTCTCAACGCGGGATAGGTTCGTTCTAACTATTCCATTTTACCTTTAACCACTTGCCTTATACCTACGCTAATTCGCGTGTGCATATAGTCAAGTCCAAAGTTACTAGGCAGTTGACAACATTTGGCAGTTTTTTGTAGTTTAACCATGAGTTCGACTCGTGTTTAATATTAATATTATACGACAAATAGTTAGGGATTGTTACCCATCAAAATGCCTAAGGGCAACTCGATCGAGCCGATAAAAAATTTTCATCGAATAACGTTGTTTCAATCGGATAAAGAGTTAATCATATCCTGTATTCTTACGGCAATAACCCTTACGAACCGCAACCGCGATCGTGGTAAGCGTCAAGGTAGAAAGGAATGCTTGCACTTTACACAACCTTCGAGATATTTTCGACCAGGAATAACGTTCGATTTACCAATAACCATACAACGGCACCTCATCCATTATTATTCGATTACAGGAATCAATCCAATTTCCATGCATTCTATTACTTCTACGATGGCCTCGATGCTGTTGGGAAACTACGGCAATATAATCTTCCGTCTGGCAGAAGAATGCGTTACCTTCGAATCAGTGACAAAGGTAACGAAAGGAAACGTTCGTTCAAGGTGAGAAACGATCCTGATGGAAATGTAACGAGATTTGGAGTGTTGAAAGAAAATCTAAGAATTATGGAAATGGATGAGTACTGCGACACGATATGGAAAATATTAGCGGCTATTTTGTTGCTGGGTGAGATCAGATTCGTCGAAGGTAGCAACGGTGATGCAGACATGGATAGTAATGAGACGGCCAATAGAGGTAACTAGATCAGTTATTGACCGTAGTTGTATTCCTTGATTATTCGACGAGGTTTATATTTTGCAAAAAGCTTGACCAGTAAAAAAGCACTATTTCATCAGCATAGATAACGTTTTGAACGCCAAAATCCGATTTATAGTTAATATAAATTATTAATCAACACAATTAATAGATAACGAATAGAATCAATTTTGATCGCCCAACAATTGATCGTTCAAGTTGCGTCTGCTTGCTTTTTGATACTTATCTAATTTTACTGCTGTTCATAAAGAATAAACGGCTGATTATTCTCACTTTGTTTACCGATAAACATAAAATTCGAATAACGTGAATATATTTTAGTCGCGGAATTGCTCGATCTGGACGCGAAAAAGTTTTGTTGGGCGTTGCTCAACTACTGCCTGATCAGAAAAGGAGCAGCCGTACGAAAAAAACATTCGTGCGAAGAGGCGAAGGAAGCTAGAGACGTCTTAGCAAATACGATCTACCAACGTCTCGTTGACTGGATCATTAACATGATAAACCTCAAATTTACGGTCTCGCGTGCTCTCTTGTAAGACTCCTTCGACTCTCATACTTGCCCTTAATTTCTCCATAATCCTTACTTTTCTTTTCGTTCTTATTTCCAGTGGTGACAAATACTCCATCAGTGTACTGGATCTATTTGGCTTCGAATGCTTCTCCATAAACCGTGTCGAACAATTGGTCGTGAACACGATGAACGAACAGATGCAATGTCATTACAACCAACGAGTGTTTGCTTGGGAAATGGTAAGGGAACTATAGAGATAATATAACCAATATTACACTTAGGAATTTTGCAGCAAGAACAAGAGGAGGAGAATATACCGATTCAAAAGTTACACTTCTACGACAATAAGGAAGCGATCGATCAGCTGATGGGAAAGGATAATGGCTTGTTTTACATTTTGGACGACGTGTCGAGGAATCTTCAAGACACTCAGTATTTCTTCGAAAAGATAAAGCGTCGAATGCGTGGTGTGCACGTGAAACCGGTGAGCTCGCATGAATTTACCGTGGCACATTACACCGGAAAACTTATCTATGACGCGAGCGATATAGTCGAGAAGAATCGCGATTTCGTTCCACCGGAGATGATCGAGACCCTGAGACAGTCGTCGTTCGAAACCGTCAAGCAAATGTTTACGAATAAGTTAACGAAAGCCGGAAATCTTACGATAGTGGTGGATCAACCGAAAGCAACGGAGAAGAAAACGTCGAAGAGCAAGTGGGGAGCTCTCATGCAGGAGAGTACTAAACTTCGGGTAAGCGAACGCATGGAAGTTGAGTGAAGTTAGTGATGGACGGCAAGACAAGACTTTCAAGATCTTGTCTTGATCTTGATTTTGTTCACTCTACTACTCACTACATTGATGCCATAATTCAAGCAGTAAAATTTAAAAAACATAATAAATCGATATTGATTATCAAGATCAAGACATACAATGTACTAACTGTGTAAACTGTACTAATTCTCGATTTTAAGAAATCAATACAAGACAAATATGTCCGATTCTTGTTTTGACTTGTCTTGAATCCATCACTAAGTGAAGTATTTCATATTAAATTCCTCGTTATTCCATCCTTCGTTAGAAATATAATACAGCCTCGAGAGGACAATATTCGCAAACCCGCAAGATGAGAACTTGCGCTGCAACTTTCCGATGTACCAGTCTTGAAATCTTAAAGAGTCTTTCGGTTGGTGGTGGAAGCGGTGGTACGCACTTTGTCAGATGCATTCGTGCAGACCTCGAAGGCACGCCCCGAGGATTCTATCGCGACGTAGTCAGGCAACAGATCAGAGCACTAGCCGTCCTAGACACTGCCAAGGCCAGACAACGAGGCTATCCGCACAGAATATCATTTCAGGAGTTCTTACGAAGGTTTACTTCCATTCTTTCATCCACCGAAACCATCCATCGTTTATCAACAGTTTTTCTAAGGGAATTTCGAACTTTCTCGCAGATACAAATTTCTGGCTTTCGACTTTGACGAGGATGTCGAGCTAACGAAAGACAATTGCCGGCTTCTTCTAGTCAGGTTGAAGATGGAAGGATGGATCATCGGGAAAACGAAGGTCTTTCTAAAGTATTACAACGAGGAATATTTATCGCGATTGTACGAGACCCAGGTGAAGAAGATCGTCAAGGTTCAATGCATGATGAGAGCTTTCCTGGCCCGTAAGAGCATGGCGTCGAAAGTCGTCAATCTAAAGAAACAACCTGGTAGGTAAAGTGGACAAGCCGAAAGGGAAAGCTAATAACGGTGCGAGCCGAATGAATTTGTTATTATCCTTTTCGATATCTTCCTTTTTCACGTTTCTTTGTAAAACGGACTCGCTCGTACTTATGCGCTCCCTGCAGGAAGATCTAACGGGTATTTTTTCAGTGAAGAAAGCGTCGTTAAAGAAGAAGGAGCCGTCGGTGGAGATGTCGCAGGAGGATGCAGCGCTGGTACTACAGAAAGGTACGAGAAGACGTAGAGTGGGATACGAGTTTGATTTGGACCGGGCCTCTTAGACACCTAAAATACGGTATACGTTGTCACTATCCATGAACCTTAAGAATGAATCAGCCAAAGCGAAGATTAAGAGTGAACATTTTTTGTCTACAAATTTTTATCTCGATTTTCGATGACAGTCATCCTAATTCGTAGTAGGAATGAAACCAATGTGGAAGATTGTAGGTCGTATGATTCTTTTTAATTAGTCCCTGCATCTTCATTCTCGATGAATCATATTTTTATTAAAAATAGAAAATGAGTTTACTTTTTTAACCAATTTCAAAAAAGGAGGCTTTCAATTGGACTCGCACTTTTCTATGTACGGTCACGTAAATTTCTTTCAAGCTAGTTAAGTAGTTTTTCAATCATCGATCACCTCTTACGTTCACTTTAGATGTCAATCAAATTACACTCGCAGTTTTATATAATTATTCCAAGTTGTACAATCAAAATAACAAATATAAAGCGATCCTCGATCAACCGAGTATACCAATTTTCTCTCCAACAGCTTACAGGGGTCATGTGGTGAGGAAGGAAGTGTCTCCGATGCTGAAGGGGGAGATGGATCAGGAGACGAAGGACTTCATCAAATTCTACAGCAGCAAATGGAGGTCGAAGAGCATATTCCAAGTCCTCCTACATTACCGTGCAGCCCGTTATCAAGACCTCGTGCAATTTTCGCAACAAGTGAGTCTCGAGGACGACGACAGCAGCGATCGTCCGTCGACTTTTTACTTACGGCTAACAAATATTTACATCTATCTATATCTTTCACCCCACCCCCGTCCGCTCCTTTTATTATACCTTTCCACAAACCCACCATCTTAGGTCCATCTATTCAATCAAGCGATAGCGGGGACGCTCGAGACGACGAATGACCGCGTACCTCTAGACAAAATCGACCCGGGGATAAAAGCATCCGCATATTTAGGCCAGGCGAAACCACCCCAAGTTCATAAACTACCCTTCGACTTTTATCACGAACTGCCATACTTCGACACAACATACATGAGCGATCCAACGAAGAAAAAAAGGAATGCTGGGTGAGTCCGCGGTCGCAGCTTGAACCTCTGAGGTATCTTGTGTTCTCCACCGTAGCCTTCCTCTAAACAAGTAACAACAGCAGGGTGGTAGTTTGGAGAAAGGCGCTTCGCTCGATCAGCGTTGGATTCCCATCGCAACGTTATCGGGAAGCTATCAACATATTTATTCCATCTGCCACCCTCTAATCCCTTCCCTGGATCGCGACCAACGATGGGCGCGTATACCGAGAAAGACGTTTGCGATCGCGCAACGCGACTCGCAAAAACTGTCGTCTGGAGGAGCTTCCAGGCGTTACGCGCGTATATCTGTACTGGCGTTAGAGACAGGGAGAGAAGGAGAGAAAGACGAACGACCCAGAGTTGTACAGGAAAAGAGAGAACGAAGGGGGACTAGCTCCTGCATCGAACGTTTTTGCGAGAAGCGATCGACGATCGACGCACGCTCCTTTTTTCACAGTTGCGCTTGCCTTTTACGCTCGTAGCCCTGTGTGCGTTTCTCCTTCTTGTCTACCGTTTGATCTTTGTCACGTGTATACATACATCTCCTCCGTTGTATGACGTGTGTCTCTATCGAAGATAAGTGTCGCCTAAGCACTCGGTGACCTTTGGCGTCAACTGAGAAATACATTCTGCAGATCGATGTCGTCATCGGCGTCTGACGACGAGCACGAAGCCTGGGACGCGCCATTAAGGAGACAAAAGGTTCCCTGGGGCAACAGCAACGGTCGTACCAGAGGTGCCTATCGCTTTTCGTTTCATCCCCCGGTCCAGGTGGCCGCGCGATAAAAAGCCCGGATCGGCCGGCTTCTTCGTCCTCTTTCCACGAAGCACCTTCGAGCACGAAGCGCAACCACTTTCGCTTCGTTCGCACGTACGCTCTAATTCTTCACGGAAGATTAAAGTAAAAGCAGTGAAATGATATATATATATATATATAAATATATATATATAGATATATATTTCAACTATCACGTAAAAATCGTCCGAGCTCGTCCGTTTCGATTCCAATTATCGACTTACCCCAGAAAGCTTAGTTAAAACGGAGAAGAAAGATGACCGAAGAAGCAGATCGTTAGATGTTTCTACTAGAACCTTTATCCGTTGCCCTAAACACGCGTCCGACGTCCGTGCTGAACACTTTCCTCCGTAGCTTGCCGAAGGAACGGGTCAACGCGTGTCCGGTACGAAGGTCGAATTATTTCTTCTTCCGGTTAATCGTTATCGTTCGACCTCCCAAACACGAATCTCCTCGGACACTTTAAAAGAAAAGTAAAACGAGCGGAACGGTCTTCGTGCATCGAGGAAGGACTAGCAAATAGCTAAAGAGGAAAGAACGAACGAGCAGTCGTCGTCGCTCGGGGGGAACTCACACTCCATCCCATCTCTCTGCATTTTTCAGACGTCGAGGTTCAAACGACGAACTCGCCACATCGCGTCGTGGCGCAACAACCCCCTTCGGGCATCGGGGGAACGAGTCTGATCAACACTCCGTTTTCCAGGGACCCGAATGTCCCGGTACGATGTCCACCCGAAGATTCGACCAAGGCCAGACCCGGCAATCCCGGATTTCAGCAACCCACGAGCAACCGTAGTCCCGCACGTTCTTCTAACGCCCATAATCCTCGCTCAGTAAGTTCACTCCGTCGGGCCAGCCCGTCGGAACCGATTGGACCGTGCTCTCCCTCTCGCGAGCCATTCTCGCAACAAGAATCGCACGGACGACCTAACACGATCCTTCTTCGAAGCGATCTCCATCCCGATCCAACAGAATTCGATTACAAACTCGATCCGCCTTTACTTTCAGAATAATCCCGACAATACCGGGTCGATACGCTCTAGGAAGATTGCACCCCCTCCTCCAATTCCATTTGGTCAAGTTTCACCAGCCCCGACTCGCAGCTACAATAGTTATAACTCGGAGAGTCGAACCAGAAATAATTTGGATAGCGGACACGACTGGGAGTTTGAAGACAAAGTTAATCGAAATACAAGCGCAGCCGGCAATCGGTTGGTTTCCGACTCGTCTCGTTTTCATCCAATCGGGCTTTCGAGATTAAACAACGCTTCTTGTTTTCAGCGTAAATCCGATACACGAGCTACAAGCGATAGGCCGCAGGAATAACAATAACGACGAAGAAAACGGGGACCAACCACCGTTTAATTTTCAGGTAAGCCAGATTTTGTAAACTTGTATAGAAGGTACGCAGCGAAATACGAAAAGAAAAAAGTAACAGAGAGTACTACTCCTTCCTGGTACAGGCGATGCTGAGGAAAACCCCGCATCAACGTGCCTCGATGAAACGCACCCCCATCTACGACAGCTACGCTCCTTCGCCATCACCCTACGGTGGCCGTCCGATAAGCCGCGAGGACCATTACGAGTCTAACGTCGTTTACAGGAGCGGTGGAAGTCGAAGAGACTCTTCCGAGTGGAGCCCGAACGAAATGGTTAGAATGTCGGAAAAGTATGGTAGAGAGGGTGCCTGGGGCACCGCCGGTCCCAGCGGCGGTAGCGGCGCCATTGACGCCTCCGAGAGCATCACAACCGAATTAGCACCTGGTATTGTCGTCGAAGGATACGTCTCCGAACTCTAAAACCATTATCGAGCCGAAAAAAAACTAGGCTGTTCACCACCCAATACGTATGCGCGACAACTATCCTGGTCATAATTTTATGACAAATTTTGACGAACAAGGGCTTATTCGTAAGCTGAGAAATTTTCTAGGATATTGATCTCTTTAAAATTTCAAAAAGGATTTTTTACGGATGCGATTTTTGTCGAGAAATAAGTCTGTTTTAAACATTTGGAAAAGATCGTTCTCACAATCTTCTAGCATTCAAATAAGCTCTTGTTCGTCAAAATCGGTAAAAAATTGTGACCAGAAGGAGTTCCGTAAACATATTGGGTGGTAATCGGCCTTAAAGAGACGCGCGTAAAGATGAATCGAATGGAAGAGGCACGCGATTCCGATCGTCCAAAGATAGGATATTTTTGTCAGAACAAAATGACGCCGAGTTTAGAACGAGACTTTTTTTCCTGTTTCTTTCCGAAAAAAATAAAAAAAATAAATAAATAAAAAAAAATGAAAAAAAAAAAGAAAGAAAAGAACGTCTTGCGAATTCCTTAGAACACATTCAAACGCATTCTTGTACATATGTATATTTTTACTGGAACTTTTTTGATAAAGCTACGATCGCAATCTTTCGATGCCACACTCCTAACGAACATCTTTGTCCAAGGTAGGTTTCATTACCCCTCGGGATATCCGTCCGACGTACAATACACAGTTGCTTCCTTCGCAAGAACGCGCCTCTCTCATTCTCTCTTTCTCTCTGCGTCTGAATACGTTCTAAAGATTAGCGGTAAAAAGTAAGATACGAGAAGAGAATAACTTATCTTCGCTAAAAAAACTGAAACGAACATCGAAGCGTGCCCTTCGGATTACGATCGCTCTTAAACCTTTGACTGCAGCCCAGGGGAAATACGGAAACGAAAAATTGTTTATAACTTGAAAGATATAAAGTTTTCTCTTAAGCTTCCAACCTTTTTCTTTATCGCTCATATGATATACACTTTTCGCAGTCAAAGGGTTGAATCGTATCGTATGCGAACATTCGAATTTCATTGAGAAGCGCCAGCGGATCCGCGCGTATCCTCTTCGTCCAAGTTCGAGGAACAAATTTGTCCCTTATCCATGACCTCCGACGATACCTAACGAATTAAAAAAAAAAAAAAAACGTTTACTTGCCAACGGGACTGATTGCACCGAGCCACGAAGAAAACGCACTTCACACGTCCCAAGTTCGAGCGCGATCCCTCGAGAAAATCCATCTATCATGCATTTACATGAGCTCCGATTAGCCTTATTAATCACGAACGTATCGCTTGCAACGAAATATTAAGCAAAAATAAGATGCGGATAATGTACAATTATTATAAAAAAATAAACGATCGAAAACACATAGCTAAACAACGTATCACTAGTATAATTAAAACATCGCCCTCTTGCAAGGCTGCGTTTCTTAAATAAAATATAAATTTTATTATAAAAATCTGTATAATTAAACTAAAAATATGTTTTTTGTCGACGTTGTAGTCACCAAAAAAAAAGTAGAGTAACAAACAATAGACTAACGTACGCGTATAAATACGGCAAGAGAATAACCACCTCCGTGATTGTAGCGATCGAAAAAGAGACAACTTGACCTCTCCGAAAGAAAGAAGCAGGCTGTACACACTATCGTACCGAAGCAAATCGATCCGACAGAATCCGATCGGACCCGATTTGGTCCAACCAAATAGTGTATAGCCCACTAGAACTTGTACCTTAGTCGTGTCGCTAACTACGACGAGCGGTACTCTGGACGGCAGCAAAAGTAGTACGATACAGCTCGTTCTTTTATCGACTGGACTATTCATCGTTGAATATCGCGATAAAAGTGTAGAATCCTCGAAAGCGAATGTGAGTCAAGACAGATATGACCGATCGTTTCAATCTTTCTCAAGCTGGGCATTATCATTTTGTTGAGACGTTTGCTTGATAATGTTCACCAGGGTATCCAATCTGGTAGGTCGAGCTATCTGCAGGACCATATGTGCCTCCTCCAAGATCAATAGACCGTTGTGCGCGTCGTTCGCCGAGAGGTTGTGCGCCGATATGACGTGCCGTCTCCAAGCGGCATGCGTAGGTAGAACCTAAGGGAAAGAGGAAGAAGAATGAAATTTATCGAAACGCGAAAGGGCTCGTGCTTTCTCGAATAAAACCCCCACATACACGCACAGTTTATCTGTCAGTTTACCTGAACCCTGATCGAAATGATAAACTGAACGATTAACCGAACCGAGCGTGTGTACTGTAGGGAGATCGAAAGAAGGCTAGTGAGACTACACAGTGACAAGAGGGGGGGTCTGTCGCTAAAACCAATCACTGTTCTTTGTCCAACAAGGCGCTTAGTCGTGTGTGTGATCATTTCGGCCAATAGCGCGCTAGAGTCGAAAATGCGTGTGAATTCTGACCAATACGACCCGCATTCCTGCCGTTTGCCTTCTTTCGATCTCCGTACACAATAGCTACAGCTCAGTTTGTCATCCAGTTTCTCCATTTTTGCCTTCAGTTGCGTTAGTTCCCTTACTGTTGTTGATGTCACGTAAAGTGTGTGGCATGACAGGACAGAACAATTACCTGAACAAGCTGTTAGTTAATCGGAGGGAACCGAGGTCCAAGTACTACAGTTAATCGTTTAGACAGAACGTCACACGTGATAAACTGACAAATAAACTGATCGTGTATGGGACTCTTCAGGATAACGTTGGACGAACCTGTAGGCACCACTTGCAATTAAGGGACGGCGATATGGTATGGACGGCTTTGATGTGCCTTCTTCGGAAGCCCCAGCTGGTGTAGGCCCGATCGCAAAAGGGACAGGGGAAGGGCGGGTAGGCAGGGGGAGCAGCTTTGATCGTCTCTTCGGAAAAGTCCGAAGTACTGTAAGGGGCCGCGAGGGCAGGGTCGAAGGTGGGCTCGAAAGTAGGCGCGAAGGCGGGAGAGAACGAGGGAGAGAAGCTCGAACGGGAACCTCCTGGTCCATGCTCCGCCGGAATATAAGAGGAATGCTCGAGATTGACACCGCTCGACTCTCCTACTGTCCGCTCACCCAAGCTAGGAGACGAGGCGTTCCGTCGACTTTGACTCTTCTCTGGTACCGAAATGCTCGGACATCTTCCACTTCCGGAAGGCTCCGCCGACGGACTCGAACCTTCTCGTGCTTCCGCGATTATCGTCACCGCCGGCTTCGTAGATCCTACAATTAATCGTCGTCGACGATTTAAATCATTCCGATTAGCTTTCACTCCTTGTTACTCCTTCGTTATTCCTCGACGAAGTTCGGCCATAATTGTGTTATGCCGTTCGAATAAAGTTTGAACCGCGAACAAGAGTTTCAAGGCATATTTTTGGAATTAGTTTTTCATTGAAATAAAATTCTATGGAGCACTCTCGTCACAAGAATAGACTTAATTTCAGAGATTTTTCGTTGCAAGGGCTTACAATGCCCGCAGTATTTGGGGTAAGTCGTGTAGGAAGTGTCGAACAAAGATTCAAAACATCGCTGTGGCTTTGCGTTGTCGTCACCAACCACGAGCCAAGTGTTGTTCTAGTTATTTCGATATTTATCAGCTTCTGTGGTCTATTTTTTCTACTGTCCACTAATAAAACTGTTATACTAAATTCATTCGAAGCACAAGTATTTATATAACGCAATAAAACATAATAATAATATTATGAACGCGTGACGCTTTGAGTTAGCGTCCGGTGGGATAAGGATCTGAAGCACGAGCGAGGTGAGTATACTGATAAAAGGAGTATGAATTAATCGAGTTCAAGTTTCGATCAGTTAGAATCAATGATTCACCAGCAAACAAAGTAAAAAGATTAGTTGTTTATTTTTAAACAGCTCTAAAACTAAGTAACCATCAAAACTTAGACGCAATCGATCGATTAGTTACTCTGTCGGTCAACAAACTAGTTTTTGAATTGCGAAATTTAATTGCCGTTTGAAACTTCATTTACGTCGATCGAATGATGATATTTTGCATGACACATTTTGCCGTTAAAATAATAAAATTGGCGAAAGAAAAATATCAAACTTCTCGAATTTTTATTTATCTGATTTGTCTCGTTTATCAAACAAATGAATCTGCTAACCAAATAATTATTTCCCACAAAGCAGTGGGCTATCTTGTTTTCCGTCATTATCTCGCATAAAGAACAACGTGCTCCATACTATTGTTCGTGGTTTTGATTAAATTATAAAAAAAATTTGTTAAATCGTCTGGACACGATAAAGGACGGAATACAATTTGGAGAAGAATGACACTGCTAAAAATGTAAAATAGGTTTATTTGCGACCAGTCGTGTGTGTCTTGTCTACAATAATATCGCTTTAAATAACGATCAGCCCGTTCGACGGTTCGACCGTACGTTCGGAACCAGCACAACGATAGATCGATGGCGCGAACGACCAATCGTACCGTTCTCGAAAAACTAATTAAAGATGAGGAATAGAATAGAGACCTATCAAAAACGAATGAAACGGACACATAACCGTGCAAAACGAACGGAGGAACGGACGAACGAACGGACTACTCATGATACGTATCCTAATAGTTGGGCGCCGTAGCGACGCGCTTTCCGCTTTTAAATATTCTACAAGCATACCTTAAAATTACTAGTCTCATCGTACGAGCTACGATTTCTTTTGGTAAATGTCTAGAAAGCCGCCCCCCTCTCGGAGTGGGGCGGAAGATGTCTTATTTTGTAGAAAGGGGATTCCCTGAACATAACAGCATATGTTCTATGCGAGACCGATGGCCACAGCAGCATAAAAACATATTATAATATTAAAATCTAGACCCAACTTAGACGCAAACACTGGTCCGTGTAGAAATAAGACAATAAACAGTTTTTGTGCCTGAGTTGGGTCTTGTTTCTACACAAACCAATATTTAGGACATTATCAAGCTGTACATTGTCGAATTCCTATTCTAAACATTCCTAGGGATATAGTAATCAGTATATATATTAAAAATTTTCATTTCCCGCCGGATGCTATATGGACTAATGCGTAGGGGGTTTATATCCCTACAATATTAGCCACCCCCACACCTCTCCGAGGTGGGGGTGGGAAAGTTATTCATAATAGTTACCACCATATGAGGTTTAAAAACAAAGAAAAAGGATCGCCCACTGTTGAATTAACCTCCACCTTTTTCGAAGTCAGCTAAAAATGGCAATTTTAATACCATCATCAAACATAGGTTGTTACGTTCAGGGAACTCTTCTTTACAAAACAAGACACTCCTCGACCTCCTTGTAGAGAAGAACTGTTTTCTAGACATTTACCATACTTTTTTTTTCCTTTTTAAGTGTAGACGATAAAATGGCCAATAATGTCGGCGTGCGCGACACGATCACACGCACGCGTCTTCGGCACGGCCGGCACATTTGCTCGCGCGTGTCGTGTCGTTGTGTGTGTCGTCGTCTCTATCTCTACCTTTAGCCGTGCGCGAGAGCAACGTAGCGCTTTCGCGTGTCCGTGAATATGCTCGTGTCCGCAAAGGTGTATCGCGTTTCGAGTTTGCGCGTTTTCTCTTCTCATCTACGTGCTCTTCGCGCTCATTTCCTCTTGGCAGCGCGTGATAACACGCGCGATACGTTCTCGCGTGCCTGCTTCGCTAAAACCGATTTTAACATCGTGCGCCGTCTACGGCGATAGTGCGTACCTTGCGATTGCGTGAATACCGTATAAATAAATAGATTACGAGGAAAGAAGGAAGGAATGTCGTGTAACGCGGCTGCACGATAGGGAAACAAAAGGGGAAGATGATGGTGTTGGTGAAGAAAGAGACACCGAAGGAACAACCTGCGATCAGGCTTTTCGGTGTAATAGAACTTTAGAGATTTTTATGTAGGAAGGTAGAGAAGAAAAATAGGGAGAAAGAATACCGCGAGTGAGAGATTAGCTTCGATAATGATCGATCGCTCAGAGCGATCCGCGAATGAACAACATGTATATACGTTGGACGTAAATTAACTTCTTCTTCGTATCGTCGAGCGTGTTATTCCGAGCGAACCTATGGCGAATCTATCGCCAATTACGAATCTATTGCACGTTACGCGTCTACAATTAAATTGCGACGTCCGTAGGAAGAAAGGCCAGCAGCCTCCTCCGTCGTTACCGCTTTCGCGCTTTACCCAATCGATAGAGTTTCTAGCTTTAGATTTCTCTGTCTCTTGTGATCGAAAATACAATGACGAATAGAGTAATGGTAGTAGGTGGATGTGGGAGAGGTAAAAGCGAGAAGGCGGGAAATATTGACGGAGGGACGGGGACGACGCGAGAGCCGATCGAAAGCGATCTATTGCAGCCAGTGGAAACGTTTTCGTTTGACCCCTGACTTAAAACGCCCTAGTCATTGCGTATAAACGGACCGCCTCTGAAAGAGATACCTTTTCAAACCCCTATTGCTAGTGTCGATCTTGGTTACGCAATTCTTCCACGCTTCCTCCCATTCGATGCTGTTCGGCGCGATACCGCTAAAGTGAAGCAAAACCTCCCTTATGAGATGTATCTTGTTGCTATCGAATTGCTGCTTTCCCATTTTACCATTGACATTACACAGTATCCTCTCTTCTGGCGTGAAGAGAATCTTCATGAGATCGCAGGCGAGATGATCCATCGGACGAGAAGACGCCCACGTCGAGATAATGTCCGGGCTAGGTAGTAGATCGGCGTAAGGAAGTTGCTGATACGAGTAAAGCAGCGGCTTCACGTCCGAGAATCCAGTTAGGCCGGATAACCCAGATAAACCGGAAATGTCTTCAGCAGGGCTGTTCCCAGACCCTGCCACACACATCAGCACAGCACGCTTTAGACACGACTCTCCCCGCACAAACGTGCTCGTCCTCTTACATACATACATACAACTTAGAAACACACGCACGGACAGAGAGCAGCACGCGCGCGAACACGGGCGCAAACTTTCGTTTCACGCGTCTCTCTCTCTCTCTCTCCCTTTCTCTCCCTCTCTAAAGTTGGATAAGACAAATTTCTTCGATCGGAATCTTACGAGAATGGGTCAAGATCACGTTCGCGCGCTCGTGAAACGATCGCGTGCGCGCACGTGCGTACCTACTACGTGTGTACCTACAGAGCTGGATAAAGTTGACCGCGACTATCGCGTCAGGCCGCTCCTTTATCCTACCTCGGATCGTAGCACGGATACTCGGTAATTACAGTGCGTGTATATAGTATGTATCTTCTTCCTCCTTTCTTCCTCCATTAAATCCTTTCTCTTTCTCTTCCTATTCTCTTCCTTCCATCTCGTATGAACTTTCATTTTCGAGTAAATCGTTGATCGTCGATACCTTGCAATACGTTAAAAGGAACGTGCGTCAAGTTAGTATAGATATATTTCGAGAGGACAAACGTCTTCCGCTTCGCCATTAGCGACGCCTTATCCAGCTCTGCACGACTTGCCCTTTCATCTTGTTCTTTCGCTCTCTTTCTCTCCTTCTTCCACGCATCGATTCGCGCATCCGCCGATATTACACTCTTTCTCTCACTTCCCCACACGCAATCTTCCATTCTCTCCCACACGCACGCTCTCTTTCTTTCTTTTTTTAAACGATCTTATTATGGCCTAACAACGAAAAATGTAAACATGAGTTTGTTCGATCGAGCGAAATAAAAATTTGCGATAAAAAGCCAACTAAAAATTTTGGCAAGCTTCGAATTTGGTACCGAAGAAAATGTCTCGATACCTGATAGCCGCCGATTACCGATTTCGTAACGACTTACGTACGCCATTATATTTATATATGCCGCGCGTATCGCTTACGGTGAAGAGATATTTAAACAAAAAAAAAACACAGGATAAGAAACATAAAAAATCGATCGAGTCTCGCAAAAGGGACGACCCGATCGTGCGAACGGCAAGAGATTCTTTGAAGCACGAAAAACAAGCATCGATTGGGAGAATCATTTGTAGCCGTTACACTGAAATTGCGTGTGAAATGTGCGAAGCATTCGAAGGCATGTAACGTAGGTGTACCAAAGAGAAGACATAAAAGACACTAGCGTTAACTATAACAGTATGTCACAAATGATCTAACACATATCCTATTCAAAATAACTTTTCTAGAACGTACAAATAAACTTTCGTAATAAACATGCGTTTTGTAAAGGGAATCGTAAACTTTAAAGTAATAACTTTGAGCCAGTTAAAAGGAGAAGGGTGTACCAGGTAATATTTAATGGATATATATTTGTTCTACTGACCTTGCGTCCCATCCATCTGCCCGGTATCCAATCTTTCCACCGGATCTTTATCCATAGATGTCCGTGTTTGTAAATCTTCCGCCGTCATCTCCAATGGTTCTATCTGAAACGTTGAGTTATTTAAAGTCAAATATTAGAAAAGAATTCTCTTAATAATCTGAGACCATGTTCGCCATTTACTTTTTTATTATGCGACATAGTAGCTATGTAAACTAACTTTCATCTCTAACCGATGATACAAGGGATCTGCCAAAGCATCCGGAGACCCACGATCCGCATCTTTCCCGCTTTGTTCACTGGTGTTAGATTCGCTGGTGTTTTCGGACTGAGATATCCTCGGAGTCAACGCTTTCTCCAGAATAGAATTATTATGCTGCTTATAAACCTTTTGTTTTTTTTTAGGTGCCTCTTCCTTAACCAAAGGTATATCTTCGGCTACGGCCTGTTCCAATTCTGCCAACCTCTTGTACGATTCCTTTGCAAAGATATCTCCCCCCGACAAGCCACGAATTTGCAAAGTTTCAGCTGCTTTCAACAAAGCTGGCAAATTTTTCTGCTCGATATTAACCTCTCCTTTATATATAAATATAAGTAATGCCTCCAGCTCGCTGAAACGTACATCTTGCAATATTATAACTGGGTGCTGGCATGGATTTGCCTATAATAAAAACAAAAGGTTATGCTTGTAAATAAAGTATTTAGCGTATAGTATAGACGACTATCATAAACACATTTCAAAAGTATAGCAAGAAACGTACGACAGCTGTCAAACGTGAAAAATGAAAGAAAGAATAAGTGAATCAGGTTTACAGAGACGAAGAAGTGATAAAAACGAGTGCAAGGAAGAAAGGGTTCTTTCTCAATACAAATTAGACGAATCTAACGTCGATCGAAATCTCTTACCTGGAAGACTTTCTTGAAAAAAGGACTACTAGCGGAGAGTATCACTTTATGCGCCGTAAGACACTGTCCGTCACTCGCGAGTGTCACGTCCACCAGTCCCTCTTCCTCCCAAAGACTTTCGAAGCTCGTCGCGATATTGCTCAGGAAGCTGTTCCACTTTAAACATATTTGGCTTGACATGTCAAATGTTGTTTAATAAAATGCGAATCGTTCGAACGACCGGCCGAACGAATGACACAAAGCACGATAGAAAAGCGTTTACGCGACGAAGACAACGGCGAACGCGAGACAGCAGCGATCGTGCCAGGTACGCACAAACATCGTCCAAGTCTCTCGGGAGTATACACTCAATATGGCGGCCGCGCGACTTTCCGAGGCGCGGGAGATTTAAAAATTCGAGAACGTTTTTCTCGCTGCGTAATACGTACTATTTCGTAATAAAACAGAGTCCTTAGGGAGCATAAACTGCGTATTACAAAAAAAATAGAGAGAAAGACGACTACCGAACGATAAGAAAAATCATCAAACTTTACCACGCGCCAAAATTTAAAGGGCAGCATTGATCTCGTAGATCATACTTTTAACAGATTTTTCAAATATATGATCTATCTATCTATATACAATATTTGTCATAATCTGTATATTACTTTAATTGCAAAGTATTATCTATAGTTGTTAACATTACGCTCATCTATTTTTACAAATATATTTTATTCTTCAAAGAGCGGAAAAGAAAATAAAAGACACGACTAAGATCATACCGAACGTATTACAGCAGAAGTGCGTGCGTGCATGCGTGCGTACTGTAAGTGCGTGACTGTTCGCCTGCTTGACTACCTGCCCGAGTGCTGCATGCTGCGTACTACCCGTGTGTTGTACATATACATATAATATACGTACCGCGTTGCTGGCTCGCGTGCGATGCAGGCTTGCGTGCGTCCATACCTATAACAGAGTTCCATAATCGTTAAGGTTCCACCTTACTTCGCGTTCAACGCGTTGCTACACGAAAGAACAAAGGAAAAATGTCTGTTTCCTCGTAAAGACAAACTATCCGTCAAAATTCAAGAAAATATATTATATCGAGTTAACGCGAAATACAAGGGGAAATCGAGAATGCAATAAATAGTCATTTACCTTTTCGTAAATTGCACGAAAAAATGAATTGTATATGACATTCTTGGAGATATCGTAAGAAAATTTTCCGAAATTATAACGAAGTGTTCGTAAAGAAGTCTAACGAATCATTTCATGTCGAGTTGAGTATTTTTACCGTAGAAGTCGAGTCTCGCGACACGGGGCTTCTCGGACGAGAATACGGATCGATGATAATCATCATCACGCGAACTTGGACTGAACATCGTATCGAACTATTTCAATGTATATATAAATAAACTTTCTCGAGAAAATAATCGATCAATTATTCGTGTTCCAGTAATCTCGTTCATAAATCAAACGCGTTTTCAAGAAAATCGACAAAAAGGATAGATACCTAGCTCGGTATAAGTACGCTGTGTTAGTATACAACAGCGTGTGGTATAAAGCGAATAGTATAATCATTTTGCTGGTTTACCGTACCAATGGAAGACATTACGACCTAACTTTAAACCAGCACGATCCTTTTAACGGTGACACATTATGTTGGTTATTACTGGTAGCAGGTATACCTCGTCTCTTCGATCCCATCTCTCCCTCCAGCCTACGCGCATACCTCCACCTTTCGCTAACCGCTAGTCAATCGCTCTATTTTCTTCACCCTTCGTCAACCCAATTTCTTCTTTCGATACAAAAACAACTAGTCCGAGAAATACATTAAAGAGATCAAAACAAATAAATAAAATGCTACATTTAAACGTATACCTTTTCCCACCCCGTAAATAACGTCAAACACCATAGAAATCATAAACATTTTATTTAACGCGCTCTGAGTAAGGTTGTATGATTCATTAACGCTCGATATTTTTAGCATCAATTACCTAAAAATGTAAATAGAATTAAATATTGATGTTTTATTTAACTATTTTTTCACTTTTTAATCCGCAGGGTGTACCACCTGTAATATTTCTCATACTTGGATTCAGACGTGATATCTCTATTGCTTTATAATTTTGTTTTCTGATGGTGTTGTGTTTTAATTAATAATTGTTAAAAAACATTACGAAAATAGAATCTTTAAGTGATTAGATCCGCCTCAAACAGTAGTCCAGCTCCTAACCATATTAGTTAGTTCCACATTTAACGTATTTTTATATCTCAAATTATAATAAGTAATTCGAGTAGTACTATATTCCTATAGTAAGATTTTTAATTTAAATTAAACGAATATCCGGACATTCAAATTTAAATTATTTGGACACCCGAGTACTCGAATAAATCCGAGCAATAATAATAGCCGTACTATATACCGGTAAAAGTAAAAACATGGATACAAAAGGTATTGTAACTGACCTGAAATGTGGCAAAGTATAACGCGCATTAATAGGTTCCTACGTTAAAAGGGTTTTCTAAGGATCAACGGTTCTTTCGGATTACATTTTTCCCTTTCCAAAATTCTCCTTTCCGAAGGGTACATTTATTACCCCGATTATTCTTCATCCAATAGAATCTCACGAAAGGCAACACCGCATAGACTATAAGTAAGTACGTGCGACTCTTCCATCTCATTTTTCGTTCTTCCCTTTACGCGGATAGTCAACACGATCGGTCTTTACTTTTTACGAAATTATTTCTGCAGTTTCAACCAAATTTCACGGGTACTTTCATCATGCCGAAGGAGAGTAGAAGAAGCGGCAGCAGAGGAAGCAATCGACAGAGGTCTTGCGAAGATTCCGACGTAAGTTCCAAAGAAAAAAAAATAATAACTACTAATTATTTGATTATAGCAACTTAAATTTTTGATAACTCAAGATAAATTAGGTAGATAAATGTTTGACCAGCTGAATATTATTCTATCGTCAAGTTAATTAGTTTAACGGGAAAACGTGACTTACATAATATCACCATTTTATCGGCGCGAATAAAGTTGTAAATATCAATCAAATTCCTAAAATATAATTCATAGACTATATCAATTATTGATCGACGGAATAACTAATCGATCAACTGAAATAGTAACTAATTAGGAAAATTGATCGGCCAATAAAACAGTTGCTTCCGTTCAGTTTTGATAATTATTTAGTTTTAGAGGTGTTAATAAAAAAAAATCAACAGCTGATTATTCTCAGTTTTAGCTGATAAAAAACTTGAATAATTAATTCATAGCCAAAAAATCTACTCCGTTTATTGCAAAGATGATTCAGAAAAAAAAATTAATAAAATCACCGCGTTCTCTCGTTGTACTTGAGGTTCCAAAGTGTATATGTTCTTACATATGTGTGTGTGTGTAAGCGCACGCGCGAGTTGTGTACACGCGTGCAACATATCGCCTATCGATTAAAAAATACTCAAGCAGCTTGCAAGACGCGATAAACCAATGCATTACCAGCGCGTTACTCATTTGTCGACGTCATGTCGCAAGATAAATTACCATAAATAATGTATTAAATTATCCGAATATTAATAATATTTACGTAACGATAAGTGTTCATTAGATCAACGAGCGAGCGCGTACCGTCCCCAGATTTAGTTGGACGAGGTACACGCAATCGTACATTTCCTTTCATCACACTTCGGTCATCGTCATTCAATCATTTCGCTCGTCCTCTCTCTCTCTCTCTTTAAATTCGTAGTCACCCCTCTCTCTTCGGTCTTATTACCGATTCAAACGTATTACTCATTTTTTTTAACGAATCTGGCGTAGCAACGAGTGCATCCGTATTATTGCATCAACGATAGACACGAGGAAAAGGAGAGGAAGGAGGATTTTTCCATTTGATACTCAAAGTTAAAACGTTCCTAGGACGGCAAGAAATCCAGCTTACGAGATACACCAAAAATAGGAGGGAGCAGCGTAAACCGTTTCGCTCCTTTTCAACGAGACACACCGAGGCGAGAGTCGAGATCCGGCGAAGAAGAAACCTTAACAGCGTTGGTGCGCTCGAAGGCAAAGAGTGGCGGCATTATCGAGAACGGCATGAAGTATATAATGTTCCCGTTGCATTTGTTACGTTTTTGTATTTTTGGAACAACGACGTTACCCATCGACGAGGATGGGAAGAGCAAGGATCGAAAGGAGATCGAACCTAGCGACGAGAAGAGAGAGAAGGAGATCAAAGGAAAAAAAAAGGACGAGGTGACTGACTTCAAAAAGAAGGAAGAGAACACGGATCATAAGGTGGAGAAACTATCGAGCGACGATTCGAAAAAGTTGTTAAAAGATAAGAAGAAGTCATGTGACGAGAAGAATCATTCGGAAGAGCGTCGAACTTCGAGAGATCGAAGAGACTCGAGCGATCGCGACGATAAAGATGACAAGAGGGGTGTTAGGAAAGAGAAAAATCGTCCGAGCGAATCGAGAAAGAGTTTTGGTTCGCGCGTAGCCGACGATGATTCCGATTCCTCTTCGAGTGACAAATGGAGTACCGCTGAAAGTTCGATGGACGTTTCCTTCGAGTATGAAAGTACCTACGAGTCTATGTCGACGTCTTACCGTCTGGAGGAACCAATGGATATATCAATCGAAGAATCGATCGATGAAAATTCACTGAGCGCCTCTAGAATCGCTTCTAATCGTACCGGAACTGTTCGCGTTGGTCCTGCATCTTCTTGGAGAAACGAAGTTGAAGAAAGTTCTTCCACTTCCTCGATAGAGGAAGAAATTTCAAGAGTCTTTCAGAGAAAATGTACTTCCTCCTCCTCCGATGACGATGAATCCTCCCCTTCCATGGGTCATAGAGATAAAAAACGACACGATTCCGATCGAAGAGATCGCGAAGACGGTGCTTCGCGAGAATCAATTCCCGAATCCAAGGTAAAATCTGAGAGAGGAGGAGCTAAGACAAATACAAGAAGAAAAGAAGAAAGTCTCCGGGAAAAAACCGTCGAAAGAAAAACTACGTCCGGTACGACGTCCTCCGGGCATAATTCCAGCCCGAGACGAGTCTCGAGAACACCGGTCAAGAGCAAAGATACGAGGAAAAGATACAAGGAGAAAGGAGTACAAACGGACAGCGCGTTCTCCGACGACGACGTCGAAATGATACCGCTTGATGCGAGATTCAACGAAAAACGAGCTTCTAACAGACCTTACAGGCGTAAGCCTCTGTCCGCTTCTTATCAGGTACGTGTAACAAATAGACACTTTTTTTAAATATATGAAAAAAGTAAACACATTCAGAAATTAATGAATATTTAGCTTTTTCAAATAGATTTTTTCTGTCGTTTTTTTTGAAAATGATTTAGAAAAATTTTCTGGTAATTACTTTTTTTTTGCATGACAAATATAATCGTCGTAAAAAAGAATTGCCATTTTTTTATCTTACACTTATACAAAACATAATTTCCTCTATATTAATAACATTTTCTTACTATTCACAGATGGAAGGAATGGATCAAGATATTTTATATATCGCTGATAACGAAGATTCGAACGACGGATGCGGGAGATACTCCCGGAATCGTATCTCTCCGGTCAGCGAATCATCCTCCTCGACGGATCTCGGTTTCGAGGACCAAAGATGCTTTACTCGGAATTATCGTCCACACGTGAAAGAGAGGGAACGCGCGAAAAGTCCTTTGCGCGACGACACGACGATAAAAGACCCATCGAAGAGAATGCCTTTGCCACGCGCACCACCAGGATTCCCACAAGTTCCACAAAATCCACCGATATCGTTAAAAAGTTGGAACGATCAGGGTTCTCTCGATTTTTCATTACCGACGGAAAAGAACCTCCCCACTCCGCAATACGGGCAAAACTATCCACCTGCGCCTACACCTATGAGGCACCTGTATCACGAATACCCAGAATTTATGCCATTTCCAGAAGAAATTGGATCCCTTAAAATTTTCAAAACGATCCCAGCTAACGGTTATCTTTGTTAGAATTGGTTGAGAAGAGCCAACGACCGTATCCGTACTCGATAATAATTTATACTTTAGACGTGACACGAAGAATCAACAATGATTTAATGGGCGTCATTTGTAAATACCGTTAAGTAGGCAGAATAATAAAATTCGGAGCTTCTCGTGCCGTCCGAACGAAATAACTGTAGGAATGGGATACGAGTTACTTCCTACGTGTACCTGCTTCTTTCGAATAGCATGACAAAATACTATTGAGGTACTACTTCGTACGATTCACGGTAATAGAGATCAAATTGTATGAAAGCATAAAAATCGTTATTTTACTTTTCATTATTATGGAGTAGGCGTGAACGATAAATTCATTGGTGACAATTGATTTCCTGGCGTAGTATCGGTCCGTGCTGCTTGGTCGATCACCGGATCAGTCTCGTTCATATCCTCTACCTACGATTATTATGAAGTAATTATAAAAAGCACTCGATAGAAACGTAATGTTAGAAAGAAAATTCTACTTTACCACCATCGAACTTTCTTCGACTTTTGCTCTTTTTTGTGCGATCGTTCTTAAGAGTGCCTTCGCTTCTTCTTTAGTTTCGTCAAATTGAAGGCATTTTTGCGCGTAGTGATTTGCTCGATCTAACTGTTCGCGTTTCAAGTGATATTGCGTCAAGTATTTGTAAGCGTGACTCAATTCGGTTCTGTCAGCATTTCTAAACTCATCCATTACGAAATCCGTATAGGCCGCAGCCGCATGATCGTGTTCGCCTAACTTTTCATAAAGACTGAAATTACAAATGCTTATGATAATAATCGTTAAATAAAATAACATATACTACAAGTAAGATAAATAATACGTACGTAGCTAACTTTATTAATGCCACTCCCTCTATGTCACCCACATTGCATGCTTTGTAGTAACACTTGAGCGCATCTTGAATTTTATCTTGTTTTTCATACGCCTCGCCCAAAGCAAGAACCATTCGACTGTCGTGAGGCCTCAAAAGTTGTGCCTGTTTGTAGTAATATAATCCGTAAAAAGGCATCTTCAAAATTTCATAAGTTTGACCCAAACCGTACCATGCTCTGTAATCCCGTCTATTAACTTCTGCATAATACAAGATAAATCCGTGTAACGATATAAACGATTTAACTACGTTACTCGTATCCATCGTAAACCATACCGATAGCTTGTCGATAACTGTGAATCGCGCCATTAGTATTTTTCATTTCCATGAATTCGTGACCTAGCAACGTCCAAGCAGACAGGTATTGCGGATTAAGTTTCAATGCCCTGTGGAAATACATCACTGCTTTTTGATGATCCGCTCTTAAGCTGTAGTAGTTTCCTAAGAAATAATGAAATGTTGTAATGAAAACAAAAAGATATCTTCAAAATTTTTAAATACTTATAAGATACTTACCGACTATACAGCACGTTTCCAATCTATATTTATCTATTTCTGTTGCTCTATGAGCTAAATCGGCTAATTCGACTTTCATTTCTTTTACATAAAGTAAATTGGAATAAGTATCCATATTATCCAGGCAATATGGGTCTTCTTTTATTATTCTCTTAAACGTTTCTATAGCATTGTCGACATCTGCCGATACGAAATATATTAATTTAATTGGAGAAAAATACAGCTTTAAAGTAAAATAAAAAATAAAATTACCTCTCCTATAATGAACTGCTATGGCTGTTTGAGCAAGTACATATCCGTTCTTTTCAAAACCCATAGACTGTAATTCGCAATACATAGCTAACCCTTCGTCTATGAGTTGCAGCTCTAAATACATATGGGCCATGAAGAAATGTTTCATCCAATGATTCGGAAGACGTAAACTCTCTAATTTTTCTCTATCCGTTATTAATGCGGCTAGTTCTAACCAAGTGCCCCAGTGCATCGGTTGCTTGTGACTCGATTCTACCAAAACATCTGTCGCCTCTCTTGTAAGCTGAAGTTTTTTCAGCGTTACTCCAAACAAATATAAACCAAAACCATCTAATTTACCAGCCGAATGATCTTTTCTTAAATCGGCACAGAGTAACTTTAAACCATCGTTTTTCATAGGATCCGGTGGTACGTCCGTCATATCGTCTATTTTCTTTTTTTCCCCCGACAAGTAACGAGAATACAAGTGCAAAAATCGAACTTTTGGAGTTGTACATTGTTCGGTAAAATAGGCAGCCCTATCGTACTCTTTCAGATCAAAATAAGTCTTAGCTAAAGTGTAAGTGTCATCTTCTTCGCTCGATTCTGTCAATTCGATGTCCGCAGTTACCTCGTGCAAATCCAGTTTTATATCTTTTAAAGAATAATTTAATTCTGCCAGCCTATAAAATGAAGATAAAAAGAATTAAGGATATATCGTAACGGTTTTTTCCTAAATACGGACCCAAAGATCATTCAAATATACCATTTTGTGGTGTGTAACAAACCACGTTGAGAGCATTCGTTTATCGCGCGTAAAAGGTCACACTTAACCTCTTTAATATCGAACTTTACGAGATCATCCATTTATGACAAGTCCCAGTGTAAATGTCACATGCGATCGTTTAGCGTATTGTCAAGTTGCAGAAGCGTAAACAACGTCTCTTTCTTGCTACGTTTTGTTTAGTAGCAAATAACGTTTATTTGCATGACATATAACGTATGACGAACGTAACCCTGGCGTCCGCACGTGGCGCGACAGTCGTTTACGAATTTCTTCCTTATCGACTGAGCAAGTCTAAAGTGATAGGATAGTAATTGATAAGAACTTAAAATTTACTACGTATCAAAGCATTGAGAAAAGTAAGAGCCAATCAGAGTGATCAGGCCTCCCAAAGCTCTAGTATGTTCAACGCGCCACATATTAGTCTCGGCAAAAAATATTACTACTTGTTTGTTATTTTTTTACAAGATCATTTTTTTAGTCCGTTCGTTGGGTTGCAAAGATATATTTTGTATGCCTAATATTAAGAAAATTGTTAAATTATTACAATTTGCAATGTTGAACCTGAATATTAATTAGCTTGCTATAGTAAAATGACGATAAGAAATTTGTCGATCGCCCCATCTACGTTAGCATAGTACAATAAGATTAGTTTTAGGTTTTAGACGTCGGTGCGATGTGTTCGACACGTGCTGAGTTTTCGACTAAAAATTTTTGAAGGTTCTTTATACGCATATCTCAGGTGAAACGTCAAATTCTGGATATATCGTTACGAAAAATCGTCCAATAATGGCAACGTACCACTTGCTGTCGTGGGTAAAAAAATTCATTTCTTTTTTTTATAAACATCTAACCGAATGTTTTTCTTTTGAAGAAGAGAGCAGCACGATAGCGACAATCAGTGTTGCCAATTCTGAATTTCGAATAAACTGTAGCTGTTCCGTATATTTCGTAGACCCCTTCTAAATATTCATCAACTTATAAATTTCTTTTATAAGTTTAAATCATAAGACCATAGGCTTTAACAAATTATTAGCAATTTAACACATTGACTACCATACAAAATATTAAAACTTTATCAAACTACCTCTGTCCATTTTTAACTCTCATTCTCGATCGCTCTCAAGTTTTGAGTGGCTGCACCGCAAAATCATTAATTTGTTTATTTTATTTGAATAGATACTTATTTTTCTTTGAAATTTGTTTTATAGAAGATAAGATTTATATTCATTTATAATTATACGCTGATACAATAAAGCTGTGTAACGTTTTTTTTTTTTTTTAAATTGTGAAGTTTTTGCAAGTATATTTTTTTTTTAATCAATGCTTCATATTTTTACTTCATGTAATATGTAATCCATGATTTCTAATAAAAGGTATGATCATGCACATTTTTGTCGTTAGTTTTATGTCCTTAGTGATTGCAGGATTACGCAAATTTTTCTTATAATCAAAAGTCCTCCGTGACTCCGAGAAACTTAAGAACCACTAATCTGGACAATTAGCAAATCTAAATACAATGGTTTTTTGACAAACAATGACACATATTCTAAATTTAAAAGAAATCATATCACAAATCGAACTCATATAAAAAATCGATAAATAATTGTAACCAGGAGAATTCATGATGAGAACCGTTGCAAACGTGATGGGTGGTGAACCCTTTAATGCGGCAAATTAACTTCGATATAAAAGTTTAATAAAATTCATTGCCTTATCATTAAATTACTCTTTTAATTTTGTCAGCTGACCTTGATATTAATATGCAAACACATAAATAGTATAGCTTATGAATATTATTTTATTGACGATCAATTTCATAATCCCATTGACCAAGCAATAACTTTGTTATCATGACTATTTATTTTAAATACGCATAAATATTAAGCTGACCAAAAATGCACTTACTTTCTGATAAAATTTACTTTGGTCACTAACTAAGTGACTAATAGCTGTTTTCTCTTGCTAACCCAATATTTAAATGGCAAATCATTTAATTACTTCTCAAATTCATTCGTCTTCTCGTAGGGTGCAAATTCTCACGGGCAATTAGGACACGGTATACTATCAGAGCAATGTGTCCTCCCCCAAGAAATCGATTTATCTTCGTGCCATTTAAAGGCAGAAAATATTCAAAAGATCGTTGGCGGTGCCGGGCATTCGTTGATCTTGGATAAAAATGGTCATGTTTTCTCTTGTGGTTGGAATAACAAGGGACAATTGGGTCGACCTAAAGAACAGGATATATTGAATTTCAAAAGAATACGCGGTATTCTTGATGACGAAGTCATCGTGGATATCGTTTGCGGATGGGATTCCTCCGCGGCATTGACGAAGGAAGGAAAATTGTATATGTGGGGATCAAATAATTTTGGACAATTGGGAAATTCTCCTTTTACGTTTCGTCACTCCTATGAGCCTATCGAAGCGATACCTCACGAAAAAATCGATCGAGTCGCGATGGGTTTAAGGCATACCGCTGCGATAACGAAAGACCATAGAATCTTCGTTTGCGGTGTAAATAGCAAAGGACAATTGGGTCTAAACAACGATTTGACTAATCGTAACGAAAAGAAAAAGGACTTTTGTTCTTTTACCTTAGGTAAGATAGGAATACGGTGCAACGGACACAATAGTTCGACATTTTTAAGACTACGAAGAAAGCTTTAAGCCTGGTGTATAGTTCAACAGTTTTGCTAAATTATCCCTCTTTAGTTCGTTTCTCCAGACAGTTCTATAATATGCCAATTGTTTATTCGACGTGTAACATTTCACGTTAACGAAATGTTTTTACGTTATTTGAATCAAAATAATTAAGAAGAAGAATTCACAGGTTCAGTAATTTAGTTAAGTAACGAGTAATTTGGTAGCTCACCTCGAAGTATGGATACTAATTTATTTACCGAAAAATCGGTGAAACTAAGTTCATTTTCACGATCAGAATACTCATTACTCAAATTTACAAATAGTTCCAGAAATTAAAAACGCTATTGAAGTATCGTGTGGGCAACACCATACTGTTGTGACCACGGATAAGGCAGAGATATATGTCTTTGGTGCAAATAATTATGGACAATTGGGTATCGATAACGAACTCTTCCCTATGGTATCTTCGCCAACAAAATTAACAAATGTACGTTTTAATCTACCGATCGAAACTCACGCCGGATGGACGCATACCAATATCTTGAACGGTATTTATTTATTAATTTAACCGTGGATTCATTCAACGGAGCTAACTACTATTTTTACAAAACTACTATTTTTCTCAAAACTCGTGTTACCTGACAGCCAGCATAAAATACGTCATTTTTTTAAATCTTGGGTATAAAATCCAATTTACTATCTGGATTACATTTAACCCTGCTAAGTGAATTAAAAGTATAAAAATATTTAAGTAAATTTAGGGTTAATTAAACGACAAGAATTGGTTTTAAATTTAAATAGTAGTTCTTTACTCTTCGTTCTGTCATAGACAACGCAATCTATGCTTGGGGTAGAAATACCTATGGTCAATTGGGACACGAGAGAACTATACCTTGGAAACCCGATTTAATAGAAAACGTACCGAAAATTGATCGACTTTCGGTTGGTTCGCAGCATAATATCGCTCTTACCGGTACGTAATAAAAGATTATTTCCTTTCTTATTTTTTTAAACATACATTATATATATGGTTTAATCGCGTGAACTTTACAATCATACACAGATGACAATGTTATATTATGCTGGGGTTGGAACGAGCATGGAAATTGTGGCACCGGGGATACTATCGATGTTTTAACACCGAGACCTATTCCTATCCCACAACATTCGAAAGGAATCCTAATCGGTACTGGCGCAGGGCACTCTTTCGCAGTGATAAAAAAAGAAAGTTAACATAGCTCGTTATAAGAATTATCATTATTACTATTATAATTATCCCAAGGATAAAACTCGTTAAAAAAAAAATAAAAATTGCTTGATAGCAACATCGACACCGAATGTGTAATGAAGTACGTTTCAGGGTGGTAGACAAACCTTAGAGTTCTTTATGAGGAGTGGTGTTAAGAAAACAATATGAAAGAGTTTCAGAGAGTTTTATCGAAGCTGGTATAAAGAGGGTGGCGCGAGCACAGCTGCTAGGACGTATCACCTGGCAGTAAGCGACTGTCGCTACGACCGACCGAACGAACGAAATAAACATTTAACGTTAGGCATTTTAGAATCGAAGGAGTAGCTTACACGGGGACGACATTTTGAACTACCGCTACGATAAAGAATGTTGCGCGCAAGATCTCAGAATAGCGTTTGGTAAAGTTTCTCACCGGCATTTTTTTGTTTTACACTTTTGTACTATTTTATCAACGTGTGACATTATTCGGCAATGATTTTCTGTCATTCGATAGCGAACAAGAGGCAAAATTCGTGCACGATCGGATATCAGCCGTGGAGAAGCATTTCGCCGAGTTATGCGCGATATTCGCGGCGTTCACCAGAAAGGCTGCAAGGTTCGTATATGAGTTCAAGGCGTTTAACGATATCGATTATTTTCGTTTCGCGAATGCCACGCAACGCGGCATTGTGGTTACCACAACGGGCAACGTTGACAAATCAGTTTAAATGTCAAAATAATTTGTCTTTGATATTTTAGATTGCGTGATAAAAGCGACGAAGTTGCCAAGACGATACATACTTATGCCGAATCCGAATTAATAAATCGATCCTTGAGTAGTGGTCTTTTAAATTTTTCCGCAACTTTATCCGCGATTGGTGATTACAGGTACGTTCCTTTCGTAACTTGGTAATAATCTCTTTTAGACCAAGACGGGGGTTTTTATTTTGTTGGACATAAGAATTGACAATTTTCGTATACATAATACAATAATATAAATACATAGAAATAGTTTTTTAAACTACTAAATGTAGAATAACGCAATTTAGATATTTCTAATCAAATAGTTTATTAGAAATTTTCGCATATTCCACGCGGAGGTGAGCGGACCACGGAAGTCCTTCGTAAATGGTTAGAAACAAAAAATCGACCAACATTTTAATCTGTTGATGTTTGAGCTTAAAGTTGACTAGAATTAAAAAAGATATATTAATTTTAGTGTGAATGGTGTACAGTCGAAGTGGAAAAATTGTTTTTCACATATAAATTTGCCTAGTTTTTTGTTTATAAAGAAGAAATTGTACTTAATATTTTATTATTATTCTACTCTATAGTCTACAGACATGTGTTTTGCACATTTTAAGCCCAATTTCGTACAAACTTGATAAACGTGTTTTTGACAGAAACGTATTTAAAAATGTCGCTCCCTTCCCAACGTTTCGAGTTCTACCTAATGATTATCGTGTGACTTGTAACTCTCTTAATTATACGAACTTCCCCTACAAATTTTAACCACATATCTTCAATATTTTAATTCTTTAGAAAATACAAAATATCAAATTTTTCAACCCAACAAAGTACAAACTCCTTAAAACATTTTCCTCAGAGATGCTCAAGTACAAAGGCTGGATGCAAAGGTAGTAGCACCGCTATCTCAGTACGCGACTATTTGCAAACACGCGCGCGAAGATGTTAAGAGTACTTTTGCTGCGCGCGATAAGGAGCTCACGAAAAGGAAGCAACTGGATAAAGTTAGAGAAAGGAATCCTCGAAATCGACAGATGATCGTATCCTTTTATTTTCACGATGAGATAAAAACGTTTCCTAAAAATAAAAATCGATATTGAAATCCTTAAAAAATGTCTTTAGTCACAAGCGGAATCGGAATTGATGAAAGCAGCCGTTGAGGTATCCAGAGTGATAAAAGGTTTGGAGGAACAAATTGATTCTTTCGAGAGACGAAAGTTACATGACCTTAAGAACGTGCTCTTGGATTTTGTCATGGTCGAAATGAGTTTCCATACAAAAGCGATAGAACTTCTTACGAAAGCTTATCAAGACGTTGCAGAGATAGACGAAACGAAAGATCTCGAAGTAAGATGATAAATATGAATACTTATCGTATATTTTACTAGTCCTTGCAAATTGTACACGTTTTCAAACTATCTTTTCTTTTACCCCTTCTTTAAAATGTATACTCGATTTGGCTATAGAGAAGTTATTTCATATTTCTCACGCAGGACTTTCAAAGTGCCCGAGGAGATATGAACGGGGTAACGTTCTGAAAAGATTCTTTCCTTTTCCTTTTTAAGATTCTCAATTTAATCAAATATTTCAGGAGTTTCGAGAAACGATGCGCGTGCCTGATTCTATTACAAGATTGGATACGGTCGGAAGAACGTCTTTCCGTCAAGCTTACTCGCTCTCGAACCTGGCTAGCCGATTTACATCTTCTCCTATGATTTCACAGAAGACTTCTGTTTCCAGTCGTACGGTCGAACTTGCGGTATGTAAATGGAATTTGGCTTAAAACGACGTTTCTAGTTGCAAAATATTATTAACACTTAAGGAATCGTAACTCCTTTCGTAATATAAGTTGTTGTTACAGCGCTCAAACGGTCTCGGTATTTTATTTTACATTAGGCAATCGATAAACACATTGAGTAATAGTATTTTTCTTTTTTCGATTCTTAACTGTAGTCGATTCTAAAATATAGACGTAGAAAATAATCACTTATATTTCTTATAAGTACCTAATTATGAAAATTTTGCAATCCAATTGGGTGTTTATGTTATAACAATTATAGTATTATCAAACTATAAAAATTTGTGTTTTCATAATAACAAAAAGGGATCAACGTTTACTAGACACAATTTTCTGGTAAACTCACACCGAAGATAAAAATAATCGTACCTACTTCCCGATAATCACGTAATCGAATACGTTCGTTTAACGAACACGGCAACGTTTTGTTGACAAAAAAAGTAATTATACTATGTATCATCTACTGGGTCAAATTAAACCATTAGCGATTACTTAAGTGTTAAATTAATCGATATCTACGTTAGTAAAAATATCAATATGATTCTTCAAGGACTCCTTGAAGACCGGCTTTACAAATTCTTCCGAATCCATGCGAATGGAGGAGTACGGTAATAGTTCAGAAGAAACGGATTCAGAATCTCTCCAAGAAAAACCACCAGTGAGATCCAGACATAAGTCTATGTGAACTTTATTAAATCTTCTCATCGTTTCTACACAATTTTAGATAAACGTATCAACGAGCTCCGTAAACAAGATCAAAAAAGAAATCATACTCAGAGCTGTACCACCGCTTCCAGCATATCAGAAAACTTTGACGTCACCATTGAAGTATTACTCGCCGTCTTCTAACGTCATCCACAAACGTTAAGTTTTGCTTACATCGAATGACGCCGCTATTTCATCATGTTTTTGTTGCATTGTTCCTTTGGATTGTTATCATTGTGAATAGCATTATATGTAAGGTCAGTTTGAAGGTTTATTTATAACGATAAAAAAGATTATTACCAGCAGAGTTACACGATCGGTAAAACGTGCCCTGACATACGGTCATGGTATTATTTTGTATAGTATATTAAAGCACGATAATAAAATACGTTCGTACAAAGAAAGTATAAGTTTATTTGTATGGCGATCAGACGGTATATATGTATATAATAATAATAATAATAATTATATAAATATCATTGTTCCACGACAATATCAGTCGTCTTTTTTAATACATCCTCTTCAAAGAGGAAGGTCGCTTTTGTTATGTAGTGTATTATTTTTCGCCTCCTTCCACTCCAGCTTGCGTCATTAGGTCTGCTATATTTTTCTCTAAGTCGTCTATCCTATTTCCCATTTCATCTAGTAAGCATTATTAAGGATGTTTCTTTGTAGCAAAAAATAAAATTAATGATCTAACGTTATCTTGAAAATTCATAAAAGTTGGGAAATTGATGTTAATGGTACAATAACAGATAGAAAAATTAATTAAAAATAAAAATTCATCTGATAAAAAAAAACGTAATTCCATTTAAAAAAAAAAACATCGACGATCTTGAAATCTCGAAAAAAAGATTTTGAGAAATTTTCACAATATCAGTACCTTTCAAAAACAATAATATTGTCTTAGTATATTTTTTCTTATCATAAAAAATAAGCGAGATATTCAAGGCCGTCAAGTTAAGTGGGACACCTCGTATACGGATAGGGCATCGTGTTAGCTTTTATGTTACCTCATGCAACGTATTATATTACATTACATCGCATGACACGAAAGCCAAATTCGCCATTACCCATTATGTACAGAAAAAGGGATTAATACCGATACCGTTATCCACGGACCGGCACATACCATGAGTATTTACAAAAATTACGGAAATTATGCGATAAACAAAATATCGTTATCATAATTCTCTATTTCTAACTATGAAAGAAAAAAAAAAATTACGAAAATATTCTTAATATAGCCAATAGAAATGCTCCTAACGCAAGCAATTGATAACGATTAACCGAAAAAGTGGAAAAAAGTGTGTTTCGAAATTTCTTTCACGATAATCTTATAGATTTTCTAATTTGCCGCGCTAAAACTATGACGCGAGCGCGCCCTTTGTCGTGCGTCCGTCGAGGTTACGTCGCGAGAAAGAAGGAAACAAGAGAAAAAGTAAACAATGTACGAGAAAAAAAGGATATTTCTTCCGGTGATCTGATCGGATATCGCCTGAAACTTGTCCTGCATATTTTGCAACAAGGTCTGCACCTAAAAGGAATATCTATATAAACCGAAGGAAGGCAACGTCGCCGATCAAATGTCACATGAATGTACGAACGAGAAAACTTACGTATTGAGTTAATTCCTGCATATTTTTCGGATCGGCACTGTTACCCATCCCATAAGCGTCCACATCATCGTTTTTGTGATCTGGTTTAACATCGGCCATTCTCGAGGGTAGTTCTTAAACAATTTCTGAAATTGAGATATCGCGTCCGTTGCTCTTGCTCTTTACTTTCGACTCTCGACTTTCGATTCTCGATTATATTCACTTTCTGCTTTACTCTCAACCGTTTCAACGATGTCGTCGCTGCCACCGTAGTCCTCGATATGAGATTTAACTTACAGGCGCGTCCGACGAAATGTCAATAAGACATTTTCACGGATAACGAACAAACATCACGAGTGTAACCAAGCCCGAGGATGTAATCTCATCGATCAAACTACCTACTTACCTATCGTTAATAGACTTATCTACATAAAGGAAATAGCATATATCGTGAAAATGTCTTTACTCTCATACAGAAGACCTGTCTATGGCCGAATTTATCAAGTAAGATCGTCTTCGTTGACTTTGTAAAGTTACTACAGTAAGTTCTTTTATTTTCTTTGGACGATATCCAAAGCGGGTCGATGTCTCTTACGAACAGATAACAACAAAGGGAGAGAGAAAAACATAAACGCATATCACATCGCGTAAAACGCCTTCTCGAAATCATAGGTTAAATATCACTTATCGCGTGTTTCTCTACATTTTTTCATACATATGTATATTTTCGTTATTAATAAAAAGAAATCAATTGTAACGTCCATACGACATCGCATCGATCTGAATATTTATCGACGAAAACAAAATTTGCGTCATAATAGCTCATGGTCGATGTACGCACAATCTATTTACCAGGGCCGGCGTAAGGTACGGGCGGTGGCCCGAGGCGCTGCTTCGCGGGGGGTGGGGGCTATTTCATAGGTACTCCACGATCAAAAATTTTCGTTATTTCATAATTTTTTATTTGGATTATTTCAGTATACCCATTTACAACCATTTTATCTATTGAGTAGGAGATGATTAATAAAGTTAACTTATCTGAAACTTTTGATAAAGTTGCTGCAGCTAAAGCAAGGAAAAAATTTGTTTAGAGTAACAAAATTGTATAAAGAAATCAAAATTAAAAAATACAAAATTATATAAAGCAAAAGACATGTTTTTTATTAAAAAATTAAGAAAAGGGCGCCAAAAAATAGTTTCGCTCGGTATCCTGTTTACTGTTACGCCAGCCCTGGTATTTATAGCCAATGACACGTATATAGGTATCTAATCTATGTATTTCTGGAAGGCGAATTTCCGTGTATAAATTCTTTCGGTTGATCGATATAGATGAAGAAAACGAAAGAGACTCCCTCTCCCTTTTTGCTAACGAATTTGTTCCTCCTTTGTTTTGTTACTGCTCGCTACTTCTTTCTCTCTCTCCCCCCTCTCCTTGCCAACGAAATCGAGAACACTTATAACGCTTATATTAGTCGCATGCGTATCGTCAGGTGATATTACTCGCGCGCGCGACTGACGTTACGCGGGTCTGCTTGCTATGGCACAGCATCTACAAAGGACTAAAACCTACGATTCGTCGTCGTTCGTGACTTTATTGCATTTTTACTTGATGTACGCGAACATCTCTCTCATCGAGATACCGTATTTCGCAGTGCAGCGCCAGTGTGAGCAAATTGATTAGCTCGATCGATTCTAGTCGAATCGTCTCGTTCAAAATCGCTTTTTCGATCGAACGATGCGATCGAGCCTCGCTTTTCTGCTAATTGTTTTCTCTGCTATACGTTGCGTCGAACTTTGGCATTTTAGGGGACAACATAAATCTCCTGTTATATTAGGTAAATATTTTCCCTGTTGTATGTTATAAAAGTCATTTTCATGACAAATCAGGATGACACCTACGTTCGATATACGTCTACTGCGTCAAAAAGGAACCAATCATTTTCTTCAGTTCCAGGAGATGGAGGTAGTCAACTCGAAGCTAAGCTCAATAAAACTTTTGCGGTACACTATCTTTGCGAAAAGGTATCCAAAGATTATTTTAATATTTGGCTGAATTTGGAATTACTCGTACCTGTCGTCATAGACTGTTGGGTATGTGTACGGCGTTACGTTATTAAAATGGACAAATAATTTTATAGTATGTATTACCGTAGATCGACAATATAAAATTGATATATAACAATGTGACAAGAACGACAAGGAATCAAGATGGAGTATATACTCGGATACCGGGCTGGGGTGATCCTCTTGTTGTGGAATATTTAGATCCGAGTAAAGCTTCTCCCGGGGCATATTTTAAAGATATTGGAAATATGCTAGTCAATGAATTAGGGTATATTAGGAGTCTCTCTTTGCGCGGTGCTCCGTACGACTTTAGGAAAGGACCTAGTATGTAATTATATATTTATAAGCATTATTTAATTTTTATCGGCTAATAAACTTCTATTTACTACAATGAAGATCTTTTCTTCCAGATGAAAATGAAGAGTTTTTTGTTAAATTGAAGTTATTAGTAGAAGAAACATATTTGATGAACAACAATGTACCGGTAACATTAATTGCTCATAGTATGGGTGGACCTATGACTCTTATATTTTTACAACGTCAAAGTCAAGAATGGAAAGATAAATATATAAATTCTTGGATCTCTTTAGCAGGTGCATGGGGAGGCTCTGTTAAAGCAGTAAAGGTGTTTGCAATAGGTAGATATGTTTAACGTCCTTGGATACTCCCTTTTGGACTTTCACTTTTTCTATTATCGTCGACGCGATACAAGCGATCGCTACATCTACGAACTTGATATTTGTGATGATATGTCGTACAAATAGTCGGTCATAATTACTATAGTGATTATTTTGGAGTTCATATATTTTGTTTTTTAAGGTGATGACTTGGGCGCATATCTCCTTCGCCAAAGTGTTTTAAAAGATGAGCAAATTACTAGTCCAAGTTTGGGATGGTTGTTACCTTCGAAATTATTTTGGAAAGAAAACGAAATTTTGGTTGAAACGGAACTGAAAAATTATACGATCGCTAATCTTCAGGAGTTTCTCATGTAAATATACATAAAATACTTATTACATTAATTGTAATATTACTTAAGAAGATATCATTGTATTTTGTAGAGACGTAAATGTTCCCAATGGTTGGGAATTTCGTAAGGATAATGAAAAATACCAATTGAACTTCGCCCCTCCAGGTGTTGAAGTGCATTGTTTATATGGAGAACAAGTACCTACAGTGGAAAAGTATTAATATTTTTTAAATTAAAAAATACAGTGCACTATTGCGTATCTTGTATAAAATTTAACTTTAATACTTACATCTACAGATTATATTATAAACCGGGGATGTCAATCGATGGATATCCCCAATTAATTCCTGGAGATGGCGATGGGACGGTTAACTTACGAAGCTTAAAAGGTTGTCTTTATTGGAAATCTAAACAAAAACAAAAGATCTACTATCAAGGTTTTCCCGGTGTAGATCACATGGCAATTCTAAGAAACTTGAATATTTTAAATTATATAAAAAAAGTTTTAGCAGTTTGACGAAATAAAATAGTAAATTTATTAATATTTATGAAACAAATAGGAGAATTTTATAGACAAAAATAATGCGGACATCTGGGAACTATTATAAAAAGGTGTATGAACAAACAGTAACATCATTTACTGAAAGGATTTTCCATTTAAATTTGTTCTAATGTATTTTCATAGACTGAAAATTTAATTTTCCCCATGCGTTCTCGCACGAATAGATTGTGCATCTCTATAAGCTATGTTTTTTAACATAACAAATGGCGTAAAATATATCAAGAATTAATAGTGAGAACTACCCTTAATAATCTATCTCAGGTATTAGCTTTACTCTCTGTGTCTCGATTTGCTAAGATTACATAAGAATAGTAATGTTCAAGAAAAAAATCCTAGCACTCCCAAAATCTTGCCATATCTGCGTTAATCACGCGACCATTATACTCATTTATCGGTATAATCTATATCTTTAAGTTTTCTTTTCTTTTTATATTCACATATTTTATTATCTAACAAATTCGCAGAAAATAAGTTTTTGTGTACTGAAAGGTCTAAATTGCTAATTTAAAGATGGTAACATTTAAAAATAAATTATAAACATATTTTTTATCAATGCATTACATAAATTACAGACTTTAATTTACATTCGATACATCCTATAGTACATTCATATCTGAATATGCGACTAAAATGTACAAAAAAACAAAAAACAGCATAACTGTATAATAAATATCACAATAAACTTTGCAATCCGATAAAAAATTAACTCTAATGAGAAACAAAATACAGACGTTTGGTGTCTTCATTGTAACAAGTTTCAATCATTTCTTGTTCTTATAATCTATATAACGGTTGTTAATTATTTATTTTGTAATGGCCTTGTTTACTATTTATTTTACAAAAATTAATAAAAATGTTTGAAAAATACCGATTTGTATCAATGTCTTGCTGGTACCTTTTTGTATAATTTATCCACGTTTTCTGTAACTTGTATTTGTGGTTATACGTATGTATGTATAAACAAATGTCATCACAGCTGCAGGCATACAATTTATTCAACAGCATACATGCACACACGCGTACATCCCACACACGCACGCAAACCTACATCTTATAGAACTTTTATACATTTTTTTATTGCCCAAACTTGTATGCTCTTCATTTCTTTACAATTTGTTTTATTTTGGAACGAACTATATACCATTTTCTAAAGGCACCTATCTACAAACAACTTTTATAATGTGTGCATAGAAAGTTCAAGTCAGGGCCTCCACAGAACACAGCATAAAGGCAGCTTAGGAATGCTCACAATTTGAATCATTTGTTATGGGATGATCTTGCTCAAGCTTTACCAATATCTAAGTTCCATCATACATAATAATGTTTCCGAAATACATTTCCATTTTCATTCACCAATATTCAGAACTCACACCGATTACTGATCGTGGAATCAGATAATTTTCATTTTTAAAGTATAAACTTTAATTATGGATAGGGAAAATTCATTTAATGTCAGTTAAGACCCGTTGAAGATTTCAAATATGCGTACAGTCCAAGAGCTAATATCGTAACAACAGTTATAGTTTTGTAACTTCTAATGCGATAAGATATTCTTGGCGCGGCCTGAACGATTTTAAGTCGACGTTGTCTTTCTCTTTCCTGGCGGCTTGCTTCCGCCTTCGCTTTCCACTCTTGTTCCTTGCAACGTCTTTTACGATCGTAATCCTTCACATCGTTACTGATAGACTCTGGAGGATATTGACGGTATAAATTTGTTGCATCGTTAAAAAGTGTTTCAAAAGGTAAGTCATCGGACAGCTAAAATCATATAGCCACTGTTATTATTTCAAGACTTACTTATTATCTGTTTTTCAAATTATGGTTCATACTTTTTTAATCAAACAAATAATACTTACTGTACACAGAACTTTATGAGTATGTCCCATGTCATGTGTAGTATTAAATATTTCAGTCGCTCTATATGCTACAATTACGGAACTAAGATAAAGAGGCATTAAAGGAGGACTGCTAAGAAAATAATCATATAATCTATGTAGCAGTTTTCTGTTTTCTGCATATTTGTGCGCATACCACGTCGTATACTCGGCTAATGCGAAATGAGGAAACAATTCCACGCTGGAAATAAGAAACATATTTAGTTCGAATTGACTTAACTAAATCCTGTTAAAATTATTTCATAACCCTGTCGCCTATTCTCCAAGATAAATTTATATTTTATAGATCTATGTCTCGAGTATTAAAATTTTAAAGAACAAAATTTACTTGGGAATATGTAGGCAGTAGGTTATTTATACATTTAAAAGATCAAGTAACTAACTTTTCGAGATGTTCAAGGAGAGTAGGGTGAATACGTTCTAGTAAAGCAAATATGTAGAAGAGTTCTTGATTTACTTTTTCCATTGTTTTTTCCATAAATCTTTCAAGAAACTCCAAGGAAATTCTTTCTAGTACATATAAACCTTCTTGTAGACCCATTACAAGTAAAACAGTCGCAGCTACATCATTATAGCCCTGGTAGTAACTAAGTATGCATTATTGTATTTTATTAAGTTAGAAAATAATCTTTAGAACCATCTAAAACAGACTTTGCTGATTTTTTAAAACCTTTTAAAAATAATTTTAATTATACTAACTTTAATTCTGGATGCCTGTGAAGAACCCAACAAATAATCTGTGTTAATTGGTCCTGAAAATATTTGGTCTCTTCCTCCGTCGCGGTTATAGAAATATGACTTCCACTTCGTGCTACATCTTTTAATATTTGCTGATAAACTTCATTTGGAATTTTATTGTGTATTGTTTCTAGTTCATCTACAGGTATCATTTCATCCTTGGACATTCTTAGAATCTTTGGCCAAAGTATCCTTCGTATACCATCTACAGATCATCTTTATGATTTTGCAACTTTATTACAAGACATATGATTATTCTCAAGAAGGAACCAATATTTAAAGTTTTCATTTACATTTCCAGAATACAAGTATCTCTAATAGTGCTCGTTTTATTATTTAATCTAATACCCTAACATATTGTAAAAAAACTCAACATAAACAGTAGTTGACAACATTTGTAAAAATATTTGTCAAATTGGAAAAAGAAATCAAGTGGGAATGCGTCAAGAATACCCGTTTGCCTGACAGCAGATAATGGTTCCTTGTTGACAATAATAGACGACTATTAACAAGGAGTACCAGTGACAAATCCTTCGCTACTAGATCCAAGTAGTTTAAAGTCTCCCAATGATAAATCCGGCTTTGCTATAGTACCTCGTATAACACCTATCTTTAAACGATCTCGATTCGTCAATCCATCTGCACCATCACATAAATTATCCACAAAGGAATCACTATCTTGACCAAGCACTCCGTTTTGTTTACCTGGCGGTGTCAGATCCGTTATTTCGGGTATTCTTGGTATATTACCATCGAACCAAGCTTTGGTCGAATCTGATAGTAACACGAGTGGAACACGTTCGGACACGGAATTCAAGTCCATTTCGTTATCTTGAGGAAGATTTACCGTATCGGTGACGTTTCTTCGCCTTACATTATTAAGGTTATGGTTCTCGATAACACCCGACATATTTAACGTTCCTGGAGTTGTCTGGAGCACCGTTAACTCATCTTCTTCGGCCTCTATGTTTCGCGACTCCCATTATGAATCATAGTAAAAACTTTATGAACCGCTTCATAATACTTAAAATTTTGTAAAGATATCCTGTCAGCCGTCTTCGTGCGTGATCCGTCTGACAGTCGTGACAGAATACCATTGGTTAGCCAACGGCCACGAATCATATGTGGTGGTGTTGTCAATTGTTCGTTCGTGGAAGTTGAAACCAGGGGGCCTATTCTCGAGTTCTTTCAAGCCATATTATTATTTATGCTCCCATCCATCCTTTTTTCATATCTGTTTAGGTTCCGCGCCAAATACTTGACGGGATAAATGACCAACCCGAACAATTATTTTAGATTCAATAAGGGTTAAATAAGTACAAACATATTAAAGAAGTATGAGTGGGATAATAAATAAAAATAAAAAAATATTACAAACTCCTTATTTTTTAAGTCGCGCTATTAATAAGCATTCTTTTATTGTCAGCTGTCGTTTTATTAGTACAATGAATTTGTTAAACAACGAAAAATAATTTCGAAGAATGAATCTATCTCACTATTTATTTAACAGACGGCGGGGGATATAAAATAAGATGAGAGGGGAGACGAAATGGACAGTTAAGCGAGAGTGACGACGAACTTGAACAATTAGAGGAGAGGGGAGGCGAACTGGACAATTAGAGGAGAGGGGAGACGAATTTGGCCAATGAGAGGAGAGGGGAGACGAATTTGGAAAACAGCTCACGCCAGGGTGTGGACACTCCTTACCCCCACCACCTTGGCAATTTAACGTAGTCCCCGCAGTTCACGCGCATTGTGGAAAATAATCAACTGGAGGGCAGCATTAACGAACGCAAAGCTGCCAACCGTGTTTATTGCTTCTGTTCGTACAGTAACTAGCCTGCCGAGGTCGAGATCAGCCCTATCCGACTCCGCCCCCACTTTGGGTAATATATTGTCGCCGTCCGCTATGTGGCGCTGCAGTAGATTTGGACCACTGTCTTATGGACTAGTCGAAAAAGTTATGACCACAAAAGTTTTGACCGCTATGACTTCTTCTCCTCCCCGCTTTTCCCCTTCTCAACTCTTCAGCCGTAATCGACGAGAGCGAACCTAGCGGATTTGGTAGTTTCGGCGACAAAATCGGACCACCTTTTAAGTACATGCGGGATAGGGAGTCGGATAGGGCTGGTCGAGATCCCCGAGTAGAAGTGTAGTCCCCGAGAACGAGTGCAGTCCCCGCTAGCCCCTTAAACCTGTTAACCCGTTAGCCTTTTAAACCCGCCAGCCGGCTAATTAGAAGGGGCACATGAGATACATACATGTTAAAAAAGCCGTCTATTTAATAAATAGTGAGATAGATTCATTCTTCGAAATTATTATTTTTTTATTTTACTTTTAATTATATTTGGGTATCCTATAACCAGATAAATTCGTCAATGGATATTAACTTGCTGAACAGAAGAATGGTTCGTGAGGAAAATGGTTTACATAAAAGAACGGGTTCATTTTAACTGCAGCGCGCTACTGCTCGTGCACTATTACGCGATAACTGTTGTCTACTAGTATGTTTAGGTGAATAAATGACAATAATTTGATTATTAATTACCATCCTATAATTATAGAAAGAAAAAATTAACAAAAAAAGTCTCTTCTTTACGAATATGCAAGTCGCGTTTCGATAGTAAGACCAGTTCGGAAGTTACAACAGTTTAAATCTTAAGATTCATCTTAGCATAAAGTGCAATATAATAATATGTTATTATTTATTTTATGTGTACTTGAATAATATTTAAGTATCGTATTTATTTACAATTAGAATTATTATACATTATAACAAAAGTGCGTCCGATGTATTTAAAGTTATAATTATTCTATGATTTATATTACTTTCCGACTATTTGTAAAAATGTACATATATAAAATTGATATAAATAAACAAAAATAAGATACATTGCAAAAAATACTGGAATTTTTAATTGAAACCATGAATTAACCATCCAATTCCCTTATTTGTTCGACTTCTCGAGTTATTGCCTTTTGACGAAAACTCCATCAATGGAGAAAGTATCAGGAGAACATGAGCTGCAAGGAGGAATTCGGATTTCACGTGCCACCTCTTCAAATAGTATGCTTTCCTGGTATAAATCCCAGTTTACGGGGAATTTGCCGAATCGCTGAGAATCGAGAAAGTATCATGAGAACGTGAGCAGCAAGGAGAAATTCGGATTTCACGTGCCACCTCTTCAAATAGTATGCTTTCCTGGTATAAATCCCAGTTTACGGGGAATTTGCCGAATCGCTGAGAATCGAGAAAGTATCATGAGAACGTGAGCAGCAACGAGGTATTCGGATTTCACGTGCCACCTCTTCACATATTATGGTATCCTGTTAGAAATCCCAGTTTACGGGAAAATGTTCCGAAAGCGTTCGTGAGAACATTGGCAGCGCCATCTAGCGGTGGAGAGAAGAGGCGAAATTTCATGCGTTTGCGAGGTGTTCCTTTAAAACACTCTCCTGGTCGCAATAATTAACCGATTCTTATGAACGATACCTTGTTGGAAAGCTAAAAGAACGGGCTACAAAATGGCTATTATAGAATTTTTATAATACCTCACTTTCAGTTTCTAAATCGCACTTAAACTTTTCAAATGTAATTTCTATGATGATGCTAACGTTAATAATAAAATTTGTTATAGCTATCTTATAGCGTGTTCTTTTAGCTTTCCGACGAGCTATTGATGGTAGAAATCGATCAAGAATTGTGGTCAGAATTAATTTTTAAAGTAAATCTCTCGAAAGTCGATAAAACAGGGTCTCAATTGCACGCTGGCGCCATCTAGCGGTGGAGAGAAGAGGCGAAATTTCATGCGTTTGCGAGGTGTTCTTTTAAAACACTCTCCTGGTCGCAATAATTAACCGATTCTTATGAACGATACCTTGTTGGAAAGCTAAAAGAACGGGCTACAAAATGGCTATTATAGAATTTTTATAATACCTCACTTTCAGTTTCTAAATCGCACTTAAACTTTTCAAATGTAATTTCTATGATGATGCTAACGTTAATAATAAAATTTGTTATAGCTATCTTATAGCGTGTTCTTTTAGCTTTCCGACGAGCTATTGATGGTAGAAATCGATCAAGAATTGTGGTCAGAATTAATTTTTAAAGTAAATCTCTCGAAAGTCGATAAAACAGGGTCTCAATTGCACGCTGGCGCCATCTAGCGGTGGAGACAAGAGGCAAAATTTGATGATTTTTCAGGGGGGTCTTTAACAAATTCTCCTGGTCGCTATAATTAACCGATTCTTATGAACGATACCTTGTTGGAAAGCTAAAAGAACGGGCTACAAAATGGCTATTATAGAATTTTTATAATACCTCACTTTCAGTTTCTAAATCGCACTTAAACTTTTCAAATGTAATTTCTATGATGATGCTAACGTTAATAATAAAATTTGTTATAGCTATCTTATAGCGTGTTCTTTTAGCTTTCCGACGAGCTATTGATTGTAGAAATCGATCAAGAATTGTGGTCAGAATTAATTTTTAAAGTAAATCTCTCGAAAGTCGATAAAACAGGGTCTCAATTGCACGCTGGCGCCATCTAGCGGTGGAGACAAGAGGCAAAATTTGATGATTTTTCAGGGGGTTCCTTTAAAACACTTTTCTGGTCGTAATAATTAACCGATTCTTATGAACGATACCTTGTTGGAAAGCTAAACGAACAAGCTATAAGATAAGTATAACAAATTTTATTATTAACGTTAGCATCATCATAGAAATTACATTTGAAAAGTTTAAGTGCGATTTAGAGACTGAAAGTGAGGTATTATAAAAATTCTATAATAGCCATTTTGTAGCCCGTTCTTTTAGCTTTCCAACAAGGTATCGTTCATAAGAATCGGTTAATTATAGCGACCAGGAGAATTTGTTAAAGACCCCCCTGAAAAATCATCAAATTTTGCCTCTTGTCTCCACCGCTAGATGGCGCCAGCGTGCAATTGAGACCCTGTTTTATCGACTTTCGAGAGATTTACTTTAAAAATTAATTCTGACCACAATTCTTGATCGATTTCTACCATCAATAGCTCGTCGGAAAGCTAAAAGAACACGCTATAAGATAGCTATAACAAATTTTATTATTAACGTTAGCATCATCATAGAAATTACATTTGAAAAGTTTAAGTGCGATTTAGAAACTGAAAGTGAGGTATTATAAAAATTCTATAATAGCCATTTTGTAGCCCGTTCTTTTAGCTTTCCAACAAGGTATCGTTCATAAGAATCGGTTAATTATTGCGACCAGGAGAGTGTTTTAAAGGAACACCTCGCAAACGCATCAAATTTTGCCTCTTGTCTCCACCGCTAGATGGCGCCAGCGTGCAATTGAGACCCTGTTTTATCGACTTTCGAGAGATTTACTTTAAAAATTAATTCTGACCACAATTCTTGATCGATTTCTACCATCAATAGCTCGTCGGAAAGCTAAAAGAACACGCTATAAGATAGCTATAACAAATTTTATTATTAACGTTAGCATCATCATAGAAATTACATTTGAAAAGTTTAAGTGCGATTTAGAAACTGAAAGTGAGGTATTATAAAAATTCTATAATAGCCATTTTGTAGCCCGTTCTTTTAGCTTTCCAACAAGGTATCGTTCATAAGAATCGGTTAATTATTGCGACCAGGAGAGTGTTTTAAAGGAACACCTCGCAAACGCATGAAATTTCGCCTCTTCTCTCCACCGCTAGATGGCGCTGCCAATGTTCTCACGAACGCTTTCGGAACATTTTCCCGTAAACTGGGATTTCTAACAGGATACCATAATATGTGAAGAGGTGGCACGTGAAATCCGAATACCTCGTTGCTGCTCACGTTCTCATGATACTTTCTCGATTCTCAGTGATTCGGCAAATTCCCCGTAAACTGGGATTTATACCAGGAAAGCATACTATTTGAAGAGGTGGCACGTGAAATCCGAATTTCTCCTTGCTGCTCACGTTCTCATGATACTTTCTCGATTCTCAGCGATTCGGCAAATTCCCCGTAAACTGGGATTTATACCAGGAAAGCATACTATTTGAAGAGGTGGCACGTGAAATCCGAATTCCTCCTTGCAGCTCATGTTCTCCTGATACTTTCTCCATTGATGGAGTTTTCGTCAAAAGGCAATAACTCGAGAAGTCGAACAAATAAGGGAATTGGATGGTTAATTCATGGTTTCAATTAAAAATTCCAGTATTTTTTGCAATGTATCTTATTTTTGTTTATTTATATCAATTTTATATATGTACATTTTTACAAATAGTCGGAAAGTAATATAAATCATAGAATAATTATAACTTTAAATACATCGGACGCACTTTTGTTATAATGTATAATAATTCTAATTGTAAATAAATACGATACTTAAATATTATTCAAGTACACATAAAATAAATAATAACATATTATTATATTGCACTTTATGCTAAGATGAATCTTAAGATTTAAACTGTTGTAACTTCCGAACTGGTCTTACTATCGAAACGCGACTTGCATATTCGTAAAGAAGAGACTTTTTTTGTTAATTTTTTCTTTCTATAATTATAGGATGGTAATTAATAATCAAATTATTGTCTGTTATTGACTACGTTAAATAAGGCTCCTATGCTTATGCTTTGAGTTAAGCTGATCACAGAACTTTTGCATAGCATAGCATAGCATAGCATAAGTGATTTCGACCAATCACGTAGCTCTATTCGCGTATATATAGAACAACGCATAGCAGCCGCCGCTACGTGATTGGTCGAAATCACTTATGATATGCTATGCTATGCTATGCAAAAGTGTCTGTGATCAGCTTTACAACAGCCCTGGTCAAAATGTGCTTCATAGTTCATTTTTAAGGGTTGGTGTGTTATATCGGGCTGCGCTAAATAAGCCTCCTATGTTATGCATTGGTATCAATTGGTATCCACCGTCTCCACACACTGGAATTATTCATAAGTAAAGTCTTTTAAGATGAGTAAGACTGATAGAAAAGAGCCAAACATTTTGGTGACAGGTAATAACTTAGTATTTTCATGACTAACGATACGCGTATAATTTTACGTAATATTGTCCCAGAACTGAATATCATTCTTTTTTTTTTATCTCCTGATTTATTTATATTTTACTATGAATATGTAATAATACTATACTATTATTCTCAGGTACACCAGGTGTGGGTAAAAGTCTAATGTGCAAAACATTATCAGAAAAAACAGGATTAACTTGGCTTGATGTTAGCGCATTAGCTGTCGAACATAAATGTGTGGAATCGTACGACGAAGTATATAAATGCCCAATCTTGGATGAAGACAAGGTTTCATTAATAATTGGTTAAATCAATTCATATATAATTTACAATTATTATTAACAATAAATATTTTGTTATAGTTACTTGATATGATGGAGGACATTATGAGCGAAGGTGGACAAATCGTAGATTATCATGGTGCTGATTTCTTTCCAGAAAGATGGTTTGACATTGTCTTTGTTTTAAGAACGGATACTACAAAATTATATGATCGTTTAGTGGAAAGGGGATATAAAGGAAAAAAGTTAGAAGATAATATAGACTGTGAAATATTTCAAACTATTTTGGAAGAGGCTAAAGCTTCTTATAAACCAGAAATTGTTCACGAACTGACAAGTAATACTATGGATCAAATCACTGAAAATATAAATAGGATATGTCAATGGATTGAACAATGGAAAATAGACAACCAAAAATAATAAGATAAGATTTAAATATATTTCTATTTTATACTATAATACAATTGTTGAATGAGCTGACAGATAATAGTAATCACAGGTCACTTGACACAATGCATTTTATATTCATATATAAAGTTTGCATAAAAATGTCACTATTTGTACATCAGAGTTCATGTATGTATACAAAATAAATTACATACTTTGCATGCGAATTTCGGTAAATTTAATCTACAATACCTAAATCTTGTTTAAGTGATTTTAATCTATTCTCAATGCTAGTATAGTATTTCATTTTAACAAGAACTTCTTTTGCCTTTTCTGTGTCGTTATTATCAAAAGCATCTGCCACTTTCCTAAAAAAAAAAATATTAATTTCATAAAATGATGACAGCAATTTATACAAGTTACATAAATAGTTATTACTTAGATAGTTCCTGCAGTATTTGTTTGTTTTCTTGCATTAATTGAATTGCTTTCTCCTTATTACTTGAAGCTGATTCTACTTCCTCATTTCTCTCCATTATTTCCATTAAGAACTCAGGGTTCAAATTTGTACTTCCTTCAGGAATTGATATACCCTTCAATTGCAGCATATATAATCCTCTTTTCAATGGATGTGTTAGCGTGCTATAGGCTTTATTTAATAAAGAGGATAATGATTCCGATATTTGCTTTTCCCTCTAGCGGTACATAAGACAATTATGTTGAATTAATAGTCTACAATGTATTATTGTTATATTTACAAAATAGCATAAAAAGTTTTGGAGTAATAGATACTTGCCTGTGTCTTGTTACTAAATTTATCAGGATGTAACATTTTTTGCAACTGTCTATATTTATCATGAACTTCGTCATTGTTAACATTATAACTGAGTTTAACACCCAAAATATCAAAATAATTTAAATTTTCTGGCATTTCTTGAAGACTTTTGCATTGCGAACAAAATAAATCTGATTTATATAAAAAATTACAATTCCAACACTTGGCTGGAACACTGTCACTGGAATATTGTAAGATTTTTAACGAGACCGCTGGATTAGTCGCATCTTTACCCACAGAATAAGAGTAAAGTTTCCGTCTTGCTTTCAAGGAACAAGAAACAACGATATTTTTATTGATAATATTACGTACAACTCTTGCCACAGACATAACGATACTATAAAGTTTATAACCTAAATGTCAACGAAGGATTGAAACGCATTATCAATGATTCCAACGTAATACAAATAAAAAATTATGCAATAAGTATTTACAGTATACGATAATTAGTTTTTAAAAGTTTTATTACGTTCCTGAAGTTTGTTCAAGTAGTTCTGTACAATTTAGATTTTTCATGTTTCAAAAGCACACTTTTAATAAACATTCATGTCATTACAAGAATATTATGCCGTTATTACTGACTGTTATAATAGTATCGTTTCTATATAATCTAGTGCAAATGATATCAGATAAATATTTTCATTGTTATTGATATCTTTTTTATCTACTTAAATAATCAATGAATAAAAGAATCATGTGCTGTAGTATTACCACAGACAAGGTATAGGATAGACCTATCATGCAATGTAAATTTTTGTCCCATGGTCCTGGGACTACGTAGCCCCATTATCATTTGTGTCACATGACAATATCGGTTTAGAATGGAAAAAGGCAACAGCGCTACCGAATCGGGAGGAATTATAACTAAATATAACGATTGTTAATTCACCGACGATATATTTTTCCCATAAGGCTGGCAGTCTTTAGCAGTATCTCGTCGGTGGTATTACGTCTTTATCTTGCTGATGAAGAAGTTTTCTGTTTTTATCGACACGTATATCAGAAATCTGTCTTATTTATCCAGACTTCCATATATTATTTTATATAGTTCATGACGTCGATGGGTGCAGTTGATTGTTCAGTGGTATGATTTATTTAACAAATTTGTATAGTTTATGAATTATTTGCAAACATGCCGACTTATGAAATGCCTTTACTTCTTCGCGTGCTGAGCAAGGTAACATTACATTTTATCGTTAAATAGTAGTTTCTTTTAATACGCAAGTAGAATCGTAGAGGTTAGATTCTGACTGTTTAATCCGTTATTAAAGCTGTTTATAGATTCAGTTTTGAATAAATATTTGATCTAATAAATTTTCATGAATTTTAGCCAGATACATTTAGTGTCTTAAAAAGAGCAGCAACTACAATCTTCAATAATGGTGGAGTTATCAGGAAAATAGAGAATTTAGGTACAAAAGAACTCCCTTGTAAAATAAGCTTTAGAGGACAAACTTACAAGCAAGCAGGGTAATTCATATAAAATATATAAATATATCTCGCTATTACTTGTTTTAATTCTTTGATTTTAATTATAAATATATATAAATTCTTTTATTTCCAGCCATTTCTTATTTTTCTTTGATGTACCACCATCAAAAGTAGCAAATCTTACAGATGAGTATAACCGAGATATTGATATTCTTAGAAGTAAAATATTTAAACAAGAAGAGCTAAAACCCGTCGAATGCACATTGCACGAGGAATTATTGCCACCTGTGTACAGGTAAATATTTTATAATCTTTTATATGAAAAACATATCATTTTTATTGACACAATATTTTGACTCTTTAGGAAAGACGTCCAGAAATTGATAGAACTCGCAGAGAAAAAGAAAAAGCGTCATGAAAAGTTACAATATAGTCGTGAAATAACGTATTATCCTTCTTAAATTTATCACTCTATTAATAAGCATTGTTAAGCATCGTGTACATAGTCTGACAATAAACTGTACGATTCCATGTTTAGGAACTTGAGATATTTGAATTACATCAATTGCAGCACAAAGATGGGATTTGATTTTTTTTTCCAGAAATGAACACTTATTTGCTAATTTTTCATTTATTAACTGATATTTTCGTTACATCCTGAAAAATTTTCTCTCATAACCATCAAAAATATTTGTACAAAATACTTAATATAATCATATATATCATATGTGCCGGTGATTATGAAAGTGACTTCACAATTACGGGCACCTATATCATTATATAATAATTATTATAATCATCAATATCTCACGTGCAACATGAACTTGTAAGATAATATAGTTACACTGTAACACGTACGAAGATTTAACCGTAACAGTAACAGAGTAACACTGCAATAATGGTTCTGTATAATAATTTACTCGTAATAGATAACAGTTATAATTCTACACTGTCCAATGTGTGGAATACACACGTAGCATATATTTTTTTGTTCTCGATCTAGTAAGTGTACAATCTACTTGTTTCGTTCATAGAGTTACTCAATTATATGATAATTGTTAAATGCTTAAAACTTTCGTCTGCTCTCGCGTTATTACCAGGACAGGTAGATCAGAATTTACAACTTACCGATAAGTATCTCGGTATTTAACGCGCACGTAAATTATTTTTTCTTTTTTATTATCTTTTTGCTTACAACTACTATGCACGAGTATATAATTTATATATCTCTCGCATAAATCGAATTTGGCCCGCGGAAGAAGATAGTTATGCGATAGAATATATCTATAGCTTGAGTACTTATGAAAATAAAATAAAATAAAATAAAATTATAGTACGCGTCGGAAGAATTTGTTCCATGGCGCGACGCTAGCCTACGGTTTACATATGTCTGGTGTTACCAAAGTTAATACCGCTTTGATTGGCACCCTTATTGCTACCGTATTGTAGACTTATCACACCTTGACCAGCTCGAAGTTGTTCCTCGGTGAAATTACGTATATTCTTGTCCGCTTCCTTTGGTCCGATACTTGGCTTGCCAAAGTTACCCGCCTAAAAAAATGAGAAAGTGTGAGATGATAGTAAAAGGATAAAGATTAAAACGTACCTTTCTACCAAGAGATTGTAAGCAGATTACAACGGAGTTCAGATTTTGTCGTTCCCAAAGATCAACGGTTTGGAAGGTCTCTTGAGCTGGGACACCTAGAGCTCGGGCAGCTTCAAGGAAGGCATTTATATTTTCCATACACTTGAAAGCCAACGTCGTTTTATTCACTTTCTTAACGGAACCTTCTTTGATGTCGTTCACCAACCTTATAGTAGTAAAGAAAAAAATAAGGATCATAAAATTGAAGATTTTTATTAAAAAAAATCGCTTTCACTTATGAACAAGTACCTGCAGAGAAGACCTCCGTCTTTAAGAATCTCATAAAAGTTATCCATATCGCCATTGGTGTTTATATCCTCGCCGGTGATCGTCTTTATCCATTCCAAACATTCTTGAGCCAGTTCTTCGCTGTATTTGCTATTGATCTGTAAAACAGAAGAAAAGCAAATCTTTATCTCTGATATTTCTAATTTTTCGATTGTATCCAAGCCACGATTCCTTCATTCCTATCCAGTTATTAATTATGCGAGGCTCCACTGTTCTAAGTAACGCATCCTGTAGGGTCTGCGACACGAGCGTTACTGGAGGAGTCACTGACCTAACTCGTTTGAACACCAGTTCGTTGTTCCTCCTCTGGTACGTACCGCATGGATCATCTCCATAAGCATATGCAACGCGTAGCGTTCGAGGAGAAGATTTATTCGAGCCAATTCACGTCCGATCCGTTTGCCCAGAGATCTCATTACGCTTTTAACGATAACGTAGCTACGTAGATTACGTGCATAACGTCGAAATCATTTACCAAAATGATTCGACTTTGAACAGAAAAAATCAGCTCAAGGAAAAAGTATAAAGAAATTTTCAAGAAAAGGCCTTTTCCAAAGACCGAAAAGGAAAGAATCGCTGCGTCACCATTCAAACGATCGAACCTCTTCTCCACGAGTTTACCCAAAAAGGAAAGGCATCCGAAGTTGGACCGATGCCCCGCATTCATCTCTCCGTACTGCATGCATATACATATTCCGTTAGACACGCGGTCTCTTATGCATCCCGATGCACTTCGTAAATGCTTACCCGTCCCGCTCGTCTTCTCTAAGTCACCCGTAATCACGACTTACAACAACAACAACGGACACGCGCCATACCACCATCTCCCGCATACCTATCCGTGCTAGTAACTCCAAAAATGTTTTCGCTTGGGCGCCAACCGACCAACGACGGAAATTTTACCGAAGAGAGCCCTCGTAAAATGTGCTTTTACGCTTTTACTTTATTGCAACGGGAGCCTTGACTTCGTTCCAGGGAGAAAAATCGTCTTGCTAAGTAAACACGATGACTCGAATGAAAACGTACATATATGTATTTACTTCTGTAATCGATAGTGTCTTTCATTACACTTTTTTTTTTCTCAACACGAAAATGGAAGGATTCCTAGAGTTTGGGTTTTTAAATAATATAATATTGCTTTTTGTTCATTTAGATTACAGACTAACGGCAGTTAGGTCTGTCCGTCGCAGAAAAATAGGACTAACGCCGGTGGTATATTTACAGCAAAATCGAAATTTCAAGGGAAAGGGGAAACTTTAAAATGATAATATCTCATCGACGCAAAGTGCTACATAATTTTGGTTTGGTTCATCATAATTGTACTGCGGATCTTTATGCAAATTCATATGAATTATAATTCATAATTCGTCAAATATTGAAAGTAGAGCTGATAACTGAATAAAAATATGTAAAATACAAAAGATACATGTGACATATTCAATGGTTTGTCTTACATGTAAAATTTGAAAAACATACGCAATAAGAAAAATATGTATTTGCATAAAGATCTGCAGTCTAATTATAATCCTGGAACTTTTTTCCGTCCGTTGATATATAATTTATTAGGATCGCGGCTTCCGATAAGTTAATAATCTAATTTTCATTACTTAAAGAGTATTCTAATATTAGTAGATAAACTTTAACACAATTTGTTAGATTGTATTTGAAAGACTTGAAAAACGGAGAAAGTCTAAAGTCTAATATAAAAGACACGATTGTAAATTCTTCCGTAAGTTTTATTATAAAAAATAAATTAGAAGACACAGGAGTTTATGCAAATTTATTCAGCAATCAACGTGTTAACTAATACCAGTGAAAGGCGAGTTAATCGTTGAGAAGGAACTGCGACAATATTAATTTTGTCTTCTCCCGGAAGACGAGTGAGGGTGGGGGCATCGTTAAAAAATTCTACTTCCTTCTATTCGAGAACGCGTTGGCGTCGCTCGTATGGGCGGATACAGCTGAAGAAAAAAGAATTTCTTAACGAGAATCGTTCCTCGCAGATTCACTATTTTCCTCGTTCGTACATCGAACACGTACATGTCATATATATATTTTTATAGACATAGGAATACAAAGACGAGCAAAATCGTTTAAAATCACTACGAGATGGAGATGGTTCAGTCCCGTGTAAAAGCTCGCCACAAAATCCTATCTTTTTCGTCTGGAAGATCATGGTACCTACTCTTGTAACGAGCAATGCCAGAACATAAATCTTACTCGAAGTATTCTCATGCTCTCGTGGTATTCACTTTCACCTGAGAGACGTCGCTCGGACTGGCTCGTTGAGTGACGAAAAAGTCTGAAAAAAAGTCCGAGACTTTTTATGCTCGCACGAGTCTCTTCTTCGAAAATGAAAATTATTACTCATAAGCGTCCAGCTAAACGATTTATCGTCGTGAAAGTGATGCAGTGGAAAAGTAGTTCTTGTGTCTTGAAAAATTGAGAAACGCGAAGCATTCTCGTCGTTAAAGTGTAACAAATAGTGTCTTTCTCTTTCTTTTTTTTTTCTACTGGCCAACGAAGACGAGTACTTTAACACGATCGACTCTTCGAGCTCCATTTCGTTCCCTTTTAAGCTCGGTATCGCCGCGATACCGCCGCAGTTGTCATAATGTAGGACACGATCGTTTCTATATTTAGGTATTAAGTAAGTGTACGATAATTTTATTAACGTAGAAGGCATCGTTTCGACGGCAAAATATTACGTGGCTTTTGAGGAGAGAAAAATGAAGTAACTAAAGTCTTTGCGAGACGATAATCCAGCGTAGACTTTTGAATTCCCCGTGTGTGAGTGTTCTTTCCCGATATGATAAAGTAGAGAAATCATCGAACGGTCATTTTTTCTTTTTAAATTTCTTTTCTTTAACTACACAAAGCTGCAATATATTTTTGAGAAAACCGATGATACAGATAAGAGTTCCCATATGTGTAATAACGTCCGACGTGGATTCCCGGTTATGTGCGTGATGTCATTGGATAAAGGTTTATCTAATCGATAGGTTTCCGGTTGTATTGCGAGAAGTTACAACTGCCATGCCTCGACACGGGAACACGACTAGGGATGAAACGATATGAATAATACGAGTACCTAATTATCGAGTACTTTTGGTATCGATACTTTACGATTGAGTACCGAGTAAATATCGGTCAAAAGTATTCGAATGACACATGAGAAAGTTGTCAGGTTTAACGTTTTTGACGAAAATTAATTCAGTAATATGACTAATACTAGGTATATTTAAAAATTTTTTTTTTACTTAGGCTTTAAGTAGGCTTTTTTTATTAAAAAGTTTATTTTTCGCCTTTTAGTTTCTCAAACGATTTTTTTGTCATAATTTCTAAAAAAGTACTAAACGGAGGTTTATGAAATTTCCATACATTATAAAAAACTGATCGATACTTTTTTCAATACAAGCAATAAATACAAGTATCGGTACTTGGATGGTATCATTTCATTCCTAAACAACAACCACGTCCCGTTAAGCGTCGATATCTCTGGCGATACATCCGTATGGGTTCCGTACGCTTCTTGTACGTGATAAATCGATTAGAAAACGCGTGACGGGCACGCGTTCACGGTGGAGGATTCAAATTTCCCTGTAAAAATTGTATATCTTCATTGGCACGATGCTGGTAGTTACACGCGTCCGTTAGGTGAACTTTCTAAACACGGGCGACCGTTTAGAGAGCTCTCGTACGCCAACAATGAGAGAGACCTTCCACAAAGGGAGAGAGAGATAGATAGAGATTAGGTATTGGATAGAGAAGAGTGGTAAGGAGGATGCCGAGGATCGTGTTCGAGTGAAAACGGAAATGAGGATCCTCGATTTTCTCTCTTTCGAAATGAATTCGGTGTACACGAATGTAAGATTTTCACTTTGGCTTTCCCAAGCGACGCGTTCCGTCACTTTACACCGGTAACCATGAAACCGTTCAGCGATTTCTGTGTATGGCTCTGGCTTTGCTTATAACGCGCTACGTCAGCGATAACGCGTGCCTTGTGCCACGAGCACGAAGTCGCGTAGCGAACGAATTCCACGGTAATAATAATAACGATGACGGAGGAATAATAATAATGACGATTACGAAGATGAGCGATATAAAAAATTCTCTCCTTTTCTTGATAAAACTGATTTAGCTAATTAATAAAAAAAATATGCTTATCACGCATCGAAAAAAAAAAGAACGGAATTATCTTCGAGATCGGCAAGGAACTTAATACCTTTTACGATGAGTCAGAAGCAAACGATCATGTAATATAAAATGATCGACGATACTTTGCACCCTGTTTATTGTTCGAGTTAGGCATCGATATATCGGTTGTTGGCCGTGTACGAACGACGTGCGCGGAGATGGAGAAAGGAACTTGCCGATCGGGATAAGAAATATTTTTCACGATTCGCTAAACCTTATCTATCTTATCTGGAATCGTGTAATATATCTACCGTCGTGCGGCCTCCTAATAACGATTTATCAAAGCTTGAAGATCTCCGATACCGCGGCTCGATCGTTTTATTAGAGTAAAGTATTTGATGTGATCGAGTATTTATAGAAATTAATGATATAATATATATTAAAACACGTAATGTACTCGTGTTATTTAAATTAACCCAGTACCTATGTTACAAATATTTTTTTTTTTCTTTCCACCAAATTTCATTATTAATCCTCTTGATAAACAAAGATATTTCTTATACCGTTGTGAACGATATATGTGAACAAATATTAAATTGAGAAATAAGTATTTAATACTTTTGTTCACATCGAATTTCATTTAATTCATATAGCAAAAGGTTAATAGAAATTATTCTCAGTCTTATTAAATAATACATAAATTCATTATAATGTAATATTTTTGATCAACATAATATTTGCAAGAGAAAAAAAAGATTATTTGACTACTCTTTTGCGTCTTGGGAAAAAGCAGAGATTGGTCTCGTTAGATCGCGGTCTCACTCACGGCGAGAACGAGTCGCGCTCGCGTTAAAAGTGCACCGAGGGCAAGTACTGATAATTAAAGGATTACCATGCGTGACTCCCCACGTGTGTCTCACGGTCACGGCACGATGACGATCGGCGTAATGACACGTTCGCACGTTCACGGCCGCGAAAAGCAGGTCAGCGAAGGCGTTATGTCGACGATGAAGAGCGAGACGAATCTACCCTACACGTCTCTCTTTATTTCTTCGTCTCATTTTTGAAAAGGCTCGAAGGCTTCTCTCGGCATCTCCATCCGTGTATACCACGCGTGTGTGCCCTCGATCAATTAATTTATCGACCGCTTGGAGGGAGAGAAGGATTCTTGAGAAGTGTGCGATAGCCTTATGATCTCTCTCTTTCATTCATTAATTATCATACATCGAACAAAGCAACAGATTCGAAACTTTGATACCCAACTTGACCCGTTTAAATAATTCGATATTAGATTCCCCTCTAACAAGAAACGCTACTCGACTTTATTATCCGGTCTTTCCTTTTTCTCTTCTTCTCAAAGAGAACCAGATTGTGTATATATACAGGGTGTCCGGTTCCATGTAGCCAAGCAGAGGACTACATGTACACATCAATAACTTGAATCGAAAAGTCTAATAATATTTTCCGAAATTCGACTTAGTTAAATAGTTATTAACTAAGAAAGATCGGCCAATCACGACGAGCAGCGACATGTAACGTTGTTTATTGTGGATTTCTCCTCCTACCGCTTAATCTTTTTCCTATTCCCGCCTTCCTTTGCTAATCGCCGTAATTGACCGATCTTTGTTAGTTAATGATTCGTTAACTAAGTCGAATTTCGAAAAATGGTATCAGACTTTTCGACTCAAGTCATTGATGTGTACATGTAGTTCTCCGCTTGACTACATGGAACCGGACACCCTGTATATATATATTCTACGTGCCGTACCGAGGCCGATGGACCAGTTTCCTTTTCGGTAGGCCATCACACCGAGGATGATCTTCGATAATCGTCGAATGGATTTGCAGCTGTTAAAGGAACTCTCAGATGGTACGCGACTTGAAGAGATCGAGATTAACGATTCACCTTATAAGGGAGAACGGTCGCCGTTAAGGACGATCGAATTTATCGCGAATCGATCCGATATTTATACGATCTCGACTAAATCGTTGACCCACTTTGTAAGGTCAATGGTTGCATAATACCAGCACCATGTGTTGTACCACGTATATGTACATACACGTGCATTTAAGTATATGTGCTGTATTCGTTGCGTCGCGTACGTAAGTCGTTACGAAGGTTGTCCGGTTGTACTCTCCACCATATACGGTCCTCTAAACGAGAATGTCCTGTATGGTTTTAAAGGAATTACGTGTCCTTAGAAGACGTAACGCATAGACGAGTAAAAGAACACGCGTTTTCGAGTAGAACGTCATAGTTTGCACTTTTTCTTTTTTATTAAATAAGTCTAGGTATATTTCATGGACGAGCCAAGGATAAAAAATTGTTTTTGGCAAATGCACGTAGAAAGTAAATATTATAATAATTTAGTATATAGTATAATAATAATAGTATAATTTAGTATACAGGGTGTCCGGTTCCAGGCGTCCAAGCGGAGAACTACATGTACACATTAATGACTTGAGTCGAAAAGTCTGATACCATTTTTTGAAATTCGCCTTAGTTAACGAGTTAATAATTAACAAAGATCAGCCAATTACGGCGATTAACGAAAAAAGGCGGTTTACTTGAGCTTGCAATTAATCAAGAAACGAAGCAGTAGGAGGAACAATCCACAATAAACAACGTTACATGTCACTGCTTGCCGTGATTGGCCTATCTTTGTTTGTTAATAACTACTTAATTGTGCCGAATTTCGAAAAATAGTATTAGACTTTTCGACTCAAATCATTGATGTGCACATGTAGTTTTCCGCTTGGACACCTGGCACCTGACACCCTGTATAGTATAATAATAATTAAGTTCATTTCTTGGTCATACGAAAGAATAAACGATCAAAGAATCATTATCGACGAACCAAGCTGATTTTCGTACGCACTCGGCTAATCTTCCGTGGCTCGCTTTAAAATTACTCTCACGATTCTTCCTGGAAGATATATACACGTATATACATACGTCGTCGCGCTCATTATTCGAGAAGAGGGATCATCGTCGTTGATGTCATCCGAATAAAAAACTATCCGGCGTAGTCACGCATTTTCGGAACCTCATCCGATAAATCACGATTCATCGAGTTTAAGACGAACGATTTTTTATTTGTAATTTCTTGAAAAGATTGCCAAGACTCAGGTTTTTTTTTTTTTTTTTTTAACAAAAAAATACGAAGAGCTTCCTTCGTTCATGGGAACTAGAAAGGAACGATTTACGAGAATGCAAGGTCGCAAAAAGAGGGTGGCATATAATAACGAGGTCACGGAGGTCTCCATCCTTCGTTTTAATTGAAGTTTCCGATGTGAAAGAAACTTTCGTTCCCTCGGTGATACGACTCGCAGTGTTTCGCAAAAAAAGAGGGTGATGGACTATGCAACACGTTGAATATATCGTCTAGAAAGTGCAATTACCGGCGCCGAATGCTCGGTTAAGCAACGAAGCTAACGATCGATAATAATCAAAGTCGACTAGACCTGTCGGCCGCCACGGGATTATGACATAAGGAAGAAGCTATGCTCGAATGAGTCACGATGCGGAGAAAGTTTTCTCGTAAGGTCAGGTCCATCTAAAGCTGTTTAGATTATCTCGATGTATGCACATGTACACCTACTTCACTCGAGTTTATTTCCAGCACGAAGACCTGGTCTCTGCTTCAACGTGAAAAGTATTTAAAAGAATGTCAATTTTCCCGAGCGAACGCCGTTACGCGGGAACGAATGGTGATAGAAATCGTCGTAGGTTTCGGTCGACAATTAGACGCGAAAGCAATTACAGTCGAGGAAATTATAAGTCGAATGGAATTATTCCAAAGAATTCTAAAAACACGTGTTCTTGATTTGCCTAAAAGAATCACTGAGCGTTCCGTAGTTATGCTTTAGCGTGAATGACTGAAGGTCATCGTGGGGATTTCAGTAGATAAAAATCCTAACTCTGTAGAAGGTCAGTCCAGTTTCTAAAAATTTTCCGCAAGTAAAAAATAGGATCACTTTGCGCGTCCTTGGCATCAAACTACTTTTCGTAAAAGGAAAAAAAAAAATGTTGAATGTCCCAAAAAATGCATTTTTTGGCATATTCGAACATTTTTTTTATTTCGTTTAAATCCATAAATGCAAATCGTATCTACAGTTCGTCATGTTAATAAATCAAGAAGTGAATCATAAACGAGTTACATCGCTTTGCATTAATTAACATTAATAGTTTACGCGCACATCGGACAAGATATATATTATAGAAATATTTTTCAACTGGAAAATCTGTGAGAGAGATAATGACTGCAGATAGTCATGGCTCGCGGCTCGTATATATGAATGATAGTAATTATGGATTTAGAATCTGTTAACGCACACGGACGGGAACACGATACCGTGACGGCTCGTAGATCAAAGTGGTTCGACGATCGCACCGATTCGAGATCGAACGTAATCGATCGGGGAAAGGTGGGGTGGCTTGAAATTGATGTGTTCGATTTATTCCAGGGAAGCCTTCGTTGTCACAAATCATACAGTTATAATCTCGTCTCGAGGCACGATCTCATGATTCCGAAGTATGAAGAATGAGAGAACCACATTCCAATGGCGATAAGCCTATCTTCGTTCGTAATAAGCCTCGAGTTCTCTCGAACGGTCGTTTATACGATCTCAACGAATCGATCTAAATAGAGTACAATGTTTTTTTTCTCTCCTTCTTTTTTTCTACAGATAACAATCAAAATATTTTTTCTCTTTTTCCCCGCTCGTCGAGTTAGGAGGGCTCTGTCACAACGGTAGGCCGGTAGCGAATCGATAGCCTATCGCATTTTCGTGTTCGACGGGTCAAAGACACGTAGAACAGAACAGTTCAACGTGTCAGAAACCTTATCTCGCTTATATACAAAGCATCGGAATTTAGTGAGTCATTCGTGTACTCTAGCCAGGAAGTCGACATAATCAAAGTGTCGCGTATGATGTAACCACCATCATTTCCAGAAGTTTCATTCAATGGGAAGGAAATATTCGAGTTATCGTTATTTTTTAATGATCTCTTCTAATACCATTAGCGAATCTATCTAAAATCCAGCTTGATGTAGCGAATCTTACAGACGAAGATAAACGAGAAAAAGCCAAAACTTATCGAATGCATATTATTTGTACCAGAATAGTCTCCTCAAATGTGATTAATGTGATCGATAAAAAAGTCTGCTTGTAAGTCCAAAAATAATGCCCATTAGGATCAGTAAATCTTACAGATGAATACAGATGAAATATCTATATTCTCATAAAAAGCCAAAACCTATTGAAACAGTTAAATCATTTCTAACCAGTCGATCGATCTAAAATCCAATTCCAATTCTGAATATGTAAGTCAAGAAATGACTATACTTTCCTAATCTTTCTCGAAACATTGAGATTTGTGGTTAAGCAGAACGTTACGCGGTACTTAAGGTAAAACGATAAAACATGAGTCATCTGTTTCTTTAAGAGATACTATTAGAAACGACGTATTCCCATATTCGGTGCTAGCCGAGCCGTGATTATTAAGTAGCAGCAAGAACAGCAGCAGGCAGCGAGACTGCGCTTCTCACAAGTCAGAGAGAAGAAAGGCAAAAGCTTTCGTGTGCCGGCAGTATATACCGTTCTTTCAAGCGCGCTGCTCCCAAGCCGCAGGAATGTTCAACGATCGGGATTTAAAGCAAGCGAAGGGAGTATACGAAGAAGAAATTCCATCCTCCGAGCGGGCGTCTACGAGCGAGTGAGAAGAACCGGAAAACCCGTTGATACGATCTTTCAATCCGAGAAAGCATTTCTTTTTAGGGTAGAGCTCTTTTATATCAACACAGGGTGAAGAGATTCGTTCTCCTTTGGAGAGTCAAACGCATGGAATATTTGTCTTAAAAAGATAAATAAAAATCCTTGAAACGTTCTCGATCTGGAGTCATACGAGCCACGGTATCAAGATAAATAAGCCATGCTCCATTTTCGGACTTCCGGAGTATGCTCTGGGACGACCCTCGACACATAATTCAATAAACAGACACGGGTTAGTATTTCATACTGAAATTTCCGCGAGGGAATCTTACTTCTCTCGTAGCAACCGTGAAGGACGAGGATGGGATCATCTCGGGATAGTACCGTTTGCCGTAGGAACGAACCTTCGTAAGGCTCGACGGCTGAGAAGAAGAAGAAGGAGGTGTAACCATGGCCGGCAAGTTTCGCGAGGGACGCTCCCTTCTTCGGCAACTAGGTCTCATTTTAATTCCCCTTCGAAAGAGACGATCGGCTAGCAGCTGTCGGCCGTTTTCGAACACGTATATTCTCTATCCTGGTATAGGTATATACTAGTAAAACCTAGCCTTAGGAGTCAACGAAGAAGACGAGAACAGGAATCCTTTCTTTCTAGTACCACCGACACTTCAAACGCGCCTTGGAATTTCAAATTTACCGCTCGCTTCGTTCAACAAGTGTACACGAAGAATTCGAGGACTTATACATGATTAGGTAGATGGAGATACGACTCTTTTTTCTTTACGAAACGACAGTATCGACAAAAACAAAACTATCTTAGAAATACACCAACAAAAGTATATACATAATATTTTAGCAAGAGGTTAGGTAAACATAGTTTTTATAAATTCCCAAATCGCCCTTGGACTCCATGCTCTTACGTCTCTCTCTCTCTCTCTTTACTTGACGTATAAAAAAAGGAAAAGTTCAGAAAGATGATGTCACCGATAAGAAAAACCGATCCCCAGTACTAAGATAACGTTCGTTCCTTCTTATTTAATGACAAAAATGTGCGAAAAGTGTGCGTGACGCGAGCCGCGCCCGGTGTGATTGTTTCGCGGATCGACGTCTCTCGTGAGGGTTGGTTGCATGTGGTAGTAGGTTGACTGGGTCAGGGGTGAAAAGTCTTGAACGAGATAGAAACGGTGGAGAACGAAGGTGGTTGTCGAGGGTGGGTGGGTGGACCAGGCGTTACCTTTCTCTGTGCTTCCGCCGCGAAACCGGATTTAGTAGCCCTGTGATTGGCCATGATCCTTCGAGTCGAGGTCGTTCACCGAGGTTGAGGGACGAACGAGAATGAAAGTTAAGATCAAGGAAGGTTTTTCTTCGCTTTTCTTTTTTCGTCCGTAACGAAAGTTGATTTTCGTTGAGAAATCGTCGAACTCTTTCTAGTTTCTTCTCTTCTTTATCACTACTCTCGTTGGAGGCACAAGGCAAAAGTACTGAGCGAATTTAACGAAGCACTGTGTACGGTAGTCGCGCCACGACTGAAGCGACGCTGTGCCGTGGCAAGGCGGGCACAGGACTCGCGGTCTCTTCGCTGGCGCCGATTGGTCGACAGGCGCGCGAGTATTGAGTTTTCGTGTTACACGTGACCTCCGTTCTCCACTGTTGCTCCGGAGATGACGTCAACCAAAGCCCAACGACGAATTCCTGGAGAGCAGATCGTATACACATATATAAGTTGGACGTATGTGAAAACTTTTTGAGATTCGATGGTATGAAATTGGTGATGAGGATCCTCGTGAAACGAGTTTTCTATCGACCGTTCGATTTTTCTATATTTCAAGACTCTCGTGTCGTTCGTAGAGAACGGAACATTTTTCGCTCGATTCGAAAAGACTAGAAAAATTTCGGTCGAATAAAAAAATCAAAGACCTAGCCGAATGCCTGTCTGACCCAGAGAGATGACGTCATGACCGGTTAAATTCTTCGAACGTGGCCAGATCTTGGGCCTTACCGTCTCGCTTTGAGAGCTTTCCATCACGCCCACGAGCTCGATTTTATTTCTTACCATAGGTGGTTGTGACGAGCGTATGACACGCTGCGATCCTGATCCCGGCGTTACATCGTTACGTCATATTTTTTCATTTATTTTCTCTTAACACGTTCAGTGTCGAGCAAATTTTTAATAAACCTGTGTGTCTATGTAATTTGATTAATCATTTATTTCAGAATAAACATATGAGAGAATTTACTATAGCATCTGTCACTTTTTATAACCGATGGTTATAATCTCGCAAAAATTGATAAACAATATTAATAAACATTTTAAGTGTAGGTATTATGATAAATCGAATGCCGGTCACCGGTGACCCTCGTGGTATTCAACGTGTTGATAATTCTTTCGTTGTGTCGTCAAAATAAATAAATTTGTTATAACTTGTTTTTTGTTCGGGCATACCACGCTTTGTTTAAAAGTGATAATACTTGATCGTAATGTGTTTCTTGAATGATCGTAATGTGTTCCTTGAATTTTTTCAAATTCATCAATGCGTAAAAAAGTAATGCGTAAGCATACGTTGGATGACTCATCAGCGATTAAGGTCATATTTCGTTTAAAAACGCACTGCGATATAGCGCGCCGTGACAAATGATGCTCGATCGTTTAACGCAGTGGTCGGCAAACCGCGGCTCGCGAGCCACGTGCGACTGCTTGGGCTACTTAATTGCGGCTTTACAATAAATAAGATTATTATAAAGTATGACATATAGTTTTATTCAGTCTATCTAATTTCAATCGACTTCCAAAAATAGGGTTCTCGTTAAGAAATTTGGTTCTCAAAAGAAATCTAAATCGTTGTACCGCTGATATTTGACTCTTTTAACCAATGAGTTTACCGACCACTGATTTAACGAAAATGGACTATGAACACAGACGAGGTATAAGGATAGACCTATCATCTATTGGGACTTCGTGTCCCATGTACTGAAATACCGATCGTGCAAAAAACAGACGTTTTCTTACGCCCTCTACCATATGGAGTGGTGAATTTAGGAATCATATTCGACCCAATAATCAAAGTTGGTAACATCAATAGATCTGTTGCGATAAAAGACGAGAATCTCATCCCTCCTTGAAAATAATCCATACTTCGACACTTAAAATATTAATTTCTCATAATTGCGTAACGATATCGAAAAACGGACAACGGGACAGTATTCTGCATGCGTTCTTCTTGAAAATGGGCTATTAACATTGAAATCGGCGGTGGTGTCCATTTTGGCCCGAAAAAAACCAAAGGCTAAAAATGGATCACTATCTGCAATGAAGCTACCGCGAAAAACGATTTTCTTTTTTATTACATTTCGATTCTATCGATTGATTCGATTTGTAATTCATGTCAGTTAAACATAATTAACAATCGTTATGTTTAGTTGTAATTCCTACCGATTTGGTAGCGCTGTTGCCGTTTTCCATTCTAAACCGATATTGTCGCATGCGACACTAAAATGGTAATGGGGCTACGTAGCCCCAGGACCGTGGGACAAAAATTTACATTGCATGTCCGATCTATCTTATACCTCGTCTGTGCTGTGATTCAGTCTGTTTACAAATTTCTATAAAATATGCCGGCAAAAATACAAAATAAGATTTTAACATACGAAGGATGTAATTATTTACGATATCGTCTATTATTATCAACGTTATCTGGAAAACCAGTACGTATTACCGATATTAGAAGTAAAGACGATGACCCTGGACTGAGAGGTTAGTTCTAACCTTATACACGTGTTATGGCTGAAGTTATATTATGTACTAATATCAAATGTGTTTTTATACAGAATGTGAGATAAGCTTTATTCGCTTACTGGATAAACTGACTAATGGTACTAGGGTAGAATTGAATGAGACCGGTACTACTTTATATTATAACCCTGGTTTATTGAATGGCGGAGAGTTGGAGCACGATTGTAGTTTACAGAGAGGAATTGGTTATTATTTAGAAGCCGTCATTATTCTAGCACCTTTTTGTAAAAAGCCTCTTGATATTAAACTTAGAGGGGTCACAAATAATACATTAGGTACATTATTTTTTATGTATATATAATATGGTTGGTGTTTTACGATACCTGAAATATTGTTTTTGATATCCTATACAGATCCATCTATAGATAGAATTAAAGCATCATGTATACCACTATTAAAAAGGTTTATAGTAGATACAGATGTTGAGTTGACTATTAAGAAGAGAGGAATGGCACCTCAAGGGGGTGGCGAAATATACTTCAAATGTCCACTTTGTCGTAATGTGAAATCTATACAAGTAATCTTCCAATTTCAACTAATATTACTTTGCTATTATAGATAGATATGAAAAATTACCAGGTTTCTTTAGAAAATGTATTATTTGTAGCTTCAAAATAGTGGCATGGTCAAGCGCATTAGAGGAGTTTCGTGTAGTGTGCGTGTTTCACCAGCAATTGCTAATCGTATGGTTGAATCTGCAAAAGGCGTTTTGTTAAAATTTTTACCAGATATATACATACACACAGATCACTGTAGAGGTGCAGCTAGTGGAAAGTCACCAGGTATTTGATAAGTCACAATAAAGAAATATATTATCTTTTATATTTTGTATTACTAAATTTTATTTTACGCATATTAGGTTTTGCAATCAGCTTAACTGCTGAAACAACAAATGGTATTTTCCTTAACGGAGAAGCTTGTTCACCTTTAATGACATCGGGCTCTTTACCTTGCGTACCAGAGGATCTTGGAAAAGAAGCTGCTATGATGTTACTAGATGAAATTTATAGGTAATTAAAAATATATTTGATGTTCATATATATGATATTAAAATATATTTGATTAGTGCATTATTCTTTCTATTATTTTAGGAACGGATGTGTAGATTCTCCCTTTCAAAGTATGGCAGCAATGTTTATGGTACTTGGTAAGAAGGATGTATCTAAACTTGTAACAGGACCACTAACTCAGTCAATGTAAGTAATTTATTATGCTAAAAGATGTATAATGGACTAATGATTATCATTGTTTGTAGGATACAATTTTTGAGAGATTTGCGAGATTTCTTTGGTATAGTTTTTAAAATAGAACCTGTTAAAGAGGAAGATGAAATAAAAGAGCAGGTTATTTTGACGTGCGTTGGCATAGGTTACACTAATTTGAGTAAACGTACATTGTAAAATATGTATTACATTAGACATTAAAAAATTTTATATTACAATACAAAATCATGCAAATGTAGTGGTTTATCGGGCCATGGACAAAAAAGTTCCCTTTTTAATTGTTTCCAAGCACTTTGGTACTGCACAGACCATTGCTTGAAATCGTAATATGTAATTTTCTTAGGGTGAGATAGTATATCAGTTTTTATATTTTTATGTTTATCACAAATTTTTAAAAATGTTTTCAGAAGCGCACGTTTGCTTACGAGTAAGTCGTGAGCCTTTTTCCTTTTGGTTGTTCTTTGCTTCCTGCCTTGAACTACAATTTCTGTAACGCTGGATAAGTTATTACTACTTTTATTATTATTGTTTAAAAAATGTTAATGTCCGGTCTATCTTATATCACCGACGGATTAAAATGTGTAATTAGATTATTTTGCTTTAGAACTTATTAAACCTACGATACTGCACCATTTATTCACGTACTTCCATGTAGTCAAGCGGAGGTCTACATGTACACATCAATGACTTGAATCGAAATGTCTAATACTATTTTTCGAAACTCGACTTAGTTAACAAATTATTAACTAAAAAATATCGATCAATTACAGCGATTAGTAAAAGAAGGCGGTTCACTCGAGCTCGTTGCTAGGCAAGAGATGAAGCGGTAGGAGGAGCAATCCACAATAAACAACGTTACATGTCGCTGCTCGCCGTGATTGGCCGATCTTTGTTAGTTAATAGCTATTTAACTAAGACGAATTTCGGAAAATATTATTAGACTTTTCGATTCAAGTCATTGATGTGTACATGTAGTCCTCTGCTTGACTACATGGAACCGGACATCCTGTATATTCTAGAGGGTGTCATAGAAACGGATAATTTTTTTGGCTCGCGAAGTCCCATAAGGCTGGCAGTCTTTAGCAGTATATCGTCGGTGCTTCGAAGGTATCGGTTCAGTATAGAACAAATTTCATTGTTGATGCACTACATTGACTCGTGCGTATCTATATGGGTACATAGTGGGGGTATGTGATTTGCGACGTTTGCGGCAGATCTTTTTCTATCTAAATATCGACATTACCGACTTCGATTATTCGGTTGAATATGGTTCCTAAACTCGCCGCTCCATATCGTAGAGGGCATAAGAAAACCTCTGTTTTCTCGCACGATCGGTATTTCAGTACATAGGACACAAAGTCTCATTGTAAGCTGGTCTATTCTTATATCTCGTTGGTGCTCCTACGTTGTTTTTCCATTAAAAAGATCGATCGATAACGTAGAACGAGCAATGATAAGGTAGTACTTCCAGAAATGTAGTGCAACGACATAGCATAGATTTTATTTTTATCTACGTTCGAGAAATCTTAGCTTACATGCTTTACTTTAGTAGGCCGTTCGTAAGATGGCACTGTGGACGCACAATTTTTCTAACAAGGGGAGGGTCCCAGGATCGACACCCCGATTTGCATGAACACTTTTTATACGTAGGTGGAGTCTTTAAGTAAGAATCTATAGAGGTTTTTAATATGTGCCTTCGATCATGCGAAAGAAATTGATTTTGATCAAGTAACATCCTTATGTGCTGTTCCGTTATAACGTTGACCGAAGAGCGGCGAAACGCAGCCGGTCCAAGTCTGATTACCATGATGGAGTAGGGTCCGATTTTTAATGTATTTTTATTTATTTGTTATATTTATGCTATAGTTCTTCTTTACTTTTATTTGTATTATCATGTCAATTGTTAGTTTGATTTAAAAAATGCATAAAATCTCACGAAAGTTTTTGTGGAGTAAGTTGAAAATAAAACGATTCAAAGATATATGCATGTACATATACACTTTTGACCTTCAACTGGATAAAAAGGTATAAAAAACCTAAATTTTAAAAGATAATAATTAATTGATAAATAAATATATATAATGCTATATATTGCATATCTTGAAAAAGAAGTATAACATATTGAAAAAACTATTTTGCTAAATAAATAAAATAAATTAAACTAAATAAATATTATTAAATTATTAATTTCATCCATTCTGTGGGGAGACTGTAAGACTCTCCTATCCATTTCCGTTATAAAATCATTGTATCTTGATAAAGGTTCATTCCCTAATGTGGTTTTAGAAATTTTTCACGTTAAATTAAAAATGGATATGGCAATTGAAATAAAATAGGAAAATAAATAATAAAAATGTACGAACGATCGAGCCTTATTCCGCAAGAGAGATAGTCGGATGCTTGATCCGCTGTATCGCGTCGTTCTTCGATCCGCCTATACAACACAATTAGACGCAAGGATGTTATCCGTTCGAAATAAATTTGTTTTTAGTGAAAACAAGTGCACGGTATTTAAAAAAACATTTTAGGGTCTTATTAGGTGATCTAGGATCTATACACAAAAAAAGTTACATAAAAATCGATTTTCCGGTATTGGGACTTTCTTTTTGATAAATAATATGTATAAAGTAAGGAGCAAAAGTGAATCCACGCCCTTAAAATGGAATAACTTTTTTATAATTGAACAAACGACTTTTTTGATTTCCTTTGTAATTTGGAAGATTCTGATTTTTTAAAGCAAAAAAGCTACGGTGTATAACAAACTAATCCTTCTACGTTCTTGCCGAAATCCAAGTCGTTTAGTTCAATTATAAAAAAGTCATTCTATTTTAAAGTGCGTGGATTCGCTTTTGCTCCCCTACCGTATACCTATTTACCCAACCAACGTATAAGAAGAGTACATAAATACATATACCTATGTTATCTGAACTATTAAATTACTTTATTCTCCCAGAAACGCTCAATGTTTTCTCATATAAAAGAAAATAACTTGAAGAATCCTATACGAAAAAAAAACAAATGTCATTTATATAATTCTAAATACGTTTACAGTAATAGCTGATAAATTAGCGCAGCGTCTATCGTTAAATAAAAGAAAACTTCTGTTCCCTTCCGTGATTCTCAAGAAAATCATAAATAAATAAAAAAAAAAAAACGAGAATGAGTGTAAAGAAACATCGTTAACCGCGTCATTAATGTAACGTGGCGAATCCATAATCAACGTGATAACGAACGTTCGAGTCATCGATTAATCGAAGATAGACCTAAGAAACACCAACAGAGCGATAAAAGATATAACCCGAGTAATAAAGTCAAAAACGTAAAAAGCTATACGAAATAGTAATGGCCTTCGAGAGATAATAAAACCATGGCATTGGTCGCGCCTAAAAGTTGGCGCGCGAACCAGGTGGTATGAATTTGACTCACGTTGGAGAGAAGTCTCATGCGTAGTCGCACGTGAGTCGGCGGGGTTGGGGGGGGGGGGTGGCGGCAGTCGAACACGCGTGTGTACCGTGAGTCGAATCGGTAGCGAAGAGAAAAGAAGCTCGCATGTCTTTCCATGAGGGAGCGTAGCGTGCGCGCGCACGCGTTTGGGAGGGGAGAGAGAGAGGTAGGCGAAGGATTGAGAATGAGGTGAAGCAGAGTACGGGGAAGAAACGGCCTGCAAGATTCTTCCAGGCGAAGGGTAGTAAAGGTTTGCGCGCGGGATGGGTAGTTGCTTGGGTTGGAACCACCACGCGGGAAGCTGCCGGAGGTGGTGGTAGTGTCGGGGGTGGAGGTGGAAAAGTTTTCGGGGTGGTTTAGGGCAGGCAAGCAGGCAGGCGGTGGGAGTGGGCCGAGCTAAGACGCGTAATGACGCCCTGAATCAATATGTGAGCCACTGAGATATGCATACGAACTAAGACAACCGTGCACACCACCATTCAGCCGGTTATCCAGTCAGCCATCCAACTATCCAGCCAGCAATCCAGCCATCCAGCGAGCCGCCCGGCTCGGCTTCTCCGCGTCGCACCGCGCCGCGCTATCCGCGCTTGCGAGACGTTGCGCGGCGAGGCGCGAGGAGGGGAGAAATTAAAGACGAAGCAGGCACAAAAATAACGACCCACCGACCATGTACCCCTCTCGTGCTCCCTCCTCTACTACTCTTTCACCCTAGCCACCTCTCCCATCCTTTCTCTTTCCTTCTTCCACCCTCCACCTTTTTCCTACCCCCTCCGCCTCCTTCCTTCGCCTCACTCTCGTTCTTTCTCTCCGGACGCCCTTTAAGCTCAACACCCCTTCCTCTCTAACCCTCATCTTACCGTACCTCCTTTCTCTTACTTTCCATCTTCCTTTCCTCGCCCAAAGATGTTAGACATTAGACGATTCGGGTTCCTCTCGTGTTCCTCCGATTCCTTCGTGCGTTCGACGCAGAGTCGGACTCGTCAAATAAGAAGCTTGAGTCGAATGATTTCCCCAATATCAACCTCTGTCTATATCCCCAATATCAACCTATATCTACCTCTGTCATCTCCTAATCGATTCCTTCGTTTGATTGCTAGTAGATATTTTATTTACAAAAAAGGAATCGTTAATTGCCTTTTCAACGATTCTTTTTTTTCAAATGATCCTTCTTACGAAAGTCTACGAGCGCAGTCGCCCGCGCGATTTTAGTCCTCTTAAGAAGAAATACCTAATCGGGTTTTTCTTCGCATAGAATCCTGGGTAAACGATCGTTTCTTTCTTACATAAATTCAAGCGTGTCAACGTTTTTTGTCAGACGGACATTTTAGTAAGGAATACATTTCTAGAACAACGATCGAGCGGCTTCTTATAACTTTATATAGAAAATCGATCGGAAGGGAATGGGCTAGTGCATTAACCCATTAAAGACCAAGCGTGCTAAATGTATAATGAGCTGAGATTTCGGTAGTCTATTTTCAAGTAGTACCTATGCTCTCTAACGAATGAGACAATGGGAAAGGAACAAGTTTGGGTAGGATTACTTTGTTATCTTTATGCTTACGATTTCCTTGTTGTACTTAATCCATAGATTAACGTATTTATGCATCTTTTATATTATTATTTTACGAGTTTTTTTTTGGCTAGTAAAGAAACCTTTTCAATCGTCGTGCGACCCTACAACGATGAAATGATCGCGTTTTCGTGGCGATTATATTCAGATACCACCTACATGCGTTATACATACATTGTATATCAAAAGAATCGAGCTGGCGGTGCTCGAAGATATACGACTTTCATTTACATGTGACCTAATTCGTTTCGAAGGCCAGAATCAATGGTCAGAATATACGGATCAGATTGGAACTCTGATTGGGTTGGCTACACACGAAAGGGTAATAACTCCCTCATGTAGAGGTAAATTAAATGCGAAAGAGATCGTACCGATAACGAATCCTCGAACTCGGTCCTTCCTTTTAAGCTTTTTCATCTACGGACCGTTATGAAAATCATTACGAGAAAGTATTTACCTACTTTGCTTTAACACTTAATTTTTTTGAGATCGTATCCATCCCCGAAAAATCATTGTCATCGATCTCTTACAGTTTATCATTTTGAAATAGATCGGACGATCGAAGACGGAGTCTTCCTATGTCTACGATCGGAGTCGTAGTTTTTTAAAGTCTATCCGAGTTTCGAGATTTCTATTCGGGCAAAGGCGTTCATCTTCTAGCGTAATCAATATTAAAAGTCTAAAACGTCTCGCGTGTGTGGCGGCTCGGCCGCGCGTGTAGGGGTCGTAGCTCCACGTCGGGAGTTGAACCCCGCGTTACTGCTTGAAACGAGTAAAAGAGAGGGAGAGAGATGGGACGGTTAGAGAACGGGCAGGCAGGCAAGCAGGCAGGTTAGCAAGCAGGCTAGCAGGCAGGTAGGCAGGCAAGCAGGGAAATCGCGAGAGGGTTGGAGGGGTCGTCGCGAGGATACTCAAGAGTTTGCGGGGATGGTACGAAGGAGAAGAGAGTGAACGGTGAAGGTGGTAGTAGTAGCGGTGGTGGTAGTGCCACCACCACCACCACCACCACCACTACTACCGCCACTACTACCATCGGCGGTGGCGGTGGCAATGGTGGTGGTAGCGGCGGTACGAGGAGGTGGAGGTTCTCATTAAGCAGCCCGGGCACTGCGCGCTGAGGGTTGAAATAAGAAGAAGAAGCATTGCTGGAAGAAGGGAGAAAAGGAGAAGAAAGCAGTAAGACTAAGACACAGGGTAAGAGTAGGAGGAGGAAAAGGAGGTGGTGGGTTGGGGGACGCACGAAGCGTGAGCGAGACGGCCGGGCTTGCGAGAAGGAAAGGAATGGACCGAGGGAGAATAAGAAAGAGAAAGGGAAATGGAGAAAGAGAAAGAGAGAGGGAGGGACGCGGAGGAGGTTGGGGAATTATCAGGGCTCGCACTCCTCGCTATGGGATGGGGTACCGGGAGGCAATATGGCCGCTACTGATGAGCGATGCTCGTAACCCTTACTGGCATCCATCCCTGACAGATCCGTCAGTCGGTCGAATCTCTTAACGTACTCGGAATTATGCCTGCTCCGACCCTTTCTTTATCTTCATTGCCGCCATTGTCCTTGCGGAAGCATCACCCGTTGTTGAACGCATCGCCGAGTACGCACGTGCGCGACGTTCGGCTTTAATCAATGGAAACGATTTTCTTTTTTTATTTCGCGTTACGTTCACGCACGTCCTTTAAAAACGCCAAAAATTTAAGACGTATCTTTGCTGGATTGCCCTACTTGCTACTTCCCGACTTAATAACTCACAAAACTTTCATCGTTGCGTAATATTTTCATACGAATTGATAGTAAATAAGTTAAAATTTTGGTCAACGTTTAAATGGTTTCGATATGGGAGAATATCATTGAACGATTTCGCTTAGGTGAAACGTTACTTTGTATCGAGTTTTAACATCCCTTTAGAGGCGATAAATAATCAAGACGGAGAGGAAGGGAGAGAGACAGAGAACGAGTGTAGACTTTGCGAGGGTCAAGATGCGAGCGACGTTGGTTCTTACGATGAAAGATGGACGGACGATTCTCCCCCAACTGTCCTCCCGTCCTTCCCCAACTTATTCCATTCGACTCGTCGTTTCACGATAGAATGTGAAAAATATGAATTCGATACATACGTCCGTCGTATAAATTTAGGTCGTAGAGTATAGTATCGATGGAAAGGAGCGAAAAGTGGAATACAACTTCCGACGGTACGGATTGTCCAGTGGTTCGAACGATAATGAGGGGTGTAGAGAAGACAACGCGGTAGGGTAGACTGGACTCTGGTGAGGAATGAGGGAACGGACGTATGGACGGTCCGACGGAAAGGTATTAAGAAGGTAGAGAGGTAGCCTCCCTAACCTAACTGCCTGCTAGCCCCGGAGCCATCCTTGCTCCTCTCGAGTTTCTCTTTCGTCCTACGTCGACTAGTCGTCTTACTATCCGTGGGCCGAAGTTAAGGGTGGTCTCTTTGTCTCTGCCTCCTGCCACCGGCCGCCACCCTCGTCCATTCCGCCTCTCCGTGCGTGTTACACGGACGGGACGAGAGGATACACGCGTGTGTGCGAGAAACCTCGTAAGACGGACAACGGACTTGCTGCCCGTTGGGGTGGGCGGTGTGGAGAAGCGGGGGGGGGGGAGGGTGAGAGCTAGGGCGAAGACAGAGGGTGGACGGGGATTCGTTGCCGGCGAGGAGTGCTAACGGAGGGGAATGCAAATTAGAAACGCTTGGGCAGAAAGCGGGAGGAGGAGGAGAGTAGGGGGTTGCGCGCGGCCGCGATGGAACGGCGGGTAAGAGGGGACTATATAAGAGGTGCCGCCGACCGAGGGTGGTGGTGGCCAAGGAACTCCACTTATGTAAACCTTGCGACGGTGTGCGAGTGCGTCGTATGCGTGTTCGCGCTCACGTTCGGAGTTCAACGCGAGCGCGCGTGTGTGCGTATCGATTGCTGGCCGAGCTACCCCCGCGGGGGAACCGTTCCTTACTATCCATAGTAATTATTGTGCTCCTCGCACACGCGCGTATTTGTCGTGAGATTTCTCCGAAGAGAGTATGCGTGCCGTGCCGTGCCGTGCCGTACCGTGCCTTGCCTTGCCTCCCCTTATCTTCCCTTGCTTTCCTTCGCTACCCCTTACCAAGCGCATGGACGTACGCCCGCTGCGCCGCCGCGCGCCTACATACATCCGAGTTCCTTACGTGCTTCGTCCGATAGAGAGACTCCCTGGCTACACCATTTAACGGGTGTCATCCTCCACGGTAGACTTCTCTCTCTCTCTTCCTTCGTCACCCCGCACCCGCCTTTGGAATAAGCCCCAAGTTTCTCATCTTCTCGAGTCATTTCCAAGTGAACGATCGTTGGACGAAACACCGGTTGTTAGAATAACCAATAATGATTTTGGAAAATATTTCGCTGGTATTCTATGTAGTTATGTACGTATTTACATAGTTTTGGTAGACCATGCAAACTACTGATTCTTAATTTTTAGTCGTTTTTCACTTCGCTCTATAGTTTTAATATGATCATGGTATCGATACGTTAAGGACCGAGCTAATTTTTAATAAACTCGTGAGTCTATATAATTTTATTTATTGTTTTTTTTTCTCGGTATAAATATATGGAAGAATTTACTATCATATCTCTTATATTAGACCTAACATTTTTTAAAAACTAATGCTTATATTCTTGTAAATATGGATTATCGATACTAATAAACGTTTCAAACGCAATATGAAAAATCGAGTGCCCGTCACTGGTGACCCCTGTGGCATTCCACGTGTTAAGGCTGTTCACCACCCAATATGTTTTCACGATAACTCTCCTGGTCACAATTTTTGACCGATTTTGACGTACAAGGGCTTATTCGAAAGCTGAATAATTTCTGAGGGAGATGATCTTTTCCAAATTTTCAATAAATACTTATTTTTTTGCAAAAAACGCACCTGAAAAAGACGTATGACGAAAAAAAAGTTTTTTGCAAATGTCAAAAAGATCATTTTCACAATAAATCTTTCAGCTTTCGAATAAGCCCTGTTCGTCAAAATCGGTCAAAAAACTGTGACCAGGAGAGTTATCGTAAAAACGTATTGGGTGGTGAGCCGCGATATCGGCGAATATTGAATATTTTATAATAAATATTTCAAGAGTCATTAAATAAAAATTTCAAGTTTTATTTACTATTGGAGACGTAGGTCAATAAAAAAAAGAAAATTCATCACAGTTTAAGTGATAAATACGCGTTTTTGTAATCGGAAACTTCAATTTTTAAGAATTGGTAAAGGTCCGTGAATCCTATGCTTTAACATAGAGATACCCCTCACGCCGCTAGCCCCTCAAAAACAGTCACCAACCTCCTTAAATGTTGTTTTTTATAACGTATGTGCACGCGGCGATTGCTGTACTCAATTTTTTCAGAATTATTTTCAGCAGTCAGCTTACAACCAGTAAGCGTCAGATATAGGATCACCAAATGTGAAATTAGCAGAAGTATCATAGAAATTCCTATATAACGTAACTATCGTCAACTTTATACCTATGTGCTATATCTGACGCTCATTGTACCTACACGTTACGTACAAGCAATAAAATTCATGAGAGAGAGAGATTTAAGGAACGGCTTCGTTTATCCCCATCGAATCGAATTATCCTTGGAATAAAAGTATCGCGTCTCAGATCGAACGCACGCAAATGTGGGTACGAATAGCGAAAGGAAAGCGACTTATTTCAAAGACATCCGCTTTTGCACGCGATGGAGCACGCGACTGAACACTCGACGAAACACGCAACGGTACATAGGACAAAACGCACGACACAAATGCAGCCGATAGCCAATAAAGGCGAGTCGACTTGGAATAAAGGAACGGAGTAGAGAAGAGAGGAGAAGCAAGGAGGATGGCCATAACTCCTTCGAGCAGCTTGCCTACGCTTTTCGTCTCCTCCATTCTTACCCTCGTACGTGCGATCGTGTGCGCACGTGACTGCGCTCGTATCGGCTCTATTTTGTCTCTTACGTAGTTATATAGGTTGTATATACGTATATAGACGTCAAGTTTAGCGGTGGGAGGAAGAAAACGCGGGAACTTGCACCCGTTTCTTGCTCGAAGAAAGGTAGCCTCCGTTACGTCGAACTACCCCACGTAACGACTCAGCGCGACGCAAGGAAGCGGATAGTACGACCGGCCGACCGTTCGGTCGATCGACCTCCCGAACGAACGTAGCTCGAGACGCACGACCGCAAGTCGTTTCTCCTTCGTTCACATTCTCACCCTCGTGGCTCGCGCTCGTCACCCCTGATTCAGCTGCTCTCGAGCGAACGGTCACTCTATGTCTCTTCGTTTAGCGTCTTCTAAAGTTTATACCTCCTCTTTCTCCTTATGACATCACTTTCTCTTCCTCTCCTTCTACCCCCCGGCTCTTCTCTCTCTCTCTCTTTCTTCTTTACTTACAACCGTAGCGAAACCATCGAGGAAATCGATCCTTCATCCAACATCGATCACTTTCCCGGAGAAACCGCGCGACGTTCGCCAAATTTCGCGTGTCGTCGAACTCTTGTTTAGTTTTCTTTTTTTTTTTTTTACGATATAATCTAGACGAATCGAACGTTTTCGCGAGAAATCACCGTATATCGGGATGGGTAGAGGCTTCAGAGTCGAACGATCGAACCAATGCGGAAGGAAAAAGAGAGTGGGCTCGATCGGCATTCGAAGGCTTTTACAACGGCATAGAATTGGAGGTTATTACGAGAGGAGGGTAAGATGAACGGTAAAAAATATAAAAAGAAATATATAAAACGCATCGAAGAAATAAATCCTGCCGACTTAATTTGCTTTGTGACCTTCCATTCTTGGTCCAGGAGCAAACGCGTAGGTATAATCGCCGTCGGTTGGATATTCAAATCTCGGTTTTATCCGTTAAAATAAAACCACTCTTTAATCAGGACTCGAGGTAGATCGAAGGCGGATAATTCGCTCGGGATTCGTCTCCCTTCTTTTTATTTCAGTCTCACTATTCCACACCGAGCAGCCATTTTTCATCTCTCTTCGCTTCGTCTCGTCCATGGTTAAAGGAGTGCTGGAGTCAAATCGAGAGCCAATCAATACCGATAATTAATTAGAAAAATCAGAGAAAAAACTTGCGAAACTGAAGAGTTCGGCCACCGTTGGAAAAACTGCCGGCGGCTTTCGTTTGACTCACCCTTCCCCTCGGCCGCCAAGAACCCCTCCTAAGAACCCCTTTCGAGGAGACTCGCCTGTCGAACCTCGAGACTCTTTTCTCCTCCGTCTGCTCCCTTTTCTTCTTCTTCTTCATCTTCTTCTTCTTCCACTTCTCCTCCATCTCCTTTCACGTCTTTTTAATCCTTCTCTCTTTCTTTCTATTTCGTCCTTCGGTTCTTCGCCTCTGTGGGTGTACCACGCGCGCAAGCTTCTTCGTCCTTCTCTACCATTGAATAAATTAACGTTTTTAGTTTGCTAATATTCTATCCGACGCAGAGTCGAGCCGAGCGGCGCTCTATATCCTTCTTCTCTCGTCTACCGAATTGAATGAAACTCGTTCCCTTTTTCGCCATTGCCCGGCCAAGCGCACCCCTCGAGCTTACTCGGCCCACCGTCGTCACAGGTTTCCATGCAACCATGAAAATTCACCAGGAATTTGAATAACTTGGATTCATACTGATTAAAACGGAACTCGTGTCTCGTTCGTTCGCGACCGCCCAACTTTTCTTCTCTTTACAGCCTACTTCTCTTACCTTTTTCTTAAGCTCCATCTCCTTCTAAACCTCCTTTGAGCAAGAGGAACCTACATATGAGCCGTTTCATTTGAAAGTGATATAAGTTCAAATTTGGAAGAAAAATGTGTAATGCTATTTATGTAACGATCGTCTTATTTTTCCATAAAAATTACAATCATAACGAATGGACTTATACCACTTTTAAAATAAACGGCACATGTATATTTAAGTAGGGTAAGGTTGCTTAAGTTGTACCCCCTAAGAACAAACTTGCATAACAATGAGTATTTAGCAAATATGTAAAAACTATATTTGCTATTCGATTCTAGTGTAAATATTGTTTTTATTTATTACAACAAATCTGAAAAATCTTTGAGTTGTCATATAAATTAATCTAAATTAAAAAAAAGACCCCAAATATAGAACAGGTACGACTTAAGCACAGGTACGACTTGAGCAACCTTACCCTACGTACGATATTAAAGTAGAAGTCTTTGGAAAAATTTCTTCGACTCTTCATAAAAATACAACAAGGACAATCCTAAAGAATCTTTTAAAGAAAAAAAATTGCTTTTCTCTGGTGGGTCACTGGAGTAAGGCCGTTATTCGGACCAGTGCGAAGGAGGGCGCATGTCACGCGTCCCGCGTGGCCCGCGCTTACCACCGTCCACCGGCGATTTATCACTCGGCCCGGCACACTCGCTCTTTCCTCTTTTCTCTCGACTTGTCTCGATTCTTGCTTCGACCCTAGCCGCGACTCGTCCTCCTCTTCGAAGACGCGAGGCGCAAACGGCGACAGCAGCGAAAGTGGTGTGTCATCGAAAACGATCGAGGAGGGGCTAGAGGGGGGGGGGAGGAGAGATAGAGCAAGGGCGAGGGGGAGAAGAAGGAAGGGCTTAAAGAGAAAGTCGAAGGCGCTCCGTGCAACGGGAGGCATGGAAGGGAAAGTAAGAGGGAGAAGGATGGAAAAAATTGAAGGGATCCTGACCAACGCAAGGTATTCGTGACAGCTGTCTACCATAGTTATGCTTTATTTAATCGCATATCGGACGGTGTTAAAGAATCTTTATAAATTGCGATTCGTTGAATTTCCCATAGGTATTGTTACATTGGCTTCTTCAGGGCATCCCGATAGATAAAGATAATACAGAGGTTTATAAAATAACGTGAATTTATTAAATGAACGTCCTCTCGCTAGCACCCTGCTAACAACATTTCTTTTCTTTTAACCCTTAACGCCATTCGCGGGGGAGCAGAGTCCCCCACAACACACATTTTCGGAAATATTTTAAGTATATTAAGCGTTAAACATTCTTTATTTGACGTCTTTTTTATGTTCAAAATTTAAATAAAACTGTTAAATTACTTTAATTTATTTCATAAAAAGAAATCTTAACTTTTTTCACATTTTAGTTCTAAAATATTAAATATACGCACGGGGGACTTCGTTCTCTCACGAGTGTAGATGTGTAGCCTGAAAATAGCGAGTGGTGTTAAGGGTTAAACAATAATCAACAGAATCGATAAATCGTTCTCGATCCAACATCTTCGATATATCGTTCTTCGGCCGTAACAGTACCTATGTTTGTCTTTATCGATGAAGTTTATATCCAAAATCGAATATCTATCAATATATTTGAAAAGGATCGCTTTCATGGCTCGACTCGCACACAATCAGGATTACATCGAGAATAAACTTGTCCAAGAAGGGCTCGCCTCTATGTGCGCTTGATGTAGGACGCTGATCAAGGAAACTCATTAAGCGCGAGACTCGTAGCATGTCCAAATATCCGAGATACGATCGAATATCTGTTGGCGAAGATCGATATTGTTTTTATCTATATATCGATGTCACTCGCACGAGTTTCAAATAATTGGCATAAAAGGTTTAACGTATCTTGTCTCTTATTCGCGACGGAAAGAATGGAGATGCCCGTGGTAACTCGCAAAAGTTCAGGGTCAAGCGGCATTGACCCTCTAGAAACCTAAAGGAGGGACCTTTCCCTCTCAACGATACTTGCGCGGGTCAGTTGACCTTAAACACATATAAAACGCAGGACATAACCGGATACCGGGAGAAAAGTTTTCTACCGACGGTGGTTGAGATCGCCACGGCGAAAAGGAAAAAGGAGGAAAGAGAGCAGAGGGGATTTTCTAGAAGGGGAACGAACGAAGAGTGAGAGAGTTAGCGAGAGAGAGAGAGGGAGACAAGCGAAAGGAAGAGAAGGAGAGTGGTAGAGAGAGGGAGTGGGCAATAAAATCAAGCGTCGGGGCTGCAACCCTTCCGCCAGAGTCGAGTCGTAATCTTGCTCGCTGCCGGAGGGAAGGCCTACCAGATCTCATTTTCTTTTTCGTCGGTGTAATTAATTAGTATTACGACGAGTCGAGGCTAGTCGAATTGCGAGAGCCGTGCGCCAAGTATGTACGTTTCGTACGACGATACTCGAGGTGGAAAGCGAACGAGTCTTTGAAGAAGATCCAGGAGACCTTTTCTTTTCGTGAGACACGATTACCGGCACCCGATATTCCCCTCGTTCTTTTTTAAACAACGAGAAGAACATAGTCCTTGTAGATACGCGAGGAGCAACGTTTTTTCGGTATCGTGCGATTCGTACGAGAGAAAAGCTTTCCAGTAGAATGAAGAAAAATAGATATAGCGAAGGTGCTGGGAGTATCTTAATTACCGGTCCACGGGTCTCGCGATAATAGTTTACGAAGGTCGACGGAAAGCAAGGGGCTTTCCTTCTGTCGCTTTTTAAATAATTCCGTCACGACTTCCGTCAGTACCGTTGTTTACCCCATAGCCGAAAGGAATTACAGTGAGTTGAAATTACAAGGAAAAATAAAAAAGAGGAGAAGAAAGGGATAAAAAAAGTAGTGGAGCTCGAGGTCCGTCGAGCGTTTTTAATCCCGGACTTTACCCCTTTAAAATTTATAAATGCTTCCAGCGGGTAATTGCAGGACCCAGTGGAAGTAAATGCACGTGAATGCAGAGGCGAAATTCGTCTCGTTGGTCGATTCCGTACCGATGGAAGAGTTTCGTAACGAGAGGCTAAGCGGAGGAGAGAGAGAGAGGAGCAGGGGGAGAAGAGGGAGAGAGCGATGAGAGCGGAAAGCGAAGAGAGAGCTAGTAGTAGTCTCCATGGCTGAGTTGCGCTTGCTTGAAGAAAATTAAGTACTGCCTACAGTAATTTGAGGTATTGATTTTTATAGTCCCCCTCTCTCTTTCTCTCTCTCTCTCTCTTGGTAGGCATACATTAAGGTCCCCTCTCTTTGTTTCCCTTTTCGTTTTGTTTTCCTTATTCGTCTTTACCCTCTTCTTCTCGATTTCTTCTTCTTCTTCTGGATAGTCACCCTTCGTCGTTTGGTATGGCATCGAGAGTTGATTCGAAGGAGCCGACTAGGACGCGATGAAATAAGTATTCGTCGATAAGAATGAATAAGAGTTCGAAGATGAGCGCCATGAAATGAGCGAGAGATAGAAGTTGCCTACGACGTACGAACGTTCGCTCCCCCTCTTCCGTTTTGTTGGCAACGAGATAATCGAACGGAGAAGCAGGAGGGGAAGAGAGAGAAAGATGAGAAAGACGGAGGGAGGGAGAAAATTCTTCGTTCCCAGTTCATATGTGAGCACCGATTTCGCGGTTCGCTGCACCGCGTGAGTGGTTTGTCTGCCGTTTAAAGGATCTCGAGCCACGGTCATAGCGATGGGTTCTCGATATCTCGCAAATTCATTCAAACTTTTAGCGACACTTACTTGCAATGCTATTTAATCAAATTATTTACCAGATTTTAATGAGATCTCTTCGAGCTTGACAAAAATGTTATAATATTTAATTCGTTGCACGTATATGAAGCGTAGAAAGGAAGAATTTGTCATCCGTTGGAATGCACCTACGCACGTGTACGCTAAATCGAATAAAAGATATCTTGGAATGATTTACTTTGGCAAGGAACGTATTACCTGTGCTTCCAAAAGTTGTGACGTCAAGGCTAAAGCGTCACACCTGTTGCTTCGGCTCGTACCATCGGATCGAAGAGCTCCGCTCCGACGAGATACTGTAAAATGGAATTTCATAAAGTGGAACCATTTACAGTTCGCGTCGAGCTTGTTACACGTTTGCGAGGAACTCTCCTTGGCCATATTTTTAACCTTCGCTATTTTTACCCTTTCTTCCCCTGGATGATAGCGTTGTAATCGGTAGATCTTTAAAGAGATCGAGTCGAATTTATAAATTTATTAGAAAATTTAAAAGAAAGAAGTCCCTCCTTACGTATACCTATTAGCACGAACGGCAAGGTGGGAACATGCTTCGTCTCGGCAGAGCCACTAAAGCAGGATCTCTACCGCAGTGGTTTGAACTTGGTAGGTGAATGTTCGTTCGAATCCATCGTTACTTTTGTACGCCGTCCGGCGTGGCTCTTCGTTCGGAGGAAGGGAAAAAACATCTAACGTCGGATCAGCGTGAGGTCCAGATTTACGTGCGCACGCCTCAACAATCCGGACACCTTAGATTACATTGAGAGAACGAGAGGATGGGAGAAGCAGATTTTTTTTATGGATAACTGATTAAAAGATTGCTAAAAAAAAAGGTAGAAATTTCAAAACTATAGAAAGAAATCGATGAAAGATTTCGTCGCAGTCTCGGAGAAGAAAAAGAGAGCTCTCGCGAAAGGAAGTTTTCATTTTTAAATCGTTCTATGATATGCGATTAGCATCGTGAGCCCCTGGAAGAGGACTAACTTGGGTCGCGATAGCGGGAAAGGCTACCGTGCGGCAAGACATACTATAACCGCGAAAGGTATTACCGTCGTACCGTCGTACTCCGTAATTTATTCTTTCTAAGCAATATATCCATTATTTACCGCAGCCAGTGTTTAGCCAGTCGAATCGAATCGACGCGCTCGCGCTTCACCGTTCTCTTCATTTCTACCAACTTCCGTCTTCGAAATAGAATAGAAACTGGTAAAGGAGGTGCGAGAGACGAGCCGAAGCATCGAAGAAAGTAATCTTGCTTATAGGCCTGTTATACGTTTAGAAGACGCGTCTTGTAGTTTTCATAAAAAAGAAAAATCAAAGTAGAAAGACAAACTCTCGACTCCCTCGAGGATTCGACCCATGCTTCGTCAAAGTATCGTTTCCCTTTACCACTACCGTTCTCGTATCTACCCGTAGCACCTCGCTCGCATCCGTTCGAAGCATGCGCTGCCGCTTATAACCATAACGTAAGGTGCAGCACGGAGCAGGTTTTCGAGTTGATATCATTTGTATCTCTCGCGGGCACGACCTAAAGGCCTCTCTCGCGGCTCGTTCTCTCCCCGACCCGTTCCTCTTATCCGGAAGGATCGTCTACCCCTAATTTTTATTTCGCATAAGCTCACCACTGATTTCATTCGGATATCGTGCAGCGCGAACGTCGCGGTACGAGCTAGAAGGAACGACTAGCGAAGCGATCGTCTTATCTGCGATAGAGAGCCGACTCGTGTAACTTTACACCTTTCTCGCGCGAAGAGTGCGTGCGTGCGTGCGCGAGAGAACCAGGGAACTCGCTAACCGTTCCTCGACCGTTAACCGATTTGTCATTAGCCCTTTTCTTAACTTTCAACCTTTTGCACTTTCCACTCGCATGAATTCGCGCCCTTGAGGCGGATGCGATCGTGCGCGTCCTATGGGTGCGCATCGTCTTCGCGCTCGGCCGCGTTTAGACCTTCGGAGAAAGATGGAGCGGCGTTGGCGTTCGTGACTCTCGTGACGTACGTACATACGTAGGGTATGTATGTACATACTTGTATACATATCTACGTCTCCTGGTCGTACCTCTCCTAGACCGACTAGTAGATAGGTACCTACGGACTTTCCAAATGCGATTCGATCGCTACGCGCAGCCTATCCTTCATTTATCGTTACATCGCTTTTCTTCCAAATACGTTCGATCGAAATTAAATAGATTCTCGAGATGAAAGAATCGATCCATCGGGGGATAGCCCAGAGACAAATACAACGATATCGAACGTGTAATATCTTCTCACGCGGAAAGGCGATTATACGAGGGGAGAATGGTTCCGAGGAGAATATCGCGAAGGTTCGCGGACGAAAGACGAGCAGGAAGGTACAAGGGGTAATACGAGATCTTCATCTGTAACATCACAAATTGAAGGAGGATTTGTTGCGACCACTGCGTTCTACCGCAAGTAAATGCGTATCTCGATGCACATCTGCACCATCGTACCGATGGTATACGATGGTAGGCTGGTGCGATGGTACGACGGTAGGTACCTACGCGTATCCTTCGATTCAAATTACTCGAGGTATCCTCGAATTCGCAGCGGTTTCCAGCTCCCGTTCCGCGATGGAGATCGCTCGTGCGGTAATAAAAAAAAATTTTATAAAACTCTCAAAGCTTACGGTTTATATTTCTCATTATTTGGGAGAAAAGTTTGACCTTTTTTTTGTAACTACCCGAGTTGACATTTTAATCGCGATTTGACCCTCCAAAATGCTCTGTTTGAGATTAAAAATGAAGCTTGTATGGAATAGGGAAAATATGTGGCGAATAAACTACGTTTTCAACCTCCAAGTGGCCGTTTTGTCCGGTTTTAACAAATGGAGGGTCAAAACATAGCTTATAAACTTCGTTTAGACCCTCCTACTATTGTAAGTTTTGGAGAATTTGTAAGGTCAAATCGAAGTTTAAAGCATTTTATAGGGTCAAATCGAAGTTTAGATCACTCGTCAAACCTACCAAACCTACTACAGCATCTCGTAGGGTGAAAGCGAGTGATAATTCGAGCGGCATATAGAAACAACAAAGAAAAGTAGGCTTTGGAGGATCAAACCAAAATTAAAATTTCGTCTCGGGTAAGTAGTATGTATAAGTAGATAGGATTCACGGGGAAGAGGAGTCGCGTAACAAATATTAGAAATAAAGTACACCATAAAGCGGTAAGTTTAGAGCAATTCGATCGCTCCAGTGTGCAAGAAAAACTAAAAAGCTTCTCGGCACGTACGAGTACTATCTTTGTACTACGCTGAAAGAATCCCTTGATGGAACGTAGTCCGATTTGTCCCGAGGGCGTGATTCTATTCCAATATCCCTTTACCCGCGGTTCTTAATGTCCGTACGTTCTACTGTTCAACCGAATACATAAACCATGTACGCGCTTACATACACATACAGGGTGTCACGTAACTGGTGGTACGAGCGGTCAGATACTTATTCTACGTGAAAAACTGAATTGAAAATGTGGGATACAATTTTTTTTATGTGGCTTTATTTTCAAGGAAAATGTGTTTTGAATATAGGCCGAGTACGGGGTTACTTGGTCCAGATGCGGCTCGACGAATTTATTATCTTACTTTGGGTAGGTATTTCGGAGAACGTTTTTATGTTTTTTCAATATGTTGATAGACTACTGGTATAGTGGTACGTCTTTTGCTGTTTTCACAATTCTCATATGCTTATCGATTACATTGAATAACAACTTATAGCAATCGGGAGTTCAAATATTCAAACATATTTTTCTGCAAAATAAAACCTCGCACGAGAACACGTTTCGTTTCAGTTATTCATGTAGAATTAATTCTTACTCGCTTGTATTGGTCCAACTATTGGTATTTGGTCCAAATCGTCAATGAAATATCGATGGCTCGTATAAAAAAATGAAAAAAAAATAAAAATTGTAAATTTGTCGAACGATCGATTAGAATAGATATATGAAGGAAGATCGAAGTAACGTCGCGTCGTTTAGTATCTTCGAGTCTTTAGATGCGACCACTCACTTTTACCGCTCTTCTTCTCCTTCCATTGCTCTTTCCGGTTTCGACCTACGCTTTGCCTCTGACCGTCAACGTCGTGTCGCATAAATACGGTCTACAATAGCCGCCCTTTACAAATGTAACGGCATTACCCATGGTTGGTCTAAGCACCTGTAGGAAGAGACCGATAAATAGAGGCGCGGTGAGCTAATTGTCGTCTTCCTCTTCAGCATCGTGCAGCACATCGAGTATGAAGCAGTGCTCGCTTTTCTACGAAGACGTAACTTCGCCGGTCTTACGATTGGTTACTTTCTTTAACCTTTTAGTTGTATATGAGGAGTATACTCGACCCGAAGAAATTGCAATTTTTTGTGTTGTCGTCGTACGAAAATAATAATTACCATGTGCTATTTACATTATACTTTGTAGAAATAATAATACCACACCAATACAAAAAGTAGAAATAATAATACCATTTGCTATTTACATTATAATTTTTATTTACATTTGCTATTTACATGTTCGTAATTACATTTTAGAATATTTTAAGACAAGGACGATATAAAATAGGGAAACAAACGATTAAACGATTCATTTAAAAGAGCTGCATCTAATGAGATCGAAAAAGTATTTACAAATTTCTCAGTAGATATATTTCTTCCTTTAAATGTTTTTCAATTTTTCGTTAATTTATTTGTTCCATTCTTGTCGGAACCAAATTCCTTTGATTCCTTCAATACTATCAATCAATTTGAGTAATCAATTAGAAGCAATTTTACAGCAGTTGCATATGCTCTGCGTTTAACGAGTATCAGATCAAATATCAGATATTTTTAAATCAGATCCCATATCTATAAGGTTAACGCGTTAAATGACGTGGGGGTGACCAAAACTTAATTCATCAGATAACATTTATAACTATCGTTTATCGATATTTCTGAGAATATAAATATCCGTCATAAAATATGTAAAGTCTACTAAAAATAGACCTAATAGTGAATCTTTCGATATTTTTCTACAAAAATTGTCATACGAATTTATGCGTAATTAGTTTAGCACTCCAGGTAGGTATTAGATAACTTTTATTCTTCAAATTAGAGAAGTTAGTACATCATAAAGTTCGAACATAGATTTCGATACGAATTTTCTTCTTGCAATACCTATACCAAAGAAGACGCCTACGCGTCGCGAAAGTGCGTATAAAAATTGTTGGATTAAACGTTCTATTTCCATTGCATTGCATTTATAATTTGAGATTCGTTAGATATTTCCTCCGTTACCAAATACAATCGATCCTTTGTATTGAGTGTTATGTCTAGCGAGATCTGGCCACTTAACTCTCCCCTAAACTTAGTCGCTCGTGGGATCTTTGTGCCTATGTCCTATGCATCCGTACGGCGTTTGGTTTTCCTTCTTAGTCTAGAAAGTCACAGCAAAGAAAAAATACGTGCCTCCTTATACAGTCAAAGAATAAAGAACTGAGTGTTTTATATTTTAATAAAGCGTATTTAATTCACCATAATCCTAACAAAAATTCTATTATTTTTTACATATGATCAAACATTCATCGATTCGAGACAACGTAAAAATAATAATTCCCCTTAGACTAAATACCCATAAAGGTATTTTCATCGAGAGACGTATGCGTAGACACAAACATAAGCACGGAGATAGGTTATACTTTTTAACTAGGTGCGATCGTATCCGTGGTAGCATGTTCTCGGGCTCTCGGTCGAGCGGCATGGCACTTGAGTGTGTGTGTAAAAGAGAGAAAGAAAGAGAGAGAGAGAGAGATGGCCCGCCGCCGAGTCAGCTCGCCGTTCGGGAGAGCTCAGTGATTACGAGACTGATTGGCCGCCGCGAGATGAGACGGCGGCATTCGTCCTGTCGACCGCAGCTCGTGACGGAACAAGCGCGCGAAGGGGCTTTTCTTATTTATTCGTATTCGTAGCGGTGCCTACGGTGGCAGCCCTGCGATTTTGGCCCTACGACCCGGAGTTGGACTCTGTTTTTCTCGTAAATACGAACGTACGTGAATTCCACGAATATGTAAACAAAGCACAAAGACTGGAAAAATGACGATATTCGCTCTCTTGTCCCGAGAAAAGAGATACAGAGAGGAAGAGAGAGGGAAACGGAAAGATAGGGAGAGAGAGAGGTAGCCAAGCAACATATATAATTTCATATCGCGGCGACCCGGTGTGCGGCGTAGGAATAAGCGCCACGCCCACCTGTGTGTCTCTCAAGCTCGCGCCCGTGTCTCCACTCCCCGAGCGACGCTTCTGATATTCCTCCTACTTTGCCCGCGTATTCTCTACTTCTTTCTCATTTCCCCAAAGAAAGTGAGACAGACAAAAGAAGGATATTTGCCACTGCGGCTAAGGTGCACCGAGCAAGTAGTTCCTCGCGACCAAAGGGTACACCTCGAATCTCCTCAATTTCAGCGTGGCATCGCGCGGCACTGCGAATCTGCTAAACCACAACGCGTGACGGTCTAACTGCTTTTCGTTTGAAACCTTAGAGCGAATCTTCGAGTATCTCTCTCTATCTCGTGCCTCCAGCGACTAGCCCTTTCTTTCCTCGCTCTCGACACTGCCATTTAGCTCGATCCGCAAAGTTCTCTCTCTCTCTCTCTCTTTTACTTCTATTTCTTCTTTGTCTTTTCCTTGTATCCCACTCCCTTCGCTCTTCTTTTTTTTTTCTCTTCCTTTCCTTAGATCTGAAAACTTTGTGAAATAACTCAAACGGAAAAATAGATAAATAAACAGAGAGAGAGAAGCATCGAAGGTCAAGATCATTTGATCCTATTTTATTGCATCCTGGAAGCTAGCTTGACGGAACGCGTACGTTCGTCGTTTAGCGTTTTAGCGTTACATCGCGATCGGTCAGTGAGCTGCGCGTCGTGCTCGGACGAGCGCACGTGTGCATCCCTCGCGTGTGTGGACCGACGCGGTATGGCTCGGCGCGGTGGTATAGGCGTGGACGATGGTGCTCGTGGTGGCCGTCTCGGTACCGATCGCCGTGGCTGCCCAGGGTCATGCCCTGCCCTCGCTCGCTACACAATAATCTTTCTTCTCGCGTGTGCTCTGGTATTTCTATCTCGAACGACTTCTCTTCTCCTGCCACTCTTCCGAGGAGCTATCGAACTCTCGACTTCTTCCTTCATTTTCCTCATTTTGTGTATTATAGATTTCTTTACATACGACGCTTTAGATCTTGATTTGTCTTTCTTCAAAAATTCGACAATTTTTTAGACGTTCAAAAGGAATGAACGAATATACATTTTATTAACCGACTTCGAAAAGGAGGAGGTTACTCTATTCGACAGTGGGCGATCTTGCTTTTTTTTTTTGTTTGTCCGGCCATAACTCCGCAACGGATTGACTAATCAAAATGCAACCACTTCCAGTTGCTAGGTTTGGGTCTCCCATTGGTCCCGTTTATTACATCTATGAGCTGACTGCCCGTAAACACGAAAGTTACATATGTAGGAAAATGATGTTTACAAAAAAGAAAATTATACTAAATTAGGTTAAAGGGAGGAATACAGCGAATAGAGGGACGTAAGTACGGAAGAGGGAGAGGTGAGAAAGAAGAAGAAGAGGAAAGACAGAAAGAGAGAGAAGATGAAAGACAGAAAGAGAGAGAAGATTCTTTCCAAAAGCGAAGACACTTTCTCGCAAAATACGATAACTGGATGGCGTTCCTTTTCCAACTGACGTTTCATATGCACATCCTTATATTTTCTTCGCTCTCGACGTACCGACAGCGTGAGGTTCACTCGGTGAACACGAGTCGGCAACGCTCGATCCAACGGGTCAGACGTCGCCGTCATGAGAGCGAGCAAACACAATGCCCGTCACGGATTTCTTAATCGCACTCTATCTATCTGTACCGTAATATCTCTGCAGGTACCTGAACATTACATACGTACGTAATACTTATATATGAATATATATATATATCTAAATATATATATATATAACTTTGTATACACGTGTACGCCTATATGAAGAAACATGAATGTGCGTGTGATGTTATATCCTACATGAAACATACATAGGCTCTTGCATGGACCCGAACCCACAGCTTACCCCCTCGTGCTACGGGTCAATGGCTCTGTGCACTCGACTTTGCTCTGTTCTACACCGTTCTGCTCCCTTCGTACCATCGCCTCTTTTATCTTCTTCTTCCTCTTCTTCTCATCCTCCTCCACCTTCTCTCTCTGCTCCCCCCTTCCCTCTCTTCTTTCTTCTCCTTTACCTCGTTCTTTTCTTCTTCTGCCCATTCTCAATCTCATACTGGTCCGACCTATACGTTGCCTCGACCCGCTACGTTCGTCCGTCCGTTCTTCCTTTCGTTCGTGTTACTCTTCCAGAGAGCATCCTCTCGTTTCGGAGATTTCAATGCGCGACAGACCTCTTTTCTCCTCTGTTCTTCCTCTTTTCCTCCCTCTCGTCACTCTCTTTCTCTCTCGTTTTTTCTCCCTTCCTTCACCGTTCGTACGTCAAACTATAGCTTTCCTTTTAACGTATTAATTCCGTATCTCATTTTATATCTTAAAAATATTGATTTCGTTATTCGAATTATCAAGAATGCATCGATGGTTAAATTACTAGCAAGGTGTTCGATTATGTCCCAGGAATCTTCTTAACGAATTTGGTTTCTTTATCGTTCCGTTGGTACACACGTTTACGCGTATAATAGATCAAAAGAGATGCCAAAGACGGAGGCAGACGACGCGAGGACGTTCGTCTCGCGTGGACTCTTCCGTTCGGTCGAGAAAAAAAAACCATCTAGCAATCTACCGATACTTTGCGCTTACACGAGTTTATGAGCAATTGGTCGGTGTTGCCTCGTGCAAATTGTTTGTTCCTCAAACCCATTTAACTCCATTCCGTGAAATTCTACTCGAATAATCATAGCTTTGGTGCCTACCAATTACGTTTTTGCGAGAACCGTACCAACGGCAAGGTGTACGCGTATCTCTTCGTTACAAACTACAGCAGGCGGTAGTTAAAAAGCTGACGTGATACACTGCCAACCGAGTACTTTGACTTTTCTTCTATTTCTCTCATCGAACATCTGCGACGATTTGCATATCGAACCGTTACTACGGTTTCCTAAATCATATTGCGTATAATATGTATAAAAAGAAAATGTATAGATTCAAATAGAAATTCGTAAAGAAATAAACGAAATCGATGTTTACGTTCGTGCGATAAAAGAATACTCTTAGGGGCTTGGTTAACTTCCTTCCGGGTATCGTCATATCCACGATATATCGCGAAATTTCAACGGTAACGTTAATACAGAGGTATGCCAACGATTCTTCGTATAGGAGCTACATGGAAGATGCCCAAGGAGAGCTTCCCTTGGCCTCTTCCATCCGCGCTACCGCTCCGTTCCCTCCCCCACTTCCGTGGAAAGAAGTAAGAAACTGTAGCATCGGTCGGCAAAGGCCCCACTTGTGGGAACCATCGTGTGCACCATACCGTGCTCTCTGGACCACGAAGTGAAAGGTCTGACTTGGAGTTAACTGACTGACTCGCAGTGTATTTGAAGTGTACGGAGCCGCGCGAGCCGATATATCCTCACGATCCTGAGGCACGCGCGCGCGCACAAGAAGAGAGAGAGAAAATTCAAGGGCTAGCAAGCGTATGAGACGTTACGACTTCCTTGGTAATCGCCCATAAACCGCGAAACTATTCTTACATATATAGGGGCAAAGGGCTAACGTTGATTCGAATATTGTCCCGCACCTGCGTTCTCCATCTTCTTTTTATCCATTAGAATCGTTTTATCTCGATATAGGTTTTACTTAATTCTTCAACCTATTTTGATCTCTTTCACTGTAATTAATCTTAAAAATGATCGAAATATAGGTGTGCGAATGTTCGTAGAATCTCGCTTCGTTTTTCTCTCTCTCTCTTTCCTTATTTCTTTAACATCATATATGCATTTTCAGAATGATAGAAATTGTCAAGAGCTCGTTGAAACAAAAGATCGCGGATATTTGAAGCATTTCAACGGATTCGAAGGAACGACGCGTGAAATAATAGCGCGGTCCAGCGAAAGACAACGCCCTTGGGTACTTATATACGATGTTGGTGGTAAAGATGAGAAGTAAGAGACGCAGCGTAGTGGTGAGGGGGTGGTCCGCCGATGGTCGAAGCTGCAAGGATGGAGATGAGGTGGTAGAGATGGAGGTAGAGAGGTGGAGGCGGTGGCGGAGGTGGAAACGGAGGGAGGGTCGACTAGGTATGTATAAGCAGAAGAAAGCGCGGGTCGATTAAAAGTAGCGAGGGTGTTTCTCCTCTCGTTACCGGAGAGCTAGCGTGAGCCGAAGCGAGAACGAGCTAAAGGGGGATGACGAAGGGGTGCGGAGAGACGCGGACGGGGCGATGCGCAGAGTCAGAGGAGAAGGAGTAAACCGAACTCGGTTGGCGGAGCGAGAGAGGCGACAAGGGAGTCGGAAGAAAAAAGCTTGTAAAGCAAACGCGACGAAGAGAGACGAGAGATGTAGTTTCCAATCCGGTCAGAGAGAAACGCCGCCTACGTTGCCTCGCGTCGTCGGAAAGCAGAGAGATTGAGAGAAAGAGAGAGAGGAGAGAGAGAGATGAAGAGAGAGAAAGAGATATATGAGGGAAAGAGGGAAAAGAGGAGAGAGAGGAGAGAATCTCAACCTTTATTTAGATTCAAGTTAGGAAAGGGTTGTAGGTGCGTTCGTGCTCGACCGGGGCTCCCGACCATTCCCGAGGTCGCGTAATACATAGAAAAGAAACCTTCGTACGGGCATGAGAATGTAAATTTGATTATCGAAGTAACAGATTAATGCGGAAGCAATGACCCTTCGCTCTTTGCATCTCGAAAGTCGCGGGTCGTTTGCGGTGTCGAGTGTCGTGCCAATAAGAGCCGCAGAATTTTTAAATGGCTACGTTACGTCCGCGATGCACCCTCCTCCTTTTTCCCATTAACTTGTGACAATTTTCTTACAGAGATTGATAATCAAATCGCTAGTCGCGAACGAGCGTGCCTCCTTTCACGTACGGCCAACTAACGAATCTCGTATCTACCATTCGCTCGATTTGCATCTCCCCGAGAGTCAAGTGTCAAGGAATACGAATCATTGCAAGTTTGTAACGATAGCCCAAACCTCTCGATCGTCTTTGGTACTCCTCCTCGATACCAGAAGATGGAAAGAAACTCGAAGGCGAAACGGTTCGCATCTGCCGCTGTTCCACCAAACGATTACTTTGAAAGAAGCGCGCGCACGCGGATGGAGAAATAGGGAATCACGAATTTCATTTGGAAGCCATCGGCGACGCTAACATCAGCTGCTTCCGAGTTAAACTTTAATTTAACGCATCGGAGCCAACGGAGCTTCTTTCGTTCGTCTCCTTTCGTCTCCGTACCTACACGTTTTACCATTTCACTGAAGCGGTACGTATTCGTGCACGCTTCGTCGTTTTCGGAAGAAATAAAAACGGAGAAGGAAAGAGGGGTCGACGTTACGCTTAAGCTTGTATCTATTATTTCAAATATTTTTAATAGCGAATCTGTGTCCGTAATCGCGCTACGGAGTAATCTTTGTTCGTTAATCATAAAAATTTTCGATAAAATATAATATAAATTATGATATTGTTAACACTAACCGTACCACGATCGGTTGTGTTTCTCGTTATTCGATTATTTTAACCCCTTGCCTTATAATTTAATTGGACGCACAATGTAGCATAGAATGTAGTTACGAGCAATAAAGTTCACAAGCTTGCCGAAGCAAAGACTAACGAATACTAGGAAATCCAAAAGAATAATAAAAAACAATTCGTTAAAATCGAACCATGTATAACTCGTGGTTTACATATTTGTCGTGACATACGCATCGCGAGACCCGCTTCATACCATAAGTAGACTGCTGATATTTATACATATTTTTCTTATTGGGTATGTTTTTCAAATTTTACATATAAGACAAATCATTGAATATGTTACATATATCTTTTATATTTTACATATTTTTATTCAGTTATTAATTCTTGCAATATTTGCTGAATCATGAATTATAATTCATATGCATTTGCAAGAGGTTAATAATAAAGTTAGTTTTATAAAAATGTATTATCAGTTTTATTTATTCAATACTATCTATCAATGTTAGCAAATATCATATTTTTGTTTAAGCATTTGGTTAGCGTTAACCCATCGGTCGAACCAAACGAAATTTTGTAGAGCTCGAATAACAGTGCCCGGTCTCGCGTCATCGCGATAAATAAATTCAGATGGACGGCCTCGTGTATAAAGGCGCCACGCTAATTGAACAGGCTTATCGAACTTGATCGATCGTCCAGAGTAAAAATAAGTATATAAAGCGCGTCACAAAGCGTCTGCGAGAGCCGTCGTTGGAATGGTATCGAGGCTTCGCGTACCTATCCGTATCCGTAGATACAAGCCGGCCATACGAAGCAGCACGTTTGTGCCCATGTAGCATGACTTAGGAGAGCGAGAGGAAGCATCGCGGTCGCTCGTATAGTTTCTTTTAAACGAGTTACAACGATAAAGACCCTGACAAAGGTGCTTTCGTCCGAAGACTCGCGTACGTTCTACGATAGAGAAGGTTAATAAATGCGTGTGAGAGAATAAGTTTGTATGTACAGGGTGTAAAAAAATGTTTTGTCTTGACTACTATAGTTGGATTCTACACTTTCAAATCGGTGAAGATATGTTAAAAAAACTTCCCGCAAAATTGACTTTGAACTCGAAAATCGGGATCAACATTTTTCTAATCATATTACGTTCTACTCTTCCTTAAGACCAAAATCGTCAAAGGAATAATATATCCTACAGCAACCCTTTCGTCAGAAATTTATGTTGAAATATTGTTATTTGCAAAATGGATTTTGTGTTGTATAGCTTCATATATTGAACTTAACTAGCGAAATATTAACCAGGATGGAACTATTTTTTGGCTTCAGGCAAAACGTAGAAGATAATCATTTAATCAAAGTTTACAGGTAACGCCCACAAATGTTTACATATCATTCTTCATTTATCATTTACTTAAAGACACGGTTAGGAGGACACAAGGTTGTTTACATCCTTGTATCAATTAGTCACACATTATAGGTATACGCCAATTAAGTTCAATATATGGAGCTACACAGAACAAAATTCAATTTGCAAATGACAATTTTTCAACATAAATTTTCGACGAAAGTGTTGCTTTGGGACATATGGTTCCTCTGACGATTTTGGTCTTAAGGAAGAGTAGAACGTCATATGGTTAAAAAAAAATTTGACCTAGGGGAGTTTTCTTAGCAGATCTCCATCGATTTGAAAGTGTAGAATCCAACTATGGTAGTCAAGACAAAACATTTTTTTACACCCTGTATAAGTGCGTGACAAGTTCCTATATCGCCCTTGTCAGCATCTTCCTTCCTTCCTTTTCCCTTACGATCCTCTTTTCCCTTCGATATCGTTTTGCTTCGTTCGGCTCACGCCCTTCGCTCGTTTCTCTCCTATCCTCTAGTCCTCTACTACGTATCTATTCGTCGGTCCCGCACACGCTCGCTTTCTCGGATCTGATTCGATTTGTCGTACAATGCCGCTCGCGATGCGATTACATGCCAGGAAGCCTGCATCCTCGACGCGCACCCGAAGCGGCGTATTAGTTTACTCGCTCGTACGATCCATCGTCTAGTCGCGCTATTCGTACGCGTCGTTAGTTTTCAAGAGAAGGACAAACGATTTTTACCGATCGTTCGAGGCTCAAAGCCCCCGCCCATGATCGTAACTTTACTTTTGTTAGTCGGCTAAAGTCGATGACGCAGCAAATGCTGGAACAATTATCACGCTGTCATCTTAATTCCTTTCTCTCGTGCACAGAGAACGAAGATTTAATTTGGCGACGACGCGTAATGAGCGGAGAGATCGACGCCCTGAGAAAACGGCGAAGGCTTGATCAAGTTCGACTGAGATTGTGTGTGTGTTTTTTTTCAATGAATCAATCTTTTTTCGATATTATTGCTCAAAACAATCCTTTACCTCGTACGAACACACTACCAACGACGCACAGTGGGGTATTTGGAAAATTTAGCCGGTCAAAAGTCGATTTTGTCAAAGTCATTGTAACTAGGAATAAACAATTACTAGAAATAACTGAATAGTTATAACATAAGAAACCTCCATTTTCCACGCCTCGCTTCGATTGACGTGCGATTGTTTTGAAAAATCGAAATACCCCACTGTGCGACGTAAAGAAGACCGTAATTTGGTAAAACCAGAGACAGCGCTTTGCGTGGTTTAACGGGAATGGTATAGTCGCGACGAAAAGGGATGTAAGTAGATGTTCTTAAACGGGAATAGGTACAACTAATTGGGAGTACCTTTCGTGACAATGTACATATGTAAATATCTGTAGTAGCGGTAGCTGCTCTTACTTGGATAATCATTACGGTAACGAAGTCTCTATTTCGCGGATATAACGTCTACGAGAGAGACGGGAATATTCGCGTAAAGTATCGGAACTCGCTGTATGGACTTTGTACGTTACTTCAAGGTTAACGTACATTCGTAAGTTTGGTTCTCGCGTAGAAAAAGAGCTGGATCTTTTGGATTCACCGTGTTCTCTATCTTTTCGTTACTTCCGGTTTCATATCTTCGCACCTTCGTCCTTTTTTTCCAACTTTTATGTGTGCGACGGACGAACGAGTTCGACTTTGGTATTCGTCGATTTCCCGATGCACGCTGCCGAGTTCGTTAGCTCGACATTTTGCTCGGTCGCGCGTGTAACAAAGTATGCCTATTCGTGATAGGAGAAAAAGTGGTAGGGGGATGGAGGAGGCCGAGGGAAACGCTGAGGGCAGTCGATCTTTCGAGGGTGAAGAAAAAAAGAGAGTAAAGAAAACAAAGGGCATACGGGGCCGAGCTCTAGGAAAAGTCTTAAATCCCTGAATGAACCGGTCAAATGGTAACCACGGCCGAGCCAAGAATGAATGGTTTGCGGCAGCCGCGGCGGCAGTTTCAGCCGGTTCCAGTTCGAGTTCTTCGCTCCTCGCTGTTTCTCCTTCTTTCTGCTTGCCTCTCTCTCTGTCTTTCTCTCTATCTCTCTCTTCTTTCCGCCCTCTCGCCCTACCTCCGGTCCCTGTCTCTCCATCAACGCCACCATCACCGCCAACGCCACTTGGATCGTCTCTAATTATGTCATAACAATTTAACCGCGTACGCCTTGGTCCTCGTCCTTCCCCTTTCTTCTTCTTCCTTCCTTCTCTTTGCTTCTCCACTTCGAATCACATGGATTCCCTCTACTTTTCCTTCGTCCACCATTTTATCCTTCTTTTTGCACTTCTTCGCTAAGGAAGATCAATGACAGAGGCAGAGGACGAAAGAGAGAGAGGGAGACAGCGTGAGAGAGAATGGTGGGAGAAAATGGAAAACTCGAAGGAAAAAGAGGAATGTAGGGTGAAGGAAACGACGGATGGAATTTATCAAGACTTTCGTTTCTTTTTTTTCATATTTTTAAAGCGATATTCAAACGCGATATTTTGCTTCATATTTTATCGTCCGCGATGAAGAAGCGTTACGATTAAGTAATCTACGTTAACAGGATCTACCGTCATTCGCGGGCGTTGCTTACGTTTTTCGTAAGAAGGTTGGCGATGTCGAGGAGGAAAAAAAAAATTGAAGCCTGGTTCCTTCTCGTTTTTTTTTTTTTAATTCTGGCCATCGTTGCACGCAAATTAAAACGTCTTAACGATATCAGAGAATGTCTCCAAGAATTGAAAAGAGTTCCTTAACACGAATTCTTCTTTGAAGGTTTTCCTTACTTTTCTCTCAGGGTATACATTAAAAAATCATCATTGCACCAGTGGCAATCTTTCGAACTCGAGATAGAAACGTCTTGACCACCGGGCTTTCGCGGTTATCGGTAGGTAGTAGATGTTCGTGCTCGATCGGGCCTTAGGTAAGTACCCGCGTGAAGATCAAAGGAAGAAGGAGATCGAACCTTTCCGCATTAGGGGGTTAAAGGCTCGGAAAATTCGAGTCGTGCCGGCCGCGCGAGTCGCGACGGAGAAGATTCGCGCTGGCGAGATTCGCGTTGCTTTACAAAGTGAAAAGAACGATCGTTTTGTATGCCGCCTTAAGGTAGGTCGTCGTAAGAACTACGATGAAAAAGTAATGACGATCGCAGCTCGAAGCGCAAAACGAATTGAAAAAAAAAAAAGAAAGAATTCAGATCGAACGAACGTTTCAAATTTATCGATGATGTTTCTTAGGAATACGAATTCAGCGGATGGGAATAACAAAGTTCTCGCGAGAAAAACGAAACTTACGAGTGCGGGAAAGAGAGAGAGAGGAAAAAAAAAAGAATAAGAAGATCGTGAAGGAGAAAAGGAGGCAAGAACGAGGCGATAAGAAAAGGTAAGGTAAGTCGATCGATTCTCGTAGTAATACACTCGGGTGGGCATGGGTTCGCTACTCCTTCCACCCGCCTCCTTCTTCCTCTCTTCTCCCTCTTTCTCGGACACGCATCAGTCTCGCATCTTGGTCCGGTCCAGGCTACGAACGAAGTTAATGCGGGGTCGTGCGAGCCGAGTGTGGGAAGCAGAATGGATACGATCGCGTTAGCTTCTCCTCTTCGACTATGGCAGGAGAATCTGAGCAAAAAAGTGAGAAGAGTAAAAAAGCCGTCTCCACGGAAGATAGTCTCTAGACGGAGGACACTCTTGTCCTGTTAGGAAGCAAAGACGGAGGGAGAAACGCGACGGTGCCAAGAGCGGCGTCGGCGGTGGTGTCGACCGTGTCGAATGAATGACGATACATCGTGCACCGCTGATCGGAATAAAAGAGGATGAAACTGATTATTTCTATCTTACGATCGTCTACCACGGTATCGTCGTTTCCTATATCTTTCTCTCTTTCTTCGCGAGCTTGCCATGCGATTTCGTTTAGGCTTTGCGGGGGAGCGTCAATAGACCTTTTGAGCTAATAGCATGCACCTTTTATCACGTAATAAAGTTTCCAACTTCTCTCTCTCTCTTCCACTATCTCTCTGTCTGTCTTATTTTCTGTCTCCCCCTTCCCTGACGTTTTACTCGGTCGTTCGGCCACTCGCAACCCCCTTCCCTCTGCCTCCTTCTCCTCCCCCATTCCCTCTCCCTCCCTTGTCACCTCTCGTATGGACCGCCGACGGAGGTTGGAGTCATTGACTCCGTTTCCGGTTGAGCTTCGCTCGAGCTCTCCATCGCTCGCATTGTTATCCTCGACCGTTCTCCTTCCACACAGCCTATCTTTCTTTTTCTCCCCTTCCGCTCTTCCGAAGATTCGTCCTCCGCGCGATCGACCACCACCGATCGCTCTTGCCTTTCTCGCTATGTCCAACGATAAGTCGTACCTACTTGATCTCTCCCACCCCATCCCTCCCCTCGTCACTCTCTCTTGGAACTTACCGAAACATAGAAAATGGATGGAATATAGTAAGAGACGATGGAAAAGTAGAAGGAGTCGTTTCGATTCGTCTCACGTTGGATACGGTCCGATGAGTGGATCGGCGAGCGGAGCATAGGCCGAGTCGACGTTTATCGGTCTTTGCCCAATTAGCGCGATCGTATAGGACGGTGTGTTTTTGAGAAAGCTACCAATCGTTTATTCCATTCGTTGACGAAGTAGGAGAGAGGTGAACGCGCGAAGGCGAATATCGTGGCCGGTCGAAGAACAATGTGGCCTTTTTTTGCGGGACTTCCACGGGATCTCTATAGTTGTGTTCGAAGCCTAGCCTACGGGTTTTACGGCCGCGTAATAGGCCCCTTGGCTTCTCAACCCGGAGTATCGAGAAAGGATGCCGAGGGATACGAAGGAAGCGACAGGAACCGATACTGTTCCATATATATATATACACTTGTTACATTTTTATAAAGCCAACGTAGCTCTTGTCCATAGGCTTTTAATTCGTAAACGTATACGATCGATAAGACAAAGTGGCTTTTTCTGTGGACTCGTCGAATAATTATCCTCTACCAGCTTTAATCCGACGTTCGAGATCGTACCTCTTTTATGCTACCTACAATTTTCAAAGGCTTTCTCTTCTCGCGAGAGCGCATCAAATTTTATTTACTCGTTGAATCTCGGAGAACGAGACTCACTGAAAATTACTTATTCGTGGGATGCCCGTAATGTAGTTAATCCCAGTTTTGTCACTATAGACGACTCCGAATCGATGTCAATCTCGTTAGATGCGTTTCATAATGCAAATGCTTATTTGTGAAATCCTGCCTCACGGATCCGGCATATTCTTAAACGAGACTTTCTGAATGAACGGCTAAAGCTCGTCTCATAAAAATAATATAACGTTCCCCGGCAACGTTCTAGATATAATTTCGTCTAACGGCAGCAATGGGAAAGAAGGAGAGTGCGGCTAACGATAGCCACATTCTTGTAACCTCGTTATTATCGCGTAAAACGAGGAGCTCGCGGACGTATATGAATCAGAAAGAAGAATCAACTATGGCTTACGACCTGCTCGAAAATCTTTCCCTACGATATAAGAAAAATTGCGAATGCTTCGTTATCGTGGATTATTTAAATCCCTAGAAGAAATTCCAAAGAGATAAGAAATCGTCGGGTGCGTAACGATTTTCTGGTAGTGCAATACTTAACGTCAAACGAGAGACAAGAAATCAACAGAGAGAGACGGAACTAGGACAAGTAGACATGTTTTTTAGGAATAGCTAAATAAAGGTATCGATATCCATTTCCCTTCTTATCTTTCTAGATCGAATCCACATTATTCGAAAACATAGAAAACAAAAAAAAACAAACATAGCCCACCTAATCTCGTATTTTTTCAAAGTCAGTTAAAAATTTATAAGAAAACATAAGCTAGAACGCTCCATCGATGGAGGTTACAGGTGGATAAAAAGCGGTTTTCATTCTTCGGATCCTCATCGTGCTCTGGATATCCTGCGAAAACGCATCGTGGGCACATCACGCTCCGTATCCACGGCCTAACCGCGGACTATCCACGTTTGTTCTCTCTCTCTCTTCCTTCTTCTTTCTCTTCTTTGTATATATGAGTGTATGTATGTGTTCCGATTAACCGAGCGACCGACGATCGACCGGCGGACGCGATCGACCGTCCGTCGGTCGATTCACCGTAGCTCGCTGCACGGATCGAGCCACATTCACGGCCGATCGGCCGATCTGGTCGTCCAGTACGAGATTCGAAGCAACCGGAGCGCGCTTAGTCATGCTCAGCGTTCCCAGGCGTGGAGCGCTCGAAGCGGTGTGACCACCGATAGACGTGTACGTATCTACTGGGTGTCCCTTTCAAATTATGTTACGCCTCTGTCTGCTTCGTACCGACACCTTATTTGCAGGTGATAGAAAAAAACAAAAAAAAAATTGTCGTCGAGAATAATTTGGTATAATCCCGGAAGAGAAGGTACCTTGCCGTCTCGCGAGAATATAACGGTAAAACGATTCGTGTTAGATCTTTGACGAGCAAACGCCCTAAACACTGAAGGATCGTCCGCTCGATCGTTCGGTAAACGATTCACGGGGATAAACGTCCGTTTGATCGATCCACGGAAGGTTGCTGTCTCTTCTCTTTTACGATACACGACGAATGAGATAAAGGATAGAACGGTTTGTAAATTTGTATGAGTTAAGTCTTTGTGCATGTGCATGCGATTGTCATTCTGGACATAATGTTTTCACTTCTTATTGTAGGGGAAGTGTGGCATGAAAGAGCCACTTTTTGAAAGAGCCACTATCATTTGCACAGTAGTTTTTGAACGAATGTTGGACAAATTAGTTTTGAAAAAAACTAGTCAAGTTTTTGTTAATCCAAGTAGCAACCAGTGTTGCTACTTAAAAACTATAATTCATCCAACATTCGTTCGAAAACTACTGTGTAAATGATAGTGGCTCTTTTAAAAACGTGGCTCTTTCATACCACTCTTCCCCTACTAATGGGTTTTCCCGTAAATTGAATAAATTAAAATTCAATTGGGCAGTATTCATTTTTGGTGGTCTACTTGCATCGTCATCGTTCGTGATAAGTTGGTTGTCCGAATTTCTACTGGGTACACCCTATAGAGGCGTATACTTAACGGTCTTTCGCGAATAATTCATCCATTTACTTAAGATCCGAGATGATACGAACGTATGCGTAGCATTCGAGAAAAAAGAAAGCGAGGAGGGGAAACGAAACGCGAAGAGCGAAACGAAGACGTCGAGGAAAGATGAGAATGGTGAAGAATATCCATGAAATTGTCGAGCTCTCGGAGTTCGACTTTGGCGAGAAGGTAAAAGAGGGTAGGGGAGGAGCATAGCGGCGTGCCGGAAGCGAGCAGGTGACTGGTAGTTCCGCTCCATCGAGCGTTGTTCCGCGCCATGGCCACAGAAGATCGACTGCTCCGTCGTAGTTGTGACTCTGTTTGGATTCGCATCGTACGCGACCGACTTTCGAGCGATCCGAATCATCCTCGCGTGCTCCTTCTCTCCTTAGGTCAGTTTTTACACCTTTTTCTCGCGATCGTTCCAACATATCCAAGCGGATACCAACCCAAGTGCGAGATGGGCCTTTGTTCTCGGCCACGTCGTTTCTTCGACGTCGCTCTTTCATCGAGTCTCCGCGGAAGCTTGGACTTTCGACTCGTTCTCCTATTAGGGAAAAACGTGATTCGAAAATCGAAAATCGTATGCAAACGTTACAGGACGATAAAAATTCGAGGTAACGATCGTGTCTACGAATTCTTCGAAAGGATTCCCACGGTCATCTCGTGATTCGTACTCTTCGAATTGGCGCAATCCTCGCTAATCGTCTCATTCGCTAATTTCCAAACGTTGCTGCACGAGAATAGACGTGGGATGGTGAGGGGGGAAGGGCGGGGGGACGGTGGTCGGGACGACAACGATGGTAAAGGCTACGACGAAACTATCGTGCTACGAGGCCTCTGGCATTAAGAGGCAGAAAAGCTATTGGGAGAAGAATAAGGTGGAGGGAGGCTGGCAGGAGCGAGCGTATATCGCAAACGAGTGATTTGCATCAAATTGATCCGTCGATTCAACGAGAGCGGTTATACGCGGCTGCGATCGATCTTGGGCGCTCTCGTACATACATACGTTGGTTACTTTGCAACGTAGAACAGAGCTGCCCTAGCACGGTACTAGCTCGGTACTAGCACGGACCTAGCACGAGGCCATGGTGGCATAGCATCGAGCGGACTACGTTCTTCGAGGATCGATGCGCACCCAAAGATCTCGATTCACGAGGTCCCGACTCGTTGACTCGTTGCACAACCGCGACTGACCCACCGATGGAACGATTTGCGCTGCAACCGATACTTTCTACTACGAAACTGCAAAAGATGATTGATGTGGGAGCGTTCTACCGGCTGATCTATATTTTACTTTTTCGCCCAAGCTCCACCTTTGACGAATTTCCTATCCTTTCTCCTACGACGTGCGACATATCCGTTTAACGTAATAGATACTTGCCAGGAATTGCGATATTTTGGAAATTCTTAAGAACGAACCGATGTAGCTACCTCGACGAATGTACAGAAAGAATCCTTGCGGAATAATTTCGGCATCGGAACGTGCTACGTGGCTTTTACTATTTCTTTGCTCGCGAACGATCGAGCGCGAGCGAGACGTCGTAAAACGTAACGGCACTCATGCTCGGTAATATCCGCATCGATCGTACATCTATTGGATCTCTTGATAATATTCTGCCTCGGTGAGCAACGAGCCCGAGTTTTCTTGAAAAATTGTGTGGTACGCGTTTAATCTATTGCTCGACATAGTTTTCGGTTGTGTTGGGCCCTTTAGGAGATGGTATCGTTCTGTGTTCCATGAATAAGTATCCTTCGTCGAGAGGAAGTCTATACCGTAAACTAGTGGAATCGTCTTATCTGTAAAGCGCGACCAACGCCGGTAGCCGCCCTTTTCCCAAAAAATGGTATTTAAAGTGACGTCATGGGTATGTGCGACAGACGAAGAAAAGAAAAAAAAAAAAAAAGCGAAACGAAGGTGGATAGAGGATGGGATGCAAAACGCGGTAAGAAGCGGGAAGTGGATGACGGCGAGGGTGACGAGGTGCGGCGCGGAGCAGCATGGCGAGAGGAAGCGAGTTGCTGGGCGAGGAGAAGGTTGAGGCGCCGGACGAAGGAGAGGAGCGGAGCGAAGGGGAGGAGGAGGGTGAACGCGAGTCGAAGCGGCTCGTTCGGAGAGGAGAGTGGCGGCGAGGTGGTAAAGGAAGAAAAGCGGGAGGAGGCGGTGGAGCCGGAGGAGGAGATGCTTTAAGACGCTCAATATAAATACTAGAGGGGGTTGAGAAAAAGGGTTGCTTCCCTTCGGGCCGACGACGCCGGCCGAAGCGTGCATGGACGTGGAGGGAAAATGAGAGGGACGCGGGGGAAGGCGGGCGGGCGGCCGCTCTCTCGCTCGCTCGGGTGGGCTACCAGCGAAAGACGTGAAAAAGAGGAGGAGAAGAAGAAGAAGAAGGATGAGAAGGAGAAGAGGTAGAAACGGAAAAGGAGAAAGGTGCCAGATCAGTGGAGAGGAGAGCGGGCTCGAGGGGGTAACGGAACCAAGGGAAAGGAGGGAAAAGAGGTGGAAGTCGTGGGGGATGAGAGAGCCTACGGGGTTGGAAAACTCACCCCTTTTCTTGCTTACCCTCGCTCGCTGTTTAATTGCATCTTACTTTCGAATTTTCCGCGTGGAGCTATCGATCGAGACACGCGAAAGGGGGGTTCGTTTGCGTCTTATCTCCGACGGCCCCATCGTCTACTCTCTCTCTCTTTCTCTCTTTCTCTCACTTCTTTACCACTCCGCCCCTCCCTCGCCGCGCACCGTTTCCTTCCTCAACCTCCGGTTGCTTCCCTGGCCCGCCACCTCCACTCTCATCTCCACCTCCGACTTGCTCCGTCACACTCGTCTATCTATCTTCTTCCGTCCTTTTTCTCTCGCCAGAGTCCTGTCTCCTTCTTTTACTCGGTCTTCGCCTAGCTCGCCTCAGCATCAAGCGCTCCTTCCACGCGAATGTAAGAGAGAGAAGAAGGGTGGGTGGGTGGAAGGGTGCGAGAGAGAGAGAGAGAACCGGGGGGGAGAGAGAAAGGAGGATGGTAGGGAGCACGGGGGAGAGCAGCTACCCCATCCCCAAGCGGCTCCACCGACGAGGAGGACTATTTAAAACTACACATAGCCGATGCGTAAGGCGACGCTACGCTCGAGCTCAGGGCCGACTTAAGTCTTGCGCCTTACTTTCCTCCTTTTCGAATTTCCTCTTACGGTTACGTTCTAACTGTTTAACGCGCAAACTCAGGCACGCGTATGTTCCCTCTTATCCATCGATCGATCCACGATCGATGATCGTCTTATCGGGTGTAACACGTCGCACCGAGCGCGACGTTATGATCGATAGTAGAATGAAGTTTCACTCAAGGAAAATCTTCCCAGTCAACGTACGTTCCTTAGTTTCGTCGATTCGTCAAGATGAAAAATATTTGATTCGTCGTGACGGTTAAGATCAATCGCGTGAGACATCCCATAGGTATAGTCTGAATATCGACGACATGAAAAGTATCCTTGTCCATCGTTGTTCATCGATGAAGAGGACAAAAGTCCGATTCTGATATAAGCGAGGGGAGAGGTAGGGTGGAGAGAAGGTAAGATGGGGTAGAATAGAGAGAGAGAGCGAGGCGCCCGATGTTATTTTCGCCCCTTAGATTTTTAATCAATCCGTCACTGGTAGGGTAGAGACGGGGTGGTTTCTTCCTTAGTTCCCTTCCTCGCCTTCTATTTAAAACCTCGGGGCTGATGAACGCTTCTCATGCCAAGCTACCTCCCTCGAGCGCCCCTCGAGCGGCCCTCGAGCTCTCCTCCCACCCTTCCTACTCTACATTTTCAACCCACCCCTGGAAGCTCGCGCACGCATACGTCTACAGCACGTGCGCTTGTGCTCACGCTCTCGCGCTCGTCCTTCTACACGCAACGAGCCGAGTCACGGAAAAAGGCACGAACGAGGCCCAAGAAGAGCCCTATCGTTTTGCGTACTTTTCCCAACTAGTTAGTTCGCGTAGTCGCGTTCTAACGCAGGCGCGAACACAATACCATCGCCCTCTCTTCCCGCCGGCCACTTATGCCGCGGGACACGTGAGACTTACGTAAACGAGAAATTAGATACACGTGCACGCTACTACCACCTTCGACGAATCCCATATTTATTACCTTCCACTATACTATATCTACGATAAGAGCGCGATATGTAAGCAGATACGGATTAGATCCGTAGACCTTTCGGAACGTTCGCAAAAGTCCCTGGCGTCATTCTATTATCCGCATAAACTTACGACCTGGATTTGGAAATTACTAGGAGATGGTCACACGCGATCATACGGGCTCGTTGCGTGTCCGCGTCTACTCGGCGTCGCTGCTAATATCCGCTTCGATATTTTTCTTTAGGGTCGTGGCAAGGGTAACCCGTTCGACTAATATGAAGAAGAATAGAAGGATATTTCGGGAAGAATAGCATTAACGCGAGTAACGATCTGTAGCATGGACCACTCCGGGAGTATCGTCGACGAGCGAGTCGACGCGACGCGATAGAGACGAGCAAATCCGTAGGAGCGGCCTGTCGCTTTTAGATTTAACCGCGGTGTTACTTGTTCCGAGGAAGTGGAGCCAAGCCGGAACCCAGTAGAGCGCAGTAATGCGCACCGAGCATTTAGCTCGAGCAAACCACTCGAGTATGACACGAACCGTTTTTTCGGTTCTCTTCCTCGCGCGTTCATGGTACGCGTCTTCCAAAACTATTCTACCATTCTCGACTGTACACGGATCCTTGATCTCGGGACTGGTCTTTTCGCTCAACCCCGACGTTCCTCGTTCTCCGACGACGAGCTCAGAATTTTCTACGGTAGAGAGCCATATTTTCGACAGCTAATATAGAATCCATGCTTTAGTTACGGTTATTACAGGATAGAGAGATAGTCGAAAGAACATTCGATGGGTTAAATCGTACATGGGGTACGACGAAGACAATGTCGTTACCGTAGTTGCTATCTCCGTATACCGTTCATAGTAACTATTGTATGTGGTAGACGGTGGACGCTGCCGGATGTGGACTGCGGTCTGTGTCATGCATCAGCAATTCGCCTCGCTCCAGTCTTATTGTCCGGATATCGAGAATATTATGCGATTTCGCATTATTCATAGGATCTATCGAAAGTACGCCCGCATAAAGACGTCTCTCTGCATGTATAATATACCTGAGGACGCGTTAGATCCGTTGTCATTTCTTATTTGCTACCGAGAGATCACATTTAAGAGGAAACGTACAAGGCAACAGAAAAGATACGACGATAAGTGAGAAACGTTGAAAGGGATGTAGCAGGTACGTCGATCCTAACTCTATCGGCGGCCTTTATATGGTTATGATATTTTTACCGTGCCCAGGAAATCGGGAATTATTCATTCGATAACTTTATTTTCGCAAATAAGATGCTATTCTTGTTCCAACGATATATGCATGTATCGTCGTATTAATGATTCATACGACATCGTTATTAATACACGTTCCATCCACTTTCTTACCACGGCGATATAACGCGAAATTCCGGCGCGTGTACGATGGAAGGTCCAATCTCTGAATTATTCGTTAAACGTCAGACCATCTGAATCGCAAATTTTCACAAAGATTCCTAAATTGTCAACGAGTTGTACTATGCATTTATAAAGGCAGCGATTTACTTTCCAAAGAGCGTCACGCAATAAGACATGGGCCACATTTTGACGTTGATTGACAAATTTGATTTGACGCTCGACTCGTTACATAATCATATAATTGTTCGAGAGATCCGTCGTAATTATCTTTAACGGCATTACGTACGTATAACATATTTTGAGGTCATTCCCGGAAATTAAATTTATCCCCTGGATAAATGAGATTGCGACCAAATTATTTAACTCGATATGGGTTCCATCTTTAAATCATATAATTAAGCGAGACAGCTACGAACCTGAAAACGGTTCATCTTCGGATGTTACGAGTCCATAGAAATACCGTAAACGAGTCAAATTTTAAATGAAAAATCGTCTTTGAAACTATCACTCTTTTCGTTTAAAGCGATAATAGGCAGAGAAGGAGAGGGGACGAACGAGATAGAGAAAGAGGTGATGGCGAGGAAGAAGGGTGGATGAGGAGAGACAGAGAGGCTGATGATTATGATCTTTTATTAGGATCTACAACATGTAAAGTTACTTCCGGTTTAACAATATTGATAACATAAAATACAACGAGTATAAAATAAATACGAAACGTAATACTCGTAAATATATTCGTACTAAAATAAAATAAAATAAAATATCAAATTTTCATTAATAGTAACAGGGAGAAAGGGAGGAGGAGAGAAGGAGGGCCGAATAGAGAGTGAGGGGAGAGAGAGAGGCTGACGATTATGATCTTTTATTAGGATCTACAACATGTAAAGTTACTTTCGGTTTAACAATATTGATAACATAAAATACAACGAGTATAAAATAAGTACGAAACATAATACTTGTAAATATATTCGTACTAAAATAAAATAAAATAAAATAAAATATCAAATTTTCATTAATAGTAACAGGGAGAAAGAGAGGAGGAGAGAAGGAGGGCCGAATAGAGAGTGAGGGGAGAGACAGAGGGTGGGAGGAGGAGAGAGAGAGAGAATAGAATTTCTACGATACCGTTGCCCGGTTCAAGAATAGCGTGGATTCGGATGCATCGACCTAGCCTCGGGCCTGGCTTCCCGGGTGATCAGCCAGTATGGATACACTTAGGTTTATCCGCGCGTAGCTACATAGCACGAGAATCCGTATGGGAAACACTGGGATGCGTCCGTGGTAGGATTGGGGAGGATAGGAAGTGATAGAGCAAGTGGAAGAGGAATAGAGAAGGTAGGAGAAGAGAAAGGGGTAGCTCACGATGGGATGGATGTTGCAGAGTACGCGGACGGTCTTGCCGGTATCTTGGCTCCCTCGCTGTCCTGGGGCCGACCGGCTAAATACCTCAGGATTGTTACTATTGCCACCCACTCGCCCGACCGCCCGACCAACCGACCGACCAAACGACCGCTTCTTCCGCCCCTTTTCAGCCACCCACCCTTCTACGTCTCCGCCACCTCCACCTTTCGCAGCCCATCCGTTGCGATCCTTCTCCTCCCAACCCCCCCTCCTTTGATAGGGTGGAATGGGTTAATGCTATTGATTCACGTGCACGAGGTGCTCGGGGCCAGGGGAAAGAGGTGGCAACGACGTCCGCCACTGTTTGACAGTAACGGATCTCTCTCTTCTATTACGCGTTACCTACGCGACTACCCACCCGCTCGCTCCTTCGTACTTTCCATTCCGCTCCAACTTCTTAGCTTTTCGACGAGTCCAGATTAGGGCGATTGAGCCTTCGAACGATCGATTCCATCGATCGTACGACAATGTTCTTCGCTTAAGTTTTCGAGTTGTAAACGACAACCTCTTCGTTGCTACGTTTTTCAGATGACTCGAAAAAGCTACAAAATCGATTTGTCCGCTGTTGTACAAGCTTTCAAGAAGAAAGAACGGACAGAAACGTATGATCGAGGAAAAGATTCTTTTTACTTTTATCAACCGTGGCAACATGTGCGAATGTTAAAAAGAGAAGGAAAAAATTGAAAGATCAGTAATAAATCTTCAGACATCGTACAAAGCATCGTCGGACCACGAAGATTTTGAAACTACTCTTTAAAAACCCTTTTCGTAAGTTAAGAAAGTACGGTGGAACAAATGAGAGAATGTATGTAAATTCATGTCAATTTCCGAAGATAGTTTATAAGCAGAAAGATTTTTAAAAGGGCGAGTCTACATTATCGTGACGTGTAATACAATATGCAGATAGATATTTGCAAGCCGCGCACCTAGTTCCTTCCACCGGCAACGCGATGTTCCGCTGCCCCATGTTGCTCTCGGAAGTGCGATTGGAGGGAAGGAAGACGCTTCTCTCTCTCCCTCCCTTGCTTCTCTCCGTCTCTCTTCCCTCCTTCTGTATTTCTACCTTCTGCGGCCGGACACGAAGATCAGTGAAAGACGGAGAGAGCGAGAGAGACGGAGTATATAGCTTGAAAGCAGACGCAAGAGAGAAAGAGCGATAGAGGGAGAGAGAAAGAGGCGAGTAGGGAAGGAAAGGTAGGCGGGTGAGCGCGCGCGCGAGTGAGAGCGGAGAGAGAAGAGAGAGAGAGTGCTGGCTGTGGTGGAGAGGGGGTAAGAAACTGTGAAATATCGATTAAGTTTGCCAGTAAGACAAGGAACGTCCGCGAGGCGAAGGCTCGTAGGAGGAAGGCGGTGTGGGGGGTGGGTCGCGTCGGGGTGGAGGGGTTCGAGGAGGGGTCGTCGGGGGAGGAGAGCGAAGGGCAAAGGGGAGGTTGCGGTACGGTGGGGTGGTCAGGAAGAGGGGAAGGTGATATGAGCATTGTATCGGGGAATTAACGGTACTCCCTCCGTGCTCTCCTTATCACCGTCTCACTTTCGCTCTTCCTCGAGCTTCTCCGTTTCTCTCTTCCTTTCCCTTCTCTCTTAGCATGTTACTCCCCTTGCCGTCTTCCGAACGCCATCTCCTTCCTCTATTATACGTGAGCTCGCGCGAGCGCGAGTATACGCGAGTCTACACGGATTCTCGTCTCCTTTCGATTTGGCCACCCTCTCTTTCTCGGGCTGTCTTTACCACCCCATCGACGTTACGTAGCACGACCATCCTCGCTTTCGCCTGCCCAACACACGTCTATACGAGATCGGCTCCCGTAGCTAGAACCAAGGCTTTCTCCGTCCACCGAGTAACGGGCAGAGGGGCTCGCCGGATAGAGGGATGCAACGTCTTGTGTATGCGCACGATCGCCCAACTCCGCATCACCCTATCCCACCCACTCGTATACACACTCTCGCAACCACCCACACACACAGTCTCATTCTCCACCTTCTTCCGTATGCCGTGGACACGTCCTTCCGTAGCGCGCGGACAAGCCCGCGGAGAGATGGCAAGAGTTTACATGCGCCGATGGACGAGGACAGTGCATGTCCTGAGGAAGTACCGACACGTGGAATGATCGATTAAACTTGTCCGCTCTTGCGTTCCTCCTTTCTCCGACTGTATAACGATAAAAAAAAGAACGAAGCAATCGACGAAGGTTACAAAAAATTTCGAACAAAGACCAAGAAAGTATGTTGCATCGAATACGGTGTATATAATACTTTGGAAAGTAGGCATCCTTTCTTTCGCGAAATCTGTCCTGAAGTCAAGGTTCAGAAATCGGCGATAAAATTGATGTAAACAGCCACTTGGCACGCTCTTCCCAGCGAAGGTTTCTCCCTGGAGAGTTGTTTCGTTCCCTCTCTCTCTCTCTCTTTTCTCTTCCGCTACATCTTCTCCGAGCGTCTCTTTCCCTGCCGTAATCTAGTCTTTCGCGAGAGAGGAAAGGAGATGGCACGGTTGGTAGCGCATCGCAGAAGGATCAACGGGGAGCTGGCAGCAGGAGAGAGGGAGCTCAAGGTGCAGCCATAAACAGCTTGTTGCTTCCGCGAAACTGCCAAGGCTCTCCTACGGCAACGCGAACCTCGACTCCTCGGTTATACTACCTATCCGGCAGAATGGCTTGGGTGGGCGCAAGTATGCGTAGAATGTGAAAGATTGCCCCGTGAGAGCGAGAACACCGCGAGAAGCGGAGCTCTCGACCGACAATGAGTGGACGCGTCCTAACTGGCCACGGACGAGCTCGAACGTAAACGAAAAAGAACACGGACCATCATTCATTCACTTACCGATGCTTCGTATATATCTATATTAAGACACTCTTCAAGTTTTTAAAGGGGACTTACTTGTATGTACTACGTAGCCTAACCTCGGATAAAGAACGATGCCGAACTATTCTCGCGATGATTTATGTCAAGTGGAAGACGACGAAAGCTGGAAAATAAAAAATCTATTAATACGAAATAAAGCTTGCGGATATGTGTCTCTATGTATGTGTTCGTGTGAATATATCCCTTTATGTGTAGGTTATATATGACATATATTCATACAACATACAAGATCGAATGTAATAAAAAAATTGGGAAGGTCCTGTAGAAGAAAGTAATAGATTATTAATTCGAATACCGTTAAAGCTTGAAATAAATATCGAGAAAGTATGACCTGCAGAGACGAAGAGAGATATGACGCAGTCACGTGCAGAGGGAACGACGAGAGGGTGGCAAAGAGCCGATTTTAAATATTTTCGTGAATATATTTTATACGTAATGATGTCCCGACTTGCAAATACTTCCCCGTGGAAATCGCGTGCTCCATAATATTTGGTAATACCCTGTAATTAAAGGGATGAGACTAATTTTTCTCGCAAAAATGACCAAAAATAAGGTTTGTCATGAATTTCGCGGGTCACAGTTTTCAATTTTGATGAAAACGTTTAAAAGGTGAAGAGATAAGGTTTTTAAAATTTTCATACAAATTTCTTGTAAACATTATCCCTTTTTGAGAATAATAAACCTCTTTTTTCATTTAAATAACCATTTCATGTATGAGACCTAGTTTATCAAAATCGATTAAACATCGTGGCTAGTAGAGTTCATGGCTCCAACTTTTGCAAATGCATGGGGTGGTGAACTTCCTTAAATCGACGATAACTTCCCTCTCTCTCTCTCTCTCTTTCCTTCCCTATACTTCTTCGATGTTATCCTTGCAAGATTTGCACCTCAAAACATACGAAATATTTTCCTTTCGTTCGACTCGTTTGCGCGGAGTAATAAGTCATGGCGAGAGAAATTAGGACGACGATAAACGATCTCAAATAGGTTGTCCGTTCATCCATGGTTCGAGCTTTTTAGAAAAGCCCACGCGAGTCATGTGGAACAGCGCGTTGCGAGTTTCGAAACGGTTGTCTCTCTCCGAAGATAACATTGAACAACGTGCCTGTTTTACGTTGCAGAACTCACGACGGTCGATGGAAGGTGCACGTAATTACGGAGCGTGTGCCGCGGCGTACCAGGTACACGAGAAACTAATAGTCGCCGACCGAGCCGTAACTACTGTCATTAACAGTCATTAAAAACGCACGGCTACCTCTCAAAATCAACGGAAAAAGGCTAAGTAGCGATGGCCGATCGATGGAGAAAAATCAACTTCGAGGTAAATGGCCGATCAGTATTTTGGCTTATTTAGTCTCATTCGTCCATATACCCCTCGTATGCCTTTCGGCCGGCTTTAAACTAGCAAAGAGAGATTCAAAACGTGAATTCGGTAGAATCTACCCGTATTCGAGAAGTATAGTACGGTCGAATGCTTCTCGCGGTGGCACGAAACGCGATCGCAGGTTGAATCGCGAAACGCGAAATTCACGAAACATTGGATTACGAGCAAGGCATGTAATCGGCCGCAGGCCTAGACGCGTTGGAACGGACCAAGTTCCGAAAGCAAGGAGGAGAGGAGGCAGTGACCAGAAAGCACGATGGATGTAGAAAGGTGGAGGAGGGAGGTAGTGGGTGGTAGATGCGGGAGAGGAGAGGATGGAGAGGACTCGAGAGGTTTGGTAACGCCACACGCGAAGGAGAAGGCAGAGTACGAAGAAGACGAGGGAAGCGAGAGCTTCGGAGGTGGAGGTGAACGCCAAGGGTTCTGAGATACTAACCCTTGGCCAAGCCGCACCCTGAGGTCCAGAATAATCTACAATCCATATCAGTCTTAGGTAGTCCACCCTATCCCCTCGCGCTCCTTCCACGTCCTAGAACCACCTTTGGCAATGAGAGCGCGCCGTTCTCTCCTTCCCATCCTCCCTCCTGCCCCTTTCCTTCCTTCCTTCCTTCCTTCCTTAACTATCCCTTTCTCCCGCTAGCTTCCTTCGTCCTCCCACCTTCGTCTCTCTGTCTCTCTCTGTGTCTATCTCTCCCTCACTCCCTCTCTCTATCTAGCTCTCGCCTTCTCCTGTCGTATACCGCTCGCTCCTCGCCTTAGCCGCAACCCTTGCCGGGACCAGCCGGCTAGTCAATACCCCACACGTTCCATGCTTATACGTGCTAGTGCCTAGCTCCTTCTGTGTATGGACCGTAAACCATCTCCCTATCCAGCCCACGACCACCCCGACTACTCCTTAACGATGGAACTATAGCCCCGGATCTTCGCCGTCCCGCGACCCGAGCCGTCCGATAAATTCGCTTGGCAACTGGCAGTATGCTGACTCGAATCATCGAACGATTCCCGAGTCCGTCTTTGTCGCGAGTTTGCTCCTCGTACATTCGAACGTCCGATTGACCGAACGTCCGAGCGTAACGATGTTCGGCAAATGCGTTGAAAAAAGTTTTTATTGTCCTCCCTCGTACGTAATTTTGGAATTCGAGGGGTGACCCTATCGATCGCGTCGTCAATTCGTCTCAAATTATCGGCATTTGTAGAATTGCGTGCATGACGCGTAGAGTCCGTCCGTATCCATGTATAGATAGGTAAACGTACGATTTAACGTTCCCGTCTCATTCCGCGCCGTTGCTAAACGGTTACTGTCACGAATCTACGTACAGGAATATCGCGAAAAGAGCCAGACTGAAAATGGACGATTAGGTTATCCGAAATAACCGAGCGAGCGGGTGGTCTACATTATTAAGAAGCTTCTGGCTTGTAAGAAGGTGGGCGCGTAAGTCGACCAGATGGGGAACTCGGAACGTGATGGAGGAAGACGAGCGATTCTAACACAAGCAGAGAATGAAGAAGAGAAACGAAAGATAGAAAGAGAGAGAGAGAGAGAGCAGGATTCGGTAGACGAGATATTTATTATAGCATCGCTTCCTGGCATCAGCTATTTTAGTCTTCATTCATACCTGAAGTCTCTACCACAGAATCAGTTTCCTTGAGCGAAACGCTACGTAGGAATAGTTAAACTCATTCAGAGCTTCGACGCGTTGGGGTGCGCGAGGTCGTTTCGAGGGTTCATTCATGATCCAAGCCGCTTCCGTCGGGATATCATACTCGTTCTTCCAAGGAGCCAGTTTGTCTCAAGGAACACGCTATGACGTAGGTTACGCGTCATTGTAGATTTTACGTATACGCCAACGGATCATTGACGCGTCTCGATGACGCGACAAAGCACAGGCAGCTATATTTCTTTGCGAAGTCAGATACGCGGCAAACGTTACTCGAAGAAACGGAACGCGTCTTACCAGAGACCAAGTACCGACCGTTACAAAAAGTAAAGTACAGATACTTGGAAACAATAAACGAGCCTGAGTTCCGGTCATAATACGTAGACGATCGTGACGCAATCGTAACAATACTTATTCCCTGGCATTTTAGATTCGTGTACTAACATATATACCTAGACATACAAGGCGTTCACACTTTCACTCGTTAGCGTTCGTCGTAGCTAGTTATCGAGAAGCCGCTCGTTATGTCCGTCATCGCAAAAGTCTATTGTACGAAGAGCGGCCTTCCGAGAAACGGTAGGTATGTTGTTTTACGCCATTACCTGTGATCGTACCTAGCCCGAAATATACACCTTGCCAGAGAGAGAGTGAGAGAGAAACCGACGAACCTTTAAAGTGCCATAAGCGGATAAAGTTTTATAAAACACGAGTCTCCTTTACGATGACTAGAATATTTTCCGGCTCGTCCCAAGCATATGATTTGAAATTTGTGGAATTTTAAGAACGATTCTTGAGTATCGATGTGCATTATTTATACATCCTTTGTCGCTTCTCGAAAAACGAAGCTTGCCGGACGTCCGGCCACGACATAGCGCGTCCTCAACTCGAACTAATGACCCGGCCGCTTGGACCTTCAGAGAAACGCAACATTGTCTTACGAGTTGGGGCTTCGTTCTCTTCTTGGAATTCTGCGTGTACGTCCCTTCTCTCTCTTTCGCTCGCTTCTCCGAACGATCCTCGCGCTCTTCTCGTCACTTTATGTCTCATAATTATTGCCCCTCCGCACCTATTTTACTCTAGCTATCTCCCGACGAACGATCTCGCTCCTGCTCTCCGTTCCTTCGCTCTCCACGCGTTCCTATCTTCGTTGTTCGTATGCATGACGTTCGAGAGTCGTACGCCAGTAGCGTAAGACATAAAGAGGTATGCCGTACGTTACGCGAAGCGTTCGAACGTGTGATCCATTTATTGGGCAATACTTTTATCGCATAAGTTAAGATGTCGGTAGAGATTACGTTGAGATATCGAACGAGCAGCAACCCACGTGTCGTTGTTACAGGCACAAATTTCTCTTGTAGGTACAGTCACTTTCGATTGGGGTTCGTAGAAATCCCTTAGGACGAGCTAAAAATCTTGCAAACTAGTTTTCATGGCGTGGTTACGCCGTTGTCTCGAAACAACGCGCTCGGATACTCTCGTGTAGGTGCACCTGCAGCTGCACCTACGAGCCATACTTAGCGGCTACCTGTTTCTACGTCGGATGGATCGCCGAGGCAAAGAGTAAGAACCGGAAAGAAAGGAGAAAGGATGGAGGGAGAACAAAAGAAAAGTGGATAAAGCGGGATAAGCGCGTAAGCGCACGAAAGCAAGGGTTTACGCGTTCCTCGAAGACCGACCGACCGACCGGCCGGTCAAGCGACCGATAGAGCAAGGCCGCACGGCAAGATGAATTGCTGAATCGTGAAAAAGGAGTATCAGCGCGGAAGGGAGCGGAGGGAGGGATGACGCGCGGCACCAACCGATACGGCAGTGTATACGAACCAAGACAAGACACTACACACCAGCCTTTATTCTCGATCGCGGTAATTGCGTCCGTAATACTGACGAGTACTCGGTAAATATTTGAATAATGTATTGCAACATGCTCTCGATGAGAAATCGATTCGTGCCGCTAGAAACTCATTATTTCCTTTCCTCTTTTTTCTCCCTTTCTCATCTCATTTCTCTACCTAATTTTCTCTCCTCTTTCATTCCTTTCATTAGCTTACATCGTTAATCGCGTATACGCGAGTTTTCGTTCGTCTGGACAGAACAAACGTGATTGTCGATAGGTAAGCCCTCTTTGCTATCTTTAACGTCTCAGTTATCGCGTACAACATTTAATATCCGATCGAAAATCATGGCCACGAACTTCGTAGGTTAACTTCTAAAAGTCGTAGCAAATTTTGCACGTGGGAACATAGCTGAGAATATGAAAGATCGACGACAAAAGTAAGAAGACCTTTTCTTTCCGTGTCAGCTAGTCGCTACGAGTGTTCCATGTACGCCGCATAGTAACGGCATCGAGAGAGTGACAATGGAACAGGTAAAGGGACCGAGAATCTTCGGTTGTGCTTACGAATGGTCGAGAATAACTGCAAGGACGTACATACGTACACCTGACCACCGGTCTCGTAGCATACCACATTAGAAACTATGAATTTCATAAATATCTTACAAGAGTATAATTCGATCGGTGTTCACTGAAAGACAGATAGATAGATGCGATTTATTACATCATGAGCAAAGCCCATAGATGAGAATGATTGCAGATATGCTGGCAATACATGAATACAATACTATAGAGTAAACTTAGAAATAGACTTCTAACTAGAACTTAAATTTTAACTTAATTTAGTGCTCGGTAAAAAACTTAGTTTCAAGGCGTCCCAAAGAGAGACAGAAATAAAGCAAGAGTATGAGTAGGTATAGGTAAATAACTTGTAAAAAACGACAAGCGCATTCTTTTCTACAAATTAGACCCTAATGTGGCCGTGCTCGCAACGGTGTCGTTCGAACAACAACGGCGAGAACAGGTAAAGCGAGAAATCTGTATAGGTGAGTGCTAGGGAGAGAAGAGTGGGGAAAGCAACCCTGCGGAACGCGCGACCGTTCGTACATCCGTCCATCGGCCGTTCCACGGGGGGTACCCGTGCTCTCACACGCGTATGCCAAACACACCTGACCGATGGCCCTTCGGGCTTAGGTAGTTGAACCTCGCATAGACCGTACACAATCTTTTTCACCTTACCTTATTACGCGCGACTCTACGCACTTTCGAAGGGGCGAAATACCGTAAAAGCACTCTCATCTATCTACCTGTTGTTCGTACCTGCATAGAGGCATTGAAATTAGGGAAAAGGCAAGACACAGCGATACGAGCCGCTCATCGGCCAATATCCCCTCCTTTATTCGTGATTCTCTTCTTCCTCTTATAACGCGCTGCTTGCCTTAGACATGCAAGGTACACACTTTTACCTCTCGCGCACCTTCACCGCACCTTCCAGCTACGCTAATCTCTCGCAGATCTCCCGCGGAATCTCATTAGAAATTCATAACCGTCGACCCCCTGTACCCGCTTCTCGGAGCCTGACGCGGAGGCGGGGGAAAAAAGCCATGATACGAAAGAAATAAGCAGGCAAAGTACATTAAAAATTAATTACTTGGCTGATGGAAGCTAGAAGTGCCTAGTGCGCGTTTACGCTCTCTCTCTCTCTCTCTTTCTTATACCCTTAGAGAGCCGAGACAACGTCTCCTCGTGTCTAGCTCGGAACACCGTGGATTCGTACTCTCCGTTCGACTGTCCGAGAAGATGCCACATTTCTCCCGTTTATCTCGAATACGTGGCTCGAAGAGGTGCCTCGGAAACGAGATGTACTTAGGGAAAGTATACCCCTACCTAGCGTAACCAACGACCATACTCGATCGTGAAAGATAACCATCGTATCTATGTCATTTTCTCGTTGACATTCTATCATATACTGATTAAAAAAAAAAGGGTACGACATTTCTTGGAAAATTCAAATTCTCCATCTAATCTCGTTGCAAACGGGAGGCACGAATCGTTTCGACGTTAGCTAGGAAAGTTAACTTTCCGTCGGTAGCGGCCTATTTATTTTAATATCACCTTATTACCTCTAGGCTGGGATAAATAGATAAATAGATTTCGTGGAAAGGCCTCGATCGGATTTGCCGGAGCGCCAAGGCACTTAAGTCTCGCGACCTTCTTCCGCGACGACTCTGGCGACGTCAACGAAAGGAGGTAAAAAGTAGAAAGAGCGAAAGAATATGAACTCGAGATAGGAGCGAGGAAGATGTGATGAAAAGGGGAAGAAGATGGCGAGGAAGAGGGAAGATATTTTCATCCTTATTCTTGCGTTTCTCTGCATCTACATCAAATTCCACAGTCACTCCCACGTCCATCGTCCTTCGAGCGGCAGGAGTCGGGGACTCCAAGAGTAATTAACTCCTTAACGAAGTAAACACGACGCCATCTTAATTCTAGCTATCCCACTCTCCGAATGGACGGCGAGTAAAATATACCTGCGCGCGCGCTAACGTGCCACGAAGGAATGAGAAAGGGGCAAGAGAGAGAGAGATCGTTGGAATATATGTAAATATATTGGAGACAATACGGTGAATCGGTCGAGAAGCAAATTTTGTTTCGTATCCATTGAAATATCAAAGGTATTGTCGTCCATCGGATAGACGTATGGTTAGCTCGTTTCGTCGAAAGTGCAGTCGATCGTGGCGGTGGGGTGGCAGCGCGATCCTGTCCGACATAATTCGACGGCAGAGACGGCAGTGATGGTGAGGTAAGACGATCCAAGTTGCATCACAGGCGTGGATTGCATCTCTGCCACGCGAGGGCAGACACGGGGAATAGCGCTCGCGGTTCGCGGCGGGGGAGGTGTAAGAGGAAAGCAGATGCGCGCCGGATGCGAAGAGGGCGAAAGGGGCCACTCGGTCGTATCTTCGCTCGTTCGCTCCCTTGCTACCCCGCCTCCTTCTCTAGGCAGGTCGAAGGGGTCCGGGTCGCACGATCCTGCTTGATCTTTGCACTCGTGCTTGCGATCTCCCCTTCCTCGCGTTGCTTGAGCTACGCCAGCTAGATCGGAGAGCTACGAACATCGTCACGGATATATCGTTTTTTTTTTTTTCTTATCCTTCGAGATATCCCCCTAACTTTTTGCGATCCAGTAACGAATCTCCGATCACATCACCTTCCAATGACTTTTCGATAGTTTTTCTGCCGGCTACAGACGATACTGCATGCTTGACAAGCATACATGAACAATTTTTTTGTGCAAGTATGCACAAAGTCCATATAGCCACCACACGGCACAAGCATGCTTGAACGTTTGTGCTTGAATCATGTCCTATTCGGACGACTACGTGCTCGCTTTGGCTGTTCTCGTCCAAATTTCAAAAAGAAGAAACGTTCAGTTATGCTTGCGCAAGCGCTGCTTGATCAAGCATGCAGATGAAAATAAGGGGAAAATAAGGAAATAAGAGGGCGCTATTGTTCTATATGTACCAAAATGGCATCGGTTTTTAATCTTCATATGTCATGTATAGATTCGAAAATATTAATTTGCTCACTTCACTCGTTCTTTTGACGCTAATTCACATCAGTACGCATGGTAATGCAGCAACGCTGGTGGTAAAAAAAGTAAACCTTATTTGTGCACTTTTCAGGCCAAATTCTCTCAATTCTCCTATTTGAGTTCGTACTCCTTATGTAGTCTCCATGCACCCATCTATCGCACTCGAGATTACAAACAAGTTTTATTCTTTTTATGATCGTTCTTTGGCCTCACCGACCTCGTGCGGACATCCGCATGATTGGCCGAGCATTTTTCGACGATAGTAGATAATAGATTACGAAACTACTCCTAATGGACCGATCGTTTTCTTTTGGGACAATTTTCAGTGGAATCACATTCGGAGGGGTTGCATCGCGATATACTAACGATGGTCGTAATGGAAAACCACGTTTCGATCTCGAGATTCGCGCGACGCGTTATGCCCCATGACTAAAACCGTAGATATCGGGAAGCAAGAAATAAGATCAGGGAAGAGAGCTAGATCGAAACGGCAAGGTGGGAATATACGGTGGTTCTTGAGAGAGAAATCGTTTCCTTTTCTTCCTCTTGTTCTCCCTTTTCTCTTTTTTTTTCTCATCCACCGTCTCGTCTCACTCCATCCAAACGCCTTCTTTCTCCTCCATGTTCCTTCTTCGCCTCTCGTCTTTTCCACCCTGATCGTCCTCGGGCACGAGGGAAATATTCGTAAGAATTAAAGCGCCGGGAATTAACATTCCACCGGAGTTAAGAGGGGATTGAGAGAGACAGAGCGGGAGTAAGAGAGAGAGGGAAAGAGAAAGAAAGAGAGGTACAGAGAAAGGAGAACGACGAGTAGGAGGAGGAGGTGATTCCGAGGGGGCAGCCATCGGAGGGAGAGAGGCTCGGAGGTGCGTGCATGCCATCCTTGCGAGCGAAACAACGGGAGCATTACCACCCCTCCTTTATCTCCATCACCTCCTCACCTCTCCAAACTCTTCTCCTCTTATTCCCTCTCTCTTTCTCTCTTTCTCTCCTTCACCCTCTCCCTGTCGCGCGCGCGCGAGCGCGCGCTTCTTCTCGTTCTTCTTCGTCTTCTTCGGTCTCCTCCTCCACCCCGATCTTTTCACCCAGCTCTTCATCCCGTCTTCTACCCACCCCCCGGTCGGGTGGGCGCGCATCCGCGAGGCTCACAAGCGCACGAGACATATACACACAGTTGCCCGTAGACACGTATTACGTTCCGTCTCTATCCATCTCCACGACTACCGTTGTCGCTTCTCTCTCGTCTCCGATTCCAGCGACCCCTTCTTTTCGTATACACGACAACGGCGACGATGTTCGTCGTTCGCTGTCGTAAGGGAGGGCGAAACTCAGCTCTCGCAGAAGGGGAAGCTGTCTTATTCTTTCCACTCATTAAGGCGGATCGATGTGGCGGTGGATGCGAGAAGAGTGACGAGGGGTGAGAGGAAACGACCGACCATCGTCGTCCGCGACGGGAACGAAGGCTGCCTCGAGGAAGGCGGAGGCGAACCAGGCACCGCATGACATATCGCCTATCCGCACTCCTCGACCCACCACCCCATCTCAACCCATCGTCTTTATCACCCTTCGACCTCGCTTTCTTATACTAAATTATTCTCATACAAATACACGTATGTGTATCGAGAAAAAGACACGGCGAATCTCTCTGATTTTACGTTATAGTATCAAAAGCTACGAAGGAGTTTCCAATCGAAAGCAATCCATACGTTTACGTGAAATCCTGCCCACCTCCTTACCCCATCAACGTCTTTATCCGTATTCGCTTTACTTCGTAACGGATTTTCAGAGACGCGAGCGAATACGTTTAATGAAAAGGAAACGTTAGCGTCGTCGTTTCTTCGTAAAGTTTGGTAAAACTTAATACGCGAATCTTTTCAAAGGTCCTAGACGTTACTACGCGTAGCACAACATGTGTCTTTTCAAAGGTTAAAGTCAAAGTTGCCGCGAAAGATGCGAGATCAACGGGGAAAGCGCGAAAGAGAATAGTGCTGTCGGCAGAGTGTAAAGACCACGTGCTCAACCACGTGGTGGTCGAGGCACCCTCTCGACGGAGCTCGCCTCAGCCCCTCTACGAGCGACGCCACCTCCGGTGCCACCTCCCGCGCCACCTCCCACGCTACCTCTGAGAACCGACAGCGCGCGGCGGCGGGGGTACCGGCTCTCCAGCCCTGAGGAAAATCGCGCGCGTAAGTAAAGCCTCCGTTCGCCGCCGTTCATCGCGCGCCGACGCCGGCTGACCACGTAGTGGACCATACCACGTCCCCACGCCAATAAAATCTCTGAGTCGCTTGCCCACCCCCCACTCTCTATCTCTCTGCCTCTCGCACACATACACTCTTTCCTTCCCCCTTCCTACTTTTTCCTCTTTCTCATTCCCCGGAGATCCACGTTGCGACCACCGGTCACCACGTGGATGAAACTATCGTCCGTTCTTTCAAAGGGGCACGTGGTCGGCTTTCCCGTCAGCTGATCGCTACGTAGCAATTTTCGAGCATCTATCAGAGTCATAGATATTTTGTTTGCTTGATGTTTTGGTACATTGGACATCGTATATGATACTACTTTTTATTTCTTATTATTTTTTTTTTTTTATCTACTACCTAATATTACAGAAGTTTACCGTTGTAAAGTATTGTTGACGGTTTTTATCTTACGCACTTCTTTGACACGATCTATTCCATCATGGATCCAATATGAAAAAAGTGAAGTAAGATAAATATAAAAGATAATCCTTGCTAACCAAAGTTTATCTCAGATCAAAACCGGACCTCCGTCAAGATCAACGTCTTCCCACAGTTTTTATCGTCGCGATACGCGTTGGTATACCTTTGCAACATATAACAGCCGCGGAAATGCGAGGGGTGATGAGGCGATGGGATGGTAAGGTCGTGTCGCGCGCTCCCGCTACAAGACATATTGCAAAGTTTTAACTCGAACGTGTGTCGGCCCATCATGAGAATTATAAGTAGAGACGCGACGCTGACGCCGACTCCAACGCCGACATCGACGCCAACGTCGACGACGAATTTGTGGAGACGTAGAGCGTGCACGTACGGAAACCGTGAGTTCTCTCTCTCTACTCCTACTTGCTCTGCCTCTTTCTCTCTACCGCCCATTCTCCTCGTGCATGGCCCTGCAGACACGCACATACGTATACACGTAACTAAGGTCGTCTGCACGGATGCCTATATGTAGATTGCAGAAGAACCACGCCCTCTCTCGCGGAGTTTTCCTCCGTCTCTGGTCGTCGCTGTTGCCTCCACCTCCATTTCCACTTCCTCCTTCCCTCGCCTCTCTCTCTCTTGCTCTTTCCTCCACCTCCACCGGTTCTTCCTCATCCATCCCCAACCCCTAATGACGCAAGCAAAGCAAAACAAAGAAAGGTTTATATACCGGAGGAGCCGCGCTTCTTCCGTCCCTCTCTCTTTCTCTCTCTCTCTCCATTTCTCTCTCTTTCACTCGGGCTCTCGCCTTCTTCGGCAACCTCTCGCTCGCCCTTTCGGTTCTCCTTCTCGATCTCCGTCTCTCCCGCTTTCCCAGCCCGCGCGTCCTCCTTTGCAGCCGCGCGTCTCCCTCGCGAGCCACCACTGCGCGAACCCGTCTCTCTCTTTCTCTCTCGGCCGAGCTCACTCGCTCACATGCGCGCAAATGAAATCGATTAAAATGCTGGGCGCAACTTCTAGGCAGAGCCGCTACCCCCGACCATCGTTTCTTCCCTTCCGTTGCCCTCCCCTCCTACAAACTCCCACTCCTTCGCCATAAGAAACTAAGAAAACCCTTACGTGTGTTCCTACCACCCGCTTCGTCCCACCGAGCTTACTGCTGGCGATACTGTCCATGGTGCCGATACCGGTGCATTTAACCAATAACCCCCGACCAATGTCTCCTACCAGTATCGCTACTATCGGCCAAGACGATAGCCGCGAGATATAACGGCGATGGTGCCGGCAGGCACTACCGGCACTACCGGCACTTGACAAACTCGCCACGCGCGCGGTAACGCGTGTACGCGCCTCGTGAACCAGCCACGCGCATCCCCCGCATTCCGTTTGAAGGAGAAGCTCGACTTTCGAGCGCAACACTTTTTTTCTTAAGCCGCTTTTGTGCGATCCGTTACTTTTTTTTTTTAAGTACATACATGTATCAGTGTTGGTATTATACCTCCTTCATCCCCTACACCACCCAGTCGCGATCTCTTTACTATTCAGAGTTTTTGAAATTTTTTCGTTAATGAGAATACTTTTTTATCGATATACAGGAAGCGATCCGTCATCGATTTTTCTAGCATATTTTATTTCTACATACGCTTATCAATGAATTCTACGTTATACTATCAATATCGAATGCGTCGAATGCTCTTAGTAAAAGTCCCATGCAGGGTTTAAGAAAAATGACGAAAGTGGGAAAAGGAAGGAAAGGAAGAGCGAAGGTTAGCTGTAGATGGAATGGGGATATGGGGGGGAGAAAGCGAGAGGAGACAGCCTTCACCGGCGAAGACTCCGCTCATGAGTGGAGGGTGAGAGAACGTTGCGGGTGAGGGTGAAAGAGAGGGTGGCGCGAAAGTAGCTAGGGTAGCTAAGACGACCGTCTCCAAGTAATTATAAAATGCAATCAATACTTTACATATTTTTCGCGCAAGCCGGAGGGTTACCATCCTGAATCCCCTACAACTTTTTTCCAGCCTCCTTTCTCTCGCGACAAACGCGGCAGATGGGGTGGATGCAGCGGACGCTCGCAACGCGTACGGATGCAAACGACGACGAGCCTCTGAAATTTTTTTCAGATAGAATTGCCTTTGTTAAAATTTAAACAAAAGACCGGTACAAACATTTTTTTTTTTTTACGCAACGTCACGTAAGTAAATGGTATAGAAAAATGGAAGAGAGACGTATCGATGGCGTGGAAAAAAATATATATGTATTTTAATTAATTTCTTTGTCATCCTCTAATATCCGTCTCGCGTTCCAAGTCTTTCAAATGCATCGATATTTAAGCGAGAAACATCATCGATACTTGAAACGGTAACCCTCTAATATCGTTCGAAACTTTCTAGATGTTCTTGTCGCTCGTAGAGAGAGAGAGAGAGAGGGATAGAGAAGGAAGGAGATGCGTGAAAAGGGGAGCTATTCGAAGCTATACGACGGGGGAGGAAACGACAGGTGAAAGAATCGCTGGCACGATTATCTTTTACCATAAAATCGTCTTCGAGTTTAGCAGCATAGTTTCTCTACATTCATTATGATAATTACGATTTTCGAATGAATTATTAACTAATTATACACGTATGTACGAGGAATACGATCGAACAAAATGTGAAAAAAACTTGATAGACTTCGAACGATCAAACGTATTCGACAGAAGATTCGAGTGATCGATGCCGATGATTCATGAGCGAGTAAACGATAATATTCTCTTCGTAAAGTAACTTATACAGGTTCGTGAACTTCGAGGAAGACTGTATTAGCGGACGATAGTCTTGATAATATCTGCAGTCGCCGCAATTAACTTTGAGCGAGTAGGTATAAGATAAAGAGGGTTTCTGGAAGACGACAACGAGGCCAAGATCGAGATCAGGTTCGAATTCGATCACTTTCCTTGATGTTTCGAAATGCTGGAAAGAAATTTGACTCTTCGTAACGTTCCCTTCTCGAAAATAACGATGGGAGTGACACCGAGAAAATATAGGCGATCGTGTAATATTAATTAATCGACGTGATACTCGAGCGGAAACGAATGGGAAAAAACGAAGGACTCGGCGGAGCCCTCGAGCGCGCTTACCCATTCGATTAATAGCCAAACGCTACCCTCCCTTCGCGGGGCCTAGCGGCAGTCTCTTCCTCCACCCATTCCCACCCACCCGCGAAAGTAAGTAGTGAGTGAGCGGCATTCAAGGGTTGGTGACTGTACGGCGGAGAGTGAAGGGGGGGCGGAGGAGTGCTGCCGGTGGTTGTTCCAACGAGAGGCAAAGGAAGCACGGAGTTGGGGGACGTTGAGCGAGCGAACGAGAGAAAGAGTGAGAGAAAGAGAGTAAGAGAGAGAAGCAGTGAGAAGGAAGAGGGAGGGGGCGAGAGAGCGAACGAGAGAGAGAAAGAGAGAGGGTGGGAGAGAAAAAAGATGAAGAGGAGTTGCGCGCGAGCGGGCTTGACGGTGAAGGGTGGAGTGGGTACCGAGGGTACGGCCAGATTTTAACGATTCCTCTGCCGCGGAGTCTTAAGAGAAAGAATGGCGGGGATGGGTGAAATGAGAGGGGAGAGTAGGGGTTGGCGAGGGTGTTCGGCTTGCTGTGTGGGTGGGCAGAGGACGGCGTGGAAAGAAGCACGAGGAGGCCGGGGAAAGCAAAGGAAAAGACGACTACGACTACGACGACGACGACGACGACGACGACGACGATGAAGAGGACGAGGACGACGAGTTGAAGGAGGAGGAAAAGAAGGAGGTGGAGGAAGTGGAGGTGGTAGAGGAGAGCGGGGAAAGAGGGGAGATCGTACGGCGGTCGACGCGGGGTTGAAGAGAGAGGGACGAAGGACGCGAAATGAAGAAATTCTATCTACATTTCCAACCCTTCATGCAGCGTCTTACCCCCTTCGCGTTTCTGCCCTCTCCTGATTCTCCCGCCGTTGCCCCTACTCCTCTCGTCTATCCCTTCTTTCCTCTTTCTTCCGCCTTCGTTTCTTCGTCTCTTTCTTCCGCTTCTTCTACCGTTTCGTTCCTTCCACTACCAGGACAGTACCGAGCATAGCAAACCATCCTCCGAACGGTTGTCTTCTTCCCGCGCGTCCTATGTCCCCTCGATCCACCGCACCGCACCGCGAGCAACCATCCCCTTGAGACAATACTACCACCTTCTTTACCTCCTTCTTCACCCCTCTCAACCTCCTTCCGATCCTCCACCTTTTCCTTTTCCTTGTCTTCTACTTCTTCTCTTCTTCTTTTTCCTCCTCGTCTTCTTCTTCATCTTCTTCTTCATCCACCTCCCACTTGTGTATCCCGCTCTAACCCCTTGAAAAGCGGCATCGCTTCCTACCACCATTACCATCGCGACTAAGACCGAGTACGGTAAGGTTGCTGTGCCGCATTTCTTTCTTCTACCGCTACTACCCTCTTGTAGTTCCATCTCGCTTGCGCACCGTACCACTTCTTTCCCTTTTCTTAAATACAAAAGCGAAAATTTTGCTTATTAGAATATTTCCAGGAGGTTGCGCCACCCAGTGCTTCTGTATCGTCCCACTCCTTTCCAAGCCACCCTCCCTATCTCTCTCTCTCGGTCTCATTCGTTTCTTCCGCGACGTTGGACCGTTCGTCTCGCGGGCGCAAAGACTCGTGCCTTGCGTCCATCTCGAGTCCATCCCGAGACCGTCCTACCCTTACCCCCCTCTCCTTCGACCAAACGGACGACCCGTTATCGCTACCGTTTACAGATGGACCGTGTTTTTGCGCGCGCAAAACTTTTACCAGCATCATTATTATTCTTATTATTATCGTTACGACGTATGGGTTATAATTAATTAATAGGTGAAACAGATATGATACTTTTACCCTAATTATTTGACATAACGAGCGACGTATCGTATAATATGCGATTAATTGAAAGGTGTCCGAAAAGTTACCTCTTGTAATTCTCACTTTCAAAATCTCCCACTCTCTGGAGAGATTTACAATGATCGATCTTACACGACTCGTAAACTAAAAGGAAGAAATATTTTTTAAGGGTGGAAAAATATCACAATATTCGTCTCGGAGGATACGCCACGGAACTCGGTGCGATGTAAGATACCGAATGATAGGGGGAGGCTGTTGTTGAAAGAGAGAGGGCGAGACTGTAACAAACAATGGAAAGGTAGTCTTGGCGGACAATAGCTCGTGTGGAACAAACACATCTCGCCCGTTCACCGTTTCTCACCCTCTCTATCCTCCGAGCCAGTATGCTACCCTGTCCTTTGCACACAAGCCACGCCACCGTGAGAGTACATTTTCCTCTGGACTCCACCATACTTGTACGTTTTTAAGCTGCAAAAGTACCGATACGTCCATAGATTCGGCTTACAGAAGCAAACCATAGTCGAAAAAGAAATGAGTTCGTCGTACAATGCGACTTGATTTTTCTATGTTAAACAAAGACTTAATTGTTGGAGAGTATAAAGAACCAGACCGAAGGTAGTACCGCGACGCTTCGCAACATGAAAAATCTTTCAAAAGATTCATTCTACTGAGATACTATAATAAGACGTATATATACATACGTATATGCGCGTACACGTATTTACCACGTTCGCGCAACGGTAGCGAACTTTTCTAGAAATATTTTCCAACGACCATTATCTCTACTTTCCCCTTAATTCTTCGGCTCATTCGGATCGTTACAATTTCGACGATATCGCGAAATCGTTGATTCTCTCTCAACTTCTATCCAACATCGATTTCGAAGCGATCGACCGACGAATTTGATTTTCATACCTCGCTAGGTTAAGGCGCGTCGAAAGGATCGGATCTAACGCGATGGATAAAAAAATGATGGTTGACCAACGCGGTAGTATAGGTATCGATAACAACTGCGACGTCGACTATGCTGCCAGATCACTTTTTCGTCGAAGGGTTTGCGGGGATGGTGAGAAAAGGGGGTAGAAGCTCGCTCGGTAAAAGGGAGTCGGGGGTACGGAGCACGAAATGAGGGTTCCTGAGTTTTTGCCAGGCGATCAATAAAAGTCTCTGTGCTCTCCTCTTATACTTGTCGTATAACGAAGTAGGCTGGCAGCCCTGTAAGGGTTTGGGTACGTGGCCCGGTGCGTGCATTAATTCCACCTCCGCCACCTCTCCCTCTCTCCGCCTCTCATTTTCCCACCCTCTACCGCCGCACGGCGCTAAAACCACCCTTCTTCGTCTTTTCTCCTTCTTCTTGCTTCTTCTTCGACTCGTTCTGCTCGCGCTTCCTCCTCCCCGCTCACCCACCCCTTCTCCTCAACCTCCTACTCTTCTTCCGCTTCTTTCCTTCTCGGCTCTCTCTCTCTCTCTGTCCCTCGTCTCCTTTTCCTACTTAGTCGCTCATTCTCTTCCACCGAGCCGTTCTATCGACGACCATCCTCTTCTCTCTACGCCGTCGTACGCCCTCGTTTCCTCTCCGCGTCTTCCTGCCTCAACTTATCAACGCTCGACGCCTATAAGAGCACGCAGTCGGATACCAACGGTACGACGAAGAGAGTTTGCTGATCCGTTACCCTAATCGACAGAGAGAGAGAGGGAGAATCTTCCTCGCAAGGAACAAAGCTAGGATGTGCCCCGAGAAAATCCGATGCGTCCCTTTTCTACTGTTTCTTCTTTGTTTCCCGTCGTTTCAACGTGCCTCTCTCTCTCTGTCTTTCTCCCTCAAACTCTTTCTTTCGTTCTTCCTCTTTCTTGGCTTTGCTATCTATCGTTACAAACGTAGCTTACTTTTTCTTTGGTCATACGAGGTACAAGAGTCCTACGTATTTTCGACTTTTTTCTTATCTTTTTAACGTAGTACCATCCGGTTATTGCGTTTAACTCGTAATACATCTAGTTTACTTTTCGACGTGACTCGGTTGATCCACGCTTTTGTAAATACATTATCTTAATTAAAAAAATGCGAGAACTTGGTAAAAAGCGGGTCTGTCTTTTTTATGTAGTATTTTCGCTAAGCGAGCGTGCAGAGTTTCGACATGGCCGGAGAGAACTTTCCGCGAGGCAACGAAACACGCACAATCGTGTGGCTTGAGTTTGAAGTGGAACGCTTGGACGAAGCTCGAAGAAAAAGGTCCAGCGATAAGATAAAGGAATGCGAGCATCTCACCAAGGAACTCGAGTCGAGTCATACGTGGTTCAAAAGAACCGAGATGGTTAACGACCTTGGCACGCGGGATGGTGCATCGAAATTTCTTGGTATCGCGGGACGTTCCGCGTCTCTACAAATTTCCTTCGGATTTTCTACCATCGTACCTACTTTATACTACTGTTTTAGAAAAACATAAAAGTCGTGGAAGTCTTCGCAGGGAAGAATGATAAGTGCTGCAAAGTACAACACAAGCGACTAGGAGATGAGAGAAGAAGCGATATAGATCGAGTTTACGTGGCCCCTACGGACTCGATACGAACTAATTAATTCCCAACTAATGTATTACGTATTAGACAATACTCGACTACTCTAATACCTAAAATTGCATTTTTTTAAATCTCCTACTCTTATATCAGGAAAGTTTGATCACGTATGTATCACGTATTAGACAATACTCGTCTACTCTAATACCTAAGATCGCTATTTTTTTTTTATCAATCCTGCTCTTATACCACGAAAGTTTGATCACGTATGTATCACGTATCAGACAATACTCGTCTACTCTAATACCTAATATTGCAATTTTTTTTTTTTTTATCAATCTCCTACTCTTATACCACGAAAATTTGATCACATATGTATCACGTATCAGACAATACTCGTCTACTCTAATATCTAAGATCGCTATTTTTTTTTTTTTTTTATCAATCCTACTCTTATACCACAAAAGTTCGATCGTTGTACCAAAGAAGTCGCGTTGGAACAACCTAGGGGAGAAAATAAATATAAGTTGGAGTCATCTTCGCGGCTCTCACCTAGCAGCGTTTTCTTAATCATTATCCGTCTATCTCTCGATATTAGAGAAGAGGAAAAGAGGAGGAGGAGAGGCCGAACGCGAGGGGGTTATCCACCGTCGAGCAGAACGGGGTAGGGGAATAGAACTAAGAGTAGCAGGAGAAGGAGTAAAAGAAGGAGGCGGTGGAAGGAGCATGGCCGAGGGACAGAGGGAGAGAGGGCAAGAGCGCGAAAGAAAGACCCGCGCGCGTAAAGAGAAAAGAGCGAAAGGAGGAAAGAGTGCGAGAGAGAAAGAGAGGAGAATCAGCGCGAGAGGAACGAGTGGAACGATGAAAGGTGGAGAGGGGAGAGGGTACCGCTGCTTCTTACTCCGCCCAGCATCCAAGATGGCGTTGGCGTGGCTCTCCTCGTCATTAAAATCAATAATTAAAAAATACATCCGTGGGCACCTTCGCTTTTCTAGCGCCTCGTGACGCGTGCTCGGGCGCCACCCGAGCGTCACGGCGCGCAAGTAGCGGCGGCGGCGGCTGCTGCGGCGGCTGCGACGCCGGTGACGAGCGACACTGCCGACGGCGCCATCCATTTACGCTCCGATCTTCGTACGCGAAGCTCTTTTGCCCGCGAACGACAACTCCCGAGAGCGTTCCCGAAAAGTCCCTAAAGCGTAACACGATTTTTTATCGTCCTCGTCAAATTCTTTGGTAACCTAGAGATCTTTCAACGACCTTATATTATCGATGACCGGTCGATTCTTTCTGAAACCCCCTACCCCTAAATGTCTTTACAAAATGTACCACCTTTTAATTAAATCTATGTTGTTTTATAGATTTATAAATGAATGCATCAAAATAATTATTATCATTCTTCTATTTAATATCCGCTATCTTTCCATCGATCACGATTCAATGACAAACGTAAAGAGATCGTCGTCTTCGAGTTTCAGGCACGAAACTTTGAAGTCGAATTTCGTGGTCGTAGTAAAAGTAAGAAACTTATAAAACGACACGAAATCCTTACATCGTAGGTACTCGAAAAGTATCGGCCCACAGGTGTTGAGCAGGTGTACCATCGTATCCCCAAAGGCAAAAGTATTTGGGCTAAGTAGAGAGCACCGAGGGTTAGGTCAAAGTGGACAGGTAAATATCGTACAGGTAGTTCGCGTATGAGGATGTCCAAGGTGGGTATACGTTGGTTGGCATTTTAAAGGCACTAGAAGAATGGGATAGAGAGACATAGAAGAAGACAGAGAGAAAGTATGGGGGGGCGAGGGTACGGTGGGACGTCGGTCGTATACACGGTAGAAGGATCGGTGGTACGGTTCGAGAATCGAGGCAGGCGGAAGGATGGTGGCGCGTAGAAGGAGCGATACGTCGGGCAGGGAAGGAGAAGGAGGGTCCGATGGGCTGGTACCCACCCGGTTGGAGGTGGCACGAGGAGGTGGGACTCTTCGTCCCGTTCTCCACTTTCAGTGGCAAGTCCGAAGAGGCAGTCACAACGCGACTGCTCGAAGAGTCGGGCCGCCTGTCGAAAGGTGAACTACGCACGTCGTGTGTCGCGCAGGCCGCGCACGCACGCACGCTTGTACGCGCGCACGCATTCACACGCGCGCACATCCAGCCGTGCACTTGCCCGCGAACGCGATCGAGCGAGAAGGATCGCATTATGGAAACTTGAGCGTTTGGCGGGTTTTCGCTAAACGAGCGATAAGAACGTGCGACGTTACCAAACTAGAGAACGGTATGCGCGCGCGCGAGTGATCCCAGTGAAAAACGTACGCCAAGGAAAATACAAAGATCTATGTGTGATTTTTACCTTAGTGGGATTCTATCAAGGATGTGCGATGCGAGTCGAGAAAGAACGTTACGATCCTGTTGATAGTTTTTTGAAATCACGTTCCGTGCTTTCGATTATTCCGTTCCTCCTTCCATCCTTTTCTTCTTCCTCCCTTCGCCGTTCAGATCTTCCTTTCCCACTTTCTTCCATTCTTCTTACGATCCGCACCTTCTTCGATTCCATCTTAGCGTTTTTAATCCCACAAATATATCGATCATTTCGATAGCACTTCATCGAGTCCGATGAACGCGTCGTCGATCGATCGAATTCCTCGGTTTTCGTGTGTTTTTTTTTGTTTGTGAAATACAGAAGAAGTAACAAGGAAACAAAAAAGTGCTAACATAAAAAAGAAAGAAGAGGGAAGAATCTACAAGGAGGAATAGAGTTGTGGAAAGGAAGAAAAAAGGAAGAGGGAGAAAAGGACGCGCGTCCTTCGAATTATAGGTATCGTTTCTCGAAGACTAAGATTTTAAATATTCGCAAAAGAGTCAAAAAGTATTTAGGAAAAAAGGTTGTTCCGCGTGCGTCTGCCTCTTTTATTAACCGATGCCTACGCGCACGAAACTTTGAACCTATGCCGGTGAAATTTGTCGGACGGACCAGCGATCGTACCTTCGAACGGGCTCGCGCGAGACGTTGCTAAAGTTAAAGCCAAAGATACGATCGAGAAGGAGGATCCAGGAAGGCCGAGCATCGTAGGGTTGAGCGAGCGGTAGGTGGTCGACGGCCGCGAGGGTGGCGATTTAGTCGGACTTGCGGAGAGGACCGCGAGGAACGGGTGGTATAGTGAAGGGGGGGGGGGGTGGGGGTGGGTTCGCGACGAGGGTAGCGAGAAGCACCGCGCGGACGGATGGGACGAGGGCGATACTGCCGACGGTCGTCGTGCCGCTTGCGTCGACCTCGTAGTGGTGTGTAACGCTAGTCGATTGGTAGTAGTGGGTTTGCGCGGAGGGCGGTAAAGCGTCGATGGTAGCGAATGTGGACGGTGGGGCCAAGGAAGAAAGACGCGACGGTAGGGGAAAGAGGAAGAAAGACGCGAAGGAGCGGGAGGAGCATCGCGAGAAAGACGCGGCGCGACGCGACGCACGGTACGTTCGAGTAAGAGAGAGAAAGATATATATATATATATATATATAGAGAGAGAGAGAGAGAGAGAGGGAGCGCGAGGGCGAGTGCGTGGAAAGGAGAAGACGAGGAGTGAGAGAGAGAGAGAGCGAGTGTGAGGGGGAGAGACAGAGAAAGCGAGGAGGTGGATAGAGCAGTGGTTTAAGGAGCGAGAGGGGCGGGAATCTTAGGAGGGGCGCCTAACGTCACGGCGCATTCACTCACCGGCCGTCGCCGACGCCGCTGTGCCGCACACGCGTTCCACACGATACGGTCAGTTTTCTCTTAAACGTTACCACCTTTCACCCGGCCTTCTCCCTCCTTGCCCCACGATCCCCCGGCGATCCCACCCCCCGTCGACCTCCAACGTTTCGCCTAAGATATCACCGGCCGGTATCTTTTGGTCAATGGCTCGTCCGTCGACTTTTAAACCACGCGTTCGCGTAATCATCCTTTCCCCCTTTTCCCCACCTGTTTTTTTATCTTACCTCTTCTTGATCCTTTTTCTTTAACATCGACACATCCCATTTATCGTCGTAAGCAAATATCGTGAATCGGCAACAAAAGTGAACGACCTAACGACGTCTCCGTTCGTTTCGAACGGAAATCAAGGATACGCGAATCTCCCTCCGTAAGTTTGAATATCGTGCGTGGGTGACAACGAAGAATCAGCTGATCGTTTCTGGCGCCGCGCGGAATCTATCCTCCCTCCCCCCCTTTACTGCTTGTCTCTCTCTTTCTCTCTGAACCCCTTCCCTGTCTCTCTCTCGCTCTCTATTCCTCCCCTCCCCGCGTACCATCTCTCTCTCTCTTCGACGTACACCCCTTTATATATCCGGAGAGGAAGCACGAGGAGAAAAGACGAGCCACGCGGGTGGCTCACCGAACGCGTTTCGTTTTCCCGCCAACGCGCGATACCCATCGATGAGTTCTCTGATAAACGTCAGTTTCATACGTTATCCTTATCGACGATATACCCAGTGTATTTGTAATTAGTTGGTGATGGAACATGGAGACCGTCGAAAGAAGATACGAAAGAGTGCTACATAGTTTTCGTCCTGGAGTATTTTAACGCAAGACCCTATTCTTGCTGTCGTGTATGAAAAGTGCGTTTTATATTATATGGGAAAGCGAGATTCTTCGTTCGAGGAAAAAGTCTACGTGTGTTTACGCGTGTGTTTACGTCGCGTTGAACCATCAGGATCGACGGATCTTTCTTCTGGATAGCGTCCGCTGGTACCGTTGACCGATCACGAGAACGATCGTTTCACGCGTGCTAACTTTGATATCTTTTAGAGAACGTATTCTTCTCGCGACGATAATTCATATTTGTTTCTTCTCCGACTAACGTTTTCATTTCATTTATTAAGTAAACGGGATAAACCCTTTAGTAACATAGAATAGAAAAATAGGAATAAAGATACAAAAATACAATGAAGCAAGTAGGATGAAAAATTAAAATGATCCGTAATGGTACATAAGGAATGCAATTACTTTACGTTTAAAAGATGGTAGACTACAGAAGAAGTCAGTTTTCAGCAGTTTTCACGGATCGATGTCGTAATAGGAGCGATATTCCTTCTGACGTCTCGTTTTTTTCATTCGCGCGTCGAGGTGAAAGAGTATACTCAAAATGCGAATGAAAAAAAAAATTTGTAACATGGTCAGTATCGGTCTAAGCAGAATCGAAGATCCTTTATGGTTCTGGTGTTTTTTTTTTAAAAGAATATCGACGTTTACCATAAGTTTGTTCGAGAAGTGCGGAAATATGCTACCTGATTTTTAGATAACCGTTAGATCACGAGGATATCGGAGAGATCGCTTTCGACAAACATGCCTGTGATTCCATTTCGACGATCCATGAAGGATAAAACGTGATTACTAGTCGATATGTCTCGTTAGAACACGGACGTACGAGAGATCGTAACGAGAGTTAGGATAGGCGTTATCGCGGAGTAACACTTGGCAAGTTGAACTTGGACCTCGTATCTTTCGCAAGCGTTACCCTTATCTTCTAAGGAGAGGAGAGATTGGCGCGAAAGGGTGCGCGCGTAGTCTGTCGATCGAACGTCAAAAAGAAAAATTTTCAAACAATAGTGTCTCGAGTACCAAGCAATTGGCCACCGTTCGAGAGAATCGAACGCGTGAAATATCGGAAACTTGTGTATTCCGAAATTGCGATGATTAATAAATCCTAGAAGATTAAGTTATTTAGCAGTAATATTACTTGTAATCGGTCGGATCGTCGTTTGTACGAAAGGTCAGTTTTTCAAGGTTCAAGAAAGAATCTACTTTCTTACAAAACTTTTTAAAAGAACGCTCGTCCGAGAAGTATTTTGACATCGCTTTTTACTATTATGATAAAAAGAAAAAAGTGACGCGATTAATATAAATTTGTTACTTGCAACATAAAACATAACTTTTTGCATCCGTACTTAACCCGTCTACGCACGAGTTCGCGAAGAAACTCTCTAAGAATTTTCGGAGCTCGAAGAAGAAAATCGATTGCATTTTACAAAAATTCTTCGAAAAGCGGATTGTCAGGCGTTCGTGACCTTTACATTCGCATCGTATTACTTTCCTTCGATTTCTCCTCTTCCGTCGATCCTCCGTCCTTCTTGTATACAAATATGTAATTGTTTCTAGTTTCTTCGTGTCATAGTACCTACTCGCTTGCACGTCGCGCGTGTTTATGAGCGCGTTCCCGCGCGTTCTCCTCACAGTCGTCCTCCCCGTACGACATACGTGTTAAGATCATGCACGAAATCACTGCAAGGATTGAACCGTTCGCTTATCTTTTCCTAACGATCCACTCGATACATAGTAGGTATATCTTCGATCAAAATTGTCACACGAGTCGATCGCTTTCCGATTCATGGCTGGGGTTCTAATAGAGCTACTCGATTCGACGTTAAACCTTTCCAAAATAATTTTCTCTTCTCTCGATGACGTGCCCAGTCATGCAATTTCTCTTACCGGACAAAGTTCTACAGAAACTATACGAGTAGTAGAAAGCGTAAATATCGTGCGCGTTGGCAACGCTTTTTCTCACATTTTCTTTCATTTATTTGGTCCTTCTTGCTTTCGTCGTCCGACCAATCAAGAATTTCAACGCCGAGAGCGATGGTACGACGAAGGGAAGGAAAAAAAGTAGAAGATGCGCGTAACGTTATTTAAATATTGCGTTTTAACATCGCTCGAATGATTCCGACTAATAATAATATTAACGGCAATTGACACATAGATTAGAATTCTATACGAGAGTACTAGGTTCACTACCTACTCCTACTTACTTATCTGCTCGCGTAGATCGCGATTTAACGATACGTCGCTAGAATCATTTAACCTATTGCCGTACTTTGACGGGTCTGACTCGTGGTAAAAATTAATATGATTATTACATTCCCGCTGAGACTAATTATTATTTAAGTATAATTTATGTACGAAGTATAGTTTTAACGCTTTCATTTGCACTCTCTCATTTAGTACTTGTCACTTTTTTCCATTCCAACTAATTTTGTGAGCGACTCGTGATTTAGCTAAATAATACGGCAAGAGGTTAATCAGCGGATACCGATCCGTTGTTTTAAATTTAAGAAATATCTAAAAACTTTGTGAATATTTTAAAAGGGTGCTTTCTTTCGCAGTTGGCGCAATTCGAGGTGGGAGAAGACGGAAGGAAGGTAGAAGGAAGCTGGAAAAAAATAGAGAGGAGTACTCGTTTACGTTTCGTTCGTGGCCGTGTGGCGTGCGTGAGTGCATGGAAGAGGGAAACGGTGGTGTTGTTGTTAGGAGAAACGAAGGAGAACGAAGCGGAGCAAGGTGGCTCCGCTAACGGCAGGGACGCCGTTGAAAAAATGTCGAGTTCCGCGGCGAGTCCCGATGGGATGGCTTTGCAGTCGCACTACTCGCTTCGATGGAACAATCACCAGGCTCATATACTCCAGGCCTTCGAGGCTCTTTTACACGCGGAGATCCTCGTCGACGTCACCCTGGTCTGCTCGGAAACTAGCATCAGGGCTCACAAGGTCGTCCTCAGTGCTTGCAGGTAACCATTCCCTAAATATTATGTTAGCTTACTTACCTACAACGATATTACAATTATCTATCTCGCTTACCCTTACGTAATTCGCGTTGTTATCGCACCAAAATCACCCTAATCGCTAAACTCTATTTACTCTGTATCGCTCGCACGACTATCCACTCGTTCCATTAATTCCCTTTCTTATCGTTTGCTGAGATGTAGGTACGCTCATGTATCGAATCATTTGACTTAGCTTCCCCTAAGAGAAAAATTCTATTCGACGAATCAGTTCGTCGATCGATCGAGCGATCACGCTTCCCGCCGTAGATTATCTCGATTTCACGATACAATATTTCTGTACACCATCTCCTCTATCGACGATAAACAGCGATCGCAACCGGTAGCACGACTCGCTTCGTCTTCCACGCGATCTTCTCCCGCGCTTTGGGTTTCCTCATAATCGATTAAACGGTTCAGATCCAGTCATGGAGCTGTTAAAAAAACTGCGACAGAACCAATCGACCGATTGTTATTTTTTGTACGATTACAACGATATTTGGTCCATTGCCTTTACGAGAAGAAAGTCGCAAGAAAAACATCCACGTACGCCTTCCTTCGCGATAGTAGATATCTCTGGATCACCCTGTGAAAACGCGTCTATGTATCCCGTACGCCAATTCGAGCGATTGAGACAAAAAATCGTACGAAATAAGGAATAAAAAATGATTGCTCGATCGGAGACCTTCTTCATTCTCGTTTCTTGTCCATTCCATCGACGAAATCGTATCGACGAAAGCCCCTTAACGTTTTAGCCCCTTCTTCGAGAGGATATTCGCGGAGCATCCGTGCAAGCATCCTGTCATAGTACTGAAGGATTTTCCCGGTCACGAGGTAGCAGCGCTGATCGACTTCATGTATCGCGGAGAAGTACGAGTCGGTCGGGAGGAATTACCCGGACTGATGAGAGCAGCAGAGAGTCTACAGGTACGCGGGTTGGCATCTTCGGAACCGAGGCCGGCTTCGCCGCCGGAAACGCCGACGGTTGATCTTCTACTCGGAGAACCATCGACGCCGGAGGGCGCGAGGCAGGACATCCCCGAAGAAGAGGACAATACTTCGGAAATCGCGGCTGTAGCTGCAGCGGCTGTATCGGCATCCGCGGCGGCATCGGCGCGAGAAACGAACACGGCACCGAGTCAGACTCTTTTCCACCCTTCGAGGGACCATCGCGATAGGTTACCGCACATGTCTCATCTCAGTTTCGGTATACGCGACTTGAGAGACGCCTGTGGTTCCCCGCTAATGCCACGTAGGAAGCAAGCTCGGCCACGCCGAAGATCCGGAGAATTGGTACCGCAAGATTTGAGTCGGCCGCATCCACCGCCGAGTCTGAGTCCACCCTCGGCTGGACTGAACCTGAGTGGTAATCATCTGCCAACGAACCATCACCAAAATCAGCATCATCAACAATCTTTGAGTAACGCTCCAAGCCAACAACAGCAGCAGCAAGAAGATATGGCGGAAAACTTGTCGATAAAGAGGTCGGCTTCGCCTGTTTTTCAAGAACAGCAACAACAACAGCAGCAGCAGCAACATCATCATCATCAGTTACACCATGTAAAGACAGAGAGCAGCGAGACGGCGAGTAGTCCACGAGGATCACCTCTGACAGGCACGAGCCTCCTTCATCCCGACGGTTCTCTCCAAGATATTCCGTCGGCAGCGGCAGCGGCGGCGGCCGCCGCGGCGGCAGCAGCTGCCGCTGGTTTACCGGCAATGTCGGCGTTATCGTTAACACCACCCCATCATCACAGCGAGTACCTGACGAGTCTGGGCCAATTGGCGGCCCAGTGGCTTCCCAGTCATCCGCAAAGTCAGCTAGCCCCGCCACCCACGCAAAGTCATCATCCCCGGGAGGGTAGTCCTCTCGGTACGGGTAGAAGCGCTCACTCCTTTCAACAGCAGCAGTCGCAGCAACAGCAGCAACAGCAGCAACAACAGCAACAACAGCAGCAACACGAGTCGTCGTTAACGCCGCGACGTAGCTCGGTCGCGGCGATGTTTCCGCTCGACGGCGTCGCGTCGTTGGGCGGTGGTCTCTTTCCCCACGGTGGAGGTATCGACAGGGGTTCCCTTTTGGCGGACCTTCACGATAGCTTCAAACCAGAAACGTTGCACGGGCTTTTCGGCGCGGCCGGTCTAACGAGTCATCATCCCGGCAAGAAGAAGAAGCATAGAGGCGACGGTGACACGCCGAGAAGATGGACCGATCACGGTGGTCGCGGGGGTTTACCGGTCGGAAGACCGAAGGGCCAACACAGCGCGCCGCGCGGTGGTCCACCGAGATCTTGGACGAACGCCGAGCTTACCGAAGCGTTACAACACGTTTGGAACAAGAAAATGACGACCTCTCAAGCGAGCCGAATTTTCGGTATACCTTACAACAGTTTGCTGATGTACGTGCGAGGGAAATACGGCAAGAGCTTGAAGCTGGAACAACTTAGAAGAGATTGTACTGGCGCAACCACCGGCGAAGTCGTCATGAACTCTTTGAACAACAACGTCAAAGCGGTACAACCACCGACGCAATTGACGCACCCGCTCGCCGGTTTACCACCGCATCCGGCGGACGATAGCGGCTTCCCTCATCATTCGCTCCTCGGAGCTAACCTCGCTCAAGGTTTCTTCCCCGATTTCGCTGCTGCAGCGTTTCCCGTGCCAGTCAGTATGGTACATTTGTTACCTCCAAGCGAGCAGAAGGCTTTCGAACCACCGTCGAACCCCGGGAGTGGCGGTGGCGGCGGTGGAAATAGCAGTACTGGTTCTACCGGTGGTACCGGAGGAACGGGCCAGGATCTTGGATCGGCGCACAGTCGGACTCCCTCGCCGGTGGACCATCACCATCATCAACATCATCATCACGAGTCGCTTCAACCACAAGCACCGCAATCGGCGCCAGCGTTGCTTCAGCAAAATGGTTCGGATTAGTGGAGAACGAATGCTTGATAAACGGGTGCGGAAAGAGAGAGAGAGAGAGAGGGAGAGACCGAGCGGAACGGGGAACACTAAGGGAGGCAAACGGAACATACTTTACGTATGCGTTAAATAAGGCTTGTTATATTTCTTTATTAAGGACCATGGACGTTTTAACGTTCTCGGAATCAATTCGATCCTAAACCCTATACCTCCGATCCTTTTGCCTATTCCAAATATCATTCCTCGGGATACGCGCACGCTCGGTTATTATTCTATACGAAATATCCAAAACTTCTCCCACAAAAGTTACATCTTCTGCAAGACTGAATCGACCGACCAACGCTCTCGATCCCTGTTATCGATTCAATGAACGTTCTCCCTGCTCGAATTGCATGTATTCGTTTGTCATTGTTGTCTTTTTACACGAATCTACCTTTGGTTGTTCCTTCGGCGGTCGTTAACGTCGTTAAAGAACGTCCATTGGTTAAGACGCTACGATTTCAGCGGCGACCAAGAAATGGTCTTTTGCTTTTTCGAAGCGAGCACGCGAACAAATTTTGTATTTTAAATGATTATGAAATCGTCGATGTCATATACGGCGTTATAATTTTATTCACTTCGGCTGTCCGTTCGCGGTTTCTCTTTTTTATGTTACAGTTCAAACGGGACGCGCTACCGTCTCCGTTACGTTACGCGAATCTATTTGATTTTTCTCTCTTTTTTTTAACAAATTTACGTTGAACCGTGCCAATTTTGCATCTCGCTTTTATACGATTACGAACAAGAGCATCGTATAAAATCATCGAGAATTGGGACGAAGAGCGGTGTTGCGAGATACCGACCAAGTAATAACGCCTAGACTCTCGTCAGTCGTCCGTTCGTTGCCGCTAACGATCCATTTTTCCTTTTTCTTCCGCGAAATAATTGCGAACCGTACGCCGGCTTAGCTGAACAACGTAATTAGGGATCGGTGCAATATGTACGGTACGCAGAATCCTTTTGTAAATAATTTTTAAATCGTCATCTTTCCATTTTATTCGTCCATAGTTTTTCCTTCCTGCCGACGCACGATTTCACAGTGAATTCGATATGAGCGGAACGAGATCGATCGAACGTCGTCGTCGTCGTCGTTGTCGTTGAGAAACAAGGTTTTAAATGATGGGACAAGGAAAAACGCGGAATTTCTCCGCCTATAATATGTAGAAAGATAAAAATTTTAGTTACGCGCGAGAAATGCCAAGCATGCTTTTCGAGAGGCGCGAAAAAGAAACGACGAATTTTAATCGTAGACCACAATCTCGCAAACAATATTTCGACAACCAGACGGAAGCGCAGGGTAACTAACACATCAGGGATAGCCACTGACAAATCTACGATAGATAAAAAAAAGAAGCTACATATTAAAGTGTAAAGGTTAAAAGTAATTACATAAAGCTATAATACATACGATTATTTCGTTAAAGAACTTGAAAAAAAGGGAAAATACAAAAATTGCTGAAGAACGGCAGGAAAGAGTGGTAGAAATTCGTTATGTCGAACCTTGCTATGCCTAGCGAGGACCAGATGGATATATTACTAAAAAAAAAAAAATATCTTAAGTAGAAAGGTAATAAGGAAGGAAATATATTCGGGTACGACAAGGGGGGTTTAAGTAAATAATTAGAGACTACAGGCTTTCAACCTCAAATAGCCTGTACAATACAAACTGATATTATTATTGATTATTAATGATATATACATATATTTATATATATATATCCATATATATACATATATGTATATGTATATGTATATGTACACAGGGTGTGTCAAAAGAGTTTACAACTACTTCGAAGATCTGTACCGCTGGTTCGATACGTTGCATCTACTTCTTTTCCATTATACAGATTTTTATATAACGCCTTGTAGTTTAATTCGTCATTACCGCGAATAATTCCCAATCGATCGTATCCCTCGTCCGTTTTGATTGAAACCTCATTAACCCTGTGCAAATTTTACGTTTTTCGGACGATAATTTTAACAAACTTCGATATTTCTTTCTTTTAAATATAACGGACCAATACGGTGCAGCCTCGACGAAAATGGTTTTAACAATTTTTTATTCACTCTGTTAAATGAGAGAACGAGAGCGAGAGAGCGAGAGAGAGAGAGAGAGAGAATCAACGGGTTGGGAAGAGCGAGCAGGTGGGAAGAACAGAAATAGAAGAGAAGGGGGTGGGAGAGAGAGAGAGAGAGCTAATGAGTGAGAGAATGAAAGAGAGAATGTGAAAGAAAGTTATATGGGTGATATAAGAAACGATTGTACCAGTCGTGGTCGATAGAAATGCGTGCGAATGCATTACACATACTACATAGACATATGTGATAGGCACCATGTGCAGACTTCAGTATTATTTTGCAGTTGATGAGAGAAGATCATTATGTAAGTTAGATAACCTTTAAAACTTATGCCTGTTTCGTTGTTTGTAAGTCTTAGGAGAGAAAAAAAATAAGAACGATTTCCAACCATCCACCGATCTCAAGGTTTACGGAATTCGTTTCTCTCTCTCTCTCCAACTCTTTCTCTTCTCTCTCTCTCTCTTATTCACTCTCTCGCCCTCTTCCTCTCTCTATCTCTCTCTCCCATTCCTCTCTCTCTCTTTCTATGTCACAAGATCGCAAGATCGTCGAGACGAAAGTCACGAAAAGGCGGTGCTAGAGAGGGACGACGATACGTTGGAAACTTGCGGGCCATTCTCATCGTCATCGTGTCATTGTCGATAATAGATATGAACGCGTATCGATCGTTTTCATTGTTTATTATTATGAAATACGCGTTCTCGCGTATAGAGGAATGTTAGTTGAATGTTAATTAATAGTGCATACGTACATGTGCTCGTAAATGTTGGCACGATGCGAGCGGGGAACGTTCGGCCGTTAAATAATAATTCTTATTACGATTCACTGTTATAAAGAGATAGATAGAGATAGATAGAGAGTGAGAGAGAGAGAGAGAGAGTATGAGAGAGAAAGAGAGAGAAGAGAAGGGGTAGAGAGAAAGAGAGACAGGGGGGAAGTAACTCGAATGCGCACACGCACAACACAAATGGTCACGAAAGGTTGTATTCGAATGGTGAAAACACAAATCTTAATGGCTCGTTATTAATGCCATCTTAGCGTTGATGACATTACTATCTTCTTCTTATTATTATTATTAATTCTATCGTTATCATTACCTTTACCTATCATCGCCATTTAATCACCATCATCGTCACAATTATTATTGTCGTCACCTTCACCGTATCAGATCGTCGATTTGTACCGACCATCATCATCCTTCGTATTAACTTTACGATCAACAGCTTGTTATTATTATTATTATTATTATTATTATTATTATAATGGGTCGGCAAAGAGATACGTTGATCTCGTTGCATAAGAAAAAAGAGAAATGGCGAAACTATCGCGACATATCAATTTCGCCGCTACTGCCGTATATTTAATTTTCTTATTATATCGTAGCTCACGCATGCACGAATCCTGCGCGTTTCATCGTATTATCACGATCTTCTTTCGTCGCTTCCGCGATTTCACTATACGAAATACGAACGATCGCACGATGGCCCGAAAGGAGTAACACGTCCCGAGACAAATAATGCGGTTGACGGATCTGAGAAGAAAGTATGCACGTATACAGCGAGAGTCCAAAGTAAGTGTTGGAACTGTTTAATGCAGAATAACTTTCTTATAATTGAATCAAACGAATTGAGTTTTTACATAAAAATGGAAGGGTTAGTTTACTATATATCGTGTTTTCGTCGTTTTGAAAAAATTGGATTTTGTTTTATTATAAAGACATTAGTGGAAGTCATTTTTGCCTGAGCTTATAATGACAATTTAAAAACTGTCTTTCATGGACTTGAGTTAGATATACTCATATTTGAAATTTCATTCAAATTTGTGAACGTTGCTCCGAATTACGATTGGTTAAAGATTGCAGTATAGAGTAGAAAATCGTTGAAAATTGCTGAAATCGCTCGAAATCACTGATTGTCGACTTTATACTGAAATCTTTAAGCGATTGTAAGTCGGAGCAACGTGAACAGATTTGAATGAAATTAAAAATCTGCGTATATCTAACTTGAGTCTATAAAGGGTAGTTTTGAAATTGTCATTATAAGCTCAGGCAAAAATGTGGAAAAAAACATGACTTCCACTATCTTCTTGATAATTTCAATCGTTTCAAAACGACGAAAGCACCATATATAGTAAACTAATCCTTCTATTTTCTTGCAGACTCAATTCGTCTGGTCTAATTATAAACAAGTTATGCTACGTTAAGCAATTTCAGCACATACTTTTAACTCTCACTGTATATTTACATATACATATGTATTGTTGTACAGCCAAAGGAGTTGCAAAGTCTTCTTTTTAAAGAATGCCAAATATTAGATCAACGAAACCGTCATTATAGATCCACCTAGTTCTTTCTATTCTCGTCCATCGCGCGAACGAAATTTCAAAGGATTCTCTTCTTTCTTTCCATTTGTTGTCACTAGCTTTTAATACCCTCAAAAAGTAACGCCATCGTTACTATCATCACCGTTCTGTCATGGTCGATATTACAAAGTCTACGTACACCGATGATATTGCCAAGCGACGGTCTCGTCGACATGCGTGATTATATATGCGTTGTTATTAATTACACGATGATTACCAATAAGATATCTTACATATGTATACAAATACGTGTATTCGTACGACGAATTGTACACGTATTTGTTTACATGTATACATACATATGTAAACCGGCCGTTATTACTCGACACAGGTATAAAACGACAGACGTAAAGGTTTTCTTTTCTCTGGGACTTCGCAACACGAAGTCACCGTCTTTAAGTTCCTACAGTATGAGGAGTGAAGTAGTACGATTATTCGATAAATATGAAGTAAAACTGACAAAGTATTTTCTTTCTTGTTGAAAGCATTAGCGCGAACGCAAGCGAGTATCTGTAAGAGAGAAGGTTAGAGAGAAAGAAATGAAGAAAGATAGAAAGAACGTTAGTAAGTGAGTGAATAGAAAAAAGAGAGAGAGAGAGAAAGAATGAGTGAGTGAAAGAGAGAGAGAGAGAAGAATAACGACAGGAGCGAAAGAGAAACAGGAAAGGGGTGGGGGAGATGCCTTTGAAGATATTATTTTCAATTTACGTAATATTACACTTGTAAATACGATCGAGAAACGCGCAATCGATTATTTATGCGTAATATATACATACGTACATACATATATATATAAACATAAATATATATATATATGTATTATACATACTATATATTTATCGATAATTGTGCATCGCGAGCATTGTTCTTCGGATACAACCTTCGAACATTAGGAAATCGAAAGAAGAGCAGAACAAGGAGACACGAGATTTCTTGGTTGCGACGTGAAATATTAAAAAAAAGAAAAAGAAAGTACGAAGAAAAATTGGGTAAAAATTTGTTATCGACTTTGCTTCCGCGGTACAATTCGTGCTCGATGAGATCGCGAGATGGCGCGTAAGAATTCCTCCCACGTCCTTCCTCTCGATACTCTATGTACCTATCGTCGGTAAGAATGGTTCGTCCTACGTTATCGATCGTATCATATTGGAATCCGCTCTTGTCCCATTTCCCCCGCCTCTTTCAACGCGATTAAAATATTTCACGAATGATTTTGCTCGATAGATTCTTCGTTTTCGTTCGAAATTATAATAAAATGAAATTATATCCGAAGGAGCTTGGCGTTCACCTGGATAGAAGCTTCTAAAACGGAAAGAAAGAAATTGGAGATAAATGATAGATAGTCGCGTCGCGATATAGAAATCTTCGAGTCTGTACTCTTCGCTTAGGATTCATTTATAAAAAAAAAAAAAAGAAAGGAAACAGGATACAGATGAAATAGTTACTTGCATCGGTTGTGCTGTCACGTAGTTCCTAAATCGCCCTAGCCTCGCCTTGAGCGCATGATAATATAATAACGAAGACACGCTGTCGCGTTCCGTGGTACGGCAAAGAATCGCAAAATACTTTCGACATCTTTGCGTTTCCGTAAGAATCGTAAAGTCGATTCCGATCCTCGTTATTTATGCTGCTAGCATCTCATTATCGTTATCGCCATTTAATATTGTTGGTACGTCGTCGAGGAAGAAGTAGAGGAACGACGACGATGAGATTATTTTTACATGGAGTATAACGCAGTGCGGCCCATTTACCCGTTCGTATCCCGAAACACATCGAGTTTCGGATCTTTCGTATCGGACTATAATAAACGCGAAGCTTTCTCAGGAACATATTGAAATTCTATCGCAATGGGATCGAATAAATCGGTTTTTACCGATACGCAAAGTTCATGACCAGGTAGGACTTTAAATCCGAAGGAGCGTCTTTGCCGTAACAGCTGGAACTTTGCACGCGTTTCGCTGTGAGGGAGATACGACGAAGAGATCGTCCAAGTGCACCAACGTTTGCAAGAGATTTTCGAAGAGAAAGAGAGAGAGGAAAGGAAAGGGAGAGAGTGAGAGAATGCAAGAGCGAGAGAATGAGAGACAGAGTGTGTGTGCGAGAGATTGAGAAACGGAAAAAGAGAGAAGGAGAGAATAAGAGTGAGAGAACGAGTGAAAAAAAAAATAAAACGAAAAGAGTTGATCGGTCAACAAGCGAATAGAGAAAACCGAAGAAGCGGAAGCATACGTCGCAATATATAACATAACGATATATTTATACTAATTACAATTGTACCATAACGATTATAATACTACTTATTATATTATACAGAGCCGCCGCCACCCAGTATATTTTTTACAGGTTTACATTGTATTACAGTTTATAAAGTTTGATATACAATAACGATTATCTAGGCGGTCACAGCGATCGTTGAAGGCGCGCGTTGTCTCGTCGACGTGGATGAACGAACGAACCGGACGGACGAGCGTCGCGACGCTGTGTCACGCTATAAACTACATACAATAAAGCCGAGCGTTCGAGGTTCGACGTATACGCGGCGTCGTTAGCATTACCCTCGCACTTTTCAACTGGCGAGATCAAACGGGAACGAAGGAAAACCCCCCTTTGAAAGGCAAGTTGGTTTTTCTCTCTTGCAAATTTTCATTGGGATCGGGAGAGAAAGAGATTAAAAGAAACACGTTGGGAAAGAGAGAAACTATGCTAAAAGGACAAAGAAATTGACCTCGAGCATCGAACGCTCGCATTCCGATGACGAATAAACGAATGCTACATAACTTGTGATACGTTTACCGCTGGTTACTACAGAGACTTCCTAGCCGATGTCTACGACAGGCATCGGTGCCACTAGTTCACTCACGCACACGATTCAAACGTTTATACGGATTTATTACGGATTTATTAATTAATCGAATTATTACGTACGTAATTAAATTAGACGAGAATTATCTACGGGGAGATTAAAAAAAAGATGAAACAAATGCAGTACTTATCTTAGAAGGGTGTGAATGCGCAACCACGAGGCTAGGACGAGGCTAGCTACCTTTGTATCCCCCATGTTCGCTCTTTGAACTGATGTACGCGCTCGTACGAGGAATCGGAACGTTAACGCGTAAGACGACCCAATCGTATTCGTCTGCCCTGATAATGAGAATTACTATATTAACCCAAATAAAAACTGTACATACAATTGCAATGCTCGTGAGTTGTTTTTTCTCATTTCTCGAACCCAGACTCGTATTTGGTCTCCTTTTTCATAGCGACCGAAACCTGAGTCGACATTTTTTCCTCCTCTTGGCCATTCAAATAGAAATACTGCTATTGATTATTGATACATTATCGATATTATTTTTTATACTGAATAATATATCGATAATATCGTTAAGATATCGTTAATATGAATACAGAAGAATAATTTAATTAGAATTTTGGTTCTAATATAGATTTCCTATTCGAAACAATTTTTCAACGTTGAATTCTAATTCAATCATTCCTACATTTAGTCTGTATTCACCTTAACGATATATTAATGATATTATTGATACTTATCGATAGCAGCACCTCGAAAACTTGGTATCTTTTGAAGATCAGAGCTTAAAACCAAAATTCGCTTTTATAGGTACTCTACAAGATGGCAATGGTAGGCCTAGTAGGTTTTAATCGAAGTTTTACGAATGATCTAACCTTTGATTTGACCCTACATAAGGCTAGTAGAGTGCTAATAGAAGTAATATCGAGGTTTATAAACATCGGTTTGGACCTCGGCTGTTCAAAATCGGACATAACTACCACTTGGAGGTTTAAACCGACGTTTATTTAACATATATTTTTCCTATTCCATAACCTCCACTTTTACTCCCTCGCTTCTTACAGAGCATTTTAAAGGCACAAATCGTCTTTAAAATTATAACACGGCAAGGACCCTTCCCCCTACTCCAACCGAAGATACTACCTACGCGTACGATACTCGCGTTAGTACTCTCCAGACTTGGAAAACGCTTTTCGTCGTAACCATAGCCGATGATCTCGAGAAATCTATGAAAATTGATATATTCTTTGTTCTCATCCCCGAAATCGAAGCGAAGGGCTCTTGGGAAAGCTGCAAACGATCAGTTCCTATACGTAGCCGCGGGCAACCGGCTGTCACACGGATTGATGAGCAGTTGAAGCAGTTCCGAAGCAATTATTGTTATTCTGATTACATAATAAGCAGAAAGGTAAGGAGACGAAGATGGACGATACAAGGTATAGAGCTAGAGAGGAAACAAGGAAGGGGAAGGGATCGAGCGAGCAAACGAAAAAGAAGGAGCGATTTAGCCGACGAGAGAAAGAGCGAAGGAACGAGAGAGGGAACGAAGATCGACGGCATAGGAGGAGGCTGAGCGAAGCCGAAACCGAGTCGAAGACGAATCCGAAGGAGTGGAAGCATAATTCTGAAGGGGTTCGAGCGGAAGGCCAGTTCCGCGAACTCGCGTAATCGATTCCGTCATGTCGCGGACCACCCGGGCACGGTCCTAATAAATAAGTAATACGCCGGTTGAACGAAAAGATCGGGATTCCAGGGGGTGGGGAGGAGGCAGAGTTGGGGTGGGGGGGACGATGAAGAGAGAAGCAACGACGAAGATTCATTCTTCTCGTACGATATCGAGTACGTCGTTGTGGACTTTACGAGCATACGTTTTATCCTTTGGGTATATGTTGGTATATATATATTGGTAACGCGTTTGGTCAATATAAAATTATTTTCTAAGAATTTCCTTCGTTCCAGGGAGCAGGAAGGGATCGATAAAAGCTACGATTGTCCAAGGATCGAGACCCATTCGCGGTATTAATGCTTCCTACACGCCTGTGTCGTTATCTGTCTTATCGTCCAATGGACCAAAGGCATGTATAAGTTAGCGGTCGTGTCGCGAAGAAGCTTCCGTACTCCTCCCGTATATATACGTGTAAGCGGTCGATATATACATACGTACGCGCCACCAAGAAGATCTCAAGTTGCTGGTGCGACATCGGAGTAGCCGGGAGGGACCTCACGTGGCCGGCTGAAATTTTCTTGCATGGTTATACGGTGACACTTGGACCGCGTAACACTTGGAAGGTGTCGCTGGGTTCTCGAACCAGGGTCAGTATCGCAAGGTGGCAAAGAGGTAAAGCAGAGTAGGTCTTCGCGTGACAAGGACGAAACGAGTGAGCGAGAAAAGGGTAAGAGAGATACGGGCTATCCGAGAGCGAGTTAGGTGTAAACTCGATACCCGATGGATCATCGGAGATGACATTCGAGGCGCCGACGTTCTACCGAGGGAAGAAACAAGCACTCGCGCTACAGCGGGACCCGCGATCAGAGAACATGCGGTTTTCCTACCCTAAGGTCTCCTTTTATATCTTTACACCTTTCGCGCGTGAGATGGACAAAAGAAAGAATCGTTTTCATTACTTTACGAAATTTGTTTTTAATTTATACTTTAGAAAATATTTAGTTGTTCCAGATGTTATTCTCGCGATGTCTAAGTAGCTGCTTTGTCCGACAGTCGTCGTATAAATATGTTAGCCTATCTGTTGAACGTTGATTGAATGAATTGTATATTATTCGGTAAGATGATAAGAAACATGAAATATTGTATTGCTACTTATTATTTTCTGAAAATCGAAAGAATCTTTTGGGACAACGTGTAAAAGTTTACACTCGGTGTTAAATGTGACTTGACATGATAGATTTTGGTGGTAACACGATGTCGAGTAGAATTTGACGATGATTTGGTTCTCTGTACTCCAAAATTTCTATACCTACGGGTATCTCGAACATAGTTTTTTTTTCTCAATGTAATACATAGTTTGAAATAAAGTGATATAACGTTGGAAAAATGATTAATATCTATTAAGGAGAGAGAAAAGATTCGTACGTAGATTTTGGGATGTTTATGGGAGAGATAAAGGCATCGTTTACGGAACTCGACTAACTCGCTCACCATACCGAGACACGATATATTCTCTCTCGCATATAAATATACTCTTTATTTCATAGTCGTATCTTTATACGGGGACTTGGTACTCGGGGTAATAACCTAGGGGTATACCGTCGATGGAAATTCATGCGGGGGAAGAGCTTTGACGTCGACGGTGTTGGTACGAGCAACTGAATATTATAATATATACTCTCAACGATATATTATAGAATTATCATAGATTTCAAGCATTTCTTCTCGCTTTTTAAACGAGCTAAAAGAAATCATCTTTGATCCGTATTCCAAGAGCAATTAACACGCTGACCGTCACGAAAATTATCTAATTTTGTTTATAGTTCTTTTTGAAATGAAAATATTTTATTTTAGACTTTATACTTCTCAATTAGTTTTAATTAGTGATTACATTTTCGTTATTATCAATAAACGACTCTTATAAACACTCCAAATGCAGCCTGAAAAATGGAGTGCCGCAGTAATTAACACGTTTGAGGAAGGTTGATATAAGGACTCTCTAAAAACTTAATTTCAATGTTGGTTAGAGAAATTAAACAATACAGGTCACAATTTTATTTATAAGTTTTTTCATCGTTTTCGCTATATAATTTAAAGAAAATGTACCGCGTATGCAGATGTACTGCAAATGCGGTTGCCGTCCGTGAAAGTGTTAAAAAACCTTTGTGAAAATTTAAAGTACGTTTATTCCCCGATTTACACGGTATTTGTTTTACACGATTTCGCTTTTACGGCTTTTGTAAATACATCCATCTCTTAATTTAACACTAAACCTACCAACGTTAAAGGCATACTCCATTTTCATTACATTTATCTATTCAACAAATAGGTACTTAAACAAAAACATGCTTTTTGCTAGCATTACAAAATATTATTGAATAAATATTATCCATAATGAATTTAAAATATCGAGAAACAAGAAACGTATAAAGGGTCATTTGACCCGTCGTGGTAGGTTTAGTGTTAAACAGCAATTTCGCTTTTACACGGTTTTTACAAATAGCGAATTTTAAAAAATATCTTTCAAGATATCTTACTTTTATTTTACGTCGAAATAGATGACTAAATTATTAAAATTTTAGCATTTTTCGATTTACACGGTTTTTCATACAAAGTGACACGATTTTGATTTACACGGTTTTCTTAGGAACCGATCTGCCTTGTAAACGAAGGAATAAGCGTAGACTCATTTTGAAAAGTTACTTGGATAAAGCGAACGGTATTTAGTCAAATAGTAGAAAGGTCGTATCGGAGGAACGGAATGGAAGCGGCATAGCTCGCGAGCATGCGACGCACACATCGAATCGCGGAGCGTGCGTAGACGGATGAACGCGTTGCGACGTGCGCTCCGGGAATAAGGTTTTACCGATGGTGTACCCTACACGCGTGGAACATATAGTCGGAGGTTCCCACACTGCAGGCCATGATTTATTGGCCTGCCACCCGCCAGACCTGCTGTCATCATCGTCCCATGGTTGGTCCACGATACAACGCGCCTTACCGTATACTCACTTCCCTTTCTACACGATCTTCGCGCCATATCGGCTTCTTCTTTCCTCGCGCCCCATCAAACAGGAAGGTCTTTCGATGCCGGTGACGTCCATCCGCCTTGCCTTACTTTGCCTTACCTTAAGCAGCCGACTTTACTGACTGCCATGCGTGCCAATAATTAGCTTTTTTCTGCGTCCAAAGGACTATCTCGATGCTTTGACCATTTTCCAAAGAATTCTCTTCTTTTCACCGCACTCGAAGCAGAAAAAAGTCTCCGTAACGCGACTGACCGGTAAATATTTCATCTCCTATAGTATCGAGCTAGTTTCTAAAAGATAACCAACATATTTTTTACGTTTGTTTAGCAAATAGTAATTTTGGATCTCTCATTGCCTATATAGTACAAGTATATCTAACATCTATTCGAAAATAGCACGATCGAAAGGAATGTCCGAAGAAATATTCAGAAAAAGATAGATACCTCCAAGAATCGAGAGTTAACATGGCAAAGATCGAGTCCAAGTATCGATGATCGTTAGAAGAGAAGAAGAGACCGCGCAAACTTTTGTACACGATAAAGGGTAAGAAGCTTAAATCTTAAAGGTCAGCCAAGGGAGGAAGAAGGAAGAAAGAGGTGGGAAGGAAATCAAAAAGAGGGATGTGCCGGTGTTGGTGGAGAGGGAAGAAGGAGAGGGTTTCTCCGAGAGAACACGGGGCGAACGCTAAGTCATCGCTCGTGTAGGAAGCGAAGAGGGGTTATTTCGTTTCGCCTCGGCGTGCTTTCCTAAGCGGCAGTTCTGCTCGTGGTCTCCCGTCTCGTGTCTCTCGTCTACCGCTTGACACACAGTCGAACTCGTTCGCCACTGGACGACGGATGTCGTCGTCGCCGCCGTCGCCGCCGCCGTCGCCGTCGCCGCCGTCGTCGACGTCGACGCTATCCTCGTTTCACCTCCCCATCCTCTTCTCCTATCTTCGCCACACTATTCCTACTTCTCCTCGATCTTCCTCCTTCCTTTTATAAAATCCTTTTACACCGTTCTCCTCGCCGTAGTCGCAATGTCGTCTTACCGTCCGCGACTCCTCTTTCTTCTCTTCCTCGTCTCATTTTTCGCATCTCGTTGCACCGGATGTGCCTTCTGCGAAAATTTATTTCAACAGCAGCAGAAACACGAAGAGCAGTTGTACCAGACGCACAGGACAGTGGGCAGTCCGAGACCCTTTGGCGGCGAGAAGCCGACACGCGCGCAAGAATTCAACAGAACCGGCGTTTTACACCCCGAGTACCAGATACCTGCCACCCTTCGACCGGGCAACGTGTCGCAGTGAGCATTCAACGGGTTTTTTTTTTCTTTTTTTTAAGAGTAACAAGTGCATGCATTCACGATAGTTAGCCAATTTTATAGTATATCGTACCGGAGGTGCAATACCGTCACTTTTGCAAAAAAATGATTTTTTGAGAAGAAGCATTTAGAGATTCGGAGGTAATTTATGCTACATAATACTTTAACTCATTTTTTCAAAATTTACTAAAGTGTTGCACCGGCGTTGCGATATCATGTTAGAAACGTATATAGAGAGAGGGAGAGAAGGAGAAAGTATCTGTTTGGCCTCCTTAATTTATACAGAATACACAAGTGTAATTCGTTATAACGAATCTAGTTTCGAACCGTGAACAAAAATACGCTTGACATATTTTGCTTTCGCATATTATCTACGCAAATAAGGTGGATCACGTGAACAATATCTATTTGTCATTTGTATAATTATCCTAGCTGTCGTTTCGTAAGATTAAAAAAATAAATGCTTGTCCCGTTACTCGTGGTAAAATATTATGTGCTCGTTGCTTTATGCGGAATTTGTTTAAGATTATTCACTTGCGATACATATTCTATAAAATAAAAGATAAGTCAAAGAAATCGGGAGAAATGTTTAACATGGATAGTAATTTTATGCTTTTATTAAATAATTTTTTTTTGTAGAAGTTGGGGCAAACAGATTTTCAACGGAAGATTTAACGTGCAAAAACGAATGGTCAATTAGGGAACTCGTAACGAGCTATACGCGAGTGCTTCCGTTTAAAGAAGAGTTTATCTTTTCTCGGGGACAGACACCGTGTTCTGAACTATTCGAGGAGCGCTACTCCTTGCGATTCGCGAAGGAGAAGTCACGTCGCGACGATACGCACCATAAAAGTTCTACTATCGGATGTTTTCCACGAAAAGCTTCTACGGTGGTACCGCTATGGCATAAAGAATACAGATACAAATTTAGAAAAAGTAAACGAACGTAATATCCCTACGGACTGAAATAATCTCGTAACGTTTCGTACCGATTTAGTTCAATTAATCGTTGCTTGATATAATAAATAAAAAAATCATCTTCTTGACATCGTTTTGCTCCACGTGGAAGTTTATCGATACGTCTGGAGACACGAGATTGTATCGACGTACGGTCTTTACATGCTTCATTGTCCACGAGTACGTAACACGTTCGGATAGGTTTCGATGTCTCGTACGTAAATCGATACCAAGCATCATCGACGATGAGAGGAAAAGTGCACCTATCCCTCGATTTACACGGTACTTTTTCACACGATTTCATCGCAGTCATCGCGTGAGAATTCTCTTACGAGTAAAAATTTTCTTCGTTCGACCGATCGTAAATGTATCTAGTAATTTTCTTCGATGGATCTGCAAATAAAGTATCGTGTAAATCGAGGGATAGGTAGTATACGAGAGAGGACGAGTTTTATAGCCGATATAGGGGAAGAGTGGCATGAAAGAGCGACGTTTTTAAAAGAGCCACTATCATTTACACATTAGTTTTCGAACGAATTTTGGACGAATTATAGTTATTAATTAGCAACAACTTTACTAGTTTTTCACAAACTAATTCGTCCAACATTCGTTTGCAAACTATTGTGTAAATGATAGTGGCTCTTTCATACCACTCTTCCTCTACGCGTGTATCAAACGATAGAATCGCGACTCGTACAGGGTGTAAAAAAATGTTTTGTCTTGACTACCATAATTGGGTTCTACACTTTCAAATCGGTGAAGATCTACAAAAAAAATTCCCCGCAAAATTTACTTTGATCTAGAAAATCAAGGTCCAATTTTTTGTTAACTATGTGACGTTCTACTCTTCCTTAGGCCAAAATCGTCAAAAGAACCATATGTTCCAAAGCAACCCTTTCGTCAGAAATTTATGTTGAAATATTATTTGCAAAATGAATTTTATGTTGCATAGCTCCATATATTGAACTTAACACTAAATTTACGGATGTTGTTTATATACCTATTTTTACTTAAGTAAAAAAAGAAGAATATAAAGAGGAATCAATATTTACATATATTTCATTACTTAACTAAAAAGCCACGTATGATTTTAAATAATTGTAAAGCTTCATATAAATATAGTAATCAAATTTTTAATGAGTCAAATTGGCTCAGTCCGTAAATCTAGTGTTAACGCTCGTATATCATGTGTGACAAATGTGTGATATTTGTTGATTTTCGAGATGAAAGTCAATTTTGCGGAGAATTTTATTAGTAGATCTTCACCGATTTGAAAGAATCCAAATAGTAGTCAAGACAAAAGATTTTTTTACACCCTGTACATCGGAAGTTCTTCCAACTAGCAAGAAAAAGGCGGGAGAGGATGATCCTCGAACGAAGTCGAATGACGGAATCAATTGGAGGATCCCGCGGGTACGCGAGAAACGCTCCGGTTGCCGAATTTAGATCATGGGGGTCGCGGCAGCCGCGACCCCAGACGCCGCGACGCCGGCATTGTGTCCCGACGCTAATTTTACAATAGCCGTCTCACTGGCAGCGGCACCGAGCGACGACTACTTGGAAAGGGGAACGCGAGGAGAGAAAGAAATGGGATGGGGGGAGAAAGAGAGAGAGCACGTGCGGCGACGACGAGCGTGCTCGTATCCGAAGCGCTTTCCGCGTGAGGTACGCGCAGAGAAGAAGGGTGAAAGAGAAGGGCGGCATCGTCGGGACGTAAACTTAACCGATGTGATTCGAGCATGCCGTTGTCGTTGACCGCGCGAACGCGATCAAACAGACCGTCTAAATATAGAGGCGCGTTGTTGCGTTTTACGTATTTTCCATGTGTTACGTGTCTCGAGATATCGCCGATTTTAACGTACGATCGTTCGCTTTCCAGTCCCCTATTTTATATAAACCCTTTGTACTCGGTGTGACTCGACGAGACTGATTTGTAAAATAATACGATATGGAATGTTCCACGACGTTTACATTTATGTTTTATTCGGAGATTTGTCTTTGATCCACCTATTAGCAACTAGAACATATTTTTTTTACAATGTACCAAGTATTATATCATTTGAAGTGAAATTATATAATGTTCAAAATATGTCAACTCCGAGGCGACACCCCAGGGCATGGGTTAACTCTTTGCAATACTCGAGATATCGCCGATTTTAACGTACGATCGTTCGCTTTCCAGTCCCCTATTTTATATAAACCCTTTGTACTCGGTGTGACTCGACGAGACTGATTTGTAAAATAATACGATATGGAATGTTCCACGACTCTTATATTTTTTTTTTATTCGGAGATTTGTCATTGATCCACCTATTAGCAACTAGAACATATTTTTTTTTTTTACAATGTACCAAGTAATATATCATTTGAAGTGAAATTATATAATGTTCAAAATATGTCAACTCCGAGGCGACACTCCAGTGCATGGGTTAACTCTTTGCAATAGGCTGTCTTCTTCTGTAGCGATATAATACAAACGGTATGGTATTTTATGTGAAATTATATGCGTTCTATTGTGAAATAACGATAACTAAAAAATACGAAATCAGCTCGATGGTACCAAATTATTGTATAGTCATCTTGATTACATATAGGTACTTGTACAGATTCAAATCGATACGACAATTAGAAGTAGGTTAAAATCGACTCCCAAGATTTGCTTATATAGTTAATTATAACTGAAGCTAATATAAGCATGTTATTTAATTAATAAGAAGCTAGTAGATGGATTTTAATAAAATGTTCTACCGCAAAGAGTTTAAATTTAAAACGCGTCCGAACACTATACCATACTGGATGTAGATAAAATTCTTCTAGGTTTTATTATCTGAGTCCGCGAGAAGGCCCGCCTCTCACGCTACTCGTCAGTCCCTGCAGCGGTCCGATATCATGGACGGTCAGTTACGTGGAGCCCCCCGAAAGTGACCGCGAATTGGAAGGAGCAAAGTGTGAGTCCAAGTTAAATATAGCAAAGGAAATAAGAATCGCGAATAGATCGATTGATACTTGTCGCCATACGAAAATTAGATCAAACACGATGGCCGGTGAAGACGCTCAAGCCAGGATCGCCTCTTTTCACGTACGAGGGAGCAGAGGATCAGAATTTTACGATATTGAAAACGCGTGCTGGTTTGTATTGGTTCGAAATCAAATCGATTGGAAACTCGAGTATGGAAAAATCTGCACCGAGCACCGTCCTATTATACGCGACGACCAATGGCTTGAATCACGCAGCAGGATTGTACGAGAAAGAAAATCGTCACCGTTCTTTGAGATTTCAGCAGAGAAGAAGCAAACGTCGTCTAACTATATCTTGGAACAAAAGGTAGGAAAATCGGTGTCATTTAATATGGTATAATTAAGTGGACGATACACTTATCAATTTATCGTTGCTCTAGTCGAAATTTTAAGCATGATTTGAGTCTCATTAATGTTTTGTAAGGAGTTTGAGATTAAAAGTGAAGCTTTTGGAAAAGTATATGTTAAATGAACTCCGTTTTAACACTAAACCTACCGCGACGGGTCAAATGACCCTTTATATGTTTCTTGTTTCTCGATTTTTTAAATAATTAATTTACTTTCATAGAAATTTATTAGCAATAATATGTATTCAATAATATTTCTTAATGATAGCCAAAACCATGTTTTTATTGAAGTATTTGTCATATAAATAAATGTAATGAGAATAAGTATGCTTTTAACGCCGGTATGTTTAGTGTTAAACTACCAATTGGCAGTTATGGTCGCTTTGAACCGATTGAAGTTTAAAACGATGTTTATAAATTTCGATATTACTCTTCAAATTTTACAAATGAACATTTGTAAGTGTAACAATGATGTTTCTAAACCTCAATAGTACCTTCCAAGTTCTATCAATGAAGCTAATATACCTCTCCTAGGTCTAATTTCGAAGGTAGTATATTTAGATTTGAAAGCCACAAAGACGCCAACTATACTTGTTGCCACAAAATTTCAACCATCGACGATTAATCCGATCATCTAAAACATAGTCAACGATTTATACATACACGTAGCAATTACCAGACAATTGCTGAATCGGAAAATAGCTCTGGAGTATAATTACCCGATGTATGAGGTCCTCTAAAGCGAGCAATACACCGATAATTGCTACGCGTATGTCCACATCGTTGAGGATTTACTTTAATCGCGTACATGCAACTCTTATCAGTAAATATCCATTCGACGATAAATCGATAAGTATATTCTCCATTTTTTATATTCGATCGCCATAAATACGAACCAACAAAATCATTCGCACTTTTCTAGTCACGTAGATCCACATCTTTCCAACTACTGTTTAGCCGTTACGTCGGGAAGCCAAGCGCATCCTTCGACGCTTTGCGCCGCGCGAAACGATTTAAACGTTCGTTCTCACACAGCCAAGGGAACTTCCTCGTATAAGGAACATCACTATCGAAGCGTTCCGGAGGGACTCCATTGCGTACGACAAACCAAATTGACTCTTCATCGTATGAAGTTCGACACCACTTACAATTTCACGCTTTACGTGGTTAGTCGAAAGATCATCGACTATACAGGGTGTCCGGTTCCATGTAGTCAAGCGGAGGACTACATGTACACATTAATGACTTGAATCGAAATGTCTAATACCATTTTTCGAAATTCAACTTAGTTAACGAATTGTTAACTAACAAAGATCGGTCAATTACGGCGATTAGCAAAGGAAGGCGGTTCACTCGAGCTCGCAGCTAAGCAACAGACGAAGTGATAGGATGAGCAATCCACAATAAACAACGTTACATGTCGCTGCTCGTCGTGATTGGCCTACCTTTGTTACTTAATAACTATTTAATTAAGCCAAATTTCGGAAAATAGTATTAGACTTTTCGACTCGAGTCATTGATGTTTACATGTAGTTTTCTGCTTGACCACCTGAAACCGGACACCCTGTAGAGCGTATCATGGTTGATATCAGATGCTTTTTACGTTATGCTTCATTTCAGGTCAACATGCGAAACAACGTTTCGAACAGGGTCGCTATCGATTCCATAAGATTTCGAAAAACACCGGAGGTTATGCTATACACGGGTCGTTACACCACGGTCAGCTTGAGAAAAACCGACGGTTTCGTTAATTTTCGTTATCGTCCACCCGAGAACGCGTCCAGCATCTTCCATATTCTTCCTTGTGGCGGTGGGATAGTCAAGGCTAAACTGACCGGTCCTGGGACTTTACGGGTATGATTAATTGGTCCTACTTAAGTTTCTTATCGCTGCAATTTTGAATACGACTTACAGGAAAAAGAAGTGGTAGGATACGCGTCTTTGCGAGTACCCCACTTACCCAGTGGGAAATCTTACACCTTACGCATATCGGCTACACCGCAAGAATTGGCTAGAGTCTCGGCAATCAAAGTGCTCGTCACGCAGGAATCTTCAACCATTTATCCACAGGTACGAATAGCTTCGGAATAGCACCGAAACTCTTGGATACAGCTCTTTTCTTATTTCTTACTACCAGATACCATCGAGAAGCATGCCACGGGAATATCGATCATTGAGAAGCTGCGACGAGGTGACGGTCGGTATAGAGCCCGCGGGTGCCGCAAAATACTGCATTCTGGTGAGAGAATTGAAAGGTTCCTCATCTTTGGCCAGCGTTACGACCATACCCGATCAGTGCGGGCTCCATCGGCGTCGTCGTTCCGAGTATACCTTCGAGGTGTGCGAAGAGAGAAAAAGCCCGCCAAAGGACAGAGCTCTACCGTTCACTCTGAAGAGGTTGCAACCTGGGAAGGCGTATCTCTTGCAGATCACTGCTCAACTCAAGGGTCAATCCCTGTCGTATCCTCTCTTAGCCGTACGCACCAAACGTACCTGTAGACTTCGTCCATAACTTCCATATCGACTTGTCTTTCCTCGGTCGATCGAGGGAGAGGCCGACCAACGACCTGGAGTATAACGACGATGTCTTTTTAACTAAATTCTTCGAAGCAAGTTCCCTATCAGCAGAGAACCCGATTTACAACTTACTTGACGATCTTTGAGCCAATGAAGTCACTCGCCCGGCTTCGCACTTAATCGTTATCGACATATGCCTTTTCGAATTTTTCGACTATCGAAGATCATCATCGGTATCACCTTTAACGCAACGTACACTCGTTTTTTTCCGTTCTCCGCGAGTTACGAATGCCTTCCCTGATTTTCTTTCTTTTTGACGATGCGCTTACGCACCCATGTATAATATAACGAAAAAAAATTTTTATTTTCATACGACTACTCTTTATCGATGGAATCTATGCGTAGGATATAAGTCTATACGAAAAAGTATAAAAATAAAATTCATCAATTTGATGCTCGAAACTTTGTAGTTTATTAATTGTGAGAAAGTCCAAAAAAAAAAAAAGAGGAAATACGTTTATCGAATGTTGTATATTACATTTGCCATTACGGACGAGACATTGTCGGTTCTATCAAAGAAATTCTAATTCGGATTTTATCAGTCGTAGTAACCTTTCACCAGGACTATTCGTTGGTTCCGATGCTAACAAAGTCGCGGCTTTCGTCAAGTGCGCTTCCTTGTCTTCCCCTGGACAAGTGGCGAGCTCTCGTAACGTAATGGCGGTGTAGAGTGGCAATCGAGCATCGTACGGATCCACGGCAGCAATGGTATTCATTATGTTCTTACAAAGTTCTAATTTTTGTGGATCATCCGGCGGCAACAATTGTATCAAAGAATGGCTAAGAGATATACAATGCTGATGGCCTGGATTTAGAAGCGCGCGAAGCCTGAAAACGAAATGGTAACTAAGATTTACAATCTTTCTCCCTTCCTTCTCACCCTCTTGGTCGCACTGTAACACCAAAGTAACGAGTAAAATTGTATAATTAAATAACTTGCCGAAAAAGAAGATCGGAAAGCACAGCCTTGTTTGCCGTTTTCATCGCTTTTTCGACCTCTTCCTCGAGTCTATCCGTTAATTGTGCGACTTCCGAAGATTTAAGAGTACCCTGACACTTGTCGCAAGACCATTCGGTCTCAAAGTCTAATGGATTCTTCGGAAGAACGTAGCCACCGTCGTAATGACAGTTTAGTGTACCAAGATGCGTTCCCAGTTCCGTGGGATCGGCGCATCGTTCGCAAGAGCAGGTGAAATATTTCGTTGCGAGTAAGTGTTGCCTCCTGGCTCTCGTCGACCAGAGAGCGTGAGTATACATCGTACTTAAATGTTCACCCCTGCAATCGATCGAGTTTTGTGTAAAGCGTAAGATTATCAGCCATTCTTTAGGTTGAATCAACTTTCCACGTACTTTTTAATGGAAGTAACGGCCACGACTGTGATGCGAGGTCTACCCTGATCGTCCAGAGAGAAGAAATGCCGAGTATTGGCCATGCAATTGTGTTCCAGAAGGCAAGCTATCTGATAAATAGCGACGGAACCCTCCGGTGGTACGGTTTCCAGTGCGTTAACATCTATGAGCCCACATATTTTTGGTAAAATCTTTGCGCACGACGGATCGATCGAGAGAAGCGGTCCCAAATGATTCGTAACGCTTCGCACCTCCTCGTAAGCTTCCGTACCCGGTCCGCGCGAGTCTTCGTGACTCTTTAACTTTTCCAGTAATTTCCAACGTTTTGACCTGGTCTTCCATAATATCAGCATCCTTATTGGCAATATCACTTCGCATCTATGAGAGACGATGGAACGGATAATAGGGATTAAGGAGAAAGAAACGTAGGTGGGAAAGAAGAAGAACGATTTTCTTTAGCATTTAACGTAGCTAATGTACCTAATGGTAAAGCAATTCACCTGGGAAAGATTTTAGTTTTTGCGAGAAGATCACATTCCATGGCATGACCCTCTTTATCGAAAAGACCGTCGCAATCCCATGAGCAACTCGGCCAGAAGCACTTGCCACATCTTGTATCCGCGTCTTCGCATCGTTTACCACAGCCAACGCAGATCCTGGAAGACGCATGAGGTGCGGCTCCCCACACGAGTGGCACTTCCGAAATGATCAAGTCGCCGGCCGTTAGATCCCTCTTTGCCACTAAATGTCTACCCACCTCTACATTTTCCTCGATCTCCCAAGCATGGCAGATCAATTTGTGTCGCGGCCAGTCCTCCTTTTGATGTTCCTTGCTACAATAAAAGCTGCGCCTGCAGCCACTGCACTTGAGTGTCGCGAGCTTACCGCATACTGGGCATTCTCCGGTCTCTTTCACGTTCGCCTCCATCCCGGCTCGTCGTAATTATGACACTTGGATCGAAAGATCTAATATTTACTTAGATATCTCATCGAGAATGGATCGATCGTAGATTGATCCTAGATCAATAAAAATTTAATTTTTTCCCTGCTTTTTATTCTTACTTTTTCATCTAGATATTACACGATTCTTTTTACCCTCTCCCCTTCGATAATCTATAAACGATATATGTATATTTGTATAATAACTATATATTTTGACCGTACCCTTATCGAGAACCCACGATGGTGGTGGATTCAATTGACAAAGAAAGATACACAAAGTTCATGGGTTTTGCCTAAGTTGTTTTACTATTCTTAACGTGACGGATATCGCGTAGACGGAGCATGCGGGACAAGATGCTCGGTAGAAACTACCGAACGCGCTGCTGCGAATAGCAACGCGCTATATCTCCGACGGAAACGTTTAATTATAACCCTGCGCCAGCGAAAGAGTCTATTTCGGTTGTACAAAACTACCAAACTTGCATCTCCTTAATTTTCCTTTGGAAAAAATGGAATTTACTTGTCGCGATCTTTTCCGACGAACTGGGTTCCGTTTTTGTCTTTTTGCTTTTATTACTCGACAGGACTATTAATTATATCAAGGATAGCGGTAAATCAGAGAATCGTGAAAAGATTCTTGCAAAAGTTTTTTTATTCCAACATTCTTGCAACGTTACCAGAAAGTAGCTTACGGTCAAAATATCACGATTATAATAAAATTATAATCTTATTATAATTAGTGTGATTACGGTAATGTTATCACCACGGTTCGCGTGTAGTACCTACAACGCATTATCGAGTTTTCTTACTATATCTAGCGAATAGTTACATAGGATATGGGTATTTTTATTTTTCTCGCGCAACATCGATATTTTTAATCATTCTTGTCAAGAATTAACACTTTTAAAACGCGATAAAATTATAACGGCTTTGACACTTTCACAGAGATACCTTTCTATATCTCGTTTTAACATCGAAATATAAGTACTTTTCTTCATTTATACGAGTTTTGCGTAAGACGCGTATGTTCGAATGAAGTTCAGGCCAACGATGATGATGAATGCATTGATGAAATATTTCAGTCGTCCTTATTGATGTAATTTTATGAGATAAGAAATTTAAAAGTACGCGCTATGTCCGTGGACTGTTAGACATCGAAGCTGTTTGCAGCACGCAATTTGATATTTCTTATTGCATCGATACACAGACGTAATTAATGATATCGACGTTAGAAAGCAATTTTGCTGTGTCTGGAAAAATATACAAATATCACTTGTATATATCTTTAGAAATTAGATGAACTTTAGCAAGGTTTCAATAATTATAAATTATGAATTTTATTTTAAAACTAACGGGGTCGTAAAAAATCCGGTCTACTTCTTTTAGTTTAAGAATTATCAAAATTTTAAATCGTTTCTTGACTCCCTGTAAAATTTCATTTTTTCGAGATACATCAAGATTGATTTCTTGCGTCGGTGTATTAAATACGCGTACGCGCGTGTATACAAATGCACGTACACGTAAGATCACGTTCTTTTGCATTCGAGCACAATCTGATAGCAAAACTTAAATATAAAATATTATTTTTTATTAATAAATAGCCTCTTCGATTAGTCTACATTCGTATCTCATAAGTGTACAAATCTGCGTGCTCGTATTTCTGTTTACAATTAGGTACATTTACATACATAGATTTGCAATTTTTAAAAGATTGGTCAGATCGTAATCCGTCGTAATGCATCGATAAGGCATAAAGACCGTATTTGCAACTTAAATTAGGCCCAAGTAATACACGTAACCATTTGCTATTTCAAACTATTATCAAAAGTGGCAGAAACTATTAAAATCACCTAACAAAGACTCGCATAACTCATCGCAACGTCTATATTTTCTATGTTCAATCGACGTAGACGGAACTAGTTAAAAAGAACAATTTTAACGTATCACTCACTCTTCGTACTCTTGTTAACGTATCGTATAATAGAAAATAATTAAGTAATAATAAGCTAATAGAATCCATTGTCTTCCTGAAAACGTTTTACAATAATAGAATATATACAGTTCTTACTATCACAATCTTCTCCTACGAAGTTTCGTATAAAACAACCTAAACCCTATTGCGATATCAGTATCGGTGCTTTGTACAATGCAATTATTTATCTCTTTCGCATTTCGTATTAACAGATTGCAAAAATTCTATCCACCTTTACCTTAATGAATTTTTAAAAAACGCAACATGTCGGAATTTTATCCGTGTATAACAAATATAAAATATTAATCAAGTAAACTCTTAATTGCTCCGAAGTCATTTGTTAGATAGAGAAACATTTTTGGTCTTGAAATACTTGGTATAAATTTATCGAGTGTATCTAAAAAGGGGGGGGGGGGATTCCTGCATTAACAAAATTGTGCATACAATATTATAATATTTACATTTGAACGGAAATAAGTGTTTCTGTGAAAAACATTATTGTTAAAGTTTTTGTTACTGCTTGAAGAATTTAAAACAATGGAATGAAAGACACAATTTGTGTATATAGCTAAGATAATAAATACTATTCGAGAAGCGGGGATACTATAAGACAATGATGAATTTTAAAAGCAGAGAAGCATCGATCGAAGAGAACATTGTTTGAAAATGATGCATATAATTCAATTATATGCCAAGCTATATGGAAGATTATATTACCGAATCTAGATGCGTATTAATTTAAGAGTACTGTGCTATGCTCCTAATCCAGAGGAAAGTACTCAACTTCAATGTCTCTTGATTTTATTTGCAATTTTTAATTAATAACAGTTAAAAAGTTATATGGGGAGAATTCTGAGAATACCAAAACGTTGGAAAATTACGGCTAATTAAAATTTCATTGAAAACGTTCGTAGTAGTTTTTATCCACCATATACCTATTTGTACAAAAATTACGCAAACCTTAGACAATCAAGTAACGAGAAGACGAACATCAAAGTTGTGTACTTTTTTTATATGGATAAGGAGCATGGCGTACTATCTTTAATCCAAAGGACTGCAACAAACTATATATTTTTACTTTAACAACTAGAATAATCGTTTTAATAAACGTACTCGAGCTTTATAAAAATAAATAATTAACTTATATTATCGATCATTGACATGTTCGTGTAAATAATAATATTCTTATCGAAAACATCGACTAAAAATTTACTGAAACACTTGAGTTGGTCTTTGAATTGACAGACTTTAACAATACATACATTCAGGAAAACGTAAGAGTATTAGTACTCTTTTTTTGTAATGTTTATGTTACCATTCACATTACTCCGCGGTTTTCGAAAGTAAAATAACGATCTTATAAAATTCCAGGTATCCTTCACCCTGCAGATTAAATTATAGACAATTAACGATGGAGATTCGTACTCGTTTGGAACGATTCCATCGACGGACGATTCAAAGAAACTAAATAGCGGAAACCAAATTCTGGTTCTGTTCGAATCACGTTGCATCAATGCTTGATTATTGGCCAAGGTGTGATAATATAGAAATAACCGTGAAGTTATATAAAATGCTACAAATACATCGATAGAATAATGTTCGTGCGCAGCTAAGATGAAAAAGATACCAAACATATTAAGCATCCATGTAAAAGTGTGCAGGAAGTACATCTGTCTTGGGGTATCTGCAAAGAGAAACAATCATTTTAATATTCAATGCATTTTCTTTTTTAGATCCCGTAAAAAAATTCTTTTTGTTTCTACATATAATTTCGTACTTACATTCGGTGATAAAAAAATTCAACATAGTTAACGCGACCGTGTGCCCGCTAAACATGTAGTCACCGCAAGTTCTGACACCTTGTATAGACATGCCAGCACCGCGCCAGATGACATACGCCATTGCAATCTTATTATACAGTTCTACATATGCGGAACTGAATAAGCAACATAATTAAATTATTTATATATTTATTTTATTTAGTATTTATATATTTTACAATAGCAACGTACCTCGTACAGTCCTCGTCTGGCACTTTTCGTGGTTGGCATTGTAAGTGTGCACCAGGCACAGAGAGGGATGTGATCAGCATTGTAACACATCGTAATAGGAAGACTGTACCAGAGAGGGCAAAAAATCTTCGTAATAGGATAAATCTATGCAAATTAGGAAAGAAGATTTATAAGCAAATATTGCAATTAGTTTTTTCATCTAATGTTGCTGCATCAAAATAAACACAAAAAGAACATGTTTTGAACCATTCATTTCCTTACCTATACTTGTGGAAAATAAGCACAACAAGCCAAATAGCGAAGAGTAGAGTGCCGGTTACTTCGCACATATCGAATGCCCATGGGATGTGCGGAACATTGTCCAAAAATATATCTGGCAAAGGTGGATATTTCTTCATATCTGGCACTCGATCATGTACTATGACCATTACAAAGGCAGTAATCCATGTGACAATAAATAAATATGCCAAACTGATAAAGGCTTTCGATATTTCTGGTGGTAAATGAGATGCGTGTCCATCTTCCGATACAGAGGCTGAATAAAATTCATTTTCTACAGAACCTTCGTTATTTGTACCGACGCTGGGCATCTATAATAGGAAAATGGTCATTGTTAAACATGATACTTTACTAAATAAGTCATTTAAAAGAAAACTATACCATAATACCAATGGTTATTCTTACTTCATGTTTATGATGCCCATAAAACTGTGGCGTGGTAAGGAAATCGACACATCCTAATTCAAACAAGACCCCAACATTGTCTCTTTGTAATTGTTTAATACTGATGCACAATCTCTTTAAATCTCCTATTTTATATAAATTCCATTTAATAACTTCAGACTTCAGGTCTTCTTCTTTTAAAGTTAAAAGTGCTTTTCCATCTATGTCATGCTCAACAAATAAATTTATAAAATGTGAATGACCATTCTCTTCGAGCCAAATAGACACATGGGTGGTTGTCCAATAAGCCACATTCTTCGCAGGCATCGTTCACAACACCAAATATTTTCTGTTAGTCCTCTGTGAGAAGGATGTTAGATTTAAATTTATATTACAATATATAAACATTGACTGTAGACTCTATATGCACTATATACACTATACATCAAAAGATTTGTTTAAAAATTGTTTGAACATTTTTGATATTTGATATTTATAGAATATAAACTATCCTCTTTATAAACTAATTGTTTAAAGATCTATCTAAGATATTTATGATTAACCTATTTCACAAAACACTCACCATGTAACTTTAACCTTTGAGCTTCTGAGTCTCGTTATCACAGTACTTTAGTGCGCTTAACATACATATTGTGTAGGACAGTCTTTGTAACTCTATTGTCACAATTGCCCATACGTTGATGGTATTTGTAAACAATTTACACGACGCAGTACCATCGATCTTGGTGTATTAATCGCGGAATTGCTCGTAACGGATTTGAAACGCGTATCGATACGTATCTTTGCGAATACATACTTCATTATATTTTATAATTCATTACTCATAATCATATCAAACAATAAAAAAGTATACGATATTTCTAGGAAAGAGTTATGACAGCAGTTTCAACTTTAAGTTGTCAAAACATTGAAGAACATTGAGAAACACTCTTGAATTGTTTAGTATGCGAATACGGGCGATAACATGTATTTTTTTTTTCCTACAATCAAATCGCTATCATCGAGTCCTAATCGAAAACAAGACCTCGAGGCTCGAGCCAAAAATCGCGATGATCGAAGCGCTGACTAGCAGTACATTTATAAAGTAACGTCTTTTATGGCGAACGAATATATGGATATATGTATGCACATACGATACAAAGTAACGTTATGAAATGCTGGGTCGAAAGGAGCCTTTCGAATCTTTTCATCTATCTATAGATAAAATTTTTGAGTTTTATTAGACATGACAAAACACTATCAATATATAATAGTATTTATTTAGTCTTTCTAATTACAATTATTGATAATTCCATTATCTTTTTTTTAATGACTAAAGTCATATGATTAAAGTTCGAAAAAATAAAGAACGATAACAAACGATTCTAATATGAAATAAGAAGTAATTTAATAGTAGGAAGTATCGAGTTTTTTAAATATGCTGTACTCTTTGGAATTATGGACTTCGTTTGAAGCTGTCATTTTTGTACAAATGTTCAACAATAAAATGAAAGTTGTAAATTACGAAAGTCAGTCGCATAAAGTTTTCGTACTACGATACCAAATCATTATAGCTCGAAAGTGTAGAAATAAGAATGTGAAATGATATCGATATAGAACAAAAGCTGAAACTTGGGAATCTAATCGATTACTTGTAATGCAATTTCTTATTTGAATTTTATGCTAATAATGTCTTTTTTTATGTATCCGATACCACCTCGTCTGTGATATCACAAACACATGTACTGAAATACCGATCGTGCAAAACAACAGACGTTTACTTACGCCCTCTACCATATGGAGCGGTGAATTTAGGAATCATATTCGACCCAATAATCGAAGTTGGTAACATCAATAGATCTGTTGCGATAAAGGACGAGAATCTCATCCCCCCTTGAAAATAATCCATACTTCGACACTTAAAAGATTAATTTCTCATCATTGCTTAACGATATCGAAAAACGGACAACGGGGCAGTTTTCTGTATGCGTTCTTCTTGAAAATGGGCTATTAAACATTGAAATCGGCGGTGGTGTCTATTTTGGCCCGAAAACCAAAAGCTATACATCAGGATTTTTTTTAAAAATCGATCACTATCTGCAATGAAGCTACCGCGAAAAACGATTTTCTTTTTTATTAGTCCCCGAGTAGGAGTGCAGTCCCCGCTAGCCCCTTAGACCTGTTGACCCGTTAGCCTTCTAAGCCCGCGATCCGGCTAATTGGAAGGGGCACATAAGATACATACATGTTTGAAAAGCCGTCTGTTTAATAAATAGTGAGATAGATTCATTCTACGAAATTGTTTATCGTCGTTTAACAATACTTGAAGGAATATGCAAGTCGCGTTTCGATAGTAAGACCAGTTGGAAAGTTACAACCGTTTAAATCTTAAGATTCATCTCAGCATAAAGTGCAATATAATAATATGTTATTATTTATTTTATGTGTATTTGAATAATATTTAAGTATCGTATTTATTTACAATAAGAATTATTATACATTATAACAAAAGTGCGTCCGATGTATTAAAAGTTATAATTATTCTATGATTTATATTACTTTCCGACTATTTGTAAAAATGTACATATATAAAATTGATATAAATAAACAAAAATAAGAAACATTGCAAAAAATACTGGAATTTTTAATTGAAACCATGAATTAACCATCCAATTCCCTTATTTGTTCAACTTCTCGAGTTATTGCCTTTTGACGAAAACTCCATCAATGGAGAAAGTATCAGGAGAACATGAGCTACGAGGAGGAATTCGGATTTCAAGACCCACCTCTTCAAATAGTATGTTTTCCTGGTAGAAATCCCAGTTTACGGGGAATTTGCCGAATCGCTGAGAATCGAGAAAGTAACATGAGAACGTGAGCAGCAAGGAGAAATTCGGATTTCACGTGCCACTTCTTCAAATAGTATGCTTTCCTGGTAGAAATCCCAGTTTACGGGGAATTTGCCGAATCGCTGAGAATCGAGAAAGTATCATGAGAACGTGAGCAGCAACGAGGTATTCGGATTTCACGTGCCACCTCTTCACATATTATGGTATCCTGTTAGAAATCCCAGTTTACGGGAAAATGTTCCGAAAGCGTTCGTGAGAACATTGGCAGCGCCATCTAGCGGTGGAGAGAAGAGGCGAAATTTCATGCGTTTGCAAGGTGTTCCTTTAAAACACTCTCCTGGTCGCAATAATTAACCGATTCTTATGAACGATACCTTGTTGGAAAGCTAAAAGAACGGGCTACAAGATGGCTATTATAGAATTTTTATAATACCTCACTTTCAGTCTCTAAATCGCACTTAAACTTTTCAAATGTAATTTCTATGATGATGCTAACGTTAATAATAAAATTTGTTATAACTATTTTATAGCTTGTTCTTTTAGCTTTCCAACGAGCTATTGATCGTAGAAATCGATCAAGAATTGTGATCAGAATTAATTTTTAAAGTAAATCTCTCGAAAGTCGATAAAATAGGGTCTCAATTGCACGCTGGCGCCATCTAGCGGTGGTGAGAAGAGGCAAAATTTGATGATTTTTCAGGGGGGTCTTTAACAAATTCTCCAGGTCGCTATAACTAACCGATTCTTATGAACGATACCTTGTTGGAAAGCTAAAAGAACAAGCTAAAAGATAGCTATTATAGAATTTTTATAATACCTCAATTTAAGACTCTAAATCGCACTTAAAGTTTTCAAATGTAATTTCTATAATGATGCTAACGTTAATAATAAAATTTGTTATAACTATCTTATAGCTTGTTCTTTTAGCTTTCCAACGAGCTATTGATCGTAGAAATCGATCAAGAATTGTGATCAGAATTAATTTTTAAAATATATCTCTCGAAAGTCGATAAAACAGGGTCTCAATTGCACGCTGGCGCCATCTAGCGGTGGAGACAAGAGGCAAAATTTCATGCATTTGCAAGGGGTTCCTTTAAAACACTTTTCTGGTCGTAATAATTAACCGATTCTTATGAATGATACCTTGTTGGAAAGCTAAAAGAACGGGCTACAAAATGGCTATTATAGAATTTTTATAATACCTCACTTTCAGTCTCTAAATCGCACTTAAACTTTTCAAATGAAATTTCTATAATGATGCTAACGTTAATAATAAAATTTGTTATAGCTATCTTATAGCTTGTTCTTTTAGCTTTCCAACAAGGTATCGTTCATAAGAATCGGTTAATTATAGCGACCAGGAGAATTTGTTAAAGACCCTCCTGAAAAATCATCAAATTTTGCCTTTTGTCTCCACCGCTAGATGGCGCCAGCGTGCAATTGAGACCCTGTTTTATCGACTTTCGAGAGATATATTTTAAAAATTAATTCTGATCACAATTCTTGATCGATTTCTACGATCAATAGCTCGTTGGAAAGCTAAAAGAACAAGCTATAAGATAGTTATAACAAATTTTATTATTAACGTTAGCATCATTATAGAAATTACATTTGAAAACTTTAAGTGCGATTTAGAGTCTTAAATTGAGGTATTATAAAAATTCTATAATAGCTATCTTTTAGCTTGTTCTTTTAGCTTTCCAACAAGGTATCGTTCATAAGAATCGGTTAGTTATAGCGACCTGGAGAATTTGTTAAAGACCCCCCTGAAAAATCATCAAATTTTGCCTCTTCTCACCACCGCTAGATGGCGCCAGCGTGCAATAAAGACCCTGTTTTATCGACTTTCGAGAGATTTACTTTAAAAATTAATTCTGACCACAATTCTTGATCGATTTCTACGATCGATAGCTCGTCGGAAAGCTAAAAGAACACGCTATAAGATAGCTATAACAAATTTTATTATTAACGTTAGCATCATTATAGAAATTACATTTGAAAACTTTAAGTGCGATTTAGAGTCTTAAATTGAGGTATTATAAAAATTCTATAATAGCTATCTTTTAGCTTGTTCTTTTAGCTTTCCAACAAGGTATCGTTCATAAGAATCGGTTAGTTATAGCGACCTGGAGAATTTGTTAAAGACCCCCCTGAAAAATCATCAAATTTTGCCTCTTCTCACCACCGCTAGATGGCGCCAGCGTGCAATTGAGACCCTATTTTATCGACTTTCGAGAGATTTACTTTAAAAATTAATTCTGATCACAATTCTTGATCGATTTCTACGATCAATAGCTCGTCGGAAAGCTAAAAGAACAAGCTATAAAATAGTTATAACAAATTTTATTATTAACGTTAGCATCATCATAGAAATTACATTTGAAAAGTTTAAGTGCGATTTAGAGACTGAAAGTGAGGTATTATAAAAATTCTATAATAGCCATCTTGTAGCCCGTTCTTTTAGCTTTCCAACAAGGTATCGTTCATAAGAATCGGTTAATTATTGCGACCAGGAGAGTGTTTTAAAGGAACACCTTGCAAACGCATGAAATTTCGCCTCTTCTCTCCACCGCTAGATGGCGCTGCCAATGTTCTCACGAACGCTTTCGGAACATTTTCCCGTAAACTGGGATTTCTAACAGGATACCATAATATGTGAAGAGGTGGCACGTGAAATCCGAATACCTCGTTGCTGCTCACGTTCTCATGATACTTTCTCGATTCTCAGCGATTCGGCAAATTCCCCGTAAACTGGGATTTCTACCAGGAAAGCATACTATTTGAAGAAGTGGCACGTGAAATCCGAATTTCTCCTTGCTGCTCACGTTCTCATGTTACTTTCTCGATTCTCAGCGATTCGGCAAATTCCCCGTAAACTGGGATTTCTACCAGGAAAACATACTATTTGAAGAGGTGGGTCTTGAAATCCGAATTCCTCCTCGTAGCTCATGTTCTCCTGATACTTTCTCCATTGATGGAGTTTTCGTCAAAAGGCAATAACTCGAGAAGTTGAACAAATAAGGGAATTGGATGGTTAATTCATGGTTTCAATTAAAAATTCCAGTATTTTTTGCAATGTTTCTTATTTTTGTTTATTTATATCAATTTTATATATGTACATTTTTACAAATAGTCGGAAAGTAATATAAATCATAGAATAATTATAACTTTTAATACATCGGACGCACTTTTGTTATAATGTATAATAATTCTTATTGTAAATAAATACGATACTTAAATATTATTCAAATACACATAAAATAAATAATAACATATTATTATATTGCACTTTATGCTGAGATGAATCTTAAGATTTAAACTGTTGTAACTTTCCAACTGGTCTTACTATCGAAACGCGACTTGCATATTCGTAAAGAAGAGACTTTTTTTGTTAATTTTTTCTTTCTATAATTATAGGATGGTAATTAATAATCAAATTATTGTCATTTATTCACCTAAACATACTAGTAGACAACAGTTAACGCGTAATAGTGCACGAGCAGTAGCGCGCTGTAGTTAAAATGAACCCGTTCTTTTATGTAAACCATTTTCTTCACTAACCATTCTTCTGTTCAGTAAGTTAATATCCATTGACGAATTTATCTGGTTATAGGATACCCAAATATAATTAAAAGTAAAATAAAAAAATAATAATTTCGAAGAATGAATCTATCTCACTATTTATTAAACAGACGGCTTTTCAAACTTGTATGTATCTTATGTGCCCCTTCCAATTAGCCGGATCGCGGGTTTAGAAGGCTAACGGGTCAACAGGTTTAAGGGGCTAGCGGGGACTGCACTCCTACTCGGGGACTACACTTGTACTCTGGGATCTAGACTTCGGCGGACTAGTTACTATACGAACAGAAGCAATAAACACGGTTGGCAGCTTTGCGTTCGTTAGTACTGCCCTCCAGTTGAGGATTTTCCACAATGGCGCATGCGTAAACGGCGGGGACTACGTTAAATAAGGCTCCTATGCTTATGCATTGAGTTACAACACCCTGGTCTATCCTATACCTCGTCTATGTCTGTACCTACATCTGAAACAAACGTTTTTATCGGCCGCTCATTTTCTTGTTTGTCTTCTCTCACTGTATGGACGATCTCGATGCGGTTTATCCTCGGATCGTCCAAGTTAGACGTCTCCAGACGTCTCGTTTGACGCCTGTTGGACGCCAGGCACAGTAGTGGGGTTTCTGACAGTTTAAAGTAGAAATGTTTGGTCTTTCGTGACTAAGTAAAACGTACATTGACCAACGGAAAAGATAGCAGTTGTAAGTAAGCCGTAACCAATGCATTTTCACCTGTAGAAATTGTGCCGTCATAAATGAGACAACGACAATTAAATACACTTGTGTTATATATTCCTGAATTATCTTGATCTCTCATGGTCTCGAGATTTTCAAAGCTGTCGGCACATTCACAAATATTTTACTACTTTATCTGTATTTAAAGTAAAGAATACAAAAATATTTCGTTGTATTGTGAATACAGTGTTCCACGCTCTTTTTCAGGTTAAGTCAAACTGGTGTGTACCTTTGGAACCGATAAAGAATTATGCTGCACAGATCTTACAGTTTTTTAAATTTTATTCGAAATATCAGCCATCATTGTGCCGATGAAGTCTGTATTTTTCAAATAGGAGTAGCAAGGAGACACTCGGGCGCATTGGTAATACCCAAGTACGGTGTACAATGTAAGGTACACGTGATTTCAAATTCTCAGAGCAACTTTGGTCACAAAAAAGTAGGAAAGACTACGGACTTAAAATGGACTTGTGTTGTAACACGGAGAACAGCATCCAACGATGCAAAGGGGAAGGAAGGCGGAGTGCAAATTCAAGAAGAAAATGCGTCGCTTCAAGCTGGGCAGGACAAGGTTATCGAGTTAAACGAAGAAAAATTAGGAAAATTGAAAGAACGACCCTTAACTATAGAGTCGGATAGTCCGATTAGTGGTAAAAAAGAAAGCAAAGCAGGAAAAGCCACGGAGTTGTCTGATAAATCTAAGATAGAGGTTAAAGATCTTTCTAAAGAAGAAGTTACGTTGAAGAAGGGTAGGTATTTAATAATTGGTAAAGAACTTTGCAATGGTTCTGAGAGATTACATTTTATAGCAAAGAAAAGGTTAAGAGTCGATAGATCCACGTCATCATTGGAGCGCAACTTTATCACGCCGGTGAAAGCCATGTCTGACTTTCTGCTGAAGCCATCCGATCTTGAATCATTGCCAAAAACAAAGAGAAGATCTCCATATGAGTTTGAACCGCCGATTACTGTTTATTGGAGGAAAGATGTCGAAGCTAAGTAAGAGAATTTATTACATGGATCACAGCACTGCTATATGATTGTTTATGATGCTGAAGATGTTTGATCGAATGCAGTAAGGTTATACTGCTTTTAGAGCACTGGAAGTCTGGGGGTCTCGCGAAGCTTTGTTAAAAGAGCTTTTGAAGAAAGAAGTAGAACAAAAAACCTATCAACAAAGCAAGTAGAACACAATTTCCATGGTTATAATGACAATTGCGTAAACTTTTTATTGACTTTTGAGAATTTTATGTCTGTAAAAACTGCAACTTACATTTATTTATTATAGATATTTTCACTGTGAAACGGAGATTGAGAGACTATAGACGCGAAATGGGTAATAAAGCCGAGACGATCCAAACGGAGGGCTTGTTTGGTAGATCCGGACGAGTAGTATTAACAGCGGTCGTCATGTAAGTCGAAGTATTCATACGTATAGTGTATAGCATCTTTTCTTTTGATTTAAATCCTATTTAAGAAACACGTTTCTTTTTATTACAGAAATGCCAGCAATTTCCTTTTTAAGTTATTCGCTTGGATATACACGGGTTCGCACAGTATGTTTTCCGAGTGTATACATTCGGCAGCGGACACGTGCAATCAATTGATTCTAGCTTATGGTATTCATAAATCGGTTCAGGTAAATAAAATCCATAAGATAGAAAACATTGGCTTGGATCGTGTCAGTAATAATAATCATGATTATATTTTAGAATCCTAACGCCGATCATCCGTATGGTTACACCAACATGAAATATGTATCCTCTTTGATATCGGGCGTAGGCATTTTCTGCGTCGGTACAGGTTTATCCGTCTATCATGGAATTCATGGTCTTCTTTTTCCTTCGGCCGTCGATTCTTTTTATTGGGCATACTTTATATTGGGTGGATCCTTAGTTTCCGAAGGAGCTACCTTGTTAGTAGCTATAAATTCGATAAAGAAAGGAGCAGAAGAAAAGCAAGAAAATTTGTGGGAATACGTACTAACGGGTCGGGATCCGTCCGTAAATGTCGTCTTAATGGAAGATTGTGCCGCGGTAAAGATCTTTATTATCTCATTAAGAGAAACAATGGAATACAACGATAGAAAATATCTTTATTCGATAATATGTTTTGATGAATGATTCATCAGGTATTGGGGCTCATTTGTGCCGCTTCATGTATGGGCTTAACTTCTTACCTAGGAAATACGATGTTCGATGCTATGGGTTCCTTATTGGTCGGTGGTCTCCTTGGTGGCGTAGCATCCTTTATAATTTATACTAATGTTGCGGCTTTAGTTGGAAGAAGTATACCGCAAGAAAATCTTGATAAAATTAATGCTGAATTAGAATCAGACATAATGGTAAGGATGCTGGATTATAATTTTTCTACACCATCGTCGATCGCAAATCTTAATTTATTTGTTTAATTACGTAGGTTCGGGCTATTCACGATGTCAAAGGCATCGATATGGGTAATAATCTGGTTAGGTATAAAGCGGAATTAGATTTCGATGGACGAGAATTAACCAGGTGTTACCTCGATAAGCATGATTTGATTGCGATGATGGAGGTGCGAAGGAAATGATTTTTTTCTACCCCTTACTTGAAGATACATAGATTTAAATATATATTTTCTTGTTTCGTAGGAAGTTAAGAACATGCAAAATATAGATGAATTGGAGGCATTTCTTTTAAAGCACGGTGAGGCTATCGTCGATATGCTCGGCGGTGAAATCGATAGAATAGAATTAAAATTGAAGGTAATCAGGACGTTATCAAACTAAATGATCTTTTCCATTTACGTACACTTACATCTATACATGATCTATAACTTAAATTTCTTTTTACAGAAAAACCATCCGGAAATACGACATTGCGATTTAGAAATTTTGTAAAAAGATTTTGAGTGTCGCGATATATGCTGTAAATATTTAGTTATAACCTTGATATTACAATCTGGAACATGTCCATGAGAGAGGAATATTTTAATTTTGTGCGAAGGTCAATGGTTTAAAACGAATGAAAAATAGTTCGCAGCAGTATCATCAATAACGATAAGTGTACGTGATAGATAAAACGGTAACTACAGTATGTAATTAGATTTAGGTATAAATGGATCGTCATCTAAATAAAATTTCTTTATCTAATTCGATCGTGTCTCTGAAACTCTAATATGTCTATGAACTTCTAATTCATACACATAATGTATCAATTAAACCCAGACAACTGTGTTTTACCCTAATAGTACACAGGTGTGTTACACGAAGTTGGATCTTGATTAGATTAGCACTTTTATATTGACATTAAACATTATATTCTATTGTCAGCGTCTTTTATTTCTGCCTGCGACATGCGGCGTTTCGCGTGCGTACCAGAATGTATTCTATGCCTGTGTAATCACTTGCATTAATCATTTATGTTGCAAGTTAATTAGCGAATTATTAATTATATATTTATTACTATTACTAATCATATGAATTATTAAACCTAACTTATACTTTTAAATCGCTTTTATGGAATCTTAGTAAAAATAAAAGATATTGGTATCTTGTAAAATTTATTTTGAAAGAAAAATTAAAACTTATCGAAGTTGGACCTTGATTAGATTAGTTCTATAGTTATATGTCATTGTAATGGTGTCTACACACAGTTCCTACTTCGTTGGAGAACCAATGGAGAACCAATAGCATATAAAACGTCTGTATAATTTTAGCCAAATTCATCGAAAAAAAAGCATTTATGCGCCGCATGACTAAAAATGAAAAATAAATCAATATGTTTACATCGTTTGCCACCTCCGGCGATGTTCGTTTCCATAGTGCAACGAAGTCTATCGCGACATTGACGAAGGCAATACAAAGCGTTGCTATGGAGGAGTATTCGTGGTATTCTCAAAGGCGAATGTCGGTATCGTGTTGTCGTTGCGTTTATTCTTCAAATTTGTCATAGGTAATATAAATATATAAAGAGTATAGAGGATTTTTCCTATACAAAATGCAAAATCGAGAAAAAGATCGCCTGTCGAAGAGCTCGACCGAGACTCCGAGGGGAAAGGAGGAAAGTGACGATATCGATGTCAAAAGAGTACACCGTGAATCTAGGAGAGTGCTTCGGAATAAAAAAGGTAGTAGCGAGATCGAATCTTCCGAAGAATCTAATAAAACTGAGGTGAGAAGATCTAGTCGAATTAGGGACAGAAGTTTAAGGCGAGCCAAGACCGAGATCGAGGAAACGGTGGAGGAATCCATTGAGACGGAAGAAAATTTTTCTCCAACTTCGAAGGACGCTCCTCGCTCTTCCACGAATACGTCTCGCAAAAAGAGAGAACGATTAAGTCGGATAAAAGGTTTGTTATTTTTTCTTTTAGCTAATTTCTCTAGTTTTACATTCGATTAGTAACGATCGTTTGATCAATGTTTCGTTCTTTGACAATCACAATCAGGCAAAGATCGAAATACCGAAATACCAATCGCAGATGTATTGGAGAAGGCTCTTGACAGGGAACAACACGATTACTACGGCGAAGCCGTGAATTTTTCCGTACTGACCACCGACAAGGTTTACGTCCAAGGTAAAAATGGCTTTAGCGCTGTTAGAATCCCCATTCCCTCGGAAGAAGATCGAGGATACGCTCTGAAGCTTTTCTCAAAGGACGTCGAAGTTCTACAAGGAGATTCTACGATTGCACTGAAAAGAGTTTCTGCACCGATAAACATAGCCATCGTGGCACAAAAATGTTGGAAACGTACGGCGCTTGTTTATCAAGGTCTTCTAGCTGGAATGGCTCTTGTACATTTAACGATGGTGAGGCTTCCTTTGGCGAATCTAAGAAAAGAGGAAAAGAGCATACATCGTACATAGATAAGTAGGTACGCTCGACAAAAACATTAAATGTAGAGGATAACGATTAAAAAATTATTTTCAGATACGAATTTTCTTCGACACATCCATAGAATTCATTTACCGGTACTCGCTATTTTCCGAGATTTATAGGAGTCTATTTTCATTAATGATCGCTCTCTCCGTTATCTCGATATTTGATAAGTACGAGTCCAGTAATAATTTATTTTTCAAACATCTTGATTATTATCACTTTTAGTAATTTTTCTCTTTTTTCGAAAGGTTTGATCTCGCCCATGTGAAGCTGGATCGATTGAATGATATCCGTGGAGATTACGTTGGATCCGTTATCACGATCCCTTTGTACGTAGCAACTTTGTGTTTGCATGAAACCTTTGCAAATGTGGACGATCGATTGGCATTAATCCATTATCGTGATTTCAACTGTAGTCTGTCGAATGACAACGTGAGTGTCGGTGTTGATTTCAAAGTCGTAGATATTCACTACATACGTACTATATATACATTTAACACGTTTTTAATACATTCCCATTGTGTTGCAGAATGACATGAATGCTCTAGCGTTCAAATTTAAAAGCAGTTATTATTCATTTAATCTTAAATGAAATAATTTCTTTTTTCATGATAGCATTCAATCTAATAACTATTAAAATTTGATATTATGACTACTCTTAAAAAATGTGTCTAATCAAATGTCAGATATCGCAATTAATTTTGAAAGAATCATCTGCCTATTTTAGCAGTTCACTGAAATTGTTACTGTCCACGAACGTGTTAATATATATACACACGTATATATCTATTACGTATTTCGCGTAGATATGACAAAACCGTAATTAACTTCTTGCAACGTTGACCCGTTTTAGACTACAAGCATAGAAGACTTCTTGGACGGCTTAGCAACATGGCAGAAAATAAATATCTCAAAAGACATACTGGCAGCGTTCAGCTGGTTTTTAGTGGCAGTTGGAACACAGGACGATACATTACTGATGCATCTTGAATCGATGCAAGGATATAGAAGCGACGTGGGAACATCTCGGGCGGAGTAAAGCGAGTGTCGTGTTATTTTTTGCAGGATATTCAAATTTCCCTGACGTGGTACCGCTATTCTATACTATCTCCTTCGAAAGATTCAAGGGACTTTTGGTATCATAATGACGAGACGTTGCGATTTTCGCATTTATTCGTAACAGAATAGCGTTTGATATGTACAATATTTATAAGGTTGATCTAACGCTAACAGTTAAAACATCCTTGACAGCAACGTTGGCAATGATAACGATAAGAATAAAATATAACATATATGGCGCGACGATAAGGCTGTGTACGATGTATCGTGGTCATGAGAAGAGCGCGCGCGCGAAAAGCGACGAATCGACGATCATAAAAGTGTTCTTCGTTATCGGAGGTAGAAAATAGAGATTGTAATAGACCGTAACACGGATGCATTGAGCCAACGTGTATATACGGTACATTTGTACGCGACAGAAATACGATCGACGATTCGGTCGCGATGTAATTTCGTTGTTACGAAAAAAAGTAAGCATTCGTTATAAATAACATGCGAAGGCTTGTACTCGATTCGTTAATGGATAAATACATAAATACTGTTCGGAGAATCGTAAAGAATCTCTCGTTTCCCTAACTTGTATACTCTTTCCTTGGCACGTGTCGTAATGCGCGATGCGCGCTGGAAAAACGGAAGGAGAGTACATAATGTCATCGACTTCTCGACTATCTCTCTTTCCAATAATATAAATAAAAATATTTTCTTACGGAGACTCACTATCAAAAGGCACTGTTTACAGTTGTGTATATCCGAGTACGATTTAGGCTTATTCTACGATTTACGTAATCGACGATCAGATCTTTTATAGGCTGAAAGTGAGAAACTCGCATCGTTCGACGTTTAAAAAAAAGACTTCTATGTTCCTTTGAAAGAAACAACGATTCGTTGACATAGTCATACGGATTTCGCGTAATTTACTCATAATATTTCCTTCCTTCGCCTGCGGAAGGAAAGAAATTCGTTAATGAGGTTACAGCTATATTCGCACTAGCGCTTTCCTAACTTTCGCGCGTTAGTGATATTTTATCCTGGAGAAACATGATTTTCGTTGCTCACGTTCGTTGGTAAGCTATTTTTCAAACGCGGCATAATTCGATCGCGCCCTGCTCGATTTTTAACGCGCGAAATTGAATGCGGTGATCGATGTAACACGTGAAAATCCCGTGTTCACGCTACCACGAATACCGATTTTGATCCGAAATGCTCGACTTTGATAATAAAAGAAAAGCTTATTTTTTATAACATACATTTGTACAGTTTATGATTATAAATACAAAAACGGTCCATCCATATCGCACTAAGCAAACTCACGAAATAATTTTTCTAAACGACCGTGGAAGCACCGCGTTGTGCGTGCGTCAAAATATCGTTAATGCGTGTGTTGGAAAAACGGTAATACGAATGAGGTGAAAACGTGTTAAAAGTGAAAAAATACGTTCATTGTTTTATCCCAAATGTTAGAGTGAAATCGGTACGATAGAACGATTTTTATCTCGGAAAGGTATCGATCGAAGATATCGGACTTAGAATAGAAAGTTCGCGCGTAGAAAAAAGTTTGATAGATTCGAGTAAACTTTGGTAGGTTGGTCTCTCGGGTCTATCTTACAGGCAGTTATGGTTATAACGAGTGAATCCTTTGTGCTCGACTCACGATAAGATAATATAATCTCTTCTTTTTGTTTCTCTTCGATCGTCTTCACGACGTTTCATCCTTCTTGTAACGATCATTACCGCAACGAAATCTCGAGCTCGAGCAGAAAGGATCGATAGTCTCGTTGCGGCTACTTATCAATAGACACGATCGGACTCTCGTGGCTCTCCTCCGTATATCGGCAAGCGAGGAGCAAGCGGAGCGCGTCGAGACGCTCCCGTGATAGAGTCAACGATTCTCATTGTCAGTCGTCGAAATCGTGCCTAAGCTTTATGTAGAGGCACGATCCGAGAACGATGCCGAAGAGTTCGAGAACGGAGAGACCAAGACCCACGGCGCCGAGGATTATCAGGTGGTCCTTCGTCGTTTCGAGAAACTTGTAAATGCAGCCCTGTAAGAGCAGAACGCGTCAGCGTGTCGCACAATTTATTTTCATAAGATAAAAAATTCGGCTCATCTTCTCACCGTATATTGAATATTCGAGGGGTGATCCCTCCTCCCGCAAAATAAGGTCGGCGTTTTGCAGCAGCTATCCGGTACGAGACTTCCGTTATTAACAACTTCCTCGTCTTTGTACCACTCGCTCGCAAGCCAGTCCTCGAAGCGAAAGGCGCCACAACATTTGAACTGAAACGTAGAGGTGTTTTCCTTAACGTCTTCAAGGATACTGACACACGTGTGTACGTTTAGTTTATAATAAGGACGTCTAGCAGGACGAGTGAATATTTTTTTTGCTAATATTCTTAATCCAACTCCACGTATTTTTAGTTATTTAGATGCTATCGATTGAAAATTAATAAAGTATAGCTGCACAAGAAATTGGATGATTTCTTTCCAATTTTAAAAAGAATTCGTCCCTGACGAAGTTAACAAGCTCTCAACCCGGCTCGATTTTTTTCATATTGTTTATAATTATCAGAGCTTGGTGTTTTCTAACTTTTTAAATGAACAGCGAATAATCATTATTTAGCCTTTTCTCATAGCTTTACATTTAAATTGAGTTCTCCAATTTAAAATATAATTAGAAACATATGTGAACAACCAATGGTCCATGCTGCCAGACGCCGAAAACTAGGTGATTCGTACAGGGTTAAACGTGTTAAACGAATCAGGGAAAAGAAAAAAAATACTCACTTCCTTTTGCATTTGATCGATAGCGGTCGTTTCCCTCGATCTCACGGAATAATTATCGAGGAAGGTACGGTTGAGATTCATCTTCAATTCGGGGCCCATTTGCTCCTCGTAAAGGCGCGCCAATGCGCCCACTCCTGCCTCCAGTACGAGTACGGCCATAACGATGAAAACGTACTGAAGAAAGATCGACAATCGAAGGAGAAAGATGAGAACCGATGTTTCCGTAACGCGATACCCCGTTGGGATCGTAGCTACGTCGTACGTTTGCAAAAAAAGAAAAGAAGGAAAAGCAACAACGTCTGAGATCACACAGACGCGTATCTATACATGCATATCGCTTGAATGCTGCAAGAGTGTCAACTCCAAAATTGTGATTTGTTAGTTAATGTTAGAAAATGTTGAATTTTTACCGAGAAACTCGAATCTTGAGGGAACATAGAATAATTCGAGTTAGCAAGGTTTCGAGTTATAGCGGCACGAAACAAAAATTTAACTTATACATACAGGGTAGACGGTTAGAGAAAAAGGAAGAAACAAACAAACACCTATCGTAGAACTTTTTACTTCGAGTTATAGAGGGTTTATTAATCAAACTTTGAGATATAGAGATTAATTCATCGAGATAACACTGTACTTCTACTTACTTTTTAATGTCCGTAGGGGAAAAGAAAAAAAAAGGGGGTGGAAATGTATTCAGCAATCAAAATTACGCCCATTAAATTCAGGCTATTAAAATGAAAATACTTAGTTATATCCGAGCTTCATACCTATAACACGGCATTTTCTAAGAATCTACCTACCGTGTTATAGGAAGGTTCCCTGTACTCGTTAGAGAACACTTTTTCCAGTAAAGGTAAGCCTTGACTACACGAGTTTTTAAAACTTTCAAATATCTCGTGAAAAATCACGGTGTTAGGACACTTTTGCAGCAAACAAGCGATGAATTATACATTATAAATATTTCCTTTTCATTGGACAAGATCTCGAATCTCGCGAGTGAAGCTCGCGTAGGAAGAGCGACAGTTCCCGCAGGCGTTTCGTTCGATTCTCGATCGTTGCGCGATAAACTTTTCTTTTTAGGAAAGAATAACGACGGGTCGAGTTTCCATCTCGCTTTCTCCCTTTAACCCGTCCTCGTCACGTCGATTTTGTTAACAAGCACCGAGAAAAATCTTAATTGACTGCCGTACATGGACTACGAGGCGGCTAACGAACCGATCCAAACGCGCGCGTAGGCGGTGAAAGGAATGAACGGGAAAACGCGCTACTCGCGAAAGATCTATAAACGTGAGGAGAGTGGAGCTTCGATGGAGAAACTTTGAAAGGTCGACTCTGAGAGAGTAAGGTGTAAACAGGTCGATGGGGTACCCACCACGAGGAGAACGCATCGGTTCTCGGTGGTGACGCCACCGCATCCCAACCAGCTTCCAATGACTGCCAAAACTCCAGCAATGATAAGAGCGTAAGCGAGGCTCTGATACGTCGACGTTGTCATAAGCGATACGTAGCTGTGCTTCGAGACGACCGTCCAAATGCCGATACCGCCCACAACTAATCCAGATAACTGTAACATATCGATATAGCCGTTGGTGTAAAGTACTTTTAACGTGATAAAGGAAGTTTAATCCCCTAGCGTCGATCAAGCTTCGATCGAGCGGTAGGAACGAACATTGACGAACTCGCGGAGAATCTGGAAAATGTAATAAACGAGGAGTTAGGAGCTCGCGTAAACTAGCTCGTCCGAGCTGTCGACGCTTACGTTCCTTACGTGTAGTATTCGTGGCCCGAGAAACCTGAAAATCTCGCTTAGAGACTGGTTTTCTGGAATTCTCTTATGGCCCTGCGGTCTTACGGTCGTCTTCCACTAGGCGGCCGCTTCGTGCCGCCCACGCAAACGCCCCCGGAACGCCACCTTTATCTCATTTCCCTTTAGACGTCAGTCAGCCATCCAAAGTCTGCGCGCGGTATAACGCGAGTTCGATTCCTTACTTTATTTCTTCATTCGATCGGATCGAAGGATCGTATAGGAACGGTGCAACGAAAGGTTCTTTTTTATTTTCGCACATCGTTAAATCCTTGAACGAGAACGTAAATTTTACTACTTTCTAATCCCACGATGCTGTGGTATTATGCTGATCCGTTCTATTTTAATCTGTCGTTATCTCGATGTCATATGTGTTGGTGTAAGGCAGAAGAACACAGGTCACATGTTTGTTTTTTCTTTCGACATATGGTCGCTTAAAGCTTTGAATATCAATTTGTTATCGCTAGCGAACGAAGCACAACATAATTTTGTTGGAAAGAAAAAAAATGTTTTCATACGCTTTCTTGTTTCCCCAAGAAAACATACTATCTTCCAGGGATATACTGAAATTTTCATAAAAATTGCCTTACGGATATATAAATATATCTGCAGATGTAAAGCAAAATGATGCAAACCGTGTGTTTCCACGGAGTACAACGAGGTACAACATTGTTATTCTGAAAAGGAAACATTGTTCTAAAGACGTATATTCAGGTCGTTTGTAAACTAAATTTTAATTTTAATCAAAAGTAGTTAATGGAACTTGTTATGGTAATTAATGTAATTAAATAAAACTTCTTTTTACTAGCCTCACGTTTCGGCCACTGGTTTGTGCCCTCTTCTAAAGAAAAAAAAAAAACTAATAAATAATTACATCACCCCTTAACTTTCTGTAAGAAAATTAAACGGTGTATGTAAATTGTGGCCGAAACGTAAGGCTTGTGAAAAGCAGTTTTATTTTATTACATTAACTACCATGTCTCATTAACTACTTTTGATTAAAATTAAAATTTTGCTTACAAACGACCTGAATATATGCCAATCAACATTGCTAACTATATTATATAATATTATATATCTGACGGTACAAATACTACTTTCCTGACTTCAATTAAGACATAAAACGAAATTGTTTAAAAATGTTGCCTTACAACCACAGACATACCTGCGGTTGTACTATAATAGTCATGGAATAAACAAACGACATAAATAGTGGAGCAAAGCAATGTTGTCGATGACGTAATATAAATCTATCCCTGCGCTTACGCAATTACGAAGCATAGGTTTTCGCGGATATTTTGCGCGAAACTATGTCGGATCACGGTCCAATTTTAGGCTCTGCTCATGAATATACATAGATATGTGCATAGGCGAAGGAGAGCACTTTTATAGAGGCGTTTGCGAGTTCCGTAGAGATATAGGTCCAATTTCCTAAGTTTTCGTCGCGAAAGTAGCTCCAAGATCTTTCCATATTTCGAAAGAATCGTGATAACGTACGATTAGTTCATCTGTTCGCCGATTGAGAAGACGCTAACGAATATCTTTCGAATAGTAACCAATCTGTATTCGCGATACAAATACATCTGAAAACTGCATGATCTACAACTATTGTCTGACCTATTTTTACGATAACACTAAAATCTGCGAAACACTGATAATTTTTTACCTTTGACCTCGAATAAAATTTGTTGCACATGTGGGATTCGTGGAGACTTTGGATATTTCATTTGTAACAGTGTATTTAAGACTTGTACCAATTTGCAGCTCTATGCGAATCGTTTCTAATCAAAATGCTAATTTGACTGGGCTATCTGTGTTCCCACGTTCCTTGCGTCGTGCTTCGTAATCATTTAAATGCCACGTGCCTTTGCAAAAATTCGATCGAAAAATGCCAAGTGGCGTGATTCACCACTTACTATACAAATTATAGAAGGTTATGTACCAATTATTTGTCATTAGAGTATTAAATAATTTCATATGTTGATTAATAGGACTAATTTCATAAGTTTTTTGAGGTTTATCTAATTAATTCTATATTACTTATACTATTCGTCTAATATTAGGCGAATACGAATATTCGGAACATTCCCAATACCTACGCGAGTTAACTTTAAATCTCGCTTGCACGGACGCAGGCGTTCTATCGCGAACGGGATGGATCCTTCCTTCGAGCATCTACGTCTCGGAGAATAGATGGAGATATTCTAGACTATGGAGAAGTAGGAAGGCGGGAAGAGGGCTGGCGAACGGACCGAGTTAAAGGTGGGTATCCATTAGCATGCGTCCAGAGAAGATCCCTCCTAGACGATATCCAGGTCCCTTATTTACAACGTCTGGACCGATCAGCCTCGCGGCGTTCTCGAATATGAGAGCCGATAAGCTCGAACCGATATAAACAGTTCTCGAGAACATTTAACACGTTCGCGAACGGCAACTGCATCTTCGGTATTTTCTCATTGTTTCGGTGGATCATCGTTGTATGTTTCTTTAAATTTCATAGTAAAAACGATGGAAAAATTTATAAGTAAAATTGTTTATCTAATCTACATTCATGACACATACAAGAATAAGACTTGTCTTTCTATTGTTAATACTTATCTTATCCGATTTCTTCTAACCAACGTTGAAATTAAGTTTATGGAGAGTACTTATACAGTAGACTCCTGTACAACGCGATGATTAGATTACTAAAAATTGAGATATTATGCAAATTCGGGCAACAAGCAAAATTAAATACTAGAAACTGGTTTTTCCTTGTGTAATACAGACATTTTAAATTCTCGTCGCGTGTAGTCTCGTGCGGAATTTTCACGCTATGCGAAAATACCGGTTGTTTGCGAACGTTTTAACACTAAACCTACCAACGTAAAACATATACTATTTTTCCTTACATTGGTTTATTTGACAAATATTTAAACCCTTGGCTTATAACATCGCATGGGATTGGTTGTACCGATGTCAGGACAGACATGTAAAGCACGAGTTGTACATGGTTCAATTTTAACGAATTTATTTTGGGGTATTTTTTAGACTTCGTTAGTCCCTGTTTAGGCAAGTTTGTGAACTGTATTGTTTCTAACTACATACGTTTTCTTTCTCAATTTCTAATATTAATTTCATTATGTGTCAGATTAAATCATAAGTCAAGAGATTAAACCAAAACATGCTAGTTGCTATCATTAGTAAAAATTATTGAAAATAAATGTCTATGAGACTTACTTTATTATATAGAAAATCTAAAAACAGGAAACATATAACAAGCATTCAAACCATCGTAGTAGATTGACGTTTATGTTTGCTTTTGCTAACGTCAAACGGACACGTTTTTCGTTTAGCGATCTCTCTCGTTACGCGTAAAACTCGTGCGGTTTCTTACCCATCTCGCGCTTACTCGAGTAACATGTAATTTTCCCCGGCTAAACGTCCTTCGCGATGTTTCATAATTCACGCACTCGCATAATATCGCATAACGATGCACACAAGAGGAATGGGAACGTTCTAAGGCGAAGCTTGGCAAGTGGCCGATTTCTATTCGCAGAGGCGTTTCATGGAACTCGTTTGTTCCGACCGACTCCAAACTGTAATTCGACGAGAGCTTCGACATCGGTCCTACCAAGAATGTACTTGGATATAGGTACTAAGAGAATTCTCTAGATCCTCGACTTGATATTTTCGTCGATGGTGATAGACTCCCGAATCGAAATTTTAACCTCAGCTTGGACCTCCAAAACCTACTTTCCTGTATTGTTTCTATACAGGGTGTCTGATTCCAGGTGTCCGAGCGGAAAACTACACGTGCACAAGTATGACTTTAGTCGAAAAGTCTAATAAATTTTTTCGAAATTCGGTCTAGCTAACGAGTTATTAAATAACAAATATCGACCAATCACGGATAGCAGGAGATACTAGGCGCCAGACGAAGCGTTAGGAGGAGAATTTACCGAAAAAATAAATACGAGTAGCGGCACGTAATGTTCGAGTGGGCTGTCTTTATTCGTCGATCGCTTCTCGTCTCTGTGATTGGTCGATCTTTCTTAGTTAATAACTCGTTAACTAAACCGAATTTTTAACAAGTTTATTAGACTTTTCGACTCAAGTCATACTTATGAATGTGTAGTTTTCCTTCCGACACTTGGAACCGGACACCTTGTATACCGTTCGAATTTGCTTTTGCTCTACGAGATGTTGTGGTAGCCTTACTAGTGATCTAAACTTCGGTTTGACCCTACAAAATGCTCGAAGAGTACGAATAGAAGCTAAGAGAGATTTATAAACTTCGTTTTGACCCTTAAATAGTTAAAAGCGGATATACCCTACCACTTGAAGATTGAAACCGAAATTTATTCACCATATAGTTTCTCTATTCCATAAGCTTCACTTTTAATCTCAAACTCCTAAAAGAACATTTTGGATGGGTCGAATCGCGATTAAAAGTTCAACTCGGGCTCCTATCTACCTTACGTTTTACCTCATCGCGAAAATTAATAACGCGGTTGCAGCAAAGGATAAATTAAAAGGAAGGGGAACGTCGCAGATACTTACGAAAAGGACAACGTTGTAAATGTGTAAAACATATTTGAGAAAATTGACGGAACAGCAGCCATCGTCTCTCGTTCTTAACCTGGAGGAAGTGCCAGGTAATCTTTCGGCGCTCTTCGCCATCTTCGATCGACTTCCGTCGGAGCTTGTCACCGAACCGATCGTCACCTCGTCACCGCCGCTGCAACAAAATAGAAACGCGTTGGACTCAATAAATTCCTCTCCCTTGTTCGAGGTGAAGAAGAGAAAGAAAGAAACGTTCGAGCGAATCCTGGCGCGAGGCGAGAATCCCGTTGGTGAAGTACGCGTTGGCGATACTCCAGAAATAACGTTCCATGTAAGTAGGTACCGCGTACGGCGTTGCGCTTACGGCACTTACTCTTTGGGTCATCATCGCGAATCCGTCGGTCTTTCGACTTCCCTCGATGGATCGACGTTGATCCATACGAAGGAAAAAGAGCAGAAGGCGCGAAAGACGTTCCCTTTTAAGGACACGAAAGAAAGAAGAGAAGAGAAAGGGCGACGGTGAAAGTCCGAGAAGAAGAGACGAGAGGAAAACGCGAAATGAAATGGGTGTGACCGGAACGGAGTGACGTGCGCTCGCGTGGGCGAGCTTCGTTCGACGGTAAGAAGAATTACGAGAGACTGGTAGGAAACATAACAATATAGTTTAAAAAACACGCTAAAGAAACACTAACCATCTCCTGGCTCTATCATCGGATCAGCTCGATGGTAGATACCAAATTATTGTTTTGTCATCCGGATTACATATGTTTACACCCAATTCTGTTTTTACACGAATTAGAAAATAAATTTTATTCTCTTTTAACATGACTTATTTTTATTTAACAAGATTGACCCAAATTCTAAGAAGAAAATGTTGCTTTATTTTAAAAATTGGGACATTGGAGACGAGGAGTGTAATACGATTAAAAAAGAATTCGTGTACAATACATATTTATTTTGCGTCAAAGTCCAGAAAACTTTCGTTTTACTCATTATAACTGAAATATTTTACTGTATCCCTTACATAATGTCATATTTTACCTTTCGACTCGTAGTTTATTGTACTACTTTTGCTGATTTCTTAGGACTGGAACCATTCTTTAATTTTTCTCTAGATGCAATATATTTTTCCACACGAGTTTTTGTTACACATATTCTTCGGAAACGTACCTATCTATCGTGTGAAAATAGAATTAGGTGTACTTGCAAAGTTCGAAACCAATACGACAATTAGAAGTAGGCAAAAATCAACACCCAAGATTTGATTACATAGTTCGTTAGGTAGTTAGTTACAAGTGAAGCTAAACGTGTTAAAAAAAAAGAAGATGAATTTTCTTTTAGACAGCTCTCGGTCATTCGCGTTCCCTTCTTTATAGCGAGACAACGTTCTCGTGAACTCTCGTGACCACGCGCGCGTTCAATGTCCCACGATAGCGGCAAGACATATATCTCGAAAGGCTTACCTCGAACGGAGGATATTGCGACGAATCGATTGCAAGGAATTAGCGATTCGAAGTAGAGCAACGCGAATAGGCGGATATCGGTCGATCCGTGTGTTCGAGTTTCGCGTAGACGCGTATCAGTGCGCGCGATTCCCATCAATTGCTGTGCGCGCGCATGTTCCCGCGTTCCCAGCCTAGACATATCCTCATTTATCCCAATGTCCTATGCGTAGAGACGGTAGACGGCTAATTTGCCAATCGAGCCAATCATCCAATCGCATTAACCTTGCCGGCCATTCGGAAGCCCCGCGTTGCTTTTTATTGGTCGGTTCCTGGCTGCCGATGAAAAATTCGTACACGAGTATCATCGACTCGACGACGTGCTCCGTTCGAACGTCGTCGTTCTAATATTTTTTACGAAAAATAAAAAAAAAACTCATAGCGGTCTCTTTGATCGTTTTCGTCATGGAGACTACATAAGGAGACCGAACTCCGTGTATACAAATATTAGTTCTATATGTACTAAAATGGCATCGGCACCCTTCCCATTTTCTAACGTTTTTGATCTTTATATGTCATGTATAGATTCGAAAATATTAATTTGCTCACATCACTCGTTCTTTTGAAGCTAATTCACGTCAGTACACATGGCAATGCAGCTAGTGGTAAAAAAAGTAAACCTGATTTGTGCACTTTTCGGGTCAAATTCTCTTAATTCTCCCATTTGAGTTCGGACTCCTTATGTAGTCTCCATGGTTTTCGTAAAAAGAAAATCACACGTTTGCTCGTATAGTAAAGGCTAATTCGCGAGAGTCATCACGATGAAGGCTCTCACTGTTTCGATGAAACCAACGACGAAACTCGAATCATATTGGACTATGGTCAAGATGCTTCATATAGAGCAACGTTAGATTCTTTGGATGCGCGGCAAGCAACTCGGTCGATGTACCGTTAGAGAGACGACCATCGAAGAATTAACTCTGTTACGCGTGTCATTTGAATATGCAGAACAAACTTTAGTTTCGTTTTATTAGCTGACGTTGTAAGTAGACGTATAACGCGTCCGTCCCGTCGCGCGAATACGTTTTAAAGAATGAAGGAGGTGCGGCGGGGTGCAGCTAGACGATGTCGTTGCCTCCCGTTATCGACGCGTCGCCTCGGCTCACCTTAGAGGTATAACTACGTTAAACGAAGAAGGAGAGAAAAGAGATAACGGAAGAAAGAGAGGAAATCGCACGAGGGTTCGCTATTCCGACGCTTCCGTCCTTTTTTTATTACGATTCTTTGCAACGTGATATATCCCTGCGGCTTATCGACTCTGGCTTATCACTGCATGTAAATCGATCGGCTATCCAACCGACCGGCCTTCCGGCCGCGTTTGTCGTAGCTACGAATTACCTATGTTTCGAAAGGGACGATCAAATAAATTAACTTGGAAATCCTTCGATCAAACTACTTTTCTTAAGCCGGAAGAGACTCCAATTCGGAGTCTAATGATGGGGAAATTTAGTGAGACTCGTAAATATTAATCCCTTGTCGTACTTTAACACGTTTAATGGCATGGAGGTTACTGGCACTCGATTTGTCTTGATGCGTTTGAAATGTTTATTAATATTGTTTAGCAATATTTAGGAGATTGTAATCATTGATCATATAAAATGTGAGGTCTGATATAAGAGATGTGAATATTTGAATGAATTATTAATAAAATTATATAGATCCATGGGTTTATTCAAAATTAGCTCGGCATTTAACGTGTTAACGATAATAATGTCGGACGAAACATGAATATGATTACAGTAAAAGCCGGATTATTTAAATTCTTTTATCCGAATATCTTTAACATTTTATATACTATGAAGATGAACGTTATGAAAGTACCTAGCTATATTATTATCCGAACATCTATATCCCCCGATTAGTTCGGGTAACCGCGGTTCTACCGTATAACATTCCCGCTGACAAAGAGTGTAATTTTTATTAAACCATTGTGTAATCGTGAAATGTAATTTTAAAGCTTTTGCACTCTATTATTTGATACATGATACTTTTTCCTGTTCTGCGATCATTTTTCCCCACAATTACATCTCGTTTTGCAACCATGCGTCACATTAGCACGGATTCTGTCCAGCTAAATAGTATGACAAAGCGTTAATTGGCTTTAAAATCGCATATTTATACCTGTCCAATCGAAATCAAGCATCGACTTTTCCCATTTAAATTCTTCTGCTTTTTCCACGTAGTCGGATTACATCGAAACTTATGAGATAACTAAATGAGATGAGAGAGCGGTAGGGGCGAGGAGTAAGGTGGTCGAAGCAAGGGAACCAGAGATAAAATCGTTCCATTTTTTGCTTCATCTTGAAAAAGTTGTAAATTTTTTAATAATCCCTGAAAAGTCAAAAATAAAATGGCTTTCACTTACGACGTGTCATTGGTGAGTAAATCCGGGTCGATTTTCGGTACGCATGTCCATTTGAGAATCGTCGAAGATTGTAAATGCTCGTCCGTGCGCCCTAAAATAAAAATAATAATCTTCGTAGGTATATTCTGCCTTAAGATTTAATAACTATTAAGCGAAACGAAATCCATCGCTCGTATACGAGTAATCCGAGTCAACGCGCGAGTATTAACGAGCCGGACGTCGCATAGTGTCACGGCCCGTGTTCAAAAATAAAAAATAAATTTGTTAAATTTTGTAAATACTCCGATTTTGTGTTTTGTGAAAATTTTTGTCTTACCATTACATGTCCCCTCTGTAACAGCGCAACTTTTACCTTTGAAGCTTTTGTATACAATTTTTAATTATAGAGATATTTAACCCTGCACTCCGCGTCGAGTCTGACTCGCCAAGGCCGATTTTGAGGATAATACGATGTCGACTGGTCCTCGACGCTCAATTTTTTTTATATTCACAGATTTTACTCCAATTCACCTACCAACAACTCGAACAATTTTTTTTATAATATAAGTAATGATATATTATTTGAAATTAAATGATATGAAGTTGGAAATATGGTGCTTCAGAGGGGACAGCGGAGTGCAAAGAGTTAAGTGATCCCACTTGGCTGGGATACCCTGTATATTTGTTTAATATTAATTTATTTGTTTACTTGTTTTTACGCATTAAGTAGATTCAAATAAAACTATTTTAATGAAAAACTGATTTTTCTTTCTATTATACTCATTACATTGTGTGCCGAACGAAACTTTTATCCCGATTAAGGAAGTACCCTCGGTAAATCAATTAACAAACAGAAAATTACTAAAGTTTGCAGAGATGACAAAAGTTTTCCAAAAATGACTCAGTTAAAATTTTGTAACCTTTGGTTGACTTTGAAAGAAGATATTAATGAAGGTACTTCCTTAAGAGCGACATGAAAACTTTGAATTTTACGTCATCGACGATATCCGAGATAGAAGATTTAAACGAAACGCGAATGCAACGCGACATAATTCGATAACGCGTCGTCGTAGGAGTCGAGGCATTTTTCCATCGGCGAAAGCGAACCAATTAACGTTGGTTAAACGTAGGACACGAGCCAACGACGGATGTGTCGAGAAGACATGCTTGTTAGAAGATGCTTGTAAGAGTGGTTGGATGAGGAAGACGTTGCAGGACATTGCTACCACCGCGCGATCCAGAGGATATTCACCTCGAAACTCCGTACCTTCACCCAACTCCTCTTCTCTACCCCCCCGTTCCTCTTCCTATTTTCTCTCAGACGTTCGAGCCAAAAGACGTCCTCGCTTTGATATGCCTAGGTAAGCGATCGATAAGTAATCTTCTTAATTCCGTCCGTTTTCTTCGGACTGGCGCACGAGATAGTCCCCCCTCCTTCTTCCTTCTCGATACTATCTCGATTAACGAGGAAAATAAGCTAACGTTTAAGCGTGATAGAAGAACAGAAAAAATCAATCCTATCGCGAGAGGATGAGCAATATTTTCCGGTTCGACGTCCTACGACTACTTTTAGCCGTGAGACTCGGTTGCGAAACGCGAACCACGAACCATCCTCTACGTAGTCTCCCGCGAAGAAAAACTTGGCTATTTCATTCGATTACGCCAATCGGACTCATTTTGCCGAGCTCGTTACTTACTATCACGATCAATCTATTCAATGAAGCAGAGGTCACGGTACGTTCGAGCGAACGGAACGACTCGAACTCGTCCGGAACTCGTTTTATCGTTCTTGTTCTCTTTCCCACCCCTTGGCCCCCTATAACTTTCTCACTCACTCTCTCTCCCCCTCTTTCATTCGTATACTTATGACTCTCGTTCGTAAATCCTTGCACCGGTTTAAAAGGCGTCAATCGAATCGCACTAATAAAGTCGCGTTCGCTCATGGGTTAGAACGGTGTTGAGAAAATACCAAGTCGAAATTTTAATCTCGGTTTGGCTCTCTGAAGTCTAGTTTTCATTTGTTGTTTTTATATGCCGCTCGAATTAAGATTCGTTTTTATTTGACGAGATGCTGTGGTAAGCTAGGTTCAAATCGAAGTTTAACGAGTGATCTAAATTTCTGTTTGACCCTATATAATGCTCCGAGAGTGTGAATAGGAGTAAAGCAAAATTTCTAAACTTCGTTTTGACACTTACAAACCTACATTTGTAGGGTTTCGAGGGTCATATCGAGGTTTAGAAACTTCGTTTGGACACATAAAAACATACATTTCTAAGGTTTGCCTGCCACTTCGAACTTGAAAGCAACATTTATTGACCATATATTTTTTTCTATTCTATAAGCTTCACTTTTTATCTCAAACTCTTTAGAGAGCATTTTGGATGGTCCAATCGCGGTTAAAATTTCGACTCAACAAGAACGGAAGCTATCGACGACCGTTCGAAAAACGGGACGATTCTTTTCTTTCTCAAAGTCGTTCTGGCAAATTTCGCAAAGATGCATTTCAATATAAAACGGGTAACGTCCATTAAATGTTTTTTTGCTGGACCAGGAAGTCACGAGAACGAACGGTGACTAATAACATGTCGTGAGTCACGACGCGAATCTTGACGCGAACTACGATATAACCTCGGACCTTACCGACATCGGTCTCTTTATCGTTTTGAACTGGGAAAGGCTTTCTTTTCTCATCTATTCTAGTCTTTTTTTCTTTCTTCTTGTCTAGGTATCTCAGATAATCGTCCGTAAAGTTTACAGCGCACGGTAGAAGGAAAAATCACGTGCTTAACGCTAAACCTACCGACGCCAAATGCGTACTTATTTTTATCACATGTATCTATTTAATAAATACTTAAACAAACACATGTTATTTTGTTATTATTAACACGTTAACTGTCAAAACACTTTTGCATAAACCTACGTGTCTATCTAATTGTCTTTATGATTGTTTTACAGAACGAAAATATGGAAAAATATACGATCACATTTTTTATATTAAACCTTACACTTCTTATAACTAGTGATTACATTTTACGTAAGTATCAATAAACGACTCTTATAAATATTCCATAAGCAACCTGAAAAATTGAATGCTAGTTTTCATAAATTAAACTTTATTATTAAAAAATCGAGAAACAAGAATCACATAACGTGTGGTAACTTCGTCGTTAAATCCGAAATCCTATCAAATTGGTATCGATTGGCGTTATCGCTTGGTATCGAATCTCGCGAACGTTGCTCGAAAAGGAATCGTTTAATTGGCGATGTGGTTAGATAGAGAAAGAGAAATTCTATTCATCTTACAGGACGTCATTGGTGTAGGGATAACCAGCAACCCGTTTACTCCGTGAATTTGCATCGAGGGAGAAAGAAGAGCAACCAGCGAAGTTGCCATTTAAGGCTACGATTCGCCAAACGCGGCGAGATTCAAAGCGTAATTACGGGATACGGCGATGTCGCCGGCTTGCTCGATAAATCTCTTGTAACGTTATTAGCTTAATTAACCCTTTGCACTAGGAGATTTCCTTCAAATCCACCTAATGGCATTTTTCACAACACGTTGAATAGCGTATGACTTCGTATTAAATATTACAACGTTGGAACTAAGTTCTCTTAGAAAGAGAGATAGCAAAGTATCCTTTTCGTCTTTTGATTTTAGAAAAAAACATCATCCGTTGATTATAATTTCGATGAAATCCATGCTCACGTTATTACTAGACTGCGGATCTTTATGCAAATACATATTTTTCTTATTGCGTATGTTTTTCAAATTTTACATATAAGACAAACCATTGAATATGTCACATGTATCCTTTGTATTTTACATATTTTCATTCAGTTATCAGCTCTACTTGCAATATTTAATGAATCATGAATTATAATTCATATGAATTTGCATAAAGATCCGCAGTCTAGTTATTACTTATCAAGATAAAAAGACATTTAATTCGAACTCTTTCTCGGGCAATATGTCAAGAAGACGGAAGTATCGTCGCTCCGTTTGCCAATATTCTTCATAAATCTGCATACGCATTAAGCCACGTGCTATCGTTCAATGTGCAAATGTCAATCTCAGGAGAAAGTGAAATATTTGAAGGAAGATCGAAGGACGCTGGTCGTTCGTAACAACAGCGCCAAGCGATCTCTCGCTCGTAAGACCAATCAGGACGTTGGTTATACACCGAGCGCGGAAACAAGATTACTCGTTAGCGAACGCGATATCGCTTCGAAGGAGACTCGCGGTGTATCCTCTTGGCGTATACTCGATCTTCCAATGCTTCTCTCTCTCTTTCTATCAGTCTATCCAGTACTCTTATTCTATCTCTCACGGTCACCTTTCATCCTCGGCCTAAGATCTACGTATCCGTGGCGCGCCTCGATGAGTGAAGCGAAGGGAAGACAAAGAGGACGAACCGGCAACTAAAGACAAAAGTAGAAAACGCGGCAGAATTCGTAGGGACTAGTACCGAAGTAAACGTATCGTTCGAGTACTTACCGAACTTGTCGTCCAAGATGCGGTAGTACGAGCCAAGGCAGCGCTCGACGCGAGAAGAAACGAGAAGAAGAAACGTCGAGTAATGGGACTACGGAGTGGGAGACTCGATGGATAGACCGCTCGCGAAGGAAATTATTAAAGCGTAGAGGTACCTTGCCTCTCCTCACGATGATTCTGCCACGCACGCGGCCCAAATCGCCCGCGAGATCGCGTAATCGTCGCGCGTCTCGCCGGCGACCTTCGAAAATCTTTTACGCGTTTTATTTGTAGAGTAATAAACCAACGGAGATAAATTCATGCACACGTCGAGCGTGTTCTCGCGTAAAAACGTGTCGTTTACGCGTGAGTCGTTGCTCGTCGAGACGAAGAGGCGCTTTCGAGAGCGATTTTGCGCCGACGCACGAAACGAGACGAGACAATAAAATCCTTTCCTCTCGAACGCACGAGCGCGACTAGCGAACTCGAGCGGCGGGCAACGGACTCCGCCGCCGTTGAGCCGTCACCGCTGCCGGTTACGCGCATGCGCGTTATGGACGACGCCTGCGCACTTCGACCACGCCTGCTTTTGGAACTACCGCCACAAATTAAAAGTATCTCGGTGTTTTCATTTAAATGGTAAATAAGTTGAGGGGCACTGGATATCGACTAGTCGAAGTAGTGATCGATATTGGAGAGAAAGTGATAGTCGTTGTTCGATAAAGATTGTTTTTTAAGCTCCGACGACGCAAAAAGGAGTTGTATAAGTTTGACACTTCTTTTTGTCCGTGACTCCGTAGTTTATTAACGTGTGATCCGATTTTTATGGGGTCTGTTTTGTTGTAAAGTTTATATTTCTGAGAAGGTTTTTAGCTTTATTTGGTCAAAATTGGTTCAGTTGTTTCTGAGTTATAAAACATTTTTAATAGGAGATGAAGAATAATGCGTGACGATTGAATATAGCGACGATACGAACTTTCATTATTTTATGCTTGAGTAAATGTTTTTGTCAGTTTTTTTTATTTGTAATTTAATTAGGAATTTTATTTTATATGTTCCTAATATTTTGTTTCCTTTATTTCACTGTGAGAGGAAGACAACTGAATCGCTCAGAGCAGTAATAGCACGTGCTTACTGAGAAACGTTCTCCTTTAACACGTTCGCGGGTGTTTACTACATTTGCAGTATTTTTGTTTTCTTCTGGTTAATTATTATTAGGTACATATGCATTTTCTTGCTGTAAATTTTATAGTAAAAGGGATGGGAAAACTTTTAAAGTATATCGATATGACTTCTTTCGTTATCCTATTTTCTTTAATTGCCATCCAAATTAGCTCAGTTTATGATGAGTATCTATACAAGGTGGTCCACCTAAATATAGCCACCAAAATATCTCCTTTATTTGTGACGACATAACTAATATTGTTAATGCAATATAAATGGTATCGTAAGGTGAATGCTTTGCAAATGTAATTTTTTTCTCAAGGTTATAATTTTGTTCTCAAAACATAATAAAATCACGCTACTAGTCACGTGTAAAGGCAGGTCGTGATAACGTTGTTCTACAATTTTCATATCATGTGAGCACAAAAAGAGACAAATTGCTAATAGACTTAAATGGTTTCCGACGTATAACGTGATGCAAATATGAATCCAACGCGTGATGCGACGTGCTGTTATATAGAACGTGATAGCACGTGATTTTACATCACGCGATAGTAATGGGTTCCTACCGTTTTTCTCTCATAGATTCTCCGTGTGGGCCGTGGGAGTTCTTCGAGATATACCTACCTGCCGCGAAAATCGTGCCCCGAATTTATGATACAAGATTTGTCCGATTACTTCCGCTTTCGGGAATACACCTAGATGCGTTCGCGAGCGAGATCTCGTTTTCTGCCAGGTAAAAGAAAACTATATAGTGCGTCGGGGTATCTGGGCCCAGGGGTATCTAGGCCATGCTATCTCTTTTTGATACACCGTGTACATTTTTCTTACTCTTTGAAGTTTGTACGAGTTGTAGGTGTTACTACGACTACCAAATAACGTTCGTTGGTTTATTTAAAAGTTAACCTCTAACACTAGATTTACGGACTGAGCCAATTTGACTCATTAAAAATTTGATTACTATATATTTATGCAACTTTACAATTATTTAAAAAAAATCATACGTGGCTTTTTAGTTAAGTAATGAAATATATGTAAATGTTGATTCCTCTTCTTTTCTTTCCTCTTTATATTCTTTTTTTACTTAAGTAAAAATAGGTATATAAACAACATCCGTAAATCTAGTGTTAAGTACTGACGTGGGTGTCTCACAGACGGCGGGTGAACAAATTTCAATCTTATTTTGTTAGTTTTAAATATTAGCAATGTGGATTCCATATAAAAATGTTTTCTTTTTTATGTTTTCTTACTACATAGAACCGCACTAAAGGCGAGTAGTGGGGGTACCCCCACCACCTGTCTCTCCTTATGGACCGAGAGATACCTGGTGGGAGTACCCCCACTACTCGCCATTAATGCGGTTCTTTGTACATAATTAACAATTGGAACATGTTTTAAATAACTAATGTTGTTATTAGTACATAAATGACCTGGCTAAATTACGTCAGTAATCAAAGGTTAATGTTAAATCTGACACCAGTGCGACGCATCATGGCCTAGATACCCAAATATGGCCCAGACACCCCAACACACTATATTTTCGATGGCCGATGATAAGCTTTTATTACGAAATCCAATTTCTTTTCTAAAGAAACATTCGGTATGAATGTTCGTGCGTCCAGCTTCGATGTGACGAACGTGCTCCGAATTATTTACAAAGCTGACCGCACGAACCTCGTTTAACTTTCGGAACAATTCGTTGATATTTCGTCGAAAGATTTAGCTGAACGGTACGCCCGTGCGTCGGGTCATGGATCAGAGAGGTAAGAGACACGGGCGTAACGTTCGTTCGCGTTACAGTGATATCGTTGTTGAAATCGACGATATAAGGAACCAAGATAAAAGCGTTCGCTCGATAGACAGCGTATCCGTCTACCCACATCGCGTTTCTCCCGTTCTTCTTTCGAGTGGAGCGAAGAGAAACGCATCGCGTCTCGACATCTCGGCGTTTCGGCGGATGACGAAGGAAGGACGTCGAAGATGCGACCGGTTAACGATAGGCTGTCGGTGGTGGCTGGTCAACGTGGAGGGAGGCCTCGATGAGACCAGCCGACGTCTTCGATCACCTCGACGAAATTACGATGTTGGTGCTGCAAACGAGAAAAGAAGATTTAACGATTGTTCGGCGATCGAATCACTTGCGCGTACGGTGCGACTAGTTCGTCGATGAGGTGGTCCAACGTCGCGAATCGACGTTTTTCTTCTAGAATGAAACGTGATGCGTAGCGAACGACGAAGACGATGGACGGACGAGAAACGAAAGACGAATGAACGGCAGAGATCGTGCGTACTAAGCGCTCTGCTATGCGACTACTCGGACGAAAAATGATTTTCTCTAGATTACGATGAACTACATTCTCAAGCTCGTGTCTCGACATACCGTTCGTGATGTACTTAGCGTATTTTCCTGCAATTGGACCTCTGATGACGATCGTAACTCTCAAAATCATAACAAGATTAGCTAAAAATGAAGTTGAAAAAGAAGTCATTAATGAAAAGTCGCGTGCACGATGGATCGCGAGGATAAGGACGTGTCGCACGTAAGCGAGAAAGGGGATAGTTTAAGACGAACTTTCGGCAGGCGCGGGTGCTGGCGCTGGTGCGACCTCTGCTGGTGGTGCCGCAGCTGGTGCATCTGCTGCGGGGGCTGGTGCGGCCGCGGCCGGTGGTGGAGCCGCACCATCGGCGGCTGGAGCAGCTGGAGCGGCCGCAGTAGCATCAGCTGGGGCAGCAGCTGGTGGTGGTGCCGCTGGTGCGGCAGCGTCGGCCGCGGGAGCGGCTCCTTCTGTTGCAGGGGGTGCAGCACCTTCAGGCGTTGGAGCTGGTGCTGCACCTTCCGCGGGTGGTGCGCCTGAAGAAGAAAAAGATGTTAGAATCACAATATAGTTTAACCCTACAAAGCACTCGGTGCCATATGTGGAACCACTGAACTATAATAATACTTGAACGAGTGCTCATTGTTCCTACAGCTTGATAAAATACTGACATAGAAATCTGTTGAATTTAGAAAGAAACGAGCATTGCGTATAAATGTCGTTACTGATCCCACTAGTGTCAAAAAAGTTTCGAATTTAGACCGTAGTCTTGCGTTCGCCATTTGTGTAAATTAACCCTTACTGGGCCGGCATGACGGCCATATGGCGTCAAGCTCAATTTGACCTCTATCTCCCTAACTTGGGGACTTAAGATACTTTTTCAATGGAAATAATGCACTTTTTTTGCAATCCCGGCCTTCTAAGGGTTAAGAACTTTACAAAAAATAGTTACTGCAGCGTTTTGACCGGAAAAAAATATTGTGCGGTGCAAAAGTGTATTCTGCCGTACTACCTTCGGCAGGGGGTGCAGGAGCCGGCGCTGGCGCTCCCTCGGCCGGCGCTCCTTCGGCTGGTGGTGCACCTTCGGCTGGTGGTGGACCTTCAGTGGGTGCTGGTGCTGGTGCTCCTTCGGCAGGTGGAGCGCCTTCGCTCGGGGCAGGAGGCGCTGCACCTTCGGCTGGAGCACCTTCTGCAATTGTTCAACGTCTCGTTGTCGTGGTCAAGAGTAAATGGGGTGCTGAGAGTCGCTTATGACGGTCGCATACGCCTCATGCTATCTTGATTTAGTTTTGCTTGTAGCGTATTTCTTGCAATACTTATAGTAGTCCAAAAATCATGATTGTCAGAAGAAAGGTGTAGAGATTAAAATGTACTATAAATTTAGGGATTGAAACGGTTCCGAAAATAACTGTTTTAAATTGTTATACCTATACCGTTTCCTATTGAAACAATTACGAAAACCGATAAAATGTTATAACTGTTATAGATATATCGGCTTCGGTTTCGGTTCTGACGAACCGATATTATTTCGGTCCCTTATCAACCCCTGTATACAGGGTGTCCGGTTCCAGGTGTCCAAGCGGAGAACTACATGTACACATCAATGACTTGAGTCGAAAAGTCTGATACCATTTTTCGAAATTCGATTTAGTTAACGAATTAATAACTAACAAAGATCCGTCAATTACGGTGATTAGCGAAAAAAGGCGGTTTACTTGAGCTTGCAGCTAATCAAGAAACGAAGCAGTAGGAGGAACAATCCACAATAAACAACGTTACATGTCACTGCTTGCCGTGATTGGCCTATCTTTGTTAGTTAATAACTACTTAATTGTGCCGAATTTCGGAAAATAGTATTAGACTTTTCGACTCGAATCATTGATGTGCACATGTAGTTTTCCGCTTTGCCATCTGGAACCAGACACCCTGTAGATGTGATTCAATTATCGATACCTACATAATATTACAATAAATGTTCTAAAGTAATTTTTCCTTCTCGACAAAAGTTGTAGATGGTCTGAATGGAAAGTTCTGTGTGGGTCGTATACGCGTCACGTGGCACGGAACGTGTTAAAAAGACGTACCAGCTGGTGGAGCACCCTCTGCCGGTGGTGCGGCAGCCTCGGGCGATGGTGCAGGTGCGGGTGCGGGTGCCGGTGCGGGTGGTGGAGGTGGTGTGGGTTCCTTCGGTGGTGGTGGTGGTGGTGGTGTGGGTTCCTTCGGTGGAGGTGGTGTGGGTTCCTTTGGTGGTGGTTCGGGCTCCTACATGCATAAGGTGCATCGCTGTGTCACAGATATGCCGCTCAAGCTCCGAGTACGGATTGACAAATTCGGATGAATTTATCGAGCATGCGTGCGACCGAGAAGCGAACATTTTTTACGGAGGGGCTACATACGATTATTAATTGTTTCATTGCTGTATTTTCTATGGGTATAGACCAGGGTTGGGTACGTTTGAGGTTTATGTTTAATATAGTTAAATATTATGCAAGTTTTACGTTCTAAATTCTTTTGTATCTCTTACGACGTAAATGTTCTGAAATAATAATAAAAAAAAGTGCATATTGTCAACACGATTGTCTATGGAGGCTTGAGGGGTTCAAAGTGTCCCACCCTTTTAGTTAGATACTTGTGTATATGTGTGCAATAGAATGTTTTTCATCTCATCTCTAGATATGAATACATATCCAATTGACATATTTCCTTTCTGCTTTTTCTTATATTTTCTAATAAATTATGATTTTATTTTTCGTTAATGTTCATTGATTATTTAATTCATTCCGATTTAAAGACATTGGGGTGATTTCTTTACTCCAAGAGACAAGCAACTAATATGTCATTTGGCCGTTGGTGATTGGGAGTGAAATGGCTAATCTTGGATACTTTTGTCGACTATACGGTCGGCTTTGTGTTAGGACAGTTCGAACTACAGTGGTTTGTTATATAATAAAACCAATCTAATTTGCTGTATTTAAAAAAATAAATAAATTTGTGTATAAGTAAAGTTTTTTTGTCTTTAAATCTAGTCCATCAGAGTACGACAGAAAAAGTGTTAGTCCGTCCATCAGGCCGTTTGATTAAGTAGTCGAACAAACATCGAACGGCAAGTCTATTTTTTAGTAAAAACATCGCACATGGCCGACAATCTGTCCAAGGGCCTATAGGTGTCCCCGTTAAATTGATCCCCATTACGTTACTATAGTTTTGATCGAAATATTTAAAAAAACACTATTTCTGTCAGTCCTGTTCACATTTACGTTCACACAAATCCATTTTATCACCTACAATTTGATCGATGTGAAATCGATGGAAAAATAGGACACGTTCCATCTTTATTGACGGTCCAACTTTTTAACCGTTCGTGTACGCTATCCTACAAAAATTTATAGCGCATAGTTGTATCGACAAAATAGACAGTGATCGATTGTCAGTCGTGTGCGATTAGTGGTGGTAAAAATAAACATGCTTACGGTGTCCTTTTTCGAAAAGAAAGTTTAACAACAAAAAAAGGAACACCCTGCGGTCGTGTCTAAAAAGTCGCTTCTCGGTATTCGACGCGCACGCGACAGTGCATTCCTTTCACGACTCGGCGCGAATAGTTTAGTGGAGGACGAACAAGGGAGGAATTTATCTTCTGACTCAATAAGGGGCCACATATCTTACGTTCGAGGTACACACCGTTAATCTTTCGAAACGAGTAAAAATAAACTAGGTTTACCAAAGAGATCATATTGACTCTGAGTTCACGTTTTTTTAATTTCCTTCAAGAAAGTTCCTGCCATATTCTTACTAAATATCGCTCAATTATAAATATTCTTCATAATAATTCAAGTTATATTTCTCTTCGATTAAAAACCGAAAATTTGATACCGAAAAAGTAAATACCGATTTTGATTAAATAACGAAAACATAACGTCGTTTTGACGTCTTTGGTAGAAATAGGTATAAGTCGATTTGGTAAACCTAGCGTAAAAGAGGCTGTCAAAGAATCCGTTACGTCATGTCCACGCGATGGTACCTTTCGGACTCTGTTCTCATCTCGAACAAGAGGATGCGCGTGCTTGCGGACGATACTTACGAAGGAAACGTTGAACGACGAAGGAGATAAACGACGGAGGATGAGACTAGGAGGGTACGAAAAATGACGACACAGACACACAGATTTTTATACTCGAATATTTTGCTTTACAATAAACCTTAAGTAACGATTCGCTTTCGCTGCTCTCTTCGTGATTCGCTTTCGTCCCGCGAAACGCTGATTACGGGATGGGGCGTCGCGCGAACGCGAAACTGTACAACTTGTAAAGACTGACGGAAGAGATTGAACAAATTAAGACGCACAAACATGGAAAGGTTAATACAAAAGGCGACAAAGGTACGCGCGTATTTACACATGTAATTTCACGGACGAACGTGAATGGTATACCGTAAAAAGACAAAAAAACGGAGACGACTCGAGTTTGGTGCGCGATCGACGGGACGATTACGGATTATCGACATTGTTGAGAGTAAAAATTAAAAAAAAAAGTGAGAGAGAACAAAACAAAAGAACTGGAGACGAAAAAAAGACAGAACGGAGAGGGAAATTCTTAGTATCCAGCGCCGAGCCGCGTTGGACGTTCCGTTTGCTCGAGACTTGGCGAGGACGAGGTTTCTCTCCTCTCCCTTTCTCTCTGTCACCACGTTTCATTCACGCCTCGACCTCTTCTTCCTTTACCTTCTTCTCCTCGCCCTTCTTCGACCAGTCAGGTTTTTTCTGTAAAAGTAAGAAAACGATGCGTTAGAGAAACGTTTCCAAGTCTAAAGCGTCGATGGCTGCGGTAATAGTTCACACGCTGGCTTGGTTAGCGTCGGGGTGAACGCTCGCAAAGCAAATAACAGGAGTGGACTGACGCGAGTTCGTGCGACCGCGAACGTAAAAGAATCGTCAAAAAATACGCATGATACCACGAGGAGATCGTAAAATGGGCCGAAAGAATATCCCTTGCTCTATATGCAGGAATAAAAATGGTTCTCGAGTTTTATCGTTCGTCTAATTATAATAAAAAGCCGTGCAGCTTTCTAAAATATAAACGGGTGGCACGATTGCGTGCGATTCTCTGAAACTAGAGAAAAAATTGCTGAATTCGAAAACGCGAGAAAAAAGATCGTCAAAGACATGAAAAATCTTCTTCTCGTGGATAATCGATCGATACTAAACTAACGATTACGATGTAAAAAAACTTTGACGGATACGTCATGCGAAAAATGAAGAAGGTAAGGAGAAATAACGATAGGTTGCACAACGAAATTAATTGCTATCCTCGTGCAGCGTTAAAGGCAGATAAGCTTCTTTCTCTTCCTACGACTTTCTTTATCGCTTTTTTTTTCTATTTTTACTCGCACTCTCTCTCCCTCTGTCATTCCATTCTCTCGTTCGAGCTCTCATTCACTTTCGTACTCTACGGTTCTCCTACGCGAGCATGCCGATGTACCGATTGGCATTAAAATTTTACCTTATCTTTTGACGCATTCTGCGAACATAATGCAAGAGCAACATCATTAGTACAGAGACGAAACATGGACAAAATTATTAAAGCGTACGTTCGTTCGTTATCAACTTTAGAGTCGGTCCAGATTCGGTTTTTTTAAGAGAATAAATATACCTAATAATCAACGTCCTTGAATCTACTTGGTTTTTCTCGTAAAACAGAGAGATATAACAGAGACATATCGTCTCTAAAAATCGACATAAAAAACGTGATCTTCCAACGATAGTAAATTTCTTATTTTTTATGTTTATTTAAGATTGCAAAAAGGAATAAACAAGCTATCAAATTGATATGTCTCATAATCAGTACGAACGAACGTACGAACGTAAAAGAAGACGTAACAACGATACTACAAATTTACAGCCTCGAAGCATGGCAGCCGAATCATGTTGATAGAGTAAGCCGAAAAAGTGCACGTTTTGCGGCATTGTAGAGTTGGCTTTAGCTTTTAGTGGCCGCTTTTCCCGATTATATCACGTTAGATCTTTTCAACTACATAATAAGGTAGCATTAATGACGCGAGTTCGAGTACGATTTAAGCGATAGTTTGAAAGAGCTACGAAGAAAAGTAATGGATTAGGATCCGAAGAATCGGACAAGAATGCTAGCAGCCGCGAGGCAAAATGAAATCAGACGCGCGTGCTAATGTGTATGCGTATCGATGCGCGCGCGCGCGCGTTTTTGTATGTGTGCGAAAGAGAAAGAAAGAGTAAGATAGAGATAGAGAGATAGATAGGGCAGGCATACGTAGTGTGAGTAAAGCGTTTTTGCCATATTACGTACGAAATGAGAAGAAACTTTGAGCTTTCTTTTTATAAATTAGATATACTCTGCAAGCCATTCTCACCTTTTTCGCCCTTCTTTATTATTTCCTACTCTCGTATAACCTTCTCTTTTGTTACTCATTTATAAAACGAAGTAATGTCTTTTGGAGGGTGGGTTGCGAAGAGAACGGAGAACAAAACGAAATTGTCCTTTTTTAAAAATATTTCTAAATTTTTCGTTTATCATGGTTGATCATCGAGTTGTCTGATCTTGAAAGAGTATAACGAAGATTCAACAAAATAAATTTCTTTCTTTTTACAAACATATTGATAAATGTTACGTCAAGTTCTCCGATCTTGGACGGAATGAAGACGATGACGGATTTTGTAGAGTAGGGTAAGGTTGCTCAAGTCGTACCCCCTAAGAAAAACCCTGCATAAGAATGAGTATTTAGCAAATATATAAAAACTATATTTGCTATTCGATTCTAGTGTAAATATTGTTTTTATTTATTAGAACAACTCTGAAAAAATCTTGGGTTGTCATATAAATTAATCTAAATAATAAAAAAGATTCCAAATACAGAACAGGTACGACTTGAGCAACCTATAGAAAAGGTAAGTACGAATGAAGAAGAGTGAAGGAACGTTATGCGGGTGTCTGGTTCATTTTGAATCCTGTATGCTCGATTTTTCGTTCGTTTATTGAATCATCGACATAAATGAAAATTCCTTTTAACGCGCCCAAAGATCGACGACTCGTGATCGATCGTTCTCCGATTCGATGACACGCAACTATCCGTAAAATATACGCGCGACCTGTCGTACGAACGAACTAATAAAAAGCGAAAGAAAAGCGAACACGGCTGCTTCGATTCGCAACTTTTGCTAACTTTTATCATCCTTTCGTTACTTCTTCGCGCGCAACTCGCTCTCTCCTGTGTCAAACGAAAGAACGAACGAAATGTGTGATGTCAAACGACACGCCTAATATTTGAATTCTTCACTCTCGTTAAACGCGTACTCGTCTCACCCTACGTACGTATTCACGTACGATACATACTTGTGTATTAAAGTTCGAGCTGCTTAAACATGTACATTATACGATTATTTATATATTTTTTTTTTCGCATTCGGGCTGTTTTTGTGTAATCTACTTCTTCGTCTGCCACTCTGCCTTCTCGGACTTCTTGGGCTGTGAAGAACAACACATTGCCTAGTCAACTATCTCTACGCTCTACCATGTCGGAATTATTAAAAGGTTTACACGCGCTACGGTTTGCCATTTCGGAAGATCTCGGCCAAAAAATGCGGACTTTCCGTTTAGTCTGTCACGAATCTCCGCGGCCTATCAAAATTTCTGGCACCTCGACCGACCGACGTCGGCTTAATGCTACTATTTTCTTTCATTTTATCAGGGATAGCTCGATCGATCTTTACGTATGCAGGACGTGTAACGAGATCGAGCTGCCAGAAAAAATGATCGATCTTCTTCGAAGAGACCACGCAAAATGACGAATACATGAAAAAAGCAAAGAACCCGTAACGTAGGTTCCGTGTAAAATGGTAAATAAGAAAAATCAAGGCCAAAAAAGAGCTTCCATCGTGAATCGAAAAATGGATTCCGGCCCATAAAGGGCTGTGGTAGAAAAGTTTCTTTCTACATTCTTTTCGTTTCTCTGAAGCGAAAAAAGTATCGTTTTATGGCTCGCTTCGCAGAGATTCGTTGTTCTAGAAGCTCCAAAAAATGCGGAAGGAGGAAGACAAAAATGATCCTTCGTTGGCCGGAAAAGGAAAAAAAGGAAAAAAGACGAAAAAAAGAACGAGAAAAAACAGATTCCTCGAATCTGCCGCGTTCGACGAAAGAATTTATCGAAAACGATCGTCCTTACCTCCTTGTCCTCTTCCTCGAGAGTGAACTCCTTCTTCTTGACTTGCTTCAGTTGGTTACGGAAGTTAAATTCGGCGGCCTTCTTCTGGAGCTTGGCGAATTTGTTCTCGTATTTCGATACCTTCTTCAATGTTGGTTTCATGCTAAGAAACGATAAAAACGTTAGCGTTATAAAAAAAATCCTCACTGTCCCGAGGAAACGTTGAGGGGGACTTAAACTTAAGGATACTTACAATTTACCTCGGAGGTCGTTCACCTGGCTGTTCAGGTCCGAAATCTAGACCGTTCGAGAAGAAAACGATTAGTAAAATTTTTCCTAAGGATTATCATTCGTGAACGTGCTCTCCTTCATGCTTGTCTCTACAAAAGATCAAACGATCTTTCTCGTTGCAATCGGGGTAAATCGGCAATCGACGGACAAAGCGAGGGATGCCACTCGGTATCGGCTAATCGTTAGACTATACGATACGTCGGGTGACATTGTTTCGTCAACTTTAAAGCCAAAAACACTTTAACAAGAGAAAACAATGAAATATATCTCAATCCATGCGATTCGTGCATCACTCGAAGTACATGAGAAAGAAAAAATAGGGAGAAAAAAGAGCAAGAAGGACAGCAAATAGAAACGATAGGCGCGAACGCATGCACACGAATGCGAATACGAGAAAGGAATAGCGTGATCGGGATAAATAGGCTGTAAAAAATATGAGGAACGGCGGAAGCAGCGGGAATAAAAGCAGTAGCAGCGGCTGTAGCAGCGGCAGTGGCGGCAGCAGAAGTAGTAATAGCGGATTTGCGGTAAAAGTTCGCAGATAATTGGGGGGATAAGCGGGATTAAGGGTGAACGAGCGTCAAAGGAGACAGAGTTGAAAGAGCAGAAGTACCGTGCCGAAAGGAAACTTTCCGATTAATTCGAGGAATCGGGTAGGTACTTTGCGTTATCCCTAATCCCATTGGACATAATCCTTGCACTATTTTAAGTATCAAACTCCGTCGTGACGCTGGGATCGAACTCTTCTCTTTGCTTAGTTTTCGTTGACGCGTCCATAGAGAAACGAATGTTTATAGGTATTACGTTTAGTATCCTCTTCCTTCCGCTCTTTCTCTAGAGAACTCTTAAAATCAAAGATCTTTCCCTTGTCCTGCCGTTCGAAAGAGAAAAGGGAAAAAGGCGGTGTTTCCGCTAACTGGTCTACTAATAACGAGGATGGAATTGAGAGAAATGGAGAAAGGGTTTGTGTAGGGTAAAAAAGAGAAAAAGAAGAGAGGGAGGCAAAGCCCGATCCGTTCGATCGGCAGTAGAATCGGCTGGTCTTGATCAGCCTTTCGGTCGAGGCAACGGTCCAGTCCTTCGGTCGAGCGACCGACAGAAAAAAAAAAAATCCACTACAGGAAATCGGTTCTCATAATCGGCGAGAGAACTCTACCCTTGTCCGGGCACAAAACGGATCCGCTATTTACAGGCCAATCGAAAACCATGACACAATAAAATGGAAAGAGGAGACGGAGACATTCCGTGGTGCGTGCGAATCGGTGCAAAATCAGTCAAGTCTGGTGCGCGGACGTGTCCCATCGTGAACAACCGCGAATACGTCTTTCCTTTCACGTCCGTTCGTCTAGCTCTATCGTGCGATCCCCAAAGATAGGTGTCGTAGAAAAACTTAAAGAAAAGCTAAACTGAATATGTCGGATGGCTGTCGCCGGAAAAAAGGAGAATCGTTTTATGGATCGTTTCGTTGATCGACGTTTAAGGCAGTGTCCTAGTTTAGAGGGTCCAAGAAGAAGGTGATATTTCGGGAATTTTTTTCTAAGAGAAAATACTAATCAATCTTTCTAAACTTTTGCACACATTTTGTTATACATTTGAACCACAAACACAAAAATTTTCATTAACATCTAATAAATAGATCATGTAGCTCTAGGGAAATCTCTGAAACGAGAAATGTGGAGCTCGTAATTTCTGTTTGAAAAAGTAACCGAAAATATTTTTCATTTAAACACTATTTTATAGTTGATGAACTACAGAAATTTAGAAATTTGTCTAAAGAGATTTCCCTAGAACTACATGATCTATCCATTAGATTTCATTGGAAATGTTTATGTTTGTGGTTCAATTGTATAATAAAATGTCTGCAAAAGTTTAGAAAGATTGATTAGTATTTTCTCTTAAAAAAAAAATTCCCGAATATCACTTTCTTGTTGGACCCTCTAAACTAGAACACTGCTTTAATTCGTCAATCGTATTTGATCCTCTATATCGAAATACTTTAGTTCGCCACTCATTTTGGTATCGTCGCGCGCACGCTCCATCCTCTCGAGCCGGTCCGCCTTTGTGAGAGAGAGAAAGTTAAAGTGGGAGAGAGAGAGAAGTCAAATAAAAGCGTGGCGTAGGAAAGTTACAACCATATATCTACTATCGGGGAGAAAAATTGACCATAATCTACAAAGAGAAAAAAAAGGGAACAAGTCTAGAGTGTGCGTGTCAGAGAGGAAGAGAGAAAAAGAGACAGGGGGAGTGATAGAGAGTGAAATAAAGAGAAAGAAAGAAAGAGAAGTGCGACAGGTGGGAAGAAGAACGTACGGGATAAACACGAAAAAGATGCTGGTCGATCGGAGAGTAGATTGTAAAATTAAAATTGCGAAGCCCTCTGGAAATCGATGTTACCGTGCCGATAAAGGGTATTTAACTACTCTAGCGGCTAGCTGGTATCAACGTCATTGCGATAAAGCGTAGAATTTGTAGGAAGACTTCCCCTTTCTTTTTCGACCGTTCCTGCCATCTATTTTGTCTTTTTTTTTTTCCTCATTCTTCCTGCTCGTCCTCCTCTTGCTTCTCCCTCGCGCCAAACATGAAGTGCCATACTTCGCGCGAAACGCGCAGCGCTGACTCGAAAAACCTTTTCTGGTAGGTATAATTGAAACGAATCGAAAGCGTGGAAAAAGCGGGCACTTAGCATGCTGCATTGGTAAGCCATGCACGCTCGAGATCTTAAATACTCGATATGCCAATCCGATGCGTTAGCTTCCTCTGCAGGCAAGCGGAATAAAGCGAAGGTGAGAGAAGAGAGCAAAGTACGCGTGTGCGGAAAGAGGGAAAAGCCTAAGTGTGTGAGAGAGAGAGAGAGAGAGAGTCGTTAAAAAGGTGAGGTCTAAGAAGCAACTTAAGGACCGATCGAGGCAATTTCTTTTCTCGACTCTTCCTCGTGATTTTGCACCGGGCCACTCTCGCACGCACATACGTGCTCTCCACACACATATTATCGTGAGATAAAAAGGAGTTTAGCAAATTCGTCCCTTTTCTTTATTTCTTCCGCTTCCTTATGTACTAAAAATCATCGCTTTTGTTTTCCTTTACAACGAACAACTTCGAGCGATTTCTTTATCGCTAAATCGTCGTTTCTCTCTTCACGGTTTCTTTACCTCTTTGCGAACGCGTCGAGCAACGATTCGTACGCGTAAATATTTATATATCCTACGTGGGAATTTGAACGGGTGTTCACGATTGCTTCGTTCCTTACGATCTTTATACGATCGACGTCTCCTATACGAAATTGCTCGGCCCAAGGTCGATCAGAGTATTTTTTTTCGATCCGTTCCTCGAGTTAGTAGGAAAATTCGAAAAGTCCGTTTCTGCGTTATTCGTAACGATAAAGACTCATCGATAGAAGGAGAGAAATGTGAAGATAAATAGTCTCATACGAAAAATGAAAAAGTCATTTAGTTTGTCATTCTTCGAGAAAAGAAAAATGCAAAAGGGATAAATAAGATAGAGAGGCGGAGAATGCTGCAAAAAGTAATGTGGAAACGAAAAAAAACGATATTGTTCACGGCACTTCATATTCGCGACGAAAGAGGCAAGATTTCTGGAGGCCGTCGCGCTTTCTTCCAATTTTATCGGAAAAAAACGATGCTTGCGTGACGAAAAACTATGAAGAAAAATATAAACACTGATGAGAAAGTAGAGGTGGAGGGCTTCGTCGTCCGAACTAGACTAGTGGATAAAAATGAAAGAGCAAATATGCTCAAAGAAGAAACGGAAGAGACGGGGAATACAAGAAAGAGAAAGAAAGAAAGAAAGAAAGAGATAGACAGGGAGAGAGAGAAACAGAGAAAAGGAGAGAAAGGTTTGAGATAAGAAGTAGGTACGTATCTGTGATATTCCAAAGCGAATATAACGACGAAATATAAAGAATATCAAAAACGTTAAACCTTTAAGCGTATGTTTCTTGAGATTGAGACGAGATCACAGTTCCCGACGCGTTCTCCAAGAGAGAAACGTCGTGAAGGAGAATAAACGACGTTGAGAAAGAGAAAAAGAAATAATACAACGATCGTGTATATACAAATGTGTGCATATACAGGGTGTCCGGTTCCAGGTGTCCAAGCGGAGAACTACATGTACACATCAATGAGTTGAGTAGAAAAGTCTAATACTATTTTTCAAAATTTGACTTAGTTAACGAGTTATCGGCTAACAAAAATCGGCCAATTACGGCGATTAGCGAAAGAAGGCGGTTCACTCGAGCTCGCTACTAGGCAAGAGACGAAGCAGTAGGAGGAACAATCCACAATAAACAATTTTACATGTCGTTGCTCGCCGTGATTGGCCGATCTTTGTTAGTTAATAACTATTTAACTGAGCCGAATTTCGGAAAATGGTATAAGACTTTTCGACTCAAATTATTGATGTGCACGTGTAGCTTGCCGCTGGGACACCTGGAACCGGACACCCTGTATATGATATACATATATATATACACGTACAGAGATGGAAGAATGTCGATAGAAATGAATGAAAAGGCAAGGGAGAAAGAAAACTAGAGATAAAGATAGATAGATAGACAAAGAGTAAGAGAGAGAGAGAGAGAGAGAGTATTCGAATGTAAAGCGGGTAAAAGGAAGAGTGTGGTCGCAGGATCAGCAAAGTTTAACTAGTCTCCTCTCTCTTCTCTCGTATTTTTTTTTTTTTTCGTCTTCCCGCACTGTTCGACGTATCATCGTCGTTGCCCTTTTTTTCTGTACCTCGTAGTCCCTTTTCCGAACTTCACGCTCCAAATCCCACTTCTGACCCTCACAAAGGTAGACGCGGTCGTAATACATTTGGCAAATCTTCTTCAATTCCACTATAAAGAATACGGAGAGTTTCAGATATCTTTCATTTGCGGTACTGTCGGGCGAATGGGGTACAGCGGCGTTTTTAACTCGCCGTACGAGAGAAGCGGCCGATCGTGTGTGTGAGAGAGAGAGAGAAGAGAGAGAGAGAAAGAGAGAGAGAGTGAAATAGATAGAGAGAGAGAAAGTAGTAGAACGAAGGCGAAAGATAGAAGAGTTTGGAAAAAAAAAAAAAGAGAGGGAAACGTTCTCTCTCTTTCTCTCGATCCAACAGTCTCGCGAATAAAAATTCGAATCGAAGTCGCGAAGACGACGCATAGACGCGTGACCCGTTCTGAAATCTCTCCGTTCCGTGGTTAATGTATAGTGTAGTCAAAAGTATCGAAAATTCAGGTCGAAAGCCAACTAATTAAGAACAGGCTGAAAAAAATACCACTCACGTATTACATCAAAACAAGTATTCTGGTGATTATTCAGCCCTCTCGGTTGTTGCGTTTAGCAATAAATAAATAAAAACTGCGAAAAAAGCGCTCCCGCCGCATATTTCCTATCGCGGTTTGAAAACGAAAAAAGATATCGAAAAAGTAAAACTGCTATTTTGTAGGTAATAAAATTCTGAAGAAAAAAGATGCGAGGGACCCTAGTCCATCTCCTATAGGAGAGTCCTGAGAGCAGTTCAAAGTGAGGGAAAATTTTTCCGCGGTCGCGCATGTATGCCGTTAACTTAAAAAATTCATAAAAAATTGAAACGTAAACGAAATGAAATAAACCATAAATGAAATTTGTTGAGAATCTTCTGCTTTATAATGCTATGGGCTTACAAAAATTCTGTCGTTTATCAATAAATATTTATATAAAAGCAAAATTCAAATCTTTCATTTCTGCGAAATTACGGGACGGAAAAATTTTCTTTTTGGGGCATAGCATTCTTTGCACTTCTCTTAGAAGAAAAGGTACTATAAAATTTTTCGATAGGACCCACGGTTTTCGTGCAATGATCAATTTAATAAGTTGATATTACCGGAACGAGCCACCCAATATTCTCCGTGAGACGGTACTGGCCGAAGACAAAGAAAGAATATCGCGTCGTCTCTGTCTCTCTTACGTGAGTGACGTCGCGCTCTTTGCGTGCGTATTCGCGCGTCGTGCCTCCTATCGGTGTGCGCACACATTGTTACTCGCCGGCGACACAAAAAACACGTGCTACTCTTCGGTCGCTGAAATCTCTATTGCCGCTGCTACGATTTGGAGAATATCGATCAAAAATTTCGATATGGATTTTTCTATTGGAATATGTTGGGGATTGATCCGAAAGCATAAATCTGAGTTTTCGTCATCCTTGAGGTTTAACGTTAGCCGCAATTGGCAAAAACGTGTTTTTACGTTTTTACTTAATATCTCGCAAACGGTCCATCGGACGACAAAAATGTTATAGTCCTTTTTTGTAGGAACTAAAATTTACTATCACTTTTATTTAAAACTTTTTTCTGTATAGCTAATATTTTACAAGATATAGTCTGTTAAATAATTCAAATTGTGATTTTTGAGAAATATTCCGTTAATAGTTGCAGATATAAAAAAATTGGTGGTAATGAAACTTATAGAGCACTAAATTCTCTACAAATTTTCTCTAAAGCTTTTTCCCGTAAAATCAGTTATTGATGAGATATGAAGTATGTTTCTTTACGTTACCCACAACTCGCTTGCGGCGCGGGCGGTCCGTGTTCGATCCCTGCGTGTGGAAATTTTTTTTTTTTTGTCAATTCTTTAAAAAATTATAAAAACTGTGAAATAAAGTTAATGACATACTAATATGAAGAATTTAATCATACATAATTTTGCCTATTAATGAATTGACTGTTACTGTTAATTATTGACTCTTGAGGAGGACAAACAAAGCCCAAAAAGCCAAATTGTGCGAGATGTAATAATATTTTTTGTTTTCAATGTTCCTATGACAATTATCACTCAGGATCTTGCATATAAAATTAAAAATTGAAAAAGAAAGACAATATTCCCGAAATTTCATTAATAGAAAAAAGTATGTATAATTAAATTCTTCATATTAGTAGGTCATTAACTTTATTTTACAGTTTTTATAATTTTTTAAAGAATTGACAAAAAAAAAAAAATTTCCACACGCAGGGATCGAACACGGACCGCCCGCGCCGCAAGCGAGTTATGGGTAACGTAAAGAAACATACTTCATATCTCATCAATAACTGATTTTACGGGAAAAAGCTTTAGAGAAAATTTGTAGAGAATTTGGTGCTCTATAAGTTTCATTACCACCAATTTTTTTATATCTGCAACTATTAACGGAATATTTCTCAAAAATCACAATTTGAATTATTTAACAGACTATATCTTGTAAAATATTAGCTATACAGAAAAAAGTTTTAAATAAAAGTGATAGTAAATTTTAGTTCCTACAAAAAAGGACTATAACATTTTTGTCGTCCGATGGACCGTTTGCGAGATATTAAGTAAAAACGTAAAAACACGTTTTTGCCAATTGCGGCTAACGTTAAACCTCAAGGATGACGAAAACTCAGATTTATGCTTTCGGATCAATCCCCAACATATTCCAATAGAAAAATCCATATCGAAATTTTTGATCGATATTCTCCAAATCGTAGCAGCGGCAATAGAGATTTCAGCGACCGAAGAGTAGCACGTGTTTTTTGTGTCGCCGGCGAGTAACAATGTGTGCGCACACCGATAGGAGGCACGACGCGCGAATACGCACGCAAAGAGCGCGACGTCACTCACGTAAGAGAGACAGAGACGACGCGATATTCTTTCTTTGTCTTCGGCCAGTACCGTCTCACGGAGAATATTGGGTGGCTCGTTCCGGTAATATCAACTTATTAAATTGATCATTGCACGAAAACCGTGGGTCCTATCGAAAAATTTTATAGTACCTTTTCTTCTAAGAGAAGTGCAAAGAATGCTATGCCCCAAAAAGAAAATTTTTCCGTCCCGTAATTTCGCAGAAATGAAAGATTTGAATTTTGTTTTTTATATAAATATTTATTGATAAACGACAGAATTTTTGTAAGCCCATAGCATTATAAAGCAGAAGATTCTCAATAAATTTCATTTATGGTTTATTTCATTTCGTTTACGTTTCAATTTTTTATGAATTTTTTAAGTTAACGGCATACATGCGCGACCGCGGAAAAATTTTCCCTCACTTTGAACTGTTCTCAGGACTCTCCTATAGGAGATGGACTAGGGTCCCTCGCATCTTTTTTCTTCAGAATTTTATTACCTACAAAATAGCAGTTTTACTTTTTCGATATCTTTTTTCGTTTTCAAACCGCGATAGGAAATATGCGGCGGGAGCGCTTTTTTCGCAGTTTTTATTTATTTATTGCTAAACGCAACAACCGAGAGGGCTGAATAATCACCAGAATACTTGTTTTGATGTAATACGTGAGTGGTATTTTTTTCAGCCTGTTCTTAATTAGTTGGCTTTCGACCTGAATTTTCGATACTTTTGACTACACTAGTAATACGCGGGGGAAATTCGCGACGAGCGGCGGCCAGTTTAACGCGTATCAGGTAGTAGTTTTCTAACCTTCGTTTTCCATTGGCTCGTAATTCGCCACTCGTCGATAAGTTTCGCTGTAAAATGTATGTACAATTGGACGAATTGGTCGAAAGGACGATCGAGGGACCGATCGGACGCGACACGTGGCGCGAGAAAGATCGTAATCGGGTAGTAAGGGTTGATCGTGCGGAGGACGGACAAAAATATTCTGTGCAGGAGGTTTCGTCGGGTTGCTTAGACCAGCCGATCGTTATTTACCTCGAATTCTTTCATTCTAATTTGCCTCTCGAGGTCGTACTTATCGCCCTCGAGCGCGTATACTTTTTGCCAATAGTCAGCACAGATCGTCTGGAGCTCGGCTAAAAGAATAAAAATTTACCAGAAAAGGGGGAAAACGAACATGAAAAAAAAACGTAAAATTTATTTTCTATTTCCTTTCTTTCCTATCGAATCGCACCGTCGAATTTTCTTTTCTTTTTTTCATTGAAAAATATACGGTCGATTAGAGCCTCGCGGAAGGTAAAAAGGTATCAAAGGTAAAAATGAATGTGCGAGTAATGCTGCAAAAAGCGGTGCTGATAATGACGATGATGTATACGTGATTGGATGGAAAATAGGAGTGGCTTAGGAAAAAAGGCTTTTTTGGAGTGCGTGCTCGCACAAAATCGCGCAAAATACGTAAGTAAACGAGAGCGCAAAACATAGTTTCCTCTACGAAATACTTCTCTTTTTTACGGCAAATTCATAAGATTAGCGTTACGTTAAATTTTACATTAAGGAAAAGGATGTGTTCTACGATGCGATACGCGCTTCTACTGACGGGCAAAATTATTTCCCCGGCTATCGATAATTACTCGTTCGTATTAGAAAATTGCTCTCACAGCGTTAGCATTACCGGCTTTCTACTCAACCGACCAAAACTTGCTTACGAAACTTGCATTTTATTGCTTATTACTATTAATATTATTATTATTATTATTATTATTATTATTATTATCTCGAACAGCCTGGGCGAATCTAACGTTACGTTGACACGCGTATACGGTATATCATTATTATTAAAATCATAGCCGAACCAGCTGAATCTTTGCGCGAACAAATCAAGGAAATGAACTCGTTTGCTGGCGTTACGACGATGCGCTGCAAACTAAGAGAAGAAAATGTTATAGTCGTATAGAAAAAAAATTAAATCTACCGCGCGACAGATGGAAAAACGTAAAATGAAAAAATTGTAAAAGATTTGTAAAAGTATAATTTGCAGCGCCGTCTATCTTTCTCTCTCTATTTAAAAAAAATGTCGACCTCGAAATCCTTCTTGGCAACTTCGTATTCAAGGTCGTACTTCTCCCCCTCGAGAACGTTGATCCTCTTATGATACTGGATCAGTATGGACTTGACGTTTGCTGTCAAAATGCGAAGTCATTTTGAGAATCACGCCTATCACGTTTCTCCATCGATCTCGAACTACGATTCTCGATATGATTTAACGCGTACGTACGAAAAGGAAACGTACGAGTACGAAATTTGACCGTCTCTTTAAAGTAGGTCATCTTACTTTTTCGAGATATTTCAACGAGAGAAGGAAAGATCGAGGAAGATACGGATGGATGTAAAAAGGAAAAACGATAATCGTGTCGCGTCGGAGCCGTCGGTGATGAGGCTTAAGAACCGGCGATCACTGGATCGTTTTTCGAAGGTATGAAACGATTGTAGAATGTGGAAGAATATTTTCATGAGTGTTTTTCTTTTTATGTATCTTTAACTTTTACCTAGTCGCAGCGAGAATAAGACCTCATTTCCGTCCTATTGCGTTTGACGATCCAACATTTGATTAACCTCTAAAAGACGACGATCGATCGATTTTTAACGTACCATCTATTTGTTTTTTTTTGCAACGTAACGCATTTAATGAACGTATATGTACGTCGAGAAGGGGGTTGAGACGATGACAAAAAGACAAAAAAAGAATAGAAGGCAAGGAGTCGCGCGCACATATACTGCGAAAAGGAAAATGCAAAAACAAGAGTGTATTTATAAAAAAAATGTTGGTGACGTTACGGTTAAACCAAATGTGTATGTGTGTATGGTGTGTCTGTGTGGCTTAAGAGAGCAAGAGACAAAAGTGAGCCAGATAGATAGATAGATAGATAAATAGATGAAGAGAGTGAGTGAGAGAGAGAGAAAGAAAGTAGAAACGTAGCGACAAAATGCGAAGCTCATGTCCCGCTGCCCGGTCGCAGAAATATATCAATTATCGAAACTATATCGTCCTTTTTCGCGGTTATTCTTTCAATCGTATCTATCACGAACGAATGAGACTTACCATTAGACATTGATACTAAATCTCGTATTTACGACAAGACAGAAAATGGAATTTAAGTTAAAACGAATAAGAAAAAAAAACAAACTGAAAGAAAGTAATAGCAAAGTCTTCGTTGCTTGGGTCAAATTGAAACCGTAGGACTGGGAAAAGAATCCCGGAACGCCCCAAATTGAAACGAACGAACGAGGTGATGATAATGCAACCGGGCAAGAGCACTGCATTAATATGTAGTTGAAAATTGCAACAACATCGAACGTCATTATTGATAACGTTAAAATGCACGTTATTTGGACGCGTCGCCCGTATTCTTGTACCATTTTCTCTTAAGTACCTCATAATCCTTCTTCTTAACGACATATTCGAGGTCGAATTTTTGATCCTCCAATGACCCGATCCTATTGTGGTACTCGCGTAGCACACGCTTCACAGTTTCTGCGTGAGTTAAGTAGAAAAGATATAGAAAAGAACGTAACAAAACCGAGACAATCGTTTTTTCCGTCTAATTGACTTCTTTTTTTTTTTTTTTGAGCCCGCCAGTCGATTATATCGTCAATGCCGTGTGTATATGTATGTCTGTATACGAAAATGTCGAATAAAGGTAAAGGAAAATGATCGGGGGTGCGTAATAGTAACGCATACGATATTTCGTCTCTTTTCTGGAAACCCTGGAGACGAAGGGGTGGATGAAATCGGTTGGCCCGATCGTAAATGGTAGAACGGCTCGTTCTATCGCGTCTAACTTGAGACGAGAGGGTTCGTCGAGAAAGTAATTCTGGAAATAAACTCGTTAACGAAAGTCGAATAACGATCGGTTATGATTTCTGTTTTTGTGCGTTCTCTTGTCTTTTCTATTGGCGATTAAGGTTGGTATTCGAAGAACGCGAAATATAAGAGAAATGGGATTTCAAGCTTCGACGTTATTCGCGATATCTGGCGGGAGAGGAACGGTGGGGCTAAGGGAATTATAAAAGAAAGAGAGATAAAGAGAATGGGTTTTTCGCAAAGATACCTTCGTTAACGTCATCGACGTTCTTCGGTTTTCCACAGCGTTCCTCGATGATGCGCCTCCTTTCAGCGGCTTTCCTTTCCTGCTCCTTTTTCAATTCTTCGGCAGCTTTCTTACGTAGCAAGAGCTATGACCAAAGATCCAATAAGTATCAACGTCGTCGTTTCTTTTCAAATGAACGGAACGACGAGTGTGGACTTACCCTGAGTTTCTTCTTCCTGTCAGGGGTCATGAAACCCTTCTTCGCCTTTTTAGCTTTAGAAGCCTCTTCGAGGCGGGCGCGTACCTCCGCCCTCTTCCTATCGGTCTCCGCCTGTTTCCTCTTCTTTTCCTGCATTCATCGTGTAAACACGTTCCTTAAATACCCCAATCTAAGATAAAAGCCGTTTGGCTGACCCCACAGCCAGTCGGCCCACCCATATTATACTTTTCGAAATAACGAAAAAAAAGAAAGACAAAATGAAAAAACCGAAAAACGTAAAAAAAAAGAAAGCTATTAGACGAAAGGATCGGTTAAATTAAAGTTATGTCAGAGTTAACCCGGGAAATGAAAGGAAAAGAGAAGAGAAAATTATGATAAAACGGTTTTAAAGACTCCGGTTTTTTCGAAAAATTGTAGAAAACCCGTCGGAGGTTGAAGGTAAGTTTGTGATTCTTTTATAGTTCCATCTCTCTTACGTACATCCTCGATACGCTTCCTCTGGAAAAAGAAAGTAGAAAAGTGGATGTTAGAAAGGCACCTTGTATATCTCGAATGGCGCGTACGTGCGCGATACTCGAAACGCTTTCCGTTAATCTCATAAACGAGAAGCAACCTTCTCGAATATCAAAGAGGAACTTTATTCTCGCGTGAGTCGTCTATTCCGAGCGTTTCGAGTTTCGCTTTTAATAAATCTTTCGCAAAGCGATGACAAAACGTCGGGCTTCTTGCGACAGCTTCGGAGATACCAGCGAACGAGAAGTAGTCTTATCGTTCGACTTTGAATATCAAGATATGACGGTTTGCTTTAAAACGAATTTATTTTTTCACTTATTTCTTATTCGCTTTGCATCTCGTCGACAAGCGAAAAAAAAGTACATGCAGCATCTTTTATAGGCTTATAACGCTCGAGCACACAAACATGCAAACCTTCGTTATCTGCAAAGCACCGATTACAGTTATTTTTTTTGCGACATGTTTAAAAGCTTAATTCGTTTTTGAAGCTCAGCACGGTCGATACGAAGTACGTTGCACGATAGAAGCATCTCGCGAGGCAAATTGCCAAACGATGGTTATCCTCTTACGCTTGGAGTAAATTGCACGTGCAATAGCGCGCTAAAACCGTTCACACGTTCACATGGAAAAGATAGAAATGCTTTTTCGTGCGAGCATCGTATCTACTTTACCCCAACTCTGCATTTTCGTCCGTGTCTATCCACGGTATTTCGTTCTACAGATGCTTTTCTACTTATCGTTAATAAAAACGATGGGAGAAAAAACAAACTCGCGGTCCAACTAGGAAAGCGATAAATCTCCCTTTCGTAACGAAAAGGGAGAAAAAAGAAAATCAAATATTTCGAGGAGAAGCAAAACTTTTCACGGTCGATGTGCTTTGACATAAATAATTTTCTACCAAAGAAAAATGACTATGGAAACAAAAACTTGAACTCGGAAAAAATATGGACTCGGTTCGTTCGGAGCCTTCAAAAGTTCAAAAGGGCTCTACGTCTCTATCTACGTGTCACATATCATGCGAAAAAAACGATTTCGCTATCCTGATAAGGATAGTACAAAATGGATATCTCGAACGTGTATCTCTTGGCACAATACCGTTCGTTTCTACTTTATGTCAAACGTCTAATACTATGACAGGGTAAGAACAAACACAGCAAACATCACACGGGATCCGTACCTTTAAATTAGTTATTTATACTGGTGTTTCGAATCAAATTAAATTCATCGATGTACGTCGTCATCGAAATTCCATAGGTAGACGTAGAGAGGATCCAAAATGAATGAAAAGAAAGAGAATAAACGATGATAAAACAAGTGTCTCGGCTAGTAACGTTCGGTGTCCGAGTCGTTCGTCGTTAATTATACAGGGTGTCTGGTTCCAGGTGTCCAAACGGAAAACTACATATACACATCAATGATTTGAGTCGAAAAGTCTAATACTAGTTTCCGAAATTCACTACAATTAAGTAGTTATTAACAAACAAAGATAGGCCAATCACGGCAAGCAGTGACATGTAACGTTGTTTATTGTGGATTGTTCCTCTTACAGCTTCGTTTCTTGATTAACTGCAAGCTCAAATAAACCGCCTTATTTGGCTGATCTTTGTTAATTATTAATTCGTTAACTAAGTCGAATTTCGAAAAATGGTATCAGACTTTTCGACTCAAGTCATTGATGTGTACATGTAGTTCTTCGCTTGGACACCTGGAACCGGACACCCTGTATATTCCTATACATAATTGTATACGACAGAAAAATTCGTTCGATACTCACCTAACCTCGTCATCCGCCATGATGGTGTCTGTTTTTTACACGCGTCTACCTATAAGGAAAAACGGAAAAAAATGATAAAGTACGGATTACTTTTTATTTATTTTTTTGTGAAAGAAGTCTATCCGGAAAAGTTTATGCCCGTAAATTTGTTCGTTTTATTCACGGAAGAAGAAAGCGCGTCGCGGTCGGTATAGAATGTCGAAGGTGCAAAAATAGATACCGAGCACCCCCACTTTTCGAAAGGTCCCGCAACGGCGAGTCTCTACTGCTACATCGGTGCGGAGATCGGACCGATCCAAATTTGGATCCAACGCCGAGGTGGATATATCATCCTCTCTCCCTCCTTTTCTCGTGTACGATCCAACATCGAAGAGAAAACTCGATGAGGATATTTCTGTGTAATATCGATTTACGAACGATTTTTCCTCGCGTTTCGTGTCGATCGTTTCTTTCTTTTTATTTTTAATCGATTTTAGTCGATTGATCCAAATGATTATTTACAGTTTTATTTAACGTGTTTCTTTTATCGACATGGATTCAATCGAAATAGAAACGACTGAAGAAGAATTTTATCGCAGCGAGCCGGAAAAAGAGCATGGGAGAGAAGAGTTTCGAATTTAATATCAAGGACAACGAAATAAACAGGTAGAATATATTCCTAAAGTGAGGTCTTAAAAAAAATGATGCAAAAAAAATGTGAAAGAGATTTACAAATTGCGGATGCAAGGCGAACGTTCCTCCCGTTCCTCGAAAAGTTTTAACATACGTGATTCGAAGCGGTACTCGCGGGGTCTCCTTTTATATTCGTACGCGTGCAAGATCCCTCTTGCCAAGTATAGATTCTCTTCTCGTTCCAAAGCTATTCTAAGCTCACGACTAACCAACTCGAGAGATTACAACTCGCTTCGTTACTACGTACCGAATCACCGAGGTTAAAGAGAAATAGTGGTATCGTAAAAATAGAAGAATACTCCTATCGATGAAACGTAAACGAAAGTGAAATACTATCAATAGCGATAGTGTTCTCTGTTTATTCTCCTAATCATTTCTTTCCTTCTCTCAAAAACTTTTGAAAATACGAACAACGAAGATCGCCAATATTAAAAGAAAAAAAAAAAAAAAAACTCCTATGCATGTGGCGTTAAGATGACACTAAGTAATATTAAACCGATAATGTTTCGACAAGAGAAGTCGTAAAATGATTGTAGCGATATTTGGACCTTGCATCGATTCTCGTACTTTTCCAATATCCATGTAATCTTCCCTTCTATCGCCCTACCTCTCCCTTTCCCCATTCTCCCACCCCCTCTCTCTCTCTCTGTCCACGCACATAATATATCAAACTAAATATAATATATATATAAAAGTATAAATAAGTACAAAAGTATATGTAATACGTGACATTAGTCTAATTCTATATAACATACATATATGTTAAGAGATATGATATCACCTCTCACTGACACTCGATACGACGAACGTTAAAGTCCTTGAGAAAGATCAATATAGATGTAAATCTCTTTCATTCGATTTGGAAAACGTCACCGGTTCTCTCTTTCTCTCACTCTCTCACTCTCTTTGCAGAAAGAAGAAGGTTCTTCCTCCGTTCGACGAAAAACGGAATAGAACAGTTCGGGACGGAACGAAACAAAATCGAGCGCGAAGTAAGAGCTTACCTTGATAAGAACGAGCTGGCTTCGACTAGCCAACCGGACGTTAGGCAGCTGACTGTGCCATAGTCGCTCCCTCGTCCACGGTGCGGACCTCGCGTCGTCGTGCGTTCACGTGGTTTTCGTAGCGCGACCAATGATCGCACCACATCGCTCCTAAGCATTTTTAGACGAGAGCTCTGCTTCGCTTGCAGCCAAAAATAAATCGGAAAGTGAAAACGGAGCTGGGCTTCCTCTCGGCCGTTCCTCGATCGTCGCTCGATCGTCGGCTTTTAATCGCTTTCCTCTCTACGTCGCTACGCTTTGTCGCATGCAGTCTTTCCTCCGCAACGATCGCGTGTAATCGAACGAGGAATAAAATGAAAATAACGAGTATATACGGTGCGTGTAAAGAAAAAGAAATGTAGCCTAATTGAATTGTATCTAACGTTATTAACGAGATCAAAATTGTATACAGGGTGTCCGCTTCCATGTAGTCAAACGGAGGACTACATCTACACATCAATGACATGAGTCGAAATGTCTAATACCATTTTTCGAAATTCGACTTAGTTAACGAATTATTAACTAACAAAGATCGGTCAATTACGGTGATTAGCAAAAGAAGGCGGTTCACTCGAGCTCGCAGCAAGAGATGAAGCGGTAGGAGCAACAATCCACAATAAACAACGTTACGTGTCGCTGTTCGCTGTAATTGACCGGTCTTTGTTAGTTAATAATTCGTCAATTAAGTCGAATTTCGAGAAATGGTATTAGACATTTCGATTCACATCATTGATGTGTACATGTAGTTCTCCGCTTGACTACATGGAAATGGACACCCTGTATATCCCCGAAAAGATGACAATGATTTGTTATTCCCCGTTTGTACGATTCAATCGTTGATATTTCGATATTAATACATTTATCGTAAGCGATACAAGTAGATACGGTAGATTTAACGCATATCGATCTTATGTAGAGTGACATGGAGATATATATATATATTTGAGACAAGTTCATGAAAATGTTACGAGTTTAGCGTAAAATCCCGAGGCACGGAGAAGATATTATTAACGGATCGTTCTGAATTCGACTACGGCAGCTGCTTGGCACTAAACGTGGTAGCACGCCGATGAAAATGTTGACGCCTAAACATGACGCTTGACGTACTTAGGATAGGCCACGATGCGACGTCATCAAGATTCACTGAAAGAAAAACATATACGATACCTTGGTCAACGAGTTATATATATATCGTTTCTTTCACTCTTTCAAAGCCTTTCTATCGTTTCTTTAAACTTCCATATTTGTCCTCTCGTAAAGTTTTCTCTTCCTCGCTTAAAAGAAACATTATATTTTATTTCCGTTTAGTAACATAATCGTCTAATACCATTGAAAACTGAAATATTCTATAACACAGCGACGAGAACTGTCGGATGAATTTTATCGAGTGAAAGTAGAAACTACCTCTATTGGTCGGGCAAGTAGTACGTACCACCGATAGGTCATTCGGCAAGTAGTACAAGTAGGTAAGACAGACTACGGGTAGAGATACAACGGATACGGTCGGTAAGGCGATACGGTTGATGAATTAGGGTTGAATTTCCGTCAAAAGATGGCGGAAGTCAATGAAATTTTTTTCTGCAAATATCGTCATAGGTACGCGAATGGGTTATAGATATTTGACGAATGATCATCTGTCTTCGATATCGACGAAATAATAAGAAATTTTCTTTCGAGGAAGAAGGACAACATTCTAATATGATTTGCAATATCTGATCACATGGTCGATTGGTTCATCAAATGTTGGTTATCAATAAAACAGCATATGATGAAACAAATAATTTAGTCGAATTGAAAAAAAAAAAAATGTGAGAGAAGCGGCACGGTGTAACCTCTAACCTATTCCGCCTTGTCGCTGTGGAACAATACAAAGGTAGTAGAGAACGCTGAAGGCGCGGGCCGAGGGAAAAGAAGAAAGGATGAAAGGGGGTGATGGCGGCAGAAGAGAAAGAGAGAGGGGGTGCCTGTGAACCGGAGGTAGTTGACCCGGCGTCCCTGTTGCCACGACGACGATCCCGTGACGTCACGGGACGAACCGGGGTTTATAGGTGACCCACTTTCTAAAAATAACCATCGCCGACCTCCTCCGACCGCTACTCCCCCTACTACCGACACATCACCTTTTTCTTCTTCGAGCTAGCACCGTCAACGTTCCCTTAACCACGACCCACCCCTTTTTGCGGCTCGTTTCCTCGATCACTGCCCCTGGAGGGAGAGAAAAAAGGGGAAGGTGCTGCTTTCGTTTCTCTCCTACCACACAGACGGTACCTACCCCTACGAAAGTTTTATTCGATATGAGAAAGTACATAGTATCTTAAGCGTCTAGAAAATGCATATTATTGGAATATCCACGCGGAAGGCGATATTATCGATCGAACAAAAAAGGGAAAACGATGGTACGCTACGCGAACGATGTTATGTAGACTAGGCTTTTCTACGACGAGGTTGCGTGGAAAAAATTTTCGAAACGATACGTTCGAGATCTATGAATATTGCGAAATGCAAGGTCAGCCTCGCGGATCTCCTTCGGAGATCGGGGAATGAATTGCTGGAGAGGGTGGTCTCGTTTTGGCGGGAGTCAGAATGTACGTTCGAACGTTATCTAATAACTGGCAAGAAGGAGACGGACGATCGTACGTCCTAAAAAAATCTTTCGCATACAGCAAAGTATTCTATCGACAAGAATATTTCGAATAACAGGGTATAGCTATATAATATAAGAAAGGAAAAAAAAAAAACAATGAACGCGACATTCGATGCTCGACGTCCGAAGCATCTTCTAGAATGATCCAAAGGAGAAAAGAAGTCTTTGACTCCCTTAATCGCTCTCCGATGCAGGTATCGATGGGTATCAACGTAGTCATGGGAATTTCTCAATAAACTCTTCGACCGGCCTTCCGGCAGTCAGGCTGGGTTCGTTCGACCTACTTTCGCCCGGGCAATGACGTTGGATGTGACGTCACGGGGGTGGAAAGTAGGTCGCGAGGTCAAAGCACCCCATCGGCTTTCCGTAGATATACTTGCCCAACAGCTCGATTCATTGAAAAAAGAAGCACCTTTCGAGAACGAACCTGTTCTCCCTCCAATCAAATTGACTCGTTCCGCCGATTTTTCTCTCGATCGTGTCTCGAAAGATACTTTTTTACGCAACAGTGTCAAATAAATATGCTTAGTTGGATTCGTGTATTTTGTTTTTTCTTTTCCTTTAAATCTATTTTACAAAAGCAGAACGAATTTACGTGTATGCATACGCGCATCATCGAACGAGGCTCGAACGGTACGATGACAGCTTGAGCTTCGTTTACTTCTCTATCAAATTTAATAACAATGAGCTTCGATTTTATTCATTTACATCGAATCGACGAAAAAGTGAACTTTCGAAAGGTAGATCTATGAACGAAGACGAGTATCAAATTACAAGCATATGCTGGCCGGATCTTCTCGATCGTCGAACGTAACGACGAGAGGGACGAAAGAATAGATACGAAATCGTTTTCGAAAAAGTCAAGAGAAGCGAGAGATGTTCGAAAGCCGGACGGTTGGCAAATCTCATGAATGGCCGCGTAATGTGAATGAAGCTCCAGTAACCCAGTTTTGCACCGCGCACCCTACATCCCCTACTCCCTCTTCGCGACGCGCCGCGGCACGGCTCGGCTCGGCGCATCGTTGCTTCTCTCTCTCTCTCTCATACACACACATGCACACCCTCCCGCTCTCTCGCTTTCCAATGCGTCGCGTAGGCGTTACGTCAGGGACAGGTTATCGACTGTGTACCACCAACCGCACTAAGAATATTAATTCGCGGTATCGATCGAAATTTCCACGATAACTAACCGATCCCAACGACGAATGAAATTTGTCGATCGGTAAGCGACATGAATTTTGTTTAAAAAATATCACGACACGAACGTATAATGATTTAGAAAATTGAAAAGATTCGAGTGACTTTAGAAGATCGAGAAAAGATCGACGAAATCATTGGGGGATCGTAGGAAAATGTGACGAGGTCGAGCAAGGAAGGACGCTGGAAGAGAAGAGAGGGAAGCGGTGCACGAATGACGTCAGAGGACGAGGCAGGTCGTCGAACTCCGGTTGGCGAGCGAGCAAAGGGGTGCATCGACCTGGAACCCCGGCAGCCCCCGGCAACCCCCGACTTTCCCGCGCACCCACTTCCACCGAGATGAGAGAGAAGATGGTGACTCCCTCGAAAGAGGCTCCATATTTCGGGCGATCGGTCTTTGCCAAAACGGGACGAGGGGATACCGAAGAAAAGGCCGAAAGAACGTCGTCGTACCGATTTTTGCCGATCTTCGCCGATCTTCGGCGATTCTTGATATCAAAATTCTGAAAAAGATCTTTAATCCTGTCTTTTCTCAATCTACGAATCATGTTCGGTATTTCGATTGACGTGATCGGTAAAAATATGCAGGAGTACTTTCGTCGAAATAAAATCTTTCTCGCTCGAAAGTATCGCCAGCAGTCGTAACATTCGTGATATAGCCGATCCCGATTACCGATCGTATAGAAATTTAATTGCTTTTTCGATTTACAGTCTTCGTTCTAGCTAACCTCAAGGCATGATGCAAAAAAGCGCTTACATTCGCCCTTTGACCCTTTTCGTCGAGCGATTGGCAACGAAGCGAGAGAGAGAGAGAGAGAGGGAGACGGTGGGTTGAAGGGCCACGTGGTGCGGCGCGCGCGGGATAATCAATGCAATGACGTCACCGAGTATTCCACCAATCCGGAGATGGCTCCATTCAAACCTCCTAGCCTCGGCCGCCGAGTGGAAACTCGCTGACTTCCATCGGACTTTGGCCCGACTGCAGTTCGGCCTCGACCACTGAGACGCGCGTCGTGCGAATTCGAAGCTAAACGCAATTCTCTTTTGCCTTCTCTTCGCTCTAGCCCTTTTTTCAATCTTATCGTTAGCACATATTTGCGAAGGGTTGATCTTACAAATAAAATTATACTCAAATTGAAAGTTATCGCAGGATTCTGATCGATGTCGTCTGGAAAGTCTTGCGTGGTAACAATCTTGTTCAAAAGTTTCTTCGAGGTAGAATAAAAAGCTATTGGAAGAGAATATCGTGAAAAATCTCGTCGATCGTACTGGTTATAAGATCCTGGAAAGAAGGAAGACCGAAGGGAAGGAAACGAGTTATTCGTTTGAAAGAGTCTAAGGGTTGCTCAAGTCTTCGCAATTTGGTTTACTTTTGTGAGAGAAGCACGATGTACCGCACGTAGAGGATGTATCGCCCGCTAAAAAACGGGGTAAGTAGAACGACCAAACGCTTAGTACCTTTAACGTCTAAAAATCGTAAATAAAAATCTTCTCATACCTTTTAAAAACTTTTTATCGTCAGCAATAGATTTAAAATAAATGTATAGATCGTTTAAAGAGATTTTGCTTTACGATTAAGGACAAAATTCAATATTTTTCGATCGATCGTGAAGATTCGATCGATGGATCGAGCAAAGTTACGAATGACGTGCGAACGAGTGATCGAGCGAGCGAACGAACGAACACGTGGCACGGTCGAAAGACCCAAACACACGCCCACACGGAATACTCGGCAGACGAGACGCCCACGTTTCGGAAAAACACGAAGCCTTCGCTTTCTACGAATCGTGCAAACACGTCGAGTCCTTTTACCGAAGTGCCTGAAACTCTTTCAAGTGCATCAACGAGAGAGAATCCATGATCATCGATGAACGATTAAAAGAGACCATATAAAACCTTCGATCTGTCGTTGATCTTCCTTAAAGCTTCTCTTTGTTGAAACGTTAATCGTTGGAAAGCGCGTCTGATAATTGACTCCCGATCGACGCGACGCATTGCGGACTTAAAACGGATTAAGTCGACTCTAAAAGTGAACAATTTAAAAAAGAGATTTTGCTCGTCCCAAAATCGTGATACTTGAGTTACGATCGAAATTGTAAAAACGCAGAGAAACTAGCTAGGAGTAGCGAGATCTAGGATACAGGGGAGGTAGGGTGCGGAAATCGGTGCAGGCGCGAAAGAAACCGCGTTGCTTTCGAACGTCGGAAGGCCTCCGAAGAAGGCAATTTTCACGGTTGTCGTTTAGTCCTCATTAATTGGGTCAAAATATGGTGCGTTTCTCATCCTCCTCGTCATCCTGCGCTCAGTCCCCCTTCGTTGCCTCTAGCCACTCTCTCTCTCTTTCTCTATCGTCCCTCACCCTCTTCCTTGGAATGAACGTCACGTCGGGGGAGGCGATGACGTCGATAGAATGCAGTCGCAGGATTGGCCAGCAGCTCGTTGACGTCACGGGGGCAGAGCCTCTATATGCGCCTGCACCTCTCTCTCCTCTCTCCTCGATTTACCGTCAAGCCAAACTCCCCTCCGCCACCGCTCGCGAAGGGTGCAAATAGGCATCGCGAAAGGGTGCATGCCGGTTCAAAGTCCCAGTTTTCCAAGGCTGCCCGATCGGGTAGGTCGTCTCTTTCTCTCTCCCTCCTTCTCTCACTCCCTCTTTCTCTTCTCCTTTTCTCGTCTTCCCTGCTTTTCTTGCATCATGGACAAATCATTCACTGCAACGATTTCTTTCGTTCAACGCTTCCATACATTCCTTTCCTATCTCCTTTCCATTACGATTATTTTCCACGTTTAAATAACACTTTTCGATACTCGCCAACCATTGGAAACGTCAAACACCGACTCGTTCGTTTTTTTTTTTTTTTTTCTTATAATATTTCAAACCATCTACCACGAACCTCGTCTTTCGTCCTCGGTAGCTGGATCTTTTTGTTAAAGTAGGTCGTTCATAAAGGTGCTTATCTAGATCGTCTTTACGTCTCGTTCGAGAAGTTGCTCCATTCATCGCACCGCGTTGATTTACAGCAGTTTCGAATCAAGCTTTTTAGATACTATCGAAGAACCGAGCCGCTTACGTAACGAATTTTCTTTAAAAACGGGGGAAGAAGATCGGTCCATCGAAGTTTGAGATTTAGTATTCCTTTATTCCATTACGAACGATCGTTTTGGCAAAAAGCGTGGAAAAGATAAATAATTGTTGGAAGGTGGTTCAGGGAGTCCACCGAATCGACCATCGAAGCTCGAATTCTTCTGTTTGGAGGAATTATTTGGTAAAGAAAGAAGAAATTTGTTAATATTCATATTGGAGTATGGATTCTTGTAACCATATTCGCGAGGAAATAACATCGGATTTCATAAATAAAGTCCCATTGAAGAGGATTCCACGGGAGGATGGAGTACCATGACCCGATGACCCAGATATCCCATGACTTGCGTCATTCACAATCTCTCCCCACCGAAAGCGACGGCAACGACACGCATCTGAAAGAGGGTGGATCGGAGGAGGGAGAAAGAAGCAAACCGAGAGCGAAAGAGAGAGGACATCGAAGAAAGTGTGTAGAGGCAGTGTAAAAGAGCGAGCAAGGATGAAATCGAAGGCATGCTACAACAAGTTCCGATACCGGGGTCCACTCTCGGTCTTCTTTCAAGGACGTCGAAGTGCATCCAACAAGGAAAACGATACGTTATATTATCGTCATACTCGTTCGCGATATTTCCCGAGTGTTCGTGCGCGTGTGAACTTATGGGTGATTACGAGATCGTTGTAACCACCTCGATAAGACTATGCAATTCGTTTGTCGAAGATGTCTGACCTGGATATCGACAATTCCTTTTATTACCCTTTCTTTCTCGTTTGCTCTTTCTCTCTATTTCCTTGCTTTTGTTTAATTCACTTTTGGACGAAACGTAGATGCCAAAACCATTGTAATTCAAACGTAAGTGTCTCTATAAATACTTTTACGTAAAAAAAAACTATATCGTATCGTTTAGTCTTTAATTTATACGAGTATCGTTATAATTTTAGAATAAAGACAATGTCTCGCAAAGTCTTGCACGGTTGAAAAATCGAAGAAAGAAAGTTGAAATAGACGGAAAGACGCGAGTCGTTGCACTTTTACCGAAAGAATCCAAGACCCATGGTGTGCCGTTGCTTGGCAACCATCCTGGGTCAATGGGATACGCGTTCATGGGAGAAAGTGGGTCAACCTATGATCTCGGTATCTTCTTAAGTACTCACGCCGAGGAAGTACGCGAAAAAGGCCCTTTTGCGTTCGCTTGCACCTTGCATCCCGATTAAAATTAATCAACGAAGTCTCTTTATAGTTTTTAACGTGAAATGTTTCGAGTGCAAGGTTTAAACGTGTGCTGTCTTCTTATATCAGTCGACAATAATCATGTGAATCGCAAAGAAAAAAAAATTGAAATGTCAATGATTAAGCTAATTATAGTTTAAAACCCTAATCCTCGCGCGACACGTAATCGGCTACACGCGCTTCGATACCTCGATTAACGCTATTCCTGTAACACCGATATCTAACGAGTGAAGCAGTAACTTCTATTTTTCACGTTTTATACAAAAAAAAAAAACAATTCATCTTTGGTATTCGCGACGAAAAATATCAAATTTTTTTTCAATTAGAACTGCGATCGAAGTAACGCCAAAGGGAAGAGGGGCTATGAAAGTTTTAGCAAAGTTTAAAAATTTGTTATTAATCGAGATTCGTCTGAGAAAGGGAGGGAAGGGCCGAAAAAAAAGAGACCAAATAAAATAGCGTTACTCGAATGGAAACAACGCAAGAAAAAAATGAATCTTCCAAAACGAAAAGTAAGTCGCCCTTGGCTCGTCTTCGTGATCTCTCCTACTGACCCGAATACCTATACGGAAGGTGACTACGACGGTATTTATAGAACCACCCCCGACGAACGACCCCCCAACGCGAACGCGACGTGACAAAGGTCCGCGCTAAGCGTAAAGAAAAACTTGATAGTCCGATATATTTATTATTCCTCTTGTTCTCCTTATTATATACATATGTATGTACTTATTATTTATATATTAACCATTTATATATTATCTCTCCGAATATACGACGTCTCCCAAATTAACTTGTCTTCGGAAAAGACAATAGACAAATATTATTAGAAACGTCAAAACCAAATGTTCAAAAAACATTTTTAACAGCCGTAATAATTTCTTATCTCGGTGTTTCCGTTGCCTCGTCCGTTGTTTAACCATCTTCCCGATCTCGTATTGTCTTTATTTTTTTACCGATACTTCTTTACCGACTTTTTTGAAGCGAGAAAAGAAAGAGATCGAGAAGAGATGGAAAGGGTTGAAAAGAGGAGGGCAGAGAGTTCGGTGGCCCAGCGCAGGCGTATCGCGAACGTCATCCTCGAGGACGTCGAAGGCGACGATTCGCGTCATCGACGTGACCAATCATTGACATTATCATTATCGGTCCATCGATACTCGGTGATTCGATTAAAAAAAAGAGGGGCCTTTTTAATCGTTCTTACAACGGTGACGACAATCTCGGTAAATTAGCGATTCCATCGGATTTAAATTTTTTCTCTTCGCACTCAGACTCCTCGACCCTCTCTCGATGGTATTCTTTGCTGAAAGAAGATAAAAAGAACGTGGGAATGCATTGAAATACGTGGAAGCGTACGTGAAAACTGTAATACCGAGGTAGGTCGATAAGGGCCCGGTAGCGCGATAGTCGGACAGTGCGGAAGTTGGTAAACGCGGCAACGGAAGGCAAACCAGCTGGGAGAAACGTTGGTAAAGCCTTACCGAGTTATACGATCCGAGTGGTCTTCTTTCGATAAAAGAGACACAACGGAGAAGAATTTTTATTATTCGAAGAGTAGCAACCTTGCGACGATTAGACGCGGTGGACCGAGCATCGATCGAGCGACAACGACCGAGCGAGGTCCGATCTCATCTATGACTGTTCTACTCGAAAAGAGATAAACGAAACGATCGGTGAAAGACTGGTCATTGGAGAAAATATCTCTGTACACGTTTTTTTTTTTCGATACTCGTACAAGCGTATTTAAATGAATAAAAATATAATTGTAAGATTAGGAATATTATGTTACGCTTCCTACATTTAAGCATACGTATCTTGGATACGAATAAATGGAAGTAGTAAGTCTATTAAAAGAATTTACGAGTAACGTCGAATGAGGAAATAAACATTGTTACTGCGAAATTGTTCGTCTTGTTGTTAAAAATCTTTGCATTTACGATATATACACATTAATTATGGTTTTAATTAAATATAGATTAAGTTTAAGCGAAGCTCATCGATTATAAATGATTATCGAACATTATCAAGCTCATTAATTATTATCAAGCGAGACTACAATCGTCGTTAAAAATCCTTTCGAGGAGTTCCATACGCGTGTATTTATGCGTAAAATTGATGTAAACGGTTTCTCCATAAATTAAAAATTACGGTATACGCTAGTGCCCTATCTATCTAGGCTGTAAATGCGATATAGCGGATATCATGTACAGCGAAGGGAAACAAAATCATCGATAACGATTATCGCATAAAACGATCAATGCGAAATAAAGATACGAGGGACGGGGAAGTCTAAAGAAATATAAGAAAAGGGGAGAAATTTCTGACATTTCTACGCCAATGGCCCAAATTGACAAGGCTTCTCGTGGGGTAGTTAGGATTAATCCCGTTTACCTCGAGCAGATTTAAGGCTTCTTATGCAACTTTACGTTCGAAAGAACCTACGCTATTGGGCTACAAACGCGATTTTCGTAAAGAAAATGCCTGCTCGTTGAGCACGTTTGCCATATATAAATATAGATATCTATGTAGTCGTAGTATACATATGCCCTTTGACGACAAAAATGGAACGTCATTTGTTTTTTTTTTAAAGAAACCCTCATTCTCCCGTCGATATTACGCTACGAAATGTTGAAATAAAATTATAAAAAGCGTAGTAGATTTTTCGAATAATCTATGATCCGAATCTGCCAAATCCTTAAATTATTAATTAAGGATGAAGGAAGAGAAAGACAAGATCCCAACGTAACGAGTCTACGACTTGAAATCCTAACTTTGCTTCGGCGCGACCCTTCTATCACGTTACACCAATCTTTTAAAGTCGGAACGGTGGCGATTCGTTGCCCATACACTGTATCGTATAACCGATTCTTTGCACAGTGGCGCGGCGAATAAAATTTTGTAATTTTTCAATCCCATGACTCTTCGATTACGTCACACGATTTCGAAATAATAAAATTAGAATAAGGGTAAATTACGAATCACAGGAAGAAGCTAGAAGACCATAAATGAAGAAGGAAGAGAAGAAGGACGTAAAGAGGAAGACAAGAAAAGGAAGAAGAAACGGATAAAATAGGTCAGCCGTCTTATGTTTCTGTCTTATTTCATTGTAAATTTGCGATATGAAATATGACATAAACTTAAGGTGGGTACCTATGTGATCGACGAGCATGATCGAATCGGAAGAAGCCGCGAGGGAACGTGTTTCCTTTTTCGAGTAGAAAAGAAGAAATACTCGCGGAGCGTAAACGAATCGTGTAAGTAATAAAAAAAAATTAGAAAATTTCACCTTCGCTTCGCTCCTTTTATCACACGGACGCCTTCCTTTCGCATTTCATTCATTTTCATAAGAATTCTTGCGTTCTTACATACGAAGAATCAGATACCAAGTACAAAGAGCAAAAAATCTCGAGATTTTCTTCGTTCGCGGGTACGCGAGATAGCATAGGACGGTAGAAAGGAAGGAATAACGGTGGTCAGTGGAGAAGAGACAGGTTGGGCCAGGCAGACAGTTGCGAAGCCTGAGCCAAGGGTGCTAAGCCCTGAATCCTGAAAAGTGTTCGGAGCTTACTCGGCTAGTGTTACCCCAACCCCTCCCCCTCGACGAACTCCGACCGTTCCCGCGAACCCCACGCGTTACGCACGGCCGCGTAACGTGGCCGCTACCGACTCGCATTCCAATTCCGTTTCTTCCTTACTTCTTTCCTCTTATCGGCTAGACACCCTTCGCAAATGATGCATGCAATCCCTTCCTCTCTGCTGTTCGCGTAAGGACCGATAAAACGAGTAATGCCGTCTCTACGATGAGACAAAAAAATCAAATGAGCTTGAATTTAAATAGGTACACGTTCGAACGACACACGGTTTCCTGGGAACGAATTTATTAACCGACTTCGAAAAGGAGGAGGTTAGGGGAAGAGTGGCATGAAAGAGCCACTTCTTGAAAGAGCCACTATCATTTACACAGTAGTTTTTGAACAAATGTTGGACGAATTAGTTTTTGAAAAACTAGTAAAGTTTTTGCTAGTTTAACTAGCAACCAGTTTTGCTACTTAAAAACTATAATTCGTCCAACATTCGTTCGAAAACTACTGTATAAAATGATAGTGGCTCTTTCATAAAGTGGCTCTTTCATGCCACTCTTCCCCTACTCTATTCGACAGTGGGCGATCTTGCTTTTTTTTTTCTTTTTTTTTTAACAATTATAGTCATAGAATACAGGTAACACGGTAAATAGGCTCCTAGAAAATACCGTTTTATACGAGACCCAGATATAACTAGATATTTTCATTTTAATAACCTTAATTTAATGGGCGTCATTTAAATTGCTAAATACATAAATACGTTAAATAGTATTACTAGAAAATTTTTGATCGTATTGAAGCGAAACCGTGTTGCAGGATACCGTGTCAGAGATGTGTTACCTATATTAACACTAGATTTACGGATGTTGTTTATATACCTATTTTGACTTAAGTAAAAAAAGAAGAATATAAAGAGGAAAGAAAAGAAGAGGAATAAACATTTACATATATTTCATTACTTAACTAAAAAGCCACGTATGATTTTTTGTAAATTGTAAAGTTCATTAATTGTATTTAAACTTTACAACTAAAGATTAATTATATAATACAAATAATACAAACTTTACAATTAAAGATTAATTGTAAAGTTTCATATATATATATAGTAATCAAATTTTTAATGAGTCAAATTGGCTCAGTCCGTAAATCTAGTGTTAACAAATAGATCTGTATCGTACATACATGATCAAGAATCCGACATTCCTCGTCTTAGCGACGCAAAGCCGTTTCGAAGCCGTCACTGGGACGTATCTTGATGGGAGAAATGAAAAAGGTGAGAAACAAGATCGCCATAGGAATATAAGGAAATTAAAAAGAAGAATATCGGGAAAGTCGAATCGGTCGCGGAAAATACAGGTATGAAAATTAGGTCGTCCTAATGCCGGATCCCACTATTTACCGAACGGGGTAATTGCTTCACGTCGGTATGTATGTGGGGTACGTTTTAAGGATTCACCTCTTCGCAATATCATTAAACACTACCACCAACGGCACCACTGCCAGACGGCATTAGTCGGGTCAGAGGATAGAGTTATATAATCGTAAGGAAAATTGTTTACGTTATCAACAAAAGTACGAGGCGCGTGTATCGATGGAGATATCGAGGAAAGAAGAAAACTGAAGAAAGAACAAAATAACGAAAGGAAACGAACGGGTGAGAGAGAAATCATTTTTTACGAAAATTTGATAACTCGACCGTTCGACGATAGAAGAATCGAGTCGTGCGACACGTATCTCGTTATAAAAGAAAAAATAAATATAACAAAAAAAAAAGACGCGTTAGAAAATATTAGGAGAGGTGGTGGGTCGATGTAGCCGATAAGACGATCAAGAAAATGAAGAGAGGAAAGCGTGTAAGGTATGCAATTCGATCGTCTGACTTCGGTAGCGCAAATACGATTTTGCTCGTAATGCCTGTGCCCTTATTTCCGAAGAAACACGTGTCTTGCGGTCTTAAAGCGGAACGATCATTGGCCCTCCCAGTCTAAAGCCATACTTTGATTGGCCGACGGATTAGGTAACCACGTGGTGTGGTAGTATATAACGAAGGGTGAACTAAGAAACTAACGGCAGTTGTACTCGAACGGTGCAAGGAAGAACCGGGTGCGACTCTTTACCATCGATCGCGCAGTGTCGTTTTCATTTTGAAAAAAAAAAAAAAGAACGATCGTCGATGACTGAAGTGTCTTCTTACATTTCCGATAAAGTTTACTAGTTTCCGTCGTATTACTCGGTTGAAAGTCTAGCTCGATCGGTTACCGCCGAGCTTCGTCCGTAGACTCTTTTACGCGAAGTGCCTGCATTGAGAGAAAAAAAGGATAAAAATTTGTGAAAGTCTGATATAGTCGTGCGCGAACTCGAGAAAAAGTTTTCTCGTTCTTTCGAAGAACGAATACGCGATTCATCGGCCGATTTCGAGTCATTCGAGTAAATCGAAGGAAGAAGTACGGACGCGAGGGTTGAAAAGCGCGCTTCGACCGATAGGGGAAGTGTGAGCATGAAAGAGCCACTTTTTGAAAGAGCCACTATCATTTGCACAGTAGTTTTTGAACGAATGTTGGACAAATTAGTTTTGAAAAAACTAGTCAAGTTTTTGTTAATCCAAGTAGCAACCAGTGTTGCTACTTAAAAACTATAATTCATCCAACATTCGTTCGAAAACTATTTTGTAAATGATAGTGGCTCTTTTAAAAACGTGGCTCTTTCATACCACTCTTCCCCTACTATCGGAACGGATTATCGCGGACCTCGTGAGAGAAGATCCATGCTCGATCTTAAGAGATTTCTCTGACGTCGTCTTGTTTCTTCTTCTCTATTATCGATAAATGATAACATTATCTCGTGTATAAAAGCGCCAGCACGCGGAAGCTGAGGAGAAGATGGATCAGGGAACGAAAGGTGGGAATAACTTTTCTAATTCGGCGATATGCAAACGACAGGCAATAGGTTCACGACGAGTCGTGCACGGTTAGGAAGATCGAAGCCGTTGAATTTTGCATTCGGGGCGAACCGTTCCGGCAGCCTATAGAGCCACCAGATGTCCAAGCACCCACAGCTTTTGCCTTACCGACTCACTTTACTAGCAAAGAGAAGTGCTTCTCTCACGACGTAGCTATAGGATGAACACAGAACGTATAGTTAACTTCTTTCCCTTCCCTTACCGATCGCCATGACCGCTCTTTTATCCCCCCCACCCGATCGAGCAAAAGGATGTCGATCGAAATGTAAGAACTTAACTATATCGTATCTATTTCAGAGTATATTTCGTCACGTTTCCATAGCGAGTTCCCTACTCGAAGTTCCCATCACAGGGATGCGTTACCGCAACTCGTTAGGTTCGATCTAGGTTTCTGATTCTACTTCCTCGAATCGTAGATATCAACGAGATGCGGCTCGATCTTTCGTTTTTCGAAGGAACGTCGTATTTTTCGATCGTATTTTTCGTCTTTTTCACTCATAAGAAAATTCTTCGTTGTCGGGAATATAAAACAAAGTCTTTTTAAGACAAAAGAGTGAGAAACTCTTGTCGCGATCGAGGTATGCTGTTGGACCCCAGTGCAGCTGCTGGCCACTGCACAAGATTAGACATAAGACTCTTGTGCGTGTGACAGCGGCTATGATGGGGCTTCCATGAAACATCAAGGTCGATACGTCGATGGAAATAGTGTGCATCGGTCCTATCGCGCGCCCACGCCCGGTCTCGATCAAGAACGACGTATTCCATGTAAGAAGACGAGAGTTTCTCGAAAAATCAAATTCAACGTTCATTGATTTATCGTCGAAGTGACACGAGGTACGCTCGATCGATTATAAGAATGATATCTCGTTATTTACAACTTGCTTCGCAATTATTCGATACTTCGAAAGTAGGAGACAAAATTTGATATGATGATCGAATTCGTAACGCGGATAATTTCTCCTAGATGACTTTACTGATCTTAGCGTAACGTCCTTCATATTTTCTATCGGACAGCTCGTCTTTTATAAAATTTCAAGGGTTGTAGAACGGCTGCAAACGATACGACCCATGGTAAAAGGAGAAAAGAAGTATAACATGTAACCCTGAGGGGAGGCGTTAACAATAAACCTTGTAACTCGAACTGCTTGATTCATTTTATAAAATGTATAGTAATGTTTAGCAGTTAACGTTAAGTCTCTATAATTATTTTTTTAGCAATATTTGTAAATTAGTTTTGACTATCAATCAACGACAATTTTGTAATGAAATTATTCATGATTCTTACGGTACTACAGGTATATGCGGTACCGTAAATGAGAAATTGGTAAATATGTATATTTAAGAGTGACGTTATCCTTGGGTATAGAATACAAAATATTATGTAATATTATATTAAAGTAATGCATATTTCATATCGTAAAAACATTTCGTTAAAACGTGCGTAGATAATAGTATTAACAGATGAATTTCCATCCAATGTTATAATACGATAGAAACTAGTAGCAGAGATCCCGCGTTAAAAGAATAAAGCTACAATAATATAAATATGAAAGTAATAAATAACTAAAATATAGTTATAATCTATAATCTAAATACTAATAGATATAATAGATAATAGATTAAAGAGTTACAGAAGAAAGTGTAAAAGTTCTCATTTTCCATCTTAAGCGTGAAACTTACGCACGAAATGGAGACTGCAGAAGAAAAACCAAAACAGTGACAAGACAAATAAGTAATCGAAAGGTTATAGTGAGTATAAACAAGAATATAATCTTTCATAAAGAACACTAGCACATCCTCCAATGGACGTGCACATCCTTCAATTATTATTTTCTCAATTGTCCTTTATTGTTCAAAGTGTCCGATTTGTTTAAATTACATGAAAATTAGACTGAAAACTGGTAACGGAGTCGGTATCTCTTCAACTACCGTAAGTTCGAACTTCAAATTTTCCCGCGCCGCCGTTCGTGCCAATAAAAACGATGCAGCCGTCATAGCCAATATCTTTTATGCATTTCTGGGTATCTACAGATAAAAAGCACGATGAACGATGAAGGAATAGTTGATATGAGTAATTTTGTAAAAAGGAAACGCACAAACTGTCCAGAATGAATAAAAGTTGGTTTTAATCACAGACATATAAACTAGACCGCTAACTTTCTACCGTTTTCCTTATGTATTTCTCCTGTCATGTAATATATATGCGCAAACTTGACACAAGCGTCTAAACTGCGTGGGTGCTATAATATAAAGTTGTGTTAGAATATAATATAATTTGTAAAACGTTCAAAATCATGTTCATGGAATAAGGCATATCAAACTGCGCATGCGTTGTGCCTATTCTACGGATGCGTGGACAAATTAGACATACATACTTTTTGACACAGTTAAAGGTCTAGTGCATATATAGATGTCTATTATGTAAATGTGTTTTATTATAGTCATGATACACGTCTATAAGATATGTCCAATAGCGCTGCGTGTCCCTTGAAAATGCTCGAATATGATTGGCCAAGCAAGAAACGCAACAGCGCCAATCGTGGACGTTGCAATTCGCATTGAATATGGTATAGAGGTAATTTTTTAGAATTTAAATATACAAAAAATAAAGTAAGGAAATATTAACGATTTCCAGAATCTTATAAAAAGTATTTACGGTATAAATCGTATCGCATCTCTGTCGGCATAAGAAAGAGCATAGAAGTAAAAAAAAGAAATAGATGCGTTTTTCTTGTGTCATATTGCGACATATGAATAAAAAAATCATTGATCGCTCCTAGATTGACTATTTTTCTATAATAAGAACTAGGTATTGTGTTGTCTTTATTCCTTGGGTGAAAGTGAGTTATCTGTTTACGTCGTCGGAAAAAATAAAAGAAAGATAGATTCTGCATAACGTCACTTCGCAAAAATATTCAGCTCACTGTTTTATCCAAGGTCGAAGTTCTCCACGTTTTCGTTTGCGATAAGTATAGTATACGTAAAATGGTAAAATGCGTCTGTGTACCTGCGTAGTTCGAACGCGCAACCATCTGTCAGGTACAGTCCACGAGTAACCTCGTTGCTGCATGTTTTGAAAGAGCAAGTTCAACGAAGTACATACTCTTTGGGCGATACATGTGATTTTCCAAAAATACTTGACTATCCTTTCTAAGTGAAATTTAAAAAAAGAAACGGAAAGAGAACTATTGAGCCATGAGTCAAGTCAGGCAAAATTTTCACGAAGATTGCGAAAAAGGGATAAACAAGCAAATCAACATGGAGCTATACGCGAGTTATGTGTATTTGTCTATGGTCAGTGTATAAGATTATAGATTATAGAGAATCCTTCCTTTTTGGTATCACCCTGCATTTCATTTTCCCGAAGAAATAAGTACATTTCGTTTCGCTAGCTCGCTTATCGATTATTTCCAGGCGTACCACTTCGACAGAGACGACGTCGCTTTGCCAGGTCTTCATAAATACTTTAAAAAAGCTTCCGACGACGAGCGTGAGCATGCTATGAAGTTTCTAAAATATCAAAACAAAAGAGGCGGTAACGTCACTTTGACGCCAATCGAAGCACCGCTCTGCGACGATTGGGAATCGGCACTGAACGCTATGACGAAGGCGCTAGAATTGGAAAAAAAAGTTAACGAGGTATGACTTTGAATTAGATGTATGCACAAAAAGAAAACTATTATTTCTCCATCGTACGTGTCCTTCGTATCTTTTTCGAAGTATAATAATGACATATCCACAGTTTATTTTTTAAATACATGTGCTAATTCGATTAATATGTACGCGTTAATTTATATGGCCTTAAATTTCCCTTTGATGACTAGTTCGAGTTTTGTGAAGTAAGGAGAAACCGGGGGTGTAACTCAGTGGTAGAGTGTCCGCTTCGCATGCGGAAAGTCCTGGGTTCAAATCCCAGCTCCTCCAAAAACACTATTTTTCCTTTTTTTTTTTTTTCCTTTTTCCATACCTTCTCTCTAATCTTTTACAATATCGAAGATAGTTTATTATTTAGTTATTTTTATAGAATAAATAATTTCATTGCTTTATTTACAATATGCTTTCTTTTACCAGAGTCTATTGGAATTGCATACCATTGCTTCGGGTCACGGCGATGCGAATTTTATGGACTTTTTGGAAACAGAATTTCTTCAAGAACAGGTGGACTCTATCAAAGAGATCGCCAATTACGTTACGAATCTCGATATGGTAGGCGAGGATCTTGGGGTTTACATATTCGACAAGGAATTGAGCAAATGAAGTTACAACGTCTATTTTTCGAACGAAAATCGTCAATTTTCGAATTCGTCGGATACAGCTTTGGCATTAGCCATAGATAAAACTTTGTAAGAATAGTTACGTGTAAGTCGAGTATCTATATGTAATAACGACAAATTAAAAGCGTAAAATGAATCTTAGTTTTATCGAATCTTTCTATTCGCAATAAATTAAAAAAATTGGTGCTTTGAAAAAAATGATGTTTGTCTACCTAGAACACAATCCGTTTATAAATACATATGTTAAATTTCTTGCTACACCTTTGTCATTGATAAAGTTTGAATAATTTATATGAATACAAATTTGATCGCGATAAGTTGAGAATGGGATATCCCATCGTTAACAACGATTTTGTAAAGTAAGCAAAAATTGTCAATTCGTATGCGTCCGTTCTACCTTTTGTCAGATCTCAATAATATAGAATCATTGCAGAAAGAAAGAAATGTGAATGTGAAAATGTCAAAATGCTTATATGAGAATTACTGTCTTCAAATATGATTTTAGTAAAGTTATGTTAATGAAACGGAAAAAAGTTAAATGTATTCGATTAAATCGATCGTATTTATATTATTTACAATTATACGATAAAGAAATATTACACCGCGAATAACATTGATTGCCCGGGTTTCGCCATGTGCGAGTTTTACGTATTCAACATGTAAGACAGAAAGTACTGAATGTTCCCAAAGACTTTACTAGGGAATTTCCTAATATGTTCCCAATCGTTACATTATTCAGATTACCGTACTATGTTCCATGTATATGTGCTATCAATACTGTACTTACTATGTACTGTATTTTTCGATGCTATCATGAACCCTGATATGATAAAAGGATGTAATAAAAATTACTATAAAAATACCAACCTTCCCGTAAAATTACGAGGGGGATTATTGCTGAAAGCCCTAGTCGTTGGCCACTTAAATGCCACGACGTTTATAGGCTGAATAACTTTACGCGAAGGTTGGATAAATCCAGTCTTATTATAATATATTATAAAAAAAAAGAAAAGACAAAGTAAACTCACCTTTCAAGGATGTCTGATATAATAACACTTTAACCATTCAGAAAAGACAATTCTACGGTCCCAATAGTATAATTTTATTCCTAAAGGTTGGGAACACTGATCACCAGAATTTTCATCGAGTTTTTTAAGGTTAGAAAGCCGAACCTCTTGCGATCGTTAATTAGAAAAGTACGTAAAGTTATCCAAAATGATAGGACGATTGGTTTCTGGTATTTTGAATGTATTACCGTATGTATTGTCTTTCGAATTTTTTCAAATAACATAAGATCGTTTATCAAAATAATTAAGATTTTACAGACGTAACGCGCCAACGAACGGGTTAGTGCGATCGTTCGATGCTGCAATTACATCGCCAAATCAATCTCAATGGAATTTCACATCCGTTAGGACTAAATTCTTTTACATAACCAAACCGAGATATAATTTTCCAAATCCTTCGGAATATAAACGTGTAAAGAAATATGGCTGGCACGCAAGAATGTCAACACCTGAGGGTAGAAAGATTCTTATGAGAAGAATATTAAAAGGCAAACACGTATTAAGTCATTAATTATATACGTAAAGTTTGTTAATGTATAGACAATATGAATAAATACTTCTCTTATGTTACAGACTTTTTATTCGTTTAGTCATTTATATTTTACAAAATAGTTTATGTACAATGTACTTTATCGTGTAGGTCTCAAGCATTCAAGGAGACCACAGCCTCCTCCTTTTCTTCGAACTCTGGTATATTCTTAAACTTCAATTGTTTACAAGTCCAATCAAACGGCGGTATTAAAGGAGCTTCCAACGTTAAAGATTCTTCGCCCAAGAAACTTGGTAGTATAACTTGTCGGGCATGAATATGACAGGGTATTAATTCTTGCTTTGCTTTAGACAAATGTAATAATTCCAATAGTTGCCTATCAACTTCGGGCAAGCGATATTCTATTGTAAATGGATTAGCCAACAGCCATTTGCCACCAATTTTATGTATTCTGTTTGCATAAATATTATCTCCCAAAATTGGAGAATACAATCTAGTCGATGCAAATAACCGTAAAGCGTGCCACTTTATCGTTGATGCTTTTATCTCTATTAAAGAACTCAAATTATTTGTGGAATTTGAGATCACATTAAATTGTACATTTAATATTTTCACTTTACGTTGTTTCTCTTCATTTTTAGACCATGAATCAGAAATGACAACCTATAAATGTTCAAAGTAACATAAGATTAATAAATTTGCTATTTGAAAAGACGGTTCAGACTGCAGAATAGTAATAGAAGGTAAAATTACCTGGCGTCTAGATCTGTTTGAATTATACTGTTTAGTCATGCACAAATGTTCCTTGCCTTCTATCTGTCTTGGTTGTCTCGTCGTAATGATCCAATATATTTTATTTAAAAAATTCATTCCCACTGATTTTACATAAGAATAATTTATAGCTTCCTGTATCTTCTCATCTGCCGCTAATAATGTCACGCCACTCATAAACCTGTAATCGTAATGAAACATAAATTTAAGAACGTATACAACATTTATCTTCGATGGACTTACTTTTCTGGTGTCTTGACTATAACTAATTCAGGATATCCCAATGTCTTTGCAATGAATGGGATACCATCGGATAATGTATAATCTGTTTCGTCTGGTACCGTGGAATGAAATTTGAATACATCTTTATTTATATTTTGATGCCTAGCGGATATACCGTACGGCTTATTTATCACAACGAATCCATCTATTAACAAAGGACGTTTATATTATAATGACAGCATTTTTATTTAATCAAGAATCTAATAAAAATTTGGTTACCTTTATTGTATATAATATTATTTAATAAGTACTGGGAAAACTTCTCAAGCGATTTCCATGGATGTAACTTACGATACGGATGAATTAGTTTTGGTTTTTCTAAGGTATACGGTGCTTTATCAGAGCAATATCTTTTAACGAAGTTTTGGTGTTGCTTTTTGATTATACAATTGTATAATTCAAAAGCACCAACATTTAATATCGTATGACGCATTTTTATATTAATACTTGCTACTTCTATTCATTAAAAATAAGATCGTAACAAATTTAATCGTTCCTTTCATATTAAATTTTATATTAACCTTAAAAAAACATAACCTCTTCTATTAAAATAACATTCGGCAATATATTTATTAAAATACACCTAGTGAGTATATTTTGCGTTACGAGGACACACGGTGTTATCGCTGTTGTCGAACGTTTATAATGGTTTATAATAAAGTGCAGTTTTTTTTATTTGTAATTATACCGGATCTCATGCAATATTTTCATTACAACTGCGCCATATTTCAATACGGCACTTCGGAGAACTGTAGTGCTTTCTTTGAAGGAACAAAGCCGATTGGTTGACTCGAACGAGATGTAATAATCGATTGCGCATAGTAGCAATCGAGGATTCAGTCTATCGCATCGCGCGGCGCGCATTTCACAAGAAAAACCTACCTGAGTATTACGAAGAAATCGTTTTTAGAAAATGTATAAGTTTATCAAGTAGATAGGTACTTTTCTTAATTACTTTATTTTCAAAATAGCTCTCGTCGTGATTATAAATATATAATTTATTGTTTGTACCTTACTAAATTCTTTCTTTCCAAAGGTATACTATTCTCTATAACTATTTTAAATATATTTAATTGTGCACTCATTAAAATGAACGTTTCGATGTTTGCGCGGTCGTAGAATGGCTTTGTTTCTATAGGTTTCATTAAATAATAAATAAATGAATGCAATTCGAGTACAGTCGAGAATATGGGACACGATTGATCGATGCAGAAATAATGATCCATTTTAGGTAGGCGTGATTCCTGTGAATTTACGAAGCGTTCAAACCCATTGACGTATGACGCGTATGATCTATTAAATTTGATGTAATGAAATACGCGTATACGCTCGTAAATACGCCTTTATCCAAATTTGTAGCCAAGCGTGTATTATTAGCGATACTCGTTGAAAATTCAGAATCTCGATCTAAATTGAGTGGCTTGGAAACCGTGAGTGGGTGCCGGCTGTAGATTAAATCTTATCGGTCTTACGGCTTTTCCAGCCTTGCCGTTCGGAGACGAGGTGGTTTGTTTGAACGCATTCCCGACTTTCGGTCGATATCGATACCACCAATATTCGAATGCTAATGTTAGGCAAGCGAAAGCGATGCCTACGAAAATTACCACGAAGACACCCCCTATGTTATGAATACTGATACCATCGCTCTGATCGTCCTCTTTCTCGCAATCTTTCCTTTCGGGGTTTCGCTTCCACCATTTATCCTTAAACGTTTCCAATTTCCTCTTGTTCAACAATACGAGAATGCTGCAGATTGTAAAAAAAATCGATTAGTTTTTGCGATACTCGAATATATTCGAGCCGTTCGTGGGCTAAATCGATTAACTTCATCTTTTGAATTCCTTCAAATTTGAGCGTTAAGGGGGAAATACCTTTATGCTGCCGAAAAAAAGTCAATTTTTATGAATTTTTTTAGAAAGGAACATTTTGTCTAATATTTTCGAAACTTTGGGTATTATTTATTAATAATGTTTACTATTACAGTATATTTTTTGTGTTAAAAAATATTTAGAAATGGCGAAGTTACGGTACTATCTTCTGAGACGGTCGTGGTTTGAGCGACCGGCGTGATTTGAACTCAACAAATATTTGACCGATCTCGTTGAAATTTTATATACATGTAAATAACAGTATTACCTATTACCCAAACCTACAAGATTTAAAAAATTGTAGAAAAAAAAGTATGTTTTTACTGAAAAATAACGAAAAGATTTGGCGTAAAATTTAAACTTTTTCTTTAAAAACGTACTATTTCTTAAAATTTCGCTTTTGTTCACTTTTTTTTTGGCTTAGGTACTCCATATGTGTATTAACAATACAACTTTTATTTGTGGTTTGTCTCAGATGAATACAACAGACAATAGAACTTACGCCATTTTCCAACTCATATCACGACCGTCCCAGAAGATAGTACCATAACTTCGGCATTTTTCAATATTTTTTAAAACAAAAAATACACTGTAATAGTAAACATTAGTAATAAATAATACCCAAAGTTTCGAAAATGTTAGACAAAATGTTCCTTTCTAAAAAAATTCATAAAAATTGACTTATTTTCGGCAGTATAAAGGTATTTCCCCCCTTAAATCACTTACTCGATGCTTGATTATTTATATCGAAACATTTTCTCTACTTTCTATCTTGCGGAGTTAATAATAATAATAATAACATAATAATATATTTGTGTTAATCGATTTGACAAAGAAGGAACTCGTATACGTATAGCCAGATAGATACAACGAAGGTCTACGTACGCGTTATTAAATTGATCCTTCAACGGCGAGCCCTGTTGAACGGCTATAGCGTAAGGCTTTCTCGAGAATTCTTCTCCCACTTGCATAAGATCGCAATTCGTCATCGCGTGATACTTGATGGTCGAGGCATCTCCGATATAAGCGAATTCGTTGCTGGAATCGAGGCGTAGTACTCGTCTCATGGCCTCTTCGTCGGTAGCCGGGAACTCGGCCTCTTTCATCGCTTGAAACATCTTCGTATACTTGTCGCTGACAGGATATTCCCAAACCGCTAGTTTTGCCCTTTCCACTTCCGATAAACTATCGTTTAAACTCATATCCTTCCATATTCTGCAATGAAATATGGGCGGGTGAGCGAGGTAATAAACCTTGGAGGAAATAGATTTCATATCCGTTACTCACTCGTAAAATCGTCCCTCGATATGAGCCATCCTTTCGAAGTAGGTGTACGCGGCAGAGCCTTTCACGGGAGCGTATTGAACTTTGTATTGTTTACTGAGATCGTCCAAGGACTCGATAGGAGTGTCGAGCCTGGAAACGGTTAAAAACGCTGCGAGATTTGCGGTGTAAGAAGCGATTATGATAAATCCGAAGAGCCACCAGGTAGCCGCGACGAGACGCCCGGAGAGATTCTTAGGTGCCTCTCCGCCGCCCTGAGGCGTCAGGGAGGTCATACAGAACCAGAGGCACTCCTTGAAATTGAATTCCCTCTTTTCCTCGTCGTCCTTGTACTTTTCCCGATTATTCTGATAACTATACGGCGACCAGCGATCGAAGACCCACATGAGAAAGCTCGTGAAGAAATAGGCAGCGAGTATGCAGAACCATACCTCGTCCTCTAAGACGGTAAGAAACTTGAAAAGAGACGTCTGAGTCTTCGGTTTTAGCATCATTATGGTCAAACCTACGAGATCGTAATAAGGTACGGTGAAATCAACGACCTTCTCTCTTTCTGCCATCACCCAAAGAGTACCGAGCGCGATATCCGCGCGTTTCTCTATCAACTCTCTTATCATGCCGTTCCAGCTGCCATTCTCGCTCATCTCCCCATAATTATCCATCGCTCGTATATCGTACTCGAATTTGACGGTTTCCCTTATATCGTTGAGCAAGTCGATGCAAAAACCGTACCACTCGCCGGTTTCCTCTTTGTACATGACGAACGGAGGATGGATCACTGTCACGATCCGGTAGCTCGTCACCGCGGTACTGTTCGCGATAGCGTCATTCGTGACCTTTGAACAAGGCAAAGATATAAGGGACGAAGGGACGATAAAATAGTTACTTACGAATTACCACGGAGATAAAGAGGATCGGTCAAACGCGACTTGCCTGCAAGGACGAATCGATCCCGGCGGGCCAACTTCCAGCGTTCTCCGACGAAACGAGTTTCCCTCTCTCGATGGAGACCAAGTTGATGGACATACGAAAGTCGGCACCGTGCTGTCCGTTCTTTTCGCCCCATTTAAATCCGGCATAGGTAGGCGTCATAGTTTTAGACACGGACTGGAGCTTCTCAAGGAAATCAAAGTTCCTGCTTGGCGTGTTGTTGCCGTTATATTCGTCAGAGCTTACGTGAAGGGGTTCGTAGGGCCATTCTCCGCTATCTAACGCGGCTTTCATACTCTCTACACCGAGCAAGGTTAAATCGTAGTAGAAGGCCGAGGATAGAAACGGGCTTGGTAGTATAGCCTCGAGAGAATCACGGGCATTGTTATTATCCACGCTCGTCTCCTTTGATTCTGGTCTAACGAAGACGAGACTGATATTGTTGCAATCGCAGCTTGGCCAAGTATCCTTCTCTAAAGTTAACGCGAACCAGCCGTACTTGTGCCCTGTAAAATTGAGAGACTCCGCTGCGTGAAGCGCCAAGCGAATGGTGCTCTTGTCGCCAAGTATGAAAAAATTAACAACGTCTAGATCGCGCAGACGCGAAAGTTGTTCCTTCGTTTCGTCGATGGTTTCAGCTGCCCTGTTTATCACGTGTCGCGTTGGAACGTTTAACAGAAGACTGTTGTACTTGTAAGTCATGTCAAAATTCTTGTCAAACAGTATCGCCGCGTTCGTTACTTTCAGATAGATGGCAAGCCGTCGAATAACCTCCGGTACCAGATCAGCCGGTGGGGTTACTTGCACGAGATATTTCCTCTGCTCCTCGTCCAAATCACTCCAATATCGAACGTCATCCTCCTGACCGAATTGCGCGGACAACGTCGGCAAGCCGAGTGCGCTCGAGAACGAATTTAACGCTTCGACGCTCGAATCCGCGATCGCTGTCGCGAGAACGAAATCCGGCACGGCATGGGCACCCTTGCCAATCGCGTCATTCCAAACGTCGCATATCCGATGCAAAGATTCCTCGGGATCGGATCCGTTTACCTGTACCGTGTAAACTCTACCCAACCAACCGGGATGCTTTTCTCCGAGAGCTTTCAGGGCTGTCCTTATACTCTTGTTGGCTATTTGGTTGCTCTCCTCGTTGATCACGACTAAATGGAAAGTCGAATTGTGTTAATTGCGAGAACCAATGGCGACGGTCGAACGATAATACCTACGGATATTAACCGGTCTCGTATTCGTCGGTACTTTGCTCGTCGGTTTAATTAGCTGCGCCACGGACTTTCTTGAGAAAGTGTAGACGATACAAAAGAGAAAAACTGAGAAGGTAAAGTTCATGGTCGAGAATCGCAGCAGCAGCGTTAAAACTCGGTTGTGCGCGGACCGATCGAAGTTGCAACGACGGACTCTCGGTTGTGCACGGACGACGACAGCGTGCTATTAAAATAATGGACACCGCTCGGTTTTCGGCTATCAGGGAATATCGGTCGTTCCGTTCAAGGGTAGTCTTCATACTGAACTCGACTCGATACTCGGCTTATTTGTGTTTGTATACCGGTTGCCGCGGGGATGACCCAATCAATCCTCGGGACTTTGTCGCACTTATTTTTACAAAGGATCTACCTTATCGCCATCGTAATTATCTAACGAGGCTTCTTCTTTTGATCTCTTAGCACGTGTTTCTATTTCTCTCTTACGTATCATCGATTTCAATTATTTCGCCGTCATAGAGGGTGATCTACGAACGGGTGATCAGCTTATATTATTTTGCTGCTAGTGAACCGATTGATATTTTGTTTTTAGTATAACATAGTTCAAAGGGTGCTTTAAAATGATTATAGTAAATTTGTTGCTGACCAATTTTTTTCAATTTTCAAGGTCACCTTCCATTCTTTTATAGATAAATCTCTAATTTGTTACGCCTATCTTGCAGCAAGTATCGTAACAAATATTTTTTCCTTATTCATTAAAGAATTCGAAAAGGAAGATACTAAATTTTCTACAATCACTTTAAAGCTCTCTTTGAACCACTTTATATTAAAAAAAAAAATTTCAATCCGATCACTAGCATGAAAATATTCTAAGCATTACGCTTCGTGGACCACCCGGTATATCAACACCAACCATCGATTGCACCAACGTATAAAGGACTATTATTATAATTATATTTGGTAGCCAGTTATTGAATAAATTAAAAATTATTAATTATCTCGAGCGTTTCTCACCACTTTTGTTACATTCGTTATCACGAAGAAATTAATTTACGGCCTACACTGTAAATGACAATTACGGGGCGATCCACGGATATACGCACACGTCCATACGTGTGTACGTGTATACCGCGATATGGTCGATAAGTCGATAAAGTTACGGGTAATTTAGCAGCGAATTAGAAAAGCATAATAGTCGAGTGAATTTCTGCCTTCGACTTTCTCTATTTTTTTTATTCTTTAACACACCGCCTTAATGATACGTCTTATCGGTAGCGCAAACCATTTCTCCCGACGATAAGCTTCTACGTACGGAGAAAGAAAGAATCGTTGAAGGTTGATACTTTTATATCCGTGCGAAAAAAATATTCTTCCAAAAGGCGCGTTGCATTATAAATGAATTGCTTACGGTCACGAGCGTTCATTAGACTTATCGAGAACGTTACGATGCGGAAACGATCGAGGTTATCGTTGCCGATTAGAATATACAGAAAAATCATTTTATTACGTCGTATTTATTGCGATACTCGATAAAGCGAGAAGGTTTCGGGAAAAAAGAAAGGTCGTCAACGGAGTGCGTATATTTATACCGCCAAGTGCATCGTCGCTAATGGATCCAAGCTTCGAATCACAATAGGTAAATCCTAGAAGGAGGATCGTTTACTCTTCGTTAATTGGAAGAGGCAGGGAATAGGATCTCGGTTAATGGTAACCGATCGGTTAATGGTAAGCTGCGATCGAAGACGTAGTCATGGAAACGCTAAGGATGCCAATGTCGATCGGATAAATGCATTTGTAGATTTTTATTTATTCCCGCGCGAAGAGATGCCACCCGATCGATAACGCTAATCATAGGGAAAGAAATCCTTGAGGTGAGATATCTGACGAGACGCCATTACAAAATTAACTGAAGAATATAATAAAATAAGAGAAAATAGCAGGGGATTCAATTAAAAAGACCAAGATCGCTTCGGGCTGAAAAGGCAGTTAAACGCTTTTCATTCCTCGTTGACCGTGTCGATGCAACCGTGGAACTGGATTATACTTGGCGAATTCGGTTATAAATGAAAGTTGAAAATATTAAAGCGAGAAAATTTAATACTAGAATTATACCTCGCCGTAATGACGAATCGTATGGTTCTTGTTAGACGATTTTTTAAATGATAAAATTACTATTTTATAAATTCATTTATATATTTTATTCAGATATTATTTATAAATTTTCGCTGAACTGACGGTTCGAGTAACCGTACAGGGTACTACGTCTGGGTGAAATCGTATCCGTGCTTGTATAAATATTACAAACGAAATCCTGATAATGATTGCTCTTTTTTCCCTGACATTGTAAAGAAATCTGATTATTAATTAATTTTCGCAGAACTGACGGTTCGAGCAACCGTTCAGGAGACTACGTCTGGGTGAAATCGTATCTGTGCTTGTATAAATATTACAAACGCAATCCTGATAATAATTGTTCTTTTCGAAATCGTAAATCTAATAAAACAGTTTATATAAAATAAGAAATAACTAATATAATGAAACTAAATGAATAAATATAATAATACTTTCGACAGAACCAAACATGTCCTTTCGTTTGGAAATCACAACGAGTACTGCCGGGAAATGATGTAATGTCAACAAAACGCAGCCGGCGTCTACTGTCTTTACAGTCGACGCGATCCTCTTTGTTTTGGATCAAAATAAACCCAGGCGTAGTATTACGAGGGCTAATGATAGCGAATCAAAATGTTCTTGCTTTAAGCACTTCTCAAACAGATAAACGCAGATGAAACTGACTATACGTTTAACGTCGGTAGTTTTAGCGTTGACGAAAACTTTTTATCTTCCTTTCGACTTTGCGTAAGAATGAAGTATTTCGTTGGTTGTCTCTTAAACGTTTATATTCAATACTTCGTTGTCTCGATGTTTCTTCGTGAAACTTTCTATTCATTGTCAGTGATATCTAAATAGATTGCCAAGTTTGTTCTTTCGAAATAAAAGACCCTCGAGTATAATCGGAACGCGTTTAAAGTATATCGATGAATGGTTATCTCTCGGAGGAGTTTTCCTAGCGAGGAAATATTTTATAAATATTTTAACGCGATGCCTCAAGTTCGAGCGGAATCGATCTCTCCGACAATGATGTTTCTGATAGCGATTACGCGTTTACTATTTTTTAATACAGCCCTTGGTACGTAATAATACCACCAATATTGAATGCAAAGAATCACGAGAGAGAGCACTATGCCTAAAAGGATCAAGGAAAAGACGGCTGCCATGTAGTCCATTCCAATGCCGTCGTTTAGCCTCGCTCTGTATCCGCAAAGGATTCTCGCAGGATTCTCTTCCCACCATTTTCTCATCAGCTCGTCCATCCTTCTCTCCGCGTAAAGCTTTCGTATCCTGTCGATTTCGATAAAAGTCGAAGGGCTTTCTCGCGTCGAGAAGGAAAGGCTAGTAAAGGGTACCGTCTGGTAAAAGTCAATAGCACTTACGCGAGGTTGAGCTGACTTTTCAAGGGAGATCCCCGTGGTAACGCAATGGCGTACGGTTTTTTCGCTATCTGTCCACCAACGGGTTGGAGATCGCAACTGGTCAAAACAAGATATCGAATGATCACCTCTTCGGTCACGTAGGCGAACGGTTGGGTCTGATTTATTCCTCGTACCCTGGCCACAGCTTCCTCTATAGTACGTGGGAATCCGGTACTATTCATCGCGGTTAGCATTTTCGCATAGACGTCATCGAACGGATACTCCCAGATGCTCAATTTCAATCTTTCCCAAGATGACATGCTCTCGTTCAAGCTCATGCTCTCCCATTTTCTACACAAAAAAATTCCCATCCTCGATGATCCACTAAGACACGAATCCGAATACTTATTACAAATGTAAACAGAGTCGCAGTTGAAATCAACTTCTTCTGCTCTTGCTCTTCGTTTAAGCGCCATCTGACGTCGTTTTTGTGTGTTTATGACAGTCTGTCCTAGTCCTACTTCCAATTCGATTTTATATTTATATTTGTTATATTTGTTATATCTCGCTCTGTGTTCTTTACGTTTATTTTTATCTCAAATTTTTCTTTTTTTGTTTTCATTGATTTTATTTATCTAATTATTTACTTATACACTTATTTATTTTATTTATACTTTGATTTATTTATTTTAGTTATATATTTATTTATTTATTTATTTAATTTATCTTATACACCTATTTATTTATTTATTGTTTTTTTTGTTTTAATTTATTTTTATCTTTACTATTTATTTTATTTCATCTGTACACTTTTATTTATTATTTATTATTGACTGTATTATTGTGCGTCAACCTCGCGTAACCAAACAAGGAATATTCTCCTTCATTATACCTCTTTATACCAAATATATTATTATTATTACTATTATATTGTAGTCTAAAGAGATTTTTCTTCCCGTTTGTTAAAAAATAATAATAATAATAATAATAATTTTTAGGATAATTTATAAAATTTGGAAGGAAATTTTGAGATTTATAAAGCTGACATAGCTGCTTATTGTCATTTAAAACGATGTTAGACTATCTTTCATTTTATTTTATTATATGTTATGCGTGATAGCTTCACTTATGTTATTATTGTTTTTTTTTGTTTTTTTCTTATATATTTTATACCTTCTTTTGTACCTCTCTGTACACCAAATGGGCATACAGCCAGTAGGTATATGCAAATAAATACTAAATACTAAATACTACTTACTTGTAGAGAAGTTCCTCGGCTTGGACCATTCCGGTAAAGTACAGATACGTCGGCGACCCGTAATCGGTCGAATATTCGATCTTATATTGCCGTCTGAGGTCGTCCAAGCTTTGCACGTGTCCCTCCATTCTAAGTAACGTCTGGTAAGCCCCAAGGTTTGCCGTGTACGCGGCGATAATGATGAACGAGAAAAGCCACCAAGTCACCGCGCACAGCTTACCCGACAAGTTCTTTGGCATTTCGTCACCTCCGCTGACGATGAACGACGTTAAAGCAAACCAGAAACATTCCTTTAAATGACAAAACCTTCCGTCCATCTCGTTCTTGTATTTTTCTTTGCTGTTTCTGTAACTGTACGGTGAAAACCGCTCGAGGAAATAGAGTAGGATGCTTGTTAGCAGGAACACACCGAAAACACTTAACCATATCTCCGCTTCGAGGATCGTCAGGAATCTGAAGAAGGATACTCTTCTTCGGTTGTCCTTAATCACGATCGAAATTCCGTTATTTTCGTAAAATGGCTCCGTAAAATCTACCGCCTGACGCGTTAAAAGAAATTATTCATTTACAGTGCCAGACCAAGTGATTGGATGTTTCATATATTTAAATATTTCGTACAATTCATTTCAAGTATAGTGATGGATTTAAGACAAGACAAGATAAGAATCGGATATACTTATGATTAGACTGTGGATCTTTATGCAAATACATATTTTTCTTATTGCGTATGTTTTTCAAATTTTACATATAAGACAAACCATTGAATATATCACATGTATCTTTTGTATTTTACATATTTTTATTCAGTTATTAAATCTACTTGCTATATTTGATGAATCATGAATTATAATTCATATGAATTTGCATAAAGATCCCCAGTCTACTTATGATATTTTTATAATATCTCTAAATCTATACCGTTTTAGTCTCGACTTACCGTTTGTCGAAGGCTCGTCATCCACATAGGTGCTACCGCCAAATCCGCGGTACCGTCTATCAATTCGCGAATTATTCCGTTCCATTCCATCGTCGTGAAATTTAAGAAACCATAATTTTTATCATACGATTCTCTTATCTCGTAAGTGAAGTTGAGAATACTTGCAAATTCCTTCACGAGATCGACGCAAAAGCCGGACCATAATCCGGTGGATTCGTCGTACATGGTGAAAGGTTTCTGCTGCAACGTTACGATGCGATATCGCGGCTTCGCGGACATCCTTTACCTCGAGTCCTAAGCCTTGTCAATTCTACCTTATTCTCGAGCTAAAAAGGAAATAAACGATCCATTCAATCGATAAACGTTTAACCCATCGCCTACTTACCCCTACCTACCTCGACTACCGAGCGTCGACATTTACGTTTTAATAATGAAAGCGGATTAAATCTCGCCTAGCAGCATTCTACGAGTTCGAAGCTGGACGAGCGTGCCTCCAATTTGGGTTCTTTTATCGATTCCTTTTCGCTCATGCACAGCTGGGGCGTTCCATCTAATTACTCGAGGATTCGAACGAAAGCATATTTTATCGAAACGACGTCGGAAACTCCATCTCGTGAAATTATTAAATTTCACGAGTTTCGTGTCACTAATTATAAGATCGGCGGCATTTAGAAGAGAGATAATAAAAGTAATAACACTATCGCGTCTTTGAGATAAGAGGTAGACGCGCTTAGAACCCGCAAGCATTACCATTTGCATAGGTATTAAGTGCATTCTCTCGCTTCCAGCTTGAAACTTCTTATCTACGTGCGAGATCCACGAAACCGTGCGAGTTGATTTATGCAATGACCTCGCGATAGGTAGGTATATCGGGGGAAAAGATTTCGTTTTGCCAGACCCATTGACTCGTAACTAAATGAACTTTTGGTCTACGTTCAAGTCGTTCACTATTTTCTGTATTTTTGGAGAGAAGAAAGGGAAGTAGTAGTTTTTTTTTTTTATTTGGAACATCAGTATACGACGTCGCTGCCATTTCCTCCGCGCCAAATGAAAATGTCAATCAAAAAAACATCGTCTCGCATTTCCCGTCGTTTCCCCACCGAGTGACAGTCAATAATCATCCAGGCATCGTCCTTTGTTCTCTTGCGCTGCAATTTTCGCACGTCCCCTTGGTCGCTTCTCGTATCCAGAAACTCGAAACAAAGCCGCCATGGTGTTTTTTGTCACGAGGAAAAGAGTGGTATTACGGTTCTACCAAACCGGTACTACCAAAATATCCCGTGTATTTTTTGTTTATTCGTCGACGAAGCTGCTTTTTGTACGCGCGCAGAAGGATAGAAAAAGTTTACTTACCTGAGTCGAAGTTACACCAGCGCTTCGAGTATCTCGGGGTTGCTAAAGAGGGATGCTCGATGAACGATGTCTTGCACCGAAGAAGGGTAAAGAGCGAAACGAATAGTACGTAGAATCACGGCGTTGCTTATTTTTTTAAGGTTGCCTCTGTTTTTGTCCTACGGTTGCCGCGGGAACGCCCGACATAAGTATCACACTAACAACGTCAATTTACTTACCCTATGTTTTTTCATCCGCAATTTTTTCCAATTTACTCCAATCTCGTTTTTACAATCTACTTCCTCGAGTAGGTCAAATAAATGAGACGTATCGTCTCTTGAAAAAGAACGATGCGATTAGTCATTATTGCGTTTCGTCCGTCAAGCATAAAACTAAAGAGATACCTTACCGTTTCTTCCCCTAAGACAAAAGTTTCCGGGATCGTCGAGAAAGTACGATCGCTTGGAAGACGCTCCCACCCGTATTAGTTTCCGCTGGGATTAATTGTCTTACCAAAAGAGGATGAACTTTCCGTTTCTTCGCGAAAGAAAAAAAATGTAAGCTTAATTACCTAATAGCTACGTAATTATGAAAGATCGCGAGCGCACGCGTTTGGGTGTACGACAATGAAGTTTAGCGACAACGTAATGACTCTATAAAATGTTACGACCCCTTAACTATGGATCGTGCGGAGGAAAAAGGCAGGAGCGAGGTGAGCTTCGAGAGAAATATGCCAGCACGCTTTTACTCCGTATTCAGAGAGCAATCGTGATAATTCCTTTCTCGACGACTTCCCCGTTTCTTTTGTAACGAGAAAAATGGGAGTCCATTAAAGAAAATTACTACCACACTTATTTAGCCGATAGAAACGTATTTATTCGAAAAAGGGGCGTCGAAGCGTTCGCGAGGGGAATCGCACGACTCGATTGTGTTACGTTGACTCGCGTGGCTCGCCTCTTCCCCATAGACTCGTTGCGGTTTTCGTTGACGATGCGACGATCTTTAGACGGGATTCAACTACGTTGCGAGTGACTCTCGAAGAAACTCTCGCGATAAATCTTCATCCGATGATAATACCTGACCGGTTCTTAATCGTAAAACAAAAGTTACTAGATGAATAACCCGATGGACGATTTTAACCCATTTGCATCATGACTGTATTATTGTGCGTCAACCTCGCGTAACCAAACAAGGAATATTCTCCTTCATTATACCTCTTTGTACACCAAAGGGCACATCGCCCGTATACCCAAATATATTATTATTATTATTATTATATTGTAGTCTAAAAGAATTTTTCTTCCCGTTTGTTAACAAATAATAATAATAATAATAATAATACTAATTTTTAGGATAATTTATAAAATTTGGAAGGAAATTTTGAGATTTATAAAGCTGACATAGCTGCCAATTGTCATTTAAAAATTTTCTTTCATTTTATTTTATTATATGTTATGCGTGATAGCGTCACTTATGTTATTATTGTTTTTCCTTTTTGTTGTTTTTATCTTATATATTTTCTACCTTCTTTGTACCTCTCTGTACACCAAAGGGCATACAGCCCGTATACACAAATAAATACTAATACTAATGACTCTATTAAGGTTACTGTGTCTTTATTTATTACTTACGTTAATTTCTACAATACTTACACAGTAAATTTCAAGAAAGAAAGTAAGAAAGAAAGATAGAGAGAAAAGTAACAAGGAAAAGAAAGAAAAAAAAGAAAGTCGCGGCCGCGTAATAGTCTGCGTTCGGTGATAGTAGTCGATCTCCATGTGCGGAATATTCTGCTTAACACTAGATTTACGGACTGAGTCAATTTGACTCATTAAAAATTTGATTACTATATATATATGAAACTTTACAATTATTTAAAAAAAAATCATACGTAGCTTTTCTAGTTAAGTAATGAAATATATGTAAATGTTGATTCCTCTTCTTTTCTTTCCTCTTTATATTCTTCTTTTTTTACTTAAGTAAAAATAGGTATATAAACAACATCCGTAAATCTAGTGTTAATGATGCAAATGGGTTAAAATGGCATTCTTAAATGATCATCGCTCGAGAAAAAATAAGAAAAAAATTTTAACGATCCACCGAACTGTGCTACCGTTGGAACATTAACTAATCGAAGAAAAGCAACGCCACACGAAAGGTAGAGGCGAGTGACAGAGAGTAGTCGAGATCGAATCGCTAGGTGCACGTAGACGGCGCGTATATTCTAATACCCTTACACGTAGGTATACCGACGATCGCGTGCCGGCGAATCTTAAAGAAGTGCGCTTCGAGTTTCGACGATGGCAGACGACTTCCACTTGCCTTTAAATAGGTAGATTGTAATACGTGTACTTACTCCTCTTCGATCGTGATGTTCTTCTCTTTGTACGTTCGAAGAAGATCGATCGGTGCTCGTCAAAGAGAGAGAGACGAGCACTCGTCGGCTATTCCTAATTACCGTCGCTTTTCGCAGATTCTTTCTTTCATAAAAAACGAACGAACGCGAATCGCATTGAGCGCAACGACTAAAATTTTTAATTACACGTTTCTCGTCGTCGTCGAGCAAACTTTGCCCTCTTCTACGCGACACTCTTCTACGAGGACGTTGGTCTTTTGTGCGCGAAAAACGGTCGAGTATGTTTTTAGTACCTAATAGTTTCTCTTCCTCGAAATTTACACTTTTTCTTTTCAACCCTCGGCTTATCATCTCCTCGACTTACCTTCTCTAAGATCGATGCAAAAACATATTTCATCGATACAATATCACCCGTGTCGGAAGAGACGAATCTGATCTTTAACGCGTCCCGTCTGCAAAGTACCGTTAAAGTTATATGGATCGTTAAACGAAGTCGAAATATTAGAATATTAGAAAGTCGGTATGGTAGAACGTGCGACGATGAAACGAGAAAAGATTCGTGTAGATACGATTCGTATGTCGAGCGAAATCAATTTTCAAATAGTTGAAATTCTGTGAAAATATTTCAGTCGACGAGTTCGTACCACGTACTTTTATCAGCACATATTTGATGTACTTCCTCTCTCTCTTTCTATCTTTGACACAGTACATTCGTGCACCGTGCTGATATAAAAAAATATATAAACGCGATAGATAGATATATCGTGTACAACCGCGAAACGTGGTCCGCATAAAAACGGACTTTCCATTTGGGAGAAAAAAATGTTTCAATCGAGGATTAATTCAAAGACAATAGCTCGCAACGAGGTGTACGAAATGAATGCGAGAAACGAGTAGGTACCTACATTTTGAAAGCGACACGTAGAGTGTACCGGGAGACGAAGAGCGGTGGAGATACTCGCGTGAGTTTTTAGCGTCGATTATAGTGTAATTGCGTAACACGGTCGCGTAACACGAGAGGGTAACACAGAGAGCAGGTGATTCGTCGTCATTCCGGCTTCGCCCGCAAACGTACCACGTCGAGTACATTTGGTTCGAAGCTAAAATTGTGGTAGAAACGGAACACCGTGCCCGCGCCGTGTTGCACGTATTATACAGCGTAACTTTGCACAAAATCGTGCTTCTCTTCTGACTTGTATTTTTTACCTTTGCTTTTTTTACATTTATACGCGAGTACGTGTACATACATACAGAGCGGCCGAAAAGTCACGGGCTTCTTCGTTTTCTATGAAAGTACATGCTGGACGAAAAAATTTTTTAAATAAAAGTTCAATGAATTTTAGGAATCTATTTCATTTTCTGTCTGTTCCCCTTTTGGGTAAAAGGTGGGTAGATAACTTTGAAATTTTTAATGGGAATTCCCTTTTTAGGCACTACCGCAGGGAGTTCATTATTTTATTGTATATTCTGATTTTACCTTTTTTTTCTGATTTGTCTAATTCCGATTTTACTTAAATATTTTTTTTTAAAGTTAAACATTTACCAAAAGTTATGAGGGTTTTAATTATTAGCTGCTATTCCCAATTTTTAACAATACTCGATAAATAACAAGATATTTTTGATAATTAGTGACTCGATCTTTATTTTCGAAATAATAGTAACATCGAGATTCTAAAAGTAGTCTAGCACATACTGTACAGGGCTTTCAACAAATTGGTCACGTTAAGAACCATCGAAAATCAAGTTTCCCCTCGAATGCAGTCGTTGAGGAATATTTTGTTTTTTATCGAGTATCGTTGTCGAAAGGTTAGTGCATAGAATCGTGATTGATTCGTGTCGCGACCCCTTTTATAGCGTTTCTCCTGTCGCGAGGAAATATACGACAAATAGCAATTCAGAACTCTCGGTAGATGTATGATTTGTAGAAAATGTTTTAGATAAAAGTGTTTTATTTTAAAATATGAAATCAAAATATATAATAAAAAGAGGTTTCTATTAAAAATTTCAAAGTTACTCCACCTTTTACCCAAAAGGGGAAAGGAAAGGGATCTAATTTTTATATAATTAAATAGATTCGGAACATTTTTTTCTTCGATGTCTACTTTTTGAGAAAATAGGGAAGTCTGGGACTTTGTGGGCACCCCGTATATCGCATTGCACGAAATAGACCCGTAGCGTTATTCGCAATTAATTTCGTTTCACGAACGAATCCTTTTCTCTCTGCTATCAAACGTAGCTGAAAAAGGTAGAAAATTTCGATTGATAAAAGTTGAAATCAACTCGACGAATTCGTCTCCGATGATATTCGCGTTTAAAGCTTACGTTAGTAGTAGTAGTCAAGATGTCATTCGGAGCACGTTTCCGGTCGCACGTTCGTAGGGAAGAGAGCCAAGCCGACGATTTTCATTATTTTCATCTTTCGATATGTAAGTCAAGGCTTTCTTCCTCGCGATTATTCGTTGAAAAGAGGTCACAAGCGAAACGACGGTTCGGCGAACGATGAAGTTCCGTTGAGACGATGTTCTACGACCATTCTCTTATTGCCGGAGCAGCCGCGCTTGCGCGATCGAGATCGAATTCGTCAATTTCGTGGATAGATCTGATCGCATTAGTGATGGATTCAAGACAAGACAAGAATCGAACATACTTGTCTTGTCTTGTACAATCGAGAATTAGTATGTCTTGATCTTGACAATCAATTTCTTGTCTTGATTCTTGATTCTTGCAAGGTTCTTACAAGATTCTTGATATTTTTATAATATCTAGAAATATTTATTTACCACAACTTGATTTATTATTTTTGAAAATGTTTATAAAAATTATTGAAAAATATCTTTTTAAAATTCTACTGGTCATAAAAATTAAAGGAACAAGAAAATTCCTGAAATTTTTAGGTCATTTTCAAATTAGGTACTCTATATCAGCTACAAATGTTCGTAGTAGAAAATTTAAAAGACTATTTCAAAGCTTAAGGTCTCTAGTTTACTTCACGCACGCACTTAAAAGCACGTTTGAGAACACATCATTACAAAATAGAGATTTCATATATTTACAATAAAAATAAACTGCAGTTTTCAGTAAAATTATAAAGTTTATTGTTTCGAATTAATTTAAATGTTGCATTTAATTATTTAAAATTGAAAATAGACGGAAGGATCTCAACGTGATTATAATATTACATAACCCCGATATATATGGCCCTATATATAAAATTATAATTACATTATTATAATAACATACGTATAATTGTAGTTTGAGTTATCAAGAATCAAGAATCTTGATAGATTTTTCTTGTCTTGATCTTGAAGGACAAATCTTGTCTTGTCTCGATTTTATCAAGAACAAGAAATTGGTAATCTTGTCTTGAAAAATCAAGTCTTGTCAAGATCTTGAAATTCTTGTCTTGCTGTCCATCACTATGATCGCATGGTGAGATCGGGTGAAAGGTGATGGAAGAATCATAGTCCAAGAACATTTGCAGCGAACTCCGGATATTTTAATCAAAGATCATCTCTTCTCGCTCACATTTATTTAAACGATGTATATAATAAAGACGAGGGAATCCGACCATTGAAACGTCTAAAGGGATACACGATCAATAACGCGCGATCGCTTCGGAATGTAAAAAGAAAAAGCGAAAGAAAATAGGATAGGATAGTATCGCGTGACGGCTCACGGTCGCGTACGTCGAAATTTTTCTTTTCACTTTACAAATCTTCTTTTTTTTATTTTCTAACGTTATCGCGATCGAACGTGTGCGCTTCTTCGTGCGCGTATTCGTTCGTGTTGTACGCGTGAGCGCGGACGAGTCGCGCTTTTGGTGCTCCGAGAATACTTTTACAGGAATATTCCTTATACCCTCGGTTATTATCCAAAATTGGAAAGACGACGAGCGCGCTCTCGTCATTACTATTTTCTCGCAATGATATAGATTGGACATTCGTATTTACATGCCCAAGCGGCAGGCAAGCACGATGAACGCTCGTACATTTTTTGGATTTTCGTACCTTTCGGGAACGCGCATCGTCAATTTTTGTCTCCTTCCTCGATTTCTCCTATTTTCCTTTCTCGATTTCTTTCTTCTCCTTTCGTCGACAATTTTTCTCTTTTTTCATCTCGCGCAACATCGAACAACAATACGAAATCGAGGAAGTACGTAGGCGTAACGTTCCTCCATCCTTCTCTATTTAGGTTTCTTCTCCTTCGTAAGATCGACTAAATCGCGCGTGAAAGCGAAGAAACGTCGTGTCACTGTCGTCTCTATAAACGCTCCGTAAATCTTCACACCGACGATAACTCTCGTAAATCTTTCCTTCCATTCCTTCCTTTTTTATCGATCGCCACAACATACCTATATACACGTATAACAATATAAATCTAACAAGCATAGTTCCTCGACGATCAAAAATGGTCTCTCGATCATCGAACCGCGTTCCCCGATGCTATCCCCTTTTTTTTTTTTTCTTATCTCCTATTCATCGCGTCCATCGTTGACTCTCGACTACTTTTAGGGCTCAAGGAAGATCGTGAGGAACGGGCTCGTACGAAGAATTATTTCTATATGTATATATATGTATATATGTACAAACGAGGAAGAAGCTCCATACGTGTTACATTACACATGCAAACTCGAGCTCCTGTATTGCTATGCTTGTAAATCACAACCAACGGAGTATTAGTTTATTAACTATATGTATATATATATATTTATATTATACGTATATAGCTTAGTGTTTTTTTTGTTTTTTTTTTTATCCGGACGATCAGATCCAATCGCAACGTACGTCGAGATCGCCTTGATTCACGAATCGTAGCGTTAGGATTTAATTGAATCGATATCGAAGAAAATTTTGCCACGTTCGTTAGCAAGACTCTGGATTTCTCTTTGACGGATATCAACCGAAGAATGTTTGTGATACGATATAATATAATATACATAGTATTATATAAATATATATGTTCTATGTATATTCACACCTCAACATATATATTCATATAGCGTGATAATAAATACATCTATGCTCTTCGACAATCTTACCCAAGAGAAAGGAGAGAAGTTCCGAGTCCGTACGACGTATCGCCGCGTGTTCTCTCGTTATCGGGTAAAAGTATATAAAGAAGAAAATGGATAACGTAAATGTGTCGTATAAGAAACTGCTAACAAGCACAGGACGAAATAATACACCAGTCGTTCGGAGACGGAAAACCTTCGCGTTGCTCCAGATTCGATTTTACGTCTGTTAACGCGTGAGAACGCATTTATATGCACGTTTTTTTCTCGATTTCTAGCTATCTCGCGATGTTCTTATATTTCAAACCAGTTTAAACAGGTAGCAAAAGTTGGAGAGTATCTACGTGCTGATAGATTATCGGTGAAGTCGTCGTTGAACGTTATATGAAACTTTGTCGGCCACCGGGGATACGCCAAGTTAATGGTGATTACGTCGAACTAAATCACCAAAGGAAGAAACAAAGTTAGACAGGAGGGTTAATAATTTCCCGATGATGAACCTAATTATCCTCGGAATCGCGTGCTTTTTTTTTTTTTTATTAAAAGTTCAATAATCGATGCCCGATAATTAGCGAGAAGGTTTTGTGAGCTTCTTACATTCAATGAAGGGAATGTTGCACGGGTTTTTTTTTCAACAAACTGATTAAAGAAGAAAAGGGATCATTAGCAAAACGTAAATACGAGTGAAGGAAAAACGTGAATAAGTCGATATCAATTTCCAGCGATTAAATCGTACAGTTCGAAAAAGAAAATGATAAAAAAGCGTAAACGAGATCGAACGACCGAGATGGTCGACGGGGCGCGATGTCTTTTGTAGCGTGACGGCAAAAGTTTCGAATTAGACCAGAAAGACGAGCGAGACTCCTCGGGAAGGAACTTTCGTTTTGGACCATACACGCTAGTGATTCTAACAAATAACATTGCGAATATTTCATTCCCGAAGAGACGCGCGGTCGGTGGTCGGGCTGGCAATTTACTCGTACCACTCTCTTTTCCTCTTGGGTAGAAATACGTGCACCGTAACTTGGACACCGTCTTCATTCGCATAAAGTAATATTCTCTCTGCATTTTTCTTAGTCGTTTGTTATTTTTTTTTTTCAGTTTTTCCTAATTTTTCTTCTCCCTATTCTTATAATTTAAAATCTTGTGACGTCCGTAGCACGGCTACGAGGCATATATATCTCACAACCTTATCACAACCTTATTATAGAGTGCCCTGACGAGGAAGTCGAGACTTATTTAGAGCGGCACTCGAGGGATCGCGTCGAGCCCTCTTTTTTTTTTTTCTTTGTCTACAAAGATCTTCGTCTTTTGGTTTGATCGATTTTTATGGTCGCGGACGCGGGCCGCGCTTTTCGAGGAGAACTCTCGATGACGAGTACGATGATGAATTCTCCTCGAAGGCGCGACGACGCGCTCGTAGGTACGTGTATGGCCATGTACATGAGCCTGGAAACAATTCTGATAAATAACCTTATGTATTACGTGTTTGATATAGCATAACTCTTGGCTCTTTCTTTCTCTCTTCGCAAAAGATTTCTTAGCGTTTGAGCGTTGGTCGCTATGACGTTTCTTCTTCTTTTTTTTCTTACTTTTACTTAAGTGTTCGTTACCGATACTCACAACCATAATCGTTTTACGAACGACAAATACCTATTTATCTATATCTTCTATCGAATATCTAAAATACGCGGGACTTTTCTTATCGCAAGAGACGTACACGATTCGCTCTCCTTTCCATCGTCGACGAAGGATCGTCGTCCTTGTAAAAGAAAGTTTCTCGTTCGCCGATATCGATTCGGATTTCGATTATGCTATAACCTCTATCGTAAATATCGAAAGAGAACGCCGAGAACGTCGAGGAATTATCGACGACTCGACTTTCGACGACGACGGTACAAAAAATGAATATAATTCGAATAAATACGAGAATAGGTTTTTTTTTTTTCTTTGCTTTCGCTTCCGTCCCTCTTTTATTAATTTTTCGCGTAACGCTGAGTAAAAAAGCTTCCGAGAGTGGAGTAGAAGCGAAAAAAAGAAGCGAATGAACGAACTCGTAAACCTTAGGGTCGCGTGAGTTTTTCTTCGCAGCGTGGATAGAACGAGGGAAGCAGAATGGAATTTGTCCGTTTTGTGTATTTCAATTCTGAAATAATCCTTCGGCTGAGCTCTGAGGGTTCCGATAAGAAGGAAGGGATCGACGTCCATTCGCGCGAATTGGAGGATAATAGAGAAGGGAGAGATAAGGGGATGTGGAAGAAGCGAAGACGGAAAGAGCGTTGGATTAGGAGAGCAATTAGGAGACAGATCCTTGTTATTAGAGGGGAGTCGCGTGCGGTTAGCCAACCGTACCGAGTTTATCGTACGAACTGTACATCTTCCCGATGAATGTCTCTCTCTTCCTCTCTAACCGATGAAGTTTTTAATTAACCACCTAGTCGACTAGACAAAGTTTAGTTCGGTCTTGGAAATTCGGTCGTGTCGTCGTTCTCTCCGTTGAATAATTGGACCGATCGTCCCAAATGTCTCCCACGCGTTGTCATTAATACTTCATTATGATCGATCGACCGACTAAAGCGGATATGTAAGCGCGTCGAATTAAGCCGAGGAAGAGAGGATGCTTTTAACGAGGACACGAACGTCAAATCGTGTTACCTTTTTTTTTTGTTCCTCGAGAAATTCAATTCACGTTCGCACCTTGAACGGGCGAGATCGCTTTTTCTCTCGATTTCCTAGAAAAGTCTCTCTTTCGACCGACGTCGACCATCTTCCTTCGTCAAGAAAAAAAAAAATCTTCAATGCTTTCACGAACAAACGTAACAGAGCGTAATAAGAACGAAGATCGACTTTTTCCGATCGCGACAACTTTTTTACGCTTCTCTCTTTCCTTGAAAATTTAAGAGCTCGCCAAGGTCGTATCTTTTACGAGGAAAAGTCGAAACGAGGTGGTAAACGCGAGCTCTCGTTCGATATACCAACGGTCCTGGCGAATAGTCGGTTGGCCAAGCCAGACAATTCTTGTTTCTCGCGGCTGTTGTCTCCCGGCATACGTTTGTATTTCCGTTGACAAACTGTTACAAATTCGCTCGCGAGTGCTCGCGCGGAATATAGAAGTTTGCTCGATTCGTTTACTTGCCTCCGCCCAACGTGTTTCGCGTTCCAATTTCGTCCTTCGGTTTTGATGAACTCGGTTAATTCCTATAACGCGCAAACCGGAGAGAGAGATTTACATTTTAAGCTTTTTACCTAATTCAATTTTATTACAGTAATATTCTCTGCCATTCGAAAAGGAACGCGTTAAGTGTTAGCACGCTGCACACAATTTTCGCTCTACGATGCGTCGCTCGGTAAAAATCTTTCGTCTTTTCACGTAAAGTAACATCTAGGTTACGAAATTCTAAGTTCCAAGAGAAAAAATAAAGGTTAAGCGTATCTATTCTCGTTATTATTTACCTGGAAAGTCTATCAGAGACGATCTGAAATTAATGAAAATCGTTTTTGAAAAAATATAGTATCGTTCGCGCACGGCGAATGGACGACTATGCAATTTGATTGCACGCTTTTCATCGATCGATATCGCGGCTCGATGGCCGCTCGCTATTACGTTTTATACGATAACAGAAAGGAATCGTTGAACGAACGCTTACGCACGATCCTCTTTTATGCCGTTGGAAGAGTTACACGGCGATAAACCGCCAGCATCTATTTTGCACGAAAACGGATTACGATTAAACGTGCCGGTTGTCCATAAAAAAATATAGCTCCAACTGCTTTTAGGATAGGAACGATTTATTAACGAACAGAGAAATAATGTGAAATCGAACTAACCAGCGAGTAGGGTTACCATTTCGAAATTCGAAAAAAAGGTCCGGACATTTTAGTCATAAAATATCGATTAACGCTGATAGGTAAAAGAAGATTGGAATTTTATGTTTGAACTAGTTGGTTGTTAGTAACAGAAGATTAATATTATATAGTCGAATCTCGTTAACTTGAATAAATTTTTGTTGGGTCTTGGTAACTTAGGCTATCAAACCAGAGGAGCGTTTGTTATAAAGTAATTAGATTTTCGTATGTTTTCATGAATGAAAATAAAAGATAAAAAATGTCTAGTGAGACTATATAATTTGGAGATTTTGATAATAAATATAATATAAATTTTCAAAAAATAAATAAATATACAGTCGAATCTCGTTAACTCGAATCTTAGGAGAACAGAAAATAATTCAAGTTATAGAGTATTTCGAGTTGAATTACTTGTATGTAGTTTGATACAAATTGAAGAAAGAATTAAATACTTGCGTTTTATTTAAAAAATTAACTATTCATTCAAAATTTTTCCATCCACGTAAAAAATCCGAACAAATTAAAAACCCGGACGGAAGACCAAGAGTCCGGACATGTCCCGACAAATCCTAACGGATGGTAACCCAACCCGCGAGCGACCCGACGTTGAGGCGATGCCAATAAATTGTTTTCCTGACGAAAACTACCCCGACGAGTCGTTCTCTCGAAATCTTCGTCCTGTAATTTAAAATATTTATCTGATACGAGGATACGCGTCGACGGTATACGCGAAACGTGTAATTCGTTTGTCCTAGTCGATCGACAAATTCTAGTGGTCTTTCTCTCTCTCCATTGGTGCCAACAACCGTGTGACCGATCATCGCCGAAAGCAGCATCAAATTTCAAGGAAAAGGACGTTTCTCTCGAACAGACCGTTTCCCTCGAACAGACCGTTTCCGCTTTGTTTCTTGGTTCGCGATTGGAACGGACGAACGAGCTAACGAGCGAGCATAGACGCGCGTAGGCGGATACGTCGTGACCACGACAATGCAAACTAATTAGTGCCAGAACGAAGCGTGCACGTGTCGATCGCTTGCTTCGCATTACGTTTGCGTTTCTCTCTCGTGCTTATCGGATGCTTCATTAGGAGCATGCTTTTTACGAACGCGTATTCGCCCGCGCGGAGCGGATCGCGAATGATCGGAAATTATTTGAAAATTATGACGTAGGAAGATGGAACGACGAAGACGTCGAGTTGTTCGAATAACAGCCATGGTCGAATCGAGGGACGTCGTTTGTCCCGTTTAACGCGATTGAAGAAAAGGTACGCGTCCTCGTTCCGCTCCGATAACACTGCTCGTGATGATTATCGAACGGCGATCTTGCGCTGCAAATTAGCGAGGAAGAAGGATAGCCGTCGAACGAACGCTTCGTTGGTTCCGATTTTCGCGAAAGAAAATCCGAGAATAATAAGGATGGAGAGCATTCGGATGGAGATTTTGGCTAGCGAGCGGAATGAGGAAAGAAGAGAGGCAGTGTGAGGTGGCGAGGTTCGTTCAGCGAATGCGCAGTAGCCTTCTGAAGGCCCGCCTGTAGTCGAGATTGAGGATGGTGTATATGAGAGGATTGAGTGCGCTGTTAAGATAGCCCAGCCAGGTGATAATGTTGACGAGCCTGATGGAGGGATGGCAAACTGGGCAGAATGGCACGATGACGTACATGAGGAAGAATGGGAGCCAGCAGGCAACGAAGACGCCCATGATGACGCCAAGAGTTCTCGCGGCTCGTCTCTCCTTCGATAGGGAGATCCTCTGTCGTTCCTCGATAAATTGGTAAACGGTGGCTGTGGTCGCTGGTGTTCCGGCACCACCGCTCGCGGCTAATCGCCGTGAATTGCCGGAAACGCTGCCGGTGGTGGTACCACCGGCTCCCCCTCCTATCGTAACCTCGGTCGGCTCGTCGTCGATCAGCGAGGGTTTGGCGTGAGCCCGTGGCGTCGATCTCTCGTTGTGATTCGTCTCCGAGCTGACGGATTCCTCGGCGTCGTCCGTAGCGCGGTGTCTCGTCGACTGGACAGCGCCGAGCCTGCTCTGTCGTGCACGCTCCCGTAGTCGCCTTCTCATCGCAAGGAAAATCTTCAGGTAAACGATGCTCATCACGAAGAGCGGTATGAAGAAGGAGCCGAGAGCCGAGTAGATCACGTAGCCCCGCCTCCTGGTCAGCTGGCAAGGCGTATCGGCTTCTAGTTCCTCCGGCCAATCGTTCCAGCCGGCCAACGGCGGCGAACTGATCGCTCCGGACAACAGCCAAACGCCGGCTATCGTTCCCAGTACCCTCTTAAGCGTACGCTTCTGCGCGTAATTTATAGGATCGGTGATGGCCCAATAACGGTCGAGAGCTATCGCGCAGAGATTGAGGATGCTAGCGGTGCAGCATAAAACGTCGCAGGTCAGCCAGAGCTTGCAAATGTGTATACCAAAGATCCACCTGCCGAGTAAGAGATAGACCAGATTGAACGGCATTACCAGGATAGCCAGAGCCAGATCTGCTACGGCCAGGGAGACGATGAAAAAGTTTTGGACTATTCTCAGGGGCCGATAGGTGAAGACGCTCAGAATGACCAGGGAGTTGCCCAAGATCGTCGCCAAGACGATGAATCCCAAAGCGAGGGATGCCACCGCCGCTTCCCAAGCCGGCATCTCGAAATCCTGTGTTTCCACGGTCACTTCGTAATCCTCCGCCATCTTTTCAACCTCTCTTTCTTCCTCGCTCGATAGTTTACCCCCTCGAGTCTTCGACGATCTCGCGATCCTGCAACAGCATCGAGCCTCCGTTACTCTCTTTCTCCTTTCGTCATATTATTACACTGTCCCTTTCGCGCGAGAACTTTGCTCAAATTCTCGCGGGAAAGAACGAAAGGATTCGATCGAGATCGTTCCACGACGAAAAGATCATTCTATCGATATACCTACGTGCGCGAGCGCATCGACGAATAAAAAGTCGCTACGATGAGCAAACTCGACGAAGACATCGACGCTTCTCTTTTCCCATCTCCCTTCCGCCTCGTGGGATTCAAAAATGGTTGAGAAACGAAAACTAGGCCGTTCGAAATGCAGTTTCGCACTCTTTGCTTTCCAAGATTAGTGTCTCGGAATCGATGAAAATATCAACTCCCTCGTGTTACAGACGAGAGAACCGGGCTTTAGAAAATCTCGAAGGCGAACGAACCGACGAAATACGATCCTTTCGCCTGCTGCAAGATCTCAAAGTTTTTCTTTGCTCTCGATCACGTTTACGGAGACACGCGTCAAGAAGTTTCCTTGGATTTTTTTCCCTCCGTTTTCGTCATATCACGTCGGTAGCTACCACGATCGGTAGGTATCTACGTAGGAAACTCGTGAAAAAGGAGAAAATTTATTGAGAAGCCATGGCCGTACTCCGCTGACTACTCTCAAAGAGAAATAATTCAAGGTCTTGATAAATACATGAGGTCAAACCCGAAAATCAATAATTCAGAAGGCGGAAGGTAAACCGCTTTGAAAGCTTGCGCACGACTTGGGAACGCGTTTCGACTCCCCTACAACGTCGGTGTACGCTCGAACGAATGCTTTTCGTGGCCTTGCATCGATTCCTAAACGAGTCACGCACCGAGTACGATGCACGCCTTCTCGACTCCTTTCTTAATTATCGTCTTTGTTCTTTCGCCGAGCGATTAACGATAGGAATAAATTTTCGGTCGAATCGATCGATTTTAAAAGTCATGGAGCAAAAAATTTTTCGAAGCATCGCGTTCTCGTAAAATTCCAATTTCTTTTTGAAGCCTCCATTTCTACTCGAGAGTCTTCTCGTGCTTCCCTTCGGTTTTAAGATCAATGCACGACGCGTTCCCTAGTTCGTGACTGCGTTGGATCGAATGAACAACATTTTTTTTCATTCGCGATACGCAGGGTCGAATTAACACTCGGTTTACGGACATTTCTTATACCACATAAAGAATTTCAAAATTAGAAGGCTTTAATATATTTATGGCGTTAAATGGATAATAGTTAGTACAAGTGGTAGAAAAAAATATTAGTGTTAAACAATGTTAAATTTGTTGTTGTTTTATACGGCTTTCGTAATTTTTCCTCGTGAAGAATGCTTCAAAATGACGCGCTCCGTAAGTCTAGTGTTAACCAATAGACAAATAAGACAAATATCTAGGGTCCAGATTCAATCCAGCCCCGCGCTTGTGAACATTTATTATAGGCATTTATTATCAAAATGTCAAAATCATATTGTCTCTCTCACTAACATTTTTCATATTTCATTTTTATTCATGAAATCATACAAAATTCTGATTACTCAATAACAAACCCTCCTCTGATTGATGGCCTAAGTTTCCAAAACCCCAAAAAAATGATATAAATGGAGCTCGATTAATATTTTGTCTGGGACCCACCGGAAGTTCAGTTCGGTACTGGCGATACTTACGTATAATTTTTCTCCAGTTTATTTATCTTGACGATTACACCCCCACAGTTCCGATTGTTAGCTCTCGAAGTAAAATACGAGCAAATACACTTTTCAATGGTCGTTCGTTAAGCATCGAAGGTCGTAAGTCTACCACGTGTGCACAAGCTCGGTGCGCTCGTTAAAATTCGACGCGTACACGGTTGCATCCGCGGGATTTCGCGAGTCTAGGGGGATGCCTGAAACGTGCGATCGTGCTTGTCGTTAAAACTTTTAGCTCAAGAGAGATTGGGAGAGAGAAAACATCGAAAACTTTGGTTAAAAGATTTCTCGGCGGGACTCGACGCGAACTTTCACGGTTAATACGTAACACGAGATATCTCATAGCTAGCCTTGCTTCTAGAGTTTCCTCGCTGAAGAAGCAAAAGAAGAGAAAACGATTACGATTACTTATTTACGACTTCTCGTTCATCGTAATTCGCAAAGTAGCTGGTTCGTGTTTCAAACGGCTAAAAGACATTCGCGGTCCCAGAAATTCCTATGAGTTTCCTACGAGCCATCTCGGCAATCTCGCAAATTCTTCTTCTTACAACATGAGCAAATTCTCGGTAAGAACGAAAACGTAGGTAGGTAGGTACTACTTCGAACGTTAAGCTGTCTTCGCGCGTAAAACACGACTTTGCTTCTTGCGCTCCGAACGCTCCTCCCTTTAGCTTTTCAACTTCTCGCGGATTCGAGGGATAATATATTAGTAAAGTACCAAACCGTTGACTATAAATTATCGTACCTATCTCGAAGCCGACCATATCGTTCGCGAGAATTCGAGAAGCGAAACGAGCTCATTGTGCGTCGATCGGAAACCGGTATGCGTGCTCGACACATCTCTCTATCTTCCTCTCCCTCTCTCTCTCTCTCCCTACGTGGGAAATATCGATTAAATCAATTTGGAAAGCGTAAGGTATGCAGTTTGGCCAACGGAGTATGCGTATGAACGACTTTATTCGCGCCGAGGGAAACGCATCTGAAAAGGGAAAGAACTAATTACGGATAAACGTCGTTCAGCGGAAGGCGGTACCCATCGGACCAATTAGAGAGCACCCTCCTTTCCCGACTAAAAGGAGGGTTCCCTTCTCGTTCCCCTTTTTCTATCGCTTTCTCAACGAGGATAGACCGATAGCCTTCTCGGTGAAGTCCGCTCGACGACGCTTACCAACGATCGGCGCGTTAAATCATTTTCCTTCCTTCTCTCTCTCTCTCTCTCTCTCTTTAGCCATCCCTTCTCTCTTTCTCTCTCGTCCACCGTTCGGTTTCGTCCCGTCGACACTCAACGCTCGGCGCTCGACGCGCTTCCAAAGAGTTTTATCGTTTCTCCGGCGAAGATTAAACGCGGTCCCTCTCGTCCAATTGCTTTTCGCGGGATATCGATGATCCTCGAACGAGCGCGATTCTCCCGGTGAGTTCTTTCGAAAAACCGCCTGTCCCGTTCGACGAGATTGCGCCCGCCTCGATCCGAGTTTACCCTCTGGATGCAATTTCGCTCCTCCTAATTAGGGACGATCGATCCGTCGTGATTTACCTCGATCGAGGAATATCCGTATTTCGACTTGGAACTCGGTTCCTTCTCGAGAACGATCAAACGAATAGCTTCACCGATAAGAAGTTTTTTTTTTTTCGAATTTTATCATTTTCAGGTCGATATGCATCTATTATCGCATTTGTTTTCGTAACGAGACACCACGAAAATCGGTAGGTCGTATTTGTCGAGAATTAATGATGGACCGTAAGACAAGACTTTCGAGATCTTGTCTTTTCTTGATCTTGATTTTTTTGCACTCTACTACTACATTCTCTACTCTCACTACATTGTTTGTATTCTTTTTTCTGTTATTTCTCGTTATTCGTCACTTTCTGATCTTCTTTATTCTTATTGCATTTATTTATTCTTATATTTTTATTTTTATTTTTCTTCTTCATTTTGAATTTTATCTTAGTTTGTATTTTCTGTTATTTTGTTTTAGTTCATTGCTTTCATTTTTTTTTCTCAATATCTTATATACATTTTATTTTGCGTTATGCCATGTTACGTTTTATTATTTTATATTATATATTATATTATATTATATTTTACATTTTATTTTATTTGGTACTAAAGTTTATTTTGTTATGTTATTTTATTTTATTTTGTTATTGTAATCCAATACGCTGTCTACTAATTTGTACGGGCGTTCGCCCACGAGATGAAATAAACGCACTATCTATCTATCTACATTCATGTCATAATTCAAGCGGTAAAATTTAAGAAACATATTATTTCAATAATTTATATAAACAATTTTCAAAAATAATAAATCGATATGTAGTGAATAAAGAATCAAGAATCTTGCAAGAATCAAGAAAAAAAATTGTTTGTCGAGATTGAGACATACAATGTATGTTAGGATATGGGTATTGAAATGTACTAGTCTTTATATAAAACAAGTCTTTTTAATATTACTCTTTCTTTATAAGAGCTCGAAACAGAGACGTCTTTAGGCTAGTACGATCGCTGGAGGAATGAATAGAAGTATAAAAGACTGCAAGCAGCGTCCAAACCCAAAGCATAATATAAACAAAGATTAGGGGACCCTCGTTCGACTACAAGATATTCGGTCTTACGTATGCATTCTAAGAAATGCTAGATTAAGTTTTAAATATAAAGAAAACTACGTTAAATATCTAAGGAGGTCAACGTTCAATCCAACTATGTACCTACTAATTCTCGATTTAAAGAAATCAATACAAGACAAATATGTCCGATTCTTGCCTTGCCTTGTTTTTAATCAATCACTATCGAAAACTTTTACAACGGCTCACTCTCTCGATTAGTCGTTGCTGTTTCTTACAAATTCTCGGTACAGCTTTATTCGAAAGAACTCAAAGTAGTAAAAAAGACCGTGAGAACCGTTAAAAGAAAGACCGCGAGAAAAGTGAGATGATAAATTTGAAGTAACGCCGTAGGCACTTTATTTCTTTGCTCGTTCCTTTGGAGAATTCTGCCGCGATCGGCGAAAAGGAGAGAGAACTCGAATAAAATTTTGTCGATGAAATTTCGTCTCACGGTAATTCCATGTTCCGATAGTTCACCGCTAACGTACGTTCTACCAGTTGCTATGGCATTCCCTTTTGCGTTCATTCAATTTCCACTTTCATCGTTAAAAGACCTACCAAACGTCAATTCGCGCTAGCTCGATTTATGCGAGTAACTTTAGCGCGTATCGATTTGCGATTCACTTTTCTCTTTTTCGCCTCCGTACGGTGTTCGCGCGAAAGCATCGATAAAAGGTGGCTACGAGAGGCCGGATAATCGAATGCGAAGCGATCGGAAGCAATGTATTCGCGGTCGTCGAATCAAAGTGATAACAGCGATCGTTTATTACGATGAACTACATTATGGATAAAGCTTTATCGAGACATACCGATAAAATAGAGTCCTAATGGAACGAACGTCGCTATGATTTTATAAAAAAAAATTATGGCTTACGCGTTTCTCGGCGATAGGCACGACGGGCTATCACGGAATTATTTCAGCAGGCTCCAGACAAAATATAAATCGAGTCTCATTTAGATAATCTTTTTTTGATCTTGGCAACTTAGGCTATCAACCAGAAGAGCGTTTTTTATCAAGTAATTACATTTTCGTATAATTTCATGAATGAAAATGAAATATAAAAACTGCCTAGTAAGACAATATAATTTTAAAAACTAAATAAATATTTGAATTTGCATATGCATAGAGCTCGATTGAATCTGGACCTCTCCCAATTAGAGGCTTAAACATTTGTCGTATTTGTCTATTGGTTAATCAGCGTCCATTTCACACGAGTGCCAAGCAAATTCTGGTTAAACCCGTGGGCCAGTATAATTTTATTAATAATTTTTTCCAGAATAAACATATGGAAGAATTTACCTATCATATCTTTTATATCAGTCCTCAGACATTTCATAAATTATGATTATATTCTCGTAAATATTAACACATTCAATACCGATTCAACGGCGACGCGTGGGCGGCCTCTCCTACGCTACACGTCGCCGTCTAGTCGGTATTCAACGTGTTAACCTTTAAGGGACCGGAAAGCCCTGAAAGGGGCTTTGAGCAAGTCCGTTGCCAAATTAAAAATTATGTTAGAATTTTCGTCTATAAATCTATTCGTTTCAATGTATGTGACTCCTATGCAAATAATAGTACTTTTATTATAATCGAGAACATAAGTCGGCTGCATTATATCTTCATTAGTTCCATAATTTTTCTTTCCAATTGCACTGGAATTTACTTCATGAACACTATATGTATATATATATATATATAACATATATACGTGAGTATTTATGTATAATATTACAAAAGGTGTTGCAAAAACATTCTACGTTCACGTCGTTAGCTTCGTGTAGCGCTAACGAAAAGTTCTCTAAATTACGGTACATTTGTTCATTCATTTAGGTCAGTAAAACCGCTATGTAGATCAAATATTTTTACAATCCGACAACAAATTTATAATCAGCAACATCAAAAACCCCTAAATGTGCTTTATTTGTAAAGTCTGAAAATCTCGAAAATTTTTCTACCGCTGAGGATCTGCAAATCCTTCAATTCTACGCAATATGTTGGTTATATATATATAAAAAGTTTTGGAAAAGAAATACTATCATTTTCATGACGAAATGCCGGTCTTCTAAAGGTTAATCTTAAGGAGATAGCAAGTTCCTTCTCCTTGCTCCATAATTAAAGATCCTCGATCATTAGAAAAAGAATATCGATCGACGTTGGAGAGAATACGCGTTGTACAAGACGAATATGAATACTCAACGTCATCGGTCATGAAACTTTCACTAACCTATCGGAGTCGAGCATGGTATATTTACTCTCGTTATTAATGGCATATGTATATGTATATCGTTTTACACCCTATGCTTCGTGGGCAGTAGCACGAACCAGTTGATCGATACGTTACCTTAATGCGCGCGTATGCGCGAGTAAAGCGCGTCTACGACGGCAGCTGCGAGCGGGGACGCGACTCTCGCACGGCATGGCTTTCGGCGATTTCTGTCGCGATTGGGTTCGCTCGACCGAATTTGAAATACCTCCTAGACGAGATCGTGCTCGATGACTAATTCGGATCGCGCGTCAAGAACCGCGAGATAAGTGGGCATAATCGATGCGATTCGTCTCCCTTCCACCCTCTCCATAACTCGCGTGGTCTGCAGTGATATGGTACGGCATGGATGGCGTGACGAGAGCAACTACGTTTCTGCGTTCATGCGCATTCAAACACATTACTGGTATTACAACGTTTAGCGAGGTTTTTATACTTGGTTGGTTCAAAAAATTCAATCTTTTTTTTTGCAGATAAGAATGAAGTATTGAAAACACGTGGTTAAAATTGTTAAGTTGGAAATTTATAAAATTGATATAGTCACAAGACGTCTAGCAAACGGCCATCGGATAGAATTCGATGCGCTAGGAAAGGTGAGACGATTTTAAATACGCCTTTGGCGTATGGGCCTCTCATTACCGCTATGTAACGCAATGATAGTGATGGATTCAAGACAAGAATCTAACATACTTGTCTTGATTTTTTACAATCAAGAATTAGTATATCTTGATCTTGACAATCAATTTCTTGTCTTGATTCTTGATTTTTGCAAGATTCTCGCAATATTCTTGATATTTTTATAATATCTATAAATATTTATTTACCACACCTTGATTTATTATTTTTGAAAATTTTTATAAAAATTATTGAAAAATATCTTTTTAAAATTCTACTGGTCATAAAAATTAAAGGAACACGAAAATTCTTGAAATGTTTAGGTCATTTTCAAATTACTCTATATCGGCTACAAATCTTCGTAGTAGAACATTTTAAAAACTATTTCGAAGCTTAAGGTCTCTAGTTTACTTCACGCACGCACTTAAGAGCACGTTTGAGGACACATCATTACAAAATAAAGATTTCCTATATTTACAATAAAAATAAACTGTAGTTTTCAGTCAAATTATAAAGTTTATTGTTCCGAATTAATTAAAATTTTGCATTCAATTATTTAAAATTGAAAATAGACGGAAGGATCTCAACATGATTATAATATTACATAACCCCGATATATATGGCTCTATATATAAAATTATAATTACATAATATATAATTATAATAACATATGTATTATTGTAGTTTCAGTTATCAAGAATCAAGAATCTTGATAGATTTTTTTTGTCTTGTCTTGATCTTGAAGGACAAATCTTGTCTTGTCTCGATTTTATCAAGAACAAGAAATTCGTAATCTTGTCTTGAAAAATCAAGTCTTGTCTTGTCAAGATCTTGAAATTCTTGTCTTGCAGTCCATCTCTACGCAATGAAGTCTTAATAAATTTTTTATACCAAGCAGAGATACATTTATACGTGTACCAAGTTTCATTATTCTGTATTTGATTGGTTATTTATAAAACTATCTGAAAGGATTAGAGGTAGAAACCTCCTTTTAGGTCGAGTATCGAAAGATTGGAAAACTCACTATTTCCGAAGACTCGGTTGGAACTTATCAATCTTGAAAGGGAAGCGTATTTTGTGTCAATACGAATCATAAATGAATTTAAGATGATTGATGATTAACCACTTGCGCCGTAAAGATGTATTACCTTCGTCGTTATATATCTGCACCAGACAGATCAGTCAGTTCTCGATTTTCTTTCAAAATGAATTTAGTTAGACACCAATATCTTTTATTTTTAGTATGATTTTATAAAAGCATTATAAAAATATGAGTTGGGTTTAATAAATCATATGACTTCACTTTTGAAATTAGTTCAGCGAGCTGATCGCAGACTACCGCTGATTAATTTGTCAAGAATCGATTTTCTTTCAAAATAAATTTTATTAAACATTAATATCTTTTATTCTTACTACTATCACTTCATAAAAGCATTTGAAAAATATGAATAGAGTTTAATAAGTCCTATGACTTCGCTTTTGAAATTAATTCGACAGTAGACTACCGTTAATTAATTTGTACCACAAAGACGATGTCGTCACGCTTCTCCTAGATTTGGGAAACATGGCACTCAAAGTATCAATGTTCGCCGAGAGACGACGAGGAAATTCTCATGCAAGGAGCAGACCTATACGGAGAAATACACTTGTAGAAGTCTCGCTCATCGACTCTCTATCTTCCCTCGGTAGACCGTTGTCATGATTTCCAGCATAATCCATGTTGAACTCTACGGACTAAATTAAATCGAACTTCGTTGTTCACCGATAACTTTTCCTGCGCGACTCATTAGGAAATATCTGAGGTTACGTAGAGCTTTTGGTATGAAAATTTGCAAGAGTCGAATAAGCGTAAGGACAGAAAATTCCTCGTCGAATTCGCTATTTTCAAATTCGCGTTAGCCTTGCCTTCGTGCGTCAATTAACCGTTACAACGGTTCCTTTCCTCTTCTATAACAATGGAAATGTATCAAGCTGCTGCTTTAGAGAAAGTTTTTCGCTTCGAAAGTACCTTTTCTCTTTCATATTTTCTTCGATTACTACTCATCATGAACGAGATTTAATGAATCTAAAGATTTTAAGGTCCACCGAACGACGGTCTACATTCGCGAACGCGCCGTTACGGAATGTAACGCAGCTTGAAAAGTGATCGATCTAGGATACACAACCTTCGCGTCGAAGAATGCCCTCGGGACGATGAAGAATTTTAATCGAACTCGAACGATTTATGGGATCCTTTAGAAATACACCATTCAAATTTGCTTCTCTCTTCGAAAGAAAATCAATTCGCCTGTTCGATCGTGCATCATCGTGAATCGAAGGAGACGCGCTCGAACGATCACCCGTGCCGACGATCCCGGCGCGTATCGGCCGATGCTTTAATAAACGAATGAATATTGAACGATACAAAATTACTTCGACGGATATGGAAAGCAAATATGATTACGTATCGACACGTTGCATATATTCGTTGAATCGATACGGCTATCAAAACTTCCAATACCCTGCGTATCCTCGATCTAGTTTTGATAAGAGGATTATTATTTAAAGCGACTAAGAACCTTCCGTTGGCGGTCGATATTTTCGATATGTACGATCTTTCCGTCGTCGCTCGGGATAGATATCTACCGTAACGATCGATATCTCCGATCTCGATCGCTTCTTTTATAAGTTTAGTACCTGTTTGACAAAAAGATAAGTCGTTCGTGTCGTCTTTACGTACGCTTCGCGCAATCTCGCGGCGAATCTCAAAGCGTCTTCGAAAGAGCTCGAGAAAACGATTATTCTGGTATCTACTTACGGCAGATCCAATGTTACGACGTCGGTAGCTTTTCGATGAGATTCGGTCTTGTTGCAAAGCCTCGTTCACGAAGGATCGATCGTTCGTCACATGTCGATCGGCGACGCGTGGATGCCGAGGGCCGAGCGTCGATCCTCGACGCAACGAACTTAACCCGGCCATCAATTCCTACCGACGCTCGTAACGCCTATGACCTATGAGAAAAGATCGATTAAACCTTCTTCCGATTATCAGTTTGGTTTTTTATATACATTTGTCACGATCCTAGGGGTGTGTACACGTAGAAAGCAAGCTGCCAGTGTCGATAAAATAATTACTATCACAAAATTGAATTTAATAATAATCTTTTTAAAATTGTAAAAAAAATATTTATTGATAAAAAACGCATCTGAAAAAAATATGAGGAAAAAACCATTTTTGAAATTTTAAAAAGATTAATCTCCCAATAAATCTTTCAGCTTTCGAATAAGCCCTTGTTCGTCAAAATTGGTCAAAAATTGGAAAATTAGTTCGCGTAAACGTATTGGGTCGCGAACGGCCTTAATATAGATGAAAATTGGACTGTAAAAAATCGTTATGTTTAATTTAATTTTATGTATGATGTACAAAATATTAAATATTTTTATCAAAATGTTGGCAAAGTAACTCTTACGGTTTGGAACTTCGACATAAGTTAAATTTCAGTACCTTGTCAAAGTAACCCCACACTCGAGGTTACTTTGACACTTTTTTAAACATAAATAGCCAAAGGACACGTTGTGTTATTGCAGCAAAAGAAGTTGGAATTTAGGATGTTAAAATAAAGTTAGCTACAAAAAAACTTCCAAATCTGTTCAAAGTAGCCACAATTTTACGGTACTTACTCTAATAAAATGTATTACTCGGTACCGACTGTTAGCGCCGACTACCAGTGCGAACCGATTGGCTGCCTGCTTTCTTCGTATACAGGGTGTCTGGTTCCAGGTGTCCAAGCGGAAAACTACATGTGCACATCAATGACTTGAGTCGAAATGTCTGATACCATTTTTCGAAATTCGACTTAGTTAACGAGTTAATAATTAACAAAGATCAGCCAATTACGGCGATTAACGAAAAAAGGCGGTTTACTAGAGCTTGCAGTTAATCAAGAAACGAAGCAGTAGGAGGAACAATCCACAATAAATAACGTTACATGTCACTGCTTGCCGTGATTGGCCTATTTTTGTTTGTTAATGACTACTTAATTTTGCCGAATTCCGGAAAATAGTATTAGACTTTTCGACTCAAATCATTGATGTGCACATGTAGTTTTCCGCTTGGACACCTGGAACCGGACACCCTGTATACGCCCTTTTATGCAGGAAAGTCGCAAAACGAATGATATCTACGTGTCGGTCGCGTATCGCCTTGAATTATGTTTCTCTAATGGTAAAGGATAAAATCATGCAATATGCATCGACCTAATAGGATGCCGAGAGTGTGTCGCCGATGCACGATTCTTTTTATTACCGTTGTATCCGGACTCAATTTATTACTTCTTTCGAGGTCCGTTTTAACTAAAGCGGCGATACGAAAGCCCATTTGTCGCGAATAGGGTCGCCACTCGGTGACCACGCACGCTCGAACGTGCTACTCGTGAACCGTCCATATATTTTCAACGATTAAAAACATCTTTTAATTAGCAACAAACGAGCTCCCATGCATCAGACAGACCGGTACAAATCGTTGCAATTGTCCGTGGACGTCATTGTTACCAATTAGGGATTTCTAATTGGGTCTAATTAGGCACTCAACGATGCGGTCCTCGTTTCGAGAGTTTCGAAATATCAAGGAGCAGAAAATTCGAAATAGTAACGATTATCGCGCAACGTCATAGAACGTTGTCTAGCGTGTCGGTATCCCACAGACCTATTAAGTACGACATTATAATCGGATGCAAGCAAATATGTCGCTTCGAGCAAGAAGTATGAACTTGGTTACTATCTAGGAAATGGTCGGGATTTTCCCGGAGTCTCGACCGGAGAAAAATTTAATTCTAGTCTTAACCTAGTTCAAGAAGAATGCGCTTGCCGAGAGAAAGCCGAACAACTCGTCGATACGGTTTGCACCTGCGACCGAAATACGGAGATGACACAGATTACTAGAACGACTGAACGTAATGATATGATATGCCGAATGTACCGAAATTATGTAAAAATACACGAGGGTATTATTTCCAATTCCGAACGCGAAAATTTGAAGATCGCGAGACCGGAGAGATTCGTTAGAATTATTCGTACAATTATTCCCCGGAGTACGAGCTTTTTCCAACCGATAAAAGAGAAAAACGTATAATCGGAACAAAGGTGAAAAACGCAACGAGAAACGTTCGCGTATCCTGCATACGCATTCGTTATAAAACAGTGTATCGCGTTTCCCTTGGACCGTAGATATCGTTTCTCTTCGACGATTCTCCAAGTTCTACCACGATACTCCTACCTATATGGAAATTACGAGACGATCCGTATCGTTCCCTTCCTTTTCTTTCTCGTCTTTGTCGTAAAGAGAAATCGTTCGGCTTACCTCCTCCTGTACGAGCTCTATATCGTGTAACAATATCTCGGATGATACTTTCTTCGCTTCGAGTCGTGGTTTCCGTTGAAATGAGGACGGCAATTGGAACAATGTGAGGAAACGGAGATCGCCGGACAAAGAAGAAGAGTGCTCTCGATGACGACCGACGGATTCTTGCATCGTTTCTTGAAAATGCATTCGACGTATAGGTATCTCTGGATCGCAAGGCTATACTCAGCATCGACGTTCGAAAGACGAATGTAAAAGACCGGGGTAAAGGATCTATCGGTTAGAAAAGCGATAGCCTTTTGCCGCGTCGTCCGAAAGAAAATTTATGAAATGACGACTAAGTTAAACGAACATCCTTGAAGCAAAGAAAAATTTAAGACGAATTCTACGAAAGAAAAGAAGAAACAAAATAAAAGAAAAAAAAAGAGATATAACGAACTGCCACTGTACCGACTATAGACTTCTGAATATCCTTAATCCGGGCATTGTTCGATCCCCTATACAGATAGTCCAGTTTCCGCCTTCCATCGTACCGTACTCCGCCGGTTTACTGCAAATTGCCTGAGCTCGTCGAAAGTTCATGGTTTCGACGATCCCCGATGGTCTGATTTTACAGAAAAGGGACAGTCCTCCCTCTAAGAAAGTGGAAGCGAAAGGTTCATAGCGGGAGGAGGGTGAGAAGGATGGAGTGCGCGAGAACGCGCGCGAGAGAAAGAGAGAAAAAGAGATAGAAGACATTTAGGTCGCGCGACACAGTTTCCTGCTGTTGCTGGGAACCTCGTACCGGAAAATGAAATTTTCAAGACGTAGTTCGACAATATTGGATGATCGACTCTCGAGAGGAACAGTTCTATGGAAAAATAATTTCGTCTTTACTTCGATAAATTCGTGCCTTCGTTGTCTCTCCTTCCATTTTAATGACTCGGCATGATTTAATTTGGTCAGGCAATTTTGATTAATCGAACGATACGTGTAATTTAACGAATAAGAGCCCGCGTTGGAAGCGCTTCGCTAACGCGATATATAACCATCGTGTTATATTAATTAATTGACCGCAATATCGTTCTACGATGGAATTATTCATAGCAGGATTGAAATATCGTGTTGCAGAAATTGTCAGAAAATATTTTATAGCGCGATCGAGCTTTTACACCGCTTGACCCGGATCAATTCTCATGAGCGGTCGCGACCGCCGCCGCGTGAACTACCCCGCTTGGAATACCTACTCCCTCGTGTACTATTCTAAACGTGTGTACATTAATTTCGTGTCCAAGCCTAAACACGATAAGTATACGCGCTACAAAGCGAAAGAGGCTTCCTTCTTATTCCTTTGAAGTTCGCAAAAGCGGCCTACTTGCTATTAAAACGATGGTACCTCGAGAGTTGCCGCAACGTCTCGTGTTTTTTTTTTTTCTTTCTTTCTCCTTTTTCTTCTTTCACTTTTCCTTTGCGCAAAAAGGGAAAAGACAAAACCGATTAAAATCGCTCGAAATTCCGGTTACAAATCCGATTTGAATCGCGTTAACGAGTAACCTTCGCTCCGTACCACCTTCGATTGGAATTTCAATGAAAAGTAATGCGATTAGTGGATGGATCCGTCCTTCCCATTCATCCTTCCCTCATTCCTCGGCGTCATCTTGCATTTATTCGAACGCTACGGTCTCTTAACACCCAAGAATAATCCATTAGCGCTGCGACCTTTCTTCTCCGCTTTTCGCGTTTTACCGAATGTAAGAGCTCACAAACGCTGTAACTCAACGATTAACGAAACTACATTTTCGTAATTCGATCGTAACGAGAGCTGGAAGAAGTGTTGACTTCAGAGACGCAATACCCTCGGAAGGATGTCTCAATCGTGAAGAGGAAATTGCGTTTGTCGAGCTTCCATGCTTCTTTTTCTGCTCTCTTACCCTATCCTCTCTTCCGTTACTCAGGTCTCTCTAAAAAAAAGGTTTGCTTTCGTTCGCTGATAAGTCTTTGGATAAATGAAATAACTCCTATTTCGTTCGATGGTCCTCCTCAGTTTCCCTCGCTTCTCTTTGATGCGGAAATGGTAAACGGTAACTCTCTCGAATTAATATCTAAATGGTCAGTTTCGTGTACCAACGTAGGTATATAGGAATACCTACTACATCTACATACGTCGAGAAGATATACGACCTTCCGTATAAATTATCGTCGATACATTCCGCCGAAGTTATCGCGGGAAAACGAATTGTTTCTCTTTCGTTCGTGTGCAGAGGCATTTGGGCGCACATAGCGAGACGATAAAAGGCGTAGAAGTGGATTATAAATCGTTGATCCGGAATTATGTGCCGTGATAAAAGCAACGAAAGCAACAGGGCATTCACGAGCGACTATCGTTTCGGCGTTCTCCACCGTTAAACTCGTAAACGGAAAAAGAAAGGGAATCCCGCATCGAGCCCTTCCCTCCCATCACCCGTTAGCCCACCGTACTCCCTACCTGTCGGCCTCTCCGCGAGCCTACTCGAAAGATACAATGGCACTCGTACGTTTCAAACGGCTCGACTCCGCTTCGTTTGTTTCGCATTTCTGGAATAACCTTGGATTGGAATTGCAAAAAAATTCCATCTTGGTTCATAAATATGATGGTGCATTTTTGTGTTCGACTAGACGCGTGTCTGTGCACATATGGTAGATATGTGCATGGGTATATGGTTCGATACAGTTAGGAGTCAGCGAGGCATGGCGACTTCCATCGTCTCGATTCTCTCAGGGAAAAAAAAAAAAGATCTTTTTCGACGGTAAAGTTCCATTGACAGACGCGTGCACGTTAGTTACACCACGAAAAAAGCGAGTTAGCCCTTTTTTTTATCGATTACACGAACGAAAAAACCTTTTTCATCGAGCAAAAGCTTTTATATGATATTTTGAAAAAGAATCTTCGAAGCTTCATACTGTTGTTCCATGGGTACGGATAGGTAACGATTCGTTGGTCGACGATGTCACGGTCATCCTATCGACGAACGTCTGTGAAAAGTGAAGCGCGAAGTGCACTACCTACTCTTTTCTCTCTCTCTCTACCCTTTATCTTCGATCCTTTTCTCTTTACGCGTTCACGACGGCCGACCTATGAAACAGAAAAGGGAACAAAGAAGAGCGAGAGAAAAGCGAGGAAAGAATCCGCGGATTCTTTGAAGAAGAATCGCCGAAGCGCCGAATAATAAATCGAAACGCTTCCTTTTTTACCCTTTTCTTCTTCTTTATGGTTTCCTAATTGTCGACCAAAAGAAGAACGTTTTCCGAATCCGTAAAGAAGTCATCGCTCCTGGGAAGTTTGCCAAATCCACGAATCGTAGATAACCAGGGAAGAAGAATCTCTATCTCGCCGTCTATCGTAGGATATTTTTTATTAGGTTGCTTTTTATGGTTATCCAGCGAAATAAACGACCGCACTCGTCCTCCTGACAACGTTTATTCCCTCTACGCGTTTATCCTCGATTCCGTCGCAAAATTTCCTCGTTTCATTCGTCTACCCACGCCGCTGTCGCGGGTACTTTACATTAGCGAGAAGTCACGTTGAAATGTTTGCAAGAGAAAAGCGCACGAAGAATACGTTACATGTACGCAGAATTTGTTAGGAACTTTTGGGCAATGGCACGCTCGACTGATTTACACATACCTATACGACCAACGAACTATCCATTACCGAGCAAACGAGTCGTGGATATATCTATTAAAAAAGTTGTGCTCGCGAATGCCAAGAAAAAATCGTCCGAGCAAAGTTTGCACTGAAATATAAACGAGGAACGAGACCGACCGATTTGTCTCGCGTGCGGGCTACACGATTCGTGGAAGGGACGTGAAAAATTAAACGATTAAGGGATTCGCACGACTGCCGCGTTCGAGCGATATTTACCGTGTTCGCGTAATATGTAAATACGGCAGGAGGGTGAAGCAGGATCGATGAGAATCGTATATACTAGGTAGGTACATCGTTTTACCCCGAACTCTCGTTGCCTCCGGACCTTGCCTACTTCTTTTTCTGAAGAAGTTCCTTAAAGCCGCACGATCGTCGTCTCGACGCATTGAATTTTACCAGGACCGCGATGACGGTTTAACCCTGCGACTCCGATATACATAGGTACGGGATACGGAGCCTACTTTTACCAAATATCACAAATGTACAGGGTGTCAAAAAAATGTTTTGTCTTGACTACCATAGTTGGATTCTACACTTTCAAATCGGTGGAGATCTACTAAAAAAACTATCTAATCTCTAAATCTACTAATTAACATACTATTTAGAGGAGGTGTGAAAAATTCCGAAAATTATTAACCCTTCGTGTTTGAGATGAAGAATCCTCAAGTTGAATACAAAGCTGAGTTTGACATACCCCACAAATGAAATGGACTAATTCATTCTTAATATTATAATTTTTTTTTTCGTGAATGGGTGGTCAGATTAATAGGAAAACCATTGGAAATTAGGAGTGGGGTTGGTTACACCCCATTTTGTACAGGATGTAAAAAAATGTTTTGTCTTGACTACCATAGTTGGATTTTACACTTTCAAATCGGTGAAGATCTACTACAAAAACTCCTCGCAAAATTGACCTTGATCTCGAAAATCAAGGTCTAATTTTTTGTTAACCATGTGACGTTCTACTTTTCGGCCAAAATCGTCGAAAGAACCATATGTTCCAAAGCAACCCTTTCGTCAGAAATTTATGTTGAAATATTGTTATTTGCAAAATGAATTTTATGTTGCATAGCTCCATATATTGAACCTAACGCTCGTATATCATGTGTGACAAATGTTTGATATTTGTTGATTTTCGAGATGAAGGTCAATTTTGCGGGGAGTTTTATTAGTAGATCTTCACCGATTTGAAAGTATAGAATCCAACTATGGTAGTCAAGACAAAACATTTTTTTATACCCTGTACAGTTGATCTAAATTCATGTTTTCGTAAAAAGTGAAAAATAAAAAATTACAAATTTGAAAAAAACAAACCAAATTATTATTACTTTTTCGCTCTCAACCTGAAAGTGACCCGATTCGCCTCGATCTACCCTACAGTCTCTAGAAAAGAGACGGTTATTATATTCGATTTCGTTCTGGCACATAATGTACTTAATAGCATCATTGTCTATCCTGATATCCACTAGTATCTACTTTGAGAATACGTGTTCTGTTATCTCTGGAAACATATCGACCGATCTCTAACCAATGTATCGCATTAACCGAATTATTACGAATGTAAATGGATATTGCGAATCGCTGGAATTTTTCAGTTCTCGATCCACGTTTAGACATGATGTTTACAATATACTTTTATATGCAACCAATGGCTTGTAATCTATGTAAATTGTATACTAAATGGTTACATACTCGAAAAAAGAAATAAATTATTATTGTCCAAATAATGAGTAAACAATTAATACATAAAAATCCTATATCCACTTTAAGTGGAGTTCAATCCACTGTACAGTGGTGCTATTTGAAAAAATCAGTGTCCTTATCGCGTACGTATGTCAACGGTAAGGGGTTAAACGTTGAGATGGAACAAAAGACGGATTATTTTTTACATAAACATTTATATTTAATCAGATCGTACTTTCGTCGCCCATTGACCGGATACCATCTGCGATTAAAACGTTAAACATTCATTTTTATGTTCCTCTCGTGACGCGTGCGTAATCTATATCTATATATAGGTAGGTATACTCTCATTGGCCTTTGGAGGATTCGTTATACCTGTCGACGATAAACATTATTTTTTCCTCCTTTCCCCTTATTCCCCTTTTTCTCGTATTTCCCTTCGTTGGGCACGACGCAACGTTTTCTTTCCAATTAAAACAAATTTTTACCCCCTGAGCGAGTGCGGGCGCTAAAAAGTGTCGGGAATAAACAAGTTAGTCATATTTTTGAAAGAATAACGTTGGCTCGATAAATTTCACGCTCAAAGTCTGCCACGAGCGATTTTCCCAGCGTCGCGTTTTATTAAGATGAACGCACGAACGCACGAACATATGAAATACCGATGACATACCATCTACATATGTACGTACATACATACGTACATACGTACGGCTCACGATCAATTGCGCTTTTCGTGTTCTTCTGTTCACAAATTGCGTTCCAGCACACATACCGACATTTAACGATGGTTTTCTCATATGATGCTAATTCTCGAATGCGACTGTCGTGACCGGACGAAAAATGTCAGTAAGTAATGGATGTAAGAAGAAAGAAAACGAGCAATACTTTTTACAAATCACCAAGATCAATGAAACTCCTAACGGAGGGTATAAGTTTGACTTTCTCGGTCGATGAAAGAAGACTTACTTGGAGTAAAAGAAAGACCCTTTCCTTCTTTCGACGTATCCAATCGATTCGATTAAAATCTATAGCTTTGAAATTCGCCTTGAAGTTTCATCGACTAGAATCCGCGCGTTTATCGATGGCTCTATTGTCCTCGAGTATGCGCGAAAGCTTTCCGATATTAAAGCAAATAGGTACTCCTATGATCAGCTGTTAATACTCGTCGATAATAAGACGGAAGTGGTTCGCGTTAATCGACCGATCGAATGACTATGCGTGTACCGTTAACCCCGTGCATTTCCGTTCACCGTTAAACTATTTCAATGAGAATTAATCGATGCGATAATTCGACGTTTAACGTGTACGTTTTTTTTTTTTTGCTCTTTTACCCCTTTGTCCCAACCTTTTCCATTTATTGCGATTGTTTGGAGAAGCATTCCGAACAAACGAATCGATCGATAACCCAATGAATCGGATATTCCGTAATTGCGAAAAGTAAAGACGCTGTCGTAAGGAACGAGCGTTGATTTATGCGACCTTTCGACGAATCGACCTTTAACTTCTTCTTCAAATCGTCGCATTTATGCACATAACTCGTTATAAATATTAATGCTTTCGCGCGAAAAGCGTAGACGATCTTTATTCGACGGAAAGACGAGATTCGCCAAGTTTTTTTTTTTTATAGAAAGATATTCAGTACTCGCCCCCGGCACATGCACCATTATTATCGAGTTTCACAGATTTATAGACGTTTATCGAAGCTTATGATCCAGCGTAAATCGTAACGAACATCGCCCTCTGCCCTTTTTTAAACCTGATAATCCGTACGGCACGTTCATCGAGATGTAAATTGATTATTACCCCGCACGTAAAATCGTAGAAGCGGGTACACGTATATTTGTATATACCTACCCGTATATATGTATGTACACGGAAAGAACAGGCCGATAAAATGAAAGCTTTTTACTGCCAATTTCAATTTTAAATTTAGCCATTAAAAAGTGAAAAAGATATTTTCTCGAAAAGTTTGTAAAATCCGCTAACGTACGCACGTGATTTTCATTTTCATTGGAAATTTTATTCGACAATTATGATTCTAACACTTCGCGAATAGAACGAACGTCAATATAGTTGACAGATGAATCGGTTTTGTATCCGTATTTCTTACCGGCGCTCTGTCGTTCCACTTTCGGAAACATCGCTGGTATCAATTGAAAGTTTTGGTGCAATAACCGGTCAGCTCCATTTTTTTTAATTTTAAAGTATTAACATAAAAGAAAGAGAGAGGTAACAAAAGACAACTTCGTTTATAGTTATATTTCTCATTATAAACCATGGGACTGTCCGTTTTGTATTCAATAATTCAGCGTACCAAGTAGACTAAAATCCAACAAAAAAGTAATTTGCAGCAGCAAAATGGAGCTGACCGAGTTGCACCAAACCCTTCAATTGCTATCTACTTGAAAAGACTTTCCTTCGTCCGTCGCGTCGGTCCAAACACCGAAAAGATATAAAAAAACTCTTCGATTTCAATTAATTACCTGACATCGGAATTTTTGCGTTATCCCGATGTTTAGAGAGCGATGCATCGAAATTTGAATTTACCCGAGGTAGGTATGGCATTTAATTAGAACCTAACCATGATCGAAGCACGTCGAAGCGACGGTGAAAGCTTTCGAGCATCGTATGGACAAGGCAAGACGCTATCTAGACCGTCTTTACGCTCCGAATCGACTTTGTTTCGCCTCTGTGTGTCTCTTTCCCTCCTCCTCTTTATGGCTACAGTAGGAAGTCAAACAGTGTGAATACATCGGAAACTGTAAAACGTGGCACAGCATCGAAGCTTAATTGAGAAACTTTAAACCAACCGTACGTCTCTCGAGCGACATTCAATAGCTAGTCGTGCAATGATCGATGCGAAAGGATCACCAAAGTCGAGAATACGAGTTTTGATTTCGTTGGTTGCCCGTAGAATGTTTCCGTCGCATCAAAGGAAATATGTATGCAAAAAAAAATCATTTCGAAGGGTAGAGCCGATATTGCGCGCATGCTGGAAAACGAGAACATGGAGGAATGATTAATTTCGCACGTTCGAACGAGCCGTCGTTATTTCTTCCTAGAAGTCTTTCATAAATAGCTAAACCTTGTATCGCTCGTCGTACGTACAACCCAACGACTAGAAACTATATCTGGAAGAGCGATGACGTGAATATACGCGTACGTGATCGTGACCAGCATCGAAATACCTATCCACATCACGATCGATCGACTCGTTAGACTTTCGTTGGTTACAATGCGACGCGACTATAATTAGTAGGTACGAATCCGTTTTCTTGATGGAGGAATTCGAGGACCGGAGTTGCATCTACCGAGGCTTCTCCTCGATATCTCACGACGAGTTGCGACTAGATTAAAACGACCGATTAATTATCGTTGAATTAAAAAATCTTGACGAGGAGAAATCTCTATCGACTCTCAACGAATGTGATAAAATCTACTCCTCCACGATTCTCACTTTCAAGCCGTCTTTACAAAGTGACTACTAACCGTGACTAATCTTTAACGACAGGCCAACCAGTGATTATCGTGAGACCAACCCTGTGAACGACGACACCTTAACCGATGGCAAATGGTTCGTCCGAGATAAGTATTTATACATGCATACTTGACACGACATGCCTTGCCCGAAACGCCCTACCAATTAAAGAGATCTTACCGGGTGTAAACGTAGGACGAATGTTTACATTCGCTCAAGATATTGGAGTGGAAAAAAGAAGATTTTGTAGAGACGAGTCGCTCACCTTTCTTTTGCAATGCACGATTCCTTTAACATCAAACCTACCACGATGGGTCAAGTGATCCTTTATACGTTTCTCGATTTTTTTAATAATAAAGTTACTTTCATAGAAATTTATTATCAATAATATTTCAGTAGCAAAAAGCATATTTTTGTTTGAGTATTTGTCAAATAGATAAACATAATGAAAATAACTATGCCTTTAACGTCGGTAGGTTAAGTGTTCCAAAGCTTGGCGCGAGAAGAAAACAGATAGTGGGAGACTTTAAAAAAGAAAATTTCCAAAAATTTCACGCGGAAGTCTTTTGATCCATCTCGTTGGAGTACCAAATTTATCGCGAGACTTCGTTTTAACCAGGTCGCATCGAGGTGAAATATATCCTTTGTATTACACTGAATGTCGTGGGAACGTCTCTCCTTTATTCTTTCTTTCTTCCATCTTCCTAAATTTTTCCACGAGAACTTTTTGACCCGGTATGGCACCGCGAACAAGCACGAACCGCATTATGCCGTGGTGGATTCGCTCTTATATGGCGCATCGTACCAAACCGCTCTCGTTTCCTTTGAAGATCAAACACAGAAGAAGCGAGCAACAGATTTCCAAAGTCCGCGGCGACGCGAAGATTTCAAACGGTTCTTCTCTCGCGCTTTCGCTATTGTGATTCGTCCTCGTATTCAGTCGCTGGTCCAACGAAAGGAAACCTTCCCTCGCGATTTTCAAATCGAGTCAAAGCGTGCGCGGGTGTTCCGTTTTGGCAAGATGCCCGAAGAAATCATACTTCTCTCTCTCTCTCACTCTTTATTCCTCTTTCTCTCCCACGCGGACGGCACGTACCTAAGTTAAACGATGGCAAAGAAGCACGAGAGCGTACGCCTTCTTTAAAGAAGGCTAACCATCGAACGGTATTTACGCGTCTCCCGTGGGTGCTCCTACACGATCGGTTATTTATAAAGCCATTCACGATAATCAATAACCTATGCCTATACACCCCTCTCCTCCATCACCTCTTCCTCTTTCTTCTTCTCCTCCTCGCCCATCACCCTCAAGCTCACCCTTGCAACGGCGAAAATTCACTAACGTCCGACACAAACACGGACCCTTCGTGCTGCAGGCGCGCACAGCTTTCGGAGGGACGCGAGCCGGCCACGTACCGTACATATACCGCTCCAGGGAAACCTTTCGTTCTGTACGATTATCGTACTAGCTAGGACGATCCTTCGTGCGAGGATGCATTATTCGAAAGAACACCGTCATCGTAGCTCCTACGAGAGCTGAGCGTAATCAAGACTCTTCCATCGTTTATCGAGGATACTGTCTGCCTCTTACGAGCCTACTAAGCGATGATAATGAGAGCTCGATAGTTTAAGACACGATTTTCAAAGGACAAAACGAATCTAATAGTTTCTTTCTATCCTTTTGAAACTAATAAGGATAATTTTAGCTCGAGCCAAAGAAGAAGTATACCTATAGAAAAAGTTTATCGTCGGAAACTCGCGTTCTTTCCTCTAGCTATCTCTCAAGGAGCTCCTCCCGTCGTACGAGAAAGAAAGCCATTCTCGTTCGGATTTACGGAAAATATCGGTTTTATTCTTCGTTACGTTATCTCGACGAAAATCCTGTTCGATCTATACCTACTCCTTCAACGAGAAGATGGATTCAACGGAAAAAAATATTAAATTCGCAATACGAAACCACAACGGCCGTCGTTAGTCTTTAATGCGTTTTCCAAAGCGATATCGACGCACCGAACGAAACAGAAAATTTCAAAGCGATGAATTATAGAACACGAATACTCAAAAAGTTCGATGCATTAACGGAAGACAAATGGATTGGTTTCCACGGGTAGAGATACAACGATATTTTAAATTTCATAACGAACGTTATTCCGCGGGTAGTAAAGTGCGCGGATTGTAGGAGAAAAGAAAAAAAAAGAAGTTAAGCGAAAGTACGGGAGGCTGGAAGGTACTGGAAGAGAAAAGAGTTCGTTACGAGCTGTTTTTGGGTTACTCTCCAAATCCTGTGGATTTCATTTTATACGAGAAAGAGCTTTTTCCGCCCTGCTACAAGCGGTCTCGACTTTTCGCGGACAAAAATTATTCGCTACGTTCTAGCAACGCGCTCGTAAAAAAAAGAGAGAAAGAAAGAACAAGAAACGACAAGAACATAATCGTTAGAAACGAGGAATAAAGAAATTAGTTTTTTCTCGGTCCACGTTCGAAAGCACGCGCGACTAATGATACCGAGAGCTACCGAAACGCGTTGGAAAATTTTTGTTAATCTTTCTGCCTCCGAAAAAAATACGAAATTGGAACGTGCGGTATACCAATCTTTTCTATACCCATCGAAAAAAAAAAACACGGAGAAAGAGAGAAAAACCTACGACTCTCTTTACCTTTTATCTCCGCAAACTTTACAGAAACCACGGTCTCCGTTTCCCGCTGTCCATATTCGAAAAGCGATCTCGTGTCCTCGGTGACCGTTTCCAAAGAGAGAAACGAAAATCACGCTACAGAAGCAAAGTTCTTTTCCCCTGGCTCGAGCAAGTTGGTCAAAGAAATTAGTTGGGTCGAGAAAGGATCGACGATAAGGATCATCGGGCAACTTTTCGGGGTTTTTTTTTTTCCCCTGAAATTCAATATCTAAGGATAAAACAATTTGCATAATATCCTTCCGTAGAAAGAGTCTCGCTCGAGCCCTGACTCGGTAGATTTCGAGCGTTGGAAGCAAATTGGATCGAAGAGTATCTAAACGCTCGGGGGACCAGCTCGGAGATGGAATTTTGCCTCGAGAGACGTCGAAAGAGCGAGGCACGTTCGTTTCGCGTGAAAGAGCCCGCTCGAGGCTCGTTCGTATCCGGAGGAGCACTCGAAAGCTTACACTCGATGGTTCGAGCTCGAAGGTAATCGATCCTCCTCGAGCGCGATCATCGTCGATCCAGCCGGCGGCGCGAGGGTACACAACACAAAGTCGCGGTAATAGAAAGAGATAGATAGAAACAAGAAGACTGTTGGAAAGACGCCACGACTCCTTGGCTCATAGTCGTTGAAAATAATCGTCGTTGCACTCACTCACAATACCCCTTTCGACTCTTCCGTCGCGAAAGGATACGAAAAGGGTGGAAAGGCGCGCGCGTCCTCGCGCGAATAGGCAAGCGAAGGAGAGTAGGGTTGGGAAAGCTCAGAGTAGAGTCACGCTAGAACAGGGCGAGGTGAGTTAGGATTGGACGGACGGCGGGAGTACTGGTCGCGATCGGCGATTAATCTCGTGGCTGGTCTCGCGTACCTGAGATCGGTTGATCGGTGGTGCAGGGCGCGGCGGCATGGTCCCGTCGCAGCACAGCGCCGTTCGACGAGCACTGAGCAGCTATTCTGCGCCAACGGGGTTGCGTCGACGTCGAAAAGACGTGAACGGTCAGCCCTGCGCCCTCTCCCGCTCCCCCCACTCACTCTCGTTCTCGCCTTCTCCATCTCGCGTGCGGCCTTTTTCGCTCCGCCACCACCGGCGCGTCCTCGACGTTCGTTTCGTCGTTCCCTCTGCGCAGACTCTTCCACGCGAGATCGGCTCTCTCTTCCTCTCGGCGTTCCATCTTCGCTCCTCTCCTACCCCCTGGTCCACTCTTTCTCTTCTTTTTCTTCCACACCAACCATCCCTCCAGTCCATCCGTTTTTTTTTTTTTACCTGCGGGAAACCCACGGAATTGGTAAAAGGCAGATATTTCTACGTAAGGGAGAAAAGAGAACGGAAGTTGTACGCTTTTTTTAAAAATTCTTTGACTTTTTTCCTTCCGACGTTCGATGTTTCTTTCTCTGCTCCTTCTAGCTGGATTCACCGAGCAAAATGCATTCTCCGTAGAGTCGTTGCTTCGAGCCCATATCGAGGCAGGAAAGGTAATACCGCAAAAATAAAGGGAAGCAAGCGCAGCCTGTTGCGTCTCGCGGCCCGAAATTGGCTTTACGAGTCGAGCTTGCGCTCACGGTAAGTAACGAGGGAACTGTGTAAAGAACCGGGGCCAGAGTCGGGATCGGGGTGAAAAGTACGAGGGGCGCGGATCGGCCGCTAGCGGTGACTCCGCTCTTTTATTTCTCCTTTCATTCTCGACAGCAATTTGTCCGCGTTACTCGTCGTTTTCCCGACAGCGTTGTAACGAGAACGTCCCGAACGGGCTTTTTCTCTGGAATAACGACGAAGAATAATCGGCGTAGCAGTCGCGAACGTCGTACTTCCCGAGAACTTTATTTGAGGTGCGTTCGAGCGTTAACCATTCGATGGACATTTCGAAATTGGCGAAGATGCGAGAAACTTTGAGTTGACGATATTTATAAAAGCTTCTAAGTTCTTTCTTCCTTGTGCCATTTTTTTGAGAGCTCCGAGAATGGCCGTCATTAGAAGGCACTATACTCGGACGGCGGTGTTACGAGACTTTTATAGCTCTCCGTACGTTCGCTTCTATTCTTTAAAAATATATGTCCTTAACCGGTCAACGCGATATCGATGTTCCTTTTCCCTTCCAGCGACTACTCGCGCCTGCTCCCTTCGAGAACCGAATAAGGGAGAACGAAAAACAATAAGACGAAGAAAATAAGAAAGCGAGAAGAAACGGGGAATCGTGTAAATATTTGTCTTTCTCCTTTTACAAGTTTTGCCACTTTTACACATTTTTCCATAGCTGTTTTCTTCTTATTTTTTTTGAGTAGAGTGGTATGTTATTAAGAAACTTTTCTATTCTATCGAACGAGACATCTCGTAATCGTCGTAACGACCACTCAGCGATTGGTATACCTACTATTTTGAAAGCGTTGTCATTACCTAATCTCAAGTTTTATCGAAGGCCATCGATACCGCCGAAGATTTTTCTTTTCCTCTCAGTATAATGGTAGACGATCGTCGTTTCGATAAAATTCTATTATTATCTTCGTTTCTAAATTTCCTAAATTTTCTAAAAAATACTGATGAAGCAAAGTCGCGAGGAATTTCGTGCGTAGTGTGGAAAATTCGTGTAAACGGTCGAATAATGCGAACGTACCGCGATGCCCGCGCGCCACTAAATTGGAAATTCCATTGCGGTGGTCCATTGTGATCCAGGGCGACGAGCATTTCGCGAGTTACAATTATGGACTGATTAGAACGCGTAGAACTGACCTTCCGACGTAGAAAGTTCATATTCCATGCGCTTGATTAACTCGTTGAATCGATATCGATCAAGACTCGTCCCTGCAAATGATGTTCTAGGGGTGCATTAATCGCGTCATTTCCAAAGCAAACGCGAGCGATCCCTTTCGCTCGAAAATCCCATCGTATCTACTGCTTTAACTTTGCATCGTAGATACCGAGATACGATTGCCTTCTCCTATCAAAGTAAGCTTTCCTCCACGCATCGAGACTAAGATAATAATAATGATAATTATTCGACGGATCGGCCGCCGCCGGCAAGACGGCTTTTCTTCCACGAGTGTCACCATATCTGGTGTGTTTAGTCTAGCAAATTACTTTGGCGAGTTAAAAGATATAAATTTAATGGAATTGTACTGTAGATTTTATATACTAAAAATATATGTGCGAAGGAAGGAAGAAAAACGGAACGCAAAGAGAGAGAATATTCGGCTTTAATCGAGGAAGAACTTTCTCTCAGCACCTCCGAGTATTCTCCATATCAAAGAGTCCCGTTCTTTCTGCGCGTTTTAAAAATCCTTGGCACGAACTTTCGAGTGGTCGTTCTTTATTCCTCCCGTATATTACGCGTAGCTACCAACCTCGTCCGTCGTATTTGAACTTTCACCCCCCATCTTCGTTTCTCTCGCAGTAAATACACCGTTCGCGTGAATGTCGGATTAGGTATACGAATATACGAACGGATATTACTACCTTGTGCTATACGTCAAAGCATTTCGCAATCTATCCAGTTACGTCCACGACAATAACGCGTAAACGGCGCACGACGAACAATGGTTTTGCCAATAAACGCGATAGACGTATCGACATAGCTCTAACCGTAATATCGTGCCGCGAAATGATTTATAAACACGGACATTCGAGCGGTGACTACTATTACTCTGAAAATACCAAAAATAGCTCGCGCGTTATAAAATCCGACGGATGATCCTATAAAGACTCGTACTCGATCCCGTCGTGCGAATAAAATTTGTGAAATTTTGAAATTTCGATGGAATTTATTAGAATAAGTTGAAGAAGATTCGGTTAAAATTCGAAAACGAACGAGAAGACTGTAGTATCGACGATAACCGACATTCGCATTTAATAACGAAGATTTATTCGAGGGAGGAGCGAGCTTCGTTAAAGGACGATTTATTAAAAGGAAAGCCGAAGGATTCGAGGCGACTGGAGAAACAATTCTCGTGGCTGTAGCGGTGGAAGGTTTTCCGGTGGCTTTTGCACCCTACGAGATTAAGTGGGAACGAGTCAGCCAGTTTCGCAATCGCATTTTACTTTAATAAATAAAGTACTCGAATAAAAATGTGACCGTGTTGGTAGTCGTTCCATGTCATAAAATGAATTTAATATTATTGTAAAACGTGGAAAACACTCTGCCCGTATTTTATGATCGCTTTTACAAAAACTTGCTCGTGTCTGCATCCAACGTTAAGCGAACGAAACGCGATCGTAAATGGTTGCGAGCATTAATTTTATTTCCCAAGGTACTTTGGATAATAAAATTAATCGAAGCCATATCCTTTCGGATGTAAAATCAATCGAAAGTTACGAATTGGAAAAACGAGCATAAAGTAGGAAGGCAAGGGGTCGAAACGGGAATAACTTAGTGATGGACGGCAAGACAAGAATTTCAAGATCTTGACAAGACAAGACTTGATTTTTCAAGACAAGACTACCAATTTCTTGTTCTTGATAAAATCGAGACAAGACAAGATTTGTCCTTCAAGATCAAGACAAGAAAAATCTATCAAGATACTTGATTCTTGATAACTGAAACTACAATTATACGTATGTAATTATAATTATGTAATTATAATCTCGTTGAGATCCTTCCGTCTATTTTCAATTTTAAATAATTAAATGCAAAATTTAAATTAATTCGAAACAATAAACTTTATAATTTTACTGAAAACTGCAGTTTATTTTTATTGTAAATATATGAAATCTCTATTTTGTACTGATGTGTCCCCAAACGTGCTCTTAAGTGCGTACGTGAAGTAAACTAGAGACCTTAAGCTTTGAAATAGTTTTTTAAATTTTCTACTACGAACATTTGTAGCTGATATAGAGTACCTAATTTGAAAATGACCTAAAAATTTCAGGAATTTTCTTGTTCCTTTAATTTTTATGACCAGTAGAATTTTAAAAAGATATTTTTCAATAATTTTTATAAAAATTTTCAAAAATAATAAATCAACGTGTGGTAAATAAATATTTCTAGATATTATAAAAATATCAAGAATCTTGCAAGAATCAAGACAAGAAATTGATTGTCAAGATCAAGACATACTAATTCTCGATTGTAAAAAATCAAGACAAGACAAGTATGTTCGATTCTTGTCTTGTCTTGAATCCATCACTAGAATAACTTTAACCGATCTACAGCTTCCCATGGTACGCGACTTCGCGAGCTACGATAACGAGATTCGAGACGCGAAGGCGAGCGGTTTTTCGTCCGCAAAGGGATTCTCCAGCGGTCGATTTGTTCGCGGCATACCGCATTCCGCGTCCCACGACGCTGTCCTCGTTACGGAAGGTAAACCTCGACAGCATCGACGACTCACCCTGGAGATGCGTCTCTTCTCCGAGTTAGCCACCTACGCTTATTTTCTTGACTCTTCCTCCGAGCAACGCCAAAGTGGCCCATGAAGGACTCGTTGCTTTCTTATAATTTATGATCCTTCCTTCCTTTCCATGGCTCTTCATATTTCACTAAAATCCTGCTGTAATAAAAAGTGTCTAAGCACAAATTCTGTTTTAGTCGGTGGCTTGGGTCTACAGGGTGAGTCACCTTAAGACAGGGCGGCTTGAATAACTTTAACGCTAATGGAGGTACGAAGTAATGTTTTAAATAAGAATCCATTGGTTTCTGGAAGGTCATAATTACTATCATCTTGTAGTATTACTTCCTGTCGTTACGTATTCGATTTGATTCGACATTTAATAAATGAACCATTCGCAAAGTGATTTGTTCAACATTTTAATTTTCTCAAATTTTAATGCTAAAACACATGATTGGTACTTGACTTTTAAATATTTCCTCGCTTGGTTATTTTGTGGAATTAATCTATCTGGCAAATAAGCGGCACAAACAAGGATAAAACTCTGTATTGCTTTTAAAAATTAAATTTGTTAATTACTGTAGAAACTATTGAAAAGTCAATTATGAAGCCGCATACATAAGTGACGAATGAACTAAATTATTCTGCACTTCTTAAAGTGTAGTATCTTTTATTTTTCAAACGCCAAGGCAATGTTTCCCTTTAATTTTTAGAAAAAGACGAGTAGAAACAGATTCCTCGAGCCAAAACTTATTAGGTACTCAGTTCCTAGACACGTAGGTACCGAATAGATTTTCGTGGTTGTTTTCTCCGAAAATGAAGCCTCGTATACAAAGACTTTATCCCGCGCCTTCGACTTATTCTTTCATGAAATATTACCACCCGACCAAATGTACCACGATTGCTGGGAAAGCCTGTAAAATATTGTGCCGAAACGACGAAAAGAGAGAAAAGGAAATGCTCGTGTTTCGTACTGGTCGTCGCGCGTTTTCATCCCTCTCCATCGAGCGTGACATTAAGGCGTTGTAATTACATCGATCGTTAAGACCAGCGCCACGTTTCTTTCGTTAACTCGCCTTTCGCCTTTCCCCCATTTTACCTCCGTTCTTTTAATTGTGTACCTATACCATTTCCCGAGAAAGCTTGCAGACGGAATTATCCAGCAAAGGAGCAGCGAGAAACACTCTCGGAAGTTCTTCGTTTCTCGTCGTTAACAGATTTATAAGAGATAGCGGAAGATCGTTGGAAGATATCGATCGTGTAAAAGCCTTCTCGATGGCTTTTGATTCGATAAAAGTCTATCATCATTTCCTCGTTCGATAAAACTTGATTATTCACGAATTGCAAACCGAATATCGCGTACATCAAGCGTAAATAATAGCTTTTCTTCGCGAGGATGTTCTCTTATCATCTTTCTGTACCGTACAAAGCAAAATACGATTATGCGACGAAAATCTTTACATGTGTCCAAGATTTAGCATATATCCCGAGGCACACGAAAGAGTAAGCGACTGGTAAGACGACTCGGAAAATCCTGGCGCTCAATTCGTCATCCTTGTCACGGTTTCGTTTAGTAAATTGACTGTATTCGGTGCTACATTTAATCCGTTGATGTAACTTCTTATGTTAGCTGCATCGCATCTTACCATAACACACATTTGCGATAACTTATCTTAATAAGTACAGTCGTAAGACATGGAATATTTTCTGGAAAATACTATAATAAATTCAAGTGTATAGATCACCTTGATATTACGATTAAATAATTTATATATTCATTTAAACAATTTATAACGTCCGTAAAGAAATAGTCTGTTCAAATATGAAAATGTAATAATGACCTTAAAAAGAATTATGTTTCTTCTCATGAACAATTTGTACAAAATGTATCAGAGATCTTATCATTCAGCTGAAGATTTCAAGATGCTTACTTTCCTGGTTCATTCTCATATCTATTTTAAACAAAACACTGCACGAGATAAAAGCATGGTAAAGAATCGCGTCTGCATGAACGTCTAATTTCAGCGATTTATTTCTGCGCGTAAGTATAAAGAGATGCGACACAGCTAAGAAGTTTCCATCGATGAGCTAAACGTGGCTCTCGATTCACATAAATACAGGGTGGGTCGCCACATTTTGCCATTTAGATTTACATTTTAGATACTTCCTTTAATTCTAATGTCTATTAATTCTTGCTTTTATACTAAATTATCACATTGAATTCATAATATTAACCAGAAAGTCACGATTTCCTAACAAATTGGAATTAAAATATCTCCTAAACTAATCATTTTTTTTGCACTACTAGATTAATACTTTTTTGTAAAGAACATGAAGGAGCATCAGCTGATGTAATAAAAAATATATGATTTCATTTAAAAAAACGTTAATGACCTTCATATGTCCTTTACACGACCACCTACAAAAAAAATGGTACCATCAGAATGTGCCCCTCTCAAAACCATTCAACTTCATCAGAAATATTGTTTGCTATGTGTAATAATAATGATGTAAATCTAAATGGCAAAATGTGCACCCTGTATAACCGATTTCCTACATGGAACCGCTGCGAAAAGATCGAATAGAGCTGTCGAAGCAGTCGCCTACTCCTTCACGTACACATTCATTATTTTTCTTTATTTGGATAAAAAATATGATAGAGTAACTTGGTTTTCTTGGCGTAAACTCACTCATGGAAACATTATTGACGACCGATGTACCTGTAATAAAATGTGCAGACACCGCGGTTTACGAACCTTCTTGCTTTATGTACGAGCTCAAGATGTCCAGCGAGCTTTCAAGATCTACCTCGACTACAAAGTTCTCCCTAAGTCGGATTAAGTTTCCCTAGAGATAATCTACCAAGTACGTAGAAGTAACTCCCGTAAACTTTGCCCTGGCTCGTTTATCGATCGAGTCGATCTTATATTGACCGACCGTAAGAGATCCAAGTTCTGCTCGATAAAAAAAGATCTAGATACGTTAGATACATTCTATGTCAAAAAATTACCTGTTAAACCTACGTAAACGGGACCGATTCAAAGAGGAGAATACCGGAATAAGCCGGGTCGCGTAATCGAGTGCACGCGTCGATATTACGCGAATGAAACACGTTCGCAACGTACGATCGAACGCTAACATACATATACATGTATAGTCTACGTAGTAGGTACATAGAACGATAGCGAGCCTCGCGTCTTCGGGTCAAAGTTTGAGCGATCTTTGAGCGATTGGTGAGAAAGAAAAACATAGGCGTACATTCGAAATCGTTTCTCATCATCTTCTCCTTCCTCTTATCCAAAGTTTTCGCAAACGGAAGATCACGTTGTTCTTCGATGAAACGTTTGCTCGTCAATAGGCCTTCCTCTAATCTCGAAGGCAATTTGATAACGGCGTCTCTTCGTCATCGCCACTGACTTACTCTTCAACAGCGCGCTATCTGGTAGTGTGTCGTTGACCATCGCGGCGACCGCTCTTGCTGCCTCCATTAGCGAGGTTTGCACTCGATTCTTCTTCTCTCTTTCGTTCTTCCATTTCTAGCTTGTTTCTCGAATCATTTTTTCCCATCCTAACCGCGCGAGTTTTGGTGCATCGTGACTTCGAAGAGGATTTCTTCCGCAAACTCCAAAAGAAGAGAAAGAAAAGAAATAAGTGTCACCATGTATTTGGCTTTGTTACTGACGAGATCCGTCAGGCTCGGACAATGCGGGAGAAGATTCGCCTCGTCGTCGACCGGGCTGAGATTACCGGAACAAACCGTAGGTGTAAAACGCATAGACGCGTTTTCGACGACTATTCGATGACTAGTTCGATGGATCACGAATCTATCTATCTATCTATCTGCAACGTAAAGTGTATACGACGCTATAACTTATAGAGGATCGTCGATCCGGTACGGTTAGCGTAATCAAGTTAACGTAGCTTTCGGTGAACGCATCCGGGATGCAAACTCGGAATTATCGGCTCGTTGAAATTCCACAGACGGAAATGTAGAAACGTCCTTCGTCGTCGTCGTGGTCACTATCGTTAGTTCGAGGTTTACTCCTCCTAGTCGATCGTAGTAGGTAGGCTACCTAACATTCGACAAACTTTTCGTATCGACGATAAGCCATACGCGATGTACATACGTACTACATTGGTAGTACGATTCGTCGGTAGTACGATAAACCTATGTACTCGTCAATTATCTTTCCCCTTACTCACCCCGAGTCGAAGTTTAAGCCGATTTGCGTCGAAATCGTGCCATACCGTAATTTACGGATTGTTCTTCGAATCGTCCTTCGCGCCTTCCTTAATAACCCATGCAAATAATATGGAAATCGCAGCGAAGTTTTTATCGTAGCACCGCGTTATTCCACTCGGGCTTCGCTTTTGGTTTTGCGACCTGCAAAATACCATGATTTATGATATCGAAGAAAAGCTCTTCTTCCTCTGGAAACGACAAACACGTTCCAAAGTATTTTAAGAATAAGCGGATAAAGTAGTCTCGCGAAAGCCCATCGATTTCTCTCCCGTTTTCATTCGTCCTTCAAATAGATCGCATCTCTTTTTCTCTCTCGGATCTATCGAAAGGGGGGAGAAAGATAAGAGTGACTCGCGATCGCTCTAAACTACGTCCTTGGAATAAGATATTGAAATTACGAAATCGTAGAAAATCTATGTTGCGAATTTCGTCGATTTCCTCGAACCGAGACATCGATACGATAACGAAGGAACGTGGCACGACCTTTCGCGATTCGGTTAACGATATCGAATTATTGACAGATAAAAATCATCTTGTAAAAAATGGACGATAGATCGACGCGAAACGATAAAATCGACGAAAGCGGGGAAAATATACAGGGTGTCCCACGGTTGGAGGTCAGAAAAAGAATGGCATGTACGATTGATTTTTCTGAGTCGAAAGGAGTTATAAAAAGTAACATATGCCAGGTTAGCTTTCGAGCTATTAATTAATAACGGTCTGCCAATCGTGAAGCGTGGAAGCGGTAGGTGTACTCTCGCCGCCATACCAAAACTCTAGCCAAGCTATGATTGGATTGGCGGGCGATAGAGAAAGAGAGAGAGTGAGAGAAAGAATGAAGGACCTGGTGGTCTGTCAACGTAAGATAGCGTCGTAGAAGAGGGCGAGAGACAGAGTGAGCGAGAGAGAGAGAGAGAGTCAGTACTACGAGGCTATTGGGAACTGACCACTTTGGTCACGACGTCTGGTGGTTGAAATTCTAACTATAATAAGGTTGCATTACATACTGTTTACACGTTAAATTCGTTTATATAAAATTACATAAAATCAAAAAATCGGAATGGATATCGTTATTTTTCTACTATTTGGTATTCTCCCATTAATTTCATGGGGTCGTTCTCTAATTTGGGAACTTTGTACACAAAAGCCCGTAAAGCTCATTACATCCGTATTTCTGGAATCGATATTTCGTCCACATTTTATCAAATGTCCGGCTTCTAATATTTTTTCTGCCTCAATAAAGTATTTGTGCGCCGCATTTGCACCCACCTAGTTAAAAATTTTGCTTAACGAAAGCATAATATTATAAAATAAATTGTAACACATGTATTTATTCAAATTTGCAACCTAAAGTCAACCATATTAACTAGGCCACGCCTCCATGTCAGTTCCCAATCTTAAGCTGGCGGCTCGCGCCGACCCTCTCTCTCGCTCACTCTGTCTCTCGTCCTCTTCTACGACGCTATCTTACGTTGACGGACCACCAGGCCCTTCATTCTTTCTCTCACTCTCGCTCTCTCTCTCCCTATCGCCCGCCAGTCCAATCATAGCTTGGCTAGAGTTTTGGTATGGCGGCGAGAGTACACCTACCGCTTCCACGCTTCACGATTGGCAGATCGTTATTAATTAATAGCTCGAAAACTAACCTGGCATATGTTACTTTTTATAACTCCTTTCGACTCAGGAAAATCAGTCGCACATGCCATTCTTTTTCTGACCTCCACTCGTGGGACACCCTGTAGATACGCGGGAGTTATCTACACTGCTAGTTCATCGTTATTGCCGTCGATCTTTATCTGATGGTTCGAGGAGATAACGTTGAAAAATCGTCTCTAGGAAATTCCAAGTCGTATCGTACGATATCGAGCGAGATTAAGCGCGAGATCGCGAAACGTTAGTCGCGTAAAAGTAGATCCCGATTTAAAAGGGTATAGGCTTTGCAAAAAGGAAAAAGATCCTCCGAGAATAAAATGTCGTTTTCCCGGCTAACCGAAGACAACGGCTTTTCAAAGGGAAACCGTGTGGAGCTACGAAGGGAGCTGCAAACGTCCGAGAGACCACGACGAGCGGCTACTTTCAATGATCGTAGTCAGCTCAAGTACGCTCGACGGTTGGTCGTTAAGCTCGGAAGTGCGGTGATCACGAGGGAGGACGAGCACGGACTGGCCTTAGGACGCTTAGCTTCCATCGTCGAACAGGTAGCCGAATGTCAGAACGAAGGGCGAGAGTGCATCATGGTTACCAGCGGTGCCGTTGCCTTTGGCAAGCAGAAACTCACGCAGGAATTGCTCATGTCTCTGTCCATGCGAGAGACTCTCAGCCCAGCTGACCATACTCGAGAACACGCCGGTGAGTATAACAACTTTTCTCTCGCGTAATGCATGAAAACCTTCCGTTATTCTCTTCTATACTCACGCAATAGAAAGATTCGGGCAAATTCAGGAGTAACACCGCCTCTTCTAGCAAAAATACGAGCTGCCGGAGCACGAATTTCATTTTTCCCGTTATCGGCTAACTGCAAATTGAAACAGGTACCGGTATCTTCATTTCATTTTCTTCGTCTCCTTGGGCCCGCAAGCTCGCACGCTCGCACGACTCTCTCGCGCTACCCCTTAATACGTATCCTTTCTCGTAGAATACCTTCGTTACCGTCCTCGAGTTAACGAGTTTCGAAAGGGGATGCTTTCACGGTGTTCGTCGTCGCTCTCTCGTTAGTCCTTTGCTCCTTCGTAATCCAAACGGGAATATTTCTATAATTGCGACCGACTACAAAAGACCGTACGGCATTCTCGTTCGAGCGCGCTACGAATTTCAAACTTTTTCGGACAAAAGCATTTTTCGCGTAGTCGCGCCTACATTTAATTCGATGAGAAAAAAAAAAAAAGTATGGTCGAAGAAGAGAAAGAAGAGAAAAGGGTCGTAACGCGGTCGTCTCGTATAAATTTTGACCGTAACGACCGATGCAACTGATAAAACTTTATCGGGCAAGCTCCCACGAGAAGAAGGGAAAAATGCGGCAAAGTTATCCTCGACGAGGATACGCGCGAGCGTATGCTCCGGTAAAATTTTATAAGCTTCCCGGCATAAGTGTACGTTGTTGTCGAGGAATTTCCCGGTATGCTCGCGAACCAAGCTCACTGACCGTAACGACAAAGCGAGATAGAAATAATCTCATTCCCTCCTTTTCGTCTTAGCTTACTCTCACGAGACCAAGGAGAAATTCGCGTTTTTCCTTGTTACTCGGTGAACCAAAGTCAATTTGGACGGGTGAAAGTAAACGATTGGAAATACGGATCGTATGGAGTCCTCCCCCATCTTCTGGTCCCGAACCCTCCTCATCTTTCTCGTTATACGCCAGCAAAGTTTCTTATCGTCGACAGTTCCGGTGCTTATTCCTTGCTACATAGTTGCTAGAGATGAAATTAGCTGCCTGGCAAACTCCGCGGAGAGTTATTTCACACCTGAGAACTCCATTAAGAGGGAGAAGAAATACCTATTATCCGTTTCCCATTACCAATTTCAACTCACGACTCCTTTCCCCCGAACGTAGCAACGAATAAAATAAATATAACGGAAGATGGAAGCAGAGTTCGCTAAAGGGGAAACGAATCTTCTCGATATACTTATCCTATTCCAATTATGACGCCATCGGAACGAAAAAAAGCCACAAAAGTGGTAAGGTCGGTATTTCCGTCCGAATCGTAAATTTTACCTCTCAATTCGAGGAACTCCGCAGTACCTGATAAGAATTTCGCGCCAACTCCCCGGCGCAATTAAGAAGCGGATGAGATTAATCCGCATCAAAGCTGGATAAGGATTCTTTCTCTCGCGTGGAAACTTTCGAATCCAATGAGTTTTGCGAGAGAAAAGTTTCTCCTTTATTTTTTCCTCTCTCGCGACGTAGGAGGAACACGTAATTGCCAACTCCAGCGGATATAGGAATGACAAACGAGCGTTCGCGGAAAACCGTCGAACGAGAGGAAATGCCCTCTTATTACTATTCCGGTAGGTACGTTAACGGAAGCCGTTCCCTTCTTCGCGCCACCATTAGAATAAGAAATGCATAGGTCGACAGAGAGTATCGTAAATTTGGGCGATCGCGACTACGCCCGTTTCGCGACTCGCAAGCACTCTCGAAAGGGTACCGTTAACGTGTCCCGCGATACCGGAGGATGTTAGCGGGCTTCGTGCCAAGGAAACGACTTCCTCTCTTCTATGTAGGTCGAATAGTCTTCTTCTCCGGACTCGCGTCTTCCTTTTCATCCTTCGCGACAAATTTCTCCTTTTATACGCACGATCGAGAAGATAATAATAATACCTAGTTTAAAAAACATGCTATCCACCCCAGAGTGTCCGCAAGGGGAGACAAGGGGCACTTGCCCTCCTGAAATATGAAAAAAAAATGAATAATCATAATTTATTTAATATTTTCAATGCTTACATTTCTCATTTAAGAGAAATTTTTCCGCGGTCGCGCACATGTGTAATTGAATACCAACGACACCCGCGTAAGAGAAATAGAAACGATGCGATATTCTTCTCGCGAAGAAGGATTTGTAAATAAAGTTATAGATTAATTCGACCAGAATGAAAGAAGACTGGATTTTCGATTAAATTTTACTTAAATACTTGCAATTTTTTTGCATTCTTTCAATTTTGAAAAACTTAATTTTTATTTAAAAAAACTGATCTAATTCTGACTTTTATTCGATAAAAAATGTTTAAAATTTTTTAAAAGTTAACAAACAATTAAAAATAACAAAAGACAAAAAATCTTTCTTAATTTACATCTACCTTGCCACGGTGAGAAAGCTTTAATACTAAAAGATGTATAAATATCAAAGCATATTTCTCTTGTATCCACCACGATCACGAAACACTATCCACCTCCTGGCCCCAAGATCGGATCAGCTTGATGGTACCAAATTATTATATTGTCATCCTGATTACATATAGTACTTGCAAAGTTTCAAATCGATACGACAATTAGAAGTAGGTTAAAATCGTTACAAGTGAAGCTAACATAAGCGTATTAATAAAAAGAAAGCAATATCGTCACACGTCGAATCGAGTAACTTCCTCTGTCGTAGTCGATTAAAAAGTATGAAAGCCTGGAAATAATGTCTCTTCCACGTAGGAACCCTTTTGGAACCTAGAGCAGCCGCGGCGGTAGGGCAGTCCGGTCTCATGTCCCTGTACGATGCGATGTTCGCTCAATACGGGGTGAAGCTTGCTCAGGTATTAGTAACCAAACCGGACTTTTACAACGAGGAAACCAGGAAAAATCTATTCAGTACGTTGAGCGAGCTAATCAGTCTCAACATCGTTCCTATCATCAATACCAACGACGCTGTATCACCACCGCTTCACGTTGACGAGGAAGTCGCCGGTGGTGGTGGAAGAAGGGGGATCTCTATCAAGGATAACGACTCCTTGGCGGCGATGCTCGCGGCCGAGGTCCAAGCCGACCTGCTTATCCTGATGAGTGACGTGGATGGTATCTACAATCTACCTCCGTGGCAAGACGGCGCCAAGATGCTTCACACATTCACTTCCGACCTGAGAGGTACGATAAAGTTTGGTCAAAAATCAAAGGTCGGAACAGGTGGTATGGACTCCAAGGTAAACGCGGCTCTTTGGGCTTTGGACCGTGGTGTTTCGGTCGTTATTTGTAACGGTACCCAAGAGAAGGCTATCAAGAGCATCATGTCGGGAAGAAAGATCGGTACTTTCTTTACGGAAATCACCGGATCCTCAGCTCCTGTCGAAGTAATCGCCGAAAATGGTAAACTATATTTCCATATATTCTCAATGATCTTCGTTAGAGATTAGGTACGCTAACGGCAAGAAAAATTGATTATAGCACGCGTCGGAAGTAGGGTACTGCAAGCTCTCCGACCGGAGGAACGCGCGAGCTGCATCAACATCCTAGCCGAGTTGTTGGAGACTCGTCAAAAGGAAATTATGGAAGCGAACGCCCAAGATCTTGAAGCTGCTAGCAAAACTGGTCTTGCCAAGGCTCTGCTCTCGCGACTCTCTCTCACGCCGGCTAAGTTGAAATCTTTAAGCGCTGGACTTCGACAGATAGCGGATGATTCTTTGAAAAATGTCGGCCGCGTTCTGAGAAGAACGAAATTGGCCGAAGGACTGGAATTGAAGCAGATCACCGTGCCTATCGGTGTCCTTCTCGTCATATTCGAGTCGAGACCAGACAGTTTGCCACAAGTGGCCGCGTTAGCTATGTCCAGCGCGAATGGATTGCTCTTGAAAGGCGGGAAAGAGGCAACCAGCAGTAACAAGTACCTGATGGAACTGGTGAAGGAAGCACTTAGCACCGTGGGTGCCTCCAACGCGATATCTCTCGTCTCGACTAGGGAGGACGTCGGTGATTTGCTATCGATGGAGAAGCACATAGATCTCATAATACCACGCGGCAGTTCGGAACTTGTACGAACGATACAGGAACAATCGAAGCATATACCGGTTCTGGGTCACGCCGAGGGTATCTGTCACGTTTATGTGGATAAGGAAGCCGACCTCGCGAAAGCGCTCAGGATCGTGAGAGACTCCAAATGCGATTATCCGGCAGCCTGCAACGCCATGGAAACTTTGCTCATCCATGAGAATCACATGAGCGGAACCTTCTTCACGGACGTCTGTAACATGCTACAAAAGGATGGTGTAAGTATTATGTAGATCTACGATAAAAGGCGTTACTGTAATACGAAATACAGTCATACTCTAATATTACGCGATAGGTGGAACCGACCAGGATCGTGTAAGTCGAAAAAGTGTAAATCTGGCTACAAATTTCTATACAAATATATACATATATATATTAATATATTAATATATATAATTCTATACATATATATATTTCTATACAAAGGGTAGGCTAACTCGTTGGTATTAACTATAATTAAAACTGTTGTTTTTTAATATACATATACAAGTGGTGGATTAAATGTCACAAGAAGTAGATAGGTAACTTACTTTGGAGTGAAAGGTTTCGTAAAATCTAGCACAGCAATGCTTCTCCCTGCTGGTGCAAAATCTCTTTATAACAAGCAGATTTTCTACTGGAGCTATGACTGTTTAAAACGCGACAACGTCGATCAAACCCCTAGTTCGCCCAAGTCGGAGTATTACTATATTCATAACCGGATTAACCCTATAGACAAATAAGACAAATGTCTAGAAACCATAATTCAGAGGGGCCCCAGATTCAATCGAGTCCAGTGCTTATGAAAAATTATGCATATACAGGGTGGTCGATTTCAGGTGTCACAGCGCAAAACTACATGTTCACAAGTATGACTTGAGTCGAAAAGTCTAATAAACTTTATCAAAATTCGATCTAGTTAACGAGTTATTAACTAACATAGATCGATCAATCACGGAGAACAGAAGCAGATACTAGGCGTGAGACGAAGTATTAAGAGGAGAATTCCATGAAAAACAAAGACGCCCAGCAGCACGTAACGTTGTTTATTACGGATTGCTCCTCCTACCGCTTCGTCTCTCGCCTATTATCGAGTTCGAGTGGGTCGTCTTTGTTAGTTAATAACTCGTTAACTAGATCGAATTTTGAAAAAATTCATTAGACTTTTCGACTCAAATTATTGATGTCGACATGTAGTTTTCCACTCGGACACCTGGAACCGGACATCCTGTATACAAGGTGCCCGCTTCCATGCAGTCAAGCGGAGGACTACATGTACACATCAATGACTTAAGTCGAAAAGTCTAATAATATTTTCTGAAATTCGGCTCAGTTAAATAGTTATTAACTAACAGAGATCGGCCAATCACGGCGAGAAGCGACATGTAACGTTGTTTATTGTGAATTTCTCCTCATATCGTTTCGTCTCTTTCCTAGCTGCGAGCTCGAGTGACCGCCTTTTTTTGCTAATCGCCATAATTGACCGATCTTCGCAAGTTAATAATTCGTTAACTAAGTCGAATTTCGAAAAATGGTATTAGACATTCTGATTCAAGTCATTGATGTGTACATGTAGTCCTCCACCGGACTACGTGGAAGCGGACACCCTGTATATATTTTTTTTTATAATGTATATTATATTAATTACTTTGATAACAAATCCTCTTTTTGTTGATGGCTTAAATTGACAAGAAACAAAACAAAATGATATAAATGGTGCCCCGATTTGTCTAGGGCCAGCTGGAGGCTTAATCCGGTACTGACTATACTTTCATCCCGAATAATAAATTCCCCTCTTAAAAACTATGCAGGTGAAGATCTATTCAGGGCCAAGATTGAGGGAATTATTGACCTTCGGACCACCTGCCGCCAAAAGCATGAGGACCGAGTACGGTTCTCTCGAGTGCACGATCGAGGTCGTCTCCGATATCGATGACGCTATAACTCATATCTACAAATACGGAAGCGCGCATACGGACGTGATCGTTACCGAAGATAGCAAGAGGGCGGCGCACTTTCAAAGGGAGGTCGATAGCGCTTGCGTTTTCCATAACGCTAGTACGAGATTCTCCGATGGGTATAGGTTCGGGCTTGGCGCGGAGGTAAGTGTCGAGATTCGAAGGAAACGTACCGTTCGTGGGGTGGAAGCTCCTGGGAGCCATCGATCGATCGAGCTCGGATCAAAGCTCGACGAGATTTTACGATAGTACCGCTTTACCTTTTCCTTTCTTTTGTTCAAGGTCGGCATCTCTACGGCACGGATTCACGCGCGTGGTCCCGTAGGAGTGGACGGTCTATTGACAACGAAATGGATTCTGCACGGAGACGGACACGCCGCGGCAGATTTTGCGGAAGGTGGCAACAGGAGCTGGTTGCATCAATCGTTACCATCAGAAGAGTCGCAATGAATCGAGGACGACGAAGTACGAAACTCGGCAGAGAACGTCGCCTTCTTTTCTAAAACGATTCATGATTTCTTTCGCTGCGCGTCGGATAGTAAATTACATTTCTTATCGTTCCTCGCAAGGCCGTATCGTTCGTTCGTACTTCGTTCGTCGACTATACTTTTCAGTCTACGCAGCAAAGGAAAAGAAATTTGTAACATGGGAAAGAAACGATAGGGGAACCTCGAAGAGTCGACGGAAGTTACGGTTGCGACGATACTCCTTATAACGAATAGCAATGAATCGAATACCTCTTTTGTATATAATGTAAATAAAGTCGTAGGTAATAATTACGAATTACAAAATAATCGTGTAGAAATATACGGGACGACGAATTGTTGTTCACGGTGGGGGAATCGATTCGGTTCGACTAATTGTAAGAATCGCGGTGGATTTGCGGAGAATACGGAACTTATTTCGATATAAAAGTTATGAGGTTTCGAAGTATCGCAGTGAAAAACTTGGCGTAAAGTTTGCTAATAACTCTACTCGTCGACTGCGCGACCATGTCGATATCTTTCTTCGATAAAAGACGTAATCCTAACGACGTGCCTGCTTTAGACAAATTCTAATGCTAATTCTAGTGCTAATTAATCAAAATAATTAATCTAATGCAACTGCAATTACGTAAATAGATCTCTCGTCTTGAACATCGTGACTGTGTTTTAAGTCTTCCACGCTCGTACAAATATTTGCATCAATTGGTTTTATCAGAAATGACGTTTAAGCTACATACGTATCTTTAGATACGACAGTCAGCCAAGTACACTGGTACGATGTAGCACAATGGTACAGGGTCCAATCGGTTCTTGTTAGTTGTGTAACGTGGCACGGTGTATATTTTCTACGATGAATGATATTCGAGATCGTTGGGCTTTATCAAAGTCAATTTTTTATCTCGTATAGCGGAATCTTCCGTCGGCATAGAATTTTTTTTGCTCGTCGCAACGACGACGTAACGTAATCTAAACGGAGTAACGGCGATATCTCGTAAAGCCGAATAAATATTTTTGATATGCGTAATCTGCCACAGTAAATTATAATAGTAAACTAATCGATTCGTAAAAAAGCGAGCGTATCATGAGTATTGGAAAATAAAGCAGGATCTTTCGTGTGTGTTGAAAGTGTCATGTATATCATACAGATACGGTAATAAAGATATCTTTTATTACTTAGGTCAATCTGTATGGTACAAATAATTAGATTTTCTTCGATCGGTGATAATGTAGCTGTAGAGAAAAAAAAATGCATTTAACTATAATTACGACGTTGTTCTCACATATTCTCGGGTGCCCACAATTTAAACGTTCTATCGTACGAACTAGTCGCGATAAATTTGTGATCGGGCGAGACATCGACGGACATGACTTTGCCATCGTGTCCAGGTAAAGTCTTCAACGGTTGCCAAGTTTTATTCGACCAAATTTTTGCCGTATTGTCGTACGAAGCTGTAACCAAATATTGTCCCTCGATTCTCTGATACTTCACGTCCGACAATAAATTTGTATGCGCGGGTATCGTGTATATGCAAGATCTTTTGCGTAAGTCCCATATTTTGCAAGTGTTATCCTCGCTGGCTGTGGCAATGTGAAAACCATTTGGCGAAAAATCGATACCAAAGATAGATTTCAAATGCCCTTCCATGAACATAATACATCTACCCGTTCGTAAATCCCAAACTCTGCCGAAGGAGTCATGGCCACCGGTAGCATTTACGCTGCCATCGCACTGAAAGCTGTATTGGAAATACGTTAAAAGTTGGATTGCAGACATACTCTTCCACGAGTAGGGTGGTTCCTGAATTTGTTTACATAATTTAAAATACCTGATACAGTGTACCGCTCTGGCATGGCCTTCTTGGTGCAAAACTTCCGCTTGCTGTTCCAAGTCCCACAATCGCCAGGAAGCATCGTAGCAACACGTTCCAAGAAATCGACCCGATGGATGAAACGCTATCCTTGATACTCTATGCGGTTCGTGTCCCTCGACTTCCGCTAGAGGTTCCTCGCCTTTACCGCCAGCCCATAATTTCACCGTACCTGTAAGAGCGATAGGTATTTGCAGAAAACTCGTAAAATACCTTAGTATAATCATATTTCTGTAATTAAAAATTCATCGAAATACGAACGTACCGTCCGAGGCACAAGATGCTAATACGCACGTCTGTCCTGCCTCGTCTCCTAGAACCTCCGCGGAAATCGTAGCTTTTGGATGAAAAACAATGCAGCCAACGTTACAACTATGTCCCTCAAGAGTACGTAAGAGAGTACAGTCGGGTACAGACCATAATTTGCATAAGCCGGACCAAGAGGCCGTTGCCAGAATTTTCGAATCTGGACTAAATTGGCAAAATGATATTGGTCTTGTATCGCCAATCTGAGAACAATATATGGTTAAAGCTTGCAGCTTCTTTAAAAGTTCTTGTCGGCGTGCAGTACGCGTAGCACCCGGTAATTCTAAATCCTGCCTTGCTTTCTCCAGCCTAGCTTTAGCCCTAGGTAAAGAATATGCTGTGGAAGAAAAAAGGAATTTATACAGGATAATTATTTGAAAAATATACAAAAAGTATTGAAATATATTAATTACACGCTATCCAAGAACGAGCAATTTGAAGAGACTCGGGTCCTTCGTGATACCACGTCGATTCTGTGTCTCTTTCGACTGCATGAGAAGGCTTCTCCTCTTCGTCGTGTTTCTTCTTTATTGCATCCTCTCCGAGACTGGCCAGCAACTCTCTCAACCTCGTTCTCCTATCTGCTGGTCCTTCGCCAAATAAGCATATCGGTTCACCTAATTGTCTTAAATTCTTTTTTACCTCAGAATCATCTGTGGATACGTTGATCTGTCTAGCTTTCTTTCTACGTTCAAATTCTTCCAACAATGCTTGTCTGTCTTTGGACATTTCATCTTCCAATTCCATGTATTCATTGGAGATATGTATGTTTCCACCCAATGAAGATACATTAACCGCATCGTTGGAATTTGCAGCATCCTTTTCCTCTTCCGAAGATTCTGCCGCTGCGGCAAGACGGGCACGTTCTGCTTCCTCGAGCGATCCATAATGTACGATCTTTTGTTTCTTCACATATACCAAATCTTCGTCATCGGACATTATACGATACTACCTATAAAATGATAAATAATTTTAGGTTTTGCTTTCTAAGTGCAGAAGCAAAAATATCAAGGAATAATGATAAATCAATAACAAAATTCCATAACAAAGTTAATGAAACTTGTACCATAACCTATCAGCGAAAGGAAGATGACAAGAAACTAGCACGCGACTTACCTTTTTTTACCTATAATAACAATGATGATATGATGAATTACAGATTTTATATTCGCAGTAAATATCCAAAAGTTATATCTCGATAAACAACCTTTGCATTTTATTTTCTATCACTATGCGTATAAACATAAAGCCCTGTCAACTAAACATGCCGCGCACTGCACAGAATAGCCAAACATGTAATAAGAAAACTCTTACAAAACTTTCCTTTCCGACTCACTTCTCACGCCATCTATCTCCTCTTACTGCCAGCACCGACGAGATACTGCTAAAGACTGCCAGCCTTATGGGACTTCGCGAGCCAGAAAAATTATCCGTTTTCGTGACGCCCTCTAGAATATATTGCGGTTAAAGTAAGAAACATAAACTGAATTTCAGTAAATCTCGTCTGTAACGTGAGTAAATGGTGCAGTATCGTAGGTTTAATAAGTTCTAAAGCAAAATAATATGATTACACGCTTGAAGCGGTTATATAATCGATAATATAAGAGATATTAAATGTGTTTACCGACGGAGCCCAGGCCCACCGGGCCCACTTGCTGGCTCGCCGGTTTACACGGGGGCTGGCAGTCTTTAACAGTATCTCGTCGGTGCTGCCAGCCTTATGGGACTTCGCGAGCGAGAAAAATTATCCGTTTTCATGACGCCCTCTAGAATATATTGCGGTTAAAGTAAGAAACATAAACTGATTTACAGAAAATCTTGACTGTAACGTGAGTAAATGGTGCAGTATCGTAGGTTTAATGAGTTCTAAAGCAAAATAATATGATTACACGGTTGAAGCGGTTATATAATCGATAATATGAGAGATATTAAATACGTTTACCGACGGAGCCCAGGTCCACCGGGCTCACTTTCTGGCTCGCTGTGGAAAATCGCGCATTGTGGAAAATCCTCAACTGGAGGTCAGCACTAACGAACGCAAAGCTGCCAACCGTGTTTATTGCTTCTGTTCGTATAGTAACTAGCCTGCCGAGGTCGAGATCCCCGAGTAGAAATGTAGTCCCCGAGAACGAGTGCAGTCCCCGCTAGCCCCTTAAACCTGTTAACCCGTTAGCCTTTTAAACCCGCCAGCCGGCAAATTAGAAGGGGCACATGAGATACATACATGTTAAAAAAGCCGTCTGTTTAATAAATAGTGAGATAGATTCATTCTTCGAAATTATTATTTTTTTATTTTACTTTTAATTATATTTGGGTATCCTATAACCAGATAAATTCGTCAATGGATATTAACTTGCTGAACAGAAGAATGGTTCGTGAGGAAAATGGTTTACATAAAAGAACGGGTTCATTTTAACTACAGCGCGCTACTGCTCGTGCACTATTACGCGATAACTGTTGTCTACTAGTATGTTTAGGTGAATAAATGACAATAATTTGATTATTAATTACCATCCTATAATTATAGAAAGAAAAAATAAAAAAAAAAGTCTCTTCTTTACGAATATGCAAGTCGCGTTTCGATAGTAAGACCAGTTCGGAAGTTACAACAGTTTAAATCTTAAGATTCATCTCAGCATAAAGTGCAATATAATAATATGTTATTATTTATTTTATGTGTATGTGAATAATATTTAAGTATCGTATTTATTTACAATAAGAATTATTATACATTATAACAAAAGTGCGTCCGATGTATTAAAAGTTATAATTATTCTATGATTTATATTACTTTCCGACTACTTGTAAAAATGTACATATATAAAATTGATATAAATAAACAAAAATAAGATACATTGCAAAAAATACTGGAATTTTTAATTGAAACCATGAATTAACCATCTAATTCCCTTATTTGTTCAACTTCTCGAGTTATTGCCTTTTGACGAAAACTCCATCAATGGAGAAAGTATCAGGAGAACATAAGCTACAAGGAGGAATTCGGATTTCAAGATCCACCTCTTCAAATAGCATGCTTTCCTGGTAGAAATCCCAGTTTACGGGGAATTTGCCGAATCGCTGAGAATCGAGAAAGTAACATGAGAACGTGAGCAGCAAGGAGAAATTCGGATTTCACGTGCCACTTCTTCAAATAGTATGCTTTCCTGGTAGAAATCCCAGTTTACGGGGAATTTGCCGAATCGCTGAGAATCGAGAAAGTAACATGAGAACGTGAGCAGCAAGGAGAAATTCGGATTTCACGTGCCACTTCTTCAAATAGTATGCTTTCCTGGTAGAAATCCCAGTTTACGGGGAATTTGCGCGAATCGCTGAGAATCGAGAAAGTATCATGAGAACGTGAGCAGCAACGAGGTATTCGGATTTCACGTGCCACCTCTTCACATATTATGGTATCCTGTTAGAAATCCCAGTTTACGGGAAAATGTTCCGAAAGCGTTCGTGAGAACATTGGCAGCGCCATCTAGCGGTGGAGAGAAGAGGCAAAATTTCATGCATTTGCAAGGGGTTCCTTTAAAACACTTTTCTGGTCGTAATAATTAACCGATTCTTATGAACGATACCTTGTTGGAAAGCTAAAAGAACGGGCTACAAAATGGCTATTATAGAATTTTTATAATACCTCACTTTCAGTCTCTGAATCGCACATAAACTTTTCAAATGTAATTTCTATGATGATGCTAACGTTAATAATAAAATTTGTTATAGCTATCTTATAGCTTGTTCTTTTAGCTTTCCGACGAGCTATTGATCGTAGAAATCGATCAAGAATTGTGGTCAGAATTAATTTTTAAAGTAAATCTCTCGAAAGTCGATAAAACAGGGTCTCAATTGCACGCTGGCGCCATCTAGCGGTGGAGACAAGAGGCAAAATTTGATGATTTTTCAGGGGGGTCTTTAACAAATTCTCCTGGTCGTAATAATTAACCGATTCTTATGAACGATACCTTGTTAGAAAGCTAAAAGAACGGGCTACAAAATGGCTATTATAGAATTTTTATAATACCTCACTTTCAGTCTCTAAATCGCACTTAAACTTTTCAAATGTAATATCTATGATGATGCTAACGTTAATAATAAAATTTGTTATAGCTATCTTATAGCGTGTTCGTTTAGCTTTCCAACAAGGTATCGTTCATAAGAATCGGTTAATTATTACGACCAGAAAAGTGTTTTAAAGGAACCCCTTGCAAATGCATGCAATTTTGCCTCTTCTCACCACCGCTAGATGGCGCCAGCGTGCAATTGAGACCCTATTTTATCGACTTTCGAGAGATTTACTTTAAAAATTAATTCTGAGCACAATTCTTGATCGATTTCTACGATCAATAGCTCGTCGGAAAGCTAAAAGAACAAGCTATAAGATAGCTATAACAAATTTTATTATTAACGTTAGAATCATCATAGAAATTACATTTGAAAAGTTTAAGTGCGATTCAGAGACTGAAAGTGAGGTATTATAAAAATTCTATAATAGCCATTTTGTAGCCCGTTCTTTTAGCTTTCCAACAAGGTATCGTTCATAAGAATCGGTTAATTATTACGACCAGGAGAATTTGTTAAAGACCCCCCTGAAAAATCATCAAATTTTGCCTCTTGTCTCCACCGCTAGATGGCGCCAGCGTGCAATTGAGACCCTGTTTTATCGACTTTCGAGAGATTTACTTTAAAAATTAATTCTGACCACAATTCTTGATCGATTTCTACGATCAATAGCTCGTCGGAAAGCTAAAAGAACACGCTATAAGATAGCTATAACAAATTTTATTATTAACGTTAGCATCATCATAGAAATTACATTTGAAAAGTTTAAGTGCGATTTAGAGACTGAAAGTGAGGTATTATAAAAATTCTATAATAGCCATTTTGTAGCCCGTTCTTTTAGCTTTCCAACAAGGTCTCGTTCATAAGAATCGGTTAATTATTACGACCAGAAAAGTGTTTTAAAGGAACCCCTTGCAAATGCATGAAATTTTGCCTCTTCTCACCACCGCTAGATGGCGCCAGCGTGCAATTGAGACCCTATTTTATCGACTTTCGAGAGATTTACTTTAAAAATTAATTCTGAGCACAATTCTTGATCGATTTCTACGATCAATAGCTCGTCGGAAAGCTAAAAGAACAAGCTATAAGATAGCTATAACAAATTTTATTATTAACGTTAGCATCATCATAGAAATTACATTTGAAAAGTTTATGTGCGATTTAGAGACTAAAAGTGAGGTATTATAAAAATTCTATAATAGCCATTTTGTAGCCCGTTCTTTTAGCTTTCCAACAAGGTCTCGTTCATAAGAATCGGTTAATTATTACGACCAGAAAAGTGTTTTAAAGGAACCCCTTGCAAATGCATGAAATTTTGCCTCTTCTCTCCACCGCTAGATGGCGCTGCCAATGTTCTCACGAACGCTTTCGGAACATTTTCCCGTAAACTGGGATTTCTAACAGGATACCATAATATGTGAAGAGGTGGCACGTGAAATCCGAATACCTCGTTGCTGCTCACGTTCTCATGATACTTTCTCGATTCTCAGCGATTCGCGCAAATTCCCCGTAAACTGGGATTTCTACCAGGAAAGCATACTATTTGAAGAAGTGGCACGTGAAATCCGAATTTCTCCTTGCTGCTCACGTTCTCATGTTACTTTCTCGATTCTCAGCGATTCGGCAAATTCCCCGTAAACTGGGATTTCTACCAGGAAAGCATACTATTTGAAGAAGTGGCACGTGAAATCCGAATTTCTCCTTGCTGCTCACGTTCTCATGTTACTTTCTCGATTCTCAGCGATTCGGCAAATTCCCCGTAAACTGGGATTTCTACCAGGAAAGCATACTATTTGAAGAAGTGGCACGTGAAATCCGAATTTCTCCTTGCTGCTCACGTTCTCATGTTACTTTCTCGATTCTCAGCGATTCGGCAAATTCCCCGTAAACTGGGATTTCTACCAGGAAAGCATGCTATTTGAAGAGGTGGATCTTGAAATCCGAATTCCTCCTTGTAGCTTATGTTCTCCTGATACTTTCTCCATTGATGGAGTTTTCGTCAAAAGGCAATAACTCGAGAAGTTGAACAAATAAGGGAATTAGATGGTTAATTCATGGTTTCAATTAAAAATTCCAGTATTTTTTGCAATGTATCTTATTTTTGTTTATTTATATCAATTTTATATATGTACATTTTTACAAGTAGTCGGAAAGTAATATAAATCATAGAATAATTATAACTTTTAATACATCGGACGCACTTTTGTTATAATGTATAATAATTCTTATTGTAAATAAATACGATACTTAAATATTATTCACATACACATAAAATAAATAATAACATATTATTATATTGCACTTTATGCTGAGATGAATCTTAAGATTTAAACTGTTGTAACTTCCGAACTGGTCTTACTATCGAAACGCGACTTGCATATTCCTTCAAGTATTGTTAAACGACGATAAACAATTTCGAAGAATGAATCTATCTCACTATTTATTAAACAGACGCCTTTTTTTACATGTATGTATGTTACGTGCCCCTTCTAATTAGCCGGTTGGCGGGTTTAGAAGGCTAACGGGTTAGCGGGTTTAAGGGGCTGGCGGGTGCTAGACGGCTACTCGGGGACTGGCAGTCTATAAAAGTATCTCGTCGGTGTAATTAACAATCGTTATGTTTAGTTATAATTCCTACCTATTAGGTAGCGCTGTTGCCTTTTTCCATTCTAAACCGATATTGTCGCATGCGACATTAAAATGGTAATGGGGCTACGTAGCCCCAGGACCGTGGGACGAAAATTTACATTGCATGATATATCTATCCTATATCTCGTCTGTGGTTCGGCCTAGCGAATCTTGGCGAATCTATCGATACAACAAGAGTATAGCCAGAAGCTTTACTCTTTTAGCTCGAGTCATTCTCTCGTCTTTTCGACGATGATTTCGCGAGTAACGGAGAAGAAAAGCGCGAGAAAAAGAAGTTCACGCCAAATCTGAAAGGGAAAAGAGCAAAGAACGTAGTGGACGTCTTCGTGGCACGGAAAGAAAGGTTCGACGTCGTGTTGCTACGCGATATTATACTCGTTTACGTCGCGTTTTCGAGCGGGAAGAATCGAATCATTGGGATGGCGGACTTTGACGCGATTTACGAAGAGGAAGAGGAGAACGAACAGAATTTAGAAGAGCATTACGTGACAATGGTGCCCGATCCTATAATTATTCGTGGCGCTGGAAATATGACTGTGTAGGTATAAGTTACTTTGTCATGCCAATCTACGGGGCTACGCTCGCTATGCGTATACGCGATGCGCACTTTTTTAGAACAAAGAGATACACGTGCCTTTCTTTTGGTTGAGGCATCTCGAATAAGTCTTTCTTTGACGATAAGCAATGAGACACACATATATGAATTTGTCTAGGACGAATCAACTTAGATGAACCATTACGTTGTGATCCCTTTAAAATGTATGTCATATGTAGGAACAAAGCATTATTTAAATGAAAGTTCTTTGTACTAAAATGACATTCTCCTTATCTGAAAAGTAACACTTCACAATGAGAAACATCTGTTACGAGTATAATTTTCATGTATAGGTTTGGGCTTAGCAATCGTTTCGAGTCGGAGTTTCCCAGTGGCCTGGTCTCTCGTGTAGCACCAGAAGAATTCAAAGCCACGGTGATGAGAATAAATAGTGTATTGAAAAAAACTTTACCAGTTAACGTTAAGTGGTTATTCTGCGGTTGTGTTTGTTGCTGTTGTACCTTGGGATGTTCTTTGTGGCCCGTTATTTGTCTAAGTAAAAGGGTAAATTTTATTTTATTATTGTCATATCATGCTCCATTAATAGTCAGCAATAATATAATAATTTCTTTTCTATATTTTAACAGACGCAACATTTGCTTAATAAATTATTGGAATGGGAAAATGGTAGACTGTATCATAAACTTGGATTACATTGGCGACTAACGAAACAAAGATGCGATAGCTCCTCCATGATGGAATACGTATGTAGAAATTATTATTAATTAACTTATTGGTATAGCAACAAATATTATGGCTAAACTTTGCGATCGACGTTACAGGTACTTCTCATTGAATTTATCCCGAAAATACCAATATACAGACCCGATTAAAAATGCACGTAATCAACAGTTATGACCTGTACAATTGATGAGATAAAGTATATAACTGGCATTCGAGTAGCCAGATCATTATGAGTAACTGTTTTGAATGGAGAAAAGCAGTAGGTATCACCGCAATGCCATAGATGTTTGATGGAACGCATATTTTTGTAAATATTATGCGTAGGAATACACAGTACAATAATAAGATAGGTATATGGGCAATAGCGGGTAGTTCTCGATTCACGCAACATTGCATTTTTTAAAATGCAGCAATTAAATGGACCGTAATCTAACTTGCCATTGTAAATTGAGGACTGTCTGCGTATGTTTATTTGTTTGAAATACCTTAGACCGATTGAAATACGAGCCATTTACACTCTCATCTTTCATAACAAAATGAAAGAATCTTGTTGTTGATATGTACTATTGACAAATCGAGAAGAGATGAGAAGGTATTTTTCACGTATGCAAAGAAATTTTCACGGTAATGTTATCACCCAAATAAGCACGGTCGTGTATGTGTTACGTAAATTGGGGTAAGTTATTTCGAATATTAAGTTTATCCTTAGCTACTAATGTTTAGTAGTATATATTGGCTGATTAGTGTTTAAATTCTCAGGTAAGAAATTAATCTCACTCAGTACAACGAACGTATTAAATTATAGAATGTAATGTAAAAAGTAAAAATGATTCGATAGAAAATTTTGTATAATTGCAAAGTGTATTCGTACACGTTTGTATATACGTATAGAAACTTATTTTACGTATAGGTTAATTTCTTACCATGGTGATATTAGAAATTATGCTATGTACAGCTTAATGTTAATTTCAAATACAATTTTAACAAAGTATTACAATGCGAATTCTCTTATTATGTAGAAGATCGATAAGCTTGTCTTGGTATTTTGTACGATCGGTGCAAGATGTTAATTAATTATATGAGCATTTGCGATAATAGCAATTTATGAGTTTGCAAAAAAATAGAGAAATAAATGTTTATTGTCTCTTCGTATTATCGTCACAATGATATGTTTTACGTGCAAGTTGCGATCCATAAGAATACCGTTTACATCTTCCGAGTAATTGATGTACCCGGCATATATATCTCTCAGGATAATTATTTTCGCGTTGTTATTATTATTATTATCATTATGCGATCATTTATTTCGCATTATTTTACGATGACTAAAATACATTTTAATCAAGAATGACTTAGTGAAAAAGTACGCGATACAATTAATCGTAGAATACAAAATGAAATTTGTAACATGTCATAAATACTTTTGTTGCTATTCAGTGGCTGTGAATGAAAACAAAACAAAAAATATTTTTCCATTTGTATGTACATTTTAAATATACGCATTTACCAACAATTTCATTACTCGTAATGAACTTGAAATGAACATATTTGTCAAATGCTAGTCACAATTTTCTGCATTGGATCTATTTTTTTGAAATTTGTATTTAATATCATAATACAATAAAGGTTAAATAAAAGTCGAATCAAGTTTTGTGAAGATCACTACCCTTGTATCGGGTCGTATGATAAGTTCGTGTCGATTTTTAAGTAATCTTTAACGCTATTTTCAAAAATATCTCTATGATCAAGACATCTATGTACGTGTCGTTTCGTTCAATGACTCCTTTTTCATCGTTTTGGTAATTTCAAAATTCTGTCCTCCAAAAACTTTCTTGATCTTTTACGAATACATGTATCAACATCGGCACGAGCTTATCAGACAATCTAATACAATAGGTGCATACACGATCCCCTATGATGCGTCTTAATTGCAAATAACGTACTTCCGTTCTTCTTAATCCTACCCCTTGTCTCCTTACGATGAAAACTTCTATCTCGAACATATCGCGATCTACCTACACATAGCGCACGTGTCTGCTCACGACCATATATGTCATACGCGCTGGTATCTGCATTGAAATGATATTTACCAAGAAGAATTCTATGTTATGATAATTGACGACAGGTGCCTTTGCAGCTTCTAATAAGAGGAGGTCATCAGTGTTCATGACAGTGACAAGGTGTCTCATGGAAGATGCGCGATCGACGCACCAACGAAATAAAATATCATTTGGCTATTGTGAAATTTCTTACAGAATGCATTATTGTATTTAGATTTGCCCAAAAGTGAAATAGTTTTTTATAATAATTACATTTATCTAATGTCATTTATTTAAACTTGTAAAAATAGTCATAAATGTTCATTCTAAATTTGAAATATATTCAGTTACTATTATTAATAATGCTCATATCATTGCAATCAATAGAGCCTAATAATTCTTCAAATGTGAATTCTTTTGGGTAAGAATTAATACCACTACTATAATACTACTATTTTCACTTTTTAAAGAAAACAATTAAAGATAAGTGAAATACTCCTCTATAGGAAAGTCTATTTTTTTAGGAATGACGATGAATGCCCATTACACATAACTGTTTTAGATTTTTTATACAATTTTACTGTGCCTGATCTGGAAGTCACTTGGCCATGCGACGCACGATTTTATTGGTTGTCCGTGAAACCATTTGTTAAATTTGTACGATTTTTGCTTAGTTATGGGACTCCATTTATCATAATTGTTGGTAAGAGTTTACAGTTAAATTTATATAACGAAGTAGTAATAACATTAAATTAAAAAGAAATTTCATTGTATCCCTAACTGTCCCAACATTTTATATACATATTTATATATAGGTGTATTATTAAACAGTATATCCTTTGCAATATTAAATACATCTGTGCTTTGCGATTCAAGTTTGTCATTATATCTAAAGGCACTTGCTATATCTGACAATGGAGCATTAATATTTAATTATGCAGTAGGTATAGCAAAATCACATTCTACATTTATCAATGATTTGTTTATGGTAAGTGATTGTACACCATATGTATTTAAATGAGAAATTGATAATGTTTACTTTTTTCTACATTCATATTATATTCATAGAATAGTCAATTTTTGTGCGACGCAAATTCTGTAACAATGGAACTTTTTCAATTTACATCTACTTGGTTGGTTGTATCGCTCACATGGGCTCGTGTTTTTGCAATTATTTTTCCATTTGGAGCGCATAGTAGTAACCCTGAACGTTCTGCAACTAGAAGCATTACAACTTTGACGTGTATCAGTTTCATAATATCTCTGACAAAGCTGTACTCTGGAGGTAACAAGATCAATAAAAAATTTTAACTGACCGATAAAATCTCCATATTAATAAGTCAATATTCTTGATATTCCAAATGTGTGGTTAATTCTAGGATATGAAACAGATAGTGTTTTTGAATTTATACCTTGCCAGAAAAAAATTAAACCGTGGGGTAGCGCCATGTATGTTTATATTGCACTATCTACATGGCTACCGCTAATGTTTATATTTATTGGCAACGTTTTATTAGTAATGCACATGAAAAAGTCGGACGCGCTTCGCAAAAAATTAACTGGTAAGTAAAGTAAATGAACAAATTTTTCTAAAAGAGATATAGCTATATTCTTCCTTAGGCAGTTTCCACCAAAAGATTAATAAAACAAATAAAACAAGCAGAACTTTACTCACAGTATCAATCGTATATTTGGTTTTACTATTACCTCTTGGAATAGTTGAAACTTTGGAACTCTACTGGGACGTGATATTAGTGAAATATCCACAAAAAAATATAAAGGAAAATAAACAGTATATAAGTTGGTAAGAGTGCATGCTTTAATATCTGCAGTAATATCATAAAGTTAAAAGTATAATTATATATTTATATATTCTAGGCTAGAAGAAAAGATGCTGTTAAAATGGTGTCGTGGACTATTCTTTCATATATATCATTGGAATTTTGCAAGTAACTTTTTCTTATATTATCTTACAGGAAAGAAATTTAGAAGCGTTGTAATAGAAAAATTAATGAGTTACAAAAATTCAATTACTTCAATGAAATTATTTGAGCGCTTCTCATGGTGTAAGTGCAGCATTCGATCTAAATCAGTAAAAATTCCTAGTGTGTTACTTATTAAAGTTGTCACATTCAATGAGTCTTCTATTAATGGTAACATGACAGCAGAACGTAACAGTAATACTGCATCGATCACTTGATTATATTTATGAAAAATTAAAGATTCAATAATTAAAGACTGCCACAAGCGAACTCGAATATAAATAACTATTTTTTAATTAACAATAATCCAATGTGTTCTTAGATAAAAGTAAAATGTAATACTACGTAGAAGTGATTATTTCAAGACATAGATACTTTATTTTGTTTTACATGAAAGATTTCTATATGAATGCAGTAAAATATCACAATATATATTATCATGTAATTTTCAAAATTGGATTACTGATTATATTAAAGATATGCGGTTGCACATTACAATGTCATTGTAAGGTAAACCTAGCCATTCTGACATAGGAAACTGTACAAACAAAATTTCTGGTCCCGATATATGTATATACGTAGATCTTCAAAATGGATACATTCACATTGTATATTAAAGACATAAAAATAGCAATGTTGTATCCGTTTTTTACTATAACTTAACACATAATGATTTCGATTGATTAACGATGAAACTTAATAAGCGCACATAACATTTTTTGACTATTTTATAGACGAAAAATACCAATATTCTCATATTGTTTGATTATAAAGACATGATATGAATGTTATATACTGATGTTTAATACGATTATTACTTGCAGAACATTATTTTGTCTTGTTTCATATGTATACTTCATCAAATAAAATATGAGACACATAAATACTATACTTATACTATTTATACATCCCTAATCATATCACTTTGTCTGGTAACTGATGTAAAACAGATTTCATAATTTCAGATGTATCGTGTACTATCAAATAATACAGCAAATGTATGGCTCATTACTAACTAAATACGTAACATAACATTTTAACAGGATCGCATTCACTTTTATGATATTATTGAGAACTCATGGAAAACAATATGTAACAAAACTCCTAAAGCTTCAGTTTTCAACTTTGTATAAATAGTAACAAGTTCAATGTTCTATGTTTTATATATATATATATATATAGATAGATAGATAGTTTAATAGATATATCTATATATATACGCACACACACACACATGAAAAAATACAATTTTTAAGACTACACTAATTCATATACTAAATATATTATACAGAATAATATCCTGTTTTAGTACAGTTAATTATGGAAATAATGATTTGATTTTGTAAATACTATTTAATAACCTATCTATTATTTTGAGAGATAGGGAATCAATAGTTACTAAATACAATTTTTTAAATATTATCTAATATATACCACTTGTACAACACTGTGTACAACAGTGGCAATAATGTCTAGCTCGATGTAATAACTTATGATAGCGATGGAACAACTAAAGAAAAATTATTAAAATTGTCAAGCATTTTTACAATATTCACAAATAGGTAGAAATTATGTTATATTGTATCTTAAGACTAAGATGAATTTTTCTAAATAGAGCAAATAATACATTATAGTTTCTTATATATTATGCAAAATAATTGACGATGACAAATTATATTCGTGTGCATATTCAAGGTATACCATAAATATGCAGTTCCTAATCTTTTACTTACAACTGTCGAGTATATGAATAGTAATACAATATACCTCTCTGCTTGATTTTGTAAATATGAATTTCAATAAATGTAAAATCAAACATCAATTTAGTATATATTGCAAACATTTAAATATAAAAATTTGTTTAAGAGTATGCCGCGATATATAATCTGTATACTACAATAAGATATTGCATAATAATACTACAAATAACTTTTCAGCAAATAAATTTACTCAGAATCATATATGTTCCTAATTTAAGGCAACTGTCGCTTCAAATAGTATTCCATTGTAATTTCTGTATAATTCAGTCTTCTTACGAGTAAAATCTTATAAAAACTTATTTTCTTTTGCCGCTTAGATATTTTAGAAATTTCGTATTAAAACTATTTATTTATTGAAGCTTAAACGGCTATTCATTAAAAATCTCTGGTAAAAGATAGAAAAAGATGTTTGCAATATCAAAGAAATTAGAATATTCTAAGGCCCAAGGTTATAAAATGATAATTATGTTGAATGAGAAATACTATATGGAATTCTGTTCACATAATTTGCTGGAAACTGACCTCTCCTCCCTTCATATTCGCCATATAACCAGTCGTTCGATATTCTGGATAAAACTTTTATTTTGGCTCCTTCCTTCGAATACGATTATAATCAGTGTTTACGCAACTTTATCTGTACTATGCAAATTATTTTGATATACTGTAAATTATGTTTTTTGTAACTCACCTCAAATGGCAGATCTTCCGAGGTCTCCCCCTTAAAAGGATAAAGAGCGATAACGATATCATCGTGCAATCCTGGTAGCGGAACTTTTATATCAAGAAAATTAATCGGAAATATTCCTTGCCGATTTCCCACTCGTCCTTCCATCCAATCATCATTCACGACTCTTATCAACGTAACAACATCTCCTTCCTTCAAAGGTAAATCGTCTGGATGCGTTACCGGAAAATCATAAAGAGCGATTCCATAAGGTGTGGCGGAGCTTCCCTGAAAATTTGTTGTCATTGTTTGAGTAATCGAAGAAACGAAAAATAAAGCAAATTTTTAAGAGACACGATTTCATACCCCAAGTTCGTTTTCCGTTTGACACAAATATTCCGAGGGTGGTGCTGGTGGTGGAATCGTTGGCATCGGAGGAGAAGGATCGTCTTTAAAATTGTCATCCCATCCGTCATTCACAGAATACGACAAATCTACGGATATTGGTTCGCTGAGCGGTTTTAGACTTCTTCGTACAATAGACGACGTACTTTGAATTTGATTAGTTTTCTGTTCCAACTTTTTCTGTAATATTTTTGGCGCAGGTGGCTTGGGTGGTTTTGGGCGTATTATCGTTGGTACCGAGTGAAACGGTTCAGAATTTGTTTGTCCAAAAGGCACTTGTTTACCCGTGTAGTTATCATTGAAAGCAAAAAAGGAAGTTTCCCCTACTTGCCTAACTTCTTCAGAAGCACGCACATTTTTTTCTTCTAATAGTCCAAACGGATCCGGCTTCATTTGCCATGGATCGTTGTTTACAAATTTTTTATTGGACATACCAAAAAAGTCAAAATCGTCTTCAAAGGCACTTTCCGTCTGAGACGTATTCCCGCTACTTGTAAATGCGGAAGGATTGGAATTACCATCGCTACCAAAACTATCTATGCTAACTCCGTCGCTGCTGGAACGAGTTGTAAATGTAGGAGAACCAGGTGGACTAAGATCTATCAAAGATACGGATCCATTTGTATTGGCAGACTGTAACGCGACATTGGTAGAACTTGAACTAGAGCAAGGCGCGGTGGTGTGCTCCTGTTTCGCCGCTTTCCATGCAAAGAAACTCGTTAAAAGTTCAGTAGGGCGGGTCTACAACAAACAATTATGGAGCAGTAACTTGGTATAAATATAAATTATGCTATAAGGTTATCGAACGCTTACAGGCTTCTTTGCTTTTTGATCTTTCTGATTTTGCGAATGGAATTGATTGAACTTGGGAGGTGGCGGACGTGGTGGCGGCTTTTTCTTTTGCATCGGCTGAGTGTTTAGAGTTGGACCAAAAACATCATTCCTAAAATAAAAATATGGAGTAGGTAAACTTTTATGCTTATCTCTTATCATAGACAAAAAAAATTTACATGACATGGAAGGAAGTTATAAAATGATATCAACGGGAGCTCGTCGTAAGTAACAGTAATTTGTATTTGGCAATGTATTTTCGACGTAGTAGCATTTATACAAACAACGCGATTGCAACATGCCTATACGCTCGAACGAATCGTTTTACGTAAACATTGCTTCTACGCTATAGGAGGTCGCAGTTTTCATTTGCGAATGACTCAAAAGAAAGATAACACTTTTATATTAAACGAAAGTATTTGCAAGAGAAAGAAAAGTATAAATCGAAAAAAAAAATAATCTTTCGAACTTACGTGCTACCCCAAAGATTGTTTCTCTGTGCGAGAGAATTGACAGGCGGACGAGGGGCGGTACGCGTTGGAATCCGCATCTCTGTAAGCAAACACAGAATGAACTGACACCAACGAGAAGATGATAAATCCGTCCGCAGGCGCTGTCACGACGACGCATGTACCGCCTGACACCGATCTCACCGATACGTAGGCATTCGCATAACATGCGCGCGCGCATCCGTTCAACGCGGATGCATGCTGACGAAAAAACACAATGTTAAGAAGATAGTGATGGAGAAAGTGATATGTGTGTGTGTGTGTGTAGTTGCACTGCGAAAGAGGGAGGGAGAGAGAGAGAAAGAGAGTAACGACGATTTTGCACTTATATCAAATACACGATTCTACGCCCACTGATTTTGCGTGAAACCGTTGAAACCCGATTACATTATGCGATGCGAGACGCACACAAAGGAAGGATTCGATAGGTCGTCCGTAAATGATGATTTTGACGTATACACACAAAGAAGTGACGAACTAAAAGTTCCGATAAAATCTACCGACCCGTTATCGAGTATATTTCCTGTGAACTCGACGTACTTCTTATCGCTAATCTTATTCGCGCACATTTTTTTAATAAAAGGTTTTATCAGCCGGTACGAAAAGCTACGACGACTCACCTGTTCTCACGTTCGCGGCCATTTTTCGCTCGACGCGCTGACAACGATTTCTCGTCCTCGTGGCGGGATGAAACGATCCGAGAACGATTTCGACCACTACTTGCCGTTTCTTTCAATATAACGTTTAAGTTTAAACGTAACGGTTTCTACTATCTTTTAATCGCGTGGTCGATGAAGAGATTGAAAATGTAACGAAAGTGTAACCGTCAAAAATGGTAAATTTTAACGAACAAAAGTATCGAAATAAAACATTTGTCGAACGCGCGACTTCTCAAAATCACTTTTCTCGGAAAGTAACGTCTAGCACTATACACGCACGTACCGTAGTTCGTCATTCTCTTTGGCGACTGAACGATTTTTTAAATCTAACCAAACGTTTCTATACTCGTCAGTGGGGATTCGTCATTCAACGAAGTTTACTTTCAAATCGTTATGACGTAAGTCGATTAAAATCTATGCACGTAGTATTTTTTATCTCCTACTCGACTATTGGTCGTATCTTTGAGAAAATGCAGTTTCCCTAGTGCAGAACCAATTGCTATCGTCGGTTCATGCGTGCAGTTTATCGATATTCGTGTAGTTAATCGATAGACAGGGTCATTGTAATAAAAATTTAAAAAGTTATGCTCTGCAACAGTTGCGTAGTTTTATATATAGTAATAGTAGTTTGATTCCGTTGCAAAAGCTTAAAGAGATCAAAATTTCACTTTGTTTTGTAAATCAAACGTTATATCATTTATATATGAATGATAGTCATTTTAGAGATCAATTCGACAACCTACAACACAAAGTACATTAAAATCAAGAAAGGTCGTATAAAACAAAAAGATTTTTGTATAGCCTACTTTTGTTCTACCTTTTTTCTTATCTCGTTATCATATACCTACTAGACCTCGGAAATTACTGTGTCACTTTTGTAGGAAAGATTTTATCGAGATTCGTACTAAACCGGAAATATTGTAACTGATAAAGTTAGATCGTACACCCTGTATATAGTCTCATTGAATTCTGATCGTCGAATGAAATCTTTGAAAGTGATACTGAGCACATCTATCGATACATGCACAAGTAATTGCGCGCGGATATTCGAATCTGCATTTACTCACTATATCGTATAATTTTCATAATAAAGAATAATAACAGTAAAGAGAGGAGGTAATACAGGTTCAATTATTATATCGTAAACATCACTTTATTTCGCCTATGTACAGAAACGTTTTCTTTCCTAATTAAAGTATTTTTTTTCTTTTTTTTTTAACTTATAGGACTTTGTCAGTCGAAATTATATACATACACCGTTTATGAACGCGCTTATGGTTGCATTGTACCCTGATTAAAACGATAGGAGGAATTTTGTTGTATGAACACGCACCTAAAATGATTGACGATATCGTTCGGGAAAATCAATGCAAAAAAAGGAAAGCTTTCGTCGATCGAGCGTTTTACCCTTACTTTCGCAGAGATATTATAAAATGATCTTTTTCAAGGTATCAAATAGAAGAACACTTGGTACTTTCCAAAGGTGAAATCGGTCTCCGAAGATCGTACTCGTGCGTGCCGCGCTTTCTTTCCTTTTAAAAAGTTTCATTCATTTGTTTCTTAAACCGTGAAATATTTTTTGTACATTAGTTTGAAAAATGTCCTTCAAATTAGTCGGCACGCACGGTCGATGATTCTTCGGGTCGGAAAAGAATGTACGGAAGGAGGACCCTGTATCATTCGGGATCGATCTCGATCGCCGCGCTCGCTCTTAGGACGCGTTTGAAAGATTTTAACGAGTAACAGCGTACGTCCGGAAATCATATCGCTCGAGAGATCTTCCCCTCGATCGAATCTAAGATTCTTTTTTCGAGGATTCGAGTAGGTATCGCTTTAAAAGTTCAAACCTTGACTACGATCTACGGAATACTTTTAACGCGGTTAATCGCAAAAAAATGACGCCAACGATAATAACGCATCTAACGTCTACGATTTCGCAGCCTCTTCTCTCCACCTATGATAAAGATCCATACGAGATACGATCGAAGAATCAGTGCGAATCTCTACTTTGGAAAATATCTTTACGCGTAACGAGAGCACTTTCTTTTAAAATAATTTCGACTTTTCTTCGATCTTATCGCGTAATTTCATAGAAAGTGGTGGTAGTAGGGTAAGGTTGCTCAAGTCTTACCTGTTCTGTATTTGGAGTCCTTTTTTCAATTTATATTAATTTATATGACAACACAAAGATTTTTTCAAAGTTGTTTTAATAAATAAAAACAATATTTACACTAGAATCGAATAGCAAATATAGTTTTTACATATTTGCTAGATACTCATTGTTATGCAGTATTTTTCTTAGGGGGTACGACTTGAGTAACCTTACCCTAGAAGGTAAATAACGACGAAGCGAGGCGCGATGAATGAAACGAGACGGACGAGGCGAGACGAGACGGATGATGGATCACCCTCTCTCCGTCCAGAGGGTGATCCATGGATCTTTGTAATATTTTCAAAATAATGCATGCCTTTGTTTCTTCGATAAGAATTTAATAAGACGTAGAACTGGCGCTACTAACGCGCGGAATAAAGGATATTCGTCTCTTCTTCGAAGAGTCAGTCTTGTCGAGGATCGTTAACGAGCTCCGGTACGATCTGGTCCTGAGAGGCGGCTCTCCCCGTGGGAGAGGAGGAGGAGAACGAGTAGGTGGATGAGGAGGATAAAGAGGAAAGAGAGGAGGAGGACGACGAAGGCGAGGATGCGTTGGTAGAAAGACGAAGAGGCTTCGAAAGCCAAGGATGCAACGCGACGTCTTCCGCGTCGGGCCTCTCCGAAGGTTCTTTTCTGAGCAAGGAACGAATGAGACACCTCGCACGCGGACTGAGACACTCCGGTACGGCGAATTGTCCTCGCGAGATTTTGGCGAAGAGCGAAGCGTGTTCGGCGTCGTTAAAGGGGTAACGACCGACGAGCATCGTGTAGAGAAGCACGCCGAGCGACCAAATATCCGCGGCCTTGCCGGAGTAAGCTCTTCCCGATCTAAGAACTTCGGGTGCAACGTACGCCGGGCAACCACGACGATCGGTCAACTTGTCGTCCTCCTTATCAACGATCACCGCATCTTCCAGGCTCTCCAATCGTAGCCGCGTTCTAAAAACAACCAAAAAAAACATACGGTTAGATAGGAGAATTTTAAAAGTAAGGAAAGGAGAGCGCTTTCGCCCGAGTCGCGCAACGCGGAAGTCTCGAGGCAAGACTCGCCTACGTAATATTCTCTCTCTCTCCCACGTTCACATTCGAGGAAAAAAAAACAACGTGTATCCGTGTTTCCGAAATTCATTTCAGGATATAACCAATCGATTCCCTTTTTACCTACGCTCTTCTCTAAATTTAAATCAACGAACGAAATGAAGGAAATCTAGCCGAGAATCGGCCTTGATTCGTCGCCAGGTCTCGAGCGCCTCGAAGCGCCTTCGCGAAGCATCCTCCTCTTCTTCCCGACGCGTGCTTTCGTACGTAAATGACTCGCGTGCGTCAAGAGAAAAGAGAAAATATCGCGAGCAACGTGCCACGGTCGGCGTCGAGCCAACCTTATCTTCTTCCTTGTCTTTTCTTTCCTTCTAATCCATCGATATTTTTCTTTACCATTCGTGCGACTTTCTCGGAAGAGAAGGGATTCCCCGACTGTGCGCGAGTGTTAAAGAGAGAGAAGGAGGAAGAGAGAAGCGGAGACGCGCGATCTTGAAAAGAGCTCAACGGCCTCGACTCTCGTCGTCGTCGAGTAGGAGGCACGCGAGGGAAGGAGAGAGAGGAACTCTCGCGGCTTTCTTCGCGAAACTTTCACCCGCGAGCGGGCACCGGACGCGGGTTCAAGAACCCCACTCGGACGACCGATTCTAGCGGTTCCTAGTAACTTCTTCGTTAGAAAAACGTGAATGAAGGAGTCTCGAGATTCGATGGAGAGAGAGAGAGAATGAATAGACCTCGATTCGAGACGCGAGAAATTGTTGCGTTCGAGCATGAGTTAGGACAGTGGTCGGCAAACTTATTAGCCAAAGAGCTAAATATGAACATTACAACAATTTAAAAAAAAATTCGGGGCCAAATCTACTTGTTTAGTAAACTTTTATTACACTAAATAAGTAGTACACTAAATAAAACTAAATTTCATACTTAATAAATATTTATTAATGCGAACAATCTGCTTGCATCTCCTTGGAAAATGTGAGTAAGTCAGGTTTGTATGTTTTTAATTTTAAGCATGATTCCAAGTTCTCATCAATAAGACGACTTTTTTTTAAATGAAAATATTATTGCGCCTTCCGTGGATATTTGTGCCAGAACCGCACTTAACCCTTAGAGGGCCGGTATGACGACATATGGCGTCAAGCTCAATTTGACCTCTATTTGTCCCTAACTTGGGGACTTAAGATACTTTTTCAATGGAAATTATGCACTTTTTTTTTGTGCAATTCCGGCCCTCTAAGGGTTAAGGAGCCAAAGAGCAACATGCGGCTCTGGAGCCGCACTTTGCCGACCACTGAGTTAAGAGAATAGGTCGAGTAAAGAGAAAGACGGAACGAACGGGAGAGTTCGATTGGGAAACGGTGTACGAAATGATCTCATTTTTATCCGGAGCTTCCTTTTCGGGAAGAGAAGAAACACTCTACCCCTGTCCTTGTTGAAAAGAGGTACCGAGAAAGGGCGTTGCACGAGCCGTTACCGGAGGAGACTCGGAGCACGCGTTTCCTAATTATACCGGCCAGTTTCAAAACTCTTCCAGTCGATGAACCAATATGCTTTTCTGCCGCCTTGCAACATTCTCGGTCTCCGGTATAACTCGGAGAGGAATGCGAGCGTGCAAGGGGCGATTGGCCAACCACGCACGCCCGTTCGCTCGAGATCGATTTATGCTTCGATCCATACTTCGATAGAGTGGGAGAGAGAGAGAGAGAGCGTGCTCCATAACGAAGGACAAAAAAGGAAAAAAAAGGGTTATTTCGCTCACCTGGCTTCGTCGGCAAAGACGAACTTCCTGAGTTTGAGGTCTCTGAGAACGACGCCATACTCGTGACACGTGGCAACGGCCCTGGCTGCCTGCCGGAAGAGTCTCCTCGCTTCGGGCTCGCGTAATCTTCTACGAGCCCTAACGTACGCATGTAGATCGCCATGGTGGCCCTCCAGAAGGAGATAACGACGACCTCCTGTTCCTTCGACGACACCAGCTAGACCACTCGCCGCGTCCGTTCCTTCCAGTCTAAGATGCGCTTGTAGAAGAGCTTCGCAACCTTTGTCACCTTGGCTTAATGCCTGGAATATTAAAAAAAAATCCCTTCGTTAATCTCTACACCCACCTGTCTATATATCCTGGCTCGCTCTGTCTTTTTTCTCGGGCGTTCATCTCGCGCGTGTCGAAACGACCGTCACGGTTTCGAAACGCGCGCGTTCGCCCAGCTCCCATTAGTTTAATAAGGGCGCGGTGCGTTCTTTACGAAATCATCGTGGCCCGACGGTCGATTTTTTTATTATAAACGTCGTTTGTCCTTGCTAAGGCACGCTCGACCTTTTCCCATGACGAGAGAGAACTTTGAAATAAAATCGGTAAAGTGTCCCTTCGGGACGCCGAAGAAGAAAGGTGCAAAAGTACGAACGATATGCTTGCGAAAGCGTGTCGCGCCGTCTTTCGAGACGACGACGACGTAATCGTCGATTAAATCAAACGGCCCTGGCTTTAGTAGCGATTACGAGTAACGGGTTAGGGGCAGACGTCGACGAGGAGGACTGCGAGGCAAGGTGCAGCCTTGTATTTGTTCGCGGATCGGTGATGTAAGCGAGCCATTGTATAACGCGCGGCGATTGTAAAATGTTAATGGAAACCCGGAGCAACCGGGAGACCGCGAGCTACGTAAGTGCGAAGCCTTACCCTTCTCTCTCTCTCTCTCGCGTACAACTCGCGCTAGAATGCAACTTTGCCGCGGTATCTTAGGTAGGTGCATGCACGCGCAACACCATCGAGTTCGTTCAACTACCGAACGTTGCCTCGACTTTTCCCTAGTCTTTCCTAAACGCGTATAAGGATAATCGCGAGAAGCCTTTAAACTGTGCGACGATAGAAACGGATGGATCGTCGTCGTTGACTCTCACGATGAATCTCGGAAGACTCGCCGGAAGTCACTCGCGAAAGCGACGAGAACGGTAGACCGAGGAACTCGCCGAAGCGTACACAGCTTTTTTACCGTCATAACGGTCTTTCGTGCTATTATTTACCAAGTATACGGAAAATTATACAGGGTGTCTGCTTCCATGTAGTCAAGCGGAGGACTACATGTACACATCAATGATTTGAATCGAAATGTCTAATACAATTTTTCGAAATTCGTATCAGTTAAATAGTTATTAACTAACAAAGATCGGCCAATCACGGCGAGCAGCGACATGTAACGTTGTTTATTGTGGATTGCTCCTCCTACGGCTTCATCTCTTGCCTAGCTGAGAGCTCGAGTGAACCGCCTTCCTTTGCTAATCGCCGTAAGTGACCGATGTTTGTTAGTTAATAATTAGACATTTCGATTTGAGTCATTGATGTGTACATGTAGTTCTCCGCTTGACTACATGGAAGCAGACACCCTGTATAATTATAGTATGGTACAATCATCCATACTGAATTTTTATTCTATTCCCCGTTCGAGTTTGAAGGGTGAGAGAAAGAAAAAAAGGGCTAGCAAAGGGTTTCTATTTTCCGGTAGAAGCGTGCTTACGTAGGACCGTTCGAGATCCGCCTTCTAGCCACGCGGAGACCCGGTCAATGGCTCGCCAAGTCGTGGCCGTTCCTAGCCGTCACCACGCCGCGCGTTACTTTCTAACCGTGAGAACCTCGTTAATCTCCGTATCACGCTCGTATCTTGCTGGTGTAACGTTCGTACGGTTCTAACCAAAGCTTTTTCAAAAATACGAAATAACGGAGCTCGTTAGAAGCGTTTTTGCTCGTTTCGCGAACAGAAGTTCTCGTTAGAAACGGTGAGTAAGTTTGAAGCGAAGCGTATACGATGACCGACCTTGGCAACGAGTTGTTGACCGGTGTGGACGTCGACGCATCTGTAAAGCGCGCTCCCTTCCGCTGGACCAAGAAGAAGAAATCTATCTCCGAGAATGGTTGGTCCGTGATGCTCGACGTTTCGCTGGACTGGCTCGCAACTCGAGAGTCCGATAAGCGGAACGACCGCCGTACTTTCGTCCCCGTTGGATGTCTGTCGATGGTAATGCTGTTGGTACGGATGATGTCGATGTTGCTGCTGCTGGAACGATATTTGCGAATGCTGTTGCTGCATCTGCGTCGGCAGCTGCTGCTGAACTTCATGATTGTTCGGATTGACCAGGAACTTTCCATTGTTGGTTCGCGTAGTTTGTAGATGCAGTGGATGCTGCCTCGTTGTCGCCACTCTCATATTGTATGTTATCCCGTATCAACGAATTCTGTCCACTCGCGCGCGCGGGCACACACACACGAAGACCCGTTTTTTTTCTTTTCGTAAATTCTCCTCGAAATTTCCCGTACTTTTTTTCTTAGGGTATTGTCGTCGAGAAGAACTCTTTTTTTTTTCTGAACACACTTTGAACTCGTCGAACACCGAATACGGAATCACCAACTTTCACGAGTTGGCACGGTGGACGACCGTTACACGGTATATAGTCTTTATCGAACGTATGCGTTTGTTCACAACTAATGGATACCGTTAAGCTCTAGTTTCTTCGAGGTACGTCACGTGTTATATACATTTATACATCTGTATACGTGTAAAAGAGGGTAGGAATATAATATATGTATGCTCGTGTGTGTATATATGTACATCACTTGTGCTCGGACCCGCACGGTGTCGTTACGTCGTTACGGTGCCGTGTGTCCGGTTGGGTCCTTGGACGGAGTGAGATCTTCGTGAAGAACGAGTTGTAATCTCGTCGTAGTCGGTCGCTCTCTCGAAGGTAAGGCCTGCGGAATAAAAAGGGCATCCTTCGATCAGTCCAGCGTTCGACGATCCTCGCGGACGTGCTTTTATGGTTAACCACGCTCGATCGATTATGTCATTGCTCTGAGAAATATGCGTTTTGCAATCTCCTTACCGCTCACCGGCTATTTTTAATATCCCCGTAATTTCTTTTTTCTCGACCGCGATAATTTATCACCGATCGATCGACGATACGAGAAACTTATCGAGGATAAGCGAAAATGCGTACTACTACGATTACGTAAATTTCACGTAGCGTCCTCTCGTTAAACGTAAGAGAGACTCCTCGCGTGACGCGTCGATAAAGCACATCGATATCGAGATTCCCTCTAATCGTGTGTTCCTTTCTCCGATAATGCTCTTTATCTACCGGAAAAGGAATAAAACGATCGACGCACGTTTTTAAATAATAAACGGCAACGAGGATGAATCGTCGAAACTTTCCGTCGATCGGAGCCGTTCAGCGATAATAGAAATTTGTAATACGTTTATCATCCTCGATGATACTATAAATCCGGCCGAGAAGGTTCTCGTATCGTCTCAACGTTCTTCTCATTTTTTTTTTTTTTTAATAATTGAAACGCGAGCGAGAAGCGTGTTTCGTTCTTGTCGAGCGGTCTATGATTCACGGGTAGTTTCAAAAGCGTCGACGATTTCGACATTCGTCCTGCCTTGTGCGCAATTCCTACGAGAGAAGGGGGCCTCGTTAAGGTCAGGGATATCGCTTCGACGCGGTCGTTGTCGTCGTTGCCCCCCTGCGCGCTTCAAAAGTCGTCGTCGTTTTCCCCGCTCTTCCGTTCGCGAGTCAGGAAGTCTCAGTTTATAAAACGCGTGTGTAACCTCAAGGAGTTCTCGATCGATCGAATTTCGAAAGGATGAGAGACACTTCCGGTACGTTGCTTACGCGACGCGTTTACGACGCGAAAGAAAATAGTTTCCTCCTCCTCGGCTTCTACGATTACGCTCGCGAAAAAGCAAAACGAGACGCTCGCTATCTCCTTCCTCGCTCGAACGCTTCGACGACGACGCCATTCGATTCTTCAAGGTCGAGCAGTCGCACGCGCGATCACGAACGTGCTTCCGCTTTGGAGCGCGCGCGCGCGGTCCGTAGAAGGCGCGAAAAGACTTTTCAATTTTGAAACGATGATTTTGTTTCATTCGCAAAAAAAAAACCCGAGAAGCTTTTTTTCTCTTGATACGAGGAGGACAAAGTTACGAGAGTCACGGAGACGTTGCGATATCCGCGCGTACACTTGCGCAAAACCGGAGTCAGCTCCAGGGATCAGGGCCGTGCGGGGAATCGTCTTCGCCCCTCGATAACGGTGCGCTAGTCAGCCTCTTTCGATCTTGTGAAACGAGCCGGCAGCCCCTTACGAAACGCGTTTTCTTTCTCTCTCTTTCGATCGATTACAAATCTTTCTTTCTCCTTTTCGTCTCTTTCTCGCGTTCTAACGTAAAGAAAAAAAGAGAAGAATTTGCGTAGCGCTCGAATCATTGATATTCGCGCGCCATTCGGTCAACGCGTACGGATTTATTGGCCGGACGCTTTTCGCATATACCGATCGTCTCGTTATCTTCGCGGAAACGAATTGGAAAGACCGCGTGCTAAAATATTCGCTTCTCCTCTCTTTCCGGGGAGGTCTCCCGAGTCGAAATTTTAATCGCCATTTGACCCTCCAAAATGCTTTTTTACAAGTTTGTAGATTAAAAATGAAGCTTATGGAATAAAAACAATACAGGGTGTCTGGTTCCAGGTGTCCAAGCAGAAAACTACATGTGCACATCAATGATTTGAGTCGAAAAGTCTGATACCATTTTTCGAAATTCGACTTAGTTTACGGGTTAATAATTAACAAAGTTCAGCCAATTATGGCGATTAGCAAAAAAGGCAGTTTACTTGAGCTTGCAACTAATCAAGAAATGAAGGAATAGGAGGAAAACAATCCACAATAAACAACGTTACACATGTAATTGTAACGATTTGCACATGTAATTTTCCGCTTGGACACCTGGAACCAGACACCCTGTATATCTATATATATTATGAATAAACTTCGATTTCAGCCTCCAAATGGCAGTTATGTCCGTTTTTAACCATTGGAGGGTTAAAACAAAGCTTATAAACTTCGTTTTGATCCTCTAAAACCTACATAGCCTAAAATGTAGGTTCTATAGGGTCAAATCGAAGTTTCGATTAATCGTTAAACTTCGATTTCAGCCTCCAAATGGCAGTTATGTCCGATTTTAACCATTGGAGGGTCAAAACAAAGCTTATAAACTTCGTTTTGATCCTCCAAAACCTACATAGCCTAAAACGTAGGTTTTATAGGGTCAAATCGAAGTTCCGATTAATCGTTAAACTTCGGTTTCAATCTCCAAATGGCAGTTATGTCCGCTTTTAACCATTGGAGGGTCAAATCAAAGTTAAAATTTCGACTCGGGGCTCTTTCTAATCGCAATTTACGATCTATCTCATTTTTATGATCCACTATCGGAAAGTAATCGCGAGGGAAGTGGCATGAAGCGAGAAACGAGGCGTGGCGCATGCAAAAGCCTCGTAACGCATTCCACCTGGCAAGCATCGCGGAAAGTCGATCGCGTAGTATCGTCCAAGGATTACGCAAGAATAGGAATGCCGAGAACGTCGAGAACTTCGAGACGGTCGAAGAATCCAATACAATGTGTATCGGGGCAACGATCGCGATTTCATCTCGAGTTTCGTCCCTTACGAGTATCGATGCGTTCGTCTTAACGATCTCGCCGCGACGCGAGTCGTACGCGTTCGATGCGAACGAGGTATATACGCGAACTATCCTTTTACCTTACGTAATTCGGTAACGATCGTTCTAATTGGGCGCGTACAAAGTTGCCATTTACGCGGAGTACGCGTTCTCTCGCGGCGAGATCACCGAAAGAAGTGTAAAAAAATGATCGAGACGACGCGAATCGATACTTTCGCGGTTTGCTGCCTCGACTATCGATAACAACGACAGTCGACTATTTCTGGAAAGTGGATCGCTTCCAAGTACCATGGATACACGCGGATACGAACGTGTATTGAGAAAAAGCCGATCGAAGTTCTCCGTTCCGCGCTTCTTCCTCCTCCTCTTTCTTCATACATTTGTTAGACAGTTTCGTGGTAAGTTTCGCGATCGACCTCGTTCGATCTTCTCGCGAACGGATAACAGTAGATATCCTTCGGTAAGGTCGTAATGGCGGCTGCTCGAGGCAAAGAGAAAAAGAAAGAGGCGGAGAAAGAGAGGGAAAAACGACCGTCATCGTCGTTGCCGTCCCGATATCGCCTGGCACTCGCATTAATAGCGCGCGCGAACCATGTGATGCAATCTCGCGAAACAAATTGCCTAATACGTTCGTCTCGACCCGAGTTCGAACTTTTATTCTCGAATGCCGTTCCTAATGAGCAACGAAAGGAAGAAAACTCTCTCTTTCGAGGGGGGACGATTATTATCAGTGCCGAGATGCGATCGAGGATAAACGAGGAAGCGAGTCGAAAATATCTCGCGTTTAAACGGACGAGTGCGGAGGCGGAAACGCGAAGAAAAAGAGAGAGAGAGTCAGAGATCATCGACCTCGGTAAGAAACGAATCTTAGTTTTTAGGAGGAACGTATCCGGTACGTCCTCTTTTGAAAATCGTAACTCTTGTATCCTATCAACGAGTTTCATCCGAAGATCATTATCGTCAGTATTTCCAAAACTTTTTTTAACCACGGACCAGTATTTTTACGTGGCCCTTTTTAAAAAAAAAACATTATTATTAAGTGTTACTTTTTCCAAAGACCGGTACCGGGCCCCGCACAACAGTTTTAAAAACGCTGGTCTAACGTGCGAAGCACCGACCACGAATACTCCCGCGATGAATCACGCTACGAATGTCCCTCGTGCTCGAATTCGAAGGTAGATCGATAGAGTGCACGCGAGAGTACTCTTTTCGATGCAGCTACAGCATCCAACTTTGTCTTTTCACCGGCACGGTGGACGAACGCGGAGTCGCTCGCGAACGAGGTCGAACGATGACGAAAAGGAGACACGCGCGTTCGACCAACGAAATCTCTTTGAGTGTTCTTTCTCTCGACTGACGCGTTTTCTTTCAGAAGAAGAGGAGATATATCGTGGGAAGAAACGTCAAACAAGATCCATCTTCTTCCGTCAATCGTCGATTACGATAATTGCCGCATAGAGGTTCGCTCGATCGAAGCGCGTAGCTATTACCTACTACGTAAGCGTTACAATTCGTTACGTCATGAAGAAACCGTAAACCGACGTGACGTTGAACCGGTGAATCCCTGCGTCGATCGATCAGCAAAGACATCTAATTGTTTTCATTTGTTTTTTTTTTCCGCGAAACTAGAACGTTTCTCTTTATAGACAGAGAGAAAAGCGACGAGAACGATAATTAGCCACGATCGAAAGTAGGAAAGCTCGCCGAAGACGTCCCACGGGTTTTAATCCTATTTGCGAAGCTCGCGTTTTAAATCGCGAGGAGAGAATCAAACGTGTTCTACTCGAGCACCCTGCTGGCGGCCATTAGCGGTCGAGCGTCCTCTGCCGCGCGCCTTTTCGCTCCGATTAATCGAGATATTTTCGAGAAACGCATCTCGCGCATGATCCGAGCAATGTAATCTAATTGACGAGGATCACGTCGAGGGAGAGAGAAAGAGCTCGTAAACGTAAATAGATGGAAGAACGCGAAGGTCGGGCATCGATCCGGTAATCACTGCACTTTGCACCGAACTCGCGCGAGGCGACGTCTCGATTATACGATGAAGGCACTACTCCTCTTTTTTTTCTTTAATCCTCCTCTTGCTACGTAGTCAAAGAACCCCACAGTAACGATCGAGCGAGAGAAAACGGGAGAGAAAACGAGATGACGCGATCGATAATAGATTTACCTTCGGAATTCCTTTCGTATAGTCGCCGTGCGTTCCTGAACGGAGAATGCGGAGAGCCCTTGGAGTAATTTCCACCCAAAAGACGTTGGTGATGTATCAAAACCGTCCGATGTAAAGAGGAGAGTCGTTGGAACGATGAAGAAAATGGTGAGAGTCGGAAAGAGTGAAAACTTTTGTCGAATTCTTCTTCTTGCTCTTTTCCTTTGCTTTTTTCTTTTTTGTTGATCGAGAATGTGAGCAACGAGGATGATGGATCGCTCGTTTACTCTAGCGTTCTCGTTGTTTGCTAGTGATAATAAGTGTTGTAGATGATGTCGCTCGGTACGTTTCGCGAGCGCCCTTTAAACTGTATTTCAAAGTCGAAGAGTCTTGGTTTTTCCTGAGGTACACGGATGACGTGTGATGATGAGAGGTGTAGGTGGAGGGTAGGGCCGTGGTTCGGCGTTAAACGTCGCGCGCCACGGAGACGGTCCAACGCTTTGGGCCGACTCACCGTTCAGAAACGACGGCGGCAGAAGGAGAACGAGCAGCGAGGGTCGACCGTTCGCGCCATTGTGCACCAAACGACTGAGCTTGTTCGCTCGCTCGAGCCACCTCGGCGCGCCCTTCCTCTCCTTTCCACTACTTCGATGACGATTACAACGAGCGCCTGCGCGCCGAACCGTACGCGCACCTGCGCCTGCGCTTCCGTTGCCTCGTGTCGACAGGATCGGCGCGCGACTTTTCGTATCCCCTTACAACTTTTCTCGATGTTATGCAAAGTGGAATCTCGAAGTTCTTTTATGGTTTTTTTTATTGATTTCTGTATTGTTGGTCACTTTTTATTATTACAAGCTTTTATTTTAGTTTCACTTGTCCGTATGTATGTTCTGTATAAATCTTGTAAGCTAAATTTGACTCACTTCTATATATTCAATTGACTTAAAACTTTGCACACATATGTGCAACGGAACATTCCCAACCCGGAAATTCTGATTTTAATGAAACTTTGTGGGTAAGTAGAGTTCATCGAGTTGTTTAGGGAACAATCTTTTTTTCGGTGGAAATTCACTTTAAGGGGGTGAAATCACCACTCAAAGTTTTGCGAATTTTTAGTTTTTTTTTTATATAACTATGTAACTGTGTACGCAGTCTGATAGATCTTGAAATATCATGCAAGTTTTATATTAAAATTTTTTTTCTATCTCTCACAGTTACATAGTTATATCAAAAAAACGAAAAATTCGCAAAACTTTGAAACAACTTGATGAGCTCTACTTATCCACAAAGTTTCATTAAAATCAGAATTTCCGGGTTGGGAATGTTCCCTTGTCAGATGACAATACATTTTTTTCAAAAAAAAAATTCGAAAAAGTAAAAAAAGAAATTTAAAGCTACTTACATATCGAAAAGAACTATCGTTTGTCAATTGAACGAGTAGCCGAGATGCTAGCGTCTTTGCTTTTTTTTTATATTTCTCTTTAATCGTTTCTGTCAATTTTTTTCAAGTTATCTTGCCATAGTTTTCTCTGCTCGTTGCACAATCGGAAGTAATAAGGAAATAAGGCGACACGGAAACGCAATAATGTTTCGAGGTAATCCGACCTTCTAGATTTCGACTAACGAGATGTAATAAAAAACAATCGGAAATGTTACTCGTAATCGCACGGGATCGCGGTGCCCTCGACGTCTATCGCGTTCGCTTATCTCGCTCGATCGTAAAAGATAATAAAAAAAAGGCAATCGCTCGAGAGGTATTTCGAGCAAACGGGGTTCAAGAAGTTTCGAGAGTCGTCACTGCTCGCGATATCGCATACGTGGGTCGAGCTACTCGTAGACACGCGGCGCGTCTCTGTTGCGAGGGAAATTGAAATAGTTTCGATTCACATATGAAAATAACTCTATCGAGCCGGGAAGACGCGGAAATATCAAAGTCTCTATGATCGAGAGAGAATTTACGAGAACGGTTATCCGTAAAAGGCTCCCGAGTCGAAATTTTAATCGCGATTTGACCCTCCAAAATGCTCTTTTAGAAGTTTGTAGATTAAAAGTGAAGCTTATGGAATAAGAACAATATATCTATATATACTATGAATAAACTTCTATTTCAGCCTCCAAATGGCAGTTATGTCCGTTTTTAACCATTGGAGGGTCAAAACAGAGTTTATAAACTTCGTTTTGATCCTCCAAAACTTACATAGCCTAAAATGTAGGTTCTATAGGGTCAAATCGAAGTTTCGATTAATCGTTAAACTTCGGTTTCAACCTCCAAATGGCAGCTATGTCCGCTTTTAACCATTGAAGGTTCAAACCAAAGTTTAAATTTCGATTCGGGCTACCGCGCGTGAATTCTTTTAGATTACCGTACTCCTCTCGTAATACGGTGACATTTTTTCACTCCTAGCGTTCGAATTATTTATAAGTATGCTCTGGCAAAGATAGTCGTCGTTGATCACGAAGAAGAAGAACCGAGCAGTCGGTTTTCTCATTGAAACGTCGGGCGCCCTTGACCTACCTTAACGTTCCTTAGACGGTACGGGAGGCATGAGTTACGAATCGACTGCGAGTAAGGACGACGCGCGAGTACCGTCACCCACGTATATACTTACATACGAATTGAGTCACGATCGTGGCATACCGTCGTCTTTTCAAATAGTTTTACGTATATATCTCGAGAATCTTGGGAATCCTTTCGGCGAGAACGCGTGCTGTCGTTTCGGAAGGAAAACGAACGTGAGTCTACGCCAATGGGAAATACACGTAGGTGCCGCTCGTGCGAGAGCATGGCGCGCACGCACGACGACGCGTGTCCAAAGAGATATGGTCGATTGCGTGGCACAGCTTGCCCGGTCGGATCGTGCCAAGAGACGAGAGGCAGGCCTTCGAATTTCCAAACGCGTTCGTCGTCGCTCTTGCCGGATATTGGTCAACGTCGTGCTTTTTTTTATACCGTTCCGTTCTGCCACGTACCTACGCTCGTGTGTACGTACTTACGTGGTAGGTATGTACGTATCGATGAGTATACAAGCGTGGGTGTCCGAGATGATTCGAGCAGACCCACGACAAAACTGAGACAACTTTTCGACTTACAACTTTTCTTACAACGAACCACGATAAAAGAAAGAAACCCGCGACCTTGTCCGATAGATATTAAAGAGGAAACTTTATTTCGCGAGGATAAAAGTATTCAAGGATGCGGAGATTACGGCATTACCGTTTGCGACATAAAGACTGTATCCGTTCTACATTTAAGAGAGCCTCCTTCTTAACATCGCTATCAAGCCAGTTCTTTCGAGTGTTATTTCGTTCATTTCGAACGAGTTTGTTTTTCGAGGGGAAAGAAGATCGATACGACCACCGATAGTCTTACGAAAAATTCTAGCTTCTTTATGACGAACGAATAGTGAGAGATGGTAATTACGAAGATGGTTCTTCGTTAAAAGTCCTTTTGTTTTGAATAATTTTTCTCTTGGATGAGACGTATTTAACTAGTCAGCTGTTGCGATCTCTTCGAAATGACTGTTTTATGTTTTAATGTTATTTCTAATATTTATCTATTTACTTAACTTAAACATGTATTGTTTGTATATGAAAGAAAACAATTTATGAAAAATCAATTTCTTAGAAAAGTGATTAGTAAGTTTAATCTGCTGTTGTGGAATGTTATTGACAAAATATGAATCCGTGGTGGCTTCAATGATAAAAGAAAACAATACATTTATAAAATAAATAACAACTATTTTGTTCATGCTATATACAGTTTCTTACGAACAAATATTCAAAACATCTTGAAATTTACGACTATATGTAACTTTCCACTAAAATTGCAATGAAAAAAGAAAATTATAACTACTTTTTACGTACAACGAGTATACCTACTCATCGTAACACAACATGTTGCCATTTCCTCATGACGAGCATATTCGTTCTAAACAGCAAACTCGTTAAACAGTACGACTATCGCAGATGCTCCTAAAAAGAGGGAATGAGAATGCCGATCTCTCCGATCATTCTATCCAAAAAAGAAGAGAAAAGACTAAAGGAAAGGACTCAGATTATCAGAGTTCATCGTTCTTACTTGCAAGACTGAGAAAATAATAATCTCCAAGCTCACGATCGGCGCGTTCAAAAATTTTTCTTACCGCGCACGAGGAACGATCATGCCAATCGATATCGGAACCCGTACGAGTTTGCTTGGCTCTTGGTGCAACGAGCAGGCACTGTTGCTACATACGAGACGATATGTCGCGCAGGTTATCGCCGAACGTGTCCGGAACACGACCGAAAATATTATCTCGCATCACGGAGAAACGCGATCCCGTACGCGTTGTGTTTCTCTCTCTCTCTTTTACAGTCTCTTCGAAAACCTGTTCTCCCCTTCTCGTACAGAGGCACGATCATCGAGGGGGGATTTTTCTTTTTTTCTCGTTACTATCTTTGTATTCGAAAAGCCCGTCGATTTCTTAAACGGATAACACGATAGCCGACGTTTCGTCATTTCGTCCCATTGTGCGACAAGGCAAGAAGAACAGCCAGAGTAACTCGGATAGTGTTTCTCGGAAATAAAAAAATTCCCGATAAAGCACTATCGAGGCGTTTCGCGAGGTGGAAATTTCTTCCGGCAAGCGTGTTACGCGCCTCGAGAGCGCACGTGATTACGTCACGTCGTCGGTGTTTCGTAAACACATACCGAAAGTCAACAACGGCCGGTGATATTCGGAGAAAGAGCTACGACGATGAAAACATTGCGCGATAGAATTGCATCGCGAGCGATAGATGGAAGAAAGTGGAAAGATTGTTTTATCGCGGTGGCTCGTCGATCCGGGAGGTCGATTCCTGATAAGTATTAGCAGTCACCTGTTAACTCTTCGCGGATGGCCTTTAATCGATAGATCGTACGAATCGATGCGTATACAAGTGCGTCGTACTGGGAGCGTACGTGACGCACGGCATGCCCCGCGCTTTTCCGTGCTTTCGAATCGAGCGTGGTACGAGAAACTTCTGAACGTTATCTCGATTTAGTTCGATCGTGCCACGTTTCACATGATTTACCGTTAATTTGCTCGTCGAAGAGCACGCGATTTTGCGAGACAATGAAAAGAAAGAGAGAGAAAGAGCCTTCGCGTTTCTACACCGAGCGCTTTGGCATGCGCAGCGCGAACGGTCCTCTCTCTCTCTCCACGCGCGTATCGCGTTCACTTTGTGAATGGCTCGTTCATTGACTCGCACGTTGCAACTGGAGAATCGCAACTCGTGTCGTAACTTTCGAATACTCACTTTGATCCACAAACTTCGGGTGTGCCACACGAGACGTTTTCCATAACGAAGAGATGATTTCTTGCGTTTTTTTCTTTCGATGTATCCGTTACGCAAAGTCTTTTCTCGCGAGTATCTCGGCGACTTCACGACGTCAACGATAATCCCGTACTGAACATCTTTGAAAGACCACAACGTTATTTTAATCGTTGACAACTCACGAGACCGTAATATGATGTAACTACAGCGATAACGTTTTACCACATTTAACCATGAGTGACAAACTCTGACTGATCCCAGCCAGCGAGTCGAATTCGTTTTGTAGCTTATATCTTTCCTGCATACGTGCAGAACGGCATGACGATAATTCGGGCCCCATTCGCGGTGAAACGATAACGCTTTTAGTTTTTGTTGAAGTATCGCGACACTCGAGCCTGTCGTCCTCGAGACGATGGACTTTCCGTGAAAAGAACAAAACAGAAATCTTTGTTTTGAAAAGATTACTTTACGATCGCCAAACGAGCTCCCATGAAATCCATTTGCGTAAGACAGACGTCGCTCGAACCGGTAACGATTGCAACCCGATTGCACTCGATTACAACCGATTACACCCGATTGCAACGAAAACGCTACCTTATGTAGTTATCCGTCATGGTGTTACGCTTTTTACATACCGTGTTGCACGATACGATGAAACTTTCTAGTCGATTCTTCCTAAACGCGGTTAGAAGGTGAGACGGCAGAAAGTTTGCTTGTCGTGCGATGCGTCCAGGAAGATAAACAAATTTCTGACTCAGAAATCGAACGTCGGTAGACTCACGAAGGAGGCACTTTTGCCGAGCGAGAGTTCGGCGAAAGAGTCAGCGCTTCGTTTCATCGACCTCGAGAGAGCCACGCTGAGTGGTCTTTAAAACGCGCGATGAGTCGTCGCGAGCGTTTCGATACGGTCACGTTTCCTCGATTTGTCGAACCTCGAAGCCTCTTTATGGTTACCGCCAACAAATATATCGAACGAGGTCCTGAAATCATCGACGACTTCCTGCTTCCGTTCGCCTCGCGGGAAAACGTATCGAGTCTATAATAGGGGCGAGTCTAAGGAGCACGGTTAACGCTCGTAGAAACTGTTATCTGCCCTCGATTGACTATCCGCGTCCAAGTAGACACGGAAGTTCCCCGACGTCCGTTTCGTTTCCGTTCGATAGAAGCTTCCTATCTTCCCCAAGGGAACTCGTTTACACCTTAGCCGTTTCTTCAATGTCCCGTGTCCTTCCGATTAAAACGCGATAGGATAAGAATATTTATTAATTAATTTATTAATTTATTTATGTTTCAACGGGAAGAAATCCCTTTAGTATATATACAGTTTACATTGACAATCATTGGCAGAGAGACAAAAGAACAGAAAATGAAAAACGGAAAACAAGTACAGTCAAACCTCGCTAACTCGAACCTCGTTAACTCGAAAACCTCTATAATTTGAATTTTTATTCATTCCCTAGAGAAAACCTCTATAGGTCGAAGAAAAATAGGAGATTAACTCGAAGTATTTTCAAGTGTAGCAGTCATCTTAGTTCACCTCTACAACTCGAATTGTTTCGAGTTGTAGAGGTCAATATTATGGGATTGACCTCTATATCGTGCACTATTAAGGAATCCAAAAATGCTATCACGTCATTACGATCATTTTTTGAAGGGACGAATGATGTTGACGATTCCATATTTAATGCACTTTGGAAAATTGAAAATGCTGTAGATTCTGCAGTTATCAAAGCCCGTACAAAGCAAAGCAAAATTACGGATTTTTTTTACTGACTAAAGATATCAAAATTTTAATTCTATTAAAAGTTATTAAAAGTTTTAAAAAATGATTAAAATTGTTTTTTATTTTCTCCGTTTTTATGATAATGTTAAGTTACATACATATTTACGTTTGATTTTAATATACATATACCTGTATATTTTACCCTCTATAAGTCGAATTTTTTTTCGCGCCTCTATAATTCGAAAAACTCGCTAACTTGAAATATTCCATAACTCGAATTATTCTCTATTCCCTAGAGATTCGAGTTAGCGAGGTTCGACTGTAATTGACAAATACGATTTAGACAGTTAATAAACTTAGCGAAACTTGAAAAAAAGTCAAGTTTGTGTCTGTGAATCGACGTTGAGTATTATGCGGTTAATACAATCATTAAAACCATATACAGTTTGATGAGAGTAAGGTAGGAGTACGTGACAAGGCCGCACGAAATCATCAACGTGTGTAGTAAATATTAAAAAATCTATGATTCAAGTGTAAACTCATTAGTACATCTAGGTGATCTAGATCGAGTATGGCCTTTCGTACGAGATAACGACCGGTCGTACATCGATGTTGACACACGATATCCGACGTTTGATTCCTCGAGTATTCCATGACGCGCTAGTCGACGACGTTTAGGACAAATACGCTTTATTGCCGATAAACTCGACCTCGTTTTCACGCGCGATATAGGTCTCGCAATTAAAAGAAAGATTGCATCTCGTCGCATAAAAGAAAGGAACGCACGATTTCTATCGCTTCGTAAATGTTCCAAAGTGGAAGCAGCCAGCGGCACGAAACGTCCCACGCGAAAGGAACGGCTGTCTCTTACGATGAAAGATTCGAAGGGACAGCGATACGCTTTAAAGAGAGCTCGCGACTTTGCTTTGTCCGTTCGAATTACCGTCAATCTATCGTCAAAGCTTTTGGAAATTCGATCGGCGTGAAAATCGAAGCTCGGCTCTCTTCTCGAGCATCGTAGGCCGTAGCTTTGTTCGACGAATAGAAGGAACGTTCGAACCTCGCTTGAAGCGAGGTCGGCTCGATTGCGAAATTCGGCAATGACGAGCGGAACGTCGACCACGCGCATCTCGTCCGACCATTCACCGTGACATCCCTGGACTTCTGTCGACGACATTTTTGTGGGCAAGCGTGTGCCTCTCCCGTTTTTCACCACAATGCTTAGCGTCGTTGGCAGTTCCTCGTCTCTCTCTCCTGCACGGAACGATGCCGCACGCACCGTATCGATCTCCTCTTTGTTCGCACTCTCGACGTCCGACCATTGGCAAAGTTCGATTCACCACCGAGAGAATTTTCAAGAAGGGGAACTAACCCTCGAATTTACTCTCACGATTTTCCCCCCTGATTCACGAGTGCACGCGTTCCCTATTCAACGATACTTCGTAGCCTCGATTCCGATGTCTTTGAAATTTTATTTTGCGCCATCTCTAACCAAGCTTTCTCAAGATTCCATGTCACGATCGCTTTTTTTTTAGATTTTCCAACACTTTATTGCAAAGAAGATATTTTTAAATCCGCACGATAGCTTTCGTCGCGTCGAAGGACACGATCCCTACGATATTACGAGCAATGAGTCATTCCTCGTATCGGAAGCATGCATTTTGAAAATATCTTGTTTATTCTCGCGTCAAATGTCCACCGTACGGACTAACGTTCGTCCCATGTTACATCAGCTTATATTTAATACGTAGAGCGAGCTCGAAGATTTATTGCTGCTAGTAATAGCTCGGTAAGTTTGCGATCGAGGAAGTGGTGGGTGATGGGTCATCGCGTTATCGTTCGGTCGGTCGACCACGATATCTCGTCATTTTTGGAACGTTTTTGCGAAAAATGTTCTCGTCGAGATCGCCGCGAGTCACGAAACGTATTAGCGCGTTGCGGTCCTCGTCGCGGTTGCACGCTGCAATTTGCGAAATGCGCACACTTCGCAAAACTACCTACACATCCTGCACGTGGAGGAATACCGGTCTAAAGTCCGGGACGAGGAACCGACGAAAAATGCCGCGAACCGGTTCGCGACCGTCTGTAAAACGGAGGCGGTGGAAGGATCGAACGGCGAGAAGGTGTCTGTAGAAAAATAATGAGAAATGGATAAGGAAAGCAACGAAGGTAAAGAGCCTAAAAAGAAGAAGAAGAGAAGGATTCTGACGTCCGAGTAGCGCGACCGGACTCTTCCTCCGCAACCTTCGTCTTTCGAACGGAGATAACCTCGAAAGAAAGGAGTGGGGGGAAAAGAAAGAGGAGAAGGATACACGAATCCTCCCACGCGCGACAAAATACTTGCTGTAGCGATTTCTCGACCATCCAACGAATCTCTTACCTCCAAAGTAGGTATATTTGTCGGAACGAGAGGAATTCATTCGTATTTCTCGAGTTTGGAAGATAAATTAGACCGGATACTTGGTTTCTCCAAATTCGAAAACGATGCGCCACGCGCTCATCCTAAGCGTGTAGAGAACAGCCCGCACGCGTTTCCGAGGGGTTGCGGTTAAATTAAGTCGAGGCTGGTGGCTCTGGTTCCCCTCTCTTCTTTACCGCTTCTCTCCTCTCGCTCTTCTCTACCTCGTCATCCTCTTCCTCGTCCGGTTTCTCTCCCGACGGCAAAGCCGGCAGCTGCTCTGCTTGTATACACGGAAATACACGGAATACAATCGGGCAGGATGCGAGCATCCTTTTTCGAATAAACGCTACGAGGTTAACGAAAAGCTTACCTTGACCGTACGCGGAAGAAGAAGAAACGTCTCGAACGGGAATCCATCGATTCATCGAGTATTTGTCATCTCGTAATTACCGTGACGTAGATCCCTTCGTAAAACCGTTTATTCGTTTACACGTAGCAACGAATTTAACCTTTCGTATACTATGTGGGGTATGACACACCCCAGTCCTCGAAAATTCATAATTATTTGAAAAATGTTACTGTTCTTTTATTGATAAAACTAATAAAAATATTAAATTACTTCGTTTTTTTTATTTAAACCTATTGATTACAATGTACAAATATTATTCCATAAACAAAACACTCAAATAATTGAAACAAACTAGTTTTATTACATCTTACATTTTTGGGTATGTCACACTCCACCTAGTATAGGACAGACTTTTTAGTCACCTGGTACACGAAAGGTTAACGTGGACGCGTCTATGAGTGATTCATGAATCGTAAGAAATGTTTTCCCCTCGGTACGCTCGCGCGCTCCCCGCCTGCTTACTTGTCCGCTTACCCGGTCGCCCGTCGTCGCAGAGATATCGCTAATGACTAGTTCGATTGCGTCAGACTGCATAGTTCTGACAAAAAAAATAAGAAAACGCAATCGATACGATCGAGACGTAGCCTGCGGAGGAACGACTTCGTTGGTTATCGACTACCGCTAAACATATGTATTTACGGTAAATCCACATACGTTCGTACGATAACGCACGAGTCTACGTATGTACGAACGTCCGGATTCGATGGAAATTACGTCAAACAATGGAATGACTCTCGTTATTTCGAACACTCGCGATACTTTTGCGAAGGAAAAACACGGCTACCAGTTTTGCTCGATACCACGCCGATAACGCGCTCTTCTACGAATCGTTTTGCAAATATCAAAGTAGATATATTCGTGACTTTCCCAACTCTCTTATTTCGAAGATACTTCCGCGAGCGCTGACATCTTCCCAGCTGACGTTCGGAAATCGTTTTGGTTCGGGGAACGATTAAGAATCGCACTGGCGACTTTTTAGCAGCTGGTCGATCGTTGTACATTTAAATATAACTTCTTAGACAAATTCAGCCTTATATGTACAGCGGTTTACATGAAAAGACAAATCGGTCGTTGAAAAGTCGTTGAAAAGAAGCTTGTGTGAGTTCGGTCTAAGAGGAGAATTTAATTTAATTTATATTTATTTATTTATTAATGATGAGCGGGAAAACCCCATTAATATACATAGAATTTAGATAATGCACAGAGGTAACATTGGAATATCGAGGAATTATAGAAATTTAGTTACAGAAAATAATCACCTAAATTATAAATACAAAACAAAACAAAAAAGAAAGAGAAAGCAAATATTATTTCTGCTTACAAATTGCTAAACGGAAAGATCGCATTTAATTTAATTTAACGGGTGAAGACCCTTTAGCATACAGAAAAAAATTACAATTCACAGAGAAAACATATATCTATGAGTTACAATGAGCCATTATGCGAAAGTGAGAACAGACGACATTTAAATCGAGAGCATGGGCAAAAGAAGTCCAGATCTCTTGCAAAATTATTAACATTAATAAAAATCCGATTAAGGCAATTGAAATGACAAAAAAGGAAGCAAAAGGAAGCTCGCGGGAGATGGTCTCTCCCGAACGACCTTGACTCGCGGTTCCCTTAGCGGTCGAGCTGTAAAAAGCTTTACCCTCCTACCGTCGGTAACTCGAGGCGATCATCGTTTGATCGGCTCGATTCGAGTCGCGCTGGATCGAAATCTACGTTCTAAAAAATAATGAAAGACGAGAAATACCCCCCTCCTCGTTGGATTATTTCGAGCAGGCCTCCTTTTACCGGCGTTCGAGTTTGCAAAGTTGCGTTCCCTGCGAGGCTAACGCAATAACGCGCGGCACGCAACGGATAGCGTCGGAGCACCGTCCGCTTCTCGCGCTGGCGTAATCGATACTTAGGAAGTATGTACATTTAGCTTCGTTCTAAAGAAAGAAAGAGATAGAGAAAACGAAGGACAGAGAGACGAGTCGACCGATTGGTACATCGATTCTCCCGGCTCCGAAGCATTCGATCGCCAGAACGGATCGCTAACTCCGTACGAGTTATCGCACCTGTTCGCACGGCGATCGTTTCGAAACATCGATCGGCCAAGACTCCCACCGTGTTCTTTAGCAAAGAGATTGGCCAATCGTATTCGAGCGGACATCGTCTTATAAATCTTTTTCATTTCTCACAGAATCTCCTTCGGAGGATCGTCGTCGACGATATGACCGCGTGCACCGAACCGGAAAAAATATCGAGGGAAAGGAGGGGGACTTTTTTGCATCGCGCTACACCGGACGATGATGTAAGTTTCGACGACGCGAAGGTCACCGGTGCTTTTAATTATCATAATGAATCGATGAAATACCGTCGTCGGTGGAGTTCTCGCGCACGCGCACGCAACGACCTGAAAATGATGTCCCAACCTAATGACTGTTGCGAGCGACGACTGTTCGAGAAAGATGGCGACCGATCGACTAGTTATCGCACGTTTCCCAATCTCGTTCTCCTCCCATCGCTGCTGACTTCCACGCGGCGGGCGACCTGGCGAATAAATCGAGCCGATCGATGCGCAAGCGCGAAGGAACCGGCGTTGCGCCTTCGTAACGGAGCGTCGACTCTCGTCGTACTTTCGCAATACGAGCACGATCGGTATATGCTCGAACGATCGGCCGCGATAAAGCAAGCATCCTCTCCTCCTCTTCTACCTCGTTCGACCTTCGCCTCGGTCTCGAGACGCGTCGACCTGGCCCGGCCGAGATCACGAGATAGGCTTGGCAGCATTGGTTTCAAGGTCGAGCCGCTTCGAGCTTTTCTAATGCCACCGCGAATCGGCATGGCTCCCTACCGGAGTCCAAGGGCACGATCGAGGTCTAACCGTGCCGACGCGAAGGTCTTTGCCGATCGTAAGCTCCACCTCGGTGTTGCTACCTCGATAGACTCCGGTCGCTTCCATCGTTGACGGCTGAGACGATAAAAGACCGGAACGACGAACGCAAAGTTGATAGAAGCCACGACCGGCTCCCCGATAAATCGTTCCTCGCGACGTATCCTTGCTTCGATGACCCAGTTACACGCTTAAACCCGGCGACCCCTCGAACGTGCTCGCGTACCTACATTTATACGTACCTACGTGAATTCATCGCATCGCTCGAAGGCCAACGAGAGAGAAAGAGAAACTGAGAGTTTCCTCGATCCGCAGTAGTCTCGTGCACCAACGAACGATCGGGTTGGATTTATTCGGTCCATCGCGTGCGGTCGTTTTGTCTCGTTTTAAAGCGTGTTAATATCGATGGACGAGATTTCGTGTGAAAATTAGAAACTCTGTAGCACAACTTTCTTCGTTTTGTTGCTTTTTGGCTAAAAATCCTATTCGATAGACTCATGCACGACTACTCATCGCTGATGAGCCACGTAGGTGGACTATCTTAGCAGGATCGAAGAACATTAGCGGATTTCTCGTTTATTTATTTATTTATGGGAATAAACCCCTTATATACAAGAAATATAATTAGTATGGGGAACAGATAAAAGAATAATAAGAAGGATACATAAAAGAATAAAAAAGAAATAATTACAGTGTGTTCATTAGAAAAGATTTCAAGGGGAATACAGATTGGGCAAATCAATATCAGCATTATACAGATTAATGCTATTATACATTCTATTGATACTGCTATGATAGCCATAGAGAGTACGATGTTGCTCAGTATGCAATAAGGGACTACTCCTTAAGGACCTAGAGGGTACATTTAATTTAATTAGTTCTAAAATATTAGGAGAGACAATAACGCCTCTGCAGACCCTAGAAATAGAAATAATGTCACTCATGACTCTCCTTTTATACAGAGGAGTGAGGTTCAGCTCATTTTGGATATATCCCATTGGATGTCCCATATGATTGGCAACCAATCGCAAAAATTTGTGTTGTACGTTCTCAAGTCGTTGATGTGAGAAGTGCAGTAGGGTGACCATATTATACTACCATATAGGTCTGATAATCTGACAATAAAGTAGTCTAAGTGTATTTGGATTTTTAAATAATATATACGTTTATACGTAAAGATATTAATGGGAGGGTAAATAATCCGTATCTGTTATGCTTAATTTTTACATTCCGACCTACTAGGAATTTTCTATTATTTTACCTCATCGCCAGTGAAACTGTCACTATGGCAGCTTAGTCTGTAAAAATTTGGAAATTTTTTACAGTAATTTGCCTGCTTTTATCATGAGAGCCCGTAGACTCGTCGCCACTGATCTCTTAACATTTATCTTGATCGTTTTTACTTTTTTCTTTTTAGTTATCTCTCCCAATTAAACGCGATTAGCGTTAGACTAGGCCAACGGTGGGTAAACGCGGCTCTTTGTTGAGTTAAGTGCGGCTCCCATTGAACATTTAAATTCGTTTTATTTTTATTCTTTCAGAATATTTACATCGTAGGAGGCAGACAAAAATTTTTAATGTAAAACTTGCGAGATATTTTATCTATGGTATGGCTCTTTATAATTTTTAAAAACTGGAATAGACCTCATGCGTGCCCATTCCAGTACTGGGCTATGTAATTTTCTCGCAATGTTATGTTCCTACATCTATGTCCACACTGTTACTTACCAAAGGTTTTTACCCGTTAAATAAATAAATACAAAACTTTACAACACAGAACACGATTACTGTTAACGATAAGACTGATTTTTTTCCATTCTACTGCTAATTTTAGACGTTCTTTCATCCGTGTCTCAGATTCTATACATTCTTACCGAGTTTCGTATCGCTAATCTTGGTTATGCACTTGTCTGCACTAGAAAGTTTTTCTTGTAAATGTCAGAAATCTTTTTATGTACAACTCTACAAGCAGCACCTTTCGTTCAGCGACCCGTTCATCGGATCTGTTCCCAACTCTCTGATATCTTTTTCTATGAATGACGAGACCTTGAGGCGCACGATCACTGCAATATCGCGGAATCCATAGTCACTATCGCCAAGTTTAGTATCTCGTACCCACAATCCTTTATATAATACCTACTATTTGCACTCTTTGTCCGTATCAACGGGTATATACTCGTGAATAAATAATTAGATAATTCGAAAAAGACGTCCTAGATAGCAAGAACCGATGGTCGCACGAGCGGATCCGTAAATAAAGCCGCGTGGCTCGAAGGCGAGCATCCGTTGTATCGTAACGTCCGTGGTCTATCCGAAACGAGACAAATACTCTTAAAGGATAATGACATCCGACAAGAACGTATTCTTTCCCCCCTCCGGTAGAGAGAACATTAATACGTCTTCCTCCGTCTCTCGGCGATCCAGTTTTGCGCGGTTCTTCCTGCGCCACCGTGGGACTTTTTAGCGGAGAATTAGAGACGAGCCGGATGTAACGTATGTTATATACGTACATACATACTTACATACGTTTGCGTGCACTCGCTTGGTCGGTCTCTCGCTGCTTATCGTCTCTCCGAATACGCGCGGCGCCGTTTTAACGAGTCGCTATGCGAATCGTGATATCAAAGACCTTCTCGAATTCGTATCCGTTTGTATCCGGGAGAACGCGAGGAGACTGAGAGAGCGCCAAAGCGGATATCCTCGGTTAAAGTATAATTAGATGTAATGGTCATGATTTTTTTTCCCAACGTCGTCGTCGCAATCACGCGTCTCCTTCGTTGAAGTATGTCTTCGATCGTTGGATTATAATGCGAGACGGTATCTATGAATATATATCTATATAGATATTCCCATCGCGTATGGACGGTCTCGCGAAGCGTCTACGACGACGCGCCACACAGAAAACGTTCAAAATGTTAGCGTTTGATATCGCAGTTAGGATAATGTGTGTGAATAAATCAATTTCGGAGTAATATATAATATAGAATATAATCTTTATACTTTTAATCTTTACACGTGATCTTACTTCAACGGTTGTACTAAGAAGAATGGCGAAAGCGGAAGAAGAAAGGTAAGGCGGAAATATACAGCGATACAACGTACCTTATTCTAATTAAACTAGTTACGCGTAGATGGCAAGATAAGTGTCTATTTTCTAAGCATCTTACGCGCCTAATTCAAACTTATAATATATATAATATGGTATGGTGATTACACTATACAACACAAAAGAGTTTCTAAAGTTATTTCGAATCGAAGATAACACCATTTTTTGGAAGTTCTTGAACGAGATAAGATCGTTAAAGAATCGCTCAAAGATCGTACGAGAAGCACGATAACGCAACGATCGAAACGAAGAGGAGGAACGCGACGAAGGACGCGAATCCGCGTGCAGGCACGCGCATAGGTGACCGGCAATGACGCGCGCACGAAAATAGTAGACGGCCGGCTGAGCAAACAGATTTCGACGATAGCGAGGAGAAGAAGAGAAACGAGCGAGCGACGAGAGAGGAGCGAATTGGAATTCCTGAGGTCACGTCCCGGAAGTCGCGTCATCCGCTACAAGATTGACTTCCGTTGCGATCGACTAGACGCGATGACGTTCGCCCGACGAATTCGTAAGATCTGTCGATTTTCGGAATCGTCTTTGCGATTGTTAAAACTGGTCTCGAGCATATCGTCTTTTTCTTCGAATTAGGCATTCGTTACTTATCGTACAAGAGAAGAAGATCCGAAGGATTAGTCGCTTTTCCAATTCGTCGCGATTCTCGGCCGATTCTTACCGCGTCGACACGGCGAATTAGTTTAATCCTTCCTACTTAAGAAAGGATACATACCGGATACATAAGGCGTCCCATTTGTAACGTAGGTGGACTATCTTTGCAGGATCGAAGAACATTGGCTGATTTCTTGTTTACTTATTTATTTATTTATTTACGGGAATAAACCCCTTATTTATTTATTTATTTATTTATTAACCGACTTCGAAAAGGAGGAGGTTACTCTATTCAACGGGAATATTCCCTTCAGAAAAAAATAATACATTTATATGCTGTCATATGGTGAGACAGAAAAGGAGAGTAAAATAATGAACGTATTAGAATCGTAGCATACGGTATAAACAAGTCTTAAACCTAGTGGGAGACAGAAAGTAATCGATATTATCGCAAACGGAGTTTACATTTAAAATAATGCGATTTATAGAATTATTTGTTCCATAAACGGTGCGGTGAGACTGAGGTCGAAGCAGAGCGTGCACTCTAGAATTTAGCCTAGGTACTATGATAAAGAAAAGGCTAAGGAGCTCGGGACAGTTTAAACTACCTGACAGAATCTTATTTGCTAAGGAGAGCTCCAGAATACCCCGTCTACATTCAAGAGTCTTGACTTATATACAAGAAATATAATTAGTATGGGGAACAGATAAAAGAATAATAAGAAGGATACATGAAAGAATAAAAAAGAAATAATTACAGTGCGTTCATTAGAGAAGATTTCAAGGAGGATTGGGCAAAAATATCAATATCAGCATTATAGCAATTCGTCGCGATTCTCGGGCGATTCTTACCGCGTCGACGCGGCGAATTAGTTTAATCCTTCCTACTTAAGAAAGGACCGAGAGAACATACCGGATACATAAGGCGTTCCATTTGTAAGGACGAGCGAAAACGCGGTTAAGCGTGAAAAAGCGGATTAGCCGGGGATTAAGTCGTCTCGGGTCTCTCGGAGTATCTCCCGAGGGAAGGACGCGAGAGTTCGAACCCTTGGAAATGATTTCCTTCTTTCGTGTAAAAATAAAAGTGACGTATACTATATACGTTGAACGTTAACACGTAACAAAGCGATACGTTAAAACTCGTTGCAAAGGGTCTATCCTCGAGGGGTAGGCGAGCACACGCGCGTGGCAGGTCGCGTCAGGATCGGAAGGATACGTTACGGTATATACCGGTACACGCCTTTCTTTTGTCGCTCTCTTCGCGTAGTAGAAGCGGCTTAACCGAGGAACGACGGAAACTCTTCTTTTGTGTTACTCTTGTCGTCGGTCGTGAGATCGCTCTCCGTTTGTCGGAAGAGGAACGTCATCCTTGTCGTCGTCGTTGTAGTAGTCATCGAGTCCGGAAAAAGCGGATTTTCCATGGGTCTGGAAAACACGACGATTGAATGCCCCGGATGCACGGCGCTGCGAGGATCGGCTTTACGGCAGACTTCCGGGGGAACGTTTTATGCGTCTAGCTGGCCATAGCCCGGAGCTACCCTCGTAGCTGGTTACGAGCTTACGGTATACCGCCAGCGTCGACCGATCTTCCGAGCGAAGAAAGGAAAAAAAGGGGAGAAAAGGATCCAGCTGTCCTCGTGCCATTGACCGACTCGGCGCCATAAAAATATTTACCCTTCCGCTTGGAACTCTTGCCGCGAATCGACGCTGTAATTTCCTTCATCGTTTTTACCCACTTAGCGTATACACCACGATGACGTTATAAATAATCTTGGGAAGATTCCCTTTCGATAGGCGCCGAGAATGATGTCAACCCGCGCTGACTAATCGCTCGCTGACGAACCTATGCATCATAGTCCTCGAGTTCGTTGCCCTTCGCGACCGTTGAAAATTTTCCCTCGACTACGAAGTCTATCAATTTTTTTTTTTTTTCAACGTTCTACTAAGGAAAGGAGACTAGTAGACGCAGAGTTGGCGCAATGCCTCGACTACTTTACAACGTTGCCTCATACTCGGCAATTATACTGTCGGCATTTTTACTAGGATTATTGTAAACTCGTATGTCGCAATCCCCTTTTTTTTTTATCTTTTAAACCGAGCACCGCGAAAATTGAGGTCAATAGGTCATACTTTCCTTCTCTCGTATCGCTCGATATCCGTCGACGGCACGCTTTTCCAGAACGCGCGATTAGTAATCTCGGTAAACCAATTTACGCGACGTAATTCTGATACGGATCTAGATCGCGACTCGGAGTACCGTCTTTGCGTCGAAGGAAAGTTTGCTAGACTAATTATCACCGAGAACCACGCGCAATTTGCGTTCCACGTAACGAGAATACCTACGAGAAGACTCTGGTAAATTTAACTTGCGATCGTCGTGGCTAGAGGGAAAACGTCACGGGCGTTAGCAAAGTAGACTATACGGTTAAAAACGTGATCTTCGTTCCGAAAAATCTTACGATCGCTTTATCCTCTTTCCGAGACGTTTCAAAAGAGCAAAGAACCGGTTCTCGCGCGTTTAGCAATACACGAGTTTGCGCGTGCGTGCTTTAAAAGCTATTTGGCAAGAGGAGGTAAAAGGGGGAGAGAGAGATGGAGGAAAAGAAGAGAAGCCGAGGAACGGTACGGCGAACGAAATTCAATATTTGTTATCCCCGTCCGTCGCTTCGACGCACCGGCACACGGTCTTTCTGCTTCGCGGTGTATGGGGCCCGCTGATTCTCGTTATCTCGGGCTACGTGCCTCCGCACATGCCTGCGGGCGCATCTGCCGTGGAGAAGAAAGGAAAGAGAGGAAATTGCCGCGAGAAGACCCGAAGAGAATGCACGCGTTGTGTTCTCGGACCGCGCGATAGCCGAGCTGCACCTGCCGGGTCCGCTGGCCCGCAAAGGGGCATAAGAGGGTCTGCCTTCGTCGTTCCGCTCGACGTTTGATTACCTTATGGCACGGACCGTCCTCCTCGAAAGCTGGAAGTCTCGAGCGAGAGCTCGTGCCTGTTCGTTTCGCTCGCCTCCTTGCCTATTTTACGCTTTACCTGACCTTTCCGAGACCAGACTTTACGCGTTTCAGGGACAAATATCTTGCCGTTTCTTTTTACTTGGACGAACAATGTCGATTAAGTAAATACGTAGGCGCGTCTCTATCGAGCCGGATCCTTTTCTTTTTTTTTTTCCTTGCGAGCATACGTATCTTCCTTCCTATCGAATATAATTATTCCGCTCGTGTAATCTTCTCCGACGAGAGAAGCGCGCGAGTCCATCGCGAGTTTCGCAAACTTGAGGAACGTACTCAAATCTATCGTCGTATTGTTTGCGAATTATTGCGACACGCGGTACGTAGGGGGCTTTTACATAATTGTAGGTGTGTCATTGAGAGACCTTCGCGAGTCCACTTTTCTCGAGACTTTTTTTTAATGCCATTAGCCCGACGCGAAGTCAGGGTCATATTGGAGCTATCCGATATCTCGCGTTAATTCGATCAAAAGCGAAACTAATGCGAGCTCCGTGTAACTCGAGAGAATGCCATGCCTTCTAACTCGGATCCGAACTCCGAGACCACTCGATATAAATAACCTTCGGTCCGGCCTTCCGTAACAGGGAGATTTTGCGAGGTAGACGAAAGCGTTGATGGTGAAGATCGAAGTATCGAGGAATCGATCGAGGAAGACGATGTCGAAGATACGGGCGACTAGTTATCTCGCGTGTCGAACGATGCATCATCCAGCTACTAACCAAGGCTACGCTTATTTGGGTCGCGGACGTCTCTCCTTCCTAAGATCTCTCGATCTTTTGTCTCCGTTGGAATTACCTCGTTCTCGAAAGACATATTTTCCTTATACTTGAGACTCACATTTCAAAACTCGTAAAGCTTCGCGTTCGCAAAAATAAGCGATATTCTATGATAATCTATAAACGAAATAACAAAAGGATAATAATAATAAAATGTGTATAAACATTTTTTAAATTCACGTATCAAGCGATATCGGTTTACCAATCGTACAAATTTCTTGTAGTTTCCATCAGGTGACAGCACCGTCTGTGTCCTATCAGGGTTACCAAAGACCACGATGCCATGCGATTACGTTACCTACGATTTCATAGAGTCGAATTAATCCGTAGAATTTACGAAAACAAAACAGACATTTGAAAAGAACGGGAAATACCTTTGGACGACGATCGAACAGGGCGATAGAAGTTATCGGGACGTATCTAAAAGGCAACGGATGACGTTGATTAATTGTTTCGCGATCGTGCGCAATTTTGAGAAGCTTCTGGTTAAGCCTTGTACGTAATTCCTGTTTAAAGAGATTCGATCGATCAATCGGTAATTCCGATGACAGAATAATTTTCGCGCGTAACCACGAGACGATTCGTGCGGTTTCGTTTGGCAGCACTGCCCTCCGTTGGTCGAAAGCATCGAGCGGCGTGGTGAGTACGTAGCTGCTAACTTGACGTAGGGGTATCCGTTGCATCTTACAATTAGTCGCATGTACGATGTGTATATATGTATGATGCACGTATACAAGTATACTTTGTCGAACTATAAAGATACATGCAGCCGTTTGCACGTGGTCCATGCATGCCGTGAGTCGTGACGAGCCGTTGACGATTAACATAAATTTCTCTCTTCAAAGTTTCATAATCGTTCATGATAGTGTTAAAGATCGCATGCCGATTGTTCTCTATAAAACATAAATAATAGACTCGCTATACGACTGCTAAAGGAATGTATTATAATTCATTATACATTTTCCTCGGTTCTTGCGTACCTAAAAATAAAGATAAATTAAAAATAAACTTTTTTTTTTACTTCCTTCTCACTGACCCGTGCTATTCTTTGCTCCAGATAGTACCGTCTTCCGATAATATGTCGAAAGATCCGGAAACGAGGAAGGACGAGGAGAGGATGGAAAAAAAGACGGATCCGGGTGCGAGTAGATACGGGAACTTCATGAATTACTACCAATTTCATAGCGCGGAAGAGCGCGTGCGGCAACTTCCGCATGACGTCTGGCACTCTGTTCCTTCGGACCGGAAATATGTGGGGCTAGACATTGGCTGTAATGCAGGGGTAAGGGCGGACAGCTGTCGGAAGTGATGGAACGGCACATGGGTTAATTTTAGCGGACTTACCCCTTTCCCAAACTTTTCCGTTTTCCTTTCTCTCGAACCCGCTTAGCATTGCCGACACTAATTAGAGCGTAATACGTTCTTTCTTATTCAGGATCTGACGTACAAGCTGCACGAGTTCCTTGACGATAATCTTAAACATTCCGAAGAGAAACTAGACATTTTTCTACTGGGTATAGATCTCGATCCGATCTTGATCGAGAGATCGCGCGAAACAAATCCTCGTCCTGATCGTATTACCTTCGAGCATGCAGATTTTCTCTCCTCGGAGAACGACAAGATGATAAAGGAATATCTCGAGAGACTCGGGAGATCGCGCTTCGACGTCATCTTCTGCTTCTCTATCTCGATGTGGATTCACCTGAATCACGGAGACGACGGATTAGTCAAATTCTTTCGTAAAGCTTGCTCTATTTGCGACCTGATCGTCGTTGAGCCGCAACCTTGGAAATGTTACAGAAACGCTTCGAGAAGACTGAGATTGGCCAACTTGGAAGACTTCCCTTTGATAAAGAGATTGGAACGTAAGGGTGATATGACGGAGCAAATAGAACGGATTCTGAGCGGTATTTGTAATTTTCAAAAAGTTACCGTTACTTCCTCCAACGATTGGCAAAGGAAAATATTGGTTTACGCGAGGAGGAACGATTTACTACAAGATCAGCCTTTATAAATATTGATAATGTTTTTGTAATTAAAATAATATTTCTAATAAAGAAAAAAAAAGAAGTTAATGTTTCTTATAATCGTATCACGTGAGATGTTTCTAAAAAAAAAGAGAGAAAGAGTAACCGTGGGCTTCTCGATGGAATCAAAGGAGGCCTCGAACGTTTCGAAAGTAGACGCGGGATTCGGGGTGTGCCAGCAAAAAGGAGCATTAAAGTTACAATTGTTTAACGGAAAGGATCGTGAAAGCGACGCAAGATGGCAATACCGTACGAGCTTTTTCATCGCGCTAAGCGTGACGCGTATGCGCGCAACAACAAACTGAGATGAACTCTGCGAGCAAGGTAAGCGAAAAAAAGGCGCTCATAGTCGATGATTTTAGGCAGTTTCCCGCCACATAGTGCTTAACGGTCGTTCTCTCCCCACCGCTCTCCGTCTTCCTTTTTCTGCCGCTCTTGAGTCACGTGCATTCCGCGCTCTCTCTCTTTCTCTGTCTCTCTTTGTCTACCACGCCGATGGAGCCTGCGAGCGGACAAAAGGTTAGGTTATGTTTACGTCTCGTCGATTAGATCCTCGCGGACGAACGACCCTATTATTATTTCTCTTTACTTTCCACGACGATAAAGATAAACGTATATTCTACCGTGAAGAAATCAAGTTCTTCCTAAGAACGTAGCTTTCGTTAACTCGTATCATCGGAGTCTTCCTTTTTTCTTGGTTTTAGGTCGGTGAAATCTTCACCGCGGCTGGAGCAGCCTTCAATAAACTCGGCGAACTGACGATGCAACTGCACCCAACGACGGACTCACCCGCAGGGTAATTCCAAGCTGAAACATACCGTCTTTTAACTTACGCTTTGCTCGATCGCTTATTATGATCATTTACGCTTCGTGTTTGGAGGACGCCATGATTCATGGCGTCACGTGATCGTTTGCCCACCAATAAGGGCAAGGCGGTCGAAGCGAGACCGCGCTCGTTCGAAAAATGGGCGGCAAAACGATTGGTGCGATCCTTTAACCTTTTAACTGGGGAAGACGAGTTTATGAATTTCTATTGAAAACGTAATACACTTAGAGATTCTTCATTGTTTATTTCATTGATTTCTCGACAAAATTCTTGTCTTTTTAACTTACTATTATTTATTTTGAATAAATTATACGTATTTACGTTTATATCTCAGGAAAACTCTCTAGTTAAAAGGTTAAAATAGTTCATTTGTCGTTAAATGAGTTTCATGAGTTCACGAGTTAATGTTAAAATTATCAAAGCAGTCCAAACGTCTGTATGTTTTTTCTGTTTCACAATTTTTTGTACGACGCAATTACGTTTTATAGATATTTGTTATGTATTTTATTTATTCGATATTATTTATTAACGATAACGAATAAAGTATGTTTATTTGGAGTACACGTCAAGTACATAGAGAAGAAAAAGTAAACGTTCAACGTCGGTGGTTCTAGCGTTAGCGAAGCTTCGTAACTTCTCGTCATCTTTTTTTCTCACAAAACTGTATGTCCTCTCGATCTATAGTAAATGGACTGACGAGGAAATTGAGATGCTGCGTCACTCGGTAAAGACCTTCAGTGAAGACTTGAACAAAATAAGCGAACACATCAAGGGACGAACGGTGTAAGTTGACGAGGCCGCGTTAAGATGTTGCAACGGTCTCTCAATTTCTAAGTCAGGGTTGACACGATACTAATCGAGTCGTTTATTACTTTTAGCACGCAAATTCGGACAACGTTGAAGAAGAAAGCTTTCGAGGAAGCGGGCGTACCGATTAGGCAACAGACTCAACAGTCGACGGTGGTACAGCAGCAGGGATCTAAACAACAGCAAAGCACCGGTAATCAAAGTCTGATAGGAAAGTCTGCGGAGGTAACGCTAAATATGTTAAACGCACCAGAATCGGAGGTAGACGTCGAGGGATTGCCGGAGGATTGTCAAGTAAAATTAGAATTCGAAGGTGCCACGGAGGAGGTAGCTTCCTAATTCTAATAAGACAACATTTGTATTAACCTCTTTCGCTTATATTAACTTCTAAGTCGGGAACAAAGCTGTAATCGAGTGTATGAACGATTAGTTTGTAAGGAACGAATCTGTAAGTCGCGTAAGTTATCTTTTTTCAATAAATTTTGTGAAAAACGTTCGTTCTGTGTTCTTATTCGTGAAACTTCTTTATCGACTTAAGAGGGAGATGTCAACGACGGTGGTGCCACACGATATTCATAGTTCGAACTATTCTTTCGAGTTGGCAGCAGTGTCTTTCTCTCGCTCGCGTTTCTTAACCTAGAAATTTTTTCACGCACTCGTTGCAAACCCGTCGATAGCTAGGCCGCGAGTGCAGCAGATGGGTCGCTCGTATGTGACACGAGCGATTGACAGACACACCGAAGTATGACGCGACTCTCCTTTATCTTTGCTCGTCGGAGCAGTTAAACGACGACGTCCCGTCGAGCGGGAACGTTCGGTAATCGTTCGCGAAAGTGAAGAAAAAAAGGGAAGCGAGCGTTCGAAGGATCTGTAATGACAAGTAAGGTGTTCTGGAAGGTAAAATCTCGAGCGAGCCAGCAACACCTGTAGCTCATAGTAAAAGAGAACGGACGGAGGAAGAATCATTTCGAAGAAAAATCCGAGAAACGTCAAAAAAGTTGAGATGGAGGGTGGGATAACCGAGAGTCCCGAGACGACGCTGGACCGATCCGAGGATGAAATCGCCTTGCAAGGATTCTGCAGCCCGAAGAAACTACCCTACAGATTTCTCGGTTTGGCGCTCATGTGTCTACTGGGCTTTGGTACGATACACTCTACTCAAACTTTGCAGCCATTGTTTACTTTTCATTAATCCTACGTTTCCTCCCACGCGCGTTCATCCTTTGTCCTTTGTGGAAAAATGATGAAAAAGAGTAGAGAAAAAAAAGCCTTCCGCGTTACGCGTGATTTGAATAAATAATTAATGAGGTTTGTTAGAAAAAGGCTTACGTATTTCGTGGGCGTTATTGCGGAGAGCAAGTGCTCTTTGGATCGATCTACTTTTTATGTAGCAACAGGCGCGTAACGTTTATCCTTGCGGAACGTTTCTTAGCGTTAACGTTAATGCTCGCGAACTCGCTAATCTTTTTAACGACTCTAACAAAATATGAGTGATTTCGAATTTTATCGTTCGCTGACGTATCTCTTATCATAAAAGAAAACTATGATATTTATTATGGAAAATTCGATCGTGTTGCTGCCACGAAATTTAAACGTCAACACTTTGATATTTTATTGCAAACGATGGCAGACGGACGAGTCTACTGACCTACTTCATAGGAAATATTTTATTTCGATAAGCGATCTCGAGTCACGGTTTTCGGTATACGAACTTCCGCGATAAATCATATCGCACGTGCCGTTCGTTTCTTTTGTCCAACGACACGACCACTTTCTTTTCTTGTCAACAACGCTCCTATCAAAGTTGCGCGCTATGTTCAATCACAAAGAACAATACGAAAATACACGTCCATTAGGGTACTGATCGCACGAACTGTGACCTCTGTTTTTCACAGTGTGAAATAAGCGCGCGTGCATCTAATCTGACCGTTGCACCGTTTCCATCCTTCTTTCTCAAAGCAAACTATCGCTTCTTTATTCATACAGATGCTTTCCTTTGTGTTTTTCAGGTTCATATTTCTGCTTCGACAATCCCGGTGCCCTGCAAGATAACTTTAAGACAGATTTAGATATATCGACGAGCAAATTCGTCCTACTTTATTCCATCTACTCATGGCCCAATGTAATTCTTTGTTTCGTGGGAGGATTTCTCTTGGACAGTGTATTCGGCATCCGTTTGGGTACCATCATATACATGGGTCTTACCTTGATAGGACAACTCATCTTTGCGACGGGTGCCATGGTGAATACCTTTTGGCTAATGATGCTTGGAAGATTCGTCTTTGGGTACGTCTTTCCAAACAAAGTATAACTCATCCCAAAGAGATCAATCGCAAATCCAGTATACCTAATATTTTTCAATTTACAGCATAGGCGCAGAATCATTGGCGGTTGCTCAGAACAGTTATGCGGTCCTTTGGTTTAAGGGAAAGGAACTGAACATGGTATTTGGACTTCAATTGAGCTTCGCTCGCGTAGGATCCACGGTAAACTTCTTGGTAATGGAGCCAATTTACAATTACGTATCTCAGTACTATACGGGCCCAGAATGTATCGGTATAGTTCTATTTCTCGCTGCTATTACTTGCGTCGGCTCTATGATATGCGCTTGCCTATTGGGCCTTATGGACAAACGCGCTGAAAGATTGCTGAGACGAGCGGAAGGGCAGGTGCCAGAAGTCGTTAGTTTAAAAGACGTAACAGACTTCAAGCCTATATTTTGGTTAGTCGCTCTCATCTGCATCGCTTACTACGTAGCAATATTTCCTTTCATCGCCTTGGGAAAGTAAGTACTGGTGTTTGGAGTTTGACGATACGGATCTGACGAAACGACGCGTTCTTTTTATTGCAGAGTATTTTTTGAGAGGAAGTACAAGTTCGATCCTTCAAACGCCAATACGGTAAATTCTTTGGTCTACTCCATATCGGCGGTCGCCTCTCCACTCCTGGGCTATATGGTCGATAGGACCGGGAAGAACGTTTTCTGGGTGTTTATAAGCATATGCGCGACGATAGTGGCGCATGCGCTTCTGGCCTTTACCTATGTCAGTCCTTACATTTGTATGATACTCATGGGACTCGCGTACTCTATGCTCGCCAGCAGCTTATGGCCTCTGATCGCACTCGTTACGCCGGAGTATCAACTTGGGACCGCTTATGGCATGTAAGTAATGTCGTGGCACGTATAAGTGTCGGTAACTAAACCGTTTGTACCTCCCGATAGTGCGCAAGCTATACAAAATCTGGGTCTCGCTATCGTTTCCATCTTGGCTGGAATAATCGTCGACAGAGGTGGCTACACGATGCTCGAGATATTCTTCCTCGGGTGGTTATGGAGTGAGTAATTTCGCCAGACGTGAAATTAAGTAGAGATGTTTTGTCATCAACTAAATTTCACAATTGTTTCCGTAGTCTCTTTGATAACCGCGGCTGCGATCTGGGTGTCGGACATGGCAACGAGCGGTGGCTATCTGAACATGACACCAGGACAACGAGAAAAATACGAGGAGATTCGGCACACGCCCGAAAGCTTGGAAAGGAAAAAGTTATTGTCACCGGAGTCTACGTCCGATTTGTCGGCCGATGATCTTTTACAACCGCAATCCGATAGTAGTATCAGAAATCGTTACTTATCCCGCGTTGGTGCAATGGTAAAGTAAACGTTAGTCGCATCAATGTTTTTAATGTTTATAGATAAAACAAAATATTTTCGTTGCAGGTACCACCTCACGCGAAAGCACCGATCCATCGACCGCTACGATGATATTCTGCGTTTAGTTGAAAATTCGGAATATAAATAGATGTGTATTTTTTTGGGAAATCTTGCTGAAACATTCGCTCACTGTGTCTTCCTTCTACATAGCGTTAAACTGTGATAATTTCTTACCGGGATACACGCACGTTCGACGTCGAACGTTGTTTGCTTTGACCGAGTCGACTAATCAAGATTTTATATCGCCGAACCAAGAATCGACGGATGACGCGATCGATAGATACGCGTTGTGTACTTACGTTCTTAGTTTCGACGATGACTAATCACATATTTTAAAAAAAACGCATTTTTGCGGGACAAAGACGCATTCGAACCCTCGCGCATTACTTTCTACCTCTGATTTCGCAGGTGTTGTTAATAGAAATGAAATTGTATGTTAAATTATATATAAATAAGATCTGTAAACGTGTAATATATATACATATATATATATATATATTGATGTTATGTGCGTCAAATAAATGTATGATAGAACGTAAGCTAATTTTTGTTTGTCCGAGCACGATTCCCCCTTACGATGATAATTAATTAAAAGAGAATAAAGTTATTTCCTTGCTACGCGTGACAATGAAATTATCGTATCCCGAATTAAACACCGAGCGATAATTTCGGCAATATACGAGGCGCGAAAAGATAATCGTCTCCCCACCTTTTCGCGCGAAAAAATGAATACAATTTCCTCACGATCAAACATCAACGATAATAGGATATTAAATTTGACACGGTAATGAAAAAAAAAGGAAAAGAAGATCGGACGAAATTACCGAGCGATTTAAATCTTACGCGACAACGAAGGTGTCGTCCCTTTAGCGTTCAAGCTGAAAATCGCTCGACCATCTTTCTGTCCCGTCTCGGCCGCATTCGAGTCGGCCTCGATGCTAGTCAGCGGCACGTGTATGTAGTACGTTCGGCGCGCTTCGTTCTTCGCGTTTTTTAACGAATTTCTATCGGTCATCGGGTCTCGTATTTTTTATTAAACTTCAAAATGGGTGTCCACGACAACGCGGACTCCAAGTACAATGTTATGGGTACGTCGAGTTTCTCCAAGTTAGCGCCAAAACGACCAAACACCGTCGTGTTCACCGAGAGTCCCGCCAAAGTGCAGAAACACGAGGAGAGTAAAAGCTTTCAGAATGTCGGGAATGCGGAGAATACGGTAAACGTCAGTATTCATCAGCAAAGGAAATCTCTTCCCGTTTACAAGCTTCGTAAACGGTAAGTCTATGCTAGACACGTTTCATCCCTAACCTCTCTGGTCCGATCGAATTGCGTTTATCCACGCGGCGTTCGAGTCGACTCTATTAATTATGGAGGGAACGCTCGTAGGTCTTTTTTTCCCAGAGACGATCGAACAGCGCCCTCGTTCGGAACTTTTCTTACTTAACGAATTCTTTAGCAGATGGAGCTACTTCGATAGATCTTAAAGGGCGGGCAAATTCAAACTTACTAGCTCCTATCCTTACCGTGTTAAAATTGTCGTCTCAAAACCGATTTTGGTAAAAGTTTTTTGTAAAATGAAGATGAAGAGTTTTATATTCGATGCGAAACTTCGCAAACCACTTTCGCACCTAATTTCAGGTAATATCAAAATTATTTTTTCCGAGATTTTCTATGGTCTATTATTTTATTAACGTATAGAGAACCAGTAAAATAATCAGTTCCATATCCTTATTTATTTATTCACGAGTATAACCATTTGGTACAGGCTAGAAGCCGGTTTCGAGTAGAAGGGGTTACGAAGACGTAAATTTTAACACGGTCGAGATAACTCATTCGAGGTGAATTACACACTATACGTAAAATGCATTTCCTAGCCAAACGTTATAGAAAGATGGATAGATAGTAAATTTATAACAATCATTGAGCGTTATTATAGATAGATAGATAGATAGATAAATAGATAGATAGATAGATAGATAGATAGATAGATAGATAGATAGATAATTTTATTAATGCCCATAGCCATGTTGGGCAAGTAGTGCATGTACAATATGCCACGTACAAAGGAACTATAAAAATAGTAATAATAAAACAATATACATATATACAAAAGAATATATAAAGTGCAAGAAAAAATAAAGTAAAATAAAATAAGATAAAGTAAAATAAAAATAAAAAGTATAGTAACAAAAGAAAAGAAACAGAAAAATATTTTCATTACACACTGTGTAATGAAACTGAACAAAAATCAAACTTGCACTCCTGCAAATCGTTTATAAAATAATTCTTCGTCTCGAACGGGTTAATAAAACTTCTAGAGCGTTTGCCGTTCGAACGACTTTACGAATCGAAGAACGGAACTCTGTTAAATCGTAATCGAGACCGTGCAAAGACGTAACATTTTACAGACTCCTGGAAGAGATACGAAAGCACAGTACGCTGATAATAATCGGTGAGACCGGAAGTGGCAAGACGACGCAGATTCCACAAATGTTGCTTTTATCCGGGATAGCTGGTAGTAACGGCCGCGTGGGAGTAACGCAACCGCGAAGAGTCGCCGCGGTGAGTATAGCTCGTAGAGTAGCACAGGAGCAGGGGGTTGAAACCGGTAAGCTGGTCGGTTACTGCGTACGTTTCGAGGACGTGACGTCGTCTCAAACCAGGATCAAGTATTTGACCGACGGTATGATGGTACGAGAGGCGATGACCGACGAGATACTCTCGGATTACTCCGTGGTGATATTGGACGAGGCACACGAGAGATCCGTCCAGACGGACGTCCTTCTGGGGGTAGCAAAACGAGCACAGAATTTGCGGAAGCTGAAGAACTTGCCACCGTTGAAATTGCTCGTCATGTCGGCGACGATGGACGCCGACAAGTTCGGCGAGTACTTTAACGCGCCCGTTCTATATCTCGAGGGTCGGCAGCATCCGGTCAAGATCTATCACGCGGTAAAGAGCCAAGAGGATTACGCTTTCTCTGCGTTGGTCACAGCTTTTCAAATCCATCGGGAGACCCCGGCAAAGTAAGACTCTTCTTTCTACTTTATTTTTCCTTCGATAACGAGAGGAACGAAAAAAATGAAGGATCGACGTTTCAGCGAGGACATGTTGGTCTTTTTGACCGGGCAAGAGGAGATAGAAACCGCTACGATAAGCGCGAGACAAGTTGCCAAGCAATTGGACGGCAAGGGATACCCACCGTTGAAGGTATTTCCCCTTTACTCGGCTCTACCGACTCATCAGCAGTTGGAAGCCTTCAGGCCAGCTCCTTTGGGAATGCGAAAGCTTATTTTTTCGACGAACGTTGCCGAGACGTCAGTTACGATAGGTGGTGAGTAGAGTAAAAAGAGTAGAGTAGAGTAAAAAGAGAAAGATTATTGGTGCTTTTGCATGTAATATTAGTAAATAGTTCTCGATCCACATCTGGAATATTGTGAGGAAGCGTAAACGCCTTTGTTCCTCTTGGACGCTTCCTGCAGGTATTCGACACGTGATCGATACCGGCGTAGTCAAAGCAAGAACGCATCACCCTACGACAGGACTGGACGTACTGAAGGTGGAACAGATCTCAAAGGCGCAAGCTTGGCAAAGGACGGGAAGAGCGGGTCGCGAGGCACCAGGAAAATGTTACAGGACTTACACAAAGGACGAGTTCGAGAGGATGAAGGAGATGCCTGTGCCAGAGATACAAAGGTGTTCTCTCGCGGGTGTCGCTCTTCAGCTTCTCGCCATTGGCGTCGATATTACGAGTTTCGATTTTATGGACAGGCCACCGAAGGAGGCCGTCGACGTCGCTGTGACGCGTTTGGAGAATCTCGGTGCTGTTAGAGGTACGTATCTATCTATTGGATGCATAGAATAAAGATATAAACCGGTCGGAAGCTCGAAGTGGAATGAAATCTCCCCTTTCAGGTACCCCACCACAATTGACTACTCTGGGTAGAACGATGTCTTTGTTCCCGTTGGATCCGCGTTTCACCAAAGTGATTCTAGCCTCCGTCGAACATCAATGCCTCGAGGAAGCTCTCACCGTCGTTGCTCTCTTGTCCGGGGAATCTATCTTTACCGATCCACCAGCCAAGAGACAACAAGCTTACGCAGCCAAGTCCCGGTAACGATCATACTTTTCTCCATTATTTTCCCTTTAACCTTTTCATTCTTAAGCCATTTTCATTGCGATTTCCGAACGACTTCAGATTCGCTTCTCCCGAGGGAGACCACGTTACCTTGCTCAACGTTTTCCGCGCATACACCAACACGACTCAGAGGAAGCTCTGGTGTCACGAGAATTTCTTACACCATCGGAATTTGGAATACGCTACGGAGGTGCGACAGCAGCTCGGAGCTTTGGCGGAACGCGCCAATTTAGAAAAGGCTACCTGCGGATCGAATACGGAGCAACTCAGGAGAGCTCTCCTCGAGGGACTTTACGAGAACCTCGCGGAATTACAAAGGGATCAGACATACGTTACGGTACGTTAACTCTTTTTTCAATTCTACCAAATTCAATATGAAAGAACCGTCCGAAGCGCTATATCGCGCGTGATAAAGGAAGATATATTTTGTGGAAATGTTACGTGCTTTTTATAAACGCGTGCAGGTGAACTCCAAACAGCCGGTGGCAATACATCCATCCTCGACGTTGCACGGTACAAAACCGTCCCTGGTGTTATTCACGGAAATCGTTGCTACCGGGAAGTGTTACCTTCGTGATTTGTCCGTCATCGAGAGTTCCTGGCTGCCGGAAAAGGGAGTCCGAAAAGACGAGTGATAACTTTACGAAGAACGTCACGGAGCAACGGAGATCAAAGGAAGGGACATGGACGACGATATAATAGTTATATGATTTTATTTATAATTATTTTAATGTATTCGTAAGTTTAAAATTGTACTCGTACGTATAATTAATCGTTGATACTCTTCTTGTCTTTTTTTTACTCGAGTAAAGTTTACGCAATCTATTTTTCATACATATTTACTGGTGATCTTTCAAAGAGCGAACCTTTGTGGATGCTCTCGCATCGGAATTGCAAATCCTACGTTTCGTGTCACTCGAGTGAAAAAACATGGATCGAACGTAACGCTGAGGTTTGTAGAGGAATACATGGAAGAGAGAGAGAGACTAGCACCAGGATATACCGTTTTCGTGATAATCTAATTCTCGCGCACCGGAGCTAGTCGAGAGGTTCACCCGGCTAATAAAGCGTTTAATTAACAGCAACCAAACGATTTGTTTGACACGAACGAGCGGTTAAAGCGGCGAAATCGTCCTCGTCGTTCTCCTTCTGCTCCTCGTCGTTGTTTGGACGAGTTGGCGTATCTACAACAGGTGGCCATCTCGAAGCAGTTATTACGATGTTCCTGGAAATAGAATCGTTTCCACTTTCTATCGTAACATTAACTGGAGAGCGTGCGACGAGTATCGAAAATATCTGGAAGCAATTTCGATGGTACGCTATCTACGCTACACATGTACCAGGATGTTACGTACACTTGGAATCGCGACGTTATTGGATGACAGCTGCGATAGATATTTTTGAAATCTCGACGAAAAATTTCGACGTTTGGTTTTCGACGGAGGCAAGGTTTATCGATTATTCCGTATCACGGATCGTTCGTCGCTTAATGCCGCTTACGCGTTGAAACTTCGTTAAATCTCGAATACCCAGGTGAAGCGCCGCCGTGTCGATTTTTTTTTTTCAGCGCGGTCTTTAATCGAATTCATTATGGGTCACTGTGAAAAGTCGGTTTTTTTTTTTACAGTCAAGCGCATAGATATAATGGAGCGCTCTTCGCGCTAATCTCGACACACTGCTTTTTCGTTCCCAAAGTAAAACGGACTTTCGTCGCTACGAGCGACTCGAAGAAGTTTGAAAATTCTTGCTCGATCGACGACCTCGCATAATCGTTTATTTCTATCCCTTTTTTGTTCGAATAATGTCAATGGAAAAAGTTTCTTCGCGAGTTTTCGTCCCTTTTCGCTGGTTGGTCCTAGAGATTCCCATCGAGAAGTTCCGATCGATTATTCTTCGCGACATCGAGCACGGATTCCAGTCGACGAGTCCAAGTTCCTCCTTTATTATAAAATCGTGGAAAGAAAAGGAGGATCATCATCGAAGACATATTTTACGTTCTCGTCCAAGATCCTTCTTCTTGCCCGAATCGTCGAGGCTGAAAATCTAATATCGGATCTAATCGTTGCGGAGTTAGTCGTAAAGCGGCTCGCGCAGGCATTCTCGCGTCCTTTATATCGAGTTATCGAGCGCCTTAGTTTCTCGGCTCCGGAAGATGGCTGTTTCCAGGACTCGTCGACTCGAGGAAAATCGCATTCCTTGCTGTCGTATGGGACACGAAGATGACGTTAACCGTATCAGCGGTGTTCTCCTCTCTTGTTAAGAGCCTCTTTGCTCTCTTTGGCCTTTCCGCATTTAGCGGGTCGTATCTTCTCGTCCTTCTTGATTCGCATCCTTCGTGCTGGGGGAATCAGCCTAGTCGTTTCGCAGGAATTTTCGATAACTTTCTCGTTTTATCGTCTCTCCCTCTTATTTTGCTCCCTTTTCCGCGATCTATTACGCGGCATCTTTCTTTTTTCTAATTCCTCTTCTCTGGTATTCCTCTGTACGACGATAGATGAGAATTAAATTCCATGGTTTCGTTCATTAATTAACGGATATCGAGCGTAAATTAAACTGTTTTTTGTCGTGCGCGTCAAACAGATACCGGTCGATGTTGAAGAGAACGAGAACAAAGGGATGGTTTGTGTCTCTCGCTAGCGTTCGAGGTTTCGATTAAACCAGCGCGCGTTTCCCAAACTTTTTCGACCGCGAACTAGCATTTTGTGTAAAATTTCTACATGACCTTCTTTTACGTAAAAAAAAACAAGTATATTATTATTTAAATTACTAATTTTTATTTTTTAGGACCAGAATTTTTTTCTATGGACCGGTATCGAGCCGTGGACCATAGTTTGGGAAACGCTAGATTAAGGGGAGGGGAACGTCCTATCTTTTTCTATACATTTTTGGTGATGTTTCGGCACCAATATCGAGGCTTCTATTTGCAACAGGAACAAAATTCGAAATACTGTTAATTCAGTACAACTTGGGGTACAATGTAGGAATTCTTAAATTAAAAACAAACAATTCTTAATATTTGTTATCATTCAAAACACTGCTTTGACATGTGCTTGATTTGTTCTCTTATCACGCATATATTTTATTAAAAAGCTAGTTCTACGTTATAAGTCAAAGTATTATAGCGTCATTAAAAAATGTCAAGTTTTTAGGTGAAATAGACAATAAGCAAATAGTACCGAAGTACCAAAAAACACAACTTTCGAATAACACGACAGAAAGTTTTATTCGTTGTCTACTACAATCCTACACTTTGTAATCCATTTTCTGTTTTTTTTAACTGTTTGAAAAATTTAAATTTCTTCTTTGCTTTTTTTTTTCGTCTTGCTTTGACGTCCAGCTCCCCTTTTTAAACGTTTATCGCGTACCAGCGTCGATGGTTCGAACTTTGCGAAGGATCGCTAACGAAGCGACGTTTCATTAATAAAAGGATGCGTGGAAATGGTCGAATGCTTTCGTTTCCTTTTTCTCGGTTTAAACGAGTCCGCTCGAAAGTTTCTTTCCCGCAAGGAAGAAATAGGTATACCTCGCACGGTCTTTTTCGTTGATTCCATTACGGTAAGGAGACGCTCGAAGAGCGTCGGTTACTTTGGTCCTCGAGGTGGTCGGCTCTACAAAAAAATGTGAGGAATCTTATTAGGAAAACGCCGACGCGAGCAATCGACGGAAAGCCGAGAAGACGAGGTAGTCTCGTCTTAATGCGGTGAAATTTCATTAACGTCATTGCGCAAGGTAGCTGCCTACGGAGCGAAACTCGTAAGAAGATTTGTCTGAAACGATCAAGACCTTTCGGATACAAAAGGATCTACGTTGGGAACGTCTCGCGAACAACGTTTGAAAAAAAACTCTAATGCTCTAAGGTTATTTATTTAAGTTGATGCGTTAAATTAACACTGATGTTAGAAGAGAGGAGTAGCTTAGAAGACGAATCGCAAATAAAAAATTGATATCATGGCTTCGCCGTAACTTTGCTTAGGTTTTCAAGGGGCTCGTTTCGCCCAGGATTCTTCTCGCTCGTTTTAAATTCTCGTCCTTGCTTTCAAATTTTTCCAAATCTCTCTTAGAAATTGGTGGATGATGGAGTAGCCTGGCGGATCGATGCGAGCGGTTCGACGGTCCGGAGAAACCGATCTAACGCGGGACCCTCGCAAAGAGTTAAATAGAAAATAATGAAATTCTTGAATCGTTACAAAACTTTACGAAAGATTTAATTGTTAAAAGATCGAATAGAATAGAAGGAAATAAAACAGACTAAAAAATAACCCTGCTTGTTCCATCATAGATATACGTTCGCAAGTGGTTTCTTATAAATGAATGCAAGAAGAAGAAAATTGCGAAGGTTCATGAGGGTTGAACGATCGTAAATAAATGATTCAAGAGAAAAGGGAAGTAGTCATCGAAAAGCAGGAGGATCTCCCGCGTTGTTCTCGTCTCCTCGTTTACCAACCGGTCTCGTTCGTAATTAAGAATGAAATATTTAACAGTTTCGGCCGCTCTCGTCATCCTCCTCCACGTCATCGTCGTGAATTTTTTCTCTAGCGTGGTACAAAATACGTGCCGCTCCTCGATACGGTCTCGGTCGTTATGAATAGACGGACGGTATACCGACGTTGAAAGCCGAGTGAAAAGCCACGAAAATAGGTAGGAAGCAGCTCCCTTTTCGCGGAAGACGCGAAAGAACGTACGAAGAGCTTTCATGCGGGAGCCTCTTTTCGCTATCTATCTCCTTCCTTATTTCGAACGTCGATTTTTCTCTCTACTTCGCCCTCTCTTTCTAGGAAGGTGATCCTTAAGAGATTCTTAATAATGAATATCTCTCTGAATGGAGCCGCGCACGGTGTTTTCAGAGGGGCGCGTGCGCGAGTTTCTATGTACCGAGAAAGAGATCTTCCTCGCTCGGGCTCTCACACATGTTTCCTTCTAGCGAGTACAAGCGGCTTCGTAATGTCAACAAACCGCGAGGGAAAAAAAAGAGTCCCGTTTCGCGCGAATACCAAGCCTCTACATAATTGATCGTTTCTATTTTCTCCTCTCTCTCTCCATAAGCTCGCGCGAACCTCTTTTCTCTGGACTCCCTTATATCAGAAAGGCAGCAGCCTTTGCACCCTTCTCCCTTTCACTCCCTTTTGCATTTCGCTCTTTCTTTTCTCTCGGCGCTATCACCGACTCGTTTTTCATTTCCTTCGAGCTTGCTCGAAGCCTTTCAGGTGCCGTCCGTCGTGCGTGTTTGCGCGGACGAGACTCTTCGATGCTATATTCGAGCTCGTTCTCACCGGCGGCAGTTCGCTCAGTTCTCCTTTCCCTCTCGACGAAGAAAGAAGAGAACGCGAAGGGAAGATTATTCCGCGAGGCGATCTTCTCACGAAACGGGTCGTTCTCGTCTTTCGTTTATTCGAAATCGATAGACCGACCGCGAGATCGCGATGACGAGGAGTGGCGAAAAGAGGAGGAGAAGAAGAACGAAGAGGAGGAAGTCTAGGCAGAAAGGGAGCGGCTAGCAACAGGTGGTTTCAAAAATTCATTCGCGAAGCTCCGACTATCGACTAGCGTAGACCCATCGACGCCTCTTTTCCACCCCTATCGCGTCTAGCCGTGTCGTTCATAGCCTCGATCGGTGTGCCTCTTAATTGTGAATCTCGAGCATCGAACCAATCTCCGTTCGACACGCGCGCGTTCCTTCCTCCGAGTATATCGGCCTAAACGATCGCTAACTCTCGCCCGTCTCCCACGAGATACAATGCTAAACGCCCCGAGTCTCCGACTAACTACAACGGCCACCGAGGATATGGATTATTCGTTATGTAAATCGGATCAGTCACGAATACATCGCGCGATCGTTGTAAATTAGTAACGAGGCTCGAGCTTCTCTATCCGAGCATCTTCCATTTCGGAGCTTTGCTAGCTCTCCTGCATTTCGAAGGATATCGGTTGATATTATGCCGGACGTGACTCCAAGATCGATAGGATCGGTGCGTCAATGCCGACGCGATGTTCCCTCGCGAATTTCGAGAAATCCGATAACGTTTCGCTCTCTCGCCGCATAATAGATGTCGAGGGATTCGCGCTTACGAATTTTGCCTGAAACTTTTCCAACGGGATAGGAACTTAGGAATGGGTATCGAGTACTCGATATTTTCAAAACATCATTGTTTTATGAAAAATCATTGATGATTTTGCAATCGATGTTGAGTACTCAATGTTTTTAACTTATTGATGTTTTAATAACGATACATCGATGTTTTTTTTTATATTGTGTTTTTTAAAATAACGAGACTAATTTGAACTTGTGAAAACCACATGATTTATAGCATGTATTTATCTGCAGTAAATAAAAAATAAGAATTTTATTCGTTATATTAAAATTAGACATTTTTTTACATTAAATTGAGTCGATATTTTGGTGTATGCACCAATTAGAACGAAATTTTTGTTAATTGATTGCGGGATATACAGTTTTTCATTTTTTATTGAGATGTGCTTTATTTGTAAAGTCATGTACATATAAAAAATTGTGAGTTTTTTCCTAGTTCATGAGTGACCATTGCCGATTGAGGAAAAACATCGATGTTTAGTTGACATCGATGTCTTTTACTCAATGTTTAATCGACATCGATATGTCTTATTTTAAACATCGATGTTTGTAAAAATCGATGTTTTAGATTTCGATACCCATCCCTAAATTAGGAACCCGAGTCGAAATTTTAACTTCAGTTTGACCCTCCAAAGCCTACTTTCCTTTGTTGTTTCGATATGGCGCTCGAATTAAAACTCGCTTTCATCCTACGAGATGCTGCGATAGGTTGAGTAGGTTGAAATCGAAGTTTAACGAGTGATCTAAACTTCGGTTTGACTCTACGAAATGCTCGGAGACTGCGAGTAGGAGCTAAGCGAGATTTATAAGCTTCGATTTCACCCTACAAATGCTCAGAGAGTGCGAGTAGGAGCTAAGCGAGCTTATAAGCTTCGATTTCTACACGAAGTTTATAAGCTACGTTTTGACTCTCCAAAATCTACAAATATATGGTTTGGAAGGTCTACACGAAGTTTATAAGTTATGTTTTGACTCTCCAAAATCTACAAATGTAGGGTTCGGAGGGTACACGAAGTTTATAAGCTACGTTTTGACCCTCCATTTGTTAAAACCGGACAAAACAGCCAATTGGAGGTTGAAAACGTAGTTTATTCGCCATATATTTTCCCGAGTCGAAATTTTAATTTCGGCATGATCCTCCAAAGCCTACTTTTCTTTGTTGTTTCTATATGCCGCTCGAATTATCACTCGCTTTCACCCTACGAGATGCTGCGGTAGGTTTGGTAGGTTTGACGAGTGATCTAAACTTCGATTTGACCCTATAAAATGCTCTAAACTTTGATTTGACCTTACAAATTCTCCAAAACCTACAATAGTAGGATTTGGAGGGTCTAAACGAAGTTTATAACCTATGTTTTGACCCTCCATTTGTTAAAACCGGACAAAACGGCCACTTGGAAGCAGAGCTGGGCGTTATTCAAATAAATTATTTGAAAAATAATAGTTAAGATAATAAATTATTTTATTTGGCTACATGTTTGAAATAATCATGCATTAGTTTATTTGAGCAGTCAAATGATTTTTTGATAATTATTTTGTTATTTGAAATTCAAATAAAATAATTTTTCATTTTATTTTTTATTTGATCAAATATTTATTCAAATAATTTTCAAATATTCTCTATTTTTTTTTTCACGTCAACATCGTCAAGTGCGTCTGAAGTATAGATTTTTGTATAAAGTCTCACGCATTCAATTCAGAACACATAATATTGAAGAGTAAGTATAGAGAAGCAAGAACACTTTTAAAAGCAAATGAGGTTACAGAATGAAAATTCCTCCTCTTTTGACAATTATTTGTTATTTTATTTGATTAAAGTAATTGAAATAAAATATTATTTGAAAATAATTTATTTGAATACACGCGAAATAAAAATAATTCTCCTATGTTATCAGTAAAATAAAAATAATAAAGTATTTGAAATAATTATTTGTTATCTTATTTCAAATAAAATGTGCCCAACCCTGCTTGGAGGTTGAAAACGTAGTTTATTCGCCACATATTTTCCCTATTCCATACAAGCTTCATTTTTACTCTCAAACTTCTCACAGAGCATTTTGGAGGGTCAAGTTAAAATTTCGACTCGGGAACGTATGAAATAATAAAGGTGCGAAGGTCGATCGATTCTGGTAGAAGCAGGTGGAGGTAATAACGTTAAAAGGTTCGACCGTTTGAGAAAGGCCGCGAGCTTTCCTACGCGTCTATCCACTCGATCGCTTTGCTCCACAAATAGTCTCTCGTACAGCTGAGAACCTTGCTCGAGTCTACGATCTCCATTATCAGCCGGCCCACGCGAACCAATATAGCCAGAGTCCTTAAAACCGCGATAAAAATTGGATGCTCGGGCAACGTCGATAGGATCCTCTTGACCGAACGACCGCGAGTTACGAGCTTCTCGCGCGAAGATCGTCGACCTTGACTCTCGATACCGTCCAAACGGATTTCGTTTCTTCTCTCGTATTTTTCTTTGGATAAGGACGATGCCATTTTTTCGTTATAACTTATATCCTTCCTCTCCTTTGACTTTCCACTTCGATCCTCCAAGCTCGAGGATTCCTCGAAGGAAGCCGTTATTTTATCCAGATCAAAAACTTTAGCTAAAGATCCCAAATGCTTTACGTTCGTTGGTGCTTCCTTCTCGAAAATATTTTGCGCGTATGGTTCGATCTGTCGCCTCGCGCGATCTCTTCTCTTAAAGAAAAATCCATGAGCCGTAGCTAACTTTTGCTTTCGGAAAGAGGAAACTTTTCTCGTGGAGGCAGCACGAGAAGTAGCTTCGACGTTTTCAGCTTCGCGGTCGCTCCTTCGACGTAAACGTTTAAGACGGGAATTCTCTTCTCGTTTTCCCGATCCCGGAACGAATTTGGTAAGATTCGTGAACGTCGGCTGTTCTACTTCGTAAGGAAAATTTGATGGAAGGAACGAATCGTTCCGAAAATTCATCGAAGGAAAAGCATATTCTTCTTCGGCATCTTCTCGAGCAATCTTCCCGGGATTCGATATCGACGCGTTTCCACGATGATTATGATCCGATCGAGCGTCGACGACGATTCGCGAATAATTTCCATAAGAGAAATGTCCTCGATTCGTCGAATCGTCTTTCCACTCGTTCGACGTCGTGCTCGTGAAATCGTTTTGGAGGAAACGAGGAATCGACGAAGACTCGACGTCTCTCGATCCAAGCAGATAATCGGCCCAGCAATAACCCAAACTCATTTCGTCACGATAGGTATTGTAAACCTGACGCCAGAATTTGAACGTTCCACGCAACAAAGCGAGAGGATCGGCGTTGCTCTCCGTGTTGTCGCTTCGTCCGCACGCGATCAAGAACGATAAAACGAGGAAGCGTCGTATAGCGTGCAATAACAACGACGACGGTAATCCACGCACAAAGCTTTGCATCCTCGCTTCTCGTATTTTCACTCTCGACGTATAAACAAAATTTCACTTTGTCCTCTTCTCTTGTCTTCCGTTATTTCTTCTCTCATCCATCAAACGCATCTCGCGTTTCCTTCAACGAGAGTTCCGCGAGACGATCGTCTTTCTTCATAGCGAACGAAAAGCACGAAACAATCACTTTGTCAGCGTTAAAAGAGAGACGTTCTTGAATTTAAACGATAAATTTCGATGCTTTCTATAGTCTCTTTCGATCGGACACCGCGGTGTGGCTTTGACGATGGATCACGGAGATAACGAGAACGATTTAACGATTAGCAAGCGCGAGAACGGTGGTGTACCGCTGCCCGTCGACCGTATCGAGGGGACCGACCGAGAGAGGAAAACAAAGACGTCGAATCGACGAAATTGGATTTGCAAGACCGCAAAGCGGCGCGTTTCAAATAGATTTTCTCGTCGTAGAGTCGCGCGACAAACTGACTAGGCCTTTGGTACGGTGGTCGTTTGCTATATTTCCTCGGTATGCTCGCTGTGCCAATTAGCCCCCCTGCCAAAAGTGCATAACCTGCCTCGCAAGGATCTTTTCCTCAACGGAGGTTCGGCTTTTCGAGGTGTATGCTTTTAGACGAGCGGCAGGTATAATCGACCTAACGGGAATACTTTGGGAACCGGCGGAAAACGCGTCGCATTCCTTCCCTCGTTCTATGTACGAGCATATACGAACAGCGAAATGGAAGGAAAAGCCGTTCGCGCGTAATCTCGGAAAGTCTTTCCACGTTTTTCCCGTCGAGGCTCCTCGATCGTGTCCCGCTTTCTTCCGAGAAGCGGTGGATGAAAGCGAAATAGACGTTTGAAATTTTCACAGAAACGTTGCGAATAATTAAAATATTCTGGTCGCGAAGAATGGTACTACGTTGAGAGAGAAATATCCGACTCACTAAAGTCGAGTTAAATTCGAGGTGCTCGCTACAAAGCCATGGGAATAAACCGGACCGCGGAGAGAAAGAAGATACAACGTTATATTTTATATACCTACGTTTCTTCGTCACGATATTCTATAAACGGTGCTGGAATAACATCATTTAACCGTGCTTCGTTAGCAAAGAGTTTCAGCGATCTTCGAAAGAGACGAGTTTTACGCGATTCTATATATTTGTCTTTCTATGTTTCGATTAACGCAAAGTGGAATTTGTTTTTTATTAAGCAATTAAAACTATTATAAGTTTATTTAGTTACACAGGAGCGTATGTACCATGTGAACAATATTTTTGACGTATAAATTTATCAATATCACGATTACAGATAGTCATTTAATTGTAGCGATTAGTTTATATTATTTTAATCGTGTTCTATTTTTATACGCATACCAGGGTGAAAAATGTTCATTAAAGAATTTGTGATAATATTTTCTACCCTCGAGTACACCTCTAATTTTTGTATGTACCAACTCATTGGGCTGTTTGAACTTCCGTAATGCAGAACTTTCGCGCAAATTAGTACAACGTAACGTGGGATAATTGTTGGCAATTTGCTGATCAACCAAATCGCTTTACATACTATTCTATACATAGGAGCTATCTACCGTTGAATTCCGTTCCGTTCGATCGTCCAGCAAGGACGATACGCGTGACACCGGTCGAGACCTTTGACGCGACGACTCACGCGTACTTTCCGTTAACGACGACGTATCACGCTAAACCGTGCATCGCACCAACGGCGATAACCTCGATCGATCGACCGGTTTTCAAGTTCAACGCGCGCTACCGTGATCACCGACGATTATTCTTTTTTCTCTGTCCCCCCATTCCATTGTGACAGGAATCCTTTCAATATTTCTCTTTGCGAATTTTCAACAGGTCCAAAGAGATGGACGTCTAATTTTTTTTTTTGCTCGAGCTTGTTAAAACCAGTTATAAGGGGGCAGCCCCCCCCCCCCCCAACGAAGCAGCCTTGCTGTTTCGTATTAGGCACGACCGCGGTAATGATTCATACAAGAAGTCGGCTCGCTGCGCTTGCCTATCCCTTTTCTTATGAGAGTACAGGATAACTGATTGCGGCCGTTTGACTGTCGCTATCTGGCCGCCGGGATAATTTTTTTTAAAATACCGATTACATTAAAAGTCGTTTCTGCTCTAAAAATAAAAATGTTTTTTCGTTCGTCATGTCGTAGGGGAGACCGGGGCTAGTTGTCCCAATTTTAGGTTTTTTGTTTCTACAGATTTTTGTAGCTTATATTTTCGAATTTTTTGGTGACCATCACAAAGTTCAACTTCTTAGCAATACATGGAAATTTTTCCGCTTGCATTGGGACGTTTTTAACATGTTTTTTTTTAATTTCTAGCAAACGAGTTTTTTGGGACAACTTGCCCCGCTGCGGGATAAGTTGTCTTACGCCATGGAGCAAGTTTTCCAAGATTTCCAAGGTTAAAATCCTGATGTATGCATCATGATTTTTGCGAAAATGGACACCACCGCCGATTTCAATGTTTAATGGCTCATTTTAAAGAAGAAAGCATGCAAAATACTGCCCCGTTGTCCGTTTTTCGATATCGTTGCGGAGTGTTGAAAAATAAATTTTTTAAGTGTCGGAGTTTCGGAGATAATCCTCCGTTACACTTTTTGCTCGATCGAGAGCATAAGGAACTCCCTGCGGTCGTCCCTAAAAAACCCCATAGCTAACGAGTATTTTATTTTCGTGACAATTAAAAAGAAGTACGAAAGTAGTCGGTAGCCAGTTTTCGATCGGCCTCCCGCGAGAGAGATAAGGCTATCCGACAAAACGGGCAGCTGCCAGCCTTAAATCCGGAGCTGGACGAAGCGCCGCGATTCATCCTCCCACGTGTTTCGCTCTCGCCAAAGTCTGGCGCTCTTCCCAAGCAGAGTTTACGAGGGCCAATCTCCGGTCCGAAACCCTCTATAGTACGGACTATATCTCCACCCTGTCATCCGCCCTTTTTCCGCCACCTTCTTCATCGACTTTTCTCCTTTTCTCTCTCACTCTCTCTCATACACACGCAAGTACACACTATTCTTGCCATAGAACTCCTTCTCGCGGTGTCTACGAGCGAGTCTCTCGAGAAAGAAGCGAAATCGACGACGAAGCTTAACGCCACAGTTTTCCGAATCCTATTGGAACGTCCCCGACAAATATTTTATCGATCTCGAAAGCAACACAGTTCCTTCTCGGACGAACGATAAAGCTCTACCGTTGAGCAAGCGTCGATTTATCCAATACTAAAGTGTAGAAATTTAATAAAAGCAAAACTTTATCGAGCTTACCTCGAGCGATTATTTTTATCATTAATATTTTCCTATCGTTCCACGTCATATAACCTTTTGTTCGTCTCGAGCGTTAATCGGCACACGCGAATCCCATTATCCCCAAGTGCTAAATACCTTACGTTTCGTTAATAATATCACAATCGAAACGTTACGTTCTTTTCGCGAACAGATGTCCCAGCTAAAACGTTGATAATGAAGTAGGAATTACCGACTGGGAACGGAATGGTCGCTACTCCAGCAACAAGTTACACCGATCTCGCATTTAACGTCGTGCTCGTCCCCCCAAGTTACTACTCGCCTGGAGAAAATTAGCGTACCGCGACGGAATTCGTCCAAAACGAATCACGATTCTCGCTTGGTTGCCGAGATTAGAGAAAATTGTATAGGGTAAGGTTGCTCAAGTCGTACCCCCTAAGAAAAATCCTGCATAATAATGAATATTTAGGAAATATGTAAAAACCATATTTGTTATTCGATTCTAGTGTAAATATTGTTTTTATTTATTAGAACAACTGTGAAAAAATCTTTGTGTTGTTATATAAATTAATCTAAATTGAAAAAAATCTTTTCTTTTCTGTATTGTCTTTGTTACTTTGTCCTTCTGGACTATATGATTTACTATGTAAGTTATTATTCAGTAAAATGGGCTTGTCCCGTATATATTTGAATAAATAAATAAATAAATAAATAAAAAGACTCCAAATACAGAACAGATACGTCTTGAGCAACCTTACCCTACGTAGGTACCGAAATACGAAGGTGTTCGAAATATCTCTGAACATTCGATCGACTTTGTCGATTTTAGAATCGTCGTAAATTATCCCGAGACAGGGACGAAGGAATCTCTCAGGACGGGTCGCGTGTACTCGTGCGAAACGCCATCGTGCGACACGATTAAGCCGCATGTCGTACGTCACGATCACTTACGTTTCCGCTTGTCGTGCTCGCGTTGATATATTTCCGGAAGTTATGCCAACCGGGTAACGATGTCTACCTTATCGCCTATGCGCTTCATGTAACGAGCCTGATCCGAGCCTCGTTACGCGCTTCGAAGATCGAGCTTTTCGATTCCTACGACGATAACGATCGTACAAACGACTGGAAGATCTTGAAGAACCTTTTTCCCCTTGAAAGATCGATCGCTCGGTAATTTTTGTGCAACTTTACTTTCCACTTTGCTGCTAAGTAGAGACTCGCGTAGGTGCTTCCCTTTCTTTCTCGAAATCCTTAGCAACTCCCCCGCGAACCTTTCCGAGCATCGGACTAAAAAGAAACGAACAGTTGAGAGCCGATACGGAAGCGTGGAGAAAGTTACTATTCGGTAAAGTAACCTCTTCGTAAAATTTATGATCCTCGTACGTTATTGCAACGGAGTCCAGACGATCGTGTCCGCGAAAGCGTGCTTTTCCTCGGACGCGAGCATCGATTTATACGTTCCGACCGTAACGTTCCTACTACGCACTTTTATACTTCTATACCCTTCTATTACTTGTTTTTTTTCTCCTTTTATCCCTCTATTTCGTGCACGGCCGTTCGTTATCGCGTTATCTCCATCGTCCGGAAAGCTTGCACGGAGGCGTTTAGAAAAATACGTCCGATTTTCTTCTCCGTGGCATCGTTACGTTAATGTTCTTCTCTCTCTCGCTCGAAAATTTCTTCTCTCTCTTTTCTGGAAAAAAAGTAATGGTCCCGGAATGAAGAGAAGTCGCGAGCATAAATATCTGCAGCCGAATTTCGTCGTACTTCGCTTACTCGCGAGAGATTTAAAAATTTGACGTGCACGAACGTGGGTATTTTTGTGCGTGAAATACGCCAGCAGATACATAAATTATCCAACACGGAGACGCCATCCAAATGGCTTCGCACGGCAGAGGCGGCGCTCGGTGGTTGCTCGAGTGCACCTATTGTTGTCTGGCCTTATTTAAATTTCATACTTTACGACCTTTGTCCTTTTGTAACCGCTCTAAAATCTACGTCTAAGTTTGAAAGTTCCAATTTCTAGCCGGCTCGCTCGTTCCCATTGTTCGGGGGTGATGCGATCGACGACGCGTTAACGAATCGACTAAATTATGCTGGTCGATCTTTTCTTTTTTTTTCTTCTTCTTTTTATGGAATAGCCCGCTCGACATCTCGAAAATGTCGGGAGAACGGGAAAATGGCCGAAAACGGGGAAAGTTTATCCTAATCGATGGAAAGACGTTTATTTTGATAGCGGTAGGGATTTCTCGCGGAGGGCAAGAATCACTGAACCGTAGCCGCACAGTGGCCATCGAGCTATAAAACTTTTGTCCCGGTACCAAGGGAGAGAGAGAGATTCCTTCGCGCGTTTTACTTTCTTCGTGACGATTTATATCGGCACCCCGGAGCGCCCTTACGTTGCTTTCGGTCATAGACTGGTACGGTGAAACCACCGACATCCTTCTACCATCCCCGGAAAATGATTATTTTCTTTTCCGTTTCACCTCGCCACGCTCTACTACGCCACCGACGAAAAACCGCGTATGGTACTATTACCCTTGCGTGTACAACTAAAGTGTTCACCGTTTTTGGCAACCGGGGTACTTAGGTACCCTGAACGTAGTGATTGATTCAAGACAAGACAAGAATTAGACATCTTTGTTTTGTATTGACTTCTTAAAATCGAGAATTGGTACAGTTTACATAATAAGTACATCGTTGCTGCGCGGGCTCAATTCTACATATATGTGAATTTTTTGGATTTTTCGTTTTCTGCACTATGTGATTTTGTTAAGTCCTTTCTTGATTCTTTATTTACTACATATCGATTTATCATTTTTGAAAATTTTTATGACAATTATTGAAATCATATGTTTTTCAAATTTTACCGCTTGAATTATGACATGAATGTAGCGAGAGTAGGGACTAGTAGAGTGAAAAGAATCAAGATCTTGAAAGTCTCGTCTAGCCGCCCATCACAACCTGAGCGTTTTTTTTAAGGATGGGATCAAGTATATTACGAGGAGGTTCGATTTTAAGTAGATAATTTAAAACGTTTCATGAATACTTTGAAAAATAAAAGCAGTACTTTCAAGTAGATTCGAAACCACACGAGATAGGTTCGAACTATTTGTAAGTACTTGGAGAAACGTAAGCGGTACCTACTTCTAAGTATACTCAAACTCTAGCCGAGTAGCTTCGAACCTTTTATAGGTACTTCGATCGCGTCTATGATAATCTTGTGTTTTCATTTCTCAATCTCGGTCGGTGAAAACTTAGCAATGTAAACAAGAGAATATGTATAGAAGTATTCCAGAAATATGACTTGCGAACGATTCGACTTTTTCGAACATCGAGCCGCCTACCAGTACTTTTTTGAAAATACAGGTACTTGCCGTAGAGTTTTAAACATATTTCTATAAAATAGTTACATTAAAAGTATATTCATTACAATTTCATTGTTTTCGAGTATTAATCGAAACCCATAAAATGAAACTTGGATACTGCAATTGATTCGGATTCGTAATATAGAAACGTAGTCTTCTTCAAAAGAATCCAAAGAATGGGGATTTGTAACAGAAAAATATAAAAACTTATTAAAACATACATAGAAATTGGTACCCAGGTGCTTGGTTGACCACGCAATGGTTAAAATCCTCTGAATAAAAATTTTCATAAAGTTGAAAAAAACGCATATACGCTGGAATAAGCGGGACGTGTAGCAGAGAGCGACTGAAAAAGCGCTCGATAAGTGGCGCAGCAGGTAACACAAATTCCCGGCAGGCCCGGGGTATACACGGATTTGGGCGCGCGCGCGTGCTCGAACATACTTGGGTTCGATTCGCGATGCTAACCTTTCTATTCCACGCGCATAAACGGCGTCGTTCGCGTGTCGCGCGAGTTTGTTTGCGGCTGAATCATTTCGTTGAACGAGAGAATAGAGTAAACGCGATAGAGAACGCGTTGGCCGTTATTAAATTTTTGTAACGAAATTTCCAGGGAAGGCGTTGATCGAAATACGTGGCCGATTACCACGATGTGGATTCGAAACACGAAATTCGAGCGTACACCGGAAACAAGGGGATGATTTTCCGAAAAGGGATAGAAGACCACGGGACTGGTCATAAATCAGCTTTTTCACGATTCATCCCGTCGTTGGTTTAGCCGTTAAATCGGCCGAGAGTTCGAGTCTATCGCTCGTTAAAACGGTACGGGAACAATAGTTAAGGCGACGAGGGGAATCCAAAAAAATAAACGGCTCGAGTAAAGTGGGATAAGAGTTAACGCGCGAGACTTCTTATTAATCTCGATGCGAGGATGCATTTCCAAGCGCGACCATAAAAGTGCCAGCGATACCAGCAGAGTAAATCGAGCGGTTGTTCCACCGTGGTTGAACTATTTTCTCTCTTTCTCTCTCTCTTTCTGCACCCCTCTCCCCTCTGGTTATCCATGGTACGATGTTTACAAATTAACTGCTCTCCGGTTACACTTTAATTAACGGCGTTTCTTTACCGCGTAAATTGGTCGTATCCGATTTCTCGATCGTTTACCTTCTCGCCTCTTTTTTTTCAACCCCTTGGAAAAAGCTCGTCGCCGTATCGAGTGCTCGGCAAGAAGGGGGGCGTCATTTTTTCCTTCGAATTTATAAAAGGCCCGATCGTCGAGGGTTCGAGAGGGTGGATCGTCGAAGGAAAAAAAAAAGGGGAAGGATCGTCGACGTCATTCCCCCCCATCATTGTCGCTGGTATGCGATGAAACGCGCGAGAAACTGACCGTAATTAATCCCGCGATAATCTCGCGAGAAGCCTGGAAATCGAAGAGGACGGAAAGTGGAAGGAAGGAGGTGAAGAGGATGGAAGAAGGAGGAAAGAGGGTAACCGTGTCTTGACGTTGGCTCTCTGACGAGCGGGAGAGGAGCGAGCGTAAGCTTTCGCTCGTTAAGGGTCGTAAATAACAGAGACGTCGACGATAACGAGGCAATTTCCGTCGGGCAACGTTCTCGCGCACGTTCGCGCTTCGGGCATCGCGCGTCCGACGAAATTGTTATTTCGATTCTTCCTTTTCTTCTTTCTCTATCTATCTCTCTCTTTCTCCCCGCAACTCTTTTTACTCGACGGCTCGCATCCGAGAAGTTTGCTCGAAAAAACGCACCTGCGAGTCGTAGATTACGTCGACGAAGCGACAAAGGTGCTTTCGTACTTTTGTACTTCGATACTTTGCTACGGTTCGCGCTCGTTACGTTCGCGTGCAATCGGCCGTATCCGGGTTGGCGCGCGAGCCTGGCGAACGTCAGCGTTTCGGTCTATCGGCTCTTCGATGGTCTTCAAAGGCGGATCAAACGTAGAGAGGAATTGGGAAAATCTAGGGAAGAAGTCTCGTCGTTAATTCGATCCTTCGATTCGGTCCAAAGCAAGAAGAAGAAGTCTATCCGAAGTTAATCAAATTTTCCGCTTCGTTTCGGCTCCACCGTCTGGTCGTTCCAGCCGGTGAATTACTTGCCCGTTCAGGACCGTCTGCCCGGAGGCACTGAAGTTCCAGCGGTGCCGCGAGAAGTCGTTAATTAATTCCTTCTTCGGCTCTTCCGATCGATAGGGTAAGGAAAAGTTAGCGGCCGACTCTAAAGAGAAAGATGGAGGGGGTTCTCCTAGAGACACGGGCAAATCGTTTGATCGCTCGAACCGCGACGAGTGGATGGCTCGAAAGGGTCCGAACTTATAGAAGGAGAGAGAGAGAGAGAGTATCGTGAAGGAAGGACACCGGATAGACGAACGTATAGATGGATGGATCGAAGGAGTAGCCAGAGGAAGACAGGGAATGATAGCGTAAGTGGTAGAGCAGCGTAGGTGGTGCGGTTGCCCGTATAGAGCGAGTATCGTCACGGTCCATGGTCTGTTTCGGGCAGCTCAAAGAAGAAGGACGAGACTGGTCTCTCTCGTCCCGCTTTTCGTGCCGGGTGCTTCGAGGAAGGACTAGGTTAAAGGTGTGCATCGGCTGAGGTAGTACGGACGACAACGACGGCGAGTACGAGAAAGAGGAGGAGTAGGAAGCGGTGGGAGCGCGAGCAGAAGGCGAAATAGAGCGCGCGCGAGGAGGAATCTAGAGGAGAGGAGAAGAGTAGTAGGTGGGGGTGGAAGAGGAGAGCCGGAACGACCCGGGGGTTGCCGTGGCGTTATCGACCGGACTGGTGGTCGGTACGAAAGCAGGCGTCGGCGCCGTGGATGGCCCGGCTTCCTCGAGTGCCGGACCATCCTCCGCTGCCACCACCACCACCACCGTCGCCACCACTACTGACGCCGCCACCACCGCCGGCAGCAGCAGAATCAGCAGCAGCAGCAGCACCTCCGTGGGGCTCGCACGACGCGTCCTCGCGCGGCAGTAGAGCCCGGGACAGACAGCCGATCGTGCGCACCCTTTCCTGCGGCTCCCTCTCTCTCTCTCTTTTTCTTATACAAGCAGCAGTAGGAGGGTTGTTTTCTCTTCGCGTCTGCCGCGAGTCCGTCGCGCGCTAAAGTCGTACGCGGTTAAGTTCGATCGAATTGTAGCTCGTGACGCGTATCAGTGCTCTGGTGCCGGTAGGTGTCGATGGTGGTGTGTTGAAAGATTCGCACTCGTGCGATGTGAAAACAGGCTTCGATAGGATCGCGCTGGAAAAGACGCTCCGTCGCGCGACGATCCTCGACGATGTCGTCGCGAGGATCACGTCCCGCCGCTCGATGTCTCCGGGAAAGATCGCAGCGGGATTACCGCTAGATCGCTGAAGGATCGTGCCCAGGGTGGAACTTTTAAGAGATTATCTGGAAGACGTCTCGCGCGAAAAGGTGTCCGAGAAGTTTCTTTTAATCTTCTAGTTTCGGCCAAACCGATCAATGGTACTCGCTTTCCACTTCCTTCAAAGTTACCTGCGAGTTTGTAAATAAAATAGATTTGCCGCGCTACTCGGAGTTTGGTTTCCGCGAAGTTCCAGAGCCGGTGGTTTAACTTTGGATTGGATTAAAGTTAAACGAGCCGTGTAAATCTAGGATTACTCCTCGTTTACTTTATTCCTTCTGTCGTTCCTTTCGTCGATCTTTCCGTCGGATCGTTAGAAGTCCTACTTTTGTTCTCCCTTTAATTATCCACCGTCTCTTTCTTTTCTCTCTCTCTTTTCTTGAATCCCGGAATCGAGTTAGTTCGTGAGATAAGTGGAACTCATCGCGCGGATTCTTCGAAAGTTTTATTCATCCCAGGAACGTTAAACCTGTTTTACACGTGTCCGATGAGACGGTTAAACGTCAAAAGAGACTTTGGTGTTTTTGTGTATTACGTCTGACATACGTGATTCCTCGAGTTATCTCGTGAACAGACATCCGACGTTGGACCGTAATATCGAACGCGTGTGATACAAGTTGTTCCCTTTATCGCGCGACAAGAAGGTGAAAGGAAGCTCGTGCGTTGTTTGACGCACGTGGAAATTTTCCAAGCAATGGAACGTCACCGTAAGATCAATAGAAACCCGTCAAGAACTCGAGCGCGTACCTAAAGCATTGACACGATCCTATAGGAGAATTCGTTTGGTACCTTCACGAATCTCTGAAGGAGATCTCGTCAAGTTGAACACGCCGTAGGTGTTTTATATTACCGCGAAGGACAACGATTATAGCCGTTCGGAGTTCTCGCCGAATCCCTCTGACCGTCTCGAAGCGCGCACGTAATCCGACGACAGTTTGATCCTCTTTCAAAGTTGCAAAGCCTCCCCGAGCAACTTCGGAGGAAGCCTCTGACGGACTACTAGTTATTTTCAAAGGTCGCTTCTCGTACGTTCGACCGCTTCTATTAATTACGTTCCAGGAAAGTTTCCACGCTCGTCTATCGGATCCGTGCCAGTTTCGTTTCTGCAACGTTTCCTTTACGAACGTGTCGTAGGCTGGCCCATGCTTGGCATCAGACTTTTATTATTTGACGAAGGTCCTCGAAAGAGTCGCCAAAGTCGATTGGAATCACCGTAGGAGATCTCAGCGACGTAATATAGCAACGCGCATAAAATCGTACGACCCGTTTATCGAATCTCTTCGATAAACTTCGATACTTGTTATGCTGGATACTTTCTCAATGTCTCCAATTTTCCGATGGAATTGTGTCGTCGTAACATCCCTCTTTCGGGTCCTTCGTTCTACGTGTCTCGTTATTTCGTAGCTTCCGTAACGCGTTAACGTCGACCAACGACCTCGCTTCTCTACCGACGGACGGGAACCCTTTTTTTTTCTGTCTCCTCTCATTTCTTCCACCCGATATTTCGTTCTTCCCTTTTTTACGCGAAGAAGCATAGACGTAACGACGCGTCTCCCTCCTTGTTGCAGAGGATCCTGGTCTCGGATAGGCACCCGATAGGGCGAAACATTCTCGGCATCGCCGATGATCGCGTCGTCGTTGTCCGAGGAAGGGCGAGGAAGGACAGGACCTAGAGAAAGAGGCGGAGGACGACTTCCGGGCACGGGGAGCTCGGAGGGCCGTCGGTCTTGAGCAGGCACGTCCTCGAGAATGGAAGTGAGGGTTCCCGCGGAGACGATCAGCGTGGCATCAGAGCCGAGCGGATCTTGGGAATACGAGGAGGGTGCTCGAGTTACGGAGAAGGAAAGGGAAGAGGCGTCGGAAGAGGAGGAGGAGGAGGAGGAGGGTAGGAGGGTAGGAGGGGGAGAAGGGGGCGGCGGAGGAAGGGCAGGAGGAAGAGGGTGGGAAGGGCCCCACAGATGCGGGGTCCGGTGTGGCGGCGAGTCCGCGGCGGCGTGACGCGATGCGGACGTCCTCCTCCTCGATTCCGAGGAAGAGGAAGAGAAAAGAGGAGCCAGCAAGTGAATTGTCTCGCGAAGAAGCCGTCCTCCTTGGCGAGAAGCGCGTCGAGACCGACGGAGGTAGAAAGAGAAACGTGGGAGCCGTTGGTGATTGGAGGAACCAACGCAAGTTGGCGACGGCGTTACTCCTCGTGGGTGTCCTGGTGTGCGGGCAATGTCGAGTCGGCCTCGCGGACGCTCTCGCGGGAACCCAGAAGTATAGCACGCGAACGGTCAGGACTAGGTACGGTACCCTACGGGGGGTCGTCGCGCGATCCTCGCCGAACGTCGAAACTTATTACGGCGTGCCTTACGCGACGCCGCCTCTCGGCGCTCTACGTTATATGCCACCGGTCACGCCGACCCCCTGGCGTGGCACCAAACTCGCCGATACCCTGCCACCGGCTTGCCCTCAGAAGCCCCCGGAGCCGGATGAGACCCTGCCGAAATCCAGGCGCGCCTATTTACAGAGGATAGCGCCCCTTTTGGCCAATCGAAGCGAAGACTGCCTCTATCTCAACCTCTACGTTCCCAAGCCTCTGCACGGTGAGTCACCCTTCTGCCTGTGATCACCCTCTCTCGAACTTTATCTTTTAGCTACTCCTTACTCTAGTTTATTGTTAGCTTCAACATTTGAGAGATAGAAGAGGAGAACGGCGCGGCGCGTTCCTTTGTACCCTCCGGCGGATATCGAAAGACGTCAGAGGAAATTTCGCGTGCTCGACGAAATTCGCGATGCAGGTACGGGGCGGAACAACGGAGTACTCCGCTGTGAGAAAGGTGCGCGAGCGCACCCAACCCGCTCGCTTGGCAATTGCCGAACTCGCTGTGTCGCGTCGACAACGATGCTGCTTTTCTTCTTCGTAGAAAATTCTCTCTCTCTCTCTTTACCTACCTTTCGCTCCTTCCTACTTTTCCCTCGCTCGTTTACTTGCTTGCGCGCGTCTCCTCTCTCCCTGCACGTAGCTTTTGAAGCACGGAGACAGGAGAGAGAGAGAGAGACGAGTGCCTACGACAAAAGAACGCATCGATCGGCCGTCGCGCTCCGCGACGCTTCTCCGATTGTGAGCCGAGTGAGACGTCGGGACGCGAGATTCTAAACGACCGTCACCGACGACGATGAGGAGAGACACGGCCTTCGCGTTACCGCTCCGAGCTGAATTCGCGCGAAAATGTCAAGAACGACGAGCGTTGATCGATGGAACACATTGGTAGCCGCACCTTTCCTAAAAATGAACTCTCTCTCCTTTTTCCTTTCAAGCATCGTCCTTACTATCAATTTGCTTCTACCCCTCTCTCAATCTTCTCTTATAAAAGAAAATCTCCGTTCGTGGGCGTCGATATCGGAGATAAATAAAAAAAGAAGAAAATGACGCATCCCTCTAAGCGAGAGAAATTGGCCACTGTCCAGTATAGCGTGCTCGCGCGGAGGTAAACGGCGAGAAACAGCGCCGTTGGCGTTAGGTCAAGAGAGAATAAAATAATGGAACGAGAGGAGAGGGCTTTTTTTGCCGGCTTTGGAAATCGACGACGAAAAGCAGGAAAAGCGCGTTGACCGTGCGCGCGCGGAACTGAATCCCTTGGGATCGAACGGGAAAACTCGCCGCCGCCGCGCCGGTCTCTACCCACTCGGCTATCGCACGAAGGAGAAAGTCAAATACATTTTTCAACTTCTTACGTGGAGGGCGATATAAAATTTCAGGAGGAATACGTACGAAGAAGGCGGTATGCGCGAACTTTTCTCTCTCGAGCAAAGTTCCGCGTAACGATATCCTAGAAGAAGGACGAGAGACTTTCGAGGTTTTTTTTGATAAATCGTTTGAGATCTAGCAGTCTCGCTCTCGACCTCGATAAATTTCTTCGTCTCGTTACGCGTCAAGGAAATTACTTGGCTTCTCGAAAAATAATTAAAACCCGATGCAACAGTTTGCGTCGCGCCGGTATTAAATCTGGACCGTATCGTTTCTCCGACTTTTAAAGGACGCAATTAAAGCCAATGCGGGTAAGAGCATTACCGCGGGAGGCGAAGGAAAATTCGAAGGGTCGAGGAACACCGTACGACGACGTTGCTAGGAAAGTGACGTAGGGGGACTCGGGAGTTTCCCAAGCGGGTTTCTTGCACGCTCGATATTACGGATGCAAATAAAAAGCAGCGACGGTTGTTGGATTAAAGGGCGAGCGATCCGTACCCTCTCGTCGTCGTTCCAAGCCGTCGTTTCCGATCGCCCTCTTTCTTCCGAACGTTCTCTCACCGTCCTCGGATTATACATCCTTTAAGATGACCGAAAGGGAGCCACCGCCCATCATTTTTTCGTGGATAGAATTTATTAAATTCCTTGCTCGCGTTACCCTTTAATTTCGAAGTTTGCGCGTTTTCCAGCTACATTTTTAATGACGAACGCGTTACGAGTCGCTCGGCCTAATATCTTAAATAATTTATGTCTCTGGATAGGAAAAAACTTTATAGCGATGTAATTGGCGATCGATTATGTTACGAGAATGCGTCGTTATTATTATTATTTATTATTATTTATTTGTGTATACGGGCTGTATGCCCTTTGGTGTACAGAGAGGTACAAAGAAGGTATAAAATATATAAGATAAAAACAACAAAAAGAAAAAGCAATAATGACATAAGTGAAGATATCACGCATAACATATAATAAAATAAAATGAAAGATCTAACATCGTTCTAAATGACAATTGGCAACTGTGTCTGCTATATAAATCTCAAAAATCTCAGAATTTTATAAATTATCCTAAAAATTATTATTCTTATTTGTTAACAAATGGGAAAAAAATCCGTCGTTGAAAGAAAGAGAGCAATTCGATTTCGAATCTAGCGCGATCCGTAGGAAATGAATTTGGATTGGCGGGAAGAGAACGTTCGTCGACCGAGCGTAATTTCGACGAACGAGAGAAGAAAAGCCATTCCATGGAAATATCCCTGCTCGGTGCAACGCGGAACTCGTCTAGCTCGTCGCTTAATCCGTGCTCGCTTCTTCGCTCGTGTCGGGCCAAAGGAAGCATTTTTTCCGCGGTGGTTCTTTCGCTCGACGACGACCGGTTGGTTAAGCTCCTACCGATGCAACCGCGCGAACTCGAAACGACGACGGCCACCGACGCGGCGTCACCTTGGAGCTTAGGCTTTTGACGGTCGTGCTTCGATATACCACGGGAAAAAAAGCTCGATTCTCGACGAAGATCCCCGCGCGCTCCACCGCCTGTTTGCGAAGCTTTACCTCTCCTTTTTCCATGACATTTTTTCTTTCTCCGCTTTTTCCTTCCTCTTCTTCGCGTCCTCTCACCAACAACGTCTAGGAAAGCAGCGATATTTAAACAAAGTTTCTCGACCCGAAAGGTTACCGCAACGCTGCCCGTGTTAAAACTATATTTTCAGAGTAAAGCGACCAAATTCTACGAGAAACTTTCTTCGTAAATTTTTCTTGCATTTCAGCATCTCCGGTAACATCTACCACGAGTGTTTTACTCCGTAACAATTATCGAGTTTCTTTGCGAAGATTGTACGTGACGCTGGGCTTCCATTCTCGAGAAAGCGTCGATTATCTGGACGGATAAAACGATCGACAGCGATCGTCATTAAGTTACAATCAAATTCCTGACTGCGTATGATCGCATCGAAGAGTAATTCTCTATCTCGCGGTATTTAGCTAAACGACGATTTTCAGTCTTTTATTTAAATAGTAACGATGATTCGCGTCGAATCGGTGGGTGGGGGCGATACGATTAAGCGATATATTTTAGGGGAGAATTTCGAACGTAAATCAATATGTAAAGGGTCGTAGGAGGTTGTCACCGAGCGGCAGATGTAATTTGTCCGTGGAACGTCGCTACGGTCCACTGTAAAACAAAGCGCGGGGACATTACCACCGAACGTTTCGTGTGGCGGAAATATGCGAAGCGATTTATAGTCAATTTCACGGATAAACGCTACATTCGGAGCGACTACCTTTCTAGCCAATTTCACGCGATAGTAACGTCTCTCGCCTATCCGTCCTGGAAACGATAAAGACGATGAACGATAGTTTCGCTCTTTCGCTCCTAGAAATAAACCGATAACCATCGCCGCCGTAATTACCGTAGTAAGCAGAAACCGTAGTGCTCTCACCGTTTCGCTTACACAATGTCTCGGACTCTAAACTTCTACGGATGAGCCAACTTGCGGCTATATCCGCTTTGCATAGACTAATAACGCGCTTAAGGCGAGACCGGTAATCGTCGGACAATATGTATCTTACCGAAAAGCGGACCGTGCGAAATTTCACCCGTCTCATCCTATCTTCTTTCGATCGATCGATTGGCGAGCTTCTCGGACGAGATCTCGTCGTGTTTCATAGTGATGGACGGCAAGACAAGAATTTCAAGATCTTGACAAGACAAGAAAAATCTATCAAGATTCTTGATTCTTGATAACTGAAACTACAATTATACGTATGTAATTATAATTGTGTAATTATAATTATATATTATGTAATTATAATTTTATATATAGGGCCATATATATCGGGGTTATGTAATATTATAATCATGTTGAGATCTTTCCGTCTATTTTCAATTTGAAATAATTAAATGCAAAATTTAAATTAATTCGAAACAAAAAACTTTATAATTTTACTGGAAACTGCAGTTTATTTTTATTGTAAATATAAGAAATCTCTATTTTGTTATGATGTGTCCTCAAACGTGCTCTTAAGTGCGTGCATTTAGTAAACTAGAGACCTTAAGCTTCGAAATAGTTTTAAAATTTTCTCCTACGAACATTTGTAGCTGATATAGAGTAATTTGAAAATGATCTAAAAATTTCAAGAATTTTCTTGTCCCTTTAATTTTTATGACGAGTAGAATTTAAAAAAAATTTTTTTAATAATTTTTATAAAAATGTTCAAAAATAATAATTTAAGGTGTGGTAAATAAATATTTATAGATATTATAAAAATATCAAGAATCAAGACAAGAAATTGAATGTCAAGATCAAGACAAGACAAGTATGTTCGATTCTTGTCTTGAATCCATCACTACGTGTTTCTCTCGAACGAACGTAACGTCTCACAAATTTTCTTCGGAATTTGCTCGAGAACAATGACGAGTCTCGTTTAACGAGACCGTATTCGAACTACTTCAGTTTTACGTTAGAAAGAAGAGCGCGAGGAAGGTTGCAGGGTACCAACGAGAAGGAGTTGCCAAACGAGGCAGGAGCTTCCTTCCCTTGGGAAATGGAGAAAACGGAGAAAAAAGATGAAAGAAGAATAGGAGAATCGAGGACGAAAAGCTTCGAACCGGACCTTCCGTACTTTCTTCCGACGCGTTGTCTTCTCAATTCCGTTGTGCATTGCAGTCGATTATTCGATTCACGAGAGAGAATCTGCAAGCACCGCGGGAGTGAGGCGGCCTCGCGACCACTCGACGTTTACCAAGATGGCTGGACGAAGAAGAAAAGAAGAGGAAAAGAAGAAAGTATCCTTCGTTAGGATTAAAAAGTAATTGGGAACATAGCGTAGGTAGGTAGGGGGCGATCGTCGGACGAAAGGGGAAAAGTCGAAAGGCAACTATTAAGAGCTCTTGGAGAAAAAGTCGACTTTTTCTCGTGTTAAAAGTTACTCAAACTTTTGTCGGCTCGCACTTTCTTACCGTACAAACGGCCTCACAAATTTGATAGAGCTACGTTTCTAGTATCCTCTTTACCGAACAAGTCCGATGTTCCTTTCGCTCTCGATCGCTTCTCGAGTTTGTAACGCGCGATACTCGTTCCACGTGGAACTTATGGGGAGAAAAAGAAGCAACGGATATAGCTATACGCGTACATAGATGTACATATATGTAAGTATATAGAATCGTGCGGGGTAGCGAAGTGGCACGAGTCGGTAGCACGGCAACCTCGACCACCTCTGGGACCGACCTCTATGCACCTCCTGACACGTCTCGCTCGATCCTTCGAGAGCTGCTTCCGACCTTTTCAAAATGAGATATCAAAGAGCCCGCATCTTCGAATTTCCCTCCGATCGTTTCTCGCGATGGACAATGTCTCTCGTGTACGTCCTGAAAACTACGAATGTGAGAAAAAGACGAAAGATCTATCACGCTATTACTCTCTATTCCATTGCAAAGATGTTCGATGTAATTTAATATATGAACGAGTTCGATCTATCACTGGCTGAAAATACGCACGACTTATGCAAAGGTCGGTCGTTCGAGTTAAAATAAAAGGAGCATCTCGCGCGTTCATTGTTCTCGATAGTGGAAGGATATTCAGAAATATAAATGGAGGACATTAGACGGAGACGTTAAACGCTTTACGCGAAACAATTGTAAGGGTAGGAAGGTTCGACGTGGCACTATTCGAGGTATTATGGTTAAGATCTAGGACGCGGGTGGAGGTTGGGGAGAAGAAAGAACGGTTCGATGAAACGAGAGAATATATCTTTCCGCGAGGAAGAAAGCCAGGGGGTGAGATTAATTCTTGGCTGAAACCTTTCCGTTCTTCTTCCCTCTTGTCCGTTTTTTTCCATAATACCGCGAAAGGTAATTAAGAAAGGTCGATGCGATTTAGCTTCTCCTTCGTCGTTCCGCGTCTGGAAAAGTAATATTTTTAAATTGAGGCCGAGCTCCGTACCTTTTCCTTCTCCACCTCTCGCTTCCAATAATGACTTTCGTATCTTACGTTCGGGAGCTCGAGATAATAAAGTTTGTCGGTCTGAGCGCGGTTCCTCGGCTTTTCCTACGAGTTTTCGATAGTATACCAATCGCGAGAAAGAACTCATTTCTCTTGCAAAGTAATCATATCGTTCCGTCGGTCATTACATTTGCACCAATTAATTTTATAATTAATACAAGTGGATTTACATTTGTGCTTATACGGGTGAAACGTTACTTCGTTTGAAACAATCTTTCGAATGCGATTACCTTCGCTGTCTATGCGTGAACAATGACTGGTGAAACGAGAGATTCTCTTCTCCGTGAGAACCGTTAATAAAAAGGGTCGAATTTTCTTGATATTTCAAGGAGGAGAATCCTCGAGGTCGTTTCGTCGTTTCAGTCGGTGATACCGTACTTATGTAAATAACGCGGGGATTGCGAGACGGAGTATGTAGTTGGCAATAAAAGAGTTTCGGGTAAAAAGATTATACGTATTAAACAAAGAGATAAAGTTTTATTTTACTATTTAACAATATTGCTTGCACGGCTGTCAAGCGTGATCTGCTGGCAATTTCGTTTTCACGGAGCTTCTCGTTTTTTATCTTTCTTGTTATTGCGATTTTAGGAATTGGCTGTTGCCAGTTGATAAATATTAAAAAATGAACGTTTCATACCCCATTATTAATGAATAATACCGAATAAATAATAAATTTCTCCAAAAGTTGCTATGTTAGTCGGAAAACGATGAAATAAGAGATGCGCAACCAGTCATATCGACTGTTTCGGTTCTTCTAGTATTAACACTTTCGTTGCCACAGTGGTCCCATGAGTCCGCTTTTATTTTCATTTGGGCCATAGTGGTTACCGGTGGCCACATTTTTACTATTAAATTTGTCTTGTGGCCCACTGGTGCAAGTTCCAAAATACGCGTGGGAGCAAAAATATTAACACATTCCATGGCGCGTGGGGCGTATGCGTCGAATACAGAACTCCCCGTTCGGGCCATCTAAAATTTTGATCGAAAAGGAAACATTACTTTAGAACATTTATTATAAGATTATGTACCAACAATTGCATGAGATCTATAGTACATTTTAATATTTACATCTTTCTTTTGATAATCATAAATTTGACACTATTATAATATTGCAAGGCATACGTTAGAAAAAAAACTAAATCATGCTAGGCGTGGTATGTATGCGAAACGGTCCTTAACACGTTCAATGCACAGTCCTTCCTAGTTTTTTATTTATTTATTTATTTATTAATGTTTCAACGGGAAGAAATCCCTTTAGTATATATACAGTTTACATTGACAATCATTGGCAGAGAGACAAAAGAACAGAAAATGAAAAACGGAAACGAAAAATTAACAAATACGATTCAGACAGTTAATAAACTTAGCGGAACATGAAAAAAAGTCAAGTTTGTCGCAATGTGAATCGACATTGAGTATAATGCGGTTTATACAGTCATTAAAACCATATACAGTGCGATGAGAGTAAGGTAGAAGTAAAGTACATTGGGAAGTAGTTGGGACTAGTCTATTTCCTCATAGGTCAATATTTAAGTATATTTAATATATTTTTAACCCTTTTTTTTAACAATTTTTTTTTTACAATATAGGAAATATATCACTTGAAATGAAATGATATGATGTTGGAAATATGATGCCTCAGAGGGGACGGTGGAGTGCAAAGGGTTAACATATTTAAATATCAACCAATAAAGAAACGGACTAGACCCTCTTAGGAGGAACTGCACATTGAACGTGTTAACTCCTACGCGGTCTACTCGTACACACATTGCAAAGGGCACGCAGAGAAGGAAAATACCGCGTCCAAAGTCGATTCGAGCAAGTAAGTGCGAAAGGGTCCGAGAGATAAAACCATAATACGAAGGTAGACCCTACCATTCCGGTTGTTCCGTACGGCTCGGGGTTCCGCGACCATTCGTGTACCTCTAGCTCCGTCTCGGAAAGTCTAACGCGAGGGGTATCAGGATCCGCAACAGGTGGACGAGACGTCTCGTCTCCTCTTGCCTAGTCTGCCATCGCTCACGAGCACCGTTCCTGGTCCCCCCTCAACGATTATCCATTATAGGTACCTACATTTCGTGAATTACAACGGCATGAACGATGACGCATCGTCGGCGCCGATATATCGTGATTCGCGCGGTTTCGTCGTTACCTACTCGCAAGGACAGTCCCAGTTCGTTGGTTTTCACGACGCAAAGGTGAAGTTCGTCGGGTTAGTTCCGATCTGTCTCGTGTATTACGCTGAATTCCGGTGACCTTGCGCGCGTGTGCCTTTATGCCTGCTACGAAAACGGGTCGATCCTTTCCAGCGAGAGGCTCCTTTGTTGCTCGATAATAGAGAAACGCGGAAGGTATAAATATACCTCGGCTGAGGTCTATAAATAAAACATCAACTATTCGCGAGGTTATGTAACGCGTATATCTATAAACCAGACATGAAAAACGGTATCCGGTAAATGGGTGAAAAGAAAAAAATTTGTGGAAAATCGCACGAGAGATTGTATAAAAGTATATACTACGTAGATAAAATCGTGGACGAGCGCATCCGCGCTGCGCTGGGAACGCTTGAAAATTGTTCAGGGTATTGTTAGGACGCATGGCTCGGGCGCGTTAGTTTAGCGTGACTGCGCGCGAGCATTTAGTAAATGCATACATTCGTTACGCCGTTCAAGAACGAACGAAATTCCGTCGCTTTACGCGGAGAGTTCGTAACTCACCGAGACCAATCCGCGTTTGCTCTCAACTTAATTGCGACGATGCACTTTCAAAATTAAAACTGATAATCGAGCGAGAAAAAGAGAGAGAGAGGAGGAAGGGAATGTTATAAAGAGGCCAAAAAACGAATAACGGACTACGAACGTCGGACAAATATTTTGAATTTTATTTTGAGGACGCTGCGACGAGTTTTTCTCTCTCTTTTTTTTTTTCTATTCCCCTTCATTTTTACGACGTTTACGTGCGCGACGTTTGTTCTCTCGTCCTACGATAGGACTTTTACGGATGGATTTCCCGCGACTACCGTCGACAATACGATTTGGTTCTTTTTGATCGATCGGAAACGAAGAGAATAGCGGAAGAAAAGAGATGGAAGGGAGCGATATTCGCGCTTTTATCGTCGGTGGGTCTACCTGGCATAAAGTAGAACGGGTCCGTGTACGATCGGACGACCGGACTATCGGACGATCGACCTATCTACTTTTCAAGCGCATAGCAGCTTCTACATGAACGAAATTAATCGTACAACTCTTTTTTTCTCCTTCTTTTATACGTGATTTCTCTTTCAATTAAACTAGTAAAAAAGTTGTACGCGTGATAATAAAAAAAAATAAAAAAAAAGAGAAAATCTCGCGGGTAGGATTCCGTTTGGTTCGACGAAAAGAGTCGCGTACACTCTCTCGGCCCTCCATTTCGCTGTTTCGAATAGCAATTTTTCCTCTTCGAGGTACGATCTCTCCCATCGAATAGGATTGGACGGATGCAGAGGAAAAAGAGCGATCCGACGGGAAAGATAAAATCAAACAAGATTCGGTTGCTCGTAAAAAGTGTAAAAAGTCTGGCGAAGCTTTTTCCGTAACGATGATTCGGCACGACAAAGTTGTCCCTCTCCTCTGTTCACTCGTTCGTCGAAAGCCCGGCTTTGGCGCTTTTCGCGATATTCGGAGACGATATCGAACGGGAGCCAGATCACCGATGTCCATTTTACGCGCGACGTGCCAGAGGTCCAATAAACATAGCCGCGACACATCCATCAGCCGCGACGATGCGCGACAATGGACTCGGGTCGCGAACTTCGCTGTTCCTATTCGATTCAATTCGATCTGGCTCCATCAAAACCATTTACGTTCTCTCGTTAGAACGAGAAAACTGAGATCGTTCGGAGATCTTTAATTAAGATTGTACTAAAACCAGAGATATCGAAGGACCGAGCGATTAGATTCCGCGCGCAACGCGGAAATCCAGGGAATACGCTCGACTGCCATCGAATCTTTCGATCTCTGAACGTTGCTTTTCGTTCTTCCCTCTCCTCCCGTCCCAACGACGAATGCTTATTCCGCGGAAAAGAAAAACCTGGAGAGCGATGCCAAAACTCACAACGAAGCGATCGTCGTGGCTCATCGTCGATGAGCAAACATTAACAAGCACGTTCGGTGAAACAAAGCGCGCGTCCTTGCTAGCTCCGACTACTATCTCCTTCTTTTCTTGTTGCAATATTCCCTCGTAATATATTCCGGCTGGTAGAAACAATGGCGAAACGACCGCGGGTCCATTTTTATGACCGTCCTATGGTCAACGTCGCCTTCCGATACATATACTTTGGGTGCTCGCGTGTGCCATCTTTCGTGATGCATGCGTGTATGTGTGTGACAGAAATTGTACACGGAGAGAGCGAACTCGCTCACCGACGAAAACAACGCGCATTGTGATCAAGAGCCAGCATTCTTTAACGTTCCAGGTAGTACTACGGATTTGCTGCCAGCGCTTCTCCTCATTCACGGTGATTCCTATTCGTGGGGTGCCGGAAATTCGTTCGATGGAACCTCTCTGGCCGCTCACGGACGTCTGATCGTCGTCTCTATCAATTTTCGCATCGGCGTACTCGGTGAGTCAAATTTGCTTCCGCTTTTCGTTCCTATCGTCTTTCTTCTCATCTTTTTCCATCTCTTGTTCGTTTTTCTTTCCACCCCTCTTTGCTTTTCTTTTCGAACGACGACGAGTGGCCAACGCTTTACGTACCTACCCCAATTCCCTACTCTACCGTTTTGTCTTTCAAACAAAAAACTCTTGTCGAGAGATTCGCGCTTTCGAGCAAATAAGATCGAAAAGCTCTCTCCGGCTTTTACCCTCCCCCCCGATAAACCCTTCGGCGTTTAGAGAATAATCGCTCTTTCTACTTAAGCCGCGAGGCCGAACTCGGAGAAGAAGCGACGAGGAGATTCTCTGGTACGGGGCAAGACGAAGAGAGAAAGAGAGAGACGACTTAAACGGCGGTTAATCGTCTCTTGAATATTTCACGAGCTAATTTTCTCGTTGAATGAAAAACAAAGACGGTAGCCCTTGGTCAAGCCGCTTCGGCACCCTTCCCAACGAGATCGCTTTTCTTTTTTATTCTCTCCCCTTTTCAAAGCCGTCCTTCCATTTCGTTCTACGCTCGTGCCGTCGTCGTCCGGGCCTCGACTTTTTCGCCTTTTATTACCGACCAAAAAAGAAAGAAGGAAGGAAACGCGAGCATGTTTGCGAAGAAGAAGAAGAACGAACGTTTGAAAAGATCAAGCGTTTTCGACGAACGAAAATCTCGCCTACGCTTCGACCCCTCCGTTAGAAAAAGCGTGACGCGTCAAACGCGAGATCCTTCGGTCAGCCCATTTTTATATGCGCCGAGAAGTGTGCTTGGAGAGTGTGTTTGAAGAGGATGAAGGGAGGATGAAAATAAAAAGAAGAAGGAAACGGTGGAAATTGGTTCCGCTATATGAGAGTAGTCGCGATAAAACGACGACGTGGCTTGTACGAATGGAGTTTCATAGAGACTTCGTACCAGTGCGAATATACTCTCGAACGTTAACTCGGATACGAGGATCGAAAGAGAGAGCGAGGAGACAGATAAACAGATAGAGTACCGGGAACCACTGAAATGTTTCGAACTTCTACGGAGAAAGATAGGGTGCTCGCGCGTCACTGAAAACGTTTAGCGCGCGCCATTTCCCAAGCACGCTCGATTTCATCTCGTGCCCGCGTGCACGAGACTTTGTAAATTCAGTTTGTTTCAACTTTCCTACGTTCGTTGGCGTTCCAAGCGTATGAGCCAGCGAAAATTAATTAAACATTTCACGAATATTCGTCTTCCCCGTATCGCGAACTTTTCGCTTATGACACGTATTTCTCGAGGTAGTAACCAAAAGCTAGAAGAGAATTCGAGATACGCTCGGGGTTTCCTTCGAGATCGTGAGTACGTTTGGATTGTTTTTCTCTTTTTATTTTCGGGAAAAAGTATTCGGCCACGCGTCGTTGTCCTCGTCGCCCGGCGGCGATCGAGGAAGAATTTTAAATATTGCTTCGTCCGTATACATTTCGTGGCGAAGAAACGAGGAAACAACGGTGGTTGGTAGCGATCGGAAAACGGCTATCTTCGCCCTTTTTCGACCGGTGATGCGCGAGTGCAGACAGAGAGAGAGAGGGTAGGATAGAAAGACCTCTTTCTTCTTCGCTCTTCCTTTGTTATAATGGAGCTGTCTCGCGTGCATTTTGTTCAGCCAACGAACGAAACATACCCCGCGGCGTTATTCAATGGCATGTGAGCTAGCTTGCGCGCGAGCCTAGGTCCGACCGATCCGATTTCTTTTTCTTCCCTTTTCGGGAATCTCTCTCTCTCTCTCGAATTCTTCGTCCCCTTTCTCTACGAGTTTGGCTAGCTGTACTCGTGCATGAATTTTTCTTTTACCAACGAAGCTAGATGTACTTACATATGTATGCACGTAGCCGCAGCTAGACGCGATATACCGGTATGTACGTGGTTCGTGCCTTGGCTTATATCCGGCTTCCTTCCTTTCGTACAGACGCGACCATCCTAAAACGTGGAACACCGTTTGTACTCGGCAAATCTAATCTTCTCTTTTGTACCGTCACTCTTTCTCGGCCTTTGCCTCGAACCCGCACGAAACAACTCGCGCTCATTATGCGAATCGTTTGTCTCGAACGCGCTCATTTCGATTCAGGGTAAGGTTGTTCAAGTCGTACCGTCTAAGAAAAATCCTGCATAATAATGAGTATTTAGGAAATATGTAATAACTATATTTGCTATTCGATTCTAGTGTAAATATTGTTTTTATTTATTAGAGCAACTCTGAAAAAATTATTGTGTTGTTATAGGGGAAAGTATGGTATATTGGACCGCGGCAACTAAATTGGACCACCTTTGTATTTCAACATAGATTTTCCAAAACAAAACACAAACGTTCAATGTCACAACGAAAACAATACGGCCGATATGTAATAATGTTAGATGCATATCGTTTGGTGTTGCCAATATTGAAATTGAAAAACTATCTTTTGAAATACAAAGGTGGTCCAATTTAGTTGCCGGTCCAATATACCATACTTTCCCCTATAAATTAATCTAAATTGAAAAAAAGACTCCAACTCCAGAACAGGTACGACTTGAGCACAGGTACGACTTGAGCAACCTTACCCTAAACTTACTCTCCAACATCGATGATACGAATACCATCTGTACAATTGGTCCCTTTTACGGAAAATCGCTGACAAATCAATTAGGATTCGCGAAACGAGCGAAACGATGGATCCGCGCTGGATAATCGCGCAAGCACCACGGTTTAACGTCGTTAGGGTAAATACTAGAAGTAATTATACTCGTGGCTTCGCTACGTTCGTAATTAGTGCAATGGCACTCGGTGGGCCTTCCTGCGATATTTACGTGAAAAGACAACGGGGAAATGGGAGAGAGGCAGATGGCGACCGGATGGTCGGACGAACGCTCGGACATGGAATTTAAAAAGGCGGGAGAGATGAGCGTGATATTTTTTAATTTGCATGGAAACGGTGTCTTACGTAATATGAATGATAAAGTAAACGAGGAAAGCTGGCGCATCTTGAAAAGGGGGAAATGGTCAACAGTGGACAAATGTGATGGAAGGATGAAGCTTGTCCAGCGAACGAGAAGACAATCGTGTAAAAATAAATTCTCATCGTATTATATCGTGGCAGAGAAATTTAACCGAAGGTGTGGGACTTCGAATGCCGTGACCTCGAAGGAAAAAACACGGGTAAGAGGGTCTGACGAGCTCGTGCAGCTTAAGAAGGGTAACGGGAGGGTTCGGAGATACGGCTCGGCCGCGCATGCACGCTTCTCTGCCCGAGTTCTTAATTAGAGCGTTCAACTCTTCGATATTGATGATCTAAATTCGTACCGAGCTTTAAAGCCGAAGAGAACGCGCTTCTTCTCGTGGTACGACGAGCGCGGGGTGTAAGAGGTAATCAAATTTTGATTGCCTCGATAGGTAGGCGCGTGCGTATCGCTGTAACGCAAGGATGAACATTTTTCGCGTGGGTCGCGCATCGCGATAAATTTCGAACAATCACGTTGTTCCTTTGTCGTTCGATCCAACGTACTATACAGGGTGTCCGGTTCCATGTAGTCAAGCAGAGGACTACATGTACACATCAATGACTCGAATCGAAATGTCTAATACCATTTTTCGAAATTCGACATAATTAACGAATTATTAATTAACAAAGATCGGCCAATCACGACAAGCAGCGACATGTAACGTTGTTTATTATGGATTGCTCCTCCTACCGCTTCATCTCTTGCCTAGCTCGAGTGAACCGCCTTCCTTTGCTAATCGCCATAATTAACCGATCTTTGTTAATTAATAATTCGTTAATTAAGTCGAATTTCGAAAAATGGTATTAGACATTTCGATTCGAGTCATTGATCTGTACATGTAGTCCTCCACTTGACTACATGGAAGCGGACACCCTGTATACAGAGCGTTGCTAAATATTGTAACCTGATAATGGCAATTGAAATTTACGGTAGAAGCGTTGCTAGGGAGCCGGCAGCGAAAACAAATGATTTCGTTGTTGTTAGCGTCTTTTATAATGCTTTGTCGCTTCGTGACTAGTGCAGTGTATTATTTCTTAAGTTTGTCAATGTGTAGTATATTGTTTCTATTTTCAAATTACGCCGTAGCGATCTCGTTCTATTCGTTATCGATACGACCTGGCAATTATACTAAAAATTGCTTTTGATGTAAAGAGAAATAAATGCACTGGATGCTTCAAATGGTGTCATAGGCGATGCGCGTCTATGCAACAAACATTGTGCGATTCGTGCGTAAATCAATAATCTGGTAGATAGTTTCATAAATGAAACACTTTTTAATCAGATAAAAAGCGAGTAATAAAACATTTTCCTCATTAAAGGAAAGGAAACCCAATTAGGAATACTTTTTTCAATATCTAAACAATGCATCTTTTCACATATATATTTTTTACTGTGTTTGCATGAACTTTTGAAAAATATCGATTACAGATCTTCGTTACTGAGTTTTCAATATATTTATACTAATCTTTTCACGTTGACACATTGTGTGCCAAACTGATTTTTATATAAATACCCCCAGGGGCCAACAGGAAATATTTGATACATTGTTGGTTTGTTGCCTAAAAATAAATTTTATAATACTCACAAAGCCCCTAATATGATAATAAATAACTTCTAGTAAAATTTTACGTGTAATACATAGGATAAGGATGCTCAAGTCGTACCTGTTCTGTATTTGGGGTCTTTTTTTTAATTTCGATTAACTAATATGACAACACAAAGATTTTTCAGATTTGTTCTAATAAATAAAAACAATATTTACACTAGAATCGAATAGCAAATATAGTTTTTACATATTTGCTAAATACTCATTGTTATGCAAGTTTCTTCTTAGGGGGTACGACTTAAGCAACCTTACCCTATATGGATGAAGTGGCACGCAATGTATTAAAAGATTGAGTTGATTTTAAAAAAATGTTAAAAAAGCTTTCGGGGGACGAAATTTAGGCTTCTTACCCTCGATAAATTTTATCGATAACATGAATCCCGTTCGCAGATTCTAAGCGTTACGAATTGTCGACAGGATTCCTGAAGACTGGATCGAAAGGAAGCGCTCAAGGAAATTACGGACTGATGGATCTAGTGGCGGGACTTCATTGGTTACGCGAGAACATCGCAGCGTTCGGCGGTGATTCGGAACGGCTGGCGCTCCTTGGCCACGGCACGGGGGCGGCACTCGCCAATTTTTTAGCCGTCTCTCCGATGGCCAAAGGTAATTCCATTTCGTTTCGATCGTGTTACGAACGTACGAGACGCGTGCGATTCACCGTGTGTCGCGCGTACTCGGTCGAGCGATTCGCTTAACGAGCTCGAATTAATGCGCATTATCGTATTTACATTTTATTCAAATAGATCGAAGCCGAACGTATGCCGAACGATAATGCTATGCAAAATTAAAAAACACCGCGACGTGGAAACTAATTACGCGGATTCGAAGTTTTAACGAAGCACTTAATTGCGATGGCACGATGAAATCTCTCCGCGGCGAGAAACAAAATAAACTCGAGCGGCTAAAAGAAAAGTTTAATTAACCCCTTTGGACAGAGGAGAATGTACTCGTACCTTTATGGCCGTTGACGAAAGGCCTCCCTTTAATATACGATATGAAAGTTGGTTACGCTCGAGAAAGAACGCGTCTACGGTCTACATAATATACCTACTATGAAACGATACTAGCTCTCTTATCGCGCTTCACACGTCGCCGCTTTTCGCGCAATCTGCCAAAGGGGCGGAAGCTGGAAGAAGCTCCGAAAGAGGAGAAAAAGAGAAGGCACGGAGGTCGCGTAATCCGAAGGAAATCCCGCGATACGTAGCGCGCGCGTGTCGAAAAATCAATACCTTCCATTTTCCGCGTCTCGCCCTCTATCCCGCTCGGCTCGTCAACGCTCCGCTCCGCTCCGTTTCCCTTTCGGCCGCTTAACCGCGCTTCCGTGTGCCGCGAAATTTGCCTTTTATATTTTCACCGCGACGTTCTTTTTCTTTCGCAACAACGAGGTAGCCGCGAGGAGACAATAAAACGGACCGTAAACGATAGTCGCGGTTTCGATAATACGAGAACACGATTATTAGCCTTCGAGCGAGTCCGTGGAAAATCGCCGGAAACTGGCCCGTGCGGTCGAACCATTCGCGAGCTTCGTTCTCTCTCATTTTTTTTTTTTTTTTTTCTATTTAAAGAGTCCGCTCGAGCGAACGATCCGAGAGCAAACGAGAAAACCAAAGTAAAAGAGTACCATTTACAATAGACTATTCGAAAGGAGGTCGCGAAGAAGAGGAAAAGCCGCTAGGTAGAAGCGTACGTACGACGTACAAAGTATCTTTCCGTACGATAGAGGCTCGCGCGTGGGTGTTTGTGTGTGTATACGCGAGGGTGAAGGGTGAAAAGTAAAAAGGGCAGGAAGGGATGGAGGAGAGTATACGTATGTATAAAAAGGGATATAGACGTCGGTACGACTATACCGAACGGCGAGTGGCTGTCGAGGACGATGGTGTGTCGTCGTCGTCGGGTACTAGAGACCTTAACAAGCTTCCTAGAGTGTAGTCTTCCGTGACTCTGCGAGTCTGAAAGCCGAAAGGGAGTAGGGTGAGATCGTAGAGAAAGAGGGTGGGAAGAAAGAGTCGTGTCCGTTCCCTACCAGGTCCGTACCGTTCCTAGATTGCAGCCCAATTCCGCTAACGAACCCACCCCCCGTGCCTTCTCTAATATCCTCTTCCTTCGTTCTGCGATGTCGAGTCACCCTTTAAAAGTCCTCGGCGAGGGTGACGACGAGCGACGTAGAGGCGTGCTCGCTTCTAAATATATTCTTCTTCTTCCCCCTTCGTACCTACCTTCTCCAATGGGAGAGTAGACCCTAGAGGGAGATGGATGAGAGTGAAAAAAATATATAATAAATTCGTAGAGCTAATCGAGAGAGTGATTCTGCTCGGTGGTTCGGCCCTTTCACCATGGGCGATTCAACGCGATCCTCTGATGGTGAAACGTCAAGTCGCCGAGCAAACCGGCTGTCCCGGAAGCGAGGAAGCCGATGACATCGCACCGTGCCTCCGGTTGCGGAGCCTCGACGATCTCATCGACGTACAGCTCGATCCGCCGAGATTTACCTCCGGTTTCGCGCCCTTCGTCGATGGAACGGTTCTTCCGCAACCGATGACTCAGGTATGCTCTGCTCGAATACGTCTTTCTTTCGTTCGAATTATCAGACTTAACCTATTAGTTCCCAAGGTTAGGACGAAACTAATTTTTACTGCATTTTATTACTAAACATATATTCGAATAACTGTTTATTATGAAATAGAAGAAAATGACGAGTTATTATTGATTTTTTTAGAACGAAGTGTTAATCCCCGAGTCGAAATTTTAATTTCGGTTTGATCCTCCAAAGCCTATTTTTCTTTGTTGTTTCTATATGCCGCTCGAATTATCACTCGCTTTCACCCTACGAGATGCTGTGGAAGGTTTGGTAGGTTTTGACGAGTGATCTAAACTTCGATTTGACCCTATAAAATGCTCTAAACTTTGATTTGACCTTACAAATTCTCCAAAAGCTACAATAGTAGGATTTGGAGGGTCTAAACGAAGTTTATAAGCTACGTTTTGACCCTCTATTTGTTAAAACCGGTCAAAACGGCCACTTGGAGGTTGAAAACGTAGTTTATTCGCCACATATTTTCCCTATTCCATACAAGCTTCAGTTTTAATCTCAAACTTCTAACAGAGCATTTTGGAGGGTCAAATCGCGATTAAAATTTCGACTCGGGATATATCTACGCGACGGCTGAAATTTTCGCAAATATTTAAACAATAATAATTTAAAAAATGTTTCATTTACGCAACATTGGGAACTAACGGGTTAATATAAAATCTCGACAGAACTTCCAGCCCACTGCCTCTTCCGCGGGACTCATGCCTCTCATGCCAGGACCCGGCGCGGAATTTGCCAATTTCGGTGATCGCGATCTCTTCCTCGGTCTAACGTCCGACGAAGCTTGGGTGAACCTTACCGACGAGGATCTACAGGTAATAAAAAGAATTCGACGGCATTCGCGCTAGTCGTACACCAATTTTATCGACCTTCCCGTTTTAATCGTTTCTAATGCGTAACGTTTACTTTCGCGAGGCGCGAATTGAAATCGAATCGGTAATCCAATCGCATTGGTAGATTAAAAAGGACCCAAATTTCGTTACGGGAGCGCGCTCGCGTTTACGGATTTAATTGTAATTGGTTACGACTAATTATAGAACAAATAAATTACGATCACGTTAGAGAAGGGGTTGAAACTCGTACGTGGAAAACGATCGATCCGCGCGTCACGTACGCGCTTTCCGCTCGAGTTCTCGTCGAATTGCGCTTAATCGGCGCGAACTCAGCGCAAAATGAAATTCCATAACCGGACATGACGCTCGGGACTTTCGCATTTCGTATCCATAAAAATTGAAATAACTTTTAATTACGACGCTATTGTAACACCGATCACCCGTCGAATCTATATCGAAAGTTCGAGTGCCGACGTTGGAGAGAGAACGGCGTGAAATAAAATTTGAAAATTAGAGGAAGTAAAATATTCCCGTGGTCCGAACAAACGTCACGGGGAATGCTGGCTGGCTGGGAGAGATGGAAAGCTTTCGGATTCGGTAACAATGCCGAACGGCGATTTGCCTTTCGACTTTTATCGAGATTTCTAGCGCACTCGGGGATCGTAAAACAAAAGGCACTTTCGGAAGAGAATAGAAGCGACGATATATAGCGCCGCCGCATGGCGTTCCTTCCATTCTCGGCGAAGTTATTAAACTTTTCGGAGGGAATCGGTACGCGCCGCGGTGGCCTGAGTTAGGCGCGATTAGAGCTAGAATGGTAGAGAAGAGAGAGAAAAAAAGTAGACGCTTGCGTGCTTCAGAACGGGCTAAACGAGACGAGAAGAGATCGCATTCTTCGCACTTACGTGCGAAACACTTATCGTTACCACCTGCACGAGATCTACTCGACCCTGCGTAACGAGTACACCGACTGGGAGAGAGGAGAGCAAAATGCCTCGGCCATTTGCGAGGGACTCGTTTCGCTTCTCGGCGATGGACAAGTCGCTGCGCCCCTTCTTAGATTGGCCCTGCTTCATTCCGCATCCGGTGGACGCGGATACTTTCTTCACTTTCAACCGGGCGACCGACCGAGCCAAAAAGGCGAGGAAGTCCCCTATCTCATGGGTATACCTCTTCTTCGAGGAGATTTCTCCTTATACTCCTCGACCAACTACACAGTCGCCGACGAGAATCTATCCAGGCTTCTCGTACATTACTTGGCCAACTTTGTCCGACGCGGGTGAGTTATCTCTTTATCTATCTATGGCTTTCTCTCTATCTCTCTCTCCTTTAATCTTCTCTTCTTCTTCTCCCTTTTTCATTGCAAGATCGCATTTATGCTCGTTCGATGCTAATTCCGCAAGGACCTTATCGCGATCACGCTCGCGTTAATGACATTCGGATACTCGTACGATCGCGTACTTCGAATCTATAGGGACTATACAGGGTGTCCGCTTCCATGTAGTCAAGCGGAAGACTACATGTACACATCAATGACTCGAATCGAAATGTCTAATACCATTTTTCGAAATTCGACTTAGTTAACAATTTATTAACTAACAAAAATCGGCCAATTACGGCGATTAGCAAAGTAAGGCGGTTCACTCGAGCTCGCAGCTAGGCAAGGGATGAAGCGGTAGGAGGGCAATCCACAATAAACAACGTTACATGTCGCTGCTCGCCGTGATTGGTCGATCTTTGTTAGTTAATAACTATTTAACTGAGACGAATTTCGAGAAATGGTATTAGACATTTCGATTCGAGTCATTGATGTGTACATGTAGTCCTCCGCTTGACTACATGGAAGCGGACACCCTATATATACTACATAGAGTCCAAACGTATGCGCGTTAAATCGCGGTAAGAGCTCGTAAAATGTAGGAAATATTTACGAGCACGGATATTGTCTCGGTTATGCTCATTTTCTACATATAATACGGAAGCGATAGATCTCGCAAGCTCGTTGTCCCGGGAAGAAGGTTACTTCGTGCGAACGTTCGCCTCTAGCTAAAATTTTTTCGCGATGGAATTACGAAGCGATACCGACGCGTCTTCCTCGTTCGATTCACGCTACTTGGCCCAATTTCCGCGACGTTCGAACGATAACGATGAGAAGGGAGGGGGTAGAGAGGACCAAGCAGCTGTTTCGAGTTTCGCCAAGAGGCAGTATTTGCAATTAACGGCGTTCGCGTAACGATCAAAGGAAATTAACTTGAGATCGCGCGTGCCCTGTAATTCGCCGTCTCAATTAGCAGGCGCGGTATTCGGAATCGAAGTGGTACTACCAACTTTGCATACCGTCGTCGATCCCGCGCTAGGTAGTCGCATCGAGAGTAGGTAGTCGCTCGCTCCAGAAACCGATTTACGCCGACTTAAGTTAATTCCCTTAACTCGAACTACATTCGGAACTTGAATACCGAATTGCCTTTCATAGACAGCGATGATCGTCGATAGGCAGCGTGCGCGCGCGCTGGGTAAGAAAGGAACAGAGGGAGAGACCAAAAGAGAGAGAGAGAGAAAGGGCATTCAAAGTTGCACCAAGTACCGTCGGTTGATAGTACTCGGTGTTAGAGCCTCCTAAGAGGGACGATGGTGAGAAGCAGCTGCCATACGGAGCTCGCAATTCCAAACTTGCGATCGCACCGTCCTAGCTATGCTTTCACGCCGTAATTGGTGAGCAACCTCCGGGCTTCCCACTAAATTAGACCTCGGCTTCGACGCCCGATTCGCCGATAGAACTGTGACACGTTTTATGTCTTTGCGCGAGGCCGATCGGTGACGACACGACTACTATTCGTTCTGGCTCTACGAGCAACGTCGAATCCATTCGGAAATACGGGAGACGGAAGTTTCTCTTGTAACGAATTTCCGCGCGTTAACCGTTTCGAACGGTTAAATAGAATTCGCTGGTTTATACGCGCCAGTTGCTCGAAGGGGGGGCCGCGTTGTTTATCGCTTTTGATAATCGTGGATCCTTGTAAGAAAGTGGAAGGGGGCGTGCTGTTTCAGAGATCCGAACAGAGCGAGTCCTTTGACGTCGGGCACGGAGAGCGGATTGACGAGTCCACCGTTCTGGGAGTCGTACGATTCGATAAATCAGCTTTATCTGGAGGCCAGTCATGTGACGAAGCTGCGCTCGCACTATAGGGGCCACAAGATGTCTCTATGGTTGAATCTGTTACCGCAGCTGCACCGGCCGGGCTACGAGATCAACATGCGTCATCACCATCTGGCGGAAAGTCCGAGTCTGTACGAGGGACCGGTACGTCCGCAGAGCATGGCTTTACCGTTACCCGCACCACCGTTGCCCATGCCCTCGCCAACCGAGCCTTCCTCCGTATCGCGCGGGATCTCGACGACCGAGTGTATGCCGAACGCTACAGCGAGTACAACGATAGCGAGTACCTCCAAGACGATGCAACACTCGAATCTCGGTCCTGGACCCAACAATCTCTTGCGGAAGTTAACCTCTAGTTATTATCAGAATTACACAACCGCTCTCACCGTCACCATAGCCGTTGGTATATTTCTTTTGCTCCTAAACATCCTCATCTTTGCTGGCATCTATCATCAACGGGACAGAGGCTCGTCGGGGAGTTCGGGTCTATCGGCGTTCGGTGATAAAAAGAAGGAAGAACTTTTGGAAGCTGGGTGCTCTGGCATCGAGATAGGCGGAGCCGCGGGTAAACAAAGGTTATCCTCGATGAACCTGATCGATTCACCGGGCGCTAGTCCGCCGGTTGGTCACAAGGCTAAGCTAGTCCAAGAGCTGGAGCTTCAGCTTCAGGAGTTTCAGTGCTCGCCACCGCCGGGTGGAGGAAAGAGAGTATTGGAGCCACCATCCTACAGTAGAAATCCGTGTGGCCAAAGAACGAGGACCCCGTCGCCGTGCATCGACGCGACCATCGCCAGGATGCAGGACGACGATGTCATCGGTGGTACTCTCGACAGCGACGACGACGATGACGACGACGACAACGAAGAACTGCCAGAGCCACCACCGCCACCGAAGGTTCAAGCTCCGAACATCGCACTCGCTTGTCCTGGAATTCTCCGGCAACCTGGAACACCCGGTAGCGCTAAGAAACGCGTACAGATCCAAGAGATCTCCGTTTAACGGTGACACCGACGATATCCTCGAGCGGATACGATAATATCGAAGTTCGATCGACGCGCGAGACACGGGACTTTTTAAACATTTCTTTGATAGTGGTACGAAAGTGTTCAGTAGTTAATTACGTTCCAAAGGGGGGAGAGAGTGGACAGAGGGGGAGAGTTTCCTATGATCGGGCTTCGACGGACTAGTCCACGTCGAAGCTCGTCGATCGACTCGAGGGAGAATTCCATGAAATTCCTGCAGGTAGAAAGAATTCTATCGTTTCGCTAAAGATAACGGCTCCCGAGAGAGGGATGAGAGAGAGATGTCGATCGCGAAAGAATTTCGCGAAAACTTTTCCCTTGCTCTTCGTCTCCTTCTCTCTCTCCCTCTCTCTCTCTCTCTCTCTCGGGATCGTTTCTAACGGCCGTCAACGCCGTGACGCGTTAGGGATTGATACGGTCTCAGGAAGACAGAGAGACTACGCGGACACGTTTCCTTGGTGTTCGCTCAACCGGATTTGTCATAGCACTAAGTGGAATTATTCGAGGAATTGGAAGTTACGAGCCTCGACTCTAGGTTTGTACGGTGATACGATATAATAGTAAACATATACATAAATACATACTGTCGGTTTTGTCGAGAACGAGAATGGAACGAATTGTAAGGGATAGTTTCGGGGCGCGAACGTGTGAATTTGTACGAATCGATGATCTCGCGAGGTCTTTTCGAGTTCTCGTCGACCTATCGGCTCCAATCGCGTGATTTAAACTACGAGTGTGCGTGTGAGAAGCGACGGGCAATGATAGAAAGTAAGATAGAAATGGGAAGAAGAGTAACGATGTATGAGAGTTAACGAAATAAAATTGTAAATTATATGCATTATCGGAAGTACGATGCTTGAATATGCGAAGAGTGTCCGGGTCCATCCTAGTATACTTTACTCTTTTTTTTTTTTTACTTTTTCGATACGGGGGGTGCTTACTCCGCCTTCGCTCAATGCTTCGATTTTTTTTCGTCGTTATTTACTCGATGCTTCGCGTTATACGACTCTTTGCGACGTTTTCAGATCGATAAATTTTTATTACGCGTTTTATCCTTTGCAAAAATTACATCCTTTCTTTACGAATCTATAAATGACCGTGGACTATATACAGGGTGTCCGGTTTCAGGTAGTCAAGCGAAGGACTACATGTACACATCAATGACTTGAATCGAAATGTCTAATACCATTTCTCAAAATTCGTCTCAGTTAAATAGTTATTAACTAACAAAGATCAGCCAATCACGGCGAGCAAACGACATGTAACGTTGTTTATCGTTGATTGCTCCTCTTACCGCTTCGTCTCTTGCTTAGCTGCGAGCTCGAGTGAATTGAGTTCCTTTGCTAATCGCTGTAATTGGCCGATATTTTTTAGTTAATAATTCGTTAACTAGGTCGAATTTCGAACAATGGTATTAGACATTTCGATTCGAGTCATTGATGTATACATGCTGTCCTCCGCTTGACTACATGGAAGTGGACACCCTGTATAAAGAGAAGAAACGTAAAGAATAACCGCGGACGTAAGACGCCGGCGGAGAAAGAGACTGATTGCGAGAGAGGGAAATGCGAAAAAAAGAAAACGTAACTGTTGCATTCCCTCTTTCTCTCACTCTCTCGTTTTTCAAGCGACTGCCGTAAGAGACATATAAAGCCTATAATATATCTAAATCGCGGAAAGATCCATTTACGATTAGAGATATAAATGAAATACACGAAAGATGATCGTTGTAAGCACCCCATCTTCTAACGTTTAAGAGTTCCAAATTGGAGAGGTAATGAGAACCCGTGCGTGGGGCCATTCGTAAAACGACGTAACCTAACCAATTAATTTAGCTTATAGTCGAAAGGACACTCGGCCATCGTAAATAAGAAATTAAGAAAAAAAAAGAATTCGTCGTACTCGTGCCGATTGCGCGTGCGCCTTGCAAGCCTAAGATGAATGGAAAAAAAAAATAGGAAAGAGAGTAAAAAAAAAAAAGTAAAAGCGCCGCGAGGAGAGACGGATTATCTTGTGAAAAACATTGTGGCGAGGGTAAAAATCGATGGTAATTCGATGAGAGCGCGCATTTTCCTCGCCGATGTGCGCGAAAAGGATAATAATTTGAGATAAATTTGATCGTCGATCGAGTCGGCGCGTTCGTTTCACATCGATTATCGAAGAACGGGCGCGTCTACGAGCGGCGTCCGACTTCGTACGCGTACAGAATTAAAAAAAAAAGAAAAATAAAAAAAAAAAAGGGAAGAACACACTCATATACATCTATCAATGTTTGGAATGTTGGGATTTGTTTAAATAAATACTTGAAGCATTTAAAGCGTGATCGACGTTGAGATTCTCTGTCGAACCCAACCCGTCAGCGAGCATCGCCTCGTTACTTCCTTTCAGTCGCGTTTATAAGGAGCACGGGCTGCTTCATCTCCGGTGTTTCATGCAAAAGCGAGGAGCGTAAGGATACGAGGACCGAATTTCTTTAGAAGAAAGCCTTTTCCCTTTTATCCGTGCTAGAGAGAGCACGTACTACATGAATTTTATTACAGGAAGAACACGGACGTTACAACCGTTATATTTTTCGTGAAAAAGCCGGCGAATCGTAAAGCATAGAAACCGTAAAAAGGAAGTAGCGTGTAACGCGGTTCGCGTGGTAACTCGCACGAAGCCTTAATGGAACATACCGCGACATTTTTCGTGGGTACGATCATTATAAAGAGAAACCCGTTATCGTTTCGCCTTACTTTCGTGCTAACTCGAAGAAAAATAGCGAGGTAAAGAGATGAAGTGGGATGGAGAGAAAGAGAGAGTGGGAGGGGGGGTAAGGGAGTAGTACAAGAGAGATAGAGATAAAGAGAGAGTCTGAAAGTGGAAAAGGAATGCGAAACATTGGCGAATAATGTCAAGGAAGTCGGTACAAGTGGTCTTGTTGGAATTCTCGTCGAAGGGTACCGCTCCGAAACCGGCCGAGGGTAGTTTTTCGTCGTCGAAAGCGTCTCTATTCCCGTTTCCTCGGCCTCCTTCTTCAAGGTCTTTGCGACGACGACGTCAACGAAGAAGCTGGGCGAGGAGGTGAGAGAGAGAAAGAGGAGAAGAAGGTGGAGGATGAACGAGCCTCGAAAGAGGGATGGGCGGGGCGATGGCCTTAGGGGAGACTACCGACAGGCTCAATGTTTTAGGGTAATGGAAAGTCTCCCTCGTCGTTGCTGGGGGCGGAGGCGAAAAGTAGGGAGGGTGAGAAGAACAATCTCAAGGATCGTTTCTAAGCAAGGTATACCGCTAAAGTGGCACGTGCGACGAGGAAAGAGAACGAGAGAGAGATAGACCGAAACGCACACGCGAGAGATGACAAAGATAAACGGATAAGTAGTGGAAAGAATAAGGGAGATCAAAGCTTTGCCGCGAGTAGAAAGAAGAAGGTGAGAGGCTAGAAGTTGAGCGAAAGAGATTCTCCAAAAAAACAAGCACGATATTTTCGTTTCTTTTTTTTTTCTCTCACTTTTCTCTCTCTCTCTCTTTTCCTCTCGCTACACGGTAGAAGTCGTAGGTCGGTATCGACGTTTCACAGTTTCTGGCAAAGATATGAGGAAGGAGAAGGAGGTACCAACGACGACGACGGTGGTGGTCGAAGCTCGAGCTTTAATGGGGTGCTTCCCGCCTCTTGAGGGCCGAGCCAACGAGATCCGCCGCGGGCTGAAGTATAATTAGTCATGCCATACAGTTCGTGGCATAGACCGAGTACCAACGAACCGCTATATAGCTTTCCTTCGCGGTAGCCTTACGAGGACATGCGCGGCATCCTACCGGCATAGAGGTGGATGTAAACGAAGTGCTCCTTCTACGTGCATACGTAGCCATGCTGCCGGCCGTTCGTTCGAATGTGTATACAGAGGAAAGGACATCGCGCGAAGGTACTACCGCATTTCCTTTGAATTATAACGCTCCGGTCAGCCGCACTCTCTCTTTCTCTATCTATCTATCTCTCTCTTTCTCATTGCGAGCAGGAGAGAAGAACAATGCCGAAACGTAGGTATGCGCTTACGTATCTACGTTGGGTCGACCGAGGCGAATCGGATCACTTTTAGTTTGAAGGCGAAAAAGTAATACTAGCTTGTTTATAAACTTAATTTTCATTATAAATTCGTAAAAAGCATACATTTTACTGTACAACTAACAATCTAAGATCAAACTTAAAATTGTTGCTTTTATTAACAAAAGATTAAAAAGTGAGATCAGGCTAAAACTTCTTATAAAATCATAATTTTTTTAACAAATTTTGGGTATTCATTAACAAATTACAATACCTAAACAAAATTAACAAATAAAACAACTTTATTCGGCACATAAAACACAAATATATGCTCCTTGTACCCTCGTGCCGGCACACTTTTCATGAGACAATTCTTCACAGATGTGGCACGAGATCCAATCCTCTTTTGGTGGATAGATGAATTGTTTTGTTAAATAAATACAGTGCCAGTCTTCAAAAATAATAGAATTAAGAAGAGAAGTGATCCGATTAAAACCGAAGTACAAGATCCGATTCGCCCCACATACAATTTCAAAACATATTCATTAATCACATACTTTATAGCGCTTTAATAAAAAAAACATTAAATTCCATATTCAGATATCTTGAAAATTACTATTAATACCGAAAATCGAAATTATATACTTATCTTTTCATTTAATTCAGATATTTCTAGGTTACACAGCGGGGCAAGTTGTCCCAAAAAACTTGTTTGCTTGAAATTGAAAAAAAACGTATTAAAAACGTCCCAATGCAAGCGGAAAAATTTCCATGTATTGCTAAGAAGTTGAACTTTACGATGGTCACCCAAAAATTCGAAAATATAAGCTACAGAAATCTGTAGAAACAAAAAACCTAAAATTAGGACAACTAGCTCCGGTCTCCCCTATAACAAATCAATGTCTATAACATAGGTTAGTGAAAAAAAAGGACTAAACATTGTGAGCGAGCAGAAAGTTCTTTTCTGTCATGATATTGAAAATATCGACACATCTTTAATTTTGATCCGATTCGCCTCCGTCGACCCTACCCACATACGTTTATCCAGCTCGCATTTGCATATCCCTCGCGTCGACGACTTCGCGAGTTTCTCCTAAGAGTGTCATAATTATTCGGTTTCCAAGTTCGAACATCGTTTTACTCCCGAACGCGATCGAGGGAGGGCCGAAGGAGAAACGCGAGGATAACGAGATAACGGTGATTCGTTTGATGAAACGGGTTTACTCGAACGTCAACGAGACGCTCGTTGCTCCTACTCCTGCAACTCGATAAAAGCGGCGCATATAAACCGCTGCCGGAGCCCCGTCGTTAAAGCTAACAAAGTGGATTAGCGGGTACAGGGGGGTAGTAGAGGACGAGGGATGGATAGGGAACGAGCGCTTCCTCTCACGGAGCTGCTTTCTATCCGAGCTGCTTTATCTTCCTTTAAAACGAAAGAGGATCCGTTGGTCCACCAGTTCTCGACGCTCCCGCCTCTCTTCCAACAATGCTCGCAATAACTTTTCAAAAAGAAGAGACGGAAAGCGAGCAAGAAGTTTCTAGTTTGCGCAACGCGTTCGCTCGAGAGACCGAGTACCTACCCCTCCTTTTCCATTTAGTTTCTTCATTCCACTTTCGGCAAGCAAATTTATATTTTGAAACATCGCGTTAGGAAATCGACGTTTAAACGAATCACCCTTGCCAAAATTCCCGAAAAATTGGCCGAACATACGTTTTCCAGGAATTACGAGCGTTTATCGAATACGTATATCCAATCGTATTGCGTTATAAAAGCAAATTGCACCTTCAAATGTGTATCCTATACACCTACCTACAGGAACAGCAGGAACGTAACGCCTACGGTCATGAACGACCGATGGTTGATTTTGTGCGCTCGCAAAAAGTGTGTTTAACGATAAAATACGTTGTCTCTTATCCGTAATTTACACGTCGAAAAACAAGGACGCGTTTCGCGCTCGTTACGATTCCCATTAATTACGTTCGATGTAAATGTCGTCGGAAGTTTAAATTGAACTTGCCAAGCGATTTACCGTAATTGGCATTTCCTAATCGAAGCGTAAACATTTTCCATCTTCGCGAATAATTCCACCACTAATTCGTTCGTTAGCTTTTTGATTACGAAACCTTGTCACAGGGGAGAAAGAGAGACAACGGTAGAAGGAAGAAAAAAAAAAAAGGAAGAGAGAAATTGGAAGAGAAGGTTACGGAGGAAGGAGCGAAAACGGAGCGTTATTTCCGGTCTCGGATTTCTCGATTCCCATCGGCACGACGACGATTCGATTCTCGATTCTCTGGCCTACCACACAATTTACCGTCGTTTCATCGTGCCGATAAAACTTCCGACAACTTATCTGTATCACGTCGAAGTTGTTTCTCTCTCTCCGTTGCACACGTATCTAACCATCGTATCTCCTTCGACCATCGAGTATTCACATTACTATCTTGTATCTCCTTCTTCGCGTATCGAACTACGATCGATACAAAATTCCGAGACTATCGTCTCGTGGATCCGCTTATCTCTTTTCCCTCCTTCTCTGCTTCGTGAAACGCGAGCCGCACACGATTGTAGAAAAAGCAAATTGCACGATCGACCGCATCTCTGTCTCTCTTCTACCCATCGAGTACCTACGTGCTTTCGAACAACCCCCCCCTCTCTGTCTTTGTGTACCTGGTTCGAACACGGTAATTAGGGCATCGATCGTAGGCTCGTAGCCTCCAGAGCAAATATTTTCGTAAAGAGGATTTTTGTTGCGCGATCTTCCGTCGCGACCGATAAGATTCCCTTCGTTTGCACGATCCACTGATCTGGAATGTTATTTACAATCGTTGCTCGTAAATACATCCGAATACGCGGTATATCCGAGTTGGCCGCGTGATTTTGTTGTCGATCGAAAAAAAAAAAAGGTTCACCCTATAGAGTACGAAAGTACCACGTGTCCCACTGACCTATATAATTGTCAAGTAAACACTTGCGCGACGGCGAGACAACGGCAAAAAAAGAAGGAAGGCAGACCGTTCCGGTGGGTCTGACCTATATAAATTCTTGGAATCGACTGGCCTCGTCGTAACCGGAAAAAAACCGGCCAAGTTCGATGCCCTTCGTTTCCTTTCCTTCTCGTACGTACGTCGATCTAATACTATACACAGATATGCGTTCGTTGGACAAGTCGAGGAAAGAGTCGTAAATAAAGTGTGTTAGCGCGTCGCACGAAACTTTGGGATAGGTCGTATCTATCTAGTCGTATATATGGCTTTTATGTGTACATTAAAGGAGAGCTATCGCTTCGCGCGCTGTCATTTCTTTCTTTTGCCTTTCAGTCGATATTTTTGTTTAATCGTTGCACGAATAATTAACGACCGGTGACACCGAAGTACACGTTGAACTTCGCTATATCTAAATTACTATTCTTCACTGAAAGTTATATACGTCGAGGTTCGCGGACGGTCAAGGTATCGGATAAAACCAGGAACCGTATCGCTCGTTGTAAATTTTTAACATCGGCGCGGACGCGACGATGAACGTCTGTCATCGCGAAGAAACGCTTCAAAGTTTACTAAATCGATAGGAGGTATAAGCTTCGCGGAGTTTTAGCTTAACGTTCGTGCTTCGCGAGGTAGTGCCACGCGAATCTTTGCGAAGAGCGTACGGGAAAAAAAATTCTTCCGAGAATGAATACGGAAGTAAAGAAGTTTCGACGCTGAGAAGATCGTATCGCATCGACCTGGCCAGCCCCCGTCCTGTTATGATCATCCCAGTCTGGTCCGAGAAGTAAGTAAAGTTTTCTATTTACACGTAAGCGATCTTCGATACTCGCGAGTTCTATTTTTTCATCGACTAAACGAATCATCGCAAAGGCTGCACGAAGAATCGAACCCTTACAGCGTATAAAACGGTAGGTAGGTAGGTATACGTGTATAAACGAATAAACAGAGTCCAATCGAGGAAACCTTCTCGAACGAATCCGTACGCCGAGAGTTCTCTCGAAGCATTTTCATCGTCGTCTCGTCGTTTCTTCTCCCTGCTAGCTACTCTATACGTAAAGTCAACATCAAGTTCAGCGATCGACCTTTGGAGAACGTTTTCATCCGATGGAAAATGTTATCCGGAAGCAGTTCCATCGATCGACGAAATGAGCTAGTCGAATTTCGAAAGACCTTCGTCTTAGAATCTGTAATATCAGTTTCGATAATTAACTTCGGTAAGTGCCTCTTCTACTTGGAGAGCACCGACCTCTTTCGATTATAATTTATGGTTTATCGATCGTGTAAAGCGTAGCGCTCTCCGACTCGTTTTTTTTTTTCTTTCCTCTTTTTTTTTATATAATATATGGGAGGAAGGAAGCAGAAATAAAAGCTGTCTCTGCGAGAAAAGAGAAAAAGAAGGGAGATTCATCCGCAGGCTGCATTCGCTTTGGTACGGCTCGGTACGGCACGACTCGAAAGCACAAGAAGCAATTTTCTCGTAGACGAAGCGGAGCGAAGCGGTAGGTACTCGTAGAATACCGCGTACCGAGCCACGGAACAGCCTCGGAAGAGGCTCCAAGCCGGTCGAGAGCCAACCAGAGGAGCGGTTTAACTAAACGATCGATCGAAAGTGTATCGCGAGTTCTGTCACGGAGATATCTACCGTGGAGTTAGCTTTCGTAAAAGTTTCCACGAATTTTTCAAAGCACCGATCTTATTTCCATTTTTTTCTTTTCCTATATTCTTCCTTTTTCTTATCGAGCACGAAATTCATCGATTCGTCCCACGAATATCGAGAGCCATCAAACGATCGTTGACGACGAGAAAGGTCGATGAAAAAGCTCATCTCGCGAATATCAAAGAAAGGGAAGGAAAAAGAATAAGGCGCCGTGCCGAATTCGAAGGCCGCGATAGAAGAAAAGCGACGAAGCGAAGGTGCCAGTCCAGAAGGGTAGTTCGCCATTTGTCACTCTAATACTCCCTCGACGCCGAGGTGCACCTTTATGAAGGGATGGACCGAGAGAAAGAAGGAGACGCCTGTGCGTTCGATATATTCGCCCTTTCCGATAAGACTCTTCCGATATTCGCGCTTCGACGGTTCTCTTTGCTCGAACGTAACGTGCCTACGTAGACGAGTTTCTTCTTAGTAAAAGAGGTTTATTTCATTTCATTTATTCGATAAATAGGTAAAAACTCTTTAGTATAGACAAATATGTTCTACAAAATTGCAACACAGAAGTAATGTAACAATACAGAAATTATACAGGGTGTCCGGTTCCAAGTGTCCAAGCGGAGAACTACATGTACACATTAATGACTTGAGTAGGATAGTCTAATTCCATTTTTCGAAATTTGACTTAGTTAACGAGTCATTAGTTAACAAAGATCGGCCAATTACGGTGATTAGCGAAAAAAGGCGGTTTACTTGAGCTTGCAACAATTCAAGAAACGAAGCTGTAGGAGGAACAATCCACAATAAACAACATTACATGTCACTGCTTGCCATGATTGGCCTATCTTTGTTTGTTAATAACTATTTAACTGAACCGAATTTCGAAAAATAGTATTAGACTTTTCGACTCAAATTATTGATACACACATGTAGTTTTCTGCTTGAACACTTGGAACCGGACACCCTGTATAGAGCCGTTTATCACGTGGAGATTAATTTTCGTAATTCCAAAAGTTTCCTTCAAAAACACGATTGCGCGTTCGCCCGTTCTCTGGAAACGTACATACCGCATAGCCGCGAAAAATTTTTAACGAACGTTACTACTCCTATCGTATGACCACTCTTTGGATTTAATAAAACTTCGTTAATCCGGAGAGCTCTGCTCGTATTTTTATTATCGGTGCCTCCGGGAAAAACTATCGGCTCGTAAATGAAACTCCACCTCCGGTCGATAGAACTCGTAACGGGTGGCATGTTTGCCCTGGCAAAATTCGTCCGTGCCTGCTCGGAATGCCATCGCGAAGACGCGTGCATGGAATATATCCACGTTTCAGAAAACGAGCAAGCTCTGTTTGTCGATAAAAAGAGTTAAATAGAATCGAAAAAAAAATATTTTTCCTACGAAAATAGGACGAGTATTAGATTAATATCGTTCGTTAAACAAATACCGTCTCGTTATCGGATTATCGAGTACGTATTCGAGTAGTGGAAATGTTGAAAAAAAAAAAAAAATCAAAGATTCATTTCTATTAACCTAACGACTCGACCATTAGATTATTCGCTTCGACACCTGTGGAATCGACGATTCCGTCGAACGTACTCGGCTTTCCGTTTCTCTCTCCTTTTTCCCGGGAAACGTCGAACGTATACGGGGGTTGCGGGTATTACCTATATCGGATGGAGAAATGAGAAAGAGGAAAACAAATAGGGAACTCGGTGCAGTTCCTGCAAATCGTCGCGGTCAATTCGGTCGGGTGCGAATTTTCCCTTCTTTTCTGCTGCACGGTATAATTTTACGATTCGTCATCTCCTCCCTCCGGAAGAGGGAAAGTAAATCCGAGTGGCGCGTGCGAGATGACAAACGAATTCTTTTTCTCCCTTGTCGTCCACTGGCAAAGAGAAAGAGAGAGGAAATCCGATATAAGCCAGGCGGTTCTCTTCTTTTTCTCTCACCAGTCTCTATCCCCCATATATCTACCTTTTATCTTCTTATCCCGGCTATCCACGAACGAGGAAAAACGCAAAAACGGTAGATACTTAAACGAGTACGGCGAGAAAGGACGACGATCGATCGATTTCGAAGACGAATGGATGATGATTCGTTAGCTCGGTGGATGTCTCTCTTCAAATATTTATCGCGTCGAAACGTGTGCGTTGGCTCGATCGTTCGTTCACGGAGGCCATGCGAGAGGTCAAGACGGGTGGGTCAAGTAGTGATGGACGGCAAGACAAGAATTTCAAGTTCTTGACAAGACAAGATTTGTCCTTCAAGATCAAGACAAGACAAGAAAAATCTATCAAAATTCTTGATTCTTGATAACTGAAACTACAATTATACGTATATAATTATAATTATATATTATGTAACTATAATTTTATACATAGGGCTATATATATCAGGGTTACGTAATATTATAATCATGTTGAAATCCTTCCGTCTATTTTCAATTTTAAATAATTAAATGCAAAATTTAAATTAATTCGAAACAAAAACTTTATAATTTTACTGAAAACTGCAGTTTATTTTTATTGTAAATATAGGAAATCTCTATTCTGTAATGATGTGTCCTCAAACGTACTTTTAAGTGCGTGCGTTAATAAACTAGAGACCTTAAGCTTCGAAATAGTTTTTTAAATTTTCTACTACGAACATTTGTAGCTGATATAGAGTAATTTGAAAATGACCTAAAAATTTTCTTGTTCCTTTAATTTTTATGACTAGTAGAATTTAAAAAAGATATTAATCAATAATTTTTATAAAAATTGTCAAAAATAATAAATCAAGGTGTGGTAAATAAATATTTACAGATATTATAAAAATTTCAAGAATTTTGCAAGAATCAAGACAAGAAATTGATTGTCAAGATCAAACCATACTAATTCTCGATTGTAAAAAATCAAGACAAGACAAGTATGTTCGATTCTTGTCTTGTCTTTTATTTATTTATTTATTTATTTACGGGTTTAATAACCCTTTAGTATACAAAAAAAAGAAAAAAAAAGATTAACAAAAAAGTTTACAAACGGATATTGGAAGGTGACAATACTACATGAAGCTTAGATCTAAACGCAAGTTCGGGATAGAAGAAATCCAGAGATTCACAAAATTTATTTACATTGATCTTAATGCGATTAATACAGTTGTATTGGCCATAAGACGTAAGGTGGAGTTCTTGTCTTGAATCCATCACTAGGGTCAAGCGAAGGGAGTACCGGGAGAACAATAGGAACGGACGGCTCGGAAAACTGAATTCGACGGTCGGGATCTCTTCGGTTATCCCGGATAATTCGTGAAGCGTCGCTTGGCGTCTCTATCGAAGGACGACACTTTTGCATTCTAATCCTTAGAGTTTCAGGTTTACGAGGTAGTCGGGATATCGATGCTCGGGTAGGGCGCTTTCGGTATCAAAGACGACACGATCTCCGATGAGGATCGTGCTTGGGTAGGATAGAGTCGAAGCGACTCTACGTCGCCGTCGGACGGCATGGCCTGAACACGAATGCGGATAACGCAAAGCACTCGATAAATTATTCCGGACGACACATCGTTTCGCGAAGATATAGAGCGAGCGATGCACGCGTCCGAGAGAATCTCGCTCGCGCTCGGTGCACCTCTAACTCGCTTTTACTCCTCTCTGCTCGTATTCCTTCCTTCCCCCACTTTCCGATTCTCGCGTCGTCTAGAATTCTCCCTCCCCATCCTCTCTCCTTGTCCACCTCTCGCGCGATAATGAGGGCTAATTGGCACCGACGACCGAGTCTCCGTTTCGCGTTGATTCTCCCGTACTAACCGTTCGCGCGCGAATTCCACCTCCCTATCGTCCTCCCAGTCGTCTTAGATACCATTGCTTCCTCAATCGTTTTACAATTATCGCCCTCTCGTTGACGACTACCATGCGATAACCGCTCACGGATTCCTTCTCTTTCTCTTCTTCTTCGTTCCTTCGAGACTCTCTATTTTCTACTCTTCCTCCTTCTTTTTGTTCCTTTCGTCTCACGTTTTCCTAGAGCGATCTTTTGGGATTACGTGAGAACGTTGTAAAAGTAGACGAAACCAGGGGAAAGCTCCCTCGTATACGTCGACTACTAAAACGGATGGAAGTTACCCTTTTTCTTGCTCGTATCATCGTCCTTTCGTATTTCTATCTTTCTCTTTTCGGCGAAATCAAAATCCATTTGGAGAAGCAGCTGGGTTTCCCGTCCTACACCGACCTACCTCGTGTATAAACTGCCGAAGTTGAAATATCGCTCTCACCTTCGGTGTTTACATTACCGGCTCGTACACGTCACATGACGAGTCACATGAGACTCAACGAAAAACAGATCCACGTGGAATGATTACCGGATAGTTGCTAACGAGACTCGATAATAGACGGCGCTTCGTTAGCGCGAGTTCGACCCGACGAATGACCGGATATAACGTATAATGTGTTTCACGATGTACACGTTAGAAAAAAAAAAAAAAGGAATACGGAGTTCAAGGACGAGAGCAAACTTTTATCCCGTTGTGTCTATTCGTTTCCGCGTCGTTGAAAAGAAAAAACGACGAGCAACGATTAAAAGTGAGATATATCTACGTCGGTCTGTTCCGTCGCGATTAAATTTTATTATTCTTCGTGTCCGACGAGCCAGTCAGAAGGACGCGCGGACCCTATTACACCTATTATGCAAATGGGACACTTATCCGCACGCGTCAGGAAGGAAAGTCTCGTTCATGATCAACGTCATATTTCCCGTTATCCTTTTATACATAGAGAGAGAAAGGGACTTGACAATGAGAGCAAAAAGAGAGAAAAAAAATTGGGAAGCTTTCACCTCGAAGAAAGAGAGAGAAAAAGAGGCTTCGACGAGTAGCGCGATTTTTCTCTGCCCGTTCTCTCCGTCTGTTTCTCACCTTCGGAATGATTACCAGCGAAAGAGGGGGTGGAAGAGAGAGGACCTGGCAGCTGGACTACCCATCCGGGGGTTGTCGCCGAAACCACTATACTTTCCGTCGCGCTCTGGCAGCCCTTTATCTCCGGGTGATATACGAGCAAGCGCGCGTTCTCTCTCTCTCTTCCTCTCGTACTACCGCGGACACGTTGCTAGCGGACTTGCCCCCGAGGCTTTTAAGCTAATTCGAAGTATCGCTCCTGCTCCCGGCAGTTTCTAGGAAACTACACGTCCTTGTCCACGTTCCTCACCCTTCGCAAGTCTCGCCGAAGAAGCTGCCAAGATTGCTATGGATTTCTGGGAGAGAATCTCAAAAGATGCTCTCTTGACTTAACTTGCTATTCGAAATCATTTTTGTTACGGTTTGAATCGTGTAGCACGTACAAGACATTGTACATTCCTGGTTCACTCATTTATCTCTTTATTCCTCTCTCTCTCTCTGGTAATAGTAATGGCAAGTGCCTCGAACGTAGGATGCTACTCGGGACACATGCGTCGTCTATTCACGTGCATGTGCACTCGCACAAGGGATAGCTGGGAAGCGAGAGAGAGAGAGAGGGCGAAAGAGAGGGATATTTGCAATTCCAATCCTATCTTCGACCTCGCCGTTTCTCGTTCTCTCCCTCTGTCTCCCTCTCTTTCTCTCTCTTTCTCTCTCTCCGTGTATATATATATATATGTATATATATATTTCTATCTATCTCTACATCTACCTCTATCCGTTTCTCGCTTCCGAGGGACGTAGCTGACGATTCTCGCGTGACTGCAACGTCCGCGGAATGTCCGATGAAGGACGAAAAATCGCAAACTACCGCGAGTTCGCGATATATACGTTATCGAGCCGGACCAAGAGAAATCGTTCCGGGGATTCCAACGTCTTCTTTTGTTTCTTCGACGGCTCGCTTTGTCGAAAGGAGAAAGACTTTTCGGGGACGTTCGAGATACGCGGCGGAAATAGAGCGCGAATTTTTTGACGTACCGGATCGATCTTGCTTCGATGAGTAGAAGAAAAAACTTTCTCGTGTCGATTCTCTTGGATTCATTTTGATCATCTTTTCGTCGAGCTAACGAGGACCTAGCTTACGCTCGACGGATAAGACGTTCTAGAAATTAGAATTTCGGTGAGGCTCGCTTAACAAGGTCACCGAAAACGGTCGGTTGTCCCTTGAAATTTTCAATCAACGCTTTCGAAACGCGCAGCATGCAACGTAATTAATTCTCAACGCTGACCGTAATACCACGCAATCGAGCCGCGAACATGCATCGCGTTCCAACGTGGCAGGAAGATGAATCGCGTCAGCGAATTAGAGACAACGACCGCTCTCGACCGTAAGCTCTCGGACATTTTCGACGGTCGTCCTTCTTTTCTCGAGCCAAGTATCATCAACGAGAAGTAATTAGTTAGGAAATGTAGGTACCGATCTACGATATAAATTCTGTCCCGAAAGTTTAATCTCGTTGAAACGATACGTCTCTCCATCTTGTCGCACTTTTACCCGTTCGACCAGGTCGACCGGGTCGAAATTTTAACTTTGGTTTTGACCCTCCAATGGTTAAAAGCGGACATAATTGCCATTTGGAGGTTGAAACCGAAGTTTAACGATTAATCGAAACTTCGATTTCATCCTATAAAATCTACAGTTTAGGCTATGTAGGTTTTGGAGGATTAAAACGAAGTTTATAAGCTTTGTTTTGACCCTCCAATGGTTAAAAGCGGACATAACTGCCATTTGGAGGCTGAAATCGAAGTTTATTCCTAATATATATAGATATAGGGTAAGGTTGCTCAAGTCGTACCTGTTCTGTATTTGGAGTCTTTTTATTTATTTATTTATTTATTCAAATATATACGGGACAAGCCCATTTTACTGAATAATAACTTACATAGTAAATCATATAGTCCAGAAGGACAAAGTAACAAAGACAATACAGAAAAGAAAAGATTTTTTTCAATTTAGATTAATTTATATAACAACACAATAATTTTGTCAGAGTTGTTCTAATAAATAAAAACAATATTTACACTAGAATCGAATAGCAAATATAGTTTTTACATATTTCCTAAATACTCATTCTTATGCAAGATTTTTCTTAGAAGGTACGACTTGAGCAACCTTACCCTATTGTTCTTATTCCATAAGCTTTATTTTTAATCTACAAGCTTCTAAAAAAGAATTTTTGAGGGTAAAATCGCGATTAAAATTTCGACTCGGGTCACGCGCTCCTCCTGCTCTTATGCGCGACTCATAAATTTCGAATCGACGTCGCGCAATCATCGAAGATAATTTTTCGTCGTAATACCGATAACTTACGTCCCGTCTATCGTACCTCGCAATTCGATTATTAATGATGCAACTGTACGAGCATGTATCGAAACAAACACCTCGTGATCCTCATACGAGATCACTTGACTTTTCGTTGGTGATAAAGAAGCAATCACCGTGCCAAAAGAGGAGAGGGTACTCGTCCGAAAAAACCGAAGCTCTAAGCAAAGCTCGAGATGAAATCGTGAGGGAACGCGTCAAAAGTAGGTAGTACTCGATCGAAGCGATTCGACGATCGATCGACCCTACTCCCGTCCGAGCGAATACTCGAGAGTCCGATGAGATATAGGTTATCGAACGAATAGTATCACGATCGGAAATCTACGTAGTAGTAATCGAGAAAGCAATCGGTGGGACGACGTCGTAACGTCGAGACGTCTTATACCTCTCGCTTGTTTACTACACGCTTGCCCGGAATAAATACGAATAGTGTACCTTCGAAAGGACGGTATCGAGAAGCATCGGTTCGGTGAGAAGAAAGTAAAATAAGCTAGTGCGAGCGTGTGTCGTTTTTTAGTGAAAAAGTTCATCGTCCCTTCGATACAACAGAAGCTATACGAATTTCTCCCATAATTTCTACGAAAGCTCGAAAGTTTCTCAGACAAGGGAAAGCCTTACGGGGAGTAACACGGTCCGATTCGGTGCGTAACGGCGCGTATCCATCGAACGGACTGTCAATGAGACGTCCAGCTGTGCCCATCCTGTGTCACGCAACAACGTGGTAGTAAGAATTATTAGCGCGGCTCGCGACGCACACACCATACCATACGGTAGAACGCTTTTTACGAAGCCCCACCATTCGAAGCAGCGGCAGTGTCCGCGACGGACATTTCGCGACGTTTAGTTGCTAGTTAACCGCGCTCGACGATCGTTCGTCTCGGTTCTAAGAAGTGAGATGAGACGGAATCGTTGTTTTATCGGGAGACGAATCGATCTTCCTCGTCGAGCTTTGAGTTAACCTGTCGCGCGTTATCGAAGCTTTCGAAGATTGGTAAGACGGTGGAAGAAAGAGGGACGCTGGGATGGGGGGAGGGGGGATAAAGTGAGGGAAGGAAAAACAAATATAAGTATCGCTCGCGGAAGCTTTCGGAGGATCGCGTTAACTGGATGGACAAAGTCGGAGATCGCTTTAGCGTGGTCAAAGTGCTACGCAAACCGATGGCAAAAGCGGGCCAAGGTGCGAAAGACGCGAATCGTAGTACGAGCGCGTATCGTCGTAAGGCATTAGCGACGCGATCGTGGTTGCGCGCGTGACACCGTTCCTACATTTTCTTCTTTTCTTCTTGGTTCTTCCTCGTTCGTCATTGAGTCGCGAAACGATCGGTGATCGCGACGGTTCTTGCCACCGTCAGACATTAGGAGAGCCAAGGAACGAAAATAAAACGGGAAGCGAGATGGAGATCGAGAGTAGAACGACGAGACCGTGCGAGGAGTTGGCGAAGAGACGAGTCTCGATAAGCGACCAAGTCTTCGGTGTGGATAATCCAGCGTTCGAGCATCATCGTCGAATAAGCGCCAGTTCCGAACACAATTCGGATCAAGGAAGAAGAAAGTCGATACTCCATCACGATAGTGCGGAACATATACCGCAGCACAAGTTCGATCTTGAGAATGGAAGGGTCAATGGTAACAGGAAAAAGTCGGCGTTTAGCTTGTCCAGCTCCATCAGGGATAAGATCGAGTACTCGGAAGAACTCGAGAGGTGAGAACGCGTTCGCTCACCTTCGAGAAAGAATTTTTTTTTTTTTTATCAAATTGCACGGAACCTCGTTCGTATAGTAATTCAAGTTCGTCGAATATTGTCCAACAGCTAGATGGAAAAACTAAAGCAATAGAATTTGTTTGTCAGGTCGTGGCTGTATCTATTTTGCGCCCGTTGTCACGGACGCGACGACACACCGTCGTGGGAACCACCGGGATGGAGGAAAGCGTGTCCCCAACCTTTCTGTCCGAGCTATCGAAAGTTCGCACGAATTCTCTGCCTCTTCCTGCTCGGTTTGCTACTCTGGGGCGTCGTCTATTCGATCATCGGCGAGGACGCCGCACCAGGCGGTCCCTTGTTCGGGTTAGCCGCTTTGTCCATAGCGGCACACTTCGGAGGTTGGCTCGTTTCCTTGACGACTCTTCCCGCTTTGATCGGTATGCTGATCACGGGAATGATACTGCAGAACGTCGATCTCATCAGCATCGACGGCCGCTACACCGTCGTCGTCTCCAACTTACGGTGAGTTTACTTTTTCTTTCGATATCTTCGTTCTTTCTCTCCGACCGAGTGATTTTCTATCGGTGAAAAAGTTTGGTGAATCCGTTTGACCCGACGACCGCATCTCCCTGCAATTTATACAAATTTTATTTTATATCCACCGACCAAAACTCCACGATAGTTTCCCTCTGCTTGATAAATATCGATTATACCACGCTCGCGTCTTTCATCATCGGAAAGAAAAACTAATAGAACGGGGCCGGACCTCGATCGTCGTTTCAGCTCACGCATCAACATTGGAAAGCGTACGGGAGGGAAACGTGTAAGGTCCCCGTAACCTCGAGCCGAGTCCTAAGGTGCCCCTTTTTTTTTAGCTCGAGGTCCCTTGTTAATGCGACAACGTGGCACGCGCGTCTTTCACGTGGAATACCAAGTGCCCTTTTTTTTCTCACGTGGAGTGGATGATCACGATACCGCATTCTACAGGGTGTCCAGGTGTCCAAGCGGAGAACTACATGTACACATCAATGACTCGAGTCGAAAAGTCTGATACCATTTTTCGAAATTCGACTTAGTTAACGAGTTAATAATTAACAAAGATCAGCCAATTACGGCGATTAGCGAAAAAAGGCGGTTTACTTGAGCTTGCAACAAATCAAGAAACGAAGCAGTAGGAGGAACAATCCATAATAAACAACGTTACATGTCACTGCTTGCCGTGATTGGCCTATCTTTGTTTGTTAATAACTACTTAATTGTGCCGAATTTTGGAAAATTGTGTTAGACTTTTCGACTCAAATCATTGATTTGCACATGTAATTTTCCGCTTGGACACCTGGAACCAGACACCCTGTATATGCATCGGCCGACGAAACGATCGGTAAACGATCTCCCGTAACTTTATCATCGAATAAATCCTCGAGTGGACCGATCTTACGCAACGATGGAAAAGGCAAGGGTCCTCGATGTTCCGGGAATCCGGACGACCGAGCGCGTTTAGGAAACGACGGGCTTATTCCGCTAGGCTCGCAGGTTCCCTCGAAATACGCGCGTATTAGCCTTCGCGTAATAGCGCCGCGTCGTAATGCGCCGGCATTAAAGCTAGTCTAATAACGCGCGATACCCGGAGAGCAGCACTAGCGACACACAAGCCTCTTCCCTTCTACCCCTCCTCTCCCTCTCCTCCTTCACTCTCTCTCTCTCTAGCTTCGACTCTCGTGCTCCTACACTCGCATGGGTAGAACCTTATACTCGAGAGCGCGGCGGCTGCATCAAACTGCATAATTACGATGGAACTCGGGTCGTCGTTTGAAACGCTTGCATTCTGACCGCAGCCGCCTACCGTTAATACGCTTCTATCGTCGTTCGACTCTCCTACGAGATTAGATAACGAGAACGCTCGCTGCTTCCTAATCTGAATGAAGATACGATGAGATCTATCGACGTTTCGCCCTGGCAAGATGTAGATCGCATCCGATACATCCAGATAAAACGAGATGAAGCCGATAAGTGGTGAATAGGCAAATGCAGTGCCGCGAATCATGCCGGATTTCTTTGGATTAACGAGCGAGATTACGGGGTACGAATAAAAGTATTCAAATCGAGATTTCGAATCATCCTCTCTCGAGCGATCGGTGAAAACGAAGAGATCGGTGCTTTCGTCGCGGGGAAAATATCACGAACTGGTTTGGAGGGTTTTCTTTTAACCCTTTGCACTCTGCGTCGAGTCTGACTCGACAAGGCCGATTTTGAGGATAATACGATGTCGACTAGTCCTCGACGCTCAATTTTTTTTTTATTCACAGATTTTACTCCAATTCACCTACCAACAACTCGAACAATATATTTTATTATTAATATATTTTATTATATTTTTTTATAATATAAGTAATGATATATCACTTGAAATTAAATGATATGATGTTGGAAATATGGTGATTCAGAGGGGACAGCGGAGTGCAAAGGGTTAATATCGATCCTCGATCGGTACCGAAAGAACGAAGTAGTAACTTTAATTCTTATTACTTCTCGCGTAAAAAGAGAAACGGTTAAGAATTTCGAGCATTTGCATAATACCTCGATAATTTCATACGTAGAATGCTAAATAGTTGGCATACACGCAGCCCGGTCTAAACTTTCCTCGGCTAATATGCTCGAGCTTGTCCGCCTAATGCCACCTTCTGAAATTTCTTTCGCGACTCGTCTCGCCTACTAATATTCACGATCGCCTTGCTACGCAAGCGGAATCGACAATGGAAAACGACGAGTCCGCGTTGGCCGTGCTAAAATAATTAAGAGGATATCGCGCCACGACCGGAGAATCAGTGAAACGCTCTCCTACGCGACGAATCCGATCGACTTTTCCTAAAACTCACCGGGAGATAAAGTTCCCGACGACGGCTAGGTTAGTATACAGGGTGTCTGCTTCCATGTAGTCAAGCGGAGGACTACATGTACACATCGGTGACTTGAATCGAAACGTCTAATACCATTTTTCGAAATTCGACTTAGTTAACGAATTATTAACTAACAAAAATCGGCCAATTACGGCGAGCAGCGACATGTAACGTTGTTTATCGTGGATTGCTCCTCCTATCGCTTCATCTCTTGCCTAGCTGCGAGCTCGAGTGAACCGCCTTCCTTTGCTAATCGACGTAATTGACCGATTTTTGTTAGTTAATAATTCGTTAACTAAGTCGAATTTCGAAAAATGGTATTAGACATTTCGATTCGAGTCATTGATGTGTACATGTAGTCCTCTGTTTGACTATATGGAAGCAGACACCCTGTATATGTATATTCGTGAGAGTTTCTCACACGGATTGGCCGTTCTTTATTTCATTTTCTCCGTTGCTCGAAATCATGTTTCTCTTTGTTTGTTGTTGTTGGAGGAGGAAGTACGCTCGTAATGCGATTTGAATTCTAAAGAACCTACGTGCGCGATGCTCCTCCGTCCGTATTATAAATTGAAGAATTTCAGAAAAAATTACCGAGAGAGTGCGGAACGTCGGTTGTAGTTGAATTAAAAATAGCGTCGTTAAGAAAGTTCGCGCGAAACGGTGCATTTTGCTCGGGCGTTAAACTTTTTAAGAGTGCCCTCTCGCTTACGGCAAGTTATTCCCGTTCGAAAGGGTAAACTCGGCTACACTTTTAGTTGCGCGCGTAAATTTGCGTATTACGCGCGTGCGGCTCAAGTATCGCGGCCCGGCGCACAGTGGGGGCAAAAACACCTTTTTTTGGAAACAATTCATTTTAATAGCAGATTCTTATGGAGAATTTTATTCCAAATAAAAAAGTTTCTATGAACATGGCATCTAAAATCAAGCGTTGAATGATTTTCGACCAAAAAACTGAAAAAAACGTTTTCCACCCATTTTCCGAGATACCGTAAATACTGATTGTATTAGTGAAGAACATTTTTAAGTAATCGGTTATACTCATATACATATTATTTAAAGGTAAAAGAACCTTGATTTTTTGGTCGAACTGTACTTTTAAATGCTAATTTTTTAAACTCAGTAGAGGTCACGGAAGGTGATAGACGGTAAACATTTTTAAGAAGGCGACTGGTTTAATGTTAAAGTTTCCAAAAATCTTTGTTCCAGACCGGAGGAAACCGGTGCATTTTTTGAAAGCTTAACACTAGATTTACGGATGTTGTTTATATACCTATTTTTACTTAAGTAAAAAAAGAAGAATATAAAGAGGAAAGACAAAAAGAGGAATCAACATTTACATATATTTCATTACTTAACTAAAAAGCCACGTATTATTTTTTTTAATAAATTGTAAAGTTTCATATATATATAGTAATCAAATTTTTAATGAATCAAATTGGCTCAGTCCGTAAATCTAGTGTTAAATAAAGCTAGAAGACTCTGAAATTTCATATATCTATTACTCAACGATACCTATAACAACTAATTTCGAATTTTTAAATTAGCAGTTAGAAGTCCAATATATGCATAAGACCTCGCTTGAGTTTCACGATTTTAAGTAAAGAAATAAGGGTAGAAAATAATTCAGATATTGGAGATGAAAAATTTCCAATTTTTAAAACGTTAAAATAGTCGAGGTTTATACATTTCCATACCTACTTAAATCAACTAACTCACGATAAAATGTATACATGGTACACTATTATACAACTAATTAACTATCAGAATAATATATACATAAACGGTAAAAATATTAATTTAATTTTTTAAGCTTTTTCCATCTCTGCACCACTGTGCAGTGCCTCTCGTTAGCTTCCAAACACCAGGATAAATCTCGAATCGGTAGTTCCGATAAATCGAAAGTAAAAACGCGAGAAGGAAGTCACTCGCCTCGAGCGGTGCAATTCGTTACAGTGATTGCCCGCGAAATACCAGGATGTAGATCGTTATTACGATTAACAGGATCTTCGAGCTTACTTACGTGATACACGTGAGAGCGATTAGCAAAGTATCGATTCAAAAATAAGGAAGATAAGATGGTGGAATGTGTAAATGCTACGCTTAGGTATGTCGGTAGCGCGATCGACGATGGAGGAACGCGCCTCGCGTGTTTGCTTCAATGACACCGTTCGTACCGAAATTCACGTAATACGTGCTATCGCCTTTCGAGCGTAAACAAACCTCGCGGTTGAACGAGCGAGCGAGCGCTCGAATAGGGCACAAGGATTCCCCACTGTTTTTTTAATCGACGTTGCAATTACGACGCGTCGTTGAGTATTTTCGAAAATGCTCCTAGGTCGGAAGTTTTATCTCGGATTAGAACGCTATCATCCGCGATTGCGATGAACGTAGAAAAAAGGTGCGCAAACTAGATAAGTAAATTTTTATACCGCTCCTCTATTAAACTACGATTTCGAGGAACAATAAGCATCTTATCTTCGAGTGAGGGATAACTCCATGGCAGAGGATGAGAATTCTCGGTGTATAATCTGGCGCGATACTTAAAAATTCACGTCGCATCGAACGACGTTTTATCGCGGGTTATAAAGAAATTCCCCCCGTGAGACTCGCGCATTCTCGTAGTTTTCGCGCTATTCCGGAGAACGCGTGGTTTTTCTCCTTTCCCCTCCACGGCCCGGTAACCGCCTTCTTTCGACGGTGTCCGCGTCGTCTATGGAGACGAGATGATGAGAAAGAGAGAAGATGAAGAAAAGAGAGAGAGAGAGAGAAAAGAAGGAAGGAAGGAAGGTGGAGAGGACGGTGCCAAATGTGGCATTCGGGAGCAGTCTATAAAATTCCTGTAGGAGCGCACCCGGGAGACGCCCATCCGCGCTATTCCAGCCTCTGACTTTACACGAAGAGACTAGGAAGGATAAGAGAAGGGTGAGAGAAGGGTAAGAATGTCGACGTAACGGAGAGACGCCGCCGTCGCTCTCTATTTTTCCTTCTCTCCCTTTTCTTTTCCTACCATCTTTGGATTTTATTCCTTCTCCCGTAGGTTCGCGCACAGAGAAAGAGACAAAGAGAGACACACCCGTGAGTGTGCATTATTGAAACGCCAAGACGATGCCCCGGATATCTTATAGAAAATACGCGTTCGCGATACGTCGAGACAGAGAAGCGAGGCGATCTTCTCGTCGCTCCGTCGACTGCCAAGAAGCCAAAGGAGACGTCCTCGCGATGGATTATTTATTTTTCCAAGCATAGTACTTGCGCGAAAGCCAGGACGAGATTCTTTCGGAAAAATCGATTTCGTTTACTTGCCTTTTATACGGGCGAGGGACACGCGGGAGGTTGACTCCAAAGAAGGAAGGGAGGAAACGAAAAGTTTATCGAGCGAAAACATTTCCCCTCCAACCCCTCGAACCACTCGTTTCGTTCTTTAAAAGGAAAACGTCGAGAGATTGCTGTATAGAGGAGGAACACGCTGGTAAGCGACTGTCCATATATTTGTCCAGCCACCGCGTGGATCCGTATGCAAGCGTGTACATACGCGATTGCTGGCTATCGCCGTGGCTACTCCGAACGCAAACAAACTCGCTATCTCTCGGTTTACCCTCGGTCTATACAGCTGGGAATCCACAGTGTTTCTTTCAAACCACGCGTTTGAAACCTACGATATGTCTCGTCGTACTCTGTTCAACATTGTCATCGATGATAGGTAGGTACTCGTCGACGAACGAAAATCACCGAAAGAATAATCGATCTTGATTTAAAGAACCATCGTCTACCTTCCCGACCAAACTCGAGTTCGTCGAGAGACTCTCAAAGACGTAATGTCCCAGGCAGATTATTCGAGCTCTCGTAGGCCCTAATGATTACCCTTAACGCTTCGAACCGATAAGCTTCCGATCGAGGTTTCGACCACTTTGTTAGATCCCATCTCAATGAAATACGCGATTCGGCTGTTGGTATAGGTAGACAGGACGGCTTGACCTACTTAAACGAGCGTGCATCTCGATCGCTCGGTAGAACGCACCGATGCTGCCTCTCGGTGCGTTTGGTTAGCTATGACCACGCTGGACCGCATAGCGGATGCTCTTCACTCTGGACAAACATCCGGCAACGCTCTCGACGCGTCGTGGCGACTCCCAGTCGCCTTTTGCCTTCGTATTTATAGGTTTGCTTTCGATCAAGGAAATAGGATTACCTTGGAGTAATGGAAAAAAAAGTTCAAAGAGCCAAACGGAACGTGTAAACTCATCGAGAAGGAACTGGCGTTCGAACGAACGCTAACTACAACGAGATTATCCACGAAAGCGTAAACCAAATGGAGTATTTACGGTCGAAGATCGATGTCCGAAATTCCCTTGGTTTCGACGGATAAATTCGTGGTGAAACCGGATGCGCGTCTCGCGACTAGACGGACGTGACTCTCTCGATGAGTACGACAACTATCGTTCTCGTGGTGGAAATCCCGAAACGTTCTCTATCCGGTTCGCGTACCGCGGAATCTATTACGTCTATGCAAACGGATCGAGCTCGGTCTGGAATCGAGACCGTTTCGAGTGGTCGTACGACGGTCGTTACGAACGATAAAAGTTTGGTAATGCGTATGATTTCTCGATAACTCGGGATTAAGGAGGAAGTTGAATGAGAGATAGAGTAAGATCCCGAGTCGATATTTTAACTTCGGTTTGGTCATCCAAAGTGTACTTTTCTTTGTTGTTTCTACAGGGTGTCCGGTTCCATGTAGTCAAGCGGAGGACTACATGTACACATCAATGACTCCAATCGAAAAGTCTAATACCATTTTTCGAAATTCGATTTAGTTAACGAGTTAATAATTAACAATGATCAGCCAATTACGGCGATTAGCGAAAAAAGGTGGTTTACTTGAGGCTGTAACAAATCAAGAAACGAAGCAGTAGGAGGAACAATCCACAATAAACAACGTTACATGTCACTGCTTGGCGTGATTGGCCTATCTTTGTTGGTTAATATCTACTGAATTGTGCCGAATTTTGGAAAATAGTATTAGATTTTTCGACTCGAATCATTGATTTGCACATGTAATTTTCCGCTTGGACACCTGGAACCAGACACCCTGTATATGCTGCTCGAATTAAGGTATTGTGGTTGGATTAAGTTTACCTACAAAATGGTTTGACCCTATAAAATGCTCGGAGAGTGCGAGTAGGATCAAACCGAGATTTATAAACTACGGTTTGACCCTCCAAAACCTACAATTGTAGTTTTGGACACTTAAAAATCTACAATTGTAGGATTTGGAGGATCTAAACAAAGTTTATAAGCTACATTTTGACCCTCAATTTATTAAAAACGGACAAAACGACCACACGAAAACGTAGTTTATTCGCCACAAATTTTCCCTATCCCATACAAGCTTCATTTTTAATCTCAAACTTCTAACAGAGCATTCTGGAAGGTCAAATCGCGATTAAAATTTCGACTCGGAATACAGCAAACTTAACAAAGTTCGCGTGGGCTACACGGATTCCCCGAGCTAGATAGCGAGATATACAGCGGCTAAAACGGACAGTCTCTAAACGCGAGTTATCGTCGTGACTCTCTCGCAAAGACCTCGAGCGGCACTCTAACCGTTCCTCTCGGTGATCACGATTAAGAAGAATGTTGCTCCGGGCTCCGAGCGAGACCTTGCTACTTAACGCGCGATAATCCGCGTATTCCGCGTATGTCACACGCATTCCACGCGTTTCTTTCGAACGGGAATCTCTCGAATCACGAGTTTCCGTTTTTCTTTCCCGTTCGTCACGTCGCATATTTCAATGTAATTATCGAAGGTGCGAGGGAGACTCGAAGTCAGTCGAGTACTCGTTACGAATGACGTATCGATTTACGGAGTACGATCGAGTCCGGTTACGTTCGCGAGAATTTTTTTGTTTCTCCGTTTGGTTTTAGCCCGGTTCGCTTAATCGACCGATCCCTTCCTCTCTCTCTCCCATTTCGCAAGATCAATAATCCCTCTCTATTCGTTAACCTTTACGGTTCGTGCAGCTTCCACGAGCGTAAGATAACTCGTATAATTGCCCGAGAAGCTTTTCCCTCTCGAGAGTCACCCGCTTCTTCCTCCTCCGTCTTAGTCTCTCTCTCTCTCATACACATACATAGATATACACCAACGTCGCCCGTAATCACCGAGATTTTCCACGCGAGGCCGGATCTCGTTGAAAAATCTCACTTTTTTCTTTCCTTGGAAGATGTAGAGTCAAAACGAGACGAGAGAAGATGTCATTAAAAATTCATGAAAGCATAACCGGTCAATAAATTCTTACATCCTTGGAATCATTATGTGCATATTCGCAGTCGCGCGGCGTCCGCGAAACCGCGGCTCGGTACCGTCTAGAATGAAATTGGTTATCGAGATCGCGATGACGAAGGAAACGGTGGAGAAGAAGAGAGGAAGATGGATGCGACGAAAGGATGAAAATAGAAAAAAAAAAAAGGACGCGGACGTTTCGCGACCTTCGCGATTGCTATCCGTGAAAATAAAAAGATTTCATTCATCCTTCGCAAAGGCGAGCGAACGAACGGGAGGGTTGCCGATGAGAACGGTGGTGGTTGTGGTGGTGCATGGAGAAACGCTCGTTAAGCCTCTCTATCTCCTCGGTGCTTTTTCTTTCGCCCGGTCGATCGACAGCTCGGTGAGCGTCCACGGTGGCGGCAGCGATCGTAAATCAGATGCCATGCAGGTATCGAGTCTTTCTTCGAGAGGGGCGAGACTTATCGTCGCTCTCGATCTCTCTCGAAAGGAGAACGATAGCCCGCGACGGAGCCCTCTTTGGAGAAAATATCGTGCACTCTCTTTCCCCGCGATAGCCGGGTAAATTGCACTCGCGCGAGTTCGAACCGAACAAGGATTTGCCGCGAGTGAGAATGGAATGGAGCGTAAACGAATGCTGCCGCTTCTGCCGCGAGGGAATCGTTTTTTTTTTTTGTTCGCCCACGTTCGGTTGAAATATGTCACGATGTGGGGAAAACGAGCGAATCGTTTCGCGGTAAAACTATACGAATTTTGATCGTTGCAAAAATCGGAAGATTTTTGGATTCGAGGAATATCTTTCTTTCTTCCTTCGAAACTTTAGCGAAATCGAGTATAGGTACCTACTATTAAAACTTTACAAATTCTATCGTTATTGGGTCACCCTGGAAAATCGTCGACTAGTAGCTCACCTTCGGTTCCTTTTTAAGATAATCAGTGGCTCCTACTTCAATCCAAACTTAACCCTTTGCACTCCGCTGTCTCCTCTGAGGCACCATATTTCCAACATCATATCATTTAATTTCAAGTGATATATCATTACTTATATTGTAAAAAAAAATTGTTCGAATTGTTGATAGGTGAATTGGAGTAAAATCTGTGAGTATAAAAAAAATTGAGCGTCGAGGACCACTCGACATCGTATTATACTTAAAATCGGTCTTGTCGAGTCAGACTCGACGCGGAGTGCAAAGGGTTAATAGATCGTATTAATTTTAATATTCCGGCTAGACTGACAAGGAACCCGGCTTTATTTGCTGTTGAAAATTATACCTCAAGTTACGCGAATAGTGATACTGTTGGCACCTTAGCGAACCATTATTCTAACACCATTGTTCTTACCGGCTGCTCCGAACTAATGGCCTTGCGATCTTTTCGTTTAGCTATTTGTAAGCAGGAATAATATTTGCTTTCTCTTTCTTTTTTTTTCTGTTTTGTATTTATATTTTAGGTGATTATTTTCCGTAACTAAATTTCTATAATTCCTCGATATTCCACTGTTACCTCTGTGCATTATCTAAATTCTATGTATATTTTTCATTTTTTCATTTATTAAGTAAACGGGATAAACCCTTTAGTAACATAAAATAGAAAAATAGGAATAAAGATACAAAGATACAATAAAGCAAGTAGGATGAAAAATTAAAATGATCCGTAATGGTACATGAGGCATGCAATTACTTTAAATTTAAAAGATGGTAGACGACAGAAGAAGTGAAGAAAATTCGCAAACTTGTTTACATTTATAAATATACGATTTAGACAATTTCGCTGACCATATAGAGTTCTATGACTTTCGCAAACTAATAGAAATTTTAGCCTGGAGACATATCGAGGTACATATAAACTGAAACGTGAAACAATATTAATGGGGTTTTCCCGTTCATCATTAACCCTTTGCACTTCGCGTCGAGTCTGACTCGACAAGGCCGATTTTTAGGATAATACGATGTCGACTGCTCCTCGACGCTCAATTTTTTTTATATCCACAGATTTTACTCCAATTCACCAACCAACAACTCGAACAATATATTTTATTATTAATATATTTTATTATATTTTTTTATAATATGAGTAATGATATATCACTTGAAATTAAATGATATGATGTTGGAAATATGGTGCCTCAGAGGGGACAGCGGAGTGCAAAGGGTTAATAAATAAATAAATTCTGGGTTTCTCGCTAAAGGAACAAAAAAGAATAAAACGAATAAGAATATCGTATCCAATTCTTCCGTTCGACGAAACAATGGTAGATGGAAAGGGAAGAAGAGCGAAAGGCCGTTGCACAAGCTATAATGCGCTCGTAAGGTTACGTAACGAATTATGCTCGACTTTGCTGGTGCGTGCGCTTGCGAGAAGGACGAGAGAGCGTGGAGTAGTAAAGAGAGGGAGAGAAAGAGAGCTAGATCGTGGTTTATATCGACGATTCGAGCGACGTGTCGCGTCGTCGGTGGCAAAAGCAACGAGGTGGAGGCGGAGATGGTAGGTGCGGAGGCAGCGGCGGTCGAGCATCTTGCGCGAATCGACATTATCGAGGGACGCGAAGGCATGCCAGGAATTCGGTCGTTTCTGGGTTAGAAGCGTTAAGGCCGATTCGTATGGACGCTCATATACGTTCTCAGCCGCTCGAAGTCTCTCGGCTGCGCTCGATAATCCCTCGACGATCCTCCGCCAGCCTTTATATTCTTCAACGAGGAAGACCAAATTACTCTTCTTCTTCTTCTTCTTCCTTCGATCGAACGGGATCGTGCTCTTTACGATTCGCGAAATGAACCGGGAATATAATATAAAATGATCCAAAGGCACAGCCAAGTAGGACTTCGGCACAACGAGAAACGTTTCGGATAGATGGAAGTCGTCGAGAACGATCACGGTGAAAAATCGTGAAACGTTACGTACCTAACGTGAATCTTCTTAGCTAGCGCGACGATAATCCCTCTTCGTGAGAGCCGAGAAACGAGGTTATGTAACTAACGCTTTCGAGCAAAAAGTTACGTCGCGATAACGCGCATCGTGATCCTGTGACGCGTTGTTTTGATCGATCGAAAAAAAAAAAGTAACGAGATCCGGACTCTTTATCTCGGTTCTTTGAAAATTTAAAAAAGGAACATCGTCGATGCTTCCGATAAACGGCGTTTAAACTTTTCGACGGAACGAGCAGAGAAACGTTAAAGGGTAGGTAAGTTCGTCCCGGTGGGTAGGAGTATCGACGCTCGATAGATTTTACGATAGGGCAGATGGATCGAGAACGAAAACGATAAAGCTCGCTCGCAAATCCGCGAGAACGAAATCCTCCGTTCGGGGATTTCGAGGACTGGCTCGAACGAGTTCGAACGAATTCGCGAACGGAGGAGTTCTTTCTCGTGAAAAGAAAAGAGGAAAAAAATAGAAAGAGAAGAATAGCGTTGAACAAAGTCACGAGCGAAGCTTAACGTACGTCGTATTTTCTTTTCGCCGAGAGGGGCATTAATCCCAATTAAAAAAACATCGTGGCTCGCGTCGACTTGATTAAGACACTAATGAAAACGCATCATTCTCGGTTGTTCGTGGTCATTCGTGTACGCGACCGATTACTCACCGTCAAATGTTTCCTCGTGATTTTTCGTCACGTTACCGCGATGTTCGATAAGCTATCAAAACTCGAGTCATTATTTATCGTGATTCGATCGTTATCTACGATGAGGTATCGGTCACGAGACACGATTTCGTCGCTAAGCCTTTTTTTCTCTTACTATGTTTACGATATCGTTTTAAAAGAACGCACTCGACTACCGTACGGAGATCGAAAAGACGCGGATTATCGGATTATTCGCCGTGTGACACGCGATACGAGAATAACGCATATCAGTGGAAATTTTCTGGAATTCAAAAAGAAGGAAAATGATCGAGGTAGAACTGACGTTTGTCGAAATCACGGCTTCGATGCGTACCTACTCTCTGAAGAAAATTCGGTTCGGAGATCGTTAAAGCCGTCGACCGGCTCGAACTTTGGAAAACCGGTTTAGAAAGGTGCACCTTCCGAAACTTATCCTATTACGAGTTTCCTCTTCGTCAGGGAAGAGCATAGGAGAGGGTTTACGGAGTCACGCCGCGAGGCTGCCGACTACTAACGCGCGAGACATCGGCAATCTTGAAAGGAACGTCGAATTTACACCGAAACGAGCTGCCGGTATAACCGTTCGACTCGTAGAAAAGCCCGGAGATGGACGAGTTCGATATCGTCGAAGCAAACAAGAAAATTCTTCCTACTCGGAAACTTCCATCTAATTCCGACCAATACACAGTAGGGCCAGCAAACCTTATTCCGTGGCCAAATGTCAAATTTTCAAAAATGTTTAATTTAAAAAACTAATTAGCACAATATGAAAAGTGATACTAAAAGTATCTGTGTGGTAAATTATATCATAATTAACAATACCGTACTCCGTTGACAGTTATGTAAAGTATAGAAAAATATTAAATCTTGCTATGAGCCATTTGTGCTAATATTTTATTAACTCAAATTTCAGTCATAAAATTCAATTTCTTTTTTTGCTTTTATCCATTACTGAACATGTATAAATAAACCAAAATTATAATATAATTAGAAAGTTAATGTTTTTAATTATTTTTAATGGTATTTATGTTATGAAAAATTGGAATTTTCCTAATGTGCTTACTCTTATTCAATTGTCCAAAAAAGTCCATTAGTTATCGAAAAATTTCATATACCAGCATCTTCCTTAAGTTCCTTAAGGTTTGTACTTTAATGTAGGGGTGCACATTTTTGCACATATTCATAAATAGCACAAAAAATCGCAAATTAGCCAGCGAGCGTCCAAACGCCAACTACGATTCTTAAGGCTGTTCACCACCCAATACGTTTTTACGATAACTCTCCTCGTCACAGTTTTTGACCGATTTTGACGAACAAGGGCTTATTCGAAAGCTGAAAAATTTATTATGAAAATGATCTTTTTTGAAATTTTCAAAAAACTTTTTTTTCGTCTTACGTCTTTTTCAGGTGCGTTTTTTTGCCAAAAAATAAGTATTCATTGAAAATTTGGAAAAGATCATCTCCCTCAGAAATTATTCAGCTTTCGAATAAGCCTTTGTTATGACTGAAATTTGAGTTAATGAAATATTAGCACAAATATAGCAAGATTTAATATTTTTCTATACTTTACATAACTGTCAACGGAGTACGGTATTGTTAATTATGATATAATTTACCACACAGATACTTTTAGTATCACTTTTCATATTGTGCTAATTAGTTTTTTAAATTAAACATTTTTGAAAATTTGACTTTTGGCCACGGAATCAGGTCTGCTGGCCCACTGTGCAATACAGAAATAGCGAAAGGAGAATCGTGAAAGAATAGGCGATTACCGATTCTCGTTTAGCCTAATTGAGACTTTCTTTTCTTTTAGAAAAATTGCACTCGTCATCATCCTAACTAGGGCAGGATTGGATTTGGATCCAACCGCGCTGAGGAAACAGAAGATCACTGTACCGAAATTGGGCCTGATACCATGGTTAGTCGAAGCTGTCGTGGTCGCGGCTTTGACCAGATATCTCCTAGGATTGCCGTGGTTGTGGGGTTTCCTGCTCGGAAGCATCATAGCCGCTGTGTCTCCGGCCGTCGTGGTACCTTGTCTCTTCAGGCTGCGTGAAAAAGGTTACGGTGTCGCCAAGGTAAATCTATTTCAAGTAAATTTTATTCGTGTTATTCACAGCCCGAGTACGATAAACGTTCGTATTTCGCAGCTGTACGCGGTATAAATAGTTAATATACCATGATTCGGCCGATTAACGTTGCTCATACCTGCAATTAAATTGATAATTAAAATACCTATGCCTTGGAGCGAAAATAAATATATCTATGCATATATACATATACACTGTAGCGAATGTCACGTCAAAGCAAATTCACGCACGCATAACGCGTAACCTCCGTCGTTATCGTATCTCGTAAAGTGGCTGGCTGCGAATACAAAATTTTCAAGCGGATATACCGTTCCTCGAGGGGAAAGCAAAGCGGCCATAATTAAATCCTTTTTGTAACGTCTGCGGCTACCCGCTTGTTTCTCTTTCTCTCTCTCACTCTCGCACACACACACGAACCCTCTATCCAATGTTCAAACGTTTTTACAGAGTACAGAGATTTAACTGCTTAGAGCAAAGAACTATATGTATATTTACCTTTGTTAAAAAAGTATGGTCGAAAGAGAGTTCGAATTAATTCTAATGCGGTTGATTCACGAATTTGCATCCCTTTGAGGTAGACCACGAGCCGCGGCGTGACAACGAAAGAAACGCGTTGTGTAGAAGGGAAGAAGAGGTGCGATTCGGTCGCAAAAACAAAGAGTGGGACGAATGCATCAAAGCTTTCTTCCGCTTCGATAAAGCAAACGAGAGTAGAATTCGAGGTTTCGTGTCCGAGATCGTGGATGAAAGTAGGAGAATTATGTGGGGAAAATAAGCGATCCGAATCTTGGAGAGACGAGTTCGCTGGGATCGTGGTTGGTGGTACGAGTAAGGCGATTAGGACGAGTCTGCGTCTCTAGTCCGGTCCGATAACAAAGCAAAACCTCTATGGAGCATCCGGGTAAAAACGGGAAGGCGATCGATATATTTAAAGAAAGAAAGAAAAAAAGAAACTATTTATTACACCATGGGCAGAGTGCCCGTAAGGTGAGCAGAAATACATGGCATTATAAAATATAATAGATAAAATACATGGCAAAACATAACAAAAATAAAATATAAAAATATAATAAACCAAAAATAATAAAAATAATATAAAATAAAATAAACCAAGAATAATACAAAATAAGGTAAAGTAAACCAAAATAATATAAAATAAAATAAGTTATGGTAAGAATGAGATAGAATAAGGTAAGATGAATGAATTTCTTGGCATCACTACAGGAGGAGAACGACAATTTTATACAGGTTGCGGTACAAGGCAATAGTCTGACTAGGACTCGCATTGTAGACGCAAAAGATACCTGTATACCCTTTAAAGAGAGATACATTTTGTTACTTTGTAAAAACGCTTTCGTCCATTACGGAAAAAGAGATAAGGACAATGATGGATCCATTAAAAATACCGCTCGAAGAAGTTGAATCGTCGAACGAGCGAGTCTAACGATTTCGTCCCATTTCAATTAGAGTAACTTTCTCCTTTAAAAGTTTCATTTGGCCCTACTGCACATGTGGCACAGGTTTTCCGCAAAGTTACTCCATTACGTGGAGAGAAGAGTACAGTCGTTCCGTGGCACCGCGCGCATTTTCTCGAATACGCAGAAATTAGAGCGGTGGACATACTTGTCAAGTACAATGCGCTGGAGCCGTGTCAGCGGAGAAAATTGTTATAATAATAATGCAATTCGACGTTCGAGCAAAGAAACGACTTCTCTCTTGACGCGCGAACGTTAAACCGTTTGTAACGAATTACCGGTAGGAAGTGGTACCTACGTCGAGTTTCGATTATGTCGCTTAATTACTCATTAAAACGTTTCGATAATACGTCCTTACGGATACGGGAAATGACAGGGGCCATTGGAAATTCAGAGAGAATTTCGATGACGAATCGGTGCTGGCTCGTGGCGATCGCTGTCTACTTTACGATTCGCCAATCGACATTAATTTCCAACGCGCTCGAGGGAGTAATCGTGGAACGCGTTTAATCGGACGGAGGTGCACGCGATCGAGACGTCTTTAATTATACGGGATATTCCGAGATTTACGCTCTCCTTCTTTGAAGAATACTTCTAATGCTCGGCTAACGAGCCAACGTCGATTAACTTTATGCTATATCGATTTAATTTACATCGTTCGAGCGGTATATCGCACGGAAGTACCGTTACTCGTTCTTCCGGACACTGCCGCGCATTTTCCGTAATCAAATGGGACAGAGAGAAAGAAGTGCAAAGAAAAGTAGAGAAAACAGGGTGGAAAAACGAATCCGGGAGAAAAGAATGCATTTTGTATAATTCAAGTTAGAAAATGGAGCTGGAGCTGTTTGCGGACCGCAAAGGCTATATCCGCGAATGCGATATTCATGAGCGGAGAGATCTAAAGAGTTCTTGCTCCTTTGCAATGTACGAGAATCAATTTTATCGTGGAAAAGCGTATCGAATGGAAAAATCGAGCGTGTTCGACACGGTCCGTACGGCATCCATATCTACGTAGGCGACATCAACTTTTGGCTTTGCGTCTTTCTATCCCATGGAACGAAGATACGATCGCCGCGACAAGAATACGATGCTAGATTATTTCCGCTCTGAATTTTTCGAATCGTTGCACCTTACAAATCCGTGGGGATATAGCGAGAATCTCGCATGCTGTTTTATACAACGTAATCTTCATAGTCCTTTTGCAAAGAAATTCCATAAATCGACGGAAGCTATACGTATAGCGCATTTGCGTTTTTTTTTTTTTTCTAATCTTTTAGCGAGACCGAGGCGGCTTTACGAAGAGCGGATTTCAATTTTTTAGTCGCTATGCCTACTACTGCTTTTCATTTCGTTATCGTTCACCGAAAAACGTAACTATGATCGAGCTGGCTCGCGTATCGCTATTCGCTTTTGACGTTGGACGAGTAGCTATAGCTCCGATATAAATAATACCGACGCACAACCGCTAATCCTCCATCGCATTAAGCCACAAAACGTTTGAAAGCGTACGTTATCGAAGCGCTACAAATAATAACGGTATTCCACCAAATGAAATTTCAGATTTACTCGTATTTGCCACATCGCTGCTTAAACGTTCATCAAAATATCGTACGATTTGCTTTATTTTATTATAGTAAACCGCACGAACGGCTATCGAATTCAAGTGAAATCGCGAGAAGGGGATATTGAAAAATCAAACAAATACATCGCATTCCATCTTGTCGATCGCATTATAACTTTATATGGCCTATTTATTAACGAACGGAAAAAGGAAAGTGAAAACGCGTGCGCGTTCCCCCTCTCTTCCTTTTTTCCACATTTATGCGTCCTCGCGTAAGGATCGCGATCAATATTTAATGCACCGATGGAACAAGGTTCGAATCGTTCGCTCGAATCCACCTCGAAGGATCTCGAACCTACTTCGGTCACGTCCGATTATATTCATCGAATATCCTACGACTCCGCGCTTCGACAAATTGAAATACGAAAACGAACGAGAATTTCCATAGATTTCAGGCTTTTCTGTACCAGCTACTGAATAATCGACTCTTTGGAATCCCAAAATCACGGAAGCTTTTTAAAATAATAATCACCCGAATTTGCGACGCGCTTTGTGGAAGTATTAGTGGTTCGAGGATGTCCGTGAAGCTGGCACCGCAACTTTTTAATTTTCAAAAATTCAGGGTTTCGGCAGGTTGTGCTAGGTTTGTGCTGACTTGTGCCATAAATAAAAATTTTGAAAATATTTCCAATTTTTTTTTAAATGAAAAATAAAAATTTTTTTCAAAAATGTTAAAACTTTAAAGTTGTGTCCGGTTGTGCTCGCTGAGTAGAACAAAATGTGTCCTTATAAAAATCTTGTAGCGTCAGCTGTTTCCGAGATATAGTCTTGAAAAAAAATAAAAAATTTTGGAAAAATCAAAATTTAAGAGTTGTGCTGAGTTGTGCTCAACGAGTACAACAATTTATTCAAATGGCAAAAAGTCGTAGAGCGAATAGTTTTCGAGATAGAAGCGTGGGACAGTTTTTGCTAATTCGCAACATTTTTCTAATTCGATTTTTCATTTTTGCAACATTTTTCAAATTCGAAATTTTTTTAAGTATTCACACGCCTGTTTCTCGAAAACTATTCACTCTACGACTGGCACCTGAGCAAAACTTTTAAATTTGGATTTTTCCAAAATTTTTTATTTTTTTTCAAAACTATATCTCGGAAACGGCTGATCGTACAAGATTTTTATAACGACACATTTTGTTCTACTCAGCGAGCACAACCGGGCACAACTTTAAAGTTTTTACATTTTTGAACAAAATTTTTATTTTTCATTTAAAAAAAATTGGAAATATTTTCAAAATTTTTATTTACGTCACAAGTCAGCACAAACCTAGCACAACCTGCCGAAACCCTGAATTTTCGAAAATTAAAAAGTTGCGGTGCCAGCTTCACGGTCATGGTTCGGGGATATTATGCCGTGACCGTTTCGCTCGATCGGCCGAACTCTAATTTCAAGACTCGCGTAGACAGGGGGTGGGAAGGCGAGTATAAGGAGAAACGGAAGCGATCCCGGCGAAAACTACTTTGCAGAGTAAGAGATACGCGAGACGATCGATTTATAAGAAGCAAAGTTGAAAAGAGCGATCGACGAATCGTCTCGCTGGAGAATCGTGTAAGTGTAATCGGTCTGAAATCCCGGACGAGCTATCGCGCGACGATAGCTAGCGAAACTAGCGAGCACCCAGTGTCATCTCCTCATTCCCCTTTTCCTTCCTTCTACCGACGAAAGCCGATTCTTTTCGGTAGCTACATCGAACACCGTTCCGACAAAAGTTTCCGCGATGATCTCCAACTTCCGACTTCATTCTTCCCGGCGAAGACACCGTCGATCGTAGCACGGATAAGAAATGAAATTACGCTCGATAATGAAGTTTACTCGATTTTCCAAGTTTACCCTGTATAAAAGAGAAAACGATGAAGGGGAAGGAGAATCGAGGGAGAGAGGTATACCGGAGAGAACCGAACACCTTTCGCGGAATTATGGGCAGACGTCAGGGCGTATCTTAATCTATCGACAAAGTTTAAAACGTCTTACGATTTTCGAGAAGATGGGTCTCGGCGATAAGTCCGACGATCCTGCACGGCTTTTCCTACTTACGACGAAAGGATTCACGTTTTTTTTTTTCTTTTTCCTTTCAGGGTATCCCGACTCTGATCATAGCGGTGGCCGGGATCGACGACGCCGCGTCAGTGGCAATATACGGGATCGTAAAGAGTGTCATGTTCTCTCACGACGCGCTTTGGTATCAGATTCTTCAAGGACCGATCGCTATAGTCGGTGGTCTCGGCTTCGGTATACTTTGGGGCTGTTTGGCGAAATACGTTCCGGAAAAGGGTGACGTGAGTATTCTCTTCTTTCCATCTTGTACATATCCTCGTTTAATCTCCTAGCGTCCTGTATTCTTCTGATTGTACCGAAACATTTAAGTACTAGCTTACCAAACGGCATACATTATTATTTTCTTACGGAAAGCATATTTTTTTTAGAAAAATTAAGGAAAACATATTTGTAATCGTGTTATTATTATGAAAAATTATTAATTGTCTACATATTTACATAGTCAATTCCAGTGAAATGACAGTGTCATGTTTCTATGGGTCATGTTTATGCGCTAATATTCGATTTATTATTTTAATTAAAAAATTTAGGACAATAGAAGACAATTCACAAAAAATATAGGACAAAATTGCCATTTAAGAATAAATAAATTTAAAAGACACATTAATGAATGTTCAATAGTCCAATGTACACGGGACAAAATAAATGTATAGTTTGGCACTAAAGTATTTTTTTAATACATATCAAGAAAAACAAAAAGTTTGGATCGTATTGATTTCGAATAAATTATATTTTCATGCACGAATTAAATCAAACAATTTCAAACATCTTGAAATACAAAACACTGTTATTTATTTTATTTCTACTAAGAAACATTGCGTTGGAAGCTTCTTATAAAAAATAATAATCTTGGTCGCTAGGAGATTAAAACGAAAGAAGTAAAGGACGATGAAAATCAAGTAGTATGGTCTTTACCTTGAAAGAAATTTCCTCGCGAAATATCAATAACGGAATGAAACTTATTCGAGGACGGTTAAACGCAGGAAATAAGGCGGACGATACACGGACGCATCGATCGAAAAGTTTACCGATTACGTAAAAGATTCGCTTGGAAAAGGATGGGTCAGCCGTTTTCGAAAGCGTCGTCTGTCACTCGTCTCGGTGGTATAATAGGTCTTAATGCCTTCGGCGTTCGTTCCTCGTGCCGGGAAACGCGCTCGGCGAAGCGCGTGATTCCCGTCGTTACTGATTTATCGACGCCCTCGACTAGTCTCGCGAATGCGAGAAAACGCGAGCGCGCGATTAAGGCCGCAGCCTCGTTAGCGCGGCTTGCCAACTGGAATACGCGTATCGAAGCAACCGACTCGTTACCATTATTCTTATAGTTCTTCTTCTTGTCGTTGTTATCGTCGTTGTTGCCCTTGCTACCAAGAACCAACGATGCTGTTCGGTTTCCAAGCGTACGCGCAAGAGGAGGATTCGTCGAGTGGTGTGCGATTGACACCGTTTAGAATCGTTACGGTATGAAATCGAGCTTATCCGTTTTCGTTTCATAGATTCGATCGTGAGTAGGGATGGCAACGATAAATCGATATTATCGTTAATTCGATTAATCGTTATTTTTAAATTTAGTGACCGCTACCAACCCTTTTTCGCGAGGTTATGAACCATAACTATGATTCGTTTATTGCTGCATTGGGTATGGATTCTTTAGAAAATCGTCGGATCTATGCTGATTTGCGTTTCTTATCGAACTTACTTCGTGGTGTCAATTTTAATCCTATGCTTGTGGCCTTAATTGATTTGAATGTACCATCTAGAAACTTAAGGGCCTCTCCTTTGTTTGCGGTAAGGAATTACACATCTAATTATGCTAATGGCGATATTATTAATCGAATCTGTATACTTGCAAATAACTACACTGAAATTGACCTTTTTGTTAATCCTCAGGCGCAAACTCAGTCTATTCGTCGGGCAATTTGCCAACGTAACTGATTCATTTCTGTCTTTTCTTTCTTTTTTTTTTCTTTTTTCCTGTTTCACTTCTTTTCTATCATCTCTTGTCTTTATGTCTTTCTGGACTTTATGATTTTCTTTGTAATTTGTTATATGGGCTTGTCCCGTATATTGGAATAAATAAATAGATATCTTTAATATATCGATAAAATAGGATTCGATATATCGATATAATATCGATATTTGTCTGTCGATATATCGAAACAGCAAATTAAATAACTTTCAAATTCGGCCCATTCTCCAGACGGCCCCCTTGTCACCACGCACGCACTCCCCAGTCCCGGTCCGGGCCAGCTCATAAATAAATGTGGAACGCTTCACAATTTTGCGTGTCACTCTTGCGCAGGGGCCATGTTAATCTTCTCTGTATCGTTCCAATTTTAATATATGTACTGCAAGTACAACCCAGATTAAATTTTTTTATTAAATAGTCAATTAGGAATTTCAGCATTTATCCTTCCTCCAAACTTTTCTGGGAAGTTGAATAAATCTGGCCTGGGTGATGTCTTTATAATTACAAAAATTTAAATATCGATATATTTATGCCCGATATATATATATCGATATCGATATCTGGCTTTCGCTATATCGTTCGATACGATATATCGATTTATTAATTTATTTTGCCATCCCTAATCGTGAGACAAAACCACGACAGACTGGGCGAGTCAACTCGATTAGTCGATTGATTTCAACGTTCTAGGAGTCTCGTTTAGCAGCGATGCAAGAGAATAATTAAGATTCGCGAAGAGAAATGTCAATAGAAGCTTGATCCGACTTCGGGCTCGTCTTAAAAGACGCGCAGACTATAAAATCCTTGAACGCGAAGTGTCATTGAGTTCGAGGCGCTATACGCGAGACTAATTCCACCTGTTGGTCGACGTCAAACGCACGTCGAATTAACAAGGTACATAGACGGAGAATCGTGCCGATTAAACTATCGACTACGAATCCGAGCACGAAGATGGTGCCGAACGGATTTCATTCCCATCTATTCTACTCTTCTCCCTTGAGCATTGATTCTTCTCACGTCGTTGCAGGACGTCTTTAGCGAACGTTATACACTTCCAAAGGGAGTATCGTGATCTCGTGTAAACTGCCGAACCATTGTCCCTTGAAACGGTTGTTTCCGTGCTCGAACAACGTCGCGATACTCTCCCTTTTCTTCTCTTTCTACCTCTTCGGGAAAAGAAAGAGAAGGAAAACGGACAAGTTCGGGGACGTGCATTATCCCGCACGAAGATCGATCGTCCTCGATCGGGGAAAGAGAGTAAGTCGAGGAGGAGGAGGGGAGAGATCACGAATCTCTCTCGGGTGTCCTCCATCCTTTCGTTCTTTCCGTCGACGGAAAAAGCCGAAGAGCGTACCGTTTGCGATGTAGAAGCGCGTAACGCGACGTTTTCTGGCTCCTCGATAGAATCGTTTTTCATCGAAACGTTAGCATCGTCCTTCTGGCAGCTCGTATAGACCAAGGACGAGCGGGAGAGACAAGGATATCCTCTGCAAAAGTGGCGAAGCAACGAGAATTTATTATTCGCATCGTCTTTCCCCGTAATCTATCGTCATGGTTTTGCAGGAGGCGTTACCTAGATCTCGTCGGGGAAGGACCGATAATGCATCGCGAGAATAAATCGTTTCGTTGGACGACAACGAAGACGTGGAATATCGTGAGAGCGCTAACGATTAGAAACCGTTGCTTTCGAAGAAAAAATAGTCCTTTAGAAACATGATAGGGATTCGGTTGGGAAAGGTCAAAAGTCAAGCTCGACCGATTGATCTCTATAAGTTTTCTGCAGTCGAGCGTGAAGAAAATAAATCGTTGAGAGAGAGAAAGAATAAAAATCTGTTTCCTAAGAAATGTTGAAATTTGCTGCGTTCACCGATCGTCGAAGAATCGATTTTCACAGAGAGAAAGAACGAGACTCGAGAGAGAGAGGCAACGAGAGCTACCGCGTAGCAAAGCGTCGTCATCGTCGTCTCTTCGCAAAAGGATTCACCGCTTCGTCAAATTAACGTTATTGCGCGAGTTTCTTCTATTTGAATTACGTAATATCCCTGGAAAAGCGAAGGAAAACAAGGCACGGAGCATTGTCGAGGTCGTTGCATTCGTATGCGGCTAAAGTAGCGCGCGTACGATTAAAAACTTTAAGGTTAAACCAGCGAAAAAGAGCACGGAGAATAAACCGGACGATTTTGAAAACGGAACGAGCGTTTTCCCGAGCTTTTACTTGAGAGACACACGCCCGTTGGAAAAGCGAGACGGTTGTAGGTCGAGTTGCTAAGGGATATTCAACCAATTGCGTTCTTCGAGTACGCTTCGTTTCGCCCATACACAGTGGCTTCAACGTTTATACAAATTTTGGCATTAACTAACGCGATAAAACGGCAACGAGAACGGTCGAATTCGTACGAGTGGCCGATCTTGCAAAACGAAACGCAAATTCTCCTTACGCGAGAAGCGCTTTCGAGGCCGGTCGAGCGATACGTGGATATATTTGCTCGTATACGAACGTATAGGGCGAGTTACCTAACGTACCTACTACGTAGTAAAAGGAAATATCGTTCTTTTCCTCGAGTATGGCAAAAACATTTGGTAAAAGAGCTTGCACGATTATTATAGAAATTACGCTTCGTATCACCTTACATCGTCTTCGAGAGTTTTTCCTCTCTTTAATAGCTGCTACGTTACATCAGGTACGAACGTTAAGTAACTCACCCTCTATTTACACGAGAACATAGTATATGTGTACGTTATATAAATATCTTAGATACGCGTATATACGAACGCGAACATAGGTACGTGTGCATGTACTCGCGCAGACCTAGGTAGGTATGTACTACTCGAAAGAGAAAATACAGAAAGCAGGGCATTGGGTCAAACGGGATGCAGGGTCGTCCACCCCTTCGCTCGTCCTCCTATATGCACCCTCGCAGCTGCTTACAAATCTGGATCTCGTGCGCGGAATCGGATAAATCCACTTTCGCCGGATAAATCTACTTCGACTGCTTCGTTGGAACGCGGGGGTGGGTTTATATTCTTGAAATCTAAATATACTGCGAGCCCACCGTAAATCGCAGGCCTCTCCGAGTGAATCGCCTAACGATTTATTCAGCTTAATATACGATTTAATCTACGAGAACGTCGAATTTACGATATGAATTTCGCGTTGGAGGTTAGCCATAGATATCGATTTTACCACTGCCGAGCGTTCGATGCGTTTCGTTACCAAAGTATCCGTTTATTCGAAGTGTGATTTATCTTCTAACAATAATTCGTGCACCAACGAGATAACAACGAAAAGCGTAAACGGGATGGCAGGATAAAGCAGGGACCGAGGGAGTATTGGGAGAGTAGGGAGGAGACGAAAAGCGGGATAGTGGGTCGATCGAGGAGAGGTTATCCGTATATACATATAGTTATCCATCCGAGTGCGTCTTCGCAAGCCCGGATTCTTCTTTGTACGTAGCCCGGATGCAATACCGTCGCGCGTGCAAAGTGCATCGGCCTGCGAAACGCTTCTAGTACGTGTACCTACAAGAATGTCTATCTCGGTCCTTGGATATAAGATTTCGCTGTTACGTGCGCGCCGTAAATTCGACCTAGGTTCGACTACCACTCGGTTGAATGTAAGTAACCCGTAGGAATACGTTTCGACATCGACGCCCCGCTCTATCGGTCTATACTGGGTGTCTGCTTCTATATAGTCAAGCGGAGGACTACATGTACACATCAATGACTTGAATCGAAATGTCTAATACCATTTTTCGAAATTCGACTTAGTTAACGAATTATCAACTAACAAAAATCGGCCAATTACGGCGAGCAGCAACATGTAACGTTGTTTATTGTGGATTGCTCCTCCTACCGCTTCGCCTCTTGCCTAGTTGCGAGCTAGAGTAAACCGCCTTCCTTTGCTAATCGCCGTAATTGGCCGATTTTTGTTAGTTAATAATTCGTTAACTAAGTCGAATTTTGAAAAATGGTATTAGACATTTCGGTTCAAGTCATTGACGTGTACATGTAGTTCTCCGCTTGACTACATGGAAGCGGACACCCGTATACCCACGCGTCAGTTTCTTCGAGTCAGTTCGACGACGTTCTCTTACCGTAGTAGTCTCTTTTATGAAAAACGGAAACACGATACAAAGACCGATTCGAATTCTTCTTTCCCGTATCTATGTCTTTTCTCGCGTATGGACGATTCTACATAGACATAGATATCGGTAGAAGAACGCACGTACGCATGCTAGTTTGTATTCTTTGAAATTATACCGTGAGTTAAAGCGACACACGGCACCAATCTCCAAACTCCTATCGCGATACGACACCGTTCACTTTTTAATATTCATCTCGCGAAAACGCAGTAGAGATAAATTCTCCGTGATTTTCTCGAAAGACTTGGTATTTATACAGAAAAGAAGGTTGGTAGGGGGGAACTCGTGGTCTCGCCCCTTTCTTTGCAAGAAAATAATAAGTAGCTCGTAGCGTATCCATTGACTCCTGCTCGCAAGTACGCTCTCAGGCGGAATAGAGAATAACATCGGACGATTTTTCACGTACAGACGCGTTCGTTCCAACCGAGTAGACATTTTTCTCGAGGACGAAGAGACATCGGTATAGTAACGATTTACTACTTTTCTGATGGACGTTACTCGGTATAGACAGGAAGAAAGAGAGAGAGACTTATGATGCAGTTACCATAAAATAACACGATAATAAAATCGCAAGGAGAACAACATCGAGCGTTCCTCGATGCGGTAACCTATTTGAGAAAAGTCTTTGGTTCTATCTGTAAAAGATAGACCTCGAGCCACGCGTATCTCTCGCAAAATGAGACGAGAAATATCGTTCGCGGGTGGTTTAGAATTTTACCGACGTGTAAACGGTGAATGTAAGCTCTCGCAAAGTTACAGCTACACCGTGGGTCGGTGTATTCGTAGATATGTAAGCTCTCAAGTTTCTCGCATTACCACAAATTTCTGATGAAGAGAAGCAGAGCGTGCGAAGGAGACGCGTCTCTGGAGAAGCTTCGCGGTGAGATTCAAATAAATATCGTATCGTTAATGTATCGTGATTCGCGCGATGAAAATTACACGTTGGAAGTACGACCCCTTTCCCCTCGTTCAAACTGTATATTATTCGTATCTTTATTAGCAACGATGCGGAAAAAAAAAAAGGTAGACGATCGCGAATCGTTTTCGCAAACGAACATATTAATTTACAAGCTTCCCGTTCGAAAATACGACTGCGGTCGGTGCATCGTAACGAATACTCGATTTTTATTACGTTTGGCTCAAAAGGGTTTTCGAAAGCCTATCGAATTCTGTATTTCCGTAAATTCCGCGAGCGTCGAACGTACCCGATCGTTTATCAGCCGTCGACTGTCGTTTTGACCAGGTGTGCGCCGAACGAGAGAACGCGAAATTGCATGTAGCGGGGAAGAAAGAATTTGATAAATGGCTATCAATACGAATGTTTACACTCGAACGCTCACGAGCGTACCTGTGTGAAACGTAGAGAGAAATTTTTAATAGATATGTTTATTTATTTTGACTCTCTTTCGAGCATCCCGTCGGCAACTCTTTAAATATTTGCCGTACATTAAAAGCAACCGAAACGGTCGATGGTTCGCGGGCGTCCGAACAATGGTAAAAATAAGTCGCATCTATCGCGCGTTCGTGTCAAATATACGCTGCTGCCCATAGCTATCGGATATAACATAATGTTTTGCGATTTCCATATTAATGTAAATACGATATCCATCGGGAAAGGTATTATTCTACGACATCCGAATGGACGGATATCGATCGGAGGTTACGAGTACGATGCATATGGGAATAGGAAGATGGGATTTTTAAATGTTTCGCGGTACGAGTTGGCGAGAAGGATTTAGTTGGAACCATATATAGAACGAGTCCTCTGAAAATTAGGTCCGGGAAGCTTGGAAGAGAGAGGGTCTTCGCTTCTCGTAGATCATTTCGACGAGCAACGGCGCGAACGGAGCGTGCGCGATTCGTTTCTTTTCCCGAGCGCGCGGGGCAAAATAAGGCATAAAGAAAACTGTCGGCCCTCTCTCATGAATTGCAAATTGCAAAAATGAGAGAGGCTCGTTGTAAACGAGCGAAGGGACGAACGACGTCGATAGCCGTCCAACGGTTCGCCGTGCTTTCAGAAGAGCAAAGTTAACTCGCGAGCTGGTGTATGGAACAACGCCGCTCTATGGAGCAGTCCATTTTGCGAGAGGCTGCGATAATGAAGAACCCAAGGTAGAATATTTGCACTACTTCGAACTCTATGTAGTCGGATGTCACGTGAAAAAGCAAACATTTACATATTTACTTTTTCACGTGACATCTGGCCGTGATAATTAGAGACGCGTTACGGAAGCGCGCGGAACGCGACCGCGAAACGTTAAATAAAGCTTGCCTCTGATCCGAGAAAAGATATTTTCGAAACAATTTTTTACGCTACGATGGGCCGACCGGGGTAAACGGGAGAGAGGAGAAGAAGCAAGGCACGGAGAAACGAGGTCGTTTCCGCGACTCGACGGAAATTAGGCGGCGAGAAAATTTGGAGAATTAATTTTTCATTCTTAATAATTGAAATTCCACGGACGGCATATACCGTTTCGATATTCGAGGGAGCAATATCGATATTCGGCCGCGACGGGTCGGTTTAACACCGAATCTAAATCACGGTGCGCTCGCGGCAAACTTCTTCGAAAGCTTCGAGAGATCAAATTCGAGAAAAGCCAGGGGACAAGAGTTACGCGAAGCGAGTTACGAAACTCGAGGCAACACCTGCTTATAGCATGAGTTTTCTCTATCTCTCTCTTTATCGTCTCACGTAGGTACACATAGGTAGCTACAATCGTGAATGGAAGGAGAGAGAGAGAAGCGAAAGAAAGAAAAGTACGCTCGAACGTACATACGTAGGTAGGAACGTACCTACATACGAGCAGCGCGTCCCGCGAAATATCGATTGCGAGGGATTTGAAATTCAATTCCTGCTTTCGAACTCGCAAAGTCCCGGGCAGCGGTTCCGGCACCTCCGTCACCGCCTTTGCCGACGCCGCTACCACCTATCGATTTGAGCGAATTAAATGTTTGTGTACGGATTCGGCCGGAAAGCCGGGCAGCACTTGGTTGCCGCATCGGCACCTGCATTGCCTCTCGTACGTCCCATCTCCTTCTCCAACCTCTCGCAAGCTTTCACAGATTCTCGCCGCGCCTGTACTAGGCGTCGCCAGTTCGAATTACCGTTTCTACAGCTTTACGAATTAGAACGCGAAGATGCTCACCGCCAACGACCGTCGCTCGCGTTACCTTCGTTTCCTGGACGAGAATGAATGAATGAATGAATGAACTTTATTATAACATCTATGGGCTAAATCTAAACTCTAATATTTAAACGTAACAAACATATAATTTATAAGAAATAACAAATAGAAAATAACTAAATGAGATACAATAAAATGACAGAATGAAATAACATAGTATAGAATAATAACATAAGTAGAGTGACTCAGAAGGAGTCCAATAGGTATTTATGTAATCTTAGCTTAAAACTAGGTAGCGAGGGTGCTGATTTGATTTCGGCAGGGAGAGCATTCCATAGGTAACAGGCAGAGACGCAGAACGATTTTCGAAAGGCAGTTGTACGAAAAGATGGAATGGCTAGTTCAGATTCCGCGGTGCGGAGATCACGCACCCTGAGCCCTTAAAGATATATTTTCGCAGAGATACTCTGGAAGTGATGTAGCTAAGACAGAGTATATTGGACAGCCCATGTGGTATCGCCTTCTATTATATACAGAAAGCCATCCGAGTGATTTCAAATGAGGACTGATGTGGGTGTCTCTTCTTAAGCCGAGTACAAAGCGGACACAAGCGTTAAGCGCACGTTGCAACTTAGAATTTAGCGATCCCGGTAGATTACAGTAGTCCAACTGCGGGAATATTAGTGACGTTACTAGCCACTTTTTAAGCGAAAGAGAGACTCTTTTTAAGAGAGAGACCGTAAGGAATTTCTAACTATTATGCCAATTTTCGTCCGACTTCCTCCTCCCCTTCCAAATGCCATCAAACTCGCCAAGAGCTCGGAATTCTTTCTCTTTGCGCGACGATTTTTAATCGTTGCCCGAAAACTCGGATGGAATAGGGGAATACCCGAAATACCGCGTGTTTGACTTCGCTCGAAAATACGAGGATTATACGCAGGCTTTGTGTTCCGCTACCCTTTAATACCACCTGTTTCGAGTTTATTGAAGGACGCTCTTGGAAAGTTTTGTTCTACGGCGAACGAGGACAAGTGGCTTATGTTGAAAGTTTGCGGCTAAAATTGTTTGCAAATTTACCATCGTATTATTTTATGATAATATTGCTTTTACGACGAACCTACGAAGAAAGTAATACGCTTAATTTGTACCACGAGTCGCACGACTCTCGAGCATGGGACGTTTTGCGGCTTCGAAACCGACGGAAACTTTTCCAACGGCGGCATGTCAAATTCAACGTTTATGGGGAAGGTGCGAGATATCGGGAGTCTTCTCGACGAGGTTATCCGATTTTATGAAAATGTTAAACGCGCTTTAATTCGATGTAGCCGGTTTGACGCGAGAGCGTCTCGATAAATCTGTACGATATAACGGCAACGTGAGCAACTGTTTGTAAAAAAAGAAAAAGGAAAAAGAAAAAAAACAAGACAATGATTCACGCGGTCCAGGACACTAGCGCGGTACACTTTGGCGCATTCCGAGCGCACATCCTATAACGATTTTCCTTCGTGCTTCCACCTCGCGTTTTTCCGCGTTCCCCGAGGCGCTCAAACGAGTTTTTTGCGACGACAATAAAACGTCGATTGGTACATTCGTTCGTACGTCGGAAAATTGGATACGTAGTGGAAAAGAAATATTTGCATTCCTATAACTCCAACGAAATATCGTATTCACGAATTCCGTAATACATGCGAAATTGAATCCTCGAAAAGGAAGACACTTCCGACGAGAGCCACGAAAAACAAACTTGGAGTGTATTACGCGTGGATTTCGAGTTTCTTCGAATCAAAGAGAAAGTTACGACCGTGTCGAGGAGTAGAGTTTTTAGAGAAACTTTCTCGCGTGAGACGGTGAATCCTCGACACCTCTATTTATCATAAAGCGAAGAGCCCGATAAAAAAGAATATCCTAAATCATATTCGCGAACATTCGTCGTTCTTCCTTTTTCCTCGTAAAAAGGCAAGCACTTACCGGCATCGTACGTTCCACGATATATCGCGTGTAACACGTACGAACGTGGTACGTGGTATAAACTTACGTATGTATCGTGTATTCAACGTCTCCGTCGTGTCTCTGTCGCGTACCACCACAGCCAACGCATATTGCAAATATTTTCGATGGCCTGGCAATATGAAAGATCCATCCTCGGAGAAAGCCCTTCCATAAAGTGGAAGGATTAATGCCATTCCGTCCCTAGAGGTAGGAACAAACAAGAGAGGGACCCGACGAAAAAATTCATGCCGTATTTACGCGAGCGAAACTCGCGACGAACCTTTAACGAACAATTTCATCTCGTTCGAGTGAAGGAGCTCGCGCTCGTTATGCTCTTTGTGTATCGAGCTCGTACTACTACGGCCAGGAGATACCTTTTTTTTTTTTTCTTCCGGAAGTCGATCGCACGCGCACGCATCTGCGTGAACATCGGTGTGCTGGAAATGATCGATAGAGCGACGGGAAGGAGAGAGAGATAGGAACGGGAAAGAGACGGGTTTCGCGAAAACGCAATATTCCTCGACTTACGGCAATATCGCGACGCATTCACCAGAGTCTAGCAGGATAGCGCGTACTTTTTTTATCGATGGAACTCGTAGTTTGTGCGCGCCACCAAAATTTCATAACACCGAGCGTGCGTCGAATCCTCGATGTCTAGGACGAATAACTCGGAGATCGTTCCGACAAGAATTTCTTTCCACGTCTCCCTTCCTCCCTCTTTTTTTCCTCTCTCTTATTCTCATTTCCATAAATTCACCGTGATAAAAAAGAGACGATCGGTAATCGACCTTGACGGAGTCGGAGTTTCTAGCACGATTCATCTTAAAGTGTCCGCCACGTAATCTCGTCGATTAAATGATCATCTCCCACGGAACATCGTGCATCCCATCATTTTCAAGAAGAATCGTCGACGAAGGGTCTCGTAAAAAGAGAATGCGAGACGGGTCGACCCGAACTCAAAATCAAAGATCGCGGATATCGATGACCGACTCGTTAAAGAAAACCGAATTTAACAATTGCGCGAAGCCGGAATAGAATTTCAAAGCGAGAGAAGCATGGGTGAACCGAAAAGACGAAGGAAAAAAAAGGGTACGCTTTCTCAAGAAAAAGGAGAAGGATATTTCGTACGAGGTCAAGGAAAATAATCTAATTTCGTGCGAAATTAAAGGGCGAATGGATACCGTGGAAAATCGATACCCAAGATCTCGATTACGACCGTGTCTTTGACGAAAGCTTTCCCTGGACAAAATCTCGACGTAAAAACGTCGTCGATAACTTTCCAAAGGATGGTACAGCTCCTTTGAGAAAGCGCAACCCTTTTCGAGTCTTCCCTTTAAGACCCATCCTTTGTTCCCCAACCGATATAAAATACGACGAGACAAATGAGATCGACAGAGCTCTACGATTCGATGTAGAAAAAACCTCGTGCTATAATGTAAATAACCGTAGGCAAATATGCGCGGAAACGCGTGAAACGTCGGACGTGATGAAAAAAAAGAAAAGCGAGGAAATTACGAAACAGAGTCTCTTGTTTCTCGAATAGCTCAAAGTTCCTATATATGAAGATACTTTCGTTCGAAAGAGAATAAAATAAGAAAGGGGAGGTAAGATATGAAAGAAAATATCTTTTCATTCATATTTCACGGTAGGCTGCCGGTAGAATAGTGTTTGCTCGTTCCTCTCTGTCTCTTTCCTCTCTCTCTGCACACACGTGCTTCAAAGTTTCTCGAGCTCGTCATCGATCCGCAGCTTCGTATGTGCGGACCACCGTATGCATGGCCCCCCACCTCTCATCAAGCCCCCTTCGACGTTATACATACATCGTATACACGCTCCGCTGCTATCCATTTCCTCCTGTGCGACAACGAGCTTATGAGAAGCGACGCCCTGTAAGTACCTATTAACGGCGTCCATCGTGCACCACCACGATACGCCGACGTGGTTTGTCGTGCGGCTATTATACGCTTCGGGACGATGCAACGACGAAAGAGCAAGACTTTGACATCGCTCGGAATCTTTTTACGACAAACTCTATTTTTTATTTTGTTTTTTTTTTTCCAACTATACTCGATACAGTACATCCTACCATGAAGGGTTAAGATAACTCGCCACCCCTATAAGCAGCGAACCGTTGCGGCGTGATCTAATCGATCCTTCGATCTCTCTCTCTCTCTCGTTTCAGCCCTTCATGGTGCCCCTGAGGGTATTGATGTTATTAGGAGGCGGAATGCTGGCAGTCTTTGGAAGCGAGGCGATCGAACTCGGAGGTGCTGGACCTCTCGCCGTCGTCGCCGCGGCCTTCGTAAGCTGTTACTTCTGGCAAAAGGACGGCTGGGAAGTAGACGACGTAAGTATAACTTTAGCTATGATAAATGATCATTCTCTTCTCGCTTCATTACGGAATTAAATAACGCACGAGTTGCGACGAGCCAACCGCATTTCCGTTGATTGCCGCATAAATTATTTCGCCTCTTCTATTATTATCAGCGGTATTCGAGCTCGGTCTTCGACGTAACGACGTTCAATTTTTCCCTACCCTCTCACAGAAAACTAATTTACGCGTCCTTTGCATCTCCGATCGATCGGGAGACTATCAAAGCGAAACGAGCTTGAACTTTGTCTTTGCACGGTCATCTCTAATTTCTAAAAGGGTTAACGGGTTTCGATAAAAGTGATTAGGATGTGTATACACGTGGAAATAGGTGGAAGGAAATACGCCCTTACGAGTGTCGGACAACGTCGGCTTTACCGCGGTAACAGATTTCAACGCGAAAAGCCAAACGCGGTCGATCTTCGAGTAGTATAACCATACATCAACTGTCTCGCTCAATTACACCCTTTATTCGTGATCCTATAACCGCCATTGTCGGATCTCAGATGCAAATTTGCGTCTATAATCCGTCGAGTCATTAATTTTCTTCCCGGAAACGTCTTTCCCGGATCGTGTCGAGCGAAAGATCGTAGAGAGCTTTCTCTTCTTCCGACCCGAAAATCACGGTTTAACGAATGTACTTTAGGAGTAACTTTGAAATTGACAGATTTTTACTGTCTACGCTCGTCGTTGTAACAGCCAATATTATCGATAAACGGTAGGATTATTATCGAATAGCTATTAAGGAACGGCGCTTAGTAAAAATTGGTAATGGAATAAAATCATACTCGCCTAGCTATCGTCTATCGTTTATTCGTAAATCCTTTCGAGTTCGAAGTCAGCACGTATTTCGTGACGCGAGAGAAATCTATGTATGTAGTATATCTCGATATTGGAATATGATTACAGCACCATACATACATACACTTCGTTTCACTGTTCTAGTATCAGAACCGATATGTGGCTTATACGATCGAATAGCACGTATTCTACGTATTTGCCACGAAGAGTGTACGAAGTTTCGTCGAAAAATCTTTTTCCGTGAAAAGAATCAACGGCTACTTTTATCGGTCGGTCGTATTTTTAGCCGTTCCTGCGAAACCGCGATAGCTCCCCGTGCCTTGCCCGTCTCTCGGCTATAATTAAAAGCCGAGGGAACGTATCTATAACGAATTAATAAAGTTGCGACAAAGTGAGAAGGGATTAATCGATGGATTAAAATCGATCCCTTTTACCTCGTAAATATTTCGTTCTTGACTTAGCGTCGGCTATATACACAAATTCCATGGCGCTACTGCATTTTGATGTAACCGCGACAGCAGTTATGCGTTATCAACGCTTCCCAATATTGGAATATGGAAATATGGAAATACGGAATACGGCTCACGCGTACGGAACGTTCCCTGTATTTGCTAGCCCCCTTTTCCACGGACCGCCTTCGCATACTCTGAATCTCTGCACGGAGATGAAATCGCGATTACACATGAATACATGCGTGTCTACGGATTAAGATGTACGTTTAAATAAGTTTCATTAAAGTGGGTACATGGATGGATGAGTATATGTACGCGTTCATCCGCGATGTCGCGTTATAATTCTAAAGAGAGTAGAACGGTTAAATGTGGACGAGACTAAAAATAATCGCCCGATTATTACGGCTTCAAATATTTTCCAAGAAAATTGTACTACCTCGGGAAACTATATGGTACACAGAAATAATACGACTAAATGAGAGATATAAGCGGTCTGAAATTTAGGATGGAGGGAACATCGGGGCTCGTTCGCCGAGTACCATCTATGACGAGTAGGTATATAATACCTACGTAGGTATACAGGGTGTCCGCTTCCATGTAGTCAAGCGGAGGACTACATGTACACATCAATGACTTGAATCGAAATGTCTAATACCATTTCTTGAAATTCGACTTAATTAACGAATTATTAACTAACAAATATCGGTTTATTACGGCGCTTAGCAAAGGAAGGTGGTTCACTCGAGCTCGCAGCTAGGCAAGAAATAAAGCGGTAGGAGGAACAATCAGCAATAAACGACGTTACATGTCGCTGCTCGCCGTAATTGACCGATCTTTGTTAGTTAATAATTCGTTAACTAAGTCGAATGTTGAAAAATGGTATTAGACATTTCGATTCGAGTCATTGATGTGTACATGTAGTCCTCCGCTTGACTACATGGAACCGGACACCCTGTATACGTGTATCGTGTACCGAGAGATGTAGCGGAAGAAACCTTCAACGGACCACCGAATTTTCTATTACACAGAAGTCGTAGGTATCTTTGTTTTTTTTTTTTTTTTTAACGAGTCTTCGGGTAGAATCCCACAGATCGAATCGATGCGAGCAAGCATTTTCTTTTTCCTTTATGTAGGTATACACTTTATTTTCAACTCTCTCCATTCTATCTCGCTTAGGTTCGAACTCCAGCACATTCTTTCGAACGTTCTCAACGTTCTTACACTTTTCCGTACTTTCTACCAGCATAAACGAGCCCACCTACGAACGAAAAATACCGCCGTATCGGTTCGGCTTTCGTGCTCCTCTACGGAAGAACGGGGCTCTCTTCCTTTCAACGTTTTTACATGCAAAAGCAGTTATTGAGGTGGTCGAGAAGGGTTTTCCCGAACGGAACGGCGGGCATAATCCGACTAAATTTCCCGGAAAACTCGATGATGTTCCCTCTACCCGCATCGACCGGCGGATTTAATTAGAGCTTAGTGCACGGACCAAGTTGAACCTCTTCGTTTTAGTGCTTCCACCGTACTCGCGAAATGACAGGACATAATAAAACGCGCTCGTTAGCGTTAATCGAACCGTATTCTCTCGTATAATTGTTTCTTATGTTGATTTTCATGTAGGTGTATAAGTGCGATAAAAATATCTATTTTTATACCTATACAATACGAACATACGTGATAAGGGTCAATAAAATGATCCGTATTTCGGATCAATAAATGACCCGTATTTCGGCCAATATCTAACCGATTCGTCCCGATATTAAATCAGTACATCAGAGTAAGAGGGAGAAAGAGAGAGTGTGTGTGCGTGTGAGAGAGAACTGCTCTTGTAATACTCGATACACCGATAATGAACAACGATATCGAAAATGTGGTTTGTCCGATAACCATCGAGTATTCGACCATTGCACGCTTTAAGCTATCCTCAAACTGCCTTTTGCACTCCGATATAAGGTCGGTAAACTTGAGTCAAGTTCCGATCCAACGAAGTGAGAATATTAATGGGATAATAATGGCCCGTATAATTATATAGGATATAGATATATTACATATTACAAGAGAAGTCATTATCTACGAGGCTTGAAATAAGAATAGTTCTATATACCACATCCGAAATATCAGATACGGGAGAATCGATAGCACGAATAGAAAAGAAAACCTTAAATCTTTCTCGAATACGCGAGATGGAAACTTTATGATAATTCGCAACCAAGATTTACGCTCTTCGAGAAAAGTGAGAATAGAAAATCTTCCGCGTTCTTCTTCGAATAATAGCAGAACACGGCGTTAAAAGTAAGTTTCGAGTCGCGAAATACGCGAGCAGGTTTTACTCGAAAACTTTCTCCCATTTCCTATGGACGACTTTGGATTTTATTCTTCGTCCGATGTAATTTTCTACTTCTCCGTGCTCGCGCATTCGATTTTCCCTTCGTGCTGTGTGTTCACGTAAGTATAAAAAAAGATGAACGAAATGATTTGCATCTGGCTAAAATGTCACGATTGATAATTTCATTAGCATATAAAATATCGTGTGATATATGAAATATTAAGTGGAATTGGACAGCATAATTGAATAATAGTACCTATAACAACTCGTAACAAGCATTCTCACTAGTCATGGCATTATCGTAGTTTGCTTTAAGTGCAATAAAAAGACGATAAATCCACGAAGCAAGCTTTCCAGCGGTAAAAGATAATCAAAGAAGAGGTGTATCAACGAAAGTTGAAAAAAAAAAATTATTCGAAAGATAAAAACGATCAAACTCGCGCAAACGACTTCGTTCCTGTGATCTTGCGGATAGAGCGAATGCTAATAGTAAAAAAGAAAGAGGAGAAGAATGAGAGAGACTAAGAGAGAAAAAAAAAGGAAACGTAGAAGGAAAGTTGTTCCCGTGGTGAGATTCGATAAAGGCGGGTAGGTAAGAGAATACGAAGTAGGAATGGAAGAGAGGAAAGAAAAGGATAGAAAGAGAGGGAGGGAGTGAGAGGGAGTAAGAGGAAACAGAATAGGAAGGACGGTAGTCGTTGCAGTTACCGGTATGCTGCAACTTACAAGCGGGACACCGGTAGAGACTAGCACTCTACACCGCCATCTCTGCGCACCATCCTCGCACACCGAGTCTGCACATCGTCCTTGCACTCCATCCTTGCGCAGCATCCCTCCTCCGGCTCTCAAACTCGCCGATGTAACAGCGAGCACGGCCAACTAAGTTTACTAGCATTTACTTGCTCGCCAAAAGCGGCTGAAAAGGGGGTCATCGGCCCCTCGATTCATGTACAAGCTGATTTCGCTCGAGTCTACCATCTTCCAGTATGACGTTCGTTTCCGCATTGAGAGTAATATCGCGCTAACGGACGACACGACGGTATTAGTCCATTTCCCCGTTCGGATTCGGAGTTTGCACTCGTTTCATCCCTCCATCCTGGGATACCGGCATAGTCGTAGGTACCTACTTTCCATCAAACGGGAAATAATTCTCAACTCTTGAACCAATTTAATTGCACTTTTTCACGAAGCATATACGAACGTTGATTACTTATAGAACTTAATTTAAAGACGCCAAGTCTCTCATTAGTAATTTTCTCAAATTTATACCGCGCGATCTTTAGCGAGAGATTTAAAAATATTCGTCTTCCGGAATTGCGACAAAATATCGGAAATTCTACGTTCCTCCATTTCCCGTGGGACGGTAACAAGCTCGCACAATTTTCAACGGAACTATAGTTCGCGTTGGAATCGTAACCATATAATATACGGGAAGGCTCATATCGCATTCAGAATTTGATTACGTCTAGGCAAAAAGGTTGAAGCAAAAAAAGTTGCGATTCTGTCATTTATATTCATCAGGGACGCCGGATAAATATGTTTCTTTATCTCAAAATTCGTGGAAAATTCAGCGTTATTGCCAACCGTGAGTCGGATAAAACTCGATGAGGGGTTTAATAACCTTAGTTCGTGATTGGACGGCGTAATAAATCCATAAAAGTTAAAATAGGAAGGAATTAGGTAGTATCGCGAGTGAACGATTCACGGAAGTAATGAATTTTGTGGGTATCGGCGACAGGTTTGCTTTGCATATAAATGAACCTTTTGTTAGCCGCGTTTTTAAGATCGTAGACGTTACGACGTTGGAGATAATTTATTACTCTTGACTAATGCGCTCGCGCAGGCTCGTACGAAATCGACCTATACGTTGAGTAGATACACATAAAATGTAATAAATTGTGGGTGGATGGCAAGTGCGTTTCAAAGTTACTAATCTCCATAAATTTGAAGAGCCTTCTATGGCCGATACACGTCTATGCACTCATGGTCACGCGGAGAAGAATAAACGAAGCTCGACGATCATCGTTCGGTGGTGCCGCGACGACGCTCCCCGTCGATGAAAGGAAACGCGATGAAAAATGTTTCATCGTTATTATGATGGTGCATATTCGCGAAAATGGAAAATTTCCGTTACGCGTTCTCGGAGCATCCACCACGAGCTCTCTCGTATTTGATTATCGTGCTGGACTTCATTAGCCGACTCGTTGAAATTCAGAATAACGTATTTCTCGGATGATACGGACAGATTAATGGCAATTCGGTATTTCGAGGGAACGAATGTGTGCATCGATTACTACAACGTAGATCAGAAGAGGGAATGCTCGTTGGGATATCTACGTTGCATCGTAAATTACCCGTTCGGCGTTCATGATTAGCGTTAGCATTTCCTTATACTCCCATTGTTGTTCCGGTGGTAGAATTTTCATAATTAGGCTAGGGTTCCTATCGATAGCTCAGCTCGAACAATAAGGACGCTTAGCATACAGAGGCAGATTGACGCGGTAACATTCGAAATTCAAACAAAGTTGACCAGTTACATGTGTACTTACCTACCTCGATTCCATTTTCGAATACAACGATCGATTTTAACGGGACCCGACGAGTCGGTCTTTCGCGATTAAAGGATTAATTGTCGTTTGAACGAGAAGATTGAAAAAGATTTTCTATCTCGATGTGAGAGACTCGAATAATCAGGCTGTGAACCGAAGCGAAAAACGAGGATCGCGAACGCAAAGAAAAAGATAGAAGGAAGGGTTTGGAGGGAGAAGAGAAGGAAGGATGGGTGACCCGGCGATCTATAAAAAAGAAGCGGAAGGCGAGCGCAATTAGGTACAGTACAAAGCGCCAATCAAGTTCGCCACTCCCGAACGGCGATCGGTTTTGTTAATTATGCGAAATACCGGGAGTGTGACTGGGAGTTACACGTTTCGGTGCCTACGTCGAAAGCGCTCTCGAATGGAAAGGAGAAAAAAAAATGTTGCTAGATGGCAAGAGAGAGAGAGAGGGATACTCGCGATTCGGTTCGATATGAAAGAACTGGCAACCTCTAATTAACTTATTCCTTTGGCTCGCCTTAATTAATGCATACCTTTCGTGTAAGCGATGCAATTCAATTACGCGAAATCAACCAACGTCTGGATTGCCGTTGCATTCCTCTTCTTCCTCGATTTCCACCCCTCCTCTTTCTACGACTCGTCGGTTGGTTTCCTCGAACGAGGATCCGGAAGTCCGTCGTTTCTCTCGGATCCCTCCGATCCGTCCAACCCCCGACTCGTTCCTGCTGCTCTTACGGCCTCTCGTCAAATTATTCTCATAAGCACGCACCATTAATTTTAACCTTCCCGTACGAACAGGCTAATTCGGATGATAATCACGACCGCGAATGGTACCCTCCGAGTTTTTTGCTTGGAAATGTGTTTGTTACCTTTCTTTTTTTCTCTTTTACAAAAAAAAAAGCAAAAGAAAGAGGAAGCACGACGGAGAAAGAATACGCGTCGAAAGAATAACGGCGCTCGTGCATTTGCATTTCTATATAACCAAGCTGCGCTTTGCTACGGAGCCTTTTTTTTGAAAGCCGACCGACTCGGACGACAAAGTGCGCGCGAAACGAAAAGAATGACAACGAAACGAGAGTCGACGGATCGTAAAATAATGATTTTGCAGGTCGAGGATTCGTCCGCGCGCGAAAATCGTTCACGGCACGCAACTTTGTCAAAGTTGTAAAATAGGTTTCGTTCATAACCGCTATGATAATACGTTGTGCCGCCGTGCTACATAGACAATGGCAATTATCTTAACTTCTAACTTAACTCGATTCTGAGCTAATTCTACTAGATCCTACGTACCGTCTACGTCTCAAAGTACGAAAGGGATCGAAGCGGTAGACAACTTTTCGACCGACATATGCATGTAACGCGGCGAACCGTATTGACGTTTTAACTCTCAAATTTTCCATTCGCCATTTAAGCTCGGAACTAAAATTATAAACGTACCGTTGAATCTAAAATAATACTTTGACGAGAAGTAAGTATACACAGGGACTCCGTTGGTTACAAACTCACTGTGTTATTAACGATTATGATGTAAGGCGCGCGGAGAATCGTTAACGGTGGCGTTCATTAAATAACGCGCTATACAGGATGAAATATTAATAATATCGACGATCCTCTCGGACGGTTGCGACCACGCTGGAAGGTGTATAGAAAGAGAATAAATGACGGTGCTCCGTGCAGTCGACGTAATTATAAGCACCCTAGCGCGCTCACGGTGTAACGATTTATAATGAATATCGCAAATAAATCCACGAACAGCGTCGGCGTTAAACGTCGTTTTATTTCCCGCGTCCCGGCTTTTACTCTTCTACGAGAGACGTTTCAAATGCACGAGCGTCAAAGAACGCACAGTATAAAAGCGAGTTTATCGATTGGCCATTGAAAATCGCGATCGAGGAGCAATCTTTGCGCGTTGCTTCGAATGAAAGAAACGATGCTATTTAAAGAAGAAAAGTAATTTAATGATTGACCATTTGAATATTGGATTTGCAAGAAAAAGGAGCTGTTAAATCATTTGGACATCATATTATGCTTTTGTCGACAGTGAAAAAATATCGATAGATAGTTTGCAAACAAACTAAATTTTATCGGCTTAATCTTTAGTCAGATAAATATTTATTCGTATTCACGGAACGAAGTTTATACTTGTTCAACAGGATTATAAAATTGATCAGCAACGATAAGCTATAATATTTATGTGTTTGAATATTACCAAGGCAAAACTCAGCAAAGTTACGTCTAGATTATGTCTTGGTTGCAACTAGGAAAAGGCCGGCAGTTACAGCTTGCAAAAATTGTATTAAACCTGACTTACGATTTGCCTTTTTATTATTTATATTGTAAAACGTATTTAATTAGTTATAGAAATAGCTAATCAGTCTTGTTTTACTTGCTGACCACAAATGACAACTCAAATGACTATATTTTTCCAATAGAAAACTTTTTAGACTCTATTAAAACCTCAATAGTATGCTGCTCGTTGAAATGATAACCTGTAAAGAACGAATATAAAGAAAATAATAAAAGATTTGTTTCATTACGAACTGATGATCCTGACTGTAGTACCAGGTCACGGTTATAAGATTATTGTGCCGTCATCGGTTCTTGATGCGTGTGTAAAATTTCCATTTAATCCGACGTTCAGAAGTGGATGAAAGTTGCAACATTTGATTACATACATTCCTACATACCTACAAACATACAGGTTACATTAATAAAAGGGTATTAAAAAGAGAAATATGTAGAACGAATCGTACGTTGATAGGGGAAACGCGAGGAAGAAAGAGAGAGACAAATAAGGTGCGCATAAATTAGAAAAAAGAGGGTGACACAAATTTTCCAGATAAATTGTGGCCGCGATTTTATCGTGAGTTTTAGGGCGAAGCGAGTATCGACTCAGAAAGTTACACGTGGCCGGTTGGCTAATGGATCGAATAAAAAATTAGTAGGGTACTCACCGATCCGGGTGACTCGATCGCGTCGAGGGGAGAACAATAGAGCCGACCTTGGTACTCTCCAGCCGTCGACGATGCTCATCAGACTCCGTTAACATCCCTCCACTTCGCCTCGAGATACATACCTACATACATACATACGTTGCACGGTACAACATCGTAATGTCACAACGTCGGCGTATCGCGTGTCTCTTCAAATTAGCACCCTATAAACGATATTATCCGTTAGCTCGCAAATTTGCGCCCTCTTATGCATATTCCCGCGCGAGCCACGCTCGTACGTAGTATACCTACCTACCTACGGGCGAGAATAACTCGGGGAAAAAAATAACATCCTTTACTACTCTTTAAAATCCGTCTGCGTGTCTCGCGAGAGATGCTTCGATCGATTTATACGCTTGGAACAATAACGAATAGACGTACGCCATTTTAATGACGGCAATAAGAAGAACGTAACCTTTGCACGCGTAAAGAAAAGAAACAGGCTTTTATGAGAAGTCGTTACGATCCATCAAACCACACGGTTCGATGACTGCAGGGTAACTGGTCGAACGACGGACATGGACCGAGGAAGAAACGTGTACGCGGGATATGCGTTATCGAGTCCAATAACCTACTCCTACTACGCTGTTTCTCTCGTGTATACGCACGCGCTTACATAGATACATATGAACGTAATGCGATCAGTAAGCGAGCATCGGTAGTCAACGCCCTAACTTTAATCGATCATAAATGAAATGTTTGTCCTATAAGGAACGTTAAATAGAAAGGAACGATATGTGAATCATCGAAATAATATCTCAAAGCGTATCTTCGATTTTAATTAGATCCTTAATAAAAATGTATTGGAAATATTCACTCGAGTTGAAATGTTTAAATAATACGTTTAATGTTAACAAAACCATGTATGCTTGAAGACGCTACTAAAACAACTGAACTTAACGAAGACGATGCGACGCACAGTGGTCGGAAAGGCCAATCTAGCTAATAAAAATTCAAAAATTTAATCATTCGCTATCACTCAATTTCCAATCAATTTTAGTACTTAAATTCCTATGGATTTGAAAATATAATACCACTGTGCGACGCGTCGCTTATAATCAAGCCAACGCGTCTCGCTCAAGATGAAATAAAAGAACTATTACACGCGGTTAATGTAACTATAGTGTACCGAACGAAGTACATTTCACAAGAATAAAAGTATTTTGTCATACCAGTACATAAATGTTAATTCTAACAAAATGAATCACTTCTAACATATATTTTCCTCTTTCAGAATCCCGTGGCAACATCTTTCGAGATTTTCTGGATGATATTCGAGCCAATTCTTTTTGGGATAACCGGGACGCAGATCAGGATCGGCGATCTGAAAGGAAAAACGGTGTACCTTGGTATCGGTTGTCTCGTCGCGGGTATCGTTATCCGGATAATCGTAACGATACTCGTTGGGATTCGTTCGAAGCTCAATACAAAGGAGAAGGTCTTCATTGCTCTCTCGTGGATGGCTAAAGCCACGGTTCAAGCTGCCTTAGGACCAGTCACTCTAGATGAGGTCAATCAAACAGACGCGCAGCAGGTCGAGTACGCGAGCATGATCTTGACTCTTTGCGTGCTTTCAATTTTATTAACGGCACCGGCCGGAGCGATAATTATATCGTTATCAGGACCAAAATTATTGACGAAGACGACGGCACCGGCTCTACCACCGGAGGGTTGGCGAACCCGAAGGCCCTCGATACGCGATATTTCGATAATCAACGAGGATCCCGATCTCGAGGAAACAGCGAACGAGAGGAAACCATGATTAATTTTTTCCTTCGTCTTAGTTCGCATTCCTTTTCCGCACTCCCATTTCGTCGTCTTCTTCTTATTCCTTTATTTCTTACCGTTAGTCATCCTTTTTATCGAGATATCCTAGAAATACCTCTTTTCCTCGTCTATTTATTCGTCGCAAGGAATGATCGTAATTTTTCGAGAAAAACGGTAGCGTATACTCCGAGCTCTACTTCTCGTCTATGTATTATTTTTATTATCTTGACCACGCGAAGGAGAGGAAGGGTGGACGATATAAAACGATGACGTCTAACTTTTTTCTCGTCGACGAAGATCTTTATTTCGTGAGATCAACGGACTGAGAGTATGAGAATGGAAAAAGGTCGGGGGTGGAGAGAGAGGAAGAGAACTGCAAGGACCGTCTCTCACGTGACTCTTCCTCGTCGATGAAGATCGTAATCCTCGAGAAAACCACGGATGAGAAAACTCCGATACCGCTCTCGTCGTTCCTACTTTCGCTCGCTTGCCTTATGCCACGGATGAAAACTTGCAATTTTTCCTCGAATTTGTTGTCCTTTAGACCACCGAGAGCATCGGCGGAACACCGAACACGACGTACAAAGTTTCAGCCGTTTGATTTATTTCTTGTCCAACTGGAGTATATATTTTTTGTAAACAAGAAAAAAGACGAGACAACATTGCGTTTACAATCGTAAAGGGATATGCGGTATAATAGGATCCTGTAAACGATGTTTTATAGTTTTATGGTGCACCGTGTGCATATCATAGATTTTATAAAATGATCCGTTAGTCAAGTATACGACGTCGTTTATTAGGAAGTAAGGAAAACGGTCGTGTATATATTTGTCCCTATTTAAAGGATTCTGTACATTTAATCGTAAACTTCTTCGGGGCCTCGTGCGATTGTATTTTATCTTTTACGCTATATTTGGTAGATTTTCAAATGCTGCGAATGCATGTAGATATTTGTACATATTTTGCGCTTATGTGCCTTATCATTGATTCCGCGAGGGTGCGATGGAGGTAAGAAAGTTAACGTACGATAAAAAATAAATTTTAATCTAGAATGTAACGTATTAGCGGTCTATTTTATAAACGTACGACTATTCGACACTCTCAGGTTAAGTAACGATACGAGTAAGTAATATTTACGAATATACAATGAATAAAATAAAAAGAATTCTCCGGTAAAGATCGTCTTTGCGATATTTTCTCCCTTTCTTTATCGGCCCATCCCCTCCCATGAAGAAACGATACTGGAAGAAAAGGGAAAAAAGAGAAATACATGGAGAAACAGGAAAATTAGTGCGGCTGGCAGAACTTTTCGAAACCTTACTATTCTTCGACCGGTAACTGGTTCGGAAGTTCGAAGACGAGCGAAGGAACGAAGCTTATAAAATTACTGTGAGTATCTTTTTTCCTTATAAATCCAAAAACTAAAGATATCTTCGTACGTGAAAAACGTGAGTATAGTTCCATGAAAATTATCGAGAAAAGATATAAAAATAAAAAAAATTCTTTAATAAAATTCTTTAAATAGTACTTTATCTACATATTTACGAGGTTTGTGTATTTATTTTAGAGGGTATACTTTTAAGAGGGTATATGGCTGGCAGACTAGTATCCACCTGACTATTAACGTTTACGAAGCTTACTTCTATGGTCGAAAAAGTATGATACATCCATCTTATTGTGCACAGTATACAACACTCTTTGCAACATATGTCTAACCATGCTGCTTCGTAAGAGATTATAAAGGCGTTTTCTCTCTCTCTCTCACACACTCTTGCATTCTCGCTCTTCCTCTTTCTGTCTCTCACACACACACACACACAGACACAAAGTTTCTCCCTCACTCTCGCATATTCTCTCTGCCTCTCTCTCTCTCACTCCCTATCGTAAATTTAATGACGTAATAGGATTACGCGTACTCCTTGGGAATATCAGCTTACGTACGAGCGAGAAAGCCTCTTTGGTATCTTGCGATGCTCGGTCTCGATTTCGTCTTCGTTTGATTCTGTACGGTCTACTAGTGTACGTGTTCGAACCAAGTTCGCCATACTCGTAGCAGCGGGATACAAGCGTGGAAAATGTACAGAATAAATAGCGAATAAGTTAAAAGCTACCATTTTCAAAAAATAACGTAGACGCGTAGTCTCTCAAAAATAATTTATAATAACGTTCATCAACGATCTAAAGAGACATATCGTTTAATATTTCTAAAAGACAATGAGACTTTTTAGTCATCGTCGCTCGTACATCTCTCTCGACTTTGCGAAAATCATATTCTCTCTCTCGTATCTCTGCATTTCTCTATTCTATCCGCAACTTTTTTCTTCCTAGAGACTCGAGCATCCGACATCGTTTCTCATTTACGAGGCAACAAAAATAATCGCTCGAAGCTCCGTCCAACGTTACAGCCTGTACGGATTTAAAGATTGCAGAAACATCGCTCGTTAAACTCGAACTTTCGAGCGTAAATATCCGTCGTAAGAAAGTCGTAAATATCTTAAAAACTTAATGGACATCCACCGCTCTTCTTGAGATCGAGAGTCTTATTTATGAAATAGAAAACAAAAAAAAAACAAACGTAACGTTGATGGCGTAATACTTAATTTTATATAAAGACCTTCCGTAATCGTGGCCGAGTTTAAATTAGTCTTCCACTTCGAGGAAGTCAAATCCGGTAAATAATTATCGACCGTCAAACGGAAGCAGTAGAACGTTGAGTGCCACGATAGTATCCCAAAATAACGGGAGCTTTGTCGAAATTCATATTCGTCCGTTTCCATCAAGGTGCCACGCTCACTTGAAACGTGGACATAAGCGTACTGTTGCTCACACTCTTTTTTATCCTAGAAGGATCGTGAACAGTCGTCGTAGCGTTGCTCGATCCTTGCCTCGTATCCGCGAACCCCAATCGTTTTCGCAGAGCGTGATACACTCGTCCTTTTAGAACGAACAAAGCGAAGATCAATACTCCCTGAAGGCAGTTAAAGACATCCGAGACGTAAAAAAACTCTTCACGCCACTTCAAATCTACGAGGTAGTTGTTAAAAAAGTAAGATAAGATCTCCATTGTCCATGATACTCCCATAACGATAAATAGCTTTATGTTCATGACGAGCCTATGAAAGGAAGAGAAAAAAAAAAGTATAATTTGTTTATGTTGTAATAGGAATACCTAACAATAATATTTACTTTGTACGATTGGCTTGGAATCGTTTGTTTCTAGCGTCCGATGGCTCCATAGTTACTCTGTTTATTTCAGCCTTTACTTTGTTGCAGTGTATAGTTGTCATAACGAATAAGACAACGTTCATTATCGATTGAAGCGTGACAGGTCCGATGAAGAAGAGGACTTCGCCGTGAAGATTTTTGCCCGCTACAACGGTAATATATAAATATAACATTGATTATTTTATACATAGTACCTATTTATTTTTTTTGTTTTAAGCCATAATCGTTTTGTTTGGCATCCGACGCGAGAGCCACGATACGAATACTAATGACCATCGTTACGCGTACGATTCCGTTCTAGCCTTAATACGTGCCTAATGAGACGTAATGATGTTCGGCTCTGTGCAGCTCGATCGACCTTGCTGGCCAGTCATCGGAAAAAACTTTTTAATTATCCCGTAATTACGTGAAGTTACCCTCCCCGCGAATGGACGTGAAAGAAAACAAACAACCCTCGATTTTGCTCCGCCGCTGCCGATTCCGGCTGACTAATTTTAACGGCATTTTCGGCATTCGCCAAATTTCGAATCAACTTCGAATCTATTTATCGATAAATCTAAAACCAAAGTAAAAAAAATGACCTTACATGTGAACCAACAGCTTCCTTCACCAATGCGGGGTTGTAGATAAATGGGAAGAATTTTAGTGTTATCGACCATGATTGCTAGGCCGGTAATCACCGACGCAAGGCCCCACGAGTATGTGTTATACAAGAGGAACCTTTTTCTATGTCTTCTACCTCTCGTCGACATGTGCTCACGTAACCCCCTAGACGGAAAAGTAATAACGGAACGGTTAATTCACATTGTAAAAAATTAGAAACAGTTACATACTTTCTACGTAAGTTTTTATGGAATGCGGTATTCTTGAAAGAGATGAAGCTGGAATTCGACATATTCCGGTTGCGAATCGAGGTTATTCTTAATTCCCGGCAAACGGTAATAAGCAAAAAAATGTGAGGACTCATAGTATTCCGAAAGTAAAATCTACGGGGATTCTCGCAATTGCTAAGAGAGAGAGACGATCGTCCGCATGGATCTATTTTCTTCTCGCTTATATACGAATCTTCCTTCCAAAATAGCCTCTTGAAAACACAAACAGTCACGGCCGAGAAACGACGAGAGACAACGCACGTCCTCCGATTCAGTGACTCCGTGTCGTGTCTTGACGTCCGTATAACGTCACAAAATGTACGAATAAAAGTGCATTTTAACGATTCGATCGCTAGACATTTATATAGCAATTCAATGAAAAATTTATTTTATCAAAAGTGAAAAATTCAAGCTCTTTGCCACCGGTTTAAACGTATTACGGTATTATCTCGAAAATGTACACGTTCTCTATATTTTCAAGCGAGTTTAATACCTTAGAGCGACTGATTATTTTACGCATAATTAATAGCACGGTCTTACGACATTATTTCTGATCGTATTAAAATGTAAAAGATATATCACTAATATTATAATTTTATCGAGTAAAGAACGTTGGCTCGTCATTTATTTTAATGGCCAGACCGCTTTACGTTTGCTCATTTATAATTGGGCTTTCATAATACATATATATCGGCGAACGAAGGCGTAATACGCAATAACCATGCGAATTTACCAAATTTGATGAAATCATATGATTACATAATCTAAACGAGAGAGAAAGAGCGAACCTATCTACTTTAAGGGGGGAAATACCTTTATGCGGCCGAAAATAAGTCAATTTTTATGAATTTTTTTAGAAAGGAACATTTTGTCTAACATTTTCGAAACTTTGGGTATTATTTATTAATAATGTTTACTATTACAGTGTATTTTTTGTGTTAAAAAATATTAAAAAATGGCGAAGTTATGGTACTAACTTCTGAGACGGTCGTGGTTTGAGTTGGAAATTGGCGTAAGCGATAACTCAACAAATATTTGACCGATCTCGTTGAAATTTTATATACATGTAAATAACAGTATTACCAATGCCCAAACCTACAAGATTTAAAAAATTGTAGAAAAAAAGTATGTTTTTACTGAAAAATAACGAAAAAATTTGGCGTAAAATTTAAACTTTTTCTTTAAAAACGTACTATTTCTTAAAATTTCGCTTTTGTTCACTTTTTTTTGGTTTAGGTACTCCATATGTGTATTAACAATACAACTTTTATTTGTGGTTTATCTCAGATGAATACAACAGACAATAGAACTTACGCCATTTTCCAACTCAAACCACGACCGTCTCAGAAGTTAGTACCATAACTCCGCCATTTTGTAATATTTTTTAACACAAAAAATACACTGCAATAGTAAACATTATTAATAAATAATACCCAAAGTTTTGAAAATGTTAGACAAAATGTTCCTTTCTAAAAAAATTCATAAAAATTGACTTATTTTCGGCAGCATAAAGGTATTTCCTCCCTTAAGAACCTTTACAGCGATGCACGTGCGACTATTATTCGCTGCACTAAATCATAACGGTGTTAGTCCTCGCAGATACTTTTGCCAACGACGTGTCGCATACCTTCCTAACATAATCGTAAAGCGAGAGCCCCCGGGATTAAACCCGAAACGCATCGTACTTGGGGAGAGCGCGCTATCAGAGTCGCGTTCGTTAGGGCAGAAATGATATGTCTTAAATTATAAGTCTTAGGAACCCCGCGTCGTCTGGCGCATGTGAGATAATTAACACCGAGGTAGGACTGCGAAGTGAAGACACGAAAATTAAAAAGGCGTATAATAGATACGCGTATATTCCAGCTTCTACTCGCGATATCATAAAGTCGAGACGATTATTTCGACATTCAACGCGAGCAGGAATTTTGAATATCAAGATTCACCATTCACCGGCATCTAATATAATCCTTAGCGAATATGCCGATCCAGCAACGCGGAAAGACTTATCGAAAGCAATTTCTTACCCGAAAGTCCACCATATGTCGAAACACATGACGTTGAGCCAGGCGAAAGCCGAGACAAAAGAGAATAGCATCGTGTAGCCTGCAAAAAGTCAAGGGTATTATTTCAATCGCATCTGGACGGGAAGATCGACATTTTTTACCGAGACTTTATTTTATGTAAGATCGATCGTCGACGTTTCATCATAAGGAAAAATAATTTCACGTTTAGGAAGCGCCGCTCTAGGTAGTTTAAGACTTCCAAGAAACAAAGCAGCGCTGTTTATTTGCTCTCCCCGAGAAGTCTAAAGGAGGCGGCTTGCGTGATACAACTTTAAACACATACTGACCTAAGAAAGAGCATGACACTTTGGCTACCGAATCTTCTGAAAATTGTGGTGTCAGCACAGAGCTTATCACCAAACAGGAAAAGGCCGTGAACAAACTAGCGACGTGGCACATGAGGGTTTTGCCATGGAGATTCTGGAGAACGGGTAGACAGGCGTATACCACCAGCGTTATCAGCAAAAATACACAGCTGATCGACTGTAGGATGACTTTGACTCTGCACCTGAAAACATGAAAATCAACGTGACGCGTGAAAGGAGCGATGTTCTTTGAATCGTCTCTCCTATACGAATCTTTTGGTGCCGTTCTACCGGTTACTCTTAAATAAACCACGTCCAACATTACGAGACTTCAATTTTACTTCGGATATCACGCGTATCTATAACTCACTGCTTTTTAACACGAATGCAATTGCGGCAGCTTCGAAAAGGGCATGAATATAAAGATGAAAACAGGACGAGCACGTTCATGTATCTCGAATCTTTAAAAAAACATCGAGTGTGTTCTTTATCAGCGAACGATCGAGGAAACCGAATCATAGGAACATTTGAAAAATTGAAGAAACGCGCGGAACGATATTTTCATACATCAACATAGACAGTTCTCTCTCTTTTCCTCTCGATACCTTCTCCCATAACGTGCACCTCCTCTACCACCGTACGTCCATCGTTATTTATTCTTCTCTTCGAAGATATACGAGTCGTTCGTTCTAGACGTCTGCTGTGCTGCTGTGAAGGGTTGGCAAGGGACGTGGGGAGGAAGGAAAAGAGACGAACCACCGGCGTAGAGAATCGAAATTCATTCTATCGTGGGATCGAGCTTCCGTGAGAATTCCCTTTTCTACGACCGTGTCCATCCTCGTTACACGCCCACGCGTACGCATGTATAACGGAGATAGAGACAGAGAGAGAGAGATAGACGTCTATAAAGTACGAAAGCGTAGCGCGACGAACGTGGGATATTCTACGATCGCCTCCATCTCCTCTCTACCTATTGGATTTCGCGAAACCGAACTGCCTGCTTTAGTTGTTTAAACTCGGCGAAGTTAAACAAACCTTCCGCGCAATAAACGACGCCCATCCATTGTCTCGGGGCGCGCGAAAGAAAGGGACGAATAGAGAGCAAAAGCGAATGAACGAACGAGAAAAGAGAGAAAGGGAGATAGACGGAAAACAAATGGCAAAGCGACGCGAAACCGTTTGTAGGAGCTTAGCCGGGATAATAATTATTCGCAAAGGTGAACCGTGACTTCTACTGATACAGAAACGACTTAAGATTCTGCTCGTTGAATCGATCACGAGTAATATTGGAATACCGAGGAAAACGTTCGATCGGTATTCATACTTCTGGTTATCGAATAATTCGATATAGGTTGTAACGGTACGAGGAATAATATCCGTGTAATGGATTAAAAAAAAAAAAAGAGAGGAACAGTTTTAGAGAAGTTTCCGGAAGATAGAAATAATGAACTTAAAAGATATTCCATTCAAAGCAGCGTGGTTATCGTGGACGCTGGAATTTGGAAATAATAAATAATGGTTGGTGCGAGATAATGCAAGCGCATACTATTGTTATCAAATATTCGCATTAATTACTCAACAACGATGATTGGAACGCGCGGCCGCAATCGGTGCGACGACGATCATAAATAATAGCTCGTTCTCTACATTATACGATAATACGCTCCGCAATCATCGACGCTAATTTATCTTTTTTGTTTGCTTTTCACGCATCGAGCATGGGAAATCTTTCATCGACTGTCATACAAAAATGATATGAGAACGAACGCGAAGTCGAGAAAATAGAAACGGCGCACTATAGGAAGGTCGGTACAGAAGTGTTTAAAAATGCTTTTTACAAACATCATGCTAAAGACATGAAATAAACGACTATGGAAAACTAATTAAACGGAGGATTCAAGTCCTAAAATACTTTTTTTATTTTATTAATAATTTTAGTACGCGAATTGCCCGTTAAGCTTTTGCGATTGAAAAAATCTCTGCTTCAACTCGTATCGCAGGGATATTTCAATCCGTTTAATGAAAAAATTGGATGAAAAAATGTCCATAAACAAAGTTACAGATTTTTGGGTCGAAACGCATCCAATTTTTTTATAGCGCAACATCCGGGTGCTTCGAATCGCGTACCGCAGCCAAGGGCCTTTGCTTTTTCCCATTAGGCACGACCGAGGACTTTAGCAATTTTTTTATGAATTTTTGAATTTTTGAATTTTTGAAATACCCATCATTTTTTAACCGGTAGTCGAATCGAACTGAAACTGTTCGTGGATCCTCGTTAAATGGAACTTTTCGTGTAAATTTCAACTCAATTCATACGCATACTTAAATCTTGTTATAGAACGTAAAGATCCAATTAAGTTTTTGAATATCTCAAATAGTTTCAAAAATAATCCCCTGTTACATTTTTTGCTCTATCGTTAACGTAAAAAACTCTCCACGGTCATGCCGAAAATGTAAGAGACGACGATCCGTACCGTAGCTCGCAAGTATCCTCCGGCTCCATGTCGAAGCAGATGAAGGGAACAAGGGATTCCCTGAACTCGGTGATGTTGTAAAAGATGTCCATGCAGTATTCGCGGTGCTTGTATACCTCGAACTTGGACAACTGAAGATACCCATTCGGTGTGATGTTCCAATCTACGTCGGATTCCACGTAATAGGATCCATGTTTGCACGGGTTGCCAACGAGCACACCATAATCTTTATGAAACAAGGAAAAGCGTATGATTCCAGTCTCCTCCCTCGACCGGCTGACCGATGCCCGGCGCGCTTAAGAAGAGAATTATTTTGTAAAATTTCTAATAACCAACCTTCTCTAAAGAACTTCTCCTGGACGGTGGCGTTTGAGAGCATCTTGTGAAAATCGAATGGTATGTTCGGACCTTCGTAATTTCGACAACCTCTTTGCGACAATCGAAACTGATCCTCTCGACAACACTTGACGACGCATGGTTTTTTCGAACAAGCTGCTTCTTCTCGGCAGAGCCGTAGAATTAGTTCCCCATCTTTGCTCGACGCTGATTCCGGCGTTAATTCGAGACAGGCATTCTCTGCCGTTAGCTCGACTTCTTCTTTCCGCCATCCGTCTCGATTCAACGACAGGCTTGCCTAGAAATTATTGTCAAGTCGGTACATACATCGTAGAATCGATTGTGCGATCGAAGTATGTTTGTCGAGCGTGGAGGAACCCGTATACGCGGTATCGCATGAATACTTTATAAGACTTCCGTGAAATTTATGAGTCATGTATCAGAATTGTGCCGCAAGAAAGAAGAATTCGAGGAAAGATACGACTCGATCATAAGTCGTCTATCTCACTACGAGCGAAAGGATATCTCGTGCAACATAAAAATATATTATTTTGTCGAATCTCTGTGTCATCGATCGATGGGATTTTTCACTATGATAAGATCAATCAAAGTCATCAAATCAATTTATATTCGTTACCAACATAATTAAAGAAAGATAATCGTCTCTTTGCTGTGGTATCTCGAACGAATCGTTCGTTTAATTACAACGTTTGTTCTCGCAACTGATTTCCGTGGGATTCCCTAGAAATATCATATATCGTTTCGAAAATGATCAAAGTTTGCCATACGCGTTATACACGTAAGAAAGAAAAGATCGTAGATCGAAGTCTCAAGGACAAAAAGAACCCGGAAATTTGAGAAGTGTAGATCCAACATTACTTACGTAACGTTCGACCGAACGTTCACTTTAAAAGACGTGAAATACGTTCGAACGAACGAGTTTCTTTTTCCATTCGTACGAGCACTTTCATGAAATAAAATATTAACGGGACACGCGAATGCTTTCATCATTCTCGTACAATTAATCGTTAATTAACATCGTGCGTCGTTAATAACGTAACAACGTATATGAATTAATCTCTTCGTAACACGCTAAACGACATTGTTACACGTGACAATCTTTCATCTTTCCACGAAACGTATAAAATTTCCAGTAGATATGCGATAATCATTTTATTATTCCATCCATCATGCTCTTCTAACCATCGTTCATGAACGAAGGCGTAGGAGAGCGATACATAAGGAATATCGTGCCAACGTTTGCAAGGATAGGACGAAGAAGACACCCCCCTTCCCCCCGACGTCGAAAGGTAGATACTCTCCGCAATGCGGAGGTCCTTCGTCCTTGCAGAAGAACCGCATCGTTGTTACGGCACTGTTCGGTGTACCCACCACGCCCCGCAGATTCCCCAACGATGAGTCGGATTTATTTACCGTGAGCGCTCCTTTCCGCAGTCGCCCTCCGAGTTTCTCTCTCTTTTTCTCTTCCTTTTTCTTTCCGCCAGAAGCATAGAAGTTTTCGGAGCTCCTCGAAGCCACGGAAAAAGATTCTCGTAGGGAAGCGAGCAAAGGAGTCGATTCCTACTCTCGTGCTACGCGGCACGTTCGATTAGCTTCGATTCGCGTAAAAGCTATAGCGTGGAATAAGAAATTCCCAAGATCACTCACATAAGAATCGTACGGGAAATGATTATTTTGAGACTGATCTTCGTGAGCTATTTTTACTGGAATATCCCTGAATCGATCTTCGCGAAGATACAGTTATAGCGTAACCGAAGTTCGTCTTTCGATTTGGCAAGAGATGTTTTTAGAAAACGAACGGTACGAATTTGCCAATTACGGTTTGCCATGGAGAACTTTTTCCTACTATCCGATCACGCGGATTAACGAACGGGATTTAAAGGCAATCGAAATGGCGAGTTTTTTTTTTTATCGAATTCAAACCACTTCGCCCACATTTTAGTTCGAAGAGTTAAATGTCAATAGAATCGTCAGGTGTTTCGATTAATGGGTTATAAATATCATCTTCGCAGTAAACTCGTTTTCTTTCGGGCATCGTCGGACGATAGCGAAAAGCTAGACAAGCTGAACGTTCTCCCGAAGATGAGAATCTTCCTCCGTCATCGTTTGACGGTTGAAAAGGGATAAGACGGCGTTGCCGGAATATCGTGTTCGGAAGAAAAAGGGCTCGGCTAAGATAAACTCGCGAAGCATGGCATCGAACCCGTCGCGTTGCAAGTCGCCCGACTGTTCGAGACTCGCCTGGAGAGAGAGATTAATGGGCCTGTCGTAACTTTGTTTGTAATGAGGGAACGTATGGAGAGGCCGACGACGGCGATAGGAGGGCGACGTCATCGCGTCATCGAGTTAACGAAATTCTCAGTCAAACGCGAGGGTGACGAGGGCGATGTCGTTAAATTTCGAGAACGACGAAGCGACGCGTCAATGAGAAAAGTGAACGGGGCCGATATGCTTCGCGGTTATCCAAAGTGTTTCTCCTTGCGATGACTCAGTCTTCGATACAAAATCTGTCCTCCGTACGTGATACGTACGTTAGAACTTAACAAACAAAGTTTCCCTAAGATCGTACGAATTCCAACGAATCTATTTTAAAAACCAATGCGTGCAAAAGACCGACGCGTTACGAGCGAAGGATAAAGCGAATGAATTTACGTGAACGGGCCCCTTGGAAATCTCCTAAATTTACAGCGCGTCGAAATACCGTTTAGCACGTAGTCCCGCTATCGGAGATCCTTCTGTAATCTTGTAGTTTAAAATTGAGAACACGTCCGGTCGGCGTTACGAGTCCTCGCTGCGGGCGTAGAAAAATTTCAACGGGACGTTCTTCTTCTTTCACCGACGTTGACACAGTGCCAATGCTCCTAGATCAGATAATTATCTTTTTAATATTTAGCGACGATTCTTAACAGGTGTCATTCGATTCGGACTCAAAAAGAATGAAAGAAACGAAACGTTACGTTGTATACACCTATATGCACCTATATGCGAACGAAAAACCAGTTTTTCTTCTTCATTCACGGAACGCCCATAGCCTATCGCGGCGATTATTTTTAATTCCAGTATTATTCCACATGGAATGGCCGACCGCGAAGGTCATCAGAAAAATCCCCGTGAAGTAGGTAGCTGTTTTCTCAATGGAAAGAAATACATAGGAAAGAATAAAAAAGCAAGAAAGGAGATCCTGATAGCGAACGTCGAAACGTAAGACGTCGATTCTTTGGAATCAGACAAAAGGTAATCCTCCGACAGCTACTCTCGAAACGCGTGCATATTGTATGTCCGGTCGTTTCCCGCAAGATTTATCATCGCTCTCGCATATTCGCATCGAATCTACGATGATGCATTACGTTGTCGGTACGATGGGAGTAAATATTTATTCGCATCGAACTATTAAATCCTGTCCGTTCTGCATCCCATCGTCGATAAATTTCATCCGCGGTGAATCCCTTCCCCGTTACTTTGATGTAACCTCCTATCTGCTTGCAGAGATAATATTTCATATGTCTAACCCATGCGACCACGGCGATGCGTGTCTTTCCATCTTTTTCGTACGGTCGTTTACCTACGGATTCGTGCTAAAATCCGAAAAATATTTGGAACGGAGACTATCGAGTAAGTCGAAAGGTCGTTTACCGAGGCGAGACGCTTGATTCATAAAAATTCTCATGCCGATAAAAGCATCGTGCGACTCGCGCGACTCTTAATTAAATTCTCAATTACGCCGGAGCGAAGTGGCACGCGAGTGCATTCGGGTTAAAGCTGGGAAGAAAATAAACGTTGGTGGGTAGGTAGGTACGTTACATAAAGAAGGTGTATGTACAACGTAGACGTAGAACCGCGCGTATGTAAATACCAGAGAACGCCCGTTTGGCCGACGTATCCGCAAACTGTCATCCGAAATCCACACATGACACGCGTCGCACGTGCGCCGTCGTTATATAAGCTCGGCCGCAAGAAACGACGTAACTGTGTGACAGACTAGTACCTACCTACATGGTATATAAAGGATCGACCGAATCCTATGTATGGACCGTAGGTACGTTATAGTACGTGGAAACGATGCGAGATCCGCGTCTACGTTGACGAACCTTGACACTTTGAAACGCGTCAACCTTCCAAGGATCAACGACCGTTGGAGAGGATCCCTCCCGTCGAAGAGAAGTGGGAAAGAGAACGGAGGGAAAGATGGACGTTATCGTCGTAGAAAGCAGCCCCTTCTCTCGATATTTCAATCGATCGCGAACGAGATGCCGCGGGAAGATTCGACGTAAAAAAAGATTTCGGCGATTTGTTCCTTCATCTAATTTCATTTTCAACTTGATTCCTCCTAATTACACAAACGTTAATACACGACGGTGAAATGAGCGCCAGACAGGTAGGTAGGTATTTATATCGCGCAAACTTGTAAATAAATCGTGCAAACGCGTGCCGCGGTGTGTACGATGCAAACAAACACTGGGGATGGCGCGTGTGCGCAGTCGTAAACGCTGAGTGCATACGCATTCAGGACGTTTGCCGAATCTCGCATTATTCGGATGGTGATTTTCACGAATTCGACCACAAGGAATACCCACCTTTAAAGTACTATCGCTGAATCTTAGATCTCTGGCATTGATAGGATAGTCAAAGATGACTCGATGGCACCCGGGCGGTCCTCTCGCCACCGCGAGAAAGTCGATCTCAATGGAATTGGTGTTTGGTAACAAGGATAAGAAAGGATCCTCCAGAGAAACGAAAGAGACATCTCCGACCTCCGGTAACAAGGAAACGCAAGACCTGGTGCGTGGATCGTAGAGCATATCCTTCGGACAACATCTTCGAACGGTGATAATTTTCGGTGGAGACAATTTACTGGCTTCCTGTTTGCTATCTCCCATGCTCGAACGACAATGAACGACAACAGGGAGTTGGTGGCTAGAGGATTCGTTCCGTAAGATTTCCAAACAGATCGGATTGGTAACATTATCGTTGGATCCGATGAGATCGACGGGCGTCATCGCGATATCTTCCGGGTCGTTGCATTTTGGAAAACTGCTGGTTTGCGATCGAGTATCGCGCGACATACCATGTAACTCCATCGCTCGATTCGATGCTGGCACGCAATCGACTTGCGATCCTGCTGGAAAAATTTCCCGCGGTGGGCAACATTTTCGTAACCACGACACACTCGAGGACTCGTTAAAAGACACGTTCGAAGACACGCCCGAAACTGAGAGAAAGATCAGTACGAGGACCGGCAAACTCCTCGGCAGCCGATATTTTGTGGGAAGGGTTTCCCACATTTCTCGGCAACGAACCTGTTCGAGAATGGTCTCTCTTCTGCAACTGGGTTTTCCAACGATCTTCATTATCTTCCGATCTTTCTTCTCGTAAGAGTTGACTTCCTTCGACAATCGTGAAACGTTTGGTCGACTTTAAAAATTGATTTTAATTATTACCATTCTTCCATTATCGCTTTTCCTTGATCTCTTATCTACCACCAATCTTTCCTCTTTATTTTCATTTCGGCGACAATCGTGCGTGAAACGAACGGTAAAGTGTTTTTGGTGGAGTATTCGTTCGACCAAAGTGCGTCTTTCACGCGAAGCGGATACGAAGCTAGATGCGGTAGGAAATCACGAACGAACGACGAGACAAACTTTAACAATTTGCTTTTTACGTTTCACCTTTTCTTGAGCCATTAGCGGAGTCATTAAGTACCCGTGACATTACGAATTCGGAACCACATTTCGTGGCTTTATCGCTGCGAGAGACAATTCTTTATCGATTCGTGCGCTTTCGAGTAAAGTGCCTCTCGTTTCTCTCGTTTATCGCACTAAAACGGATCACGCAATCGAACGAATTACATTGATGCCTTTTATGTTTTATTATTTAACTTCTCGCACCGGCACCATCGGATAGAATTGACGCACGAAAATGAAATCAATTTTTTGGCGATACTGCCAAACGTTGGAGACGTTTCGGTACTCTCGAGTAGTCACGTAATTATCTTAAATAGATGAGGTCCGATAAATTAGCCGGTAGATAAGGTGGCACGAGACCGATCCTCGTGCTGAAAACGTGACGGCGCCGTACGCCGTTCGCCGTTATTGCTACTAGCGGCGCTCTCGAAGCTCTCTCCGCCGTATCTTTCGAAGCCTCTTCGTGAGTATCGATGGCGATCTAACGACGATCTAACGGCGCCGAGTATATCTTTCGTGCCAAGAATCAAGAAATAACCGGTGCTTGCTCGACGAAGCTATTTTCACAAAGATTATGCGAGAAGCTCTTCCTCTATCGCTCTTCCTTTTTACATCAAAACCGAACGGTGGATCAGCTAACGAGCTATCGAGGGAGATGATTCGCTCGGTTCGAGGATTATCGCCGAATCGAACGATGCTCCTTTGAAATTATCGTAAACACGTAGGTATCTTCGTATAGCAGGATACTTTTCCCTCGACACTTTATACTTTCACTTTCGCCGCTTCTTCAAAACCGATCCTAACGGTTTATCTGGCTTCTCCCGGACGATCTCGCCAGAAAACACGATTTTTATCGTGGTCTCTATTTCGTAAGAAATCCCAGAACTCTATTCTTTTCGCCTCGTCGATTGATCGTCGATCTCGATTTTCCGAGCACGATCTTCCGAATTACGTCCGATAGTTCCGCGTCTCGTCCTTCCGAATTATCCTATTCACGAATCTCCATTCTTTCCCTTTTCTGGTATTATTATTCATCCGCTGATTCCCCTCGCTATCTTCCGCCGATAATTCTAGCGAGAACGGAGCGAAGCCTCCTTTTCTCTCTCTCTCTCTATCTTTCTTTCTCTCCGATTTATTATTCCCTCACGATCGTGTTCGCCTTTCAGACAGATCTTGCAATTTTCGTCGTTCGCCGAGTTTGTAGTCCGTCCCGATCGTTATTAGTATTATCCTTGTTATTACTCCGTCTTTGCTCTATCTCTCTCAGTCCCGCCGAAAGCTGGATCCAAATCGGTCCAGGCTTTGCTCCTTCTTCAAATTGCTATTCCTTCGCCCGCATTCATATTCATCGCCGGAACAAGACGTCTCTCCCTCTCTTTTTGTGTTTCTCACCGAGTCGAAGAATATTCCTTCGGCAATCTCGAATCGTTTCAACTTTTCTCAGCTTTTTGTTCGTCGTCGAACCTTCGTCTCTTTCTTCGTTAGCGCGGTCTAGCAAAAGTTGGCCCTTTTCCGAGCGCGATAGGAGACGGATAGACTATGGGTCCTCTTTTTTCCTCCTCCTCCTCTCTTTCAACGTTCGACCGAAGCTACGAGCCGACCGCTCGATGCGGCTAATACGAACGCACGAACGCGACTGCTGGCTCCTTCGCGCGTACGGTCACTGGCTTAGCGCGAACGAGCTAACAGCCAGAGATCGTACAGAAATTCAACTTGTCGAACGAGAACCGCTCACCGAGATACGTCTCTATCCACCGTTCATCTTTCCATTCCTTCCTTTCCTTCGTATAATAGCCGTGATTCTACCTGCTACGTCCTTACATTCTCCTCTCCTCCTCTTCCTCCGCTTCTGTCACTCTCACTCTTCCTCCGTCCTTTAGTATTTCGCATTTTCACGGCATCCCAGCCGGTTCTTTCCGACTGGACGCACCGGCTAGACTAACCTTTCTACGTTACACCTCAGCGAAGATGCGAACCGACGACTTTTTTTTTACAAAAGCCATTTTAATTACAACGGATATCGACTTGTTACCGTGTCTGAGGCATCGAAGCGCCGTACGCGACAATAAGGAAATAGATCGAAAGGAAAAGTCATTTCCATAACGACTATCAATAAACCAACTTCCTACTCGACATGTTTTCCATATTCAATCATTCCCGCGAAAACGAGGAAATATTATCCTCCAGTCGTTATCGAACGTAGCACCGTATCTAATACCGTTTAGCAAACGATTACCAGTCATCGAAATACTAGCTCGAGCAGTTCCCCTCGCGATTGCGTGTTATCATTATTTTCGAGTAATGAACGCAGTAGTAATCGGCAGTTTGGTTCAAACCGTCGTCTCGACATTTATATCGGTATTTTGTGTTTTCTCTCTATGAATATGTCGAAAGAGAGAGAGAGATATAAGTTCGTAGCGGTGGTGGTAGCAGGAATACAAGAGTATTTGCTACGTCCAACTGCTATTAATTGTTGTCTCGCGCTCATTAATGCAATTAACAGGAATTATGTTCATTGGCGCAGGAAAATCTGCATGACCAATTGGACTTTATGGCTCGACCAATTACCTTAACGACGTATTCTCTCCTGCTTTCCCTCTCTCTCCCTCTTTTTGCCGAATAAAAGATCGTCGAGCGTTCACCATCGATAGCAATTACGTTCCGTTATCCATATTTTCTATCGCTTTTTCGTCCCTTCAATGAAAAAAAAAAGAAAAGAACGACATAAAGAGAAGTTTGATCGAAATAACACGTCGACCTTCGTCGGACACTTCCTTAACCTTTTCCTTCTTTTCCTACTTCCTTAACCTCCTTTTCTTTCCCCGTTTTGCTTCACCGTCCCCATGGCACCGGCAGGTCTTTTCTTTCCAATAGCAAGGTTTCTTCCTTTATTTTTTTCTTCCTCCTTCCGGACACTCCTATCGACACGCGCTCTCCCTCTTCATCTCTCGAGCCATTATCTCCCGGCTCTTTTGTTCTTCCTTTCTTTATATCCATCTTCGACAGTACGGATCTCCCGATGGAAGTCTCGAAAGCGTCAAAGATGTCACTTCTTTTTGGTCTCCCGTCCGGTAATTATTCGATAGAAGACGCACGGTTCTGCCGTTCCCCTGTGGCCGACGTCATTCTTTCGACTGACTAATCGATAAAATGAAGGAAAAGCGATCGATGCTGTCGCATATCTTTTCAAGAAATTTCTTAATACTTTCGAAATTACATATTCCTACGACTTAGCAATGAATTCGATATGCAATGGAGATTGCGAGGTATTAGGAAAATGAAGAAAAACGAGGTTACGTTGCGATAAGCGCGAGTGGAAGG